>CM067081.1:40715908-43115908 GCA_034008185.1 Gorsachius magnificus
GGGACTTGCAGGAAAGATGTAGAGGGACTTTTTGCCAGGGCACGTAGTAAATAAAACAAGGGGTAATGGCTTTAAACTGAAAGAGGGTAGATTTAAATTAAATATAAGGAAGAAATTCTTCACTATGAGGGTGGTGAGGCACTGGAACAGGTTGCCCAGAGAAGTTGTGGATGTCCCATCCCTGGAAGTGTTCAAGGCCACAGTTGGATGAGGCTTTGAGTAACCTGGTCTAGTGGAAAGTGTCCCTGCTTATGGACAGGGTGGTTGGACTAGAAAACCTCTAAAGAACCCTTCCAACCCAAACCATTCTATGATTCTAAGATTCTCTTAGATAACCTCTGAACTGTTCTCTAGAACAATGTCAAGACATGAGCTCAAATACTGATCAATTATTGTTTGTACTATTACTTATTACTACTGCTTGGCACCCAGATACTCCCCTGTTCTGGGAGTTCTTTTACTCATTTAGTGTAGGGATAAACCTGGAAGACTAGAGTCTACAGTGTCTCATGCTTGTCAGTTCTCATAGCATTGATGCATTGAGAAAGATAATGGGATGTATCCAGTCAGTCCTCACAATGTTTAACAAGACTATAATTAGACACCCAGTCAGAAGAAAATTTACAAGCCCACATAAAATTCTTATCAGTAGTTTCACCTCACTTTCTTCAGGAACCTAATCTATATGCCTTAAAGACAGAAAGCAGGGTGAGATAAGCAGGCAACTGATAGAAATGCACACACAAATGTGGTTAAGCACATTCTGATTTTTTGACATGCTTATGGTTAAACATCCAAACCATTTTTGCCTAATGCTATACCACTTTATAGTATAACCACAATCTTTTCACACACCCATAGCTGGGTATCTAAAGATGTTTTATAATTTAAGAAAAGACCAACATTTTTCTTAAAAGGGAGCCAAACATGTAATTGAAGCACTGTCCTGGTTTCGGCTGGGATAGAGTTAATTTTCTTCACAGAAGCTAGCGCAGTGCTGTGTTTTGGATTTAGTACTAGAAGAATGTTGATAACACTCTGATGTTTTTAGTTGTTGCTAAGTAGTGCTCAGACTACTCAAGGACTTTTTGAGCTTCTCCTGCTCGGCCAGGTGCATAACAAGCTGGGAGTACAGCACAGCTAGGACAGCTAACCCAAACTGATCAAAAAGCTATTCCATACCATATAACGTCATGCTCGGAGGGGTTAGTCAGTCAGTCGGTCACGGGCAGAGTGGTCGCAGCTCGGGCTGTGTGATCGCGGCTCGAGGGGAGTGATCGCGGCTCGGGACGGGCTGGGCATCGGTCAGTGGGTGGTGAGCAATTGCATTGTGCATCACTTGTTTTATATATTCTGTATATTTTCTTACCATTATTATTATTATTATTATTATTATTATTATTATTATTCTCTCTTATTAAACTGTCTCTATATCAACCCACGGGTCTTACTTTTTTTTTTCTTTCTCCCATTCTCTCCCCCATCCCACTGAGGGAGGGGGGAGTGAGCGAGCGGCTGCATGGTGCTTAGTTGCCAGCCGGGTTAAACAATGACAAGCACTTATATGTCTTCAGTGACTTTGCAAAAAGTCTGGGAACCTTCATAGGGCAATTAAATTATATTGAATATTATGGTAGGAGCTGCTACTACTTAGCTTAGGAAATGCTACAGAATAATTATGCTATTTTCTTTATGTAAATAGGTGCTTATTTTAAGAGTTAGATGTCTTGCTAGAGTTTTATATAGTCAGTGGCGAAAAACAATTCCTTCAGAAATTGATGTAGAGAATATAAGTTACTGCTCTGCATCATACTCTGTTTAAGCTTTTATTTTCTCATTGACTAGGTAGTGCGGAGAAACTAGCTGTTTTTCAGAACCTTGAGGGCACAAACAGGCCTTAATGGCCCTTCCATAAAGGGGGCCCAGCACCCCATTTCAGCTCAGCCCGGAGCTACCAATCGTAGTCCCAGTGATGTGCTACTGTAGAAGTGCCTTTTCCCAGTTCATTCCTAAATTGTTTGGATTTTCTGGGCTGCTCTAAGACTTGAGGTCTTACCTTGCTTTCACCCTCTGATCACTGGACCACTGATGAGAGCCACTGCTATCACAGTGCTGTTATGTTTGCCCAGCCCAGGTATTGTGGGACTGTGCCCAGGTGCTGATGGCATAGTTTACCTACCCTGTGGCTTCCCCCAGGTCCTGGCTTACCTTCCCTTGCAGAGCATCCCTGCTCTTGCTGTTGCCTGACACTCCTAAAGTAAGCACCCAACTTCAGATGCTTATATAAATTAGCTGCTCAGTTTCATAAACATAAGATCTAATGTCATCTGAGACTGCAGAGTACCAAGACTTTCAAAATAACAGATCTCAGGCAATGAGAAAGGCATCATTTTGTGGTATGACAAGAGTGATGGAAATTAAGTTTGAGATACAAGGATAAAGTTTCTTGTAATTATGGTGCAGATGGTTATCAGGGCTGTGCCAGTGTACGCAACCAATGTACTTAGTCTTTCATTCCCTGGGTGGTACAGAAACTCCTTGGCTGGTCTCTCTATAGATGAGACAATGGTCTGACATGAAACAAGCTATCACCTGAACCCTTGCCACCTTCACATTTAGGTATTTCACAGGCACTCTCCACATAGAAACTTTGGACAATCCCAGAGATTTTCTCAATTCTTGCTGTGCCTAGACTGATTGAAAGGCACCAGGTTTTTGTTTCATTGTGTTGACTAACATCTTGTGTAGAGAATGAGGCCATCCTAGAGACTAGCCGATGTGATTCCTGCTGTAGAACTTGTCAAATTGTATATAACTAAGATCCTCATAGTCAGGAATGGTCATATAGGACAGTCATCTTATATACATGGTGAAGTTAGGAGAAACTCTGTATATACTTTAAGATACAAAAAAAAAAGGGATCTTATGTTCACTAGAGTGATAACACAGGTCTATTTGGAAGCTGGATTACAGGAATTCACTAGAACAATATCTTAGAGAAGTGTCACTTGGTTCAGATGAAGATGCCATTGCAATCAAGTTCCTGTCACCATTCAGACAGTGATTGATCATCTTGTCCAAACAAAGTTGTGATAGGGAAATTAGCTTTTTCTTAAAAATTTTGTTTTATTAAACAAACTTTCTCTTCATTAATATCTCTGCAACAGAAGTGAGGCTAGCTGTTGTACTCCCAGGCATCTCGAGAGGCACTATAAAGCTAGCTAGCTGTGTTTAGGCAACGGAATTGTATGAAATTGTACCTCTAGCCAGGGACTTCAATGTACATTAATTGACTTCATCTACTTGGAATGAATTCACTGAGGCGAAGGGTTCGGGAGCAGAGGATCGCGCCGAGGGACCCTTTCTGAAGCGGCAAAACCGCGGCAAAACCCGCGGAGGCCAAAAAGGCGAAAAAAGCACAGGGAGAGAGAGGGGACCCCAACCCCCTCCCCCCCTCCCAGGGCGCGAAAGAGCGGGCTCCTGACGAGCGGGCAGCTCTGACTCAGCGGGGGCGGAGTCAGGGGTGAGGGCGGCAGTTTAAAAGCCCGCGTACCCGCCATTTCGACGAAGTCACTGAGGCGAAGGGTTCGGGAGCAGAGGATCGCGCCGAGGGACCCTTTCTGAAGTGGCAAAACCGCGGCAAAACCCGCGGAGGCCAAAAAGGTGAAAAAAGCACAGGGAGAGAGAGGGGACCCCAACCCCCTCCCCCCCTCCCAGGGCGCGAAAGACGGGCTCCTGACGAGCGGGCAGCTCTGACTCAGCGGGGGCGGAGTCAGGGGTGGCGGCGGCCGGACCCTCCTGACGTACAAAAGCAGCCCCCAGGGAGCGCGAGCGACCCGGAGCGCGGCGAACAGGGCGGGCAAACAGGGCGTGGCGCGTCAGAAGGGCGTGGCGCGGCAGTTTGCGCAGGCAGTGCGCGCGGGCAGGGTGCGTGCTCCCCTCCTGGCTCGGAGGCTCACTCGACAGGCACCCATAACACCCAAACGAGGAGAGCGCAATGGTTTCTACTCGTCCGAAGCTGTTGCCAGACGGAACGTGGCGGGACCCCCCTAAACAGAAACATGCGGCTGTCCAGGTCGCTGGCTGCAGGGAGTGCCTCAGCCTGTCGCTGTACCAGAGATGTAAGGACAGGGGCTGTCTCAGGTGTGAGCAGGTGGATGATCTGCTCTGCCTGGTGGCAGAGCTGAAAGAAGAGGTGGAGAGATTAAGGAGTATTAGAGAATGCGAGATGGAGATAGACTGGTGGAGCCGCACTCTACCATCCCTCAGGCCGCGGCAACAGACAGAGGCTCCGCAGGTAGCAGAGGATCCTCTGTCCTCTGGCCGGCAGGCAGAAGCTAGAGACCCAAGAGATGGTGAGGGATGGAAAAAGGTTTCTGCTCGGGGCAGGAGGAGAGTCCCCTCCCGGGCTCCTTCACCTTCCCAGCTGCCCTTGCGTAACAGATATGGGGCTCTGGAAGTTGAGGGCCAGGCAACTGAGGATGGGGATGAAGGCCCAACCAGGGGGTTGGCTAGGGAGAGACGGTCACCCCTACCTATCAAGACCGACTATACAAAGAAAAAAAGAAGGGTAATTGTTGTGGGCGATTCCCTTCTGAAGGGAACAGAGGGCCCGATATGCCGCCCGGACCCATCCCTTAGGGAAGTCTGCTGCCTCCCTGGGGCCCGGATCAGGGACATTGCCAAGAGACTCCCTGGTCTGGTACGACCCTCTGACTACTATCCGCTCTTGATTATACAGGCAGGCAGCGATGAATTGCCAAAGAGAAGCCCCAAATTGATCAAAAGGGATTTCAGGGCACTAGGGAAAATGGTTGAAGGATCAGGAGCGCAGGTAGTGTTCTCCTTGATCCCATTAGTGTCAGGAGGGAACACGGAAAGGAATAGGAAAGCTAGAGCGGTTAACGTGTGGCTCAAAGGTTGGTGCCATCGGAAGGGCTTGGTCTTCTTTGACCATGGAGAGGTTTTCATGGCACCGGGCCTGTCGAGAACAGATGGTGCACAGCTCTCTCGGAAGGGAAATAGGATCCTTGCTCATGAACTGGCGGGGCTTGTAGAGAGGGCTTTAAACTAGGCCTGAAGGGGGGAGGGGATATAAACAGGCTCACTAGAGAGGAGCCTGGGGGGGTCACCCCATTGCTGGGGGTGAAACCGACAGCCCAGCTCAAGTGCATCTACACTAATGCACGCAGCATGGGCAACAAACGGGAGGAGCTGGAAGCCATTGTAAGGCAGGATGGTTATGATGTAGTCGCCATCACAGAAACGTGGTGGGATGCCTCCCATGACTGGAGTGCTGAGATGGATGGCTACAAACTCTTCAGAAGGGACAGGCAAGGAAGGAGAGGCGGTGGGGTGGCTCTGTATGTTAGGGAGTGTTTAGATTGTACAGAGCTTGATGCTTGTGGTGAGGCAGAATGCTTATGGGTGAGGATGAGGGGAAAGGCCAACAAGAAAGATATCCTGTTGGGAGTCTGTTACAGACCACCCGACCAGGATGAGGACATTGACGAAGAATTCTACAAGCGGCTGGCAGGAGTCTCTCAGTCGCGAGCTCTTGTTCTTGTGGGGGACTTCAATTTCCCAGACATCTGCTGGAAATACAATACAGCAGAAAGGAAACAGTCCAGAAGGTTCCTGCAGTGTGTGGAAGATAACTTCCTGACACAGCTGGTAAGTGAGCCTACCAGGGGAGGTGCCCTGCTTGACCTCCTGTTCACTAACAGAGAAGGACTGGTGGGAGAGGTGGTGGTTGGAAACCATCTAGGCCTTAGTGATCATGAAATGGTAGAGTTTTCGATCTCTGGTGAGGTTAGGAAGGGGGTCAGCAAGACCGCCACCATGGATTTCCGGAGGGCAGACTTTGACCTGCTCAGAACGCTGTTTGGGAGAGTCCCTTGGGAGATAGTCCTGAAGGGCAAAGGGGTCCAAGAAGGTTGGGTATTTTTCAAGGAAGAAGTCTTAAAGGCACAGGACCAGGCTGTCCCCATGTGCCGTAAGACGAATCGGCGGGGAAGACAACCGGCCTGGCTGGACAGAGGACTACTAGTGCGACTAAGGGAAAAAAGGAGAGCTTACCAGCTCTGGAAGAAGGGGCAGGCAACCCAAGAAGAGTACAGGGATCTTGTCAGGTCATGCAGAGAGGAGATTAGAAAGGCAAAAGCCCAGCTGGAATTTAACCTGGCCACTGTTATAAGGGATAATAAGAAGAGTTTTTATAAATATGTTAACAGCAAAAAGAGAGCCAGGGAGAACCTCCATCCACTAGTGGATGCAAGGGGGAACATTGCCACTAAGGATGAGGAAAAGGCTGAGATACTCAACGCCTTCTTTGCCTCGGTCTTTAATGGCCTGACAAGTTATCCCCAGGGTACCCAGCCTCCTGAGCTGGAAGATGGGGACAGAGAGTGGAATGAACCCCCCTTAATCCAGGAGGAAGCAGTCTTTGACCTGCTATGCCACCTGGACATCCACAAGTCTATGGGGCCGGATGGGATCCACCCAAGAGTGCTGAAGGAGCTGGCAGAGGAGCTTGCCAAGCCACTCTCTATCATTTATCAGCAGTCCTGGAGAACAGGGGAGGTCCCAGATGACTGGAGGTTGGCAAATGTGACGCCTCTCTTCAAGAAGGGCCGGAAGGAGGATCCGGGGAACTACAGACCAGTCAGCCTAACCTCGGTACCGGGGAAGATTATGGAGCGGTTTATCTTGAGGGTGCTCACCAGGCACATGGAGGGCAATCAGGGGATCAGGCCCAGTCAGCATGGGTTCACGAAAGGCAAGTCTTGCCTAACCAACCTGATTTCCTTCTATGACCAGGTGACCCGCCTGGTAGATGAGGGAAAGGCTGTGGATGTTGTCTACCTGGACTTCAGCAAAGCCTTCGACACAGTCTCCCATAGCATTCTCCTGGAGAAGCTGGCAGTTCATGGCCTAGATGGATGTACTCTTCGCTGGGTTAAAAACTGGCTGCATGGCCGAGCCCAGAGAGTCGTGGTGAATGGAGCTAAATCCAGTTGGCGGCCGGTCACAAGCGGTGTCCCCCAGGGCTCAGTTCTAGGGCCAGTCTTGTTTAATATCTTTATCAATGACCTTGATGAGGGGATTGAGTGTGCCCTCAGTAAATTTGCAGACGACACCAAAGTGGGTGGGAGCGTTGATCTGCTGGAGGGGAGGAGGGCTCTGCAGAGGGACCTGGACAGGCTGGATCGATGGGCCGAGGCCAATTGTATGAGGTTCAACAAAGCCAAGTGCCGGGTCCTGCACTTTGGTCACAACAACCCCAGGCAGCGCTACAGGCTTGGGGAAGAGTGGCTGGAAAGCTGCCTGGTGGAAAAAGACCTGGGGGTACTGATTGACAGCCACCTGAATATGAGCCAGCAGTGTGCCCAGGTGGCCAAGAAGGCCAATGGCATCCTGGCCTGTATCAGGAATAGTGTGGCCAGCAGGAGCAGGGAAGTGATCGTGCCCCTGTACTCGGTGCTGCTGAGGCCGCACCTCGAATACTGTGTTCAGTTTTGGGCCCCTCACTACCAGAAAGATGTTGCCTTGCTGGAACAGGTCCAGAGGAGAGCCACAAAGCTGGTGAGGGGTCTGGAACACAAGTCATACGAGGAGCGGCTGAGGGAACTGGGGTTGTTTAGTCTGGAGAAGAGGAGGCTGAGGGGAGACCTGATGGCCCTCTACAACTACCTGAAAGGAGGCTGTAGTGAGGTGGGGGTCGGTCTCTTCTCCTTGGTAACAGATGATAGGACGAGGGGGAATGGCTTGAAGCTGCACCAGGGCAGGTTTAGGCTAGACATTAGGAAAAACTTCTTCACCGAGAGGGTTGTCAGGCTCTGGAATGGGCTGTCCAGGGAGGTGGTGGAGTCCTCATCCCTTGAGGTCTTTAAAAGAAGGATAGATGAGGTGCTCAGAGACATGGTTTAGTGGTGGGATGGCAGTGCTAGGTTAACGGTTGGACTCGATGATCTTAAAGGTCTTTTCCAACTGAGGTGATTCTATGATTCTATGATTCTATGAATTTAAAATACAAAAGCCTTTTCTAATGACATCACTGAGGAGGTAGCGTTATCATCAGCATTTCTATAACTACCTGTTTGATAAAGTGTTTTCCCAGGATACAAGAGATATCAGAATACAGAACTTTAATATCAAGTGGAGTTCAAATCCAAAGTTTTATTTATTTATTTATTCATTCATTCATTCATTCATTTTCAAGTGAATGCCAAACCTAGCTGTCATGGGGTTGTTTTACAACTTTCTTAATGAAGACAGGCCACCAAGCTTATCTCAAATTCTTCAAGCCCAATGTTAGGTGTGCAGAAGGACTGTGGGTAAGTTTCCACTGGCTGGATGCCAGGTGCCCACCAAAGCCACTCTATCATTCCCCCTCCTCAGCTGGACAGGGGAGAGAAAATATGAGGAAAGGCTTGTGCATCGAGATAAGGACAGGGACATCACTCACCAGTTACCATCACAGGCAAAACAGACTCAACTTGGGGAAATTAGATTAGTTTTATTATCAGTCAAAATCAGAGTAGAATAATGTGAAATAAAATCTAAATCTTAAAACACCTGCCCCCCACACCTCCCTTCTTCCTAAGCTCAACTTCACTCCCAAATTCTCTACCTCCTCCTTCCCATAGTGGCACATGGGGGCTGGGGGCTGGGGTCAGTTCATCACACATTGTCTCTACCGCTCCTTCCTCCAACTTGAGTCCTTCCCACAGCTTAGAGTTCTTCCTGAACTGCTCCAGTGTGGGTCCCTTCCAAAGAATGCCATCCTTCAGGAACAGACTGCTCCAGTGTGCATCCCCCACAGGGTCACAAGGCTGCCAGGACCCTGCTCCAGCACGGGCTTCCCATGGAGTCACAACCTCCTTTGGGCATGTTCACCTTTTCTGGTGTGGGGCCCTCCACGGGCTGCAGGTAGATATCTGCTCCACTGTGGATCTCCATGGGCTGCAGGGGACAGCCTGCCTCACCACGGTCTTCACCGCCGGCTGCAGGACAATCTCTGCTCTGGCGCCTGGAGCACCTCTTCCCCCTCCTTCTTCACTGACCTTGGTGTCTGCAGGGCTGTTCCTCTCACATATTTTCACTTCTCTCTTCAGCTGCAGTTGTGTTATTCCTCTTTCTTAAATATGTTATCACAGAGGCGCTACCACTGTTGCTGATGTTCTCAGCCTTGGACAGTGGCAAGTCTGTCTTGGAGCTGGCTGGCATTGACTCTGTTGAACTTAGGGGAAGCTTTTGGCAGCTTCTTACAGAAGCCACTCCTGTAAATCCTGCGACAACCAAAACCTAACTCTCTATTGAAGACATAAGAGTGTCTGGGATGCTCATGGTCCCCATTTTATAAAAACTGTTGTGTATCTTATTTAGTGTCATTTTAGTGCACAAATAATCTGAGGAGAATTTACTGTCTCCAAGGAACAGTTACATGTGTAGAACAAAACATTAAAGAACTGTATCCTACCTTCCACTTCAATACTGAGTGAGATGAAGGCCTAGTGTGGCCATGTCTCTGTTATTAAATTGTTGTGGTTTAACCCCAGCTGGTAACAAAGCACCATGCATCTGCTAACACCAGTGACTTATCAACATTCTTCTAGTACTAAATCCAAAACACAGCACTATACCAGCTACTAGGAAGAAAATTAACTCTCTCCCAGCTGAAACCAGGACAGTATCCACCCCTTATTCATGCTCAGGTCTTACACTATCCAATACATCCTCATTAACCACCACACCCCTTCCTTTCCTTTAATATATTACACAGATATCATTCCATTAGTCTATGGACCGCACTTGTAGAATGTCCAGAAATGTCCACAAAATGTCCATTGAGTTAATTTAGTCCATGATTTTGAGCTCCATTTCTTATGCTGGTTACTCAGGACAGGAGAGGTGCTGTGTTGTGTGGAGTTACTGGGCACCAAAGCTCAATCCCTTGCCCCTGCTCCTTCTTGGACTTATCCACAGCCCGCAGTCCCATAAGGCTATACCCACTCCATGTGGAGCCTTATCTATAAGCCACAGTCTCTCCAGAGGTATACCTGCTGTGGCATAGACTTATCCACAGCTGCAGTTGCTTCAAGGTGCGCCTATTCCAGTGTGGCCCTTCTCCTTGGGTCACAATGCCTTCAAAGATGTACCTGCTCCAGCATGGCTTTACCCACATCTACAATCCCTTCAGAAATGAACTTGCTCCAACATGCCCTTACTCATGGCTGTCGTGCTTACCCTGCCCTGTCATGAGCTTATCCATGGCCAGGTGCTCCATCATGACCTCATGCACAACTAATGATGCTTCAAGGTGTACCTTCTGCAATGTGGACTCATCCTTGGGCAACAATCCTTTTAAAGGTATACTCGCTGTGGCACAGACATAAATATGGCCACACAGACACTTCAAGATATACCTGCTGTGGCGTGGATTTATTCACAGCCACACCACCTCTTTGGGGTGTCCTGCTCCCGCGTGGACTCATCCCCAGGTCACAGTTCCTTAAACTCAAGTTCACACCAGAGTTCCAGCCTGTCCAGCACAGCAACACAGAAACAGCAGCAATGCCCTGGCCATCTGCCAAGGCACAGCGCAGTGAAATGATAAGCAGTACAGTAGTACAGAAGCAGCAAAAGCAAAAAGCAGCCACTAACGAGCACTACACTCTAATGTACAGTAAGGCAAGCAAACCCCATGGCAAGCACAGGAGCCTGCCGATTAATAGCTAAACATCAATAACAGCTATAAATTGAATCTAGCACATTCCAATCAAACCTGTAATTATCTCGAATCCTTCAAGCCCCACATTGGGCACCAAAAAGGACTGTCGTGGTTTAACCCCAGCTGGCAACTAAGCACCACACAGCCGCTCACTCACTCCCCCCAACAGCGGGATGGAGGAGACAATGCAAAGAGCGAAAGGGAGAAAACTCGTGGGTTGAGATAAAGACAGTTTAATAGGGAAAGCAAAAGCCACGCACACGAGCAAAGCAAAACAAGGAATTCATTCACCACTTCCCATGGGCAGGCAGGTGTTCAGCCATCTCCAGGAAAGCAGGGCTCCATCACGCATAACTGTTACTTGGGAAGACAAATGCCATCACTCCGAATGTCCCCCTCTTCTTTCTTCTTCTCCCAGATTTATATACTGAGCATGATGTCATATGGCATGGAATACCCCTTTGGCCAGTTGGGGTCAGCTGTCGTGGCTGTGTCCCCTCCCAGCTTCTTGTGCACCTGGCAGAGCTGAGAGCTGAGAAGTCCTTGGCCAGTCTAGGCACTACCTAGCAACAACTAAACCATCAGTGTGGTATCAACATTCTTCTAGTACTAAATCCAAAACACAGAACTATGACAGCTACTAGGAAGAAAATTAACTATCCCAGCTGAAACCAGGACATAAATTAAATAGTGTCAGAGAGTATTCTCAGGTCCTGGAATTTAATTGACTAGGACAATTAATATTTTTGCTGACAATTCCCAGGCATGCTATAGAAGTTAACACTGGAGCAGTTCATTCTCCCTATTCAGAGTGCATATTACTTATGTGCCTATTAACTGAAATATCAGCAATCTATTTTTTGAGGGAAGTAAATGAAAGACATTTCTTCAAAAGAAAACCTGAAGAATGTTCACAATACATATATAACATATACACAAAATCGAAATTGATTTTATGTATGCAGTTACAGTTTCTCTGTAATGTATAATTTACAATGATTTTGCCTTTCATTTACCAATTTACAGAGTACATTTGGGGTTTGAAGTTTCTATTTCACTTATTTTGTATTTGTACTACAAAAAGCATTTCTTCTAAAGAAATAATCTCCTTTAGTTAGTTTTTGGATCTTTGAAAAATAAGCTCTTAAAATACCGTAACATTTGAAATCAAAATATTTGTTGCCTACATTTCAAATTCTTGGTATCACATGAAGGCTAGCGTAGAATTAAATTAAATTTAAATGCATTATTTAAACAAATATCCCTTGCTATGAGGGGAGTTTGCTCAAGAGGCATAGCATAAGCAAACGTCACAGAAGAATAGGGGGGAGTTAATGATAAAAATATGATGATTTTTTAATATAATAAAATTCTGTTTATCACAAATCATGGAACAATCGCAGCACATTGAGATGCAGAGTTTCATTTTTATGAGAGTTAACTGGAGGAATAATGCTTAGAAAGAAATAAAGAGATATATTGTACCAAAAATGGGCAAAGGTTAGTAGTGATCCACTCAGTAAAAAGGTTGTATGCAAACTACAATTTGATTCATTACTTTTACCTTCATCATTCATTTATCTTATTTTGTGTTATTGTAAATTTTATTTCTGTTTTCTTTTTCAGTCTTTTTCTCCAATCTAACCATTCCCCAGCAGTCCAGCTATGTAATGGCAGTGAATTGCAGGCATGAGAAATGACATTCCTTAGTGTTTGTGGTTTATATGACAGTAAAAAATAACTGTCACTTTTGCACATTTTGTCTTTTTCTAGCAATGTGGGCTAGTTCCCAAGAGAGTACCTATAGGGATGGTAAATATCAGTCCCTAACATTCTGTCCAATTTCTAATTTTTATGTTGATATTTGCCTTGTTAAATTTTACTTTTAGTTTTATGTGGCCGTGGTTTTGTTTGTATTTCCTGACTAGATAATGTATTTTGTGGATGTGTGACATTTCTAAACTCCACCACAGAGCTGACTGCATATACCATGAAGAATTTCATCAACTAATAATAAATACAGCTTTGCTTGTTTTGCATTAAATTAAAGAATGAAATTTGGGAATTTCATTTGAGTTCTTATTTTTTATAGGTTGATGGCGTAATTATAAAATGATTTTCTAACTGTACTCTAACTTTAGAAAAAATGCTTGTGAAGTTATTCAAATAAGCACTGGAAAAATTATTCACACAGAGAATAAAAACCAAACAATAAAATCTATATATGCACAAGTTTATATATACTCTGTCCATGCTGTCAATGGATAGGGAGGATGAGTTTAGAAATATTTTTGTTTGTTTGTTTTTCTATTGGTTTGCTTGTCAACTAAATATTCTGTTGACTGGGAAAATATTAGTAAGTAAGCAGATGGTCATTTTGATTACTAAACAGTAAGAAGTGTTAAAGACATTAGAGCTTTATGTGATGGCACATAATTTCTCCTCATTGAACAAACAGCAGTAAACAATATGGTTAACTATATGGCATATTTATGAACAGTAGAAGCTTGGGAATTAAGAATATTTTTAACTTTTGACTAATTTTATTTTTTTTTAATTCACTTAGTCACAATTTACATTTAAGTTCTCAACAAGATGTCATGATATGAAAAAGGTGTTCTGAGTTTTTAATTAGGTCTTAATGATTGCATGAAATACAGACTCAGCTGTTTGCAGTACACTAAAACTTGTTAAAATTACAGTGTTTCTTCCTGCTTATGTACTTCTATGGGTTAAGAGAGATTTAATGAGAACTATGTGATAGAAAAAGCTTTTTGTCAGATTTTTGTCAGAGGTGGTAAGTGAAAGAACTATTCACCTTCTTCTCTTTGTACAAAACAAAAATATATATATAAAATTCCTATGTCCAGTTGAACAGATGAAATTATTCTCCTCTATTTTTCAGAGTTTTTGAATTTACTGACAGACACATTGCACATGCCTATTACAAACTTCCCAGTTTGTACATGGGCAAAGAGAGTACCTTTTGAATTATAATCCTGTCTTGTGTGTTTTAGGAGAGAATGCAGAAAGCAATGCTTTAAAGAGCAGCCTGTCATTTTACACTTTGAATATTTTAGTTGGAATACTTTAGCAAATGCCTGCATCTGCAGTGTTGCTTCTTTAAACGCAGTTTGGTCATTGTATCTTATGGGACGTGACTGCTACTTCAGAAAAAGTCTTTGAGTTTCCAATACTTCTTTTAGTTTGAAAAAAAATATTTTGCTTTACGTATGATTGAGACAATGGCAGCTAATTAAGGTAACAAAATCTGGATCTTCATCTGGCAAACAGCTGGTCAATAGATGTAACAAGACATAGATTTCTTCTTTGTGGAGTCTGACTTCTAAATTTTCTCTCCACTGCCATTTTTGTCAGAAGAAAAATTAACACTTAATCAAACAGAAAGAGTTTATCAGAACAGTAAATGAAAATGTACAGCCTTTGAAACCAAAAATTAGCTGTGGTTTAAAACTGGTATTTTAAATCAGATTACTCAGTTTTTCTTTTTGGAATAACAATAGGCCTGGGGGCAGGAACTTGTGGTTTATTTTTTGTTCTGTTTTTTGGGTTGCTTTTTTTTTTTTTTTTTTTTACTGTTTATTTGTTTGTTTTTCCAAATAAAACTTACTTAGAAATCATAGTTTCAGTTACTTACAAACTTTATATGTTTACTCATGATTAAGATCATGGCAGTAGAACTGTATTCATGGAGCTAAAGAAAGAAAAAATCTAAGCAAAAAATAAACTTTTTGTATCCGAATATAGCTCAATTTTTACAAGGAGATTATTATTTTGAAAAAAATTTAGAAACAAATATCAGGTTTTGACATAAAAATAAGAATATATGTGGCAACATCTTAAATGATGATTAATTGAGACCACAATTCTCAAAGAATTGTTTAATCACTTTTTAAGGTTTTTCAGTTGACAAATACTGTCAAAATTTCTTGCAAATTGTTATCGGTGAAATTTCACAACATAAACCATTAAGTGATGGTATATTTTTTAAAGTAATTTTATTCATGATGTTAAAAACTTTGTCTTCATCATCCTTGTCTTCATCCTTCTTGTCTCCACCATCTCACAAAATAGGTTTCATCAGACCTGTTGTATAGAGCTGTACATCTGAGTTAATTTTTCAGACAATCCTCTGTAACTCTTCTCTAAGCTTAGATGACTAGGTAATATTAATTCCAAACCTGTTTGATTTCACCTCCATCTTAAGAGGAAATATTGTATCTTTTCTAAGCTGCAGGGACCCATGCATTGTAGCTTCCAAGACAATTTTTATTTTTCCTTATTGCATCTGAAGCTAAATAAGAAAATGACCACAGGTTCTGGAAGGTTCTCTTGGTTTCTGCCTGCTTTTTTCTGGTTCTGGCTTGTGTTTATGGCCTTCCATAAGACCTCTACCAGTTTCTGACTGTAACTTTGTTGGTATTCATTTTCAGAGCTGCTACCATAAAAAAGTTAAGCTACTCAAATAAAATCTCATTTTTATGAAAACCTATTTTTGTTTGTAATAGGATGGTTCTTTAAGCCCAGGAAGGGCTTCCCAGGAAGGAAGAATTTGTGAGCAAAAGCCTTCTCTTCTCTTGAGAGAATTTGGTAATTGAACAATTGTCTTGGGGAGAGCTGGAAACTGAAGGTTCAATAAACCATACGCGCAAAACTTTTCTCCAGAACCTTTCAATGTTTGTTCAGCTTCATTTCCTACAACTCCCACAATTCCACAAACTTCTATCTTTTTTCTCATCGTAAAAAAAGAAATTTTATCCTGAAATCTGACCAAAGAGGGCTGAAAGCCTTGACTCTTTGTAGTCATGTACAGGCTTTTTTCAAAGTACTGATCATGTATTAAAGGTACTTGGTATTGAAAGAGATTATGAATACAGTGATGGATGGCAATATGAAATATCCTGAGAGCCAGTATCTGTTCTGATTACTCAATACTTGTACTATTTTCTGAAATTTCGTAAGCTCATGTGTAAATTTCTGGTCTTGGAATCAATAGAAAGAATTTAATGCATCAGAATGACAAATGAAAATTATCTGTCTTCCAGTTAGTGCAGTGTCTATCATTTGTGGATGAGGTCAGCAATAAAACCATACCAATCTGGTGTTTTGCATGATCCCTTTTTTAAAGACATTGCAGGGACATGTTCCAGTTTGTTGAAGGGACTTCTTGAGTGCACAGTTGTACTTCTGGTGGTTTCCAGATGGTTAATCCTTGTTCTGATTCAACAAATATTGAAATTTCTTTCCTTGTGGGAGGTACAAAGTTTTTCTAGCTACTCTTAGATAATCTTATACTAACAGTATTCAAAAAAAATTTCTATCTGAATTGAAAACTGGATTTGTTTCTTTCAAATGTGAACTTTACTACTTTATTTTATGTTATTTTATTTTATTTCTTTAATGGGGATCACTGTAATGTGTTAGGACTAAAAGTTAGCTCACCCCAGAATTAAGTTATATATTGAACTCTGTATCAGTTATGCATGGCAGTGACCGTGTATGCTGTGTGTAACCTATAATATAAATCTCTTCATCTTACTCCTAAGATTTAATTTTATGCATTAATTTTTAAATACAAATTCTCAGATTTTTTTTTTTCTTTATATATTAGACTCTACTTTTCTTTTTTGGATTACCTGAGTTATACACAACTACATTTATCTGTATTTAGATGAAATATAGTCAGTATTTCACAGCTAAATATCCAGCAAGTTATACTGATTTTACTGAATGATGTTAAAACAAGTAAAACTAATTCTTAAAAGTGATTCAACTACAAATACTTTTCATGGTAATGGAGTTGCATATTCAGCATTTTATTAAAAATAATAAATTCTGAAAATAAGTATCAGGTTTTAGATCTGTTTTCATTCAAAAATAGGTATTTTTTTTCTGGCCTATTTTTTTCAGTCATAATAAATTACTTATCCTAAGAATAAGCCTGAAAATTGAAACCTAATAAGTGAAAATTTAGGATATTTGAAGGAGATGAAGAGACAGAATAAGAATGCAAACAACATTGATAATAACTGCTGTTAGTGTTTATGCTTTACTACAATGTGAGCTGATTGCACTCTGTGAGGCACAGAAGTTCTGGATATGTCTCAGCTGCAGTCTAATTAACTAACCTACAGATATTTAAGTTCACTAAAACCACAAATATAAAGTGTTCTGTCATTTCTGTTACATTACTGTGTTTTTAATAATAGGTTAAAAGGAAATAATAAACCTAATTAATTGGCACATAAAATGGTGGTATTAAGATTAAATGGCAAAAGCACCAACTGACAATTAGTTGGCATGCTAGTTATATGATAGCATTTCTTTTAGAAACTAATAATTATTATTAATACAAACATAATTTAATTTTTTAATGTATTTGGAACTTATTAAACTGTTTAATCATCAGGGATTTTTTTCCCACCATTTTTTCCTTTGCTTAGCTTTTTCTAATGTAAAATGTATTAAGTTCTTATTATGTTACCAAAGCCCATTAAAAATCAAACATATGCCTGCTAAGAGGTGGCTAGAGCATCCCCACACAGGAGTTTGAAGGGGAGCTATGATATCTTCTCCAACATTTGTCAGCACTGTTCCACTCCCACATAATCTATATTACACTTACCGTCCTTTCTCTCTGTGAGACACATAAATAACCTTCTCCTGGCCACAGATCAATTTTTATGCAAGTTATGACAGGCCATCCTCATGGCAGATGCAAGTGTGGAACTTAGCAGAGTTCAAAACTGGAAAGCCTAGAAATTCAAGGAGTTTATCAGTTTTATTAGTTGAAGAGCTCTGAAGATTAGTATGTCTTATGTCAAGGTCCTGTTATGCATCTTGGTTTCTATTGTTAAATAATTCAGAGGTTTTCTATAAACATTTCTCCAGCAACAGAGGCTCCAGAGAAATAAGACCAGACTTTAAGTGCATATTAAAAAGTAGTCAAGTTTGGTCTTAAGATACAGGTTTTCATCTGTAATTAAAAATTACATTTTGTGTGTCTAACCTCAGAATGGAAGGCATTTATTTTTCCTTCTGAGACAAGAGATAGCAAACTGCTGAGTTACAATGTTGTTTTATCACTCAGCAACTGTGTCCTACAGCAGAAATAAAGCTGTCAATAATTTATGTAAGGTCTTATTGGGAGTTTTTTTTCTAGATGTTTCCCTTACAGAGAGCAAGAGAAGGCTTTTATACTAAAATGAGGATTCTAGCCTAGAAGAATCATAGAATCATAGAATGTTTTGGATTGGAAGGGACCCTAGAGGTCATCTAGTCCAACCCCCCTGCAGTGAGCAGGGACACCACTAACTAGATCAGGTTGCTCAGAGCCCCATCCAACCTGGCCTTGAATGCTTCCGGGGTGGAGCCTCCACTACCTCTCTGGGAAACCTGTTCCAGTGTTTCACCACCCTTGTTGTAAAGAATTTCCTCCTTATATCCAGTCTAAACCTACCCTGCTTCAGTTTAAAACCATTCCCCCTTGTCCTGACACAGCTGGCCCTACTAAAAAGATTTTCCCCATCTTTCCAATAGGCCCCCTTTAGGTACTGAAAGGCCGTAATCAGGTCTGCCCACAGCCTTCTCTTCTCCAGACTGAACAAGCCCAACTCTCTCAGCCTGTCCTCATAGGAGAGGTGCTCCAGCCCTCGGATCATTTTTGTGGCCCTTGTCTGGACCTGCTCCAACAGTTCCATGTCCTTCTCGTGCTGAGGGCTCCAGAGCCGGATGCAGTACTCTAGGTGAGATGCAGTACTCTAGGTGAGAATTATAAACTGACTCAGCTAGCCAGCACCATACCTAATTTCACTACAGTTTCTGGAGTAAGAAATCCCAGAAATACAGATAACTGTTTCTTGGACACAAGACTCATCAAAGACTGCTGTCAAAACAACTTCTGCTGGTGTTGTCCACATCAGGTTGTCTCCTATTGTGTGAAGAAGCTAAGATGTGCAGGCTTGCTCTCATATAAATCTGAAGAACAGATATATTTATTACATATTATTTTGTACATAATTGACTGTGATTAAATTAAAAAATATGAGCATAAGTAAACTCCTGTAAACACTTCCCCAGTGTGGTATTAAACATATTCTGAGAACCCTATTTTGTTAGGCCGTCAGACAGTGATTACATATGATAGCAGTGCAGAAATAAAGAAATGAGGTAATAAGTGGTTAGAAATAATTGATAGATCCAGACAATTGGCAGGAAGAGTCAGGCATTTCTGAGAGCTACAGACATGAAAGAGTATTCAGTACATTGTGCTGTTGCATACTGGTGTGTGGGAATATGTCTATGCAAGGTAGATTCACACCATAAAAAGCAGACTTTTGTTCTCCTGGCTGCCTCTTGTAGGAGGAAAATAATGTCGTCTAGCCTTTGTTCATTTTTAGACAACCTGGAATTATGCATTCAGACTAGAAGTCTGGGGTTGAAATAAATTTGATATCAGCAAAGAAGACCATTTGTAGATTTGTTATTTCTATGCTTTCTAAAAAAGACATTTGAGAGTGGTTACCTGAATTTAACTTTGCACATGACCTGCCTGATTGTTTACAGTCAGTGTGAAAAAATGCCACTAATGAGCATGGTAAAGATAGAAACTCTTGTGTCTTTGCAGTTGAGAAGTGAATGAGAACTCTGTTCCTTTAGGAATAAATTGATAAGTTAATTGATATAAGAAGCTGCACAATTCCTAGAGTATTAGTATGATGAATTAAAGTCATGAGCAAAAACTTCTGGAACTATCTAAGAGCTCAGTTTCTTCAGTTTTAAAATAAAAAACCACTTTTACAAAGTAGAACTAAAGTACCCTTCACAGAATTTATAGGCCATATAGTGGAGAAAGAAAGACATTCACTAAGAAAGGCGTTCGGTACAACCCAAAGGTGGTAAAATTGTATACATTCATTTTTTTTTAAAGATACCAGCTCTTTTACAAAACAGTTTAACAGATGGTATTGCAAACAACTTAATAAAGGAAATTGTAATGATTAGGGAAAGTGATCAGAAGATTTTGTAGCACAGCAGAAAATGGAATATAATTCTTCTAAACTTCTTTTGCTGAACTGCCCTTTCAACCAGGCTGTAAAGTATCTCCGTGATAAGACTGGACTTCACAGACAGAATTTTAAATGATGAAAGTGAAGGAAAGACTCATAACATGTAGGAGCACTGAAATCCCTTTGTATGCAGAAAGATAGCATGCAGAGTACTGAAGTCACCTTGTTTTGGAGATGCCTCATTTACTTTCACAATAAGCATTGTTTGTTGCTGGGTTTTCTGGGGAAGAGAGAGATAAAGGAGAGCAAGAGTCAAAACATAATCACAAGAAAGATAAATATATTTCACAACAGTGCTTCTTTCAGTCCATATGAAGAAAACTCTTATGTCATTCATAACTCAAGAGCTCAGTCTTCTAGATCTAGCTGATCTCTGTCTTTTCAGCTGAAAACAAAACAAAAGAAAAAAAAAAGAAAAAAGAAAAAAAAAAGAAAAAAGAGCCTATTCCAGAGAAATATTTTCTGTGGATTAAAAGCCTAAAGTTTGTAATTTCATATACATTTGCCATTCACTTCAATATTTTCCTTCCATCAGGGGCTAAGAAGGCAATATGGCAGGACTGCTGGTATGTGATGTTCATGTTTTCAGGGGAAAGAATATCCCTCTGACCAAATGAGTTTCACATCACACTTCTATAATTGTTGTTGATGAATACATTTTACAATCTGTGGCTTGGCAGCAAATGAACGTGGGGGTGTACCTGGACATACAGTAGATGAATGCTCCTATATTTTATTTAAAATGTTGTATTTTGACCACCTTAACCTGATTAATATAAAGAACAGAACAGATGCATGCATGACTTAACATTTTGAAGAGTGAATTTTTTCTGCTTTCCTCTGAGGCTAGATTTTTATCTGTTTTGGGCTTGCTTCATAATCATGAAATCTGTTGCCAGCTGAGCATTTGGACAAAAGAAAATTTCTATACCTTTGCTAATGTTCTAGAGAATATGTAATAAAGGTGCCACAAATCATTGCCAATTTACAGAGGAAAGTAAAGAAGGAAAATATGCTTTAAAAACACTGCTTTACTGTAATACCTGTTGCATAAATCATGAAAGCAATTATTAAAACTACAGAATTTTTTTTCCTTATTACTTGTAAAAGCATATTGCAGAAGGCAACCAGGAAAATGCTTAAATGAAAATTAAACCATCAGGAATAGTATTGATGCTCTATTTAAAAAATAAAACCAAAAATCCAACCCTTGTATTTGCCTCAAGCATAACCAATTTGTCAAACAGAATTGTCTTTACTTCTGTACATTTATTTAATGTTTTTTACTAATGATTGTGTATTTACGAAAAGGCAGTATATAATTCAAAAATAAACTGAAGCCAGCTTTGGCAATACATTAAGTCTGCATACTATTTATTCATCTCCTGGATAAATTTTGCTTCATTTTAATGCTAGGAATTAATTAATTGCATTCTGTGCCACCTATAGAGAAGAGATATATTTTATAAAAAATCCTCTCACAGATAAATGAATATGCATCTCCAATTTTGTCCTTGGCAAAGATTCCTGGTTGCAGTCCTTCTAGCTAGGGAACTTTTAGTTTTCTGCCTAAGAACAATATCACACTTCTTTCTTTCCAGACCATGGCACTTGAATGTCATACCCTTCATGAAAGCAAAGGATGCAAAGCAGTTACAAATATTTGTGAAGCCTATATCAGGCATATCTCTCTTCCTTGCAAGTTGCAAATACTAATATATTCACCAATTATAGTTCATAACAAAGAGAAAATTGCACTTCTGTATCTTGAGACCATAGCTGTTTTATTATTGCTGCTGTTCATTCAGGATGGTCTAAAATAGGTTTTACTCTAATGAATTCCACAGGCCAAGTTTTCAACAGCTTTAAGCCTGCTGGGCATATGGTGGCATTGCATTTCTTTAAACAAATTCTGTCTTCAATTCTCTGTAGCAACCTGGGGCAGTATATGTGTGGAAATAACACTGGAAGCGGGATATCTTTTAGACAAAGAAGGTCATTTCAATGTTGATGATGTCTGAGCTTGGGAGTTCTACATCTCTCCTCAAGTGCAAACTTTTTAGGAATGTAATGGGCATTGCCACAGAATTTGATTACTTTTCCTGCATA
Organism: Gorsachius magnificus; assembly: GCA_034008185.1. Classification (NCBI taxonomy): domain Eukaryota; kingdom Metazoa; phylum Chordata; class Aves; order Pelecaniformes; family Ardeidae; genus Gorsachius; species Gorsachius magnificus. The sequence continues at coordinate 40,737,839 of CM067081.1, forward strand.
GGATTTTCTACTACTTACCTATTTAAATTATGTCTTCATTTTATTCAATTTAACATCAATGAAACAAAATGTCTGCCACCTTGTTAGGAAAATATTATTCATCCTTTTCATGCTGTTTGTATGGAAATCTTGTTCAAAATCAATTACTTGAGGACTTCATCTTAAAAGTAGAAATAACCCTTTATTTTACAATGTATCATGATCTATTTGATTATTGCAAATTTCAGGAGTGTCTTTCACCCGTCCAGTCCAAGAAAAACCTGCCATCATAGCTTCCTTTTCACATTAGCAACAGTGACTTGTTATTTTTGTTGACAAGTATTGCACCAATTCAAATAAACTGATTCAAAAATAGACTGCATAGCTTATTGAAATGGATTTTGGAAAAAAAGTGACACAGTAATTTAAGTGAATTTTAGACTGTGATGGCATAAAAAATTTTACCGATCTGCATACGCAGTAGCCATTTATCTCTCTGGACCTAAAATGAAAATATCGGTAAATTAAAACAAACAAACAAAAAAACCCACCAAAAAAACCCCACCAAAAATAAAAAAAAAAACCCCAACTTTGTGTTTGGTATCCTGGTAATGACTAAAACTTTGTATTTTAGTCTTCCATCTGTTCATCTATGTGTTTCAGAATGCATTATAATTTTACCTAGGTGCCTTGTGCATGATTAACCCAAACCTGATAAGAACTATGAGCAAGGATTTTGATCCTGGTATTTGTTTGGTGAGTACACTCCTTTTTACCGTTAAAGACAGTGGTTCAAGTCCAGTCCACATGATAGTAACTGAAAGTATTGCTCTTTCAATGATCCATGAGGAATGAATTTGTAGTCTCTGTCCATTTCCCAGCACAAATCATAAAACTCAACATCAAAACTATTGTTAATTCATTATGCCAGTAGAGAAACCAAGGTTTAAATGTTCTTGAGTGATCACTATCTTATCCCTGACACAATACTCTCAGTTTGGACCGAGGCATTTCTGTAATCTGAATTGTCATTGTCTCTCCTACTCAGTGGCTGCATTTACTTACTTAAGACTGACGAGTTTCTTAACCAATGGTTTCACATTTCATTTATTTTTTATTCTGGACAAGAGCTTGCAGTTTTATTTTCAAAGTATTTACAGATGCTGTAACAAAAAGCATATGAGACATGTTGTCTACAAAGAATGCTGTGCTAGACAATTGCAACCAGTGTCTGGCTATTTCTTTATTTGTGTCATTACATAAGCCCTTATACAACAGGTGGATTCCAGATGGAGAGTACCTACTGGTTCAAGAAGTAGATAGAATTAAGTTGAATTAAGCATTCTGGGCAGTCTCTCTATGCAGATTATTCCTGGTTCTCTATATAGCTCTCATTACTACACCAGAGAACAATGAAAATAATTATTTTCTGAAATCTTGCAAAGCTCTTTCAAATGTAGGCCAAATGAGTCTTCAAGGAGAAATAAATTGCTTAAGAAACCAAATATTCAGTCTTCTGGACAGAACTGTTTTATCACAGGTGTTTGGACCTAGTCATGAAGGTGGTGGGAGGAGAGAAAGGTTGTTGCAAATAAATTTGATATAGTTTACTGCATCATAAATATTACAAACACACATTCACAGGTCCAAACAATCTAACATATTAGGCTCTGTGGGTATGTTTACTCTGGGATGAAAATTATAACTTAAAAAAGGATAACACTGTTTTGATCTTTTTTAGTCTGAAGTCCTATTCTGATTCTTGGGTTTCCTACATAGGTTACGAAACCCTCAGTGGAGGGGGGAAAATAACATGCACAAACCCCCTACAAAACACACAAAAAAAAATCCCAAACTGCTGTAATTTTCCCATGCAGCAAAGGCTTTTATGCCTTAGAACAGGATAAAGGATGTGTAACTCGTTAGACTGCAAAAAGTTTAAAAGAAAGCACTCTACTAAGAACCTGTATAAAGATGACTCTAAGAACACACGAGGAACTTTTTCCACCTGTATGTATCAGGGTTTGTTAATTTTGTTGTCACCCACAGGGCCTATTCTCTTTCAGCTACTATTTAAATAAAAAAATTACCAGAGACAAGGAATCTGACTCTCATTTCTCATTTTGTAGAGTAAGAAGATAGCAGATTGCCTGATGTTAAAAGAACTACAGTAGTGAGAAAAAATTTGGTGCAAATTTTCTGCTTAGAATATAAAAATAGTGTGTTTCTTCCCCTTCAGGGAGTTCACTGCAGCTCAACAATTCCAGTACTTTGTACATGGAGTCAAGTGTCAAAGGGGATGCACAACAGCATAAGAATAGCAGTGTCACCATTGAAGGAAGTTTCCTGTTATATTGTCCCTGACACATCATTTATTTTAGAAGATTTTCAAGACCTTTTTTTTAAATTAGAAATAGTTTTGAGGGTTTTGGTGAGATTTTTTTTTCTGTTTTGTTCTATTTCCAATGAGCTACAAAATTTGTTCTGTCAGAGTGGAAGAGAAAAAATTGAAAGAAAATTATGAGGTTTAAAAGCCATTCTGAGAGGCAGAAGAGTCAAAGGGAAAGAGTTCATTTATCACCACTGTGTAAAGCGTAAAATGCATAGCAGAAAAAAGAAAAACGCTTTACAAGATTTTGGAGAAAATGATCCTTTTGAGATATAGCTTTCTAGCTTTACAGAAAAACAACATATGTATAGTTTATTGGTTTTGAGCTATGACTTTTCTCCTTCTGTTCAAATGCAGTTTGAAATTAAGATTCATTCAAGACGTAATGAAAGGATGGTCATTGGCTATTTCATAGATCCAAAGTAGAATATCATTATAAAAATCTTAAAAAAAATCTGTTCTCTCATGTTTAAATCACAGGGGTTTTGTCATTATTTCTATAACAAAACCCAGAGAAATTCTGAATAGAAATCTATTAGCTTAAGGTATCAGAGAACTTAAGACAGCTCAGTAATTAAATTAACCCAGATTATTAGATATATAATCATAGAATCACAGAATCATAGAATGCTTGGGGTTGGAAGGGACCCCTAGAGGTCATCTAGTCCAACCCCCCTGCAGTGAGCAGGGACACCATTAACTAGATCAGGTTGCTCAGAACCCTGTCCAACCTGACCTTGAATATTTCCAGCAATGGGGCCTCCACTACCTCACTGGGCAACCTGTTCCAGTGTTTCACCACCCTCACTGTAAAGAATTTCTTCCTTATATCCTCTCTAAATCTACCCTCTTTTAGTTTGAAACCATTGCCCTTTGTTCTGTCACAACTGGCCCTGCTAAAAAGATTGTCCCCATCTTTCCTATAGGCTCCCTGTAAGTACTGAAAGGCCGCAATAAGGTCGCCTCGCAGCCTTCTCTCCTCCAGGCTAAACATGCCCAACTCCCTCAGCCTGTCCTCATAAAAGAGGTGCTCCAGCCCTCGGATCATTTTTGTGGCCCTTGTCTGGACCTGCTCCAACAGTTCCATGTCCTTCTTGTGCTGCGGGCTCCAGAGTTGGACGCAGAACTCCAGGTGAGGTCTCACCAGAGCAGAGTAGAGGGGGAGAATCACCTCCCTTAACCTGCTGGCCACTCTTCTTTTGATGCAGCCCAGGATACGGTTGGCCTTCTGGCCTGCAAATGCACATTTCTGGCTCATGTCCAGCTTTTCATCCATCAGTACCCCCAAGTCTCTCTCGGCAGGGCTACTCTCGATTCTCTCTTCCCCCAGCCTGTATTGATACTGGGGGTTACCCCAACCCAGGTGCAGGACCTTGCACTTTTGTTGAACCTCATGAGGTTCTCCAGCTGGTTCATATCTTTTTGGATGACATCCCATCATCTGGGGTGTCAACCGCACCATTCACCTTGGTGAAGCTGAGTATGATTCTGTCTATGTATATAGTTCCTGTTTCCCTTATCAGAGTAGGACAGTGAGAAAGAAGTTAAAAACAAAACCACCTTCCCCCATGCCCCACTTCTTCCCAGGCTCAACTTCACTCCTTCATTCCCAATTTTTCTATCTCCTCCTTCTGAGAAGCACAGGACAATAGGGAATGAGTGTTGCAGTCAGTTCATAACATTTCATCTTTGCTGCCCCTTCCTCCTCATGCTGTTACCCTGCTCCAGCATGGGGCCCTTCCCATGGGATAGAGTCCTTCACAAACTTCCTAACATGGGTCCTTCCAATGTGTTGCAGTTCTTCAAGAACTGCTCTAGAATGGATCCTTTCCATGGGGCGCAGTCCTTTAGGAATGGACTGCTCAAGAGTGGGTGCTCCAGGGGTCACAGCTCCTGCCAGGAGTCTGCTTCTGCGGGGCTCTCTGCAGCTTCCTTCAGGGAACATCCACATTCTCTGGCATGGGGTCCTCCACAAGCTGTAGTATGGGTATCTGCTCCCAATGTGGTCCTTCATGGGCTGCAGGAGGACAATCTGCATCACCATCATCTCGTCCATGGGATGCTGGGGAATCTCTGCTCCAGCACCTGGAACAGCTCCCGCCCCTCATTCTTCACTGACCTTGGTAGCTGCGAGGCTGTTTCTATCAGATTTTTCCTTACTCCTCACTGTCATGCAGCATTTTTTACCCTTTTGTAAGCACATTCTCCCCAAGGTGCCACCACCTTGGCTGAGGGGCTCAGCCGTGCCCGTGTTGGGTCAGTTGGAGCTGGCTGGAACTGGCTGTGTCTGGCACAAGGGCAGCCCCAGCCTCCCCTGGGCACCCCTGCCACCCCCACTGCCAGCGCTTGGGCACCTGCACCCAGTAAAAGAAGTAAGAAACCAGTATTTTTACAAAAGGAAAGTAAACAATTATCACCACCAGGGTAAGAAATTTAAAAAGCAGAACCATTCATGTAAATGGGAACTATGCACACACAGGCTCCTTATAGCCTCTGAGGGGTAACTAGCTTTAATTACATTTTTTAAGTGGTAACAAGAGAGCTAGTGGGGGAGTGAGTTGTTAAGAAAACCTTCTTAGGAAAAATATTTGAAGAGATGAAATTTTTGAAAGAGATCATTGCAAAAGAAGTAAGAAAAAAATGCTGGTAATTTCTGTAGCCTTCAGCTTTTCTCACTGGTACATTACAATTTTGTTGGAATCATACCGATTCCAATTTCACCCTAAAATTCTTCTGACTGGTTTTTGATCCCAAAAGGAAATTAATGAGCCTTTTTGAAAAATCCACTTTCTTGTTTGCATTGATGTTAACTGTGATTATTTCCTTGTCTAGAGAAAAGAACTTCTCATGTGATCAAGGGCTGTTCTCTGATACCCTTTCATTAAAGTGTGGGTGAAGAAGGAAAGATGGAATTAAATACCTCCAAAATTACAATGACGCAAGCAAAAAGAAAATCTTAGTTTTAGGAAATCTCTGAAAAATTTTAATTTAAAAAGAAGCAAAAAAAGTAAAAAGAAAAACTGACACTGGTGATAGGAAAAAAGAAACATCTGTACTTTGTGTATTTGTTATTTACATGTGATATTTCAGCACTGAGATGTTACAGGCAAAAGACAAGTATATTCTTCACTGCCATACTATTGACACTCCCATGTGAGTCTTTTCACCTTCTGTTATGTAGTCCTGCTGATAAATCAGTGAAGAAGTTCTGCTTCAGCAGGTCAATATGCACTGAAATGTTGTAATTAATTTTTAGATCATACCATAGAAATGCACATGTTGGATGAGAATTGGACTAACGACATAAAAATATTGTTATGAAAAAAGAGGACTGAAAGAAATTTGAAAATATTATCTACTCCATTCCTTTAATGCAAAATGAACTATATTTTTTCTATTCCTACAAGATACTTATTTAATTTATTGTTTACTGATTTCCATTAGCAGAGTCTCAGCAGGACCACCATTCCCCCCTTCCCAAACCCTTAAAAGTGTTATATAGTTTTTATGAACTGAAAGGTTCTGTTTGCTGGGGGTTTTTTTATCTTTTCCAAACTTACTTGTCTACATATCTGCAGTCAACTTTTTTTAGGAAGTGATAGATATCAGTGTTGCCCAACCTTAAATGGGCACTGATACCCTGGTACTGAGATGGCTCTCTGGCCCTTCTGCCTGTGGAAACATATATAGTCAGACAAATAAGTCTGGTTTATTGCGCTGATTTAGGCTGTGGAGATCAAAAACAAGGCTGCCTAATATGTAGCCCCAGACAGTATCAAACTTTCTATCCATTTCCCATTTCTTGACACTCCTTCTAGCTGTCCTCATAGCTCCCTTTTTCTTTCTCAGTCTCCTCTCAAACATGCAACTCTCAATTACTTTTCCCCTTTAGTCTCAATTTTGCTACATTTGTACCCAAATTTTCTATTTCTAATACCATTACGAAGGTAATCGCCGACCTTTATGGCATGACTGATGTAGTTATTGAGGTGCTGTTGGCTTCAGAAAACTGTAGTTTTATAAAGGTCCCAAATATCCCCTGGAAGCTATCTGTGATATTTAATAAGTTCTCACATAACTGCCCCCTAAACACCTGTGAAATCTGAGCATCCTTCATGGTGTAATCATTAACATTTTCCAGCTGTTGCACTGTTATCTATTACATCCAAAAATTTCTCATGTCATGACCAGTAGCTTTTCATATCCTGTTCAGTTAGCTTAACATTGGGCCATGTCCTAATCAGTGGCTTAGTTACTTGCCTAACTTTGTAGCCCTAACAGTATTCTCCTTTATTGGGGAGGGGAGGGGGAGGAGTTCATAATATTAATCTTTATGCAAAAAGAATGAAAAGCTTAAAAATTTCCTGACTGTAGTTTGAGCAAGAGACTTTATAGTTTTACCACAGCATTGCTTATTGCCAGTTTAGTGAAAAATGTAATTTTTGTCTTTACACATTTAAAAATGTTAAAACATAACCAATATTCAACTTCCTTGCCTCCAACAATACCTTTCTGTTGTTCATTAACTACAGCACAAAACATATTTGCAACTGTCTTCAGCCACGCTGTTTTGAATTTATGGAAAACTACTAGGCTATCAACTGCAGCTCTCATGCTGTTTATGGTAAGTGTGATACTCCCACAAAGAAAAATTCTTTCTCAGCAAGCAGAACCAGAGACGTTTTGTAGTATGCACAGCAAAATTGGTTTTGTTGATTAGTTAGCTCATGCAATAAACAAAACATTGAGTTTTCAACCAAAACCTCAGGCTGTTAAAGTCAATTTATAGTTAAGTTCACAGCTAAGTGTTGTTATAATATTTATGCTTTACTGTAAATATTCTCTAACCACCCTATTTTTTCCAACAGTTTTTCCTTAAATTACTATGTGTATGACATATATCTCATTACTCATCAAATAGAAAATACATGCAGAATATATCTATGAATTTATTAAAGCATTTCTGAAACTCTACTTTTTTGATGAAATTATATAAAAATAAATGAAATTAGTATTCTGCCAATCAAAGCAAAACTGCATGATTTTAAATGGAAGTCCCTTACAGTGCTTTCTTCACCTGTATATCTTCAGCAGTCTATAAAGCAACCTACAAATCCTGAGTCTTCAAACAGTTAAACTGAGATGGCTAGATAAATGACATTTCATGTAGAGCAGGACCATTTTGGTGGATGAAATTGTGTTTGCAGATAAAGAATCATAGCACCAAACAAGTGGTTCATCCACTAGGGTCAGTGGGTTTTGATCAGTCCAGCCAGTGACCAACCACTAGCGATGTACTCCAGGTCTAATTGATGCTAATGCTGTTTAACATGTTCATTAATGACCTGCATGATGGGACTAATTGCACCTTCAGGAAGTTTTCAAATGGTGCAAAACTGGGAGAAGTGGTTTATAAACCAGATGGGTGTGCTGCTATTTAGATTTATCTTGACAGTCTGGAGAAAAGGGGAGAGAGGAATCTTATGAAGTACAACCAAAGAAAAATCAAAGTCTGGCATCTGAGGAGGAATAAATCCAAGCACCAGGACACTGGGGAAAAAACAGTTGGAAAACAGCTTTGAAGAGAAGGATGTGAGTATTCTGGTGGACAATAAGTTGATAAAAAAAGGGTAGTGTGTCTTTTTGTCAAAGGAAGCCAAATGAGAGCATTGGGATAGTACTGCCTGGAGAAGAGAAGTTTTAGGGGGATATTAGCAATGTGTAAAAATACTGCTTGTGGGGAATAAAGAAGACAGACCTAGATTGTCCTCAATGGTATGCAGCGAAAAGACAAGAGACTATGTGCACAAATTGAAGTACAATAAATTCTTACTCTGAAGGTGATTGAACACTTGAACAGAGTTCCCAGAGAGGTTGTAGAGCCTGCATTCTTGTACATGTTGAAAACCTGACTGGCCACAGCCCTGAGTCACCTATTCCATCCTACCCTGCTTTGAGCAGGAGGGCTGGATCTCCAGAGATCCTTTCCTACTTTATCCACGCTGTGATACTGTGATTCTTTAAATGGAAAAGGGTGTAATACTCTTCTAAATTATGTTGATATGGTTTTATTATTTTCTTTTGGGAATAAACATTAGACAGAAAGACAGTAATAAATACAGAAACAGCATAATAAAAGAAATGCCTGAAAACTGTTGTTATTAGATACTTTGGCAAACCAAACTAAGACAACTGCAAAGTAATCTTTCTTTTCAAATTAAGGCAACTTAGTATTTCTAACAATAATTCAAGGGATGTTTTTAGGAATGGAGGTAAAGATGGAAGAAAGAAATGTGTGCAGAAAAACAACATTCTTGGAAAAATTTTCCCATCCCACATTGAATTGTAGAACAGTAATGCCCAGTTTGGGAAGCAAAGCATATTCAAGTGTGTGCAGATGTGGAGGGAGTGTGCGATGGCTACCAAAGGTCAAGCAGGACTATCCAGAAGGGGTGTAGAGACCTGGGAGCCAGACAAGTGTGTGTGACTCTAAGGGCAAGACCTTAGAGTCCCAACAAGCTGCCAATGAGACTGTGGGGTCAGGGGGTCTCAAGGAGCAAGACGTGTGTGTGTGTGTGGGTGTGTGTGTGCGGGCGCCTCTAAGCGTGAGACCATGGGAGAAGTTGACTACTGTGGGACCAGAAAGAATCTCAGCCAGCTATTAATGTGTGTGTGCATGCATGTGTGAGTGAGACTGTACCAGCAACTAGAGTGGGGGTGTGGCCCTTGGGCCCCTATGTTGAGGTGCCAGAAACTGTTGAGACTGGGATTCAGAGACAGGTACTGGACAGAATGAGTGTCTGAGCCCAGTTGCTGCGGGAATCCACATTGTACTTACCTATATGTATACACACACACATACAAATATTTCCCAGTAGTAGACCTTTATCCTGCTCAGCCAGAGAGGTGAGTAGGATGAGGTTGTTGGTGCTGCCTGTGTTCATGCATGTACTCTGTGCATGGCTGTGATCTGTGTGGCTGGCCCTGTATATACATATATGCATGGTATATATGTGTGCTCTGTGTGTATATGTTTACTGGGAATACATGTTCAGCCTCACAACTGGTTGGACCTGGGGGCATGGGGCTGCAGCACCCTCACCTCTCTTGGACCGTCAGATCTGGCCCAATACCTTCTCATAACATAACAATCATGTTTCCCTCAGTTTATAATTTTTGCATTTCTTATATGTTAACAGACTTTTTGACAGACCTTTCGCAGTACTCTGAGATAAGGTTACACAGCTGTGCCATGTCTGAAGTGAGTCTTGGATCTAGCCAAACAGCCAGAAAACCTCTGGGTGGGAGGAGGGCTTGCAGCAGGGATCAGAGGGAGTCCAGGTTGCAGTGAATTCCCTTGTTAACCTTCTCGTTGACTTTCTTTTTTCTGTCTTGCCCCAATACTTACATCTTATACTTGCTTTAACAGGTAATGCAGAGCTAAACCCATTACCTTACATTCAAATTAATTTCGTCATTATCTGTCTTGGCAAAAACAACATACTAGTTCATTTGTTCAGAATCATGAACACAAACCACTACCCAAAGAAATGGGTAGACCTCTGAAAGGCAGCAGTCTGGGGACCTTTTAAGGATACAAGAAACATAGTGATAATTCTGGATAATTGGTTCCTGCAGGACCAGGATTTTTTGCAGTTACATGCTTAGTAATGGTTAATGGTTAATCTTCTGTATGACTTTAAATAACTAATCTAAAAAATGATCAAGTCTGTTTTCCATGAAATGGAAATTCTTCATGCTAATTCATGCACAAGAGAATGTCTCATCCAGAAGCCAGTCTGTTTCACTTATACATGCTGAATAGTCTCTGCACCTTGAGAATTCCTCTTAATTTCAATTCTAAGTCCTGAGACTAAGGTGTCATAATCTGTCTTTAACAGCAAAGCATTTATTACCTGATAGGAAGATATTGTGATCGGATGTGTCATTTGATACATGCCCTATCAAATAAGGATAAAATCTGTCAGAAATGTGTTAATATTTTAAACAAGCATCATTTAGTGTAGATGAAAATAATCTGATGGATAAAATACAGTCTTCTCTATGTATTTTTGTGCCATTCCTTTGTGGGTATTTCTTTCCACATAGGCTTCAAGATAAGCCCATTGAGATTCTGTAGGACCTCAGTTTATACTTACAGAAGCATTTGAGGAATACATATCAGGGATAAAAGACACAGTGTGTACCCTGAGACCTCTAAACCACCTCCAGAATGAAAGTTGCACAATTAAGAAAGGATAATTTTCTGTCTTTATTTATCAATTAGTCTATTTCTGCATATAATTCAGGGAAGCAACATTGGTAGATGCAGTTTGCTCTCTGGCTTTTCTTACAGGACTCTTTTCTCAGTTCAGATGAACAGTTGCTCATAAGACTTGCCTCTGCCAATTTGGCTGTACTGTGTATAATAAGGGAGATAGATATCTTTTGGTTTTGAGAAGATATTTGCTATTTTAATTAAGGATCCACATGCGGGAACCTTATTTATAATGGGCCACAAGTCAATATGGTGACTTACTAGCACTCAGTAGAAATGTATTCTGCCTTCATTATCTGTGATCCTGATATCTGACATTTTATAGACTGGAGATTGCCACTCCTCGAAGTGAATCCTAATATGCAGAATAGTCATAATGTCATTAATGAAACTTTTCATATAATGAAAACCAATATAAGAATTCCTCTTCCTGTTGTTATGTTCATAATTTGTGGATTCACCGGCAGATTTATTTTATGGCTAAGAAATAACAGATCAACATAGAAGCTAGATTTACACAGGAAAAGAGATAGTGTCCTCAAGATAGCAGTAAACACTGCCACTTGATAGTCTTGTTAGGAGCATAAAAAATGCTAAGGATCTTAATATGCAAGGAACTCAGTAAGAAACAATAAAAATGATCAGGACTTCTGTTATTATAACACTTAAGACATGCACAAGATAAAAACTATGATCTCCAGCTAAAGTTTTTTTCTAGTATGTTTCTTCATTGAATTTCAGATATTTTATGTCCACACAAAAATATTTTCAGGAAAATTTACATAACATTTACAAAAATGTTGGTTATGTGAATATTTTTGCTTTATAAACGCATTAAAGTAATTCCCTTGGAATGTAGCTCCAGGTGCAGGCTGGAAAAAAGTGGAAAATACATCCAGTTAATATATAACCAGAGGATGGACTTTTCACGAAGCAAATTTGTTGTTCTTGATGTATTGAAATATATTTCTCATATTATTAAATGCTACATATGTCCTAAAAATACGTTTACCTTATTTAATTAATATCTTCCCTTTTATTATGAACTTAGTAAAAATGTCATGTAAGTAAAATTTTATTTAAAGTCTTAGTGACTATGTACAACTTCAAGAAATACTTTTATTTATTATACCACTCTTGTTATAAATGCAGAAATTCCATCTGAGAATTTTAATATTTTCTCCTTCTCACCAGACTTGAAATTATATATCCTGACTTTGTCCAGCTTTCCAAGGCTAAAATGTTTATTATTGCACTGAATTTTCTTGATCTATGCCCCTTTCCCCCTGTCCCCATGACTCCCCCTTCCCTTTTAGAAAGAGAGGTTAATTTAGTTTCAAATTCTTTTTCAATAAAAATTTGATCCATCTGAAATATCCCACATTAGAGAGGAGATAGCTAATGCATCTGGAAGGCTTGAATTTTCTGTGTTTTATGCCTCCATAAATGTAAAAGCAGCTTCATAAAAATCACCCAAGTGTTTACTTTGAAAAAGCCTTTTAACAAATAGAAGTAGTTATACTGATACAATATATTCAATGCTTGCAAAGGCTCTCTTTGTCTATGGTGCACAGACATATGATGCCAAACTACCATGTACCAGACTTATTATTTCAACTGTCTTTGACTACAAGATTTAATGTAAAGGCCAGCCATGTACACACAAACTCAGCAAACAGCAGAATGAAAGAGAATGATTCACTTATTTCAAACACGCATGATGTTATACTGCAGAAGATAACTAAGGCAACTGAGGCAGCATTTTAGTCAGGTCTATGTATCAAGCATTCCTCCCCAGAATCTTCCTTCTTGATCCTCCTATTGATCTTTTCATAGTTAACTAATTAGTTTAGTAGCATTTAATTTTATGCTTGTTGTCCTAGGAAAGCCTACACCGTTGCCCAATCTAGAAGGCCAGCTCTTCATTAAATGTGAAATTAGATACTCAGTTGATGAAGCTTTATCTTGTATTTGATGACTGATAGTAAATCTGTTATATGTTCTCTGTCTGAATCCCTTAATAGGTTTACAGAGAGTTAACTCTGACTTTGGTCTTCCATTAACAGCAAGACTTTGCTGGTTGGAATGTTCTGTTTGTTTAATTATTTAGTGGCTCAGTAGCAGAGACAGCTTCTACAAAAGCCAAATGATCATACACAGCAACAAATGAACATCATAATCTTAACAAGATTATCATAATAAAGAGTCATCAGAGAAATTAAAATTATCTGCTTTAATTATGAAATTATAACCCCATTAATTCCTCTGCATGAAAAGCAGGAATTGGGGAATAGCAAAGAACCCAGAGATGGCTATTATAAACTTGATAGAAAATTAAAGAGGGGGTGAAAAAGATTTGCTGTGTGGGCTCAGATATTTCAGGTAATTTATTTTACAGCATATGTTTCCTATAGATTAGGCTTTTTAAAATGATACCACGGGAACTGTGGTTTTCTTCCTTGCCTTGTCTTTTTTTGCCTTTTTCCCCCAGATTGTGTTTACCAGCCTAAGACAAGCTCAGTTGAAAGTTACAAACTTAAAAGCAGACCCTTATTTAAATATGCCTAAAGCTGTGAATTAATTATGACCTAAATAAGTTATTAAAACAATATTGCTGCTAATGCATTATTTATGGCTACTTGTTGAAAAGCAACAGTACTGAACTGACATTTCTAAAGACATTAACATGAAAACTAGATAAATTTGAAGTGAAAAAAAAATTCAGTGAGCAAGCTCTTAGCAAAGTAGCCTTCAATAATGCATATACTAACCACTTTTTTTTTTAATTTTAAAAACTTCTCAGAGTATAATTTATATTTTAGGAAAAATAGTATCATTGTTATCTCATACTGTAAAACATTTTTATGAGAATTTATCATATAAACAATCTAGGTAATAAATTTGTTAGCAACAGGTATTGTTCATGAATTTTAAATTTGACACAGTTCTCTATAACTTTGCTAAATTAAATTTTTAAATTAAATAAGTAAATGGCTATTTTTAATGAATTATATAATTTGGCTTTCATATACCAAAAATATACCATTGACTTTAAAATAAAGTATAACACATTTATTGTTGAATAGATGACTGACTTTCTTTCAGAAGACACTGAAAAGAGCCATGAGACCAAGTTATAACTCAAACAAGTCAAGATAAATTGTCAGAGTTTGTTTTGCAGTATTCATGTATGTAGAAAAAAAAAGGGCTACTTATAAAGCTTTTAGAGGTCCATTATCAACAATATATATGCTAATTCTTCCTAATACCTAAGGACATTAGTAGAAATTTGAAAAATTCACATTGCTCATGAAAAATTACCCTTTTTCTTGTGCATTAGTTGAGTTCCATGGGCTTTTGTCTACTTGTTCCCAAGAACCAGGATTTAATGTATAACAATCAGTGTGTAGGTACCTATTTCACTGCTAAATTATGTCTTCTGAAGAGGAAGTAAAAAATGTTGCTATCCAACATTTGCCAGAATTTCTTTCTGGTTGTGTATACTTCTGATATATCTAATATAAAGGCATTGTTCTGACAATCTTAAACAGACTTCAACAGCTCTCAAAAGATCTCCCTAGGTGTGCTGGTTTTGGCTGGAGTAGAGGTAATTTTCTTCATAGTAGATAGTATGGGGCTATGTTTTGGATTTGCGCTGAAAAAAGTGTTGATAATACAGAGATGTTTTCACTATTTCTGAGCCATGCTTACAAGAGTCAAGGCCTTTTCTGCTTCTCACACGACCCCACCAGAGAGTAGGCTGGAGGTGCGCAAGAAATTGGGAGGGGATACAGCTGGGACAGCTGACCCCGACTCACCAAAGGGATATTCCATACCATATGACATCATGCTCAGCAATAAAGAGCTGGGAGGGAGATGAAGGAAGAGGGGGACGTTCAGAGTGATGGCATTTGTCTCCCCAAGTAACTGTTACGCGTGATGGAGCCCTGCTTTCCTGGAGATGGCTGAACACCTGCCTGCCCATGGGAAATAGTGAATGAATTCCTTGGTTTGCTTTTCTTCCATGCACAGCTTTTGCTTTCCCTATTAAACTGTTTTTATCTCAACCCAGTAAAAGTTTTTCCACTTTTACTCTTCTGATTCTTTCCCCCATCCCACTGTGGGGGGAGTGAGCGAGTGGTTGTGTGGTGCTTAGTTGCCAGCTGGCGTTAAACCACAACATCTTGGAAGTAGTTATACTTGGTGTGGTGGGAGTAGATGACCTTCAGAGATCCCTTCAAACCAACGTTTTGACTTTTTGCAAGTTTTTTTTGCAAGATTGTTGATCATTTTACTTACTGCCTGAGGATTGGTTTTAATTATTATTCTTTTTAGTCCATTTATGACCAAACGAAATGTATATTTGTCCTATGTGTATTTGCATGCATTTAGATTGTGTAGCTGTTTCAAGAGATAGGATGGAAAGCTGTTGGCACCATGATTAGGATGTATCCCTAGAAAAGAATTTTAATCTTCTCTTGAGCCACAGTCCATGCATTTCCTTTTCACAAGCAAGTATCCTTGGGTTGCACAATGTGGAGCTCAAGTAGGTGAATATATTGAACACAATAGCTTGTGGTCTGACAGTTTTGTCAGTTATGTTTTGGGTTTTTTCTTTTTATTCTTTTCTATCAATATTTTATACTTTTCATTCTTATTATGTCTATACATTGCTTTCAGTTCTGCCTCCTTCAACACTGTCTATAAACTTCTAATAAATAACATTATAACCTCAGAATTAATTTTCCTGTAATGCTAGCCAAATACTGTATAGTTTAGGAATTCAAGTCCACCAGACAAAAAGAGCCTTTGCAATTATAAGTGAAAAAAGACAAAGATTACTGAGATATAGCAAAACAACAACAACAAAATCAACCTCTCCTCTCCTCTCCTCTCCTCTCCTCTCCTCTCCTCTCCTCTCCTCTCCTCTCCTCTCCTCCCTCTCCTCTTCCTCTCCTCTTCCTCTCCTCTTCCTCTCCTCTTCCTCTCCTCTCCTCTTCCTCTCCTCTTCCTCTCCTCTCCTCCCTGTCAGACCCTCTCTAAAATTATTACACCCTCTAGATGCTGCAACAGGTTTAAAAATTATATAAATAAAATAAATACCAAGAAGTTGATGAACAGCAAGCCTAAGAGACTTTGACAACTGTAACTGTGAGAAGTAAATGCAAGTACTATGGAAAACAAATATGGATCTCATGACAGAAACAGAATAGGGAGGTAAGTGACAAGTACATCTACTGAACTGTCACAAATAGAGGTTATATCATAATGATCAAAAGACAAGCTGGCAAACATAAGAAACAATGCAGCACTGAAGAAAACAAAGTAAATTATCCTGATGCAAACTCCAAACCAGACCTTGGTTTCAGAGCAAATTGTAGCAATAGCAGAAGCAGCATCTGTATTACATAAAAGTGTTCTTGCCAGTAGCAAGGACAACAGTTTACATAGCACACAAGTGAGAGATTAAAAGAAAACAGAATAGAAAATCCTTCAAAACATAGACTATGGAAGTGTAAGGCAACAATAAGGTAAAGAAATGTATGACTCATAACAGCAAAATACATACGAGAGGTTATGGTGTGACTATGACTGTTTCCTTACAATATTGCCTTGCCAATGATGATTTTTTTAGTCTACACCAATTAGATACAACCAATTAATTTTGTTATAGTAGTGGAATTTTATCCAAGCTTTCAAATGGTCCATCATTATTCATTCAAAAAATCTATTATGAAAGATGTTTCCAAACAAGAGATTATGTTTGTCTTCAGTAAACTTTATAGTTTATAAACTTCAGCCCACACAATTTATAACATCTGCAGTACAGGAAAATCCAGATTGCTTGTTTTAGATTTCTAACTAAAAGCCTGAGCATCAGTAGAATGATCCAAACAGAGTCTGTAAAGTGTTTACATTCCTCATAGAGCTGATGAAGAGAGACAAACACTTTTATAGAAGAAAACAGAAAACCTATAGGAAGATAGACAGCTGCTTAAAGCTAGAAAAAGGAACTCCCCGCTATGACAGCATGTCTGATTCGTTGCTACTCCACAGCCTAGGCTCATGGGTTCATTTAGGATATAAAACCTGTTATTTTCCTCTGAGAGTAGATAAACTTCATAATTTTTAAGAGAGCAGAATTAGAGGAGGCCAGATTTTGCATAAAAATTTAGCAGTGAGGCTACTCATAAAGGCAATTAGAGATCTAAATTTCAACTTTGTCGCCAGAGGCTGGTGAGGCTTGGTCTTACATGTCTGTATCCTGAAAGACTTTTCTACTTATCCAGACCCTGAGGACATTTACAGGCTTCACAGTCCCTTCCTAAGCTCCCCTGGTGACTCCCTCCACCCTGCCCATGGTCCAGGACTTTTCCCCCCAGCACCATCAGTCCCTGTCCCAGCGGCACTGTGTGAGTGCCAGTCTCCAGCCCTGTCTCTGTCTCTGGCTTCTGGATGGAACTTATATCTATATTATAGCCCTGTCTCTGGCCCTGACTCCTTTTAGATCTGACTGAGTGCCCAGGATGGACTCTGGCCCTGCTGCACTGCTTACTGTGTCAAGGTTGTTAGTGGACCCTGTTACTAGACCCTGGTTCTGTCAGTTGTGCTCAGGTCCTGTGGGACTCTTGGCCCATCACTGGAGGCAGTCCTTGCACTGGGATCACTTTTGGCTCACCTTGTTTCTGGATCAGCACCATTCTTGCTGCTCCCTGTCAGCTAGTCATTATACTGTAGATGAATCTGAAAAGTGAATAATCAGTCTTTTCTTGTGGAAGTTGTTAAGTATGACTTCCTGTCAAATTGTCACACTCTTTCACAGCAGGAACCTCAACCCACCACTGTCTGCATTAAGCACATACGACTTTTTTTCCCTGCCTTCATTCTGAAGACAACCCATTAGTTTTCTTCAAGAGAAACTACAGCACAGTCAACATTACAGCGTGCACCAGCATCAATTTAAGAGGGATAACCTTAGCTGTGTGTTGTATCAGGTAAATCAACACAACTCTTAGGTGGACAAGAGACTGAATAACAAAATATGGTATGAGTTTACTCTGTTCCAGGCTTGTCTCCTTCTAAGCAAAGTGGATGAACCATGCCTTTTTGATTGTAGATTTCCTTTGAGCCAATATAGTGGGTTTATGGTCCAGAGACATAGTTATTATTTTTAATACTTCTGTTTGTTTGGGGTTTTTTTACCCTTCATTGTGTCTGAAATATTTTGAACACTATGACACAGCCCTGAGGGGCTGCAAGCAGTTTTTACAGCATGAAAAAAAAAAAAAAAGATGTGTTACATGCCTTGACATCTGGTGTTAGGGTTTGTGGAGTTATTGAAATTACAGTGCTGGATAGGGTAGATCTGACAATTTTTAGGGGTAGAGGAAATTAATTTGCTACAGTGACATTCATACCAACTTCTTAAAGAGATCTCTGGAGTTAGCTACCTCCAAATCCACAAAGTAAAAAAAAACAAAAAAAAAACAGTCCTGTAGAAAATTGCCATTCATGCAGATTATAATTAGAATACATGCATTTATAAGGTAGACAAACACAAG
Source organism: Gorsachius magnificus (assembly GCA_034008185.1). Lineage (NCBI taxonomy): Eukaryota > Metazoa > Chordata > Aves > Pelecaniformes > Ardeidae > Gorsachius > Gorsachius magnificus. The sequence goes on from CM067081.1 coordinate 40,756,047, forward strand.
ACCAGTCCAGGTAATTGGGTTCTTTGGTTCTTTCACAGTGAAGAGGTATCCTTTATAGTATACAACAGAGATGGTTTAGAGATGCAAGGACATCGCAGAGTTCAGAGGAGTGCTGTGCAAGGTGGTTGTAACTACTCTGCCTTAGTGGTTGGTTGCCTGAGTAGAATGGACTTAGGCCATTCTGTCATTGTTGGCAAAATGAATTATCACTATCTATTTGATATTAGGAAGATGCACTAAATTAGCAAACAGCTCTCAAATGAGTCACACTTGGAATAATTAATTTTTCCAAACTTTTTGTATGTGTTTTAAATGTCTTTTCCCTGGGGTAGACACCTTCATATCCAGCCCTTTATAGTCATGGAAGGCAAGCAGACATTTTTAGATACCTGATCTCATACCTACTTTTGGACATGACAAATCTTATCTTAAAAATATCTAATTATTTCTATCACTACAACAAAGCCTAGAGTGTTCACACAAGCTGCAGATACTGACATTTGTGATATAGATTCCACCCAAAATACACATTTCAGTTTATTTTTCAAGTTTGGTAAGACCTTAAAATTAATGACTTAAAAAAACCTGGTGTTGTGGTTTAACCTGGTATGCAGCTGAACACCACACAGCTGCTTGTTCACTCCCCACCTCCCTCTGTGGGATGGGGGAGAGAATCAGGAAAAAAAAAGTGAAACCTATGGGTTGAGATAAAGACAGTTTAATAAAGCAGCAGAGGAAAATAATAATAATAGTAATAATAGTAATGGTAAGAGACTATACAGAATATACAAAACAAGTGATGCACAATGCATTTGCTCACCACCTGCTGACTGATTCCCAGCCCATCCCGAGCAGTGATCAGTCTCCCCCCTCAACTATCTCATCCCAAGCATGACGTCGTATGATATGGAATATCCCTTTCACCAGCTGTGGTCAGCTGTCCTGGCTGTGCCCCCTCCCAGCTTCTTGTGCACCTGGCAGAGCACTGGAAGATGAAAAGTCCTTGATTAGTCTAGGCTCTACTCAGCAACAACTAAAACATCAGGGTGTTATCAACATTTTTCTAGTACTAAATCCAAACACATCGCTATGCCAGCTACTATGGAGAAAATTAACTCTATCCCAGCCAAAACCAGGACACATGGTTATTAGCGGTGACCTGACCTCAGAAATAAGACTCTACAACTTTCATTGTATATAAAGTTAGTCAGCAAATTCCCCTCTCAGGCTGCAAGTCTAGATAAAAAGGCAATTTCTCAACCATTTTTCCAAATTTCTATGCAAAATCACACAGAATTGTTTTTATGAAAGAATCTTTTGTCTCTCAAACATTTTTCTCAGATTTTATATGTAATAGAAACTGATGAAATACACTCTCTTTGATATCTGCATTTCTAGCCTTCTAAGTCTTAATGCCCACTTCATACCTTGAATTGATCTAATCTACTCACTTTATTCAGGAAGTATAAATTGTTCAGACATTAGATTCAAAGTGTAATTTACTATTTTCATTTTTTAAACACTGTCTCTTTCTGGTAAACACAGCAAACTATTTCATTAAACAAAAAAAAATCTAGAACTTGCTCCCCGTATAAATTGTCATTGTGTGTGTAGACCCATAGAAGGATACATTTACTGAATATAAATTACACTTCCTGAGGCCTTTAAGAGTTTTAACAATGCTAAATGATCAGACAAATTTTCAAGTTTCCTAATAAGTTGTTAATATCTGTTCCCTTCTCCCTTCTTTCCTTGTACAGATAATGGAATATACTGTAGTCACTTTTGGATTAAAATGACTGTTACTTTCAATGCAGTAGAATTGTTACAGGGTTTATTAGATACTGCAGTTTTCAGCTTCTTAATACCTTTTAATTACAAGATTCATCCTGCTTATTGATTGAAAAAGTAGACATTAAGAAACTGATTCTCATTTTGACTCGGGCTTCTTTAGTTCATTTTGGTTTTATAAAAAGAATTAGCTTCTTAAAGCCCCACCCAAATTTTCATAATTTTTTTTTAACTACTGCTTCCATTATAATTTTCTTTCACATTCAGTTTTAATATACATTTAGCATATTTGATATCAATTTCATTAATTAATATAATTAGTATATAATTCAAAAATCAAAAGAAATATTGAGGTACTATGAACTTTTAAGAAAAACTGTCTTTTAAATGGACTTTTTGCCTGTGCCTATTAAGTAATACATTGATCATTCATACTTTGTAAGGTCTAATTTGACCAAAGAAATTTTAAGTTAACCAATAATTCCAACAGAAAAATACAAATCAGTCAATATTTAACAGTTACAACAAATAAATTGGTTCAAATCAGGACAGAACTTATCTTCTAGTAAGATAAATGTTCTGGTAATTGTCTTCAGTTTTTGCATAGAAATAGAGAAAAATTCCATCCTTCCAGGTACAAAACCTTGGTTCTAACCAGCTGATATCTTAATGAAATATTCTGTAGTGCTATACATTAAGCCAGAAGCAAAATTTATTTACAAGCTGGATAAACATATGTTGTCAACTGAAATTCCCTATTTAATACCTTCAAAAAATTCTAATAAAAGTGAAAACATAAAAAAAAAAAGAATAAGGACATATTGTAAATAAGCATTTTTCTGAGCTAGAAAATGGTATATTTTAACTATGAACTATTTTTTTTCTGTTTTTATTTCTAATGTTCTGATAAGTTAAAAAATATTTTCTACTTGTACAAACTAAGAAACAGATAGCTACAGTCCTATCATACACAGATGTCTCTCAGATATGTTTGGGTTTTTTTTTTCCCCAGTCCTAACTTTTGTGTACAGAAGAGAAAAAAAAGAAGTCATTAGTATGGGGATGGAAACTTGCAATGTAATAAAGGAATAATAAGGAAACTTTTCTGAATTTTGTAATTTTGAAATTCTTCTTGAATTCTTTCTTGAACGTCTCACTTGAAAGGATGGTCCAGATTGTCTTTTTAGTTGAAATTTTCACTCAAAACTTTCATTTAAAAATGAGGTTAAAACATTTTCATAAATTTTTTTTTAATTTTAAAAAAATTAAAAAAAATAACCTTCCATTATAATTTACTTTTGAAATATCTCAGAAAGAGTAAGTAATTGTTCAACTGTAACAACATTGATTGTATGGACTTCTGGTAGATATAGCACTTTCTTTCCTGTAACGAACAATTAAGTTTGTACCTGTTAAATATGAAAATACCAGAACTTCTGTGGTTTAAACCTGGCCAGCAACTAAGGACCACAAAGCCACTTGCTCACACCCCTCCTCACTGGGATGGGGGAGAGAATCAGAAGAGCAGAAGTGAGAAAACTCATGGGTTGATATAAAAAGAGTTTCATAGGGAAAGCAAAAGCTGCGTACGCAAGCAAAACAAAACAAGGAATTCATTCACTACTTCCTATTGGCAGGGAGGTGTTCAGCCATCTCCAGGAAAGCAGGGCTCCATCACAGATAACAGTTCCTTGGGAAGGAAAACACCACTCCAAACATCCCCTTCTTCCTTCATCTTCCTCCCAGTTTTATACGTTGAGCATGAAATCATATGGTATGGAATATCCCTTTGGTGAGTCGGGGTCAGCTGTCCCAGCTGTATCCCCTCCCAGCTTCTTGTGCACCCCCAGCCTACTCGCAAGTGGGATAATATGAAGAGCAGAAAAGGCCTTGACTCTGTGTAAACACTGCTCAACAATAAAAAAACCCCTGTGTTATCAACGCATTATTTCTCCCAAACCTAAAAGCACACCACCATACAAGCTACTAGGAGCAAAATTAACTTTATCTCAGTCAAAACCAACACAGACTCTATAGAGTTAATAGCAGCTGAAGAACTGATTCTTTAATGCTGTATGAACCACAGGTCAAGTTGCAGGCTTATGGCAGCTCGCAGAGAACAAGACTGTGGGAAGAACTAAGAACTTCAGACAGATTTCCTCAATGTCATATTTCTAATCAGGTAAGAAAGAGAAGTGTCACCTTTATAGTGTCTGTAAAGAAGTATCTGTCTCACAGGAATATCAAGTATATAACAAAGAGGGAGATTTTATATGACAGCCTGCAGTTCAACAGGGTAGAACTCTTTGTTTGGATGGGTGAACCACCACCTTAAAAAAACCCTGGTGTTTCTCATACATATCAAAATCAAGAATCAGTCAATACATAAATCCTCTTCTTCTACCTCTCTGAACAACGGTTATGAATGATCACTGCCCTAAGAAGCTGGTCTTTTCTCTACTAATGGTGAAACAAACAAAAAATGAACAAAAGTGTCATTTCTGTTTCCACATGCATCATGGCTTCTGTGGACAGTAAGTGAAAGACTGAAATATTATCCTCTTCCTCCTTCTGAACCCCAGGAACAAATTTTGGTCTTGCAGTTTTTACTTCATTGCCACCAAGACTCAAAGGAATATATATATATATCTGTGAAGATAATATGACAATAGGTGGTAAGGACAGAAAGACTTTATCCAGAAGTCAAAATTGCAGATAATGTCTTATTACTTAACACAATGCAAAGGAAGACCCAGAAAACAGAGCAAGATAAGGAAACTATATAATCACCCCTTAAACGTAAATGTTAGAGACACAAATTATCTCAATTTATCCATATTACAACATTAATTCCAGTCTGTGCTCCTACAACCCACCGAGGAACTGAAAAGTTGAAATTCTTCCTTCTGTCATAGACATCCTATTATATTTCAGATTAGCTAAGAGGTACAATTCCTTGCCATTTCTAAAGCTCACATCAACATAAATCAGGAGGGAAATACTACATGGTAGCAATTCTCTATCAGGGTTTTTAGGTATTTTATATGCTGTGCGAAGCTGCTAAGAGAATTGGAATGTTAGAATAAATCCTGGTGGACAGGGTTCAGTGGTTACATAGCAGGTGAGGTAGCCACAGGTGCATGGTAAATGTAATTTGTCACATTGTTCAGCAGTTTAACACATGGGTAGTTTCACACCATATGTAGTACAAATACAGACACACATACAAACCACCAGCTTGCAGCAGCCTAGCCATTAGTAAAATCTCTACTGAATATGAATCACTAAACTTATTTTACTTAATATACAGAAATATTTAAATGAATGTAAACAAAAATCCATATATAGAAAACACTAGGCAGAGAAAGAAAAGCTACAGATTTACTTGAGAAGAAAATATATCCATCAGGATATCATTCATCCTGTCTATAATGATTATAGATGTACTACTCTATGAATGAAATCATAACAATCTATATTATTCTTATAACTATAAAAAAATAAGATCAGTATCAGTTTTTACCTCTGAGGTCTGTTCAACTAAAATATCACTGCTAACACCATTGGAGCTTCTTCCTTTGAATAAGATCAGCTCAAGCTTTATATATGCCTTAGCTAATAATATCTTTATCTTTCTGTAAGCACAGTCTTGCAATCATCAAATTCACACTTCATCTCACTCTTTAAGCTTGTAAGCATAGTGGTGTATATCATGGATGACTTAACCTTTTGAAAGTATTCAGAATTTGCTAAAAATGTTCAAACAGCTAGCCTGTAACTCAAGAAATAATGACAACATTTTGGTTCAAAGCCTCCTGATAAAATGCAGGTAGTATATCTTCAGGCTCACAACCGCTGATTTAATTTTTTTCCAGAACTGGCCTCATGTGCAGTCTACGCTTCATTTCTAGAAAAGGAGTATGTTTTTCAAACCAGTTTTTGATTGATTTGCTATCATTTTCCTAGCACTTTCTGACAATGAAAGGTATTTATGTAGAAAAAGAAGGTACATGCCCATAACTGCAGAACTTATTAGCATAGTACTGAAATTGCTGAAGTGACTGGTGCTTCCTGATGAAAACAGGACAAAAGTAAATTGCCTAAAGTTATGTTGAGATTAAACTACTGTGTTATTAATAATCTCTGTGAAATAAGCCTGGAATGAAACTAGATAACAATTTAGAATATTTGCTGAAAATAGGAATATTATGAAGCTAATTTTACTATATGAATATTAATAAGTTTTATAAGCATGTAATCTTATAGGAGCAAAACATTGAGCATATAGTTTGCAAAACCAAAATGTATGCAAGTAAAGGCCATCTTAAAACAATATGCATATACAGGAGAATGAAAATAATAGATAATGATTCATAATGGAAGAACGACTTCACTTCAGACTGTCAGTGTTGTAAAATTACAAGACTGTTATTCTAACTTATTTATTATTAGATGGCAAAGGACAGAAATTATGACTTTTATAAGACCATAATTGTTGCTAGAAATTTCTAATGACAAGTCTATATAACCTGATACTTTCATTTTCCTAACAATGGCATCACTAGATAAAAAAGTAACATTTCCAGTACACCATATACTTTTAATTTAATTTTTTAGTTGCATATGCACATGTTGAATTGGACATGGATACTGTGGTTTGGGTTCTTTTTATGTTGCTTGGTGAGTAAACTCATTAAGGAAGTATGAATGAAGCTGAATACATTTAATGAGGTATGCTAATATGCAGTGATTCTAAACTGCCACAGGGTGGTAGGAGATGCACTTTCCACAACATTTATCTAATTTGCAGAACTAAATGCTTTGCTACACTTCCACGTTATTTAAATCCCTTACTGGAACACGTAATAGTCCCATAGCTCAAAAAGTGTAAATAAAAGTTAAAAGACAAAATTGCACCTTTTACACCATCACAGACATTGTGTAAGAGAACAACTTTATACATTTCCAACAGATGTGTGTTCGTTTTCTACTACCACATGCAGAAGATCTTCTTTGTTAGCTTATATTCTTCCATGTTATCTGAATGCTGCAGGTTGCTTTGCAGATAACCTTTAGCATTGGTCCTAGGCAAACAGGTATGTAATGTTAAAATACACGCAGTATGTACAGGAAATTGAAAATGTAATTTTATGTTCTTCATTCCTATGTCAATAGTACCTGAAGGTATCCTTAAATTTAGATATCTCCTGTGCCCTGATGTCTAAAAATATTTAAGAATCTGAGGCCATGGAGAATTTAAAATCTAAATATAAAGCTGTATGTGTATTTTGGTTTTATAATTTAATTTCAATCACCATTAGTTCTGTCTATGCCCATCATTTTGGAGGTGTGTTACTAAATATTTATACTTAGGGATCCTCTGGTTAAGTAACCCTAGTTACAGAACTACATGTAATTGCTATACCAGAGCAAAGATGGGTCAGAGAAGTCTACCTTTACACCTAAACCTACACCTTATTGTGAATTTAATTACTTTTCTTGAACAATAAATAACAAGGGGTCTTTTTGAAATCACAGCAGTATGCCAACTGAGAAAAAAACTTTAATTTAAAAAATATTCTATGACATATATGAATAAACAAAAGTGGATAATATAACCACTCTTAGGGGAAAAAACAAAAAAGAAAAGAAGAAAAAAAAAGGAAAGCAATGTTTACATCTGAGAACTACTTAAAAAAAAAAAAACAAACAGAGGAAAAGAAAAATAATTGACCTTGTTAAATCATTGCATATGTGTGCTACTCAGCTTTAAAATTCAGGCAATTTTCTAGACAAGCTACCTTCACCTGAAAGACAGAGGTTTCAAATGTTCAAAGAGTGTGTTATGCAGAGATTGTTGACAAGTGCTCAGTGAAGTTTTCTTTTTGGCTGATGCTTTCAGAGCAAGAGTTTACAAAAGAAAGTGACAAAAGCCATTGCACTTAAATACTGGCAGATAAGGAATATGTCTAGCTTGTTTAAAGAGATCACTGTTTCTCAATGACTGATACCAGAATTATGATCCCTTAAATTATAATCTCAAAATAGTGGAACATCCCTTTTAACATGCCCATGATGAAAAAAAATCCAAGCCCTATATTTAGATGTACAGCTCGCTGCAGAAGAAAGTGTTAAAACCAACAATGATCACTCTCTCAGTGAGTATGATAGAAAATAAAATCCCTGAAAATACCTCCATTGTAACACATTATAATTCTCTTAGGATGAGATGAATGGTTTTCTGAAGGTGTTTCTCCCCTCATTGTTTATGGAAGCAGTCACTAAATTGCCCAGAAGTCTAACCTTCTGATAACTTAAAGTAGATAAGATTAAAAATTTTCCATTTATGTAGACCCAAACTAAAATAAAATGTAATGAATAACCCAGCCTAGCTCATGATATGTGCATTGTAATTCTTCTCCTGATAAAAAGATAATTTGGGAAATTTAGTAAATTCAAAATCCAACAATGTCCATCTCAGCTGGCTGAACACTGGAAATTATTTTTTAACAGAAATTAATAGCAACGAAAAAAGTTCACTTTTGCTTCATTGTTTGGAAAAAAATATGTTGTAAAATTATTTTTATATTACCATAAATATATCTAGGAATAGTCCATATATATAGTTTTAATTAGGTTGTGTCATGGTAGTGTTGTGCATGTTTTCAATAATTAGGTGTTTTCTTATTGCTTGTTAGCTATTAACATAATTCTATAATGACTCTTTTATTAAGCAGACATTTTATGATGCCTTTGGCTGAAACATTGCAGTATGGACTTTTGCAGATCTAAACAATTTTATTCTTTTTAATTCTCCAATAACCAGGACTAGGGAATGTCTCCAGATGTGGTGTTCTATACAACACCCCCCATGGCATTTGATTGCCATTAATTAGGTGTGCATAGAGTCATAGAATCATTTAGTTTAGAAAAGATCTTTAAGATCATTGAGTCTAACCATTAACCTAACCCTGACAAGTCTACCACTAAAGAATGTTCTTAAGTACCACGTCTACACATCTTTTAAATACCTCCAGGGATGAGGACTCCACCATTTCCTTGGGCAGCCCGTTCCAGTGCTTGACAACACTTTCAGTGAAGAAATTTTCCTAATATCCAATCTAAACCTCCCGTGGTGCAACTTGAGGCCATTTCCTCTTATCCTATCACTTGTTACTTGGGAGAATCATAGAATCATAGAATCACCTCGGTTGGAAAAGACCTTTAAGATCATCGAGTCCAACCATTAACCTAACCCTGACATCCCACCACTAAACCATGGCCCTAAGCACCTCATCTATCCTTCTTTTAAATACCTCCAGGGATGAGGACTCCACCACATCCCTGGGCAGCCCATTCCAGAGCCTGACAACCCTCTCGGTGAAGAAGTTTTTCCTAATGTCTAGCCTAAACCTGCCCTGGCGCAGCTTCAAGCCATTCCCCCTCGTCCTATCATCTGTTACCAGGGAGAAGAGGCTGACCCCCAAAGAAGAGACCAACACTCACCTAGATACAACCTCCTTTCAGATAGTTGTAGAGGGCAATAAGGTCTCCCCTTAGCGTCCTCTTCTCTAGGCTAAACAACCCCAGTTCCCTCAGTTTCTCCTCTTAAGACTTGCGCTCCAGACCCTTCACCAGCTTCATTGCCCTTCTCTGGACACAATTCTAGAACCTCAATGTCTTTCTTGTAATGAGGAGCCCAAAACTGAAGACAGTATTCAAGTTGCAACCTCACCAGTGCCAAGTACAGGGGGACAATCACTTCCCTAGTCCTGCTGGCCACAGTATTTCTGACACAAACCAGGATGCTATTGGCTGCCTTGGCCACCTGGGCACACCGCTTGCTCATATGTAGCTGGCTATCGACCAAAGAACCCCAGATCCCTCTCTTCCTGGCAGCCTTCCAGCCACTCTTCCCCAAGCCTGTAGGGGATTGTTGTGACTCAAGTGCAGGACCCGACACTTGGCATTGTTGAATTTCATATAGTTGGCCTTGGGCCATCAATGCAGCCTGTCCAGATCTCTCTGTAAAGCCTTCCTGCACTCAAGCAGGCCAACAATCCCGCCCAACTTGGTGTCATCTTCAAATTTACTGAGGGTGCACTCAATCCCTTCATCCAGGTCATTGATAAAGATATTAAAGAGAACTGGCTCCAGTACCAAGCCCTGGGGGATGCCTCTTCTGACCAGATGTCAACTGGATTTAACTCCATTCACCACAACTCTTTGGGCCCAGCCATCCATTTTTTTTTACCCAGCAAAGTGTATGCTGGTCCAAGCCAGGAGCACCCATTTTCTCCAGGAAAATGCTGTGGGAAATGGTGCCAAAGGCTTTACTAAAATCCAGATAAGCAACATCCACAGCCTTTCTCTCATCTCCTAAGCAGGTCACCTTGTCACATAAGATCAGGTTAGTCAATCAGGACCTGCCTTTCATAAACCCATGCTGTCTTGGCCTGATCACCTGGTTGTCCTGTATGTGCTGTGTGATGGCACTCAAACATGACCTGGTCCATGACCTTCCCCAGCACTGAGGTCAGACTGACAGGCCTGTACTTCCCTAGATCCTCCTTCCAGCCATTTCTTGTATATGGGGGTCGCATTTGCTAACCTACAGTCAACAGGGACCTCCCTGGTTAGTTAGGACTGTTGATAAAGGATGGAAAGTGGTTTGGTGAGCACTTCCACCACTTCCCTCAGTATCCTTGGGTGGATTCCATCTGGCCCCATAGCCTTGTGTGTGTCTAAGTGATGTAGCAGGTTGCTAACCATTTACATTTGGATTATGGGGGCTTCATTCTGTTTCCCATCCCTGTCTTCCAGCTCAGGGGGCTGGATACCCTGAGGACAACTGGTCTGACTATTAAAGACTGTTGTAAAGAAGGCATTAAGTACCTCAGCTTTTTCTTCATCCTTTGTCACTATGTTTCCCCCTGCATCCGATAAAGGATGGGGATTTTCCTTAGCCCTCCTTTGTTGCTAATGGATTTATAAAAACTTTTAAAATTGTTTTTTACAGCAGTAGCCATATTAAGTTCTTGTTAGGCTTTGGCCCTTCTAATTTTCCTTCTGCATAATCTCATGGCATCCTTGTAGTCTTCCTGAGTTTCCTGCCGCTTCTTCCAAAGCTCATGAACTTTCCTTTTTTCCTGAGTTCTAGCCAAAGCTCTCTGTTCACCAGGCCAGTCTTCTTCCCCTCTGGCTTCCCTTTTGACACTTAAGGACAGATTGCTCTTGCACCTTTAAGTTTTCCTTCTTGAAAAAAGTCCAGCCTTCCTGGACTCCTTTTCCCTTCAGGACTGCCTCCCAAGGGATTTTGTCAACCAGGCTCCTAAGCAGGCCAAAGTCTGTCCTCCAGAAGTCCTAGATAGCAGCTTTTACTTCTCCAATAATCAAAAACTATCAATAATTTCATGATCGCTCTGCCCAAGACGGTCTCCAACCATCACATCACCCATAAGTCCTTCCTTCTCTGTTCACAAACAACGGTCCAGAGGGGACCTTCCCTAGTTGGCTCGCTCACCAGCTGTGTCAGGAAGTTCTCTTCCACACATTCCAGTAACCTCCTAGCCTGTTTTCTCTTGGCTGTATTGTATTTCCAGCAGACATCCGGTAAGTTTAAGTCCCCTACAAGAGCAAGGGCTAGTGATTGTGAGACTTCTTCCAGCTCCTTATAGAATTTTTCATCTGCCTCTTTATCCTGGTTAGGTTGTTTATAACAGACTCTGACCATGATACCTGCCTTGTTGGCCTTCCCCCTGATTCCTACCCATAAACACTTGACCCTATCATCACCATCGTTAAGCTCTAGACAGTCAAAGCTCAGAGACAGATTTTTATGTGATCAGTTCCTGAGTTTATCCAAGTGATCTCATCAGAAAGGAAAATTAAACCATTAAGAAAGTAAATGTTGAATGTTAAGAACTGTAAAGGCTTAGTAAATTTCTTCTTTAATTAAAGCCAAAATCATTCTGGAATCAAATCAGTTTTAAAATAATTTGTGTTAGAAGATGCCTACGGGTTTCTTTCAGTCTCTTGTATATCTTTTTTGGTGAGAAAGCTTTTTTTTTTTTTTTTTTTTTTTAATGAGAATTTGACTTTCCTATATAATGCCATATTGGAAATGTTAAAAAAAAAATGTGTATGCATGAAACTGCTATACTGAAAAAAAAGACAATTTCAAATGTCAAATCTGTCATGTATGGAATAGAGCTTCTGCTAGACAGTCTCTCTGAGTATGTTCAAAGTACTTTTTTACTTTTTTGCAATTTAAAAAATTACATCTGGTTTCACATAAATGTACAGTTTTTTTAAGAAAAATAATAATTCAAGGCAAATTATATGCTTTTAAATTATAATCTGCTAACTGTATTTATAAGTTCCTTCCTTGTTTACTTTATTCCAGAAATAGTCTCCATATTCTCTTATATGCAATAGTTCCCCATTTATACTCGTATGTCCAACTAACATCACTTTTTTGAATATCAAAGTACTCTGAGAACTACAGGTTTTCCAAGAAAATTTCCTCAGACACCATTATTATTATTTCTTGTTCTTTCAACAATTTATCACCAAGGAAACACATGATAAAAGGATAACTTGTAGAATAAAAAAGATTTCTTCTAGAAAAGGGAAGAGAGCGTTCCATGAAATACAGTATTTAAAAAGACTAAATGTTTATTCAGTTTATTCCACTGTGAAAAGTGAAGGACAAAACTGAAAGTGCAACTTCATTCTGTCTGAAGATACCTTCTCAAATCAAGGGTCACAACTGTTACTCATATAAATGCATACTATATGATGCTGTTCAACCCTGAAAAAAATCTTATTTGTGGATAAGAAGGTAGACTTCAGTCCTCAGTAAAATGCTTTTTTTTTTTTTTTGCTTGTATAACACTTTATAATTTTAATTATTTTCACATGAATGAAAGCTATAGCTTCTATCAGCGATGTTCATAAGAGGAGAAAGGAAATTATAATTGTCTTAAAGGCTTCCAACTGGGTAAATAACATGAACTTCAAAAAAGCTGGAAACACTATGGGGAAAGCTGACAATAGTTTTTATTACATCAAGTGCTAATGTTATGGATATGTGAGAAAAAATTAGAGGAAAAAAAACATTGTTTTTAAGGAAGTAGCTCCAAATGCTCAGCTGGGAAGAAGATTATCTTCAGCTTGGAGATGTCTCTGGCCTGTGCCACATAGAGAATGCCCAGTTCCAGCTCACGCCTTTGAGATTAAAGGTATTATCCTGTCTGACTATTTTCCAGATACATAGATTAGTACTAAAGAAATAATATGTGTATAACCAAAGACATATTTTATGGTCATTTCCAAACATCCAATTCTCTTGGTCCTCTTACTCCTATCTGCTCAGTTAAGCTTTACTAAAATAATTTTCTACCTCCTGCCAGATGGAATGTAAAATACTGGTTTAATTGTCAGTGTTAAATAAATATATATATTATTTCTTCTACACCTTGAAATCAGAAAAAAACCAGGTTTCTCTATAGTTCTTTTTTTTCAGAAGCTGATGAAGCTGTAAAAATTGGTGTGCAGGATGCCAGTGAAGTCAAAGCATGTGCAAATATGAGATGTGAATGGGACTATGCTCTCACTGAGAATCTGTCTTACCATGATATTACTAAAGTCTGTGATAGGAGGTCTAGCACTATGAAATGCCAGTCTGATTCATGCTTCAGTTTCTAGGTCCTCACATATATTGTGTCCATTGTTTTTTGAGGGGGGAAAAAAAAAAAGCAAGATGTATGGTTCTGTGTATTAACATGTGTCATGAGACAGTTGTTGTTGCTGTTAACTAATTTTTCTTGTCTCAAGGCCCACTGCTACAGCTTTGTTTGGATGTGAAAGGACTTGTGATTCATCTGCAAACCTAGTTATACCATGAATAAAACAAATTTCTATATTACAAAGTTCAAAAGTATAGGTCATCGCTTCTATATTTTGGTCTTAGCTGTAGCTTTAAACTATGATAATTTGGGTTGCCTAAGATAGGTAAGATATTATTAAATACCAGTCTTGTCCTAGCATGTAACTGAATGCTGTTTATGCAGTGTATTGTCTAGAAAACAGAGCTTGGATTTTGAGGAGTTTATATTGTTTTTCTTTTCCCAATAAAAAATTTGGCTTCTGGAGACCAACCCGGAACCAATTTTTTTTTTTTTTTTTTTTAATATTTTAAATATATAAACACATTTAGAACTTTTCAGAGAGACCCAAGTTCCCAAGGAATTGTTCTAGCCTCATTTTTAAGTGGCTTTGTTTCTGTTTTAGTGTAAGACTACCTTTAATTCCTATTTCACAGAAATTTAACATTTAATAGAACATAGATGCAGAGCATCTCTAATGAACTCCATTTAAAAGAAGGAAAATGTAATCTTGGAAAGGTCTTTCTGTTATGAAATCTCCGTTTGTTCCTTTTGGGGTCTGATTTATTTCCTGGTAATCTCCATTTACAACAGCCCGATGACATTTTCCAGCAGAAAGCTGTCACAAGGGATGAGGTAGTTTATTCATAATAGTATATAATAATAATTCAAAATATAATAATAATTATAATATTCCATGTACATATGTTACATAGATATTCACATATAGATGTTTTGTTCTGTTTCTACATCCATGTTCATAAAGAATAAAAATTAAATAGGAGATAAACTGCACAATTTCATTGAAAAGATAAGTCCATAAAAAATTGTGTATGTATTTATTTTTGAATATGCATATGCATATATGCAGGCTGTATATCTGATCCTCTGAAGAAAAGTGGAAGTATGTCTTTCATATTCATTGTCCTAATCTGAAGGTTAAAATTATATACAAATGTAGCCATACATGTGTGAGAAAATGCAAGGAAGCAAGAGAGATTTGTCATATTGTGCCTCATGGCAACAGATCCCAGTTCATGCCTAGGAGTGTTCATCCGTCAGCTACGAATGTAAGATTTTTACTATCTGAGCAAAAGACCAAATTCTGTATCTGTAGGAAAAAATATTCACTTATGGATTAGTAAATATTGATGGTAAAAAAAAATTGCTCTAAATTTCTAACCTTGACTGAATTGATCGATTCATAAATGAGGCAGAATAGTAGTTAGACTTGCATTACTGGAAACTTGAATCAATGCGTTGGGGTTTCTTTTTCAAGATGCAGAAGATACACCCTTGTACATTTCTAAGAGTACAGTTCAAGGCAGAAAATTATACAATCTGAAAATGAATTTATAGAAAGCAAACATGAAAAATTTACCAAGTTGATACTTCCTCTTTCAAAACTATAAAAAACAGATTAAATGCATTTCAACATCCACACAGGTATATGTTGTGATCTTAAGAACTTGTTGGTTCCACTGTTTTGTTAGTGAGAGATTGCTTGTCATGAAACATGCTGGCCAGCCACTTGCAAAAGCATGCAGAGTTATGCAAGGATCTTAAAGATTTAAACAGGAAATAGGCATAATCTGACATCTATCACAAGTCTATATACACATCAATATTTTCACAGAATCACACAGAATCACAGAATGGCAATGGTTGGAAGGGACCTTGGGAGATCATCTAGTCCAACCCTCCTGCTAAAGCAGGTTCACTTAGAGCAGGTTGCACAGATCATCATCCAGGCTGGCTTTGAATATCTCCAGAGAAGGAGACTCCACAAGCCGCCTGGGTAGCCTGTTCCAGTGCTCTGTCACCTTCAAAGTAAAGAAGTTCTTCTGCATATTGAACTTAACCTAATGTTAATAAATTTTAAATATTAACTGATGAAGTTCAAATAAGACTTAAGTAAAGATTAAGCAGTGTGCCAAACTTCTGTATGGAAGTATTTTTATGGATACTATACAAGTGTGTGAGTTTTTTAGTATCAACACAGTTATTTGGAACAAAACCCAAGCAATTCTCAGCACCCTATTGTAGCAGGAAAAAAACATGATTGCCCCAGTTTATTGTAATCACTTATTACCCAGAAAAATACAGGAAAATCAGATGCCGTCACAGAGGGGTGGCAGAGAAAAAGTTTATTTTCTTTTGTTTGACCTTAATATATTAAAAATATAAAAGGAAAGAAAAAATAAGTGGATTTAAGCATTCTAGTCTGATTACTGACACATTGGTGCTGCAATGCAAAACATATAGTGCAGTCAGTCATAATGCGTTACATGAAAGACTTTTGATGTGAGTGGCCTCAGTGCTTCCCAGCATGATGTGTCTGCCATTAGGAATTTCAAATAGAAGCAGCTTTTGAGGACAGACAGGTAGATATAAGGAGTATATTTCATTATTATGAAAGAAGAAATGAAAATTCTTGTGGTGCTAGCAAAATAACTTCAAATTTCTGCATCTGATCACAAGAATAAAGGTCTGGTCTTCCCTGGCTATTTTGTACTTCTCCACTGAAGCTAACCACAACAGCAAAACATGGAGCTTTCGATTATGAGTCATTAGCTTTCAAGTTGTATTTAAATGCATTTCCACTTTAGGGCTTTTCTACAGCAAGTATTGAATTCTCTCATTCAGATTTTTATCTGTAATGAAGTCTTTTAAGCATAAAAAGGATTCAGAGTGGTGTTTACATTGTGAACTAGCCCATATTCCACAAAACCTGTTGGAACCTGATTATCTACAATGAAATGAAGAGCTTCAAGTTTTCAGAAATTATTCAGTCCATTAAAAGTCAGTAAGAGAAAGGATACAAGTCATTCAGGTTTTAAAAAATGTTTATATATATATATTAAAATACATATATATTTCCCTTCCCTTCCCTTCCCTTCCCTTCCCTTCCCTTCCCTTCCCTTCCCTTCCCTTCCCTTCCCTTCCCACACATTTCAAAGTAATGTGTAAGCTAACAAAGAACAAAAAGGAAGCATACTTCATCATGACATGTACTTTACCTGTATGATTACGATCATTCAGTTTTAACTATCAATGATAATCCTTCATGTCTTGCTATTAAATGCTCTCTAGTACTTCCATAAATGTACTGTAGTTAAGTCTTAGCAATAATAAATTGCAACAAAATATTCAGCCATTAAGCTTTTTCTGAGAAATCATAAAAAGTCCAAAATGTTTTTTTTATATTGAAAATGTGGCGTATGGATCAGAATATCAGGAATTATATAACAAATTTGTATAACTCTGAAGACTTCAAAATTCTTCCTAAACATGAATACACCTAGTTTAACAAACTAGGTTGCAATCCCACAAAATATTTATAGTGATTAATTTCAGCGAAGCTTGAATTTATTTTCTGCTGCTCTCTATGGGATTGGTACATGAAAAGAATTTTAAAAAATAGTCTTTTTTTTCATCTTGTAATCTTCAGAATTAATTAATAGATATCTTTAGCACACGTAATGAATTCCCTAGGGACCTGAATGCTGTTTATTGTAGGACTATCAATAGGATCATAGATTGGATCAGAGACACAGCTTTTGTCACAAACTTTTTGATCTCTGTTACTTTCACAGAGCTAAATGCTGATCTGAATGCTATCTGTCTCAGCTGGCCAAACTAAACTAAAAGAAGAAAATATTAATTAGAGATATTTTAGAAATCATTGCTTAAATGAACTCTCTTGACACTACCAAATGGCTGAGGTTATATTAATGTGAATTTTTCTCAAGGGGCTGTCACAAACCCCACATCCTGCACACCTTATGGGCAATGGCAGGGAAAAAAAAACAAACAAACAAACCGCAAAAAAACCAGCAAAAACCCCCAAGCAATCCCCCAAAGCTTTTAGACCCTATCAGTATGAACCCTACGTATTTTCCAATTAAACAGCAAGTCAGATGCCAAAATAGCATCAATGATTCCTTAACACATTTCTCTGCCCCAGTCACCTGTACCCTTTTACCTGCTGCAAGCAGGTCCTGCACTGACTTGTAATACTGAGTTAGACAGAGTAATCAAAGGACCAAAGCCAGGAAAAAAGCACCAGCTGCTGCAGAAGGCAAGGAAACAGCTAGTAATCATATTGATGACATTACTAATTTATGTAGCTGATAAAATTTACAACAGGAGTGAGGACTCATCTGTCATCATTGTATCATCCATCATCACTATGGTTTTGTAAGTAATGTGCAGGCTGTTAATAATTTTAGTTTATTTTGTTGTTATTCCACTCAATTTTGGTTTGGGACTTTTATTTTAAGACTCAGGGAAAACAAACACTTCACGGTGGCAAATACAAATGTTGAATTTTTTCTGTGGTAAAGGAGCAGATACAGTAAACAAATAAAGTCATGTTTTCCTGAAAATTAAAATTAGTAATAAAGACATGTTCTTTTTTTTTTTTTTTTTCTTTTTCCTACAGAAGGTGGTTAATATTCTGTCTCATCTATAGGTTCAGTAGAATGAAATACAGGCAAGTTTCCAAAGTGGCATACTTGAAGAACAGATGCTTGTGGAACTGCGGCTTCTAGCTTTTCAGCAAGCAATGCCAGTCCCAATCTAGATTTTCCCATCATCTTATGATATCATTTTCTCTTTTCTTTTGAAGCTTTAAAGTTCTTTTTTACTTGAGTTCTGATCTGCTTGGTTTCCTTCTCCACAGCAAGCTCAGGAGTAGAATCTGCAAAATCCACTTCAGGCACACAACAGGTTTTTAAAAATTTAGAGACATCGTATGACAAGTTACTTTATTCATATTTCAAAACAGTTTTAATTTTTATTGTGTTGAACACTTTAGTCTTGTGCAGATGCTTAAGTTATTGTTAATTTAGTGAGTTATCACATAGAAGTTTTTAACAGGAAGGCTGTCATTCCTTAAGCTTTTTGCAAGAGGTTAAAGTAACAAGATTAAGGCATTTAGACAGCTGCAAATTCAAGTGCCTAAATGTAGGTGTCTGCCATGTATATATTTATATGTGAACTAAATCTGTAAGTTTCCATCATAATCTCTGCAGATCTAGTCAGTATGGTCAATGGAATATACAGAGCTATTTATCTTAACCTAATAAAAATGCTTCAGTTTCGTCATCTGTAGCTTGCTAGTCTCTATTGAATAGATTACCCAGATCTCCTTTGCCTATAAAAAGAATTTAGATATTGAGATCTTATGTAGGCGTGTATGGACACTGACATTTAGGTGTTTAAAACTAGAGTTAAATTCTGCTCCAGACCCTTTATCAGGTCACACTGCGGTTAAATATTTTTACCAAGGTCTAGGGAGACTCAGCAGTATGGATTTCACCTTTGCAGTTTTGGAGGATCTCTGTATGAGAGCTGAATCTTTTCAGCAGATTTTGGCTACAGGACATGAGTGCTTCCAAGCATGGATCACAGCTCTGGTCTAAGATACCTGCTAAGACACACTGATGTTCCTGTACAGTTTTTGTAGATATTTGGGGATTTTTCCTGTTTGGACTAAACAACACAGAGGAGGACAGGGGCTCCCTACTCATATGATAAAGATATGATTGAACATGGACCTCGAAGCTTTGAAAAGCTGTTGACTCAGTGATATTGATGAAACATAGATGCTAATTTAGAGACAGAAATTAGCTGTCTTGGGTGTTTTGTGGTGAATATATATATTTGTGATATTTTTGTTATTTAACAAATAATCAATAATGTCTTCACATTATTATCACCTGGTAGTCAGTGTTACCTATTTCAGGCTTTCTTACATATTATCACATAAAACAGTGAGAATTAATCCCTAAATTGCTAAAAACTTGACAGCAGCACTGTTTTATAAGCGAAACAAAACAGACAAATACACAATTTCCCCCAACCCCTAAATCTATTTTTGGTGTCAGTATATTGGAGATATTTGGGTTGTTTTTCCATACTAAGATGGAACAGTTAAATAGTTTTAGCCTTTTCTTCACATGTAGTATATTTAAGCATATAGTCACCTCAGTGTATTTAATATAGCTGAACGGCTTGTTTAGCGGTTGTACAAGTTAAGTAGACAAAAGAGGTTTATTTTCTGGGGCAAGTAAGGAACACATAAACAAACAATACAGTGCTTTAATTGATGAGAACATGTGGAAAGTAATAGATTTTCATGCAACCTATTTTACTGTAGTGAGAAGTGTAATTCCCTGTCATCATTATTGATTTTCATTAATGAGGAAAAGTGTAAAAATGTACTTTTGAAACTATGACTTCCAAATTCATAAGACCATTTTTCTGTATGAACACTTTTTTTCCCTTACAATATGTTCTTACTAAATTGTGGGCTATGTGGAGTTTGAGTTTGTGAAAGTGGGTGTCTGCGGGTGTCTTGGCAGAGTAGAAAAAAGTCTTATCCCTGCCCATTATGAACTGAGGCTGAGTAAGGTGGCTCATGGAAAAGGGAAAGAGCTGGGACATCCATGCTCTTGTTCCTGCTATAGCTGTAGCATCCAATACCAAGAATCGTTGTACTGTCAGATAGCTTACTTATGGCCAGTATCACTCAGCATTTAGAGGAAAATTGAGAGTTCCATACATGCACCAGGTTTTGAATCTTTCTTCCTAGAAGGAGTGGGAAAAAAAGCAATGAAGAAATAAAATTCCAGGACTGTGGATTGAATAGAACATAACTCAGGTTCTATGCCAGCATTGTTTAAAGCTCTTTATCACCAGATCCTACTGTCTTAATTTTTCTCTGTACATTGTTGTTATCCCATACCATGTTTTAAAAAAAATTAAAAATTAAAAAGTTAAGATATTATACTTCATAAGACATTACTGAAGACTCTGTAACTTCTTCCTCCTTATACCTTGAGAAATAGTGTCCAAAGCAGTGCTCCTGAACTAATTGTCCTTGTCTGCCATTAGAGATGAATATACAGACCAGAAGATAGCAGCTGATCTCACCTTGAGCTTTTGTGGAATACAGTTGTATAGACTCCAAAGACATGAAATCCAATTCTCTGTTCCTGTAGAAAATGTCACAAGTCACTTTTCTTCATGTAACAATATCTTAAAACAATTTCCTGTTTTATTAAGGAACCTTAATATAAGTAGCTTCCAGGATGCATTTTGTCTAGTTTATTCTTAGAAATATTCAGGAAAATGACTCTACAACTTCTTTCTTATGTTTGTTTCTGAACCAGACTCATTTTCTTTTCCTTACACTTACTGGGCTTTCTTTGGAGTTTCTTTCCTATTTTGTTAGATCAATGGGATCCAGCTGCCTCTGAACTGTACAGATTACATAGAATCATGGGGTTTTAGACTGAGAGGAAGATAAAGAAATAATCTGACATATTGATTTCAAATCTCCCAAAATTCTGTGATGAAAATATTTATTTGACTGCTTTTCACAGGTTGGGGGTTTCCCCCCAAATTGTAATTAGATTTTAAGAAGAAATTGACCTTTCCACATAATTCTGCATATCTAAATCACACAGGATCCTATCTCCTCTTCTGCTTTCCATTTTCTTTCCCTTGTACATATTCCTTTGTGTTCTTCTCTAAGGGAGATCTTGGTGATGGAGCGATTTGAAATGAGAACACAGGAAGGTGCAGAATTATTTGTTTATCCTAATTCAAATATAGTTGCAAATATACGGACTGCCAGCCTGTGAAGTTGTGTGAACCACATGGCAACAGGCCACCAAATCTGCCAGAAATTTTAAGTGTATTTTTTTACACTCAAAATATTGGTCTAATGACAAAAAAAGGAACATGTTTATATGACACCAAGAATTTAGTGTTAGCCCAAAAAATGTTTCAAAACTCATCCA
The DNA here is from genome assembly GCA_034008185.1 of Gorsachius magnificus. Lineage (NCBI taxonomy): Eukaryota > Metazoa > Chordata > Aves > Pelecaniformes > Ardeidae > Gorsachius > Gorsachius magnificus. The sequence continues at coordinate 40,777,537 of CM067081.1, forward strand.
AATTACCCATTCAATAGAGAAATCCCTCATCAATGCAGTTAAAATTGATACAAAAGCCCTCCTAGTAATGATTCCTTTTCTTTGGTGTTATGCACTCCACCCCAACGTTTCTTTTGGTTCTTAGGGCTGACACTTCAGTCTTCCTTAAGCAGTGTTGGGGAGGGTTACAATGATGTCGTGGTTTAACCCGGCTGGCAACTAAGCACCACGCAGCCGCTTGCTCACTCCCCCCCCCTCCCTCAGTGGGATGGGGGAGAGAATAGGGAAGGGGAAAAAAGGTTAGAGCCGAGGGTTGAGATAAAGACAGTTTAATAAGAGAAAATAATAATAATATTAATAATGAGAATGATAACAAAATATACAGAATATACAAAATGAATGATGCACAATGCAATTGCTCACCACCTGCCGACCAATGCCCAGCCTGTCCCGAGCAGCAATCAGTACCCGAGCGCCCGACCGACCCACCAACCCCCCCGAGCATGACGTTATATGGTATGGAATAGCTCTTTGGACAGTTTGGGTCCTACCTGTGCTGTACTCCCAGCTTGTTATGCACCTGGCCGAGCAGGAGAAGCTCAAAAAGTCCTTGAGCAGTCTGAGCACTGCTTGGCAACAACTAAAAACATCAGCGTGTTATCAACATTCTTCTAGTACTAAATCCAAAGCACAGCACTATGCTAGCTTCTGTGAAGAAAATTAACTCTATCCCAGCCGAAACCAGGACAAATGAGCTGTCAGGACCCTGAGGTCCTCACTAGGAGACTGATGTTCATAGCTGGTATTTTTTTCAGTTTCTTTGTTGTGAGGAGAACGGCTTCAAAATGGCTTCAGAATACTGAGATGGGGCTTACTTTTATATATTTTCTCTGAAACTATACTTCTGTTTCATTGGTTCCCAACTAAACTTTGAAACTTGCATAACAGCCTCCTCCATCCTTAACTTTCTCAAAAGGCTATTGTTAGTTATGTAGGAGTTACCCTGAGGTTTCAGACTTTTACTGCAAATTATATTCCCAGAGCTTCAACTATGACAGGTCAAGAAACAGTTGCTTGAACACTAGGGAATCATTGCAAAAAGCTCAGATTGGTTCAGGCCAACACAATTCTAGACTAGTCCTGAGAGTGTGCACTGCCATGTACTTCATAAGTTTGTGCACTGGTAATGGCAAAACCCCAAAAATATCAGATTACATTTGCTTTTTTCGTATAGCAAGGTCCTCAAAGATGATCCAAGATGCTTAAAATCAGAAGATGGTATCTTAAACTATATATGAATATAATTTTAATTAGGAATATAAAAATCTTCAAGGTAACCAAATAGAAATAAAAAAATGTTTATAAGAAAATTGTACTTTTGCAGGAAGTCTTGCTTTTCAGGTTTGACTTCAGTTGTCCATTAAACATCAACAGAAAGCTCTGCACAACTCTCTCGGCTCCTAGAAAGTTTTCCCATCTATCTTCCATGGAACTAGTCTGTCTTCCTTCTCTCAGCAGTATCCCAGGGCCCAATTCTGTTCCTTATTAACAGGGCACCTCATGGTGTTTTAGAGTTTCTAGGATGTCTAGAACAACTGAAATGCTTTTTCAGGTATGACACAGGAATTATTTATTTATTTATTTATTTAAGTTTTGCAGCCTTTTGGATTAATGGACAGAGGTTAGATACTCTACAGCATCTAAATAACACCAAATAAGTTTATTATTTGGACTGATTAGTTTGCAGCAAATCCTTGCTATTTTACTTTCTCTCCATCTGCCACTTTCTTACAGACATACAATCTCTAACCTTTTTTACCATCAGATATGATCAGTTACTTTGCAACTAAAAAGTAATCTCTGCTTTCTTTCAGTGACTTCCATCTGATATAGTCACTCAAAGAAATATAGTACATGACTGAAAAGGCAGAAACCAAATAGATAGCATGTGACACACACAGAGTTCTCTGTTCAGTGTATGAAATAGAAGGCAGGAAAGAAAAAATGTTGCTGTCAAGTTGAAGTACACAGTGTTGTGGTAAAAGAAATAAAAAGCATATATGTTGTTTCTAATTAAAATGTAATTAACTGATATTTTTTATTTTGAATAAATTCTATTTATTCTTTTTTTAATTGCACTTCTTTTTAAGTAAATATGACTTGAAAGGAAAAATTGCAACATTTAATTTTCAAAATAGTTGATAAGTGTATTTATTTCTTTGAGAAATAGTTTTTGACATTTCCAAGGCAAACTATATCATTATTAAAATTTCACAGTGGGTTCACAGTAAAAAAAAAAAACAACCACAAACAACAAAATAAAGCAAAAAAACCACAAAACCATCTTCTATATTTTTTTCTCATTTTAAATTATTTACAAAATTCCATTTGAAACTCTACAGTACTCTGAAAACTGTGAAATTCCAGTTTTCATAGACTTGCCATTCATTAAAAAATCTTCTGAAAGAATTATTACCACTGGCTTTACCACTTTCATGTCTTGGGAAGAATGGCTGTGAAGATGACTGATGCTGTGAATGTTTTTACATGCTATACATTGGCTATTTACTATGGATAAAATTAAGTTCATCTGGAACATTTTGAACCCGTATTTACCTTCTTAGACAATGGGTGAGCCCAAAAATTCATATTTTCTACTATTTTCATCCCATTATCAAATCTTAACAATTAATAAGTAACAATAACAATTGTGTCCCCACTGTACATTCTTAGAAAGGAAAAAAACACAGTAAGCCAAAACCCAATTATTATTTGAAAAGTGGCAGCAGTGAGAAAGTCAGAAGCGAAATCACACATGACTATTCCTATGGCAAGGGAAAATGCTATTGGAAAGGTTTGAGCTATAGGGATACACTTCCAGACAGAAAAGAGAGTGTAAGATGCCAAGAAGTAAATGAATTGGAAACAGAAACTAAATTTGCCAGTTTGGTACCAAAATGATTTTTAACTATTTTTCTTCCAGAATGTTTAATATAATATTTTTGTCTGTTTTCCTTTAGTTCATTTTTCCTTATAATATGATGCAATCAATTTTTTTATAGTAATTTTGTTTGGTTTGGTTTTTAAAGTAGGAATCATCTCATTTAGATAAAGATACCTAAAAGTTTGGCATTTAGTCTAAATTAGTCTGTAGGCATCCTTTGGAAACCAGAGATTGCACTTCTGTAAAACAGTTGATCTCACCTGTCTTAGGACAGACATTCGTCCCCTGTATTGAAAATGAATTCTCTGTGTGGTGCCTTTATTAAAATAAAATAATAAAAAAAAGTTATATTGTTAGTTCAACATAAATGCTAATTTAAGTTTCTAAATGTGGGTGCTGCCTGGTCAGCATTTATGTATGCCAACATTTCTCATTCTGATTGATGTTGGATGCTGACTAGCCATTTACAATATCCTCATGTCTTCATTCAGGCTAATGGCAAATGACTGCATTATTACTTGCCAACAGCAAGATGGAGAGAAAAGAAGGGGGTGTTCTTTAGACCATGTAATGCAGTGATTATAACATGCAGACATAAACTGCTCATTTACAAGAAAAGTCAGGAGAAGCTAATTCGTAAGTACTGTCCCACCAGATTCAGGAGATATGTTGTTTCTTCTGGATTATAGAATAAAGATATGTTCAGTAGACAATACTCTAAAGTGAGAAAACTAAACACTAGCATCCAGAAAGATCTTTAAATTATTTAACCCTGAGTATTACTACATTTGAGGCAACTCCAGAAGTCTTAGTATTCACTTAACTTGTTATCACCATTTACACAGTAGATACTCATTAATCTTCTTATGAAGTGGTAAATCTAATGCCTATTTTCTGCAATAAAAATGCTATAAAGTACATGAAGTACATGTTTATGTAATTTCACACATATATCTAACAAATATTTACTATTAGATGAAAACAGTCATGGATTTCTATGTACTGCTTTAAAGCACAGCTGTTATCCAAACTCCATTGACTTCAGGTATATTTATGAAAATTTTACAAGGGTCTCCAGAATAGGGCTTGCACTTTTATTTGAATACATTTCAGTAGAATGAATGCTTTTGGCGCATAAAAATGTCTTCATCTGAAAAGCTTCAACTGAAAACTTTATGTGACAAATCAAAAGGATTAAGGATTGAAATCCATAACGTTTTCAAGAGAAAAAAAAAAAAATCAGATAACTTTTTTTGGGGATACTAAAGATACTAGCAAAATAAACTGAGGATAAATGGGATAGGAAACAAAAAATATTAAGTTAGGTTAACAAAATGTTAAAGTTAACAAAATAGTTGTGAAATTAAAGTATATTTCTGATATACTGTATTCTTTAGGATTTTTTCTAACATCACACCTAAAATGTTTCTTGACTTCTGAATACATTATTTACATATTTATTATTTTTTCATACTTAAGGTTACTGTTCTTATTCAAGTGCTTAGAAAATCTACTGCCTTCTCATGTCTTTTGTTTGCTTTTTCCAGTGCAAATGAAAATTATAAGAATTTTTGTTGATTGTACAAGTTCCTGTTATGTTCTTGTAGGATTTAAAACAAAACAAAACAAAACCAACCAACAAAACAAAAAAAACCCAACTAAACCTACAAACACTATAGTTAAGTACCTGTCATCACTTATAAACAATTTATTTGGTGAAATTTGACTTGGCATTTAAATTTCTATCCCAGGGGCAGTTTGCACTTCAAGTTTAAAAGCAAACCACTTCAGATGTTTTTGAATTATGCGTCTGTAGAAATGAAGTTCTCAACAGTTCCGCCTGTTTTTTGAAAATGGGAATTAATGACAGCAGGTTGCGTATAAGCCTGTTTGTATCTTCAATTGGATATTTTGTTTTGCTGGTTTAGGAATATATTTTTAATTAAAAAGATGTAATCAAAGATGATTCATAAGATTAAGCATCCATACAGGGTGCCAGGGAGATGGGAAAGGAAAAAAGAGAAAGTTTTAATACACTTATGTAAAAAAAAATAACTACAGACTATCATAATATCTTTATTATTAGCTGAAGTGTGATATGGGTTCAGACTGGGCATTCTTTTTAATCATAAAACAAAGTAATAAAAGACATCTAAATAAATGCTATTTGACATACATAAAACATACATCATACAGGACCAGCCATATGTACTTTCCATGACTATGCATAACAAACTACACACCCACATTCAGGTGGATGTGTCCAATGACAGATTCTTTCTGCAGACTGCTTTCATGAGTCCAGTTCAGCTGGAAGGAGTACCACAGTTCCCTAACACAAACATGTGAAAACTGTGGGCACAGAGGGTGGTCACAATTTATTTAAGAATTTCAGGGAAATTTTATCCAGAGTAAGAGATGATATTAAAGACATACAGCATTTATGTATCTACAACTAGGAAGTCCACACCCAATATCATCTGTCATAGACAGCACATAGTCTTCAGATTATAGAATCATAGAATGATATGGGTTGGAAGGGACCTTTAAAGTTCATCTAGTCCAACCCCCTTCAATGAGAAGGGGATCTTCAACTTAGCACTGGTAAGACCAAACCCAGACTTCTGTGCCCTGTTCTGGGTTCCTCAGTACAAGAGAGACATGGACACACTGGACAGAGTCCAGAAAAGGGCCACAAAGATGATTAAGGTATTGGAGTATCTTTCATACAAGGAGAGAAAGCAGAGAGAGCTGTGACTGTGGTGGTGTGCTCCCCCCTCGTCTCTGACTCCCCCTCCTTTGACCTCTTTCAAGTGATAACCACCTGTGGCAGTGGTGATAGATGTGGCTGGTCGTGAAGGATGCACCCACTGGATGTGGGGGGAGACAGATAACAATGCAATAGCCAAGGGCTATTGTGGAATGTGCCCACCTAAGCACAGTGGTCAGTATGCAGATATGACTATGTGCCAATTTTCTTACCACCATAAATAATGGGCAGTCCAAGAGCCCTTTGAGCTCTCCTGCACGGCAGCAGGCTGCACGCCAGGATCTCCCCTTGAGCAGGGACACCTCTCAAGGCTACTCCTCGAGGTTGAGAGGCTCCTTACCACAACAGATTCTTGGTAAGTGACTAACAGCATGCTAACTTTGAAATCTTAGCTAAGTAACAAAAAGGATTGATTGCACATAAACCATTGACCAAGTCTGGGACTAGGATTGGATCCAGCTGCACCTAGACTCATCTCTGAGGGAGTTTAGAAAGCAAGGGGATCTTTTCTGAACCTCATGACTCAATGGGAGGGTCTCCCTGACAGTTTTGTCTGACCCTGTCCTCTGTGCAGTAAATAACAAAGTGTACCTTGCCATCGAATCTCATAAACTATTGTCGCATTTACCACTGACCTTTGTTAACTCACTGTTTTACACCAATACACTATATTATTTTTGCCTCCCCCTCACTCCGCGACCTTGATTAGCCTGGAGAAGACAAGGCTCAGGGGTATCTTATGAATTTCTTAAAAACACCTGAAGCAAGGGTGTAAAGACAATGGAGCCATACTCTTCTTGGAATGGAGAAGAGGCAATAGAAGCAAATTCAAATACAGGAAATCTTGTTCAAAATTGAGAAAAAAAACTTTTTTACTTTTAGGGTTACCAAACACTTAAAAAGATTGCTTGGAGAGATTGTGCAGTCTCATTTCTGGAGGTGCTAAAAACTGAATGGACACAGTCCTGAGCCACCAACTCATCAGTTGTTCATCCCACCATGAGCAGAGGGGTTTGGACTAGGCTGTCTGCACAAGCCCCCTCCAACTTCATTCAAGCTGTGATTCCATGGATCTATGGAAATAACAAGAGCAACAATGTGTTGATTCCAGAATATTTTCACACTTCAAATCCTCCCCTTTCAGAAAGCCAACATCAAGGTACTTGGACAGAGTAAATCAATGTAACAAACTGAATGTTTTTCTTGCAAATCAGTAAAATGTAGTGTTTCAGGGAAAAGTAAAATATTCTTCCTATCTAAAAGAGAATGAGACAAGCAAAGTACTCTGAAAACAAAAAGAAAATAATAATGTTCTGATTCAAATAAAACTAAACTACACAATGTAATTAATTATTTAATGGTTGCTGAACATATTCTAAAGTGTATTTTAATGCATGGTATTTGTATGCTGATACTATATTCTTTATTAGGTAGCATTTCAGAGAGGATAGAGGTGATGTAAACACCTTTGATCAAGAATGTCATGAATTTTCTTTCTTATTTGAATGCATATTTTTTTTAATATTGCTTCTTTTAGACTCAGAAAGCTAGTTTTGACTTGAAGCTAAATTGTTTTAAAATCATAGATATCACAATTTGGTAGTTATTGCATTAATATACTTCTGTCCCTGAAATGATTTGCAATGGTATTAAAAATCATTTGTTAATACTGCTTATTTGGAGATTATGCTTAAAAATCTAGTGAGTATCTTTTGGGAAATAAGTATAGAGTAACTTGTCAAAACAACATCAAATTTGGACATGAAATGCCTACAAATGGGAGATTTCAGAGCCTTGCAGATAAAACTGGAAACTTACTATGCTTCTCACTCTTTAAATCCCAGAAGAGATAAACATTTCTTGCTCAATTAAGGTTCCTGCCATGGCAAAAAAGGCTTTTGTAGAATAAATTTGTTCGGTCGCTGTAATAGATGTTTGTAATTGGATGTAGCTATGACTCAAATGTATTATCTAATTATGGCACGCAGACATTGTTATATAGTGTTTACTATATGTTAGTTTATTTTATTTAAATGGTAAAAAATTAACAAGGGGAAGGACTTCTCCATTTTCCCTTTTCTCCATAGTTTATTAAAACATTAACTTATAATAAAGTCTGAACATTATTTTAACTTATTTCCTCAAAAATTAAATTACTTTTATTACAAACATAACATGAAATTAGTGTTGAATTAATTAACTGCCCTCCCTATATCTCAGATAAAAGTGTGAATTGTGAGGCAGAGCTCTTCTGTTGTTTTGTGCACATCTGAGACTTTCTTGATACAAAATAATAAGAAAATTTAAACCTCAACATATACATTAAAGAAAGCATCTGCATCTTTCTTCTCTAACCGTGGGATCTACATGTATTCTTGTCACTTTCAAAATACAACACCATCTGTATTTCATCCTTCTCAGAGGAATATCTAAAACAAACATGAAAAAAGTGAAGGTATGTTCCATTAATTTGGCTAAATAAATAAGAAGTATTTATAATTGGAAAGATATTTTTTCCCTAAAATAATTAATATATACTAAGGTACAGCTTTATATACCAAGCTACAGCTACTTTGATTTTAGATATGAGTTAGATATTATTTTAAATATTATGAGTTATCATAAATTCTGGGTATGGCTGGGGGAAGTATCACAATTTGTCACAATCATTTTTTTTCCTTTAATTTACAACATAATAAATGTAACACAGGAAATGTAATAAAGAACAGCACTAAACATCTGTTTCTGAAATGCTTTACTTCCAAAAGCAGGCCCCCAAAACTGTTATTTTGCCAATATGTTGGTCAATATATTTGCATGATTTAGATTACTTGTTTGGGGTCCCTGAGATGCATCCCTTGCCTTAAAGAGTTGTTTCTCTTTCCCCCCATATATTGTTTTATGAATTAATGTATGTGTCTGTATAATTCTTTCCTCATCTATGCCCTAATCCATTGTGGAGCTTCTCTATTATGACCTGTGGTTCTTAGAGAAGCCTTTGAAGGGAATAGAGTAAAATCAAGATCATTTTATGAAAAATAAAGAAAATCATACCAGTAAGTCAGTATACCTAAGTTTATAATTTGTTGAAACACTTAGACCCAAAGGTATGCTCTCCTCAGTACTTAACAGGATGAGGAGTATTCATGCTTTACGCAGTTTCATGGGTGAAGGATATGTTAATATACTTCATATATACATAAAGAACATAGCAAGTCCAGTGTTGGTCAGAGCAAAGATCCATTTAAACCACCATCAAATTTTCAACAGAAACACTACTGCATGCTTAGAGAAAATATATGAAATATATGAAATAGGAAAGATAAAGATTTTCCCTTGTATAGCCTCTGTCATAATTTCACTGTCATTAAATCAATTAAAAGAAAATTCCTGGTTCCACTTACATCTAACATATCTAAAGGCCTACCACAGACTCCCCGAACCTCTCTTCAGTTGCTTTTACCTGCTTTCCTGATCTGTCCACTCGGTCCTAGAGAGATTGCTGCGCAATTAACCAGATGAATGAAGGGGAAAATGACTTTATGATATCTGCCTTCCTTGAGATGAATTATGTATCCCAAAAGAGTTAAGTAATTTCTATTGACTCTCTATAGAAAAGCCTTATTTCACTTTTTTCACATGTGAAAACAAAAGACATTATGAAGTGTATTATGAATTATATTTGTGTTAATCTCTACCCATTGTAGATCAGCACAGAAACATTAAAAAAAAAAAAAAGATGGATTAATTTATTTCCCTTAGAATTATAATCACTGGACTAGAAGGCTAGTTTCTGAGACCGGTTGGAAGAAGAAAAAAGAATGAGGAAAATCACCATGTGTCTATCTGCAGGAATTCAGAGGATGTTATTGTAATCTAATTTATGTTACCATTTACCTATTTTACTAAACTGGCATCTAGGAACATATACGAGGATTCCTTTCCTAGCATCATCAGTTAGCTGGATGAGAGACAGGGAAGGACATAGCTCAAGACACAGGGAAGGAAGATAAAGTTATCCCAGGACTTTAGAGCGCATTTCTAACTTTGGCTACTGTATATTCTATAAATCATATCTGGGTACCCTTGAGAATCTGTGCCTTATCTCCCTATGAAGCCACATATTTTAGAAAGACAACATAAATGACTCTTGTAGTACAAAAATATTGGTTATTATTTACTAATAATTTAATTGGTAGATTGAATTATTTTTCATAAATTGAAAGCAAAAGGAAGGCACATTCTAGATTTTAGGGGGTTTTTAAAGCCGTATTTTTCAAAATCTTAAATACATAATGGTGATTAAGTACCTGCCATATTTCATTACTATAAAATCTTCAAGGTGAGGGAAGACAGGATTGTGAGCAGAAATAATTGTCTAAAGATCCAAAGAATTCCTGCTGTCATACAGAAAAAAAAAAAATAAAATTTAAGGTTTTTTTTTTTTTAATCTTGAAATAAAAACCCAACCCAAACCAAAAACCTTTTATGCTAGATCCATTTACCTCAATATTTTTTTAGAGAAAATTTTAATTTTATAGAGCTTGCAAACCTTGGAAATATGATCCTATATTGGAAGTGATGACAGAATGTTGATTATAGTGTTGTGACTGTGACCTTGCAATTACTGATGCCACATACACCAGCTGTGATGAGTATCTATGAACATGAGTTGAGCTCCTGCCAGATTATGAGTAAGACATGGAATTTTGCAGTCCATAACAGTGTGATACCTACTGAGAATGAATTATTTTTTCTTTTACCTTTTCTATTTTCTTTGTTTTTGGTTTTAGTTTGGTTTGGGTTGGGTTGGGTTTTTTGGTTTTTTTTATACATAGTATCTCCTAACAGTGAGTTCAATTGTACCAAATGGGAGAGTACTGAAGTGGCAACATATAGCTAAAATTTACACATATATGGTCAGAGATATCTACATAGCTGCATATGTGTCTGCATATGCCTTGGCACAGTGTCAAAACTTTAGCCAGTGTCTAGTGCTTTGAAGCTAAGATAAACACAGATTTTGGGAAGAGACACAATTGAAGTCATAAGCATTGACCCATGTTCAAACTGTTAAATTGTAACTACAGATTAAACTCCTTATGAGTGAATCAGGAGTGAAGCTGGTTTTCACCATTTCAGAGCAACAAATTTGTATTGTAGAATGAACAAAAAGGCTTGTTTATTTGAGGCTATTTATTGAACAATAAAATGTGCATATACTTTATGATTTACACATGATAAGGTGAAATAATGAGTCATTTTGCGTAGTTGAACTCAATGATTGTATTTCTCTTAGTGGAACTGTACAATCTTCTGAGGAGTAACTTGAAAGTTGAATTTGTACCATTAGAACATCTGTTTATTGTAACCACATAAATTCTTTAATATTTTTGGGTTTTAGACATACAAAATTGTTCTGCACACCAGGCAACTTTGGGAGTAAGGAAAACAGTTTGGTTTTTATAGACTATTTGTTTATTTGAGCTATTGTTTGTTTGTCTGCTTATGACAATTATTATGCTTGGAATAAATGAACACTGAATACATTATATTCTAACCCTTAGAGCTTTATGCATCCCAGGTTTTATCTGTAAAGTTGCAAACAAACCAAATTTAAATATTGCACCATTAAAAGTAATCCAGCTTGACTGTTTAAATTATTTGTGCATTGTGTTTACTTGTAAAATATTACCGTATAAAATCAAATCAAACAAACAATTAAAGTTTACAAATGTGGGGAAAATATATTACCAACATGACATTGTAATTTAGTGACAGATATTGTATGGTAACACTGTAATGGCCCACAGCCAGTGAATTTTTCTATGCAGATGGTCCCTGCACCTGCAAGCTATTGGAAGGTAGCAGTTTTTGAAAACTATGTTTAGATCTCATGAGAGGGCCTTTTGAATGTTAATGCAATGCCCAGAAATTCTGGCTTGTAGCAATTATTTCTGCTATGATGAGACTAAGTTTCGTTTATTCCTCTATTAAAAAAAATTGTTATGGTGGAAACCTGAATTGCTAAAAGAATAAAGCCTTAACAGGATATAATATGTTGGGATAATAAAGGAATTGGCTGAATTAAAAATGTCTCAAATGTTCCAGTGGTTTTCATATTGCACCATCACTGACACCTGTTCATTTTGGGTTCAACATGGATGTTACATGTTATGCTTTTGCTTTGTACCAGATATTTAACTCATTTGGAAATCAGTTATTACATAAAAGCATTTAAAGTGAGGAAAATAATGTCTTTAATGTATTTCAGAAAAAAAAAAACAAACTTTATTGTTACATTGTAGTGTTATTTATGTATCAGCAATGTTATTAAAAAAATACAACTATAGTTTACGAAGAGTTTACAAAGTTATCACATATATGAAAATCCCATTTCAAAATCTATGGAGAGTGTATTTACCCATACTTTACACTTAGCTATGTCATATATCACCAGTAAGAATGATGTAATTTTTTCATATATGATGCTTACATGATACCATAAATAAAAATATTTAGTAAAATTAGTAACTGATCTTTCTAACAGCCACATTTGATGGTGCTTATTATAGCCATGTTTCTCTTTTTATGCGTTTTCTCCATTTTTTTTAAGAATGGGAATTAGTAAATTTTTTATGATAAAAAGCAGTTAATTTGATAACATTTACTGAAAAGTGGATTTCAACCTTAAATTCAAAATTAAAATTTGTATATGTGAAAAATTACTGGAAAAGTAACTATTCAAGCATGGTTTTTTTTTCCATTTTCAAGCAATGACACATACTTTCAAAGATGCTTTCTTCAGAGAATGATGCTCTTACATAGTGGAAACATTAAAAGCATGTTACCAAATTTCTGCACTTTTAAAATTATTTTAAGTTCTTTCCAGAGTACTTTGAAAATGTATTAAATTAGTTCAATGCTAATTATCATTCTCACTTTGAATGTTAATATGTTTTGTTCATATATTTAAAGTTGGAGGAAATGAGGGATCTTAAGTGGGTAGTCAGCAAGTTTTCTAGAAATATTGTGATTTTTTTTTCCTAAGCAAAGAATGTGACTACAGTTTTGTTTAAATGATTAACAAGATCATATGCCTCCATTCTGGTCTGAGAATGGTATTTGTTATCCAAAGATCAACTGGAAAACCTAACAGAACCCAAAATGGGAAGAAAAAAAAAACAAACAAACTACAAGCATTGAAAAACATCAGTTTCAGTTCCAAAGCACAATGGGCTGAGCTTTCTTTGCTGGATCAAAAGCCATGGAAAGAAAGAACTAGACCAGTGAGGACTCTGAAGGATTTGAGAAGGTCTTGCTACTCACAGACAAACCAAGTAACTTTTGAACTGACACCAGTGCTTGCGGGAGAGATTCCTGAAAGTGCAGAAACACATAGATAACATTTAGGTAGTAGCAGTGAAACTGATGAGGCATTATCTCTGAAAGGTTTTCAAGCTATTAATATAGACCATCTCACTGAGACAAATTTTATGAGGTGTATTCCAAAGCTCTGAATATCTTGGTGAAAATCAGAAACTCTGCTGCTCATACTCCGCACAATTTGTACGTTGCAGGCAAACTAGTCATGAAGAGATTGGTCTGATCAATGGCAAAAAGCACACAGGTAGATAGATTTCAGCTTTGGAACCATATGGGCAAAAGTATTTATGATCAGTTGACATAGAAAGCAATCAGATCCATGCTGACCAGAGGGAAAGCTATAACCTCTACACATACCCAGAGAACAGCGCTCATGATCTATTACAGGCATTTGTGTCTGAAACACAAGTTTAACATGGCAGGAAAATAATGTTAAATCACAGCATATTAACCTGCCTAAAGCCTAATTAGAGGATTAACTGGTAACTGTTCAACAGTTATATACAAGTGCACTGGCACAAAGGTAAAAAATGTGGTCACACCTGAGATTTGAGCCAATATATGTTGGCCCTCAGGGTTGAGTATATACCCAATTTCTTAAAGGTTGCATGATTTTTTTTGTTCTCAGATAAATAGAAACACATCTTTTCCGTAGTTTGACAACTATTTCTTAACTTCTTGGAGGTTAATACAAGTATACTAGTCTGTTCTGCAAGCAGCGTTTATTACAATTAAAATCAAAGATTTATATGATGCAAAGTGCTGAATAAATCACATTGGAATATGAAAGAATGTGTAAATTTCTCTCATTTTTCATTGCTTCTCTTCTTCAATTTGTGTTGCTTTTTTCTGGTGTGTGCTGGTTTCAGCTGGGTTAGAGTTAATTTTCCTCCTAGTGGTTGGCATAGTGCTGTGTTTTGGATTTAGTATGAGAATAATATTGATAACACCCTGATGTTTTAGCTGTTGCTAAGTAGTGCTTACACTAGTCAAGGACTTCTCAGCTTCCCCTTCTCTGCCAGGTGCACAAGAAGCTGGGAGGGGACACAGCTGGGACAGCTGACCCCAACTGGCCAAAGGGATATTCCATACCTTATGATGTCATGCTTAGTATATGCACTTGGGGGAGTTGGTTGGGGGAAGCAATCGCTGCATCAGTCAGCAGATGGTGAGCAATTGCATTGTGCATCACTTACTTTGTATATTATTATTATCATTATTATTATTATTATTATTATTTTCCCTTCCTTTTCTGTCCTGTAAAACTGCCTTTATCTCAACCCATGCATTTCACTTTTTTTTTTTTTCTTCTGATTCTCTCCTCATCCCATCAGGAGTTGGGGACTGAGCAAATGGGTGTGTGGTGTTTAGCTGCCTGCCAGGTTAAACCACAACATGGTGCAACAGACTGTCAGGAGGACTTAAGTCCCATTATGTGCCTAAATCCAAACTCTACATTCTCAGACTTCACATAGTTGCTGGTTTTAGTCTTTTAGACTCCTGTATTCAGATTCATGTAGAACCTGAAACATCAGTAGTGTAGGTATTTTCTTCTGAGTTCCAAGAAAATGGCATTAGAACAATCCTTTTGAATGCTTGTAATGTAGGTATCTCTTCCTTTTTTTTTTTTTTTTCTTTTTTTTTCCCAGTTAAAATCAGATGGTAATTGATTTAATTACTACTCAGTTTGGAACAACTAGTGCTCACTGCAGTTAGCAGTAGCGTGTTTATGTTCTCTGATGAGAGCAGAATAACACTGTTCCTATCATCAGTCTTCAAAACTAAAGTTTTCTGCTAGAGTTTGGACCAATGACTTCAGCTGAACTTTTTGTGTGCAATGATAACTGGAATGATATTGAAAGCATGAACAAAGTGAGCATAAAAGTCTAATTCAAGAAAAAAGATGAAAACTCATCTGTGTATTTTAAAGTCTAACCATAAAAAAAAATACATTTAGATACAATTCTTTTTTAATAATGAAATTGCAAACAGGTTGGGACGTTTGAGTTTATCTTCGTAATTGACTGAGGTACAGCCACAATTTAATTGCACCTAGTTTGGATTTTTCATGCATTTTAATTTTTCCATTTATTTCAGTCTCCTTGTCAGTAGCCTTCAACGAAGAGAGTGAAAAGACCTCATAGCTCCATAATTTATGTTGCGACTCCCTGACTTGTAAAAATAGAGGCATTTTGTTTAGAAAAAATGAAAATCAACTCAAACTTATTGATTTGTAGTTAACAAAAATACAAAAGTTAATAGTATTCTCAGGAATTAATATTATGAATGATATGTGGGGGAAGGAAATATTATTTTTTTCTTCTTTTTTTTTTTAATTATCTGAATACATTGACATGAATCTAACAGATAATTGAGAGTGCCATCTGAAGACTTTTTCTAAAACACTTTACTGTACTGTCTGGTAGGCAACCTTAATCTTTTTTATAGCCCTCTGTGTTATGCATTTATTCCTACGTGCAAGTCTTCCATTTTACATCTGTGCTACTCTATTGATACAATGCTAAGATGTATACACAGGAAGAAATGTGGCACAAAACCACAGCATTGAAGGTCTGTTTATTCTCCCACTAAAATCACTAGCAAAGACAGTTTAAAATGGCTATATAAGAACTAATTCATCTTTATGAACTCAAAAATAACAGTACTCCTGAATTAAACATTTTCTTGATAGTGTAAGATTCATATTTTAATGTTCTTCTGAGAAGTTTAATTATGATTTTGAAGATTAAATAGGAATTAATTCAAATTGCATTGTCATTACACTGCCCTTGAACTTTTCCAGTTGTGACTATGATGTTTTGAATTATTTATAAACACATTTTTTTCTTTTTATCAAGTAATCAGAGAACTCACTTTCTTCAAAATAGAAACACCATACAGATTTTACTGATGAAAAAATTCTAGCAAAGAAAAGGGAGAAAACTAAAATCATATTTGCAAACATTTTGTTGTTTTCTTCCCTCCTGCCCCATAAATACTTTGCTATAAATGACACCATAATGGGAGTTTTCTCTATAACCGTTATGCCTCTCTTTTCTCTGTAGTCCTGGCAAAGAGGACAACACAATTAGATGTCAAGTAAAAGGTGTTGCAGAAGCTTACAGTCATAAAATATTTTATGTGCAGTTGTATTCACTTTCTACTAATTACTAGAACTGGCAAGGAATTTTCTGCAAGAATGATTTTGTCATATAGAATATTATTTCTGTGTGGTACCAATTCCATAGAAAATTTCAATTAAAACCATCTTTTTTAAATAAAATCAGTGATAGGAATAAGAAAGTAATACTAACAAGTCAAACAGTGAAGAGATGAGATTGAGTGACAGGGAAGTATATAAGAAAGAACAAAAAGGCTGAATGGCCCAGCTTTTCATTACTTAACCTGGCTGGCTGTCTACCGAAGCCTGAATAACGGTTCATTTTGAAACTATGAATGTCCAGCTTTCAGAGTTCATTGCTCAAAGGCACTAATCAAAATTGTTAAGTGACTCCATAAAGCAAAACAACATTCCAAAGAAATCCCTAACAGGAATTTCTGATAAATCACTGTTTCCAATATGGTGAGGGAAAGACTTTCCCCCACCTCCACCACCCCAAAAGCTCGACGTATTTCATTTAAAAAAAAATAATAAAATCTGTTCCCCAGTTATCTTCTGCACAGGTATGTCTATGTAGTCTGTCAAACATATGCAGTGCTACGCAGCCATCTGAGGCAACTGAAGGCAAACTAGCTCAAGGACCAAAAGCTGTACTGCTTATTTTACTTTCACCTAGACTACTACAGATTATTTTTCAAGATATCTTTGCTTTCAGAAGCCTACATTACTTCATGGGGGAGTAACTGTTTAGATATAGCCCATATAAGTATATAAAAAATTAATTCGTTCCACTTGTTCAATTTTGAAGTATTTAGGACAAGCAAGTAATTTTGATTTGTAAATACAGGGTTTAGAGGTCTTGATGTTGATAATTGCAACTAGCCCAAATTTATCTATTTATTGATTATAATATGCTTATGGGCTTATTGAACCCTCAAAAAATGCAAGTGAAAATTCATTTCCCATCTTAATTTTAATAATTTTTGTGCATATAGCTGCATCTATGCTACAAGGTAGTGTAAAGAAATCAGGGTTAGCTGTAAACAAAGCTATCTTGTGTATTGGGAATAATCTATTTTGGCATTACACTGAAAAGTATGGCAAATTAGTCAACATTGAGGTTGCTGCTGCTGTGGGTAAATTGCTCTTGATATCCAAAATACCTTATTTATGGCTATCCTGTGTACCTCCATACATTTCTGCCTCTGTAGAGCAGATATACTAACAGATCAAATTAAAATGTTACAAAGGGTCTGAAGATGATGTTATCAAGAAGGAGTGCAAAGTCAGGGTTTTATTTTTTCATTCCAAGCTTTAGGATAAGCAATTTCTGAATGTTCATAAGCTATTCCTCTTTTTTTCTCCATTTAAAAAAACTGTAATATTTCTGTTACCTTCTGTTAGCTTTTTGTATGCCATTGCCTCAATCACTAGTTTCTACTTCCTGGCTTGTCAGTATAATGCTAATGGAATTAAAGGTATTAATACTTGCAAAATATATCTTGTAATATTAATGTGTCTAATTGTAAACAACACTGGGAAGTGTATTACATAGGAATAGCAGAAGGGATTATGAAAAAGGTGCAGAAGAGAAGAAAAGAAAAAATATAAGCAGCAGTTCATATCAGGAGATTTCCTCCTTTTTTACTTTGGAAGAAAAAGATATAGCCTGATGCAGAGGTTTCACTGTGAGGTCAAACAAATTCAGATCAGAAATCTACAAATTTTTTTTTCACCTAATACTTCAGAGGGCTCTCATCATTAGTTGTCTTAAAATAAATTTTCAATACATTTCTAAAATGTGTCATAATTGAAGTTGAAGTAATTTTCCATTGTTTTTCCTGCCTGAAAGCCTAAAATGCATATAAAATTTTAAATTATAACTTTCAAAATAATTTAATTACATGGAGAGCTGATTTGAAGCTGATTACTAGCCAGCTGAATATAGATGTATATTTGCAACAATGATTCAATGGTGAAGTCATTAAGTAGATTTTTTTCACTGAAATCAGAGATTTGAAGCCAGACCTCAATCTATGTAATTTTCAAACACATACTTAAAAACAGGAAATATAGAGAGACTAAAATTTTCCACATTTTAAAATTTTAATGAGCTTTTCAGTCACATTTAGTTAAAAATGAGTTCTACCTCAAAGTGACTATAAACCCCTGTACATATATGTTCGTAATGTGGTACCTCTGAAGCATACAAGTAAAACTAGCATAGATGCCTACTATGGCAGCAAGTTTACAAATATCAAGTTCTCTTTCTCTGAGATCTTGAAATTTCATAGAATTATAGAATCATAGAATAGTTTGGGTTGGAAGGGACCTTTAGAGGTCATCTAGCCCAACCCCCCTGCAATGAGCAGGGACATCTTCAACTACGTCAGGTTGCTCAGAGCCCCATCCATACTGACCTTGAATGTTTTCAGGCATGGGAGATCTACCACCTCTCTGGGCAACCTATGCCAGTGTTTCACCACCCTCATGATAAAAAATTTCTTCCTTATATCTAGTCTGAATCTACCCTCTTTTAGCTTAAAACCTTTACCCCTTGTCCTATTGCAACAGGCACTACTAAAAAGTCTGTCCCTATCTTTCTTATAGGTCCCCTTTAAGTACTGCAAGTCTGCAATAAGGTGTCCCAAGTAGCTGATTGTCTCAGTATCTGATGAGTTTTAAAGGCTCAGGATTAACACTATAGCTGTATAAGCACCAAGGCAGACTTCTTAACAGCTATGACATCAAAACAAAACTGAAATGTCCTCAAATGTCCTCTGCTATTGTCAGAGGATCTGCAATGCCTTCTAGAACAATTCTCTCAGCTGCTTACAAAAAAATCTAGCACAATTATTCTTCATATATATATATTTCCAACTCATAGAGACAAAATTGGTCTCTGTGGCACATGTAACTGAAAAGTATTTCCAAGATAGGAAAAGACACTATATGGAAAGATCATGTTACAAATCTGCTCTTTTTTGATGATATCTTGATGTCAAGGATATGCTTATTTTTTAACTATGACCCAAATATTGATAAAGGTACTACTGGAACTTCTGAAACCTGGAATCTCACAGAAGAAGTAAACTGTTGAACTCAAACAGTACAAATTTATTTGCATCCTTACTCTCCAATGCCATCTTTTGCATCAATATATGAGTATATTATAAAGAGGACATGAAAAAAAAAATTGTATTTCCTAAAAAATTCTATAAGCAAAAAAGAAATAAGGTTGTGGGGACTGATTTTGTCTTCTTTGGAAACACATTTTCTGAAAGGTGAAGAAAACAGAGAAGTAAAAAAGAAAAAGGCCTCTGCCTGATGCTACAAAGCATCAACATTCATTTTGAAAGACAGATTCTAAACTAATTTTGAGATTTGACTTATCTTTCTAGTTATAAACCAAGTACAGATCTGAGTTCCTGCATGTAACCACAGGAGAATAAATTCTGTTTAGCACATTCATACAGAATAGTACAGAGAAAAGCTGGAGAAGTGGATTAAACATAAAATAGGAAGAGTATTTCAGTAAAAGCTAGACTTTCTCAATTTATCTACTTCATGGGAGATTTTCAGTGTTTATTTTTGCAGTGTTACTCATCACCAACATATATTACTGTACATTTAAAATTACTTTTTGTTAATAGTTGCTTGATTAAACATAGTATACAGACAACCGGTATGAAAATAACAGAGTACTCTTTGAGGATCAAAACGTCTTGAAACAAAATAAATACTCCACAATGGCCTCAGAAAACACATTTAAAATAACAGCTTCAGTTTAATTCCAAATCAATATATGTTTAAAATGTACATGAAAGCGTATTTTATTTCTTTGTTGCTTATGGATTGTGCATATGTAATGATAGCTAGAGTAGAAATATGTTTACATCAGGGGAGAAGATAGCCTGCTTTGCAAGAACAGTATTGTAGTGTTATTTTCATGTGTTATTGTCCTAAATATAATCAGTTAATATAGATGTTTTCACCTGTTTTTTAGAATTGTTTCATTTCTAAATTATGCAAAGATGTGAAGAAACAGAAGGTTTCAATTTCAGTCTGGATTCTAGGCCAAAAATCTCCAACTCCGAATCCAACCTCAACTAGTTAATTCAAGGTCTGGAGAAAGAAGAGAAGGGCTCAGATATGACAATGCAATCATCCTGTTGTAAAAGGAATATACGACAACAGGAAGGCAGAGAAGACTAACGCTTTGACGCAAACCTATAAACAGGCAAAAAAAAAAAATCAAACCCTAAACATTTACATTAAAATATATAATTTCTATAAAATTGCCATCATATTTTTCATTCACCACAGTATACGTGCTAGTATAATTTATGTATTTCACATTAGAAACATTAGTGGAGCCAGTGTTGACCTGTAATTTCAACTCCTAATTTCAAGAAACAAACTTGCCTTTCTTAGCTCAGGTTTACCTTTTTCTCTACTTTTCTGCTCAAGGATCCAAGCTGCCAAGAAGTGTGTTGCCCATCCCACTATAAGGCATCCAGTAGATGCCTTCATTTATATGACTTTCCCTTAAATCTAACAACCCTACATTAAAATCAGACTTGACTTATATCTACACATCAAGAGTGAGATTCTGCTCAATTAAATATGAGTCTTTAATGTCTGTAATGACATAATTGGCTGAATTCTCATTACATTTGTCTCAGATGTCCTAAAAAGCAACTGGATAGGCATGTAGCATTAGATAATATCTTTTATCCAACCTGGCCTCCGTGTGCTTTAAATTCTGTTTAATACTTTTAATAGCAGAAGATACTGCAAAGGAACTAACTGAATTTAACAGTCATCTGCACTTGTTCAGTGGAACCCTGATGAGTGAATTCCTCATAGCCATTGACTACATTTTTTAAATCTTCATTGACTCTAATGGGAGCTTAAACTTTTAGCTCCCACATACATTTCTATACTGTACAAACCAGCATTAAGGAAAAGTGGACCCTACTCTATATATGGATTGGAAGTAATATAAGCACAAAGTTAAACATGAAGTATCAGGTGCTTAAAAAATCTTTCCTAATCTCATTCAGGTGCCTGAGGATACCATGCCTCACCTCCAGTTGGCAGTCATGTGTCTATCCTAGTTGCTCTGTACTACCTGCCAGCCACACATAGATGTCTCGGATACCTTAAAGCATCTCAAATGGTATGCTTAATCAACTGAATTGAGTTTCAAAAGTCAGAAATAATTTTGGCAAAGTGGTGGTTTTGATAGTATATTAATTAGGAAATTATATCTTTGTGTTTGAAACATTAAGAATGGGGGAAGTTTAGAATGCACCTATTAAAGCAGTTATCCAAGATGTTCCTGTGAAAAGGGAGAAAAAATAGCCTAGTAATACCATGAGATTGTCCATTACCTAAGAACTAGCAAGCCTGACATTTTTTATGGAGTAGGTGAAAAAAATGGATCTTTTCCTCCTGATAAGGGAAGGTACTCATTTGGAACATCTATTCTTCTTTCTAACTATCTTTAAGCACAGAGGAAGAAATGTTTTTGCTAATAAATTGCCAGATAATGCTGATCCTAAGATAATGTGTGCAACGAAACCAGCTAGCTGAGATGTTGGTTCAGATGTTGTCTAAATAAGTCATTAATTATAAATTTAATAATGTCTTAATATATAATTTGTAACTGATACATTATAACAAATTCTTATTTAAAGGAACCTTTTTTATCCATAAATTGTATTTAATGAACATTAAGAGAGATATTATAATCATTTTTTTGAGTACAAGGAATCCATTACAGGAATGCAAACTCAACTCGTCATAGTCTGATACTCCAGCATCTTACAGGATTTGCAGGAGTTGAAGGGAAAACCGTGTTTCTTTTAGAGATATTACAAACTTGATTGGATGACACTCCAGGCCACTTGATCTACACTAGTCCTGTTTGGAGAAAGAGTCTGAATGAGGTGACCTGCAGATACATGGTTCTATGCTGATTAATCAGAACTGGGTGACAAGTTGCTATGTTTGTAGAGATGTATTTACACATTATCCTGAGCTTCTTTTAGAAGTATGAAGTTTGATCTTGGCTTGGAGATGGGTCCTGTTCTCTAGTTACATCCTCACAGAATAAACAACAAGTGGTTGATACTTGTCTTTAAGCTATTTCTCTTCCCAAGTTTACAAGTGTTGTAATATCCAGCAGATATTGAGTTAGGGATCTTCAGAGCCAAAATGGGAGTTTCTGCTCACTAGCTCTTGAATGAGAGTTGCAAATTCAGTCTTATCTGTTGTCCTGTCATGACAGCAGTACATAATCAATGCTGAATTAAGTAAATGGAGTGTTTAGCATGAACACAGAGTTACCACAGACAGAAGCGAGTATATGCTCAAACAGAATATGTATCTAGATACTGATGTTAACCATTATGAGGTTTTATTATCTTTTGCTGTAATCATTTCCACCTCATAAATGCAGTGCACACTGCCTGTTTGAGAACATTGAGTTACTGTCCATATATATTCGTAAGAGTATCTGAACTTTGTCAATATCTCCATACTCTTTTGCACTTAGTTCAGTAGACTTCCCCCCTCCACAAACCACAACAGTAGAATCATAGAGTAATTTCGGTTGGAAAGGACCTTTAAAGGTTATCTAGTCCAACTCCCCTGCAATGAGCAGGGACATATTCAACTACACCAGGTTGTATCTAGATACATATTCTGTAATAGGAGCTTGTACATGATGGGTTAAAAGAGCAGAGGCATTTCAACATTCATGTCTTAAAACAAAAAGATGGTAAGACCCTCAGAATATTAATACAGAAATATATGAAAAGTTAATTTCCAGAAGTGCAGGGCAATAAAAACAAGGTCTGTCCAAACTCTCTTTATTAATAATTTAAAAAGTATGTATATGTGAAGTGCTTTTTAAGTAATGAGTGTTAGTCATAAATATTTAACAGTTGCGCTTATGAAATATGGCCTAAATTATGTCCAAATGTTAACAAGAATGCCTTATACTTGACAGAACAATGAAGCCCATAAATATTTCAGAGTGTGTGTCTGACAGGTGGAAGCTTAGAAGACATGTCCTGCCCTTTGTTTTAATCTGACACTGCAACCTTCAGGTCTGTGCTTTTTGAGCTTAATAGGAACAAAGAGCTTTCTATCCAAAGCCAATACCAGAACCGATAGAAGATTCCCTTTGGAGTTTGTTATCAGGGAAGTACAAGTTGCCTCATCAAAATCATGGGGCAAGAAATTCAAATCACATAAGCAGTGGCTCAATCCATCCTCGCACTGAGTGTCTTCTGCATGTTCATCTTTATCAGGAATAAAGTTCATAGGAAGTTCACAGGATGTTGACTTCCTATTCCCTTCAGGAGGGAATTAATTGATTGTCCTCAGGAGGTGCTCAGCATCTGTTGCAATAATGTCTTGAAGAATTACTTGCCAAGAAAAAATAAAAATAAGCATTCTAATACACAAGGAGATATCTGATAACTTTATAATTGTAATTAGAACAACTAGTTATGGAGCAAAAATAGTTGGAGGAAAAAATAAGCAATCACTTACAGATAAATTCTACTCTTAACCCTTAATGTTGCATTTGAAAAACTACATGTTTTAGAATTGTAATCCATGTTTTGTCCTTTTTAATGTTATTTTAAACAAAGGCAGCATAAGTAGCCAAAAGGCATACGACCTATTTAGAATGGAGTAGAGAGAAGTGAAGACTCCAAGTGAAAAGTCCTGTTATGACTTTGGGTAAGAACTTTTCTTACACTCCTTCCCGAAACTCTTCTCTTGGAAAAATGAAGAAACTTGTCCTGGAACATGAAAGAATTATGTGTGCACTGTCGTGTGACTGAGGTGACGCTGTAAATGGACAAGGCTTTCAATAATGCTGGAGTACAATTTACATGGAGGAATAACTAATAAAGTTCAGAGTAAGAATGCTGTATTTATCTTAGGAGAGATATTCAGAGTTTTCACAGGTTTAATGCTTAAGTCAGGGAGAAAACCTTAGCTTTACAGTAGTCAATGATCGTTTCTGTCACTATGACAATAAAGCCAGAATTTCACCCAAGGAGTACAGAACAGCTAGAATATTCAGTGTATTCTGCCAAAAGGTTATTTTCAAAGACTTCAACTTCCTTTTCTTTCTCTCTCTGTAATGGTTCTCACAGAGCCTACAGCAGACACTTGGGTGTAAAAGCTCTCTAAAAGATGCTCCTTTCCCCTATGAAAATATTATCCTTAATTACTTTATGAAAGGCCTGTAGGGTTTCCACCTCTGTTCACTTGGGCCTCCCACTACCAGAAAATAGTTCTTTGATATATACAGTTCCCTCACTGCATTATAATGAGTTTGTAAAAGTATTTCTTCTTCCCCCACTCCCCCACTGGTTTCCATCTGAACTGTGAGTTGTATTAGATTTTCCTTTATAATCTCCTTTTCAGTAGTACTGCACACGTCTTAACCAAATAGAACTCCTGCAGCTCACAGCTGACAGTAATGCTGAGGAGACTCCCAAGTCCAGACTCACAGGTACTTCTTGCTGTCATCAGAGTGGGTCCAGCCCACATGCTTTACTGAAAATCAAGACTCTGAAATAAGTCAGGTTCATGACCTTGTTTAATGCTATAGAAATAGTGACAAAGCAGTAGAGTGGGCATACTCAGATTAACGTGGAAATATTTTAATGAGGATGAGAAGATGTCAATATACACAGTTAATTTTTGTTAGATCTTTTTTGTATGATCAGAGGTGTCTAACGATAAGAGAAGTTAAGGATGTGCGATATATACTGAACCTGGACAATTGCTTATACTTTAAAAACAGTTATCTTACGCTTCAGCATACATAGTGCTTCAATTACATTATGTTTATGGAAGAGCTTAATCTCTTACATACTGGAAATCTGGAAGTTATATCAACCACAGAAAATTTTTACTGTCTTTCCAAAAGTAGGTGTAGGTCATTAAAACCTAACTAGGAGGATGTATTGTTTAGTAATAACATTTAAGCTGATAAAATGTCATACAAGTGAATACAATATTAAGAAAGCAGATGGCAGAGATGGTGATGTATGAGTGTGAGGCAACTGCAAATATGACTTGTGTAATTTCAGCATGGTATTTATTAGTATTCACTAACTTTTTCCAAGGAGACTTCCATAATCTTCTGACGCGTCAGTGTGTTACTTCAGAACTGTGGCATAACCTTGCTGAAAGCTATTGTAAGCAATGACATCACAGGTTGAAAACTAAATTTATCGGCATATCTGATAAAGAGCAGTGCATCCCAAATGCAAATATCACAAGGCAAGAAGTCTGAACTAATCCAAGCATTAGGGTGTAATCTCCATCATATGGGGTTTTTTAATAATTTATTCAGGCTGCTTCTCAGTGCCAAAACTTAGTGTATGGGAAAGCTTCAGGAATGCAGGGGAAAATGACCTTTTTAAGACTACATGGAGCCAATCCAAATTACTTCTGAATTTAAGAGCTCATGACCCTGTGGAAAACACCTGGTGAGTTCACTAGTCTTTTTCTAATACAATTCTTCTCAGCTCTCCATCTCCTTTGCAAAGATACCCAGTGATCATATGAGATACCATACCCGTGTATTCTAAGACTACAGGTAGAGTGTCTTCACAGTAAAATTATTCCCTTTGTTCCCCCCAAAGTTACCTTTGACACCTAGGAACTCAGAAGTATTATTTGCCCAATGACTGAAACCATTAGCCAGAATTAACTCACAATTGCAAAGTTTATCACCAATATATGTGTCATAACTTCTACTTGTTAAGGTATTTTAAACTACCAGTTATACGAATAATGCTTTGGCAAATACAAGTTTGTGTCTGTAAGTACTGCGCAGTTTTACAGTTATGGATTTTCTAGCCGCAATATAATGTCTTGTATTTTATATATTTTATAAACTTATGTATATATTTATATGTTATAAACATTTATACATATATGTATAAAATTTATATGTAATATATTTTATTGATAACATGAAATATTTTAATATTTGTACTCATCGCGATGAATTGAAAATGTCTTTTGTTTACACAGATGTTAATTTAAACAGCTTTCACTGAAAACCTGAACTGGAGTTGTTATGTTTTCATAGTAAATCTACAAGATTTGCAGACTAAGATTGCTATAATTTTTCACTATAACTTTTTATGAAAAACAATAGAAGATTAGTCAAAGTGGGTATTTTAGTACATTTTAACCAAATCAAGGTTTCCAGAGAATCACAAATTTATTTTTTTTCCTGATATAATAGATTATGAGAAGATCTTAAAATATGTTTATATTATTCAGATTATCTGATTATGAATTTTAACCTGATGTTATTCTGGAAGAAGTTCTTACTGCAAGAAAGATCTTCAAGATAACTCATTACGATTTATCTATATTTTATAGATATATCAGATATATTACAGTTAAAACAATAGTTTTACTGTGTGTGCATCTCAGTTTCTGAGATTTAGTCAAAGACTTGACTCTATCTTTTTTAAACTGTATGTCGGCAATTAAAAACAAAACAAAACAAAATTGAAAGCAATTTCATGGTCAACTGTAAACATCATTATGTTGTTTGACAAAAAGATTTTATTTAAACACACAATATATTTTCAAAGACAGCATCTTCTGCATGCAATTATGCATTGCATGCATAATTAATTAGTTACTTCAAAACTCATAACAAATTTGTGAATTATGTTAAAAAAACCCTAATCAAGCAAAGTGAAAGAACTATTATATTTTTCCACAATTTCCTTTTACATTTTTTCCTTACATCATTACTATAACACATTATAAAAAACATATCAACATATGCCAAGTTTATATCATGCTGGAGCAAAAGAATATATTATTGTAATGTTGAAGTTACTACTATTATTTATTTATTTTATTTTCCAACATTCCTTCTACAATATCTGAATTTTCATTTCAATGTTGGCTTTCTTCTTATGCACTTATGTGTTTTCAGTCTTTCTATATATTCTTGTATCTGTTATCTTCAACTTCTTTTGAAGTTCTCGCAATACTTTTCATCTGTTTCCCATTGTGTAGAATTCAAACTGGAGCGACCAATTATCATTTTACTCCAGTGGCACAGTTTTGGTTTGTATGGACAGAGAAATAATATTCTAAGATAACTTGTTTAGTAATATAAACAGAAGAAATAAATTTTTGTTTATCTGTATGTGTAGACCAGTCTAGTAAGAAATCTGCCACTGGATTTGTTCTGCATTTGCATGGAACTACTAGAAAGTAATTGAATTTTCCATAGCAGTAGTTCCAGAGCATTTCCTAGCTCTCAGGGAAATATGAAAATGGAAAATATTTCTTAATCAGCATTTTAGGATATCAGGATAATTGTCCTCATATGAAACAAACTCAAGGAAAAAGAAAACATACTCCAGTTTTGGATGTGGGAGCGGGGGGAGTGTGTTTCCTTCTTGTTTTTAGCAAATGCCTGTTTGAATTTTTGTTTTGGCCTCCTCTAACTATGAAAAGGTAAGCTGCTGCACCATCTTGAATACTGCATTGGCTTTACATAGCAAGGTGTTGGCAAGGCCCAGGTGATCAGGGATCAGAGCTCTTCAGCAACAAAAGTCAGAACCAAAGTGAACTTCTCCAGTTTTCCTCATTTATGTTTGATGTTTTCATGTTAATTGAACTCTTCTAAAAGGGGCAATATCAGTTGTTCCTGATACTGTTTATCTTGGTTCTGGTTTTATTAGTCATCCTTCTTATTACCATTACAGGTTGTTCTGCTTATTTGCAGTCCCTTGGGCTCATCTTGTTCCTTATCTGGAGACTTTTCTTATTTGAATGCCTCCTATGATCAACTACATATACCTTTTCTTGCCCCTTGTGTGGCAATTTGATCACATATTTATGTAAAATATTTATTAATTTTACCTGCATAGCCATCATAATGTTACAAGATCATTACTGTTGTTAGTGACACTATTTCGGTACACCTATATTTGGCTTTTAATGTAAAAATATTTATATATTATTTTAAAGTGCACTTCAAAATCATAGTTTAAAGAACACTACTTTGGCTACAGTAGGGAAAAACACAAATATTCCTTTTCTCTGCATGAAACAAGCATCTTAACAGATCCTACATTGGATGTATATTTTTTCATTATTACATCACCTTGACAGCTCACAATCACCTTGTAACATACTTTCATACACTGGTCAACTATATATACATTATGATACTAAGATAGTCAGGTCTTTCTCTTTCTTGCAATTTTCAAATGACAGGTCTTACTTTATATCTGGTAAGTTTGACATTCATTCTTTACATGGTCCTCTATTTTATAGCACTGAATTTTGTACCATTTCTGTTACTCTGATTTTCAAGGTTATCTTTTTATCAGATCTATTTCTTTCACTAATGTTAAACTGTCAGCCGGCAACTAAGCACCACACATCTCACTCACTTCCCCCTGATGGGATGGGGGATGGAATCAGAAAAATAAAAGTGAGAAAACTTGTGCGTTGAGATAAAGACAGTTTGATAAGTAAAGCAAAAGCCACATACACAAGCAAAGCAAAACAAGGAATTTGTTCAGTTCTTCCCATGGGCAGGCAGGTGTTCAGCCATCTCCAGGAAATCAGGGCTCCATCACGCATAACTGTTACTTGGGAAGACAAACACCATCACTCTGAACATCCTCCCCTTCCTTCTTCTTCCCCCAGCTTATATACTGAGCATGATGCCATATGGCATGGAATACTCCTTTGGTCAGTTGGGGTCACCTGTCCTGGCTGTGCCCCCTCCCAGCTTCTTGTGCCCCTGGCAGAGCAGGGGAAGCTGAGAAGTCCTTGACCAGTGTAAGCACTACTAAACAACAACTAAAACATCAGCATCTTATCAATATTATTCTCATACTAAATCCAAACCACAGCACTATGACAGCTACTAGGAGGAAAATTAACTCTATCCCAGCTGAAACCAGGATAATCAATGTATCACCAGCAAATTGTATTCTTGCTTCACAGAAGGATTTTTCTTCTTTCTTGCCTAGCTATCTAAACAGAATGGAATTTCAAGAAGTCCCTTTTCTGTGTAATATTTTATTCTGTTCTTCTTTTCTTTATTACTTTTAAATATGGAGGATATCACAAAAATCAATATGTGTTATGTTTAAGTCTTTGAATTAAGAACCCACAGACATCAGTTAGAACTGTCCATTTGCTTCAGTGCAGTTTAGTTAAGGCTATCATGCCTTAGGAAAAGATCTGAAATATAATTAGTAAAGGGCATTTCTTACAATAGTAGAAGAAAACTATTTTTAATGGTATTTTTGCAAGACACAGCTAATATACTGAGAGAAATCTAAACATTAAATAATATTATTTGTCTATCTATATATTTACTTTTAAATTAGATAAGCAATTTATAAATCAAAACCTCCTGATACACTTTATAATTTTCACTCTATTTGTTAAATGAACTCAGACAACTAATTTATATTTTAAGCACTGATACTACAGCTATGCTTGGATGAATTTTTACGTATTTTGCGTGAACTTTAGCTTATAATGTTGAAAAGTTGAGAGGCAAAGTTAATAATTTAAAATTATTGAAAAATATAATTTGAAAATAAATAGAAATATACCCAGATGGCTTTGGACAATGAAGAAATATCTAATGCAATATGCTGTAAATGGCAAACACAATCACTGAACCAAGGCATGCATTAGGAAACCTCAGGCACATTATGTGTATGCAGTTGTCTTTTATAGGATTCCCTGTGTTAGTATAAAACACAATTATAGAAGTTACTATCGTATTGAGGTAAGAGTCAGTAATCCTCTTTGCTTTAAGATTTTAAAAAAATGAAACTGAGAAATTATGATTTCTAGAAGTTGAAGAGTTGAGGTTTTTCTCCATTTTTTAAGTGCTCAGAAGATTTCTCTATGCTAATATAAAATATTAAGCTCTAGAAAATAGTAATGTGAGTTATTTTTCAGTATGATAAGCAATGCTGAAATTTATTAGAGAAGTAGGATTTGAAAGAATATTAATAAGCAGGCGACATATTGGAAGAATATAAGAAAAAGATCATAAGAAATCTGTTTGAACACTAATCAAACAAATAGTAAACAATATAGTAATTTAAGCAATCTATAGGCTTTTAATTTTGAGCCTGATCTGTATTGTTAGATTTTATTGTAAAGTTAATCCTTGCAGGAACACTGACAGAAGTATGTAGTCTTCAGGTAAAATATTTTTTAAAGTACAGTGTAAGGCTAATTTTGAATTATCAGAATTTCCTCCAATGGTTTATAAAGTTCACAGAGAAAAGGAACATCTTCCTGACTGTGGTCAAAACTCCCAGGTTAATTTTGGAAACTCAGGTAAACAAAATAGTCCAGTATTTTAGCAGTCTAGGATTCAGTAGTCTACTGGAAGAGAAATAATATTTCCTATGTTCTTGTTATTAATTAAAAGAAATATTGAGAACCTACTTTAGTTAATTAGCATGGTTTCTTTTGAATTAAAACCTTATATTTTGCACAGTGAAGAGGAAATCAAATTGGTTGAAATTCATGCTTTAACGTCATTTGTGGTGAACATCCCAATGATTTTAGTAATTTCAGACTTATATATGAAGATTTTATTCCCTGTAAAATCCGCATATGCCAGTATCGGAATTTAAAATATTTTCATAAATATTTCAATTTTTGCAGTATTTTTTTCACTGGATTCCGATGTATTGTTCCATGTTTCTGCTTTAAAATACATGTAAGACAGTTTTACACTTACACGCTATGAAACACAGAGAAAGTTACTTGCAGTAATAGAAAAGAAGTTGGATAAAATGTGGTTGCTATGATTATTCTTAGTGATTGCTTTCTTGAAGATCCATATTTTCCATTAAGGTGGTCTATACTGAGAGCTTCTATTTTTATTGTAATTCTGCCTCTATTATGGATCAGTTTATCCATACACTGGTTACATTTTTTTATGAAACTCTGCATTCCTTGAGATATAGACTGTTCTTGATGGGGAAAGAAATGGTAATGCAAAAGATAAGCATGAAAGTGAAAAAATTCTTTCAAAATATAAGGTTTTTTCCTTAATTTCCAAACATGCTGCATACTAATTTCTTGTAGCAACACCTATTTCCATTTTAATTATACTGATGAATAAGAACTGCTATATACTAAGTACATTGCTGTGAAACAGTTGGGAATGGGGTGATGTTTCCACATTTTTTTTCTCCTATTGTCAACAAAAGAAAAAAAAAAGATCCTATGAAGTTTACTTTCTGCTACGGTCACCAAAATAAAAATAATTAAAAAAAATAGTTTTATGAAGCTTATTTCCTTCTTGGTAGAAAGATGTGACAAAAATGAAGGACTCTTAAAAGGTGCCTTACATTCCCAGCATTGATTCTTTATGATGAACTATATATCACCATCCTTCTGCTGAGTGGTGGTAGCTTCTAAAGTGCTGGAAATTGGTTTCTTATGAAGATGAAATCTCAATGCAAAGTCTGTAAATAGTGATATTTGTTTTATATACAGCTGTTTAGTAATGATAGAATGGATGGGATCACAATGAATATGTGGAAAACCCATTTTTTTTCAGACAGATCATCCCAAGTGTTTGGCTGTCAGAACAGTTGTTTCAAGACTGGCATTAGCTTCAGGAAACACAGCACTAAGTGCAAAATTCACTGGTATTTACTAACTATACATATTTAAAACAAAACAACTCAGATAACCAGAATTCCAATTTTTTTTTTTTTTTTTTTGAAGCTAAAAATTGTACTTTAAACAAGGTGTAAGTCTATGTGTAACAGCACCATCTGGTGACCCTATCACAGCAATGCTATATACAGATAAATACAGATAAAAAAAAAAAAATTAACTGGCTATCTCAGAAAATTCTTCTTCTGGACAGAAGGAATATGCACTGTACACAAAATATATCTGGTCCCAGTATTAATTTACAAGTTAAATATGATCAACAAGTGGTCAGTAGCTTCAGTCTTTGTGGATTCACAATAAATTATGTACGATGAATCCCAATTTACATATATACTTATGACTCACGAGAAGAAAATGTGTGAACTAGCTCTTGTGATGGTTACAATCCCTCTGTTATGGCTTTATTCTATGTAGAGATAAAAGAAGAAATATATTCCACGTAACCTGTCTTAAAAAGGACAAGCTTAGAGTACATTAAGAAAATTTTAATGGTATTAATTTATATGAAGGCTACATCCATTTCACTGCACTATTTCAACATTGCCAGTGAATCTTTTTTATTTTCTTCTGTTAAGACGTGCTTCAGGTGATCTAAATTTTCCTTCTTTCTTTTTTCCCTTTTTTCCCCTGAGAAATGTTGATACCCTGTGTTTCACCAGTCAACAGTAACTCTTGTAGATATACACCACTGTAGCCTTTGATATGGTTTACTTAAATAGCAGAGAAAATAATTGAAACTAGTTTCCCTGAAATCAGCTGAGATTTCAGCAGGCCTGAAAAAAGAACAGATTTATAGCTAAATGCTTTCCAAGCAATCTGTTTAGTTCTGCATGTCCTTCAACTCAATTTCATGGTAATTTCATAAGGAGGTTGTATTTTAATCCAGTGTGATGCAGAGGTGAAGTTTTTATCCTTTTATTTAAAGTAATACAGTTGGAACAGTTTTTTTATGCCACTTTAGCTAGTAATATGAATTATTGTTGTAGCACATTTTCAATTTGTGCTTTAAATATCTACCAATAGCTTCCCAATTGGTTGCCTTCCCAATATGTAGCAGCTAGCAATGTATATAAAGATATCCACTTAATTCAAGTATCTTTGCCCTTGTCTCTGTTTTTTTACCAAAAGCTAATTTGTGAAGTGTAATCACTTAGCTAATGACAAACAACTAATATAAGGTAGAACTAAACTGACCACTGGGGTTAAGATCGAAACCTGGGAGAAAATATTCTTGTATTATAATGAGTTGTTAGTAAATGAAAGATGCTTGTTTGAAATTCAGGTTATAGTGGCAAGTTCCATACATAAATTATAAAATTGTCTCAAATTGTTTTTCTTTGTCTCTGAATCACTCTGTTGTTCATGTTTTACAAGGAAGATTATTTCTTCAGCTCAGGAAACACAAACAACAAAAGTGAAATTACAAATTAATAAAGGAAAAAAAGGAACTGTATAAAATTGCCTAATTCCATCATGTTATTCATAGTCATTTTTAGAGTAAAAAGAAGAAACTTTTTAACAGTCAAAAAAAGTTATTCAACAGTATTTTTAGACGTCTCAGACATGAAGACCTATAGCATGTCCACAGCACTTTGATACACGTTTTCTGTTAGAAAACATTTACCACATCTATAGAGGAAAAAAAAAATCAGCCATTGATTTGTAAAGACTGTATATTTATTCAGTATACTAATGGCCTTCAATTATTATAGTTTTTTATCAGTGGAAAAGGGTAAAGCATTGTTCCTTTCCCTGTGTGTCTGTCTGGATGTGATTCAGGCTTGAGGGCTTGGCTGAAAGTCAAGCTAGATATTGTGGAATTAATATAATTGTCTCAACTGGTGTACTTTTAGTTTATACCTTCACTGTATATCAAGATGGATCCTCAGTAATACTCAATTGTTAGCCGGCTACCTTTGCCAAAAAACATCATGGGGTTATTTGCTTGCTTTTCTTCTGTTTGCATTCTATAGTCATAGAGAGATACAATTAGACTGAACAATTTTATACATATACATATAAAGATATCTTCAATTTTTCTTTCTTTAAGGTGGTTGATGTTTCATCATCAACTATTCATCTCACTATCATCATCACCTTTCCGTTGTTGTTACTCGATAGATTACTGACACTTATTCCTAAACATTAGGTAAATAATCCCACAACTGGAATGTAGCTGTTGATGGCTACAGGCTGTTCAGAAGGGACAGGCGAGGAAGGAGGGGCGGAGGCGTTGCCCTTTACATCAAGAAATCGTTACAGTGTGAAGAGCTGTCCCTGAAGAATAGCCACAAGCAGGTCGAAAGCTTATGGGTAAGAATCAGAGAGAGAGGCAACAAAGGGAACAAAGGGAACCTGGTGGTTGGTGTCTACTACAGGCCGCCAGATCAAGAGGAGCCGACTGACGAAGCGTTCTTCCTCCAACTCTGGGAGGCTTTGCGCTCGTAGGCTCTCGTCCTCCTGGGGGACTTCAACCACCCCGACATCTGCTGGAAAACCAACACGGCAAGCTGTAGGCAATCCAGCAGGTTCCTAGAATGCATTGAGGACAACTTCTTAAGCCAGGTAAGAGACACCCCTACCCGAGGGGATACGATACTGGACCTGGTGGTCACCAATGCAAGCGAGCTCATCAGAGATGTCAAGACCGGAGGCAGCCTGGGCTGCAGTGATCATGCGCTGGTAGAGCTCATGCTCCAGAGGGAAATGGGAAGAACAAAGAGTATAGTCAGGTCCCTGAATTTTAGAAAAGCAAAATTCCAGCTCCTCAAGGAGATAGTCAGAAGGACTCCCTGGGAAGCGGTCCTCAGGGACAGGGGAACAGAACAGAGCTGGCAGATCTTTAAGGAAGTGATCCACAGAGCGCAAGAGCTCTCGATCCCTAGGTGTAAGAAATCGGGCAAAGAAGGGAAGAGACCGGCATGGCTGAGACAAGAGATGCTGGTCAAACTAAGGAGGAAGAGGGAACTGCACAGGCAGTGGAAGCAGGGACAGGCATCCTGGGAAGAGTATCGGGACGCGGTCCGGTTGTGTAGGAAAGGTGTCAGGAAGGCCAAGGCTCAGCTGGAGCTAAACTTGGCGAGGGATACATGGAATAAGAAGAAGGGTTTCTAGAGATATACCAGACGGAAAAGGATGGTTAAAGAAAGCGTACCCCCACTGATGAGCGAGACTGGCAAGCTGGTAACAGCAGATGAGGAGAAGGCTGAGGTACTCAACAACGGTTTTGCCTCCATCTTCACTGGCAACCTTTCTCTTCACCCCTCCTGAGTTGATGGATAGCGTGAGGGGGACTGGGAGAGCAAAACCCCCCCTGATGTAGGAGAAGATCAGGTTCGTGACCACCTGAGGAACCTGGACGCACATAAGTCCATGGGACCTGATGAGATGCATCCCAGAGTCCTGAGGGAGTTCGCCGATGTAGTCGCCAAGCCACTCTCCATGATAGTTGAAAAGTCATGGCAGTCAGGTGAAGTCCCCGGTGACTGGAAAAAGGGAAACATTGTGCCCCTTTTCAAAAAGGGTAGAAAGGAAGACCCTGGGAACTACCGACCTGTCAGCCTCACCTCTGTGCCTGGGAAGATCATGGAACAGATCCTCCTAGAAGCTATGCTAAGGCACATGGAGGCCAGGGAGATAATTCGAGATAGCCAGCATGGCTTCACCAAGGGCAAGTCCTGCCTGACGAACCTAGTGGCTTTCTATGATGGTGTGACAGCATCAGTGGACAAGGGAAAACCAATGGAAGTCATCTATGTGGACTTCTGCAAAGCCTTTGACACGGTCCCCCACAACATCCTTCTCTCTAAATTGGAGAGCTATGGATTTGATGGGTGGACTGTTTGGTGGATAAGGAACTGGCTGGATGGTCGCATCCAGAGGGTAGTGGTCAATGGCTCGATGTCCGGATGGAGACTGGTGACGAGTGGTGTCCCTCACGGGTCCGTACTGGGACCGGTTCTGTTTAATGTTTTCATCAATGACTTAGACAGCAAGATCGAGTGCACCCTCAGCAAGTTTGTGGATGACACCAAACTGAGTGCTGCAGTTGACACACCAGAAGGTCGGGATGTCATCCAGAGAGACCTGGACAGGCTGGAGAGGTTGGCCTGTTGTCGCGGATGGAGTGAGGGAGGCAAAAATAATGTGGTTTATTGGTGTAAAACAGTGAGTTAACAAAGGTCAGTGGTAAATGCGACAATAGTTTATGAGATTCGATGGCAAAGGTACACTTTGTTATTTACTGCACAGAGGACAGGGTCAGACAAGACTGTCAGGGAGACCCTCCTGTTGAGTCATGAGGTTCAGAAAAGATCCCCTTGCTTTCTAAACTCCCTCAGAGATGAGTCTAGGTGTATCTGGATCCAATCCTAGTCCCAGACTTGGTCAATGGTTTATGCCTAAAGGATTATATATGCACAATTAATCCTTTATGTCACTTAGCTAAGATTTCAAAGTTAGCACACTGTTAGTCACTTACCGAGAATCTGTCGTGGTAAGGAATCTCTCAGCCTCGAGGAGTAACCTTGAGAGGTGTCCTGGCGTACAGCCCGCTGCCTTGCAAGAGAGCTCAAAGGGCTTTTGGGCTGCCCACTATTTATGGTGGTAAGATGATTGGCTCATAGTCATATTTGCATACTGACCACTGTGCTTAGGTGGGCACATTCCACAATAGCCCTTGGCTATTGTATTGTTATCTGTCTCCCCCCACATCCAGTGAGTGCATCCTTCACGACCAGCCACATCTATCACCACTGCCACAGGTGGTTATCACTTGAAAGAGGTCAAAGGAGGGGGAGTCAGAGACAAGGGGGGAGCACACTGCCACACCTATGTGAATCTCATGAGGTTCAACAAGGCCAAGTGCAAGGTCATACACCTGGGTCGGGGTAACCCCTTGTATCAATACAGGCTGGGGGAAGAAAGGATAGAGAGTAGCCCTGCCAAGAGAGACTTGGGGGTACTGATGGATGAAAAGCTGGACATGAGCCAGAAATGTGCATTTGCAGGCCAGAAGGCCAACCGTATCCTGGGCTGCATCAAAAGAAGCGTGGCCAGCAGGTTAAGGGAGGTGATTCTCCCCCTCTACTCTGCTCTGGTGAGACCTCACCTGGAGCTCTGCATCCAAATCTGGAGCCCGCAGCACAAGAAGGGCATGGAACTGTTGGTGCGGGTCCAGAGGAGGGCTACAAAAATGATTCGAGGGCTGGAGCACCTCTCCTATGAGGACAGGCTGAGAGAGTTGGGCTTGTTCAGCCTGGAGAAGAGAAGGCTGCGGGGAGACCTGATTACGGCCTTTCAGTACCTAAAGGGGGCCTATAGGAAAGATGGGGAAAATCTTATTAGTAAGGCCAGCTGTGTCAGGACAAGGGATAATGGTTTTAAACTAAACCAGGGTAGGTTTAGACTAGATATAAGGAAGAAATTCTTTACAATGAGGGTGGTGAAACACTGGAACAGGTTTCCCAGAGAGGTAGTGGAGGCCCCATCCCTGGAAACATTCAAGACCAGGTTGGACGGGGCTCTGAGCAACGTGGTCTAGTTAGCGGTGTCCCTGCTCACTGCAGGGGGGTTGGACTAGATGAGCTCTAGGGGTCCCTTCCAACCCAAAACATTCTATGATTCTATGATTCTAAATTTAGAATCCATTTCTATGCAGAATGTACCCTGGCTACAGCATGTTGTTGGCATAATTCATTCGTGGAAACATATCATACCCATTCTTTAAATATGTTCCTGTCCTTTGAATGTAGATGATTAGCTTACACTTGATCTTCACTATAAATTACTTTATCATTTGGACCTTAGACACCTATGCTGTTGTTATCTTTCTTATTCATCCTAGTGATTAAGACAGTTTAATTTTTTTTTTTTTTTTTTTTCCCTGTTGGATGATTTGACTATTGTTGTACTGAGGCATTCTACATGATAGATACTCTAAATTGGCTCATTAAATATTTTTACTATAAATCCTGTATTTGTAGAATGGAAGAGTCATTTAAACATAGGTGATGATTGTTCATGGAGGTATGTTTGTTGTATTGGTTTAAATCAGTATATATATTAGAGAAACGAAAAATATTTAAAAAAACATTTTTAATGTAGCACAGAGAAAGGAAAGTCTTGAATTAAAATAATTATTTAACAGAATTTAAAAATATTCATTTTAATGTGTATATATACACATTTAAATATATGTAAAATTCATATATATACAGATATGCAGATAAGTGCTCATGTTTATACGTGTGTATGTATAAAAATATGTTACATATGATACTTGATTTATTCTTTAATTATTCAGTTGATTACACAAGAATAACTTTGTAGGAAGGTGAATAGACAGTTCAACAGTTTGAGAAATTTGTGTTACATGAAGTTTCATGAAGACTGGAGAGGATGAAAATGAAATGGAAAAAGTTAGTGAAGATTTCTGGTTTCCTTTTTTAAGCTTTTCTGAGGGGAAAGAAATGTTATTTCTTCTACAGAGGTCAAACATTAATAGATTTTCAAATTACTTTTAGAATGGGTAATCCTAACAGTAACATGAACACAGGTAAATTTCATACCTCTGCCTAAAGGAAATAATAGATTATTTTTTTTCTTTAAAGAAAAGTTATTGAAATGGACAGTCATGCCTTAAGGACTGTTTCAGTTTTATCAGTTTCTCTCATTTGGGAGTCTTTCCAGCTAAATGAAAACATAAACCTGCTTACAACCTAGTTCTAGTGTATAAAGAGACTACTAAAGGAGAATAGAAATTTGATCTGGTTGTCTCAGAACCCAGAAGGATATCCAGCCCTGATTTTACTCCACAATAAATAAAAAATTTTAGTTTTTATTTTGACCATAAACTGCATACTAAGCAAATTTTGTCAGTATTTATGTTCTTCAGTGAAAAAAATGTTACTGAAATTACAAACTACTTCCTACCTAGTTCAGATATCAAGTGATATAGTTCAGAAGGAGACATTTTGTGTTTCTCTAGAGCTGTCCTATCAGATGTGGAGAACTT
The DNA here is from genome assembly GCA_034008185.1 of Gorsachius magnificus. Lineage (NCBI taxonomy): Eukaryota > Metazoa > Chordata > Aves > Pelecaniformes > Ardeidae > Gorsachius > Gorsachius magnificus. The sequence goes on from CM067081.1 coordinate 40,816,514, forward strand.
ATTCTCTTTCTGAAAAAGACTGTGATAGAAACTGAAAATTATTGGTCTCTTCTTTCTCTATAAATGCAGATGAGAAAAGATAAAGCTGCCCAACAAGGCTTTCTGGGGAGGTTGTGTTGCATCCACTAAATGGGAAAATCCTTAGTTTTCCTGCATGTCTGCAAGTCTGAGGATGCATTTTTTTTCTAGAAAGGCTATGGCTGTAACTCAGATCTGGATCAATTCTGTGGATGCCTGTATCAAGTTCCAAATATCTAGTAAAATCCTGTTCCTCTCCTTTACATTTAACCATACCCCTTAGAACAGGTAAGTTCAGTCTAAAGACACCAGTTAGGACAAATCCATAATATTTGCCCAGGCATCACTCAGATGTTTAATGAAATAAAAAATCAGACTTGTGGCAGACAACCATCCTGAGATGATTCAGTTTGTCAGAATGCGTAAGGGCTTTTTTTGAAACACAGCTGTGTGAGCACATGCCAAGAAAAGGTTAAGATGAACTTAATATTTCACATGAATCTTGAACATAATGTGTTATGAAGATTAGTCTAACAAAATGGTCTTTCTCACATAGTCCCTGTTACATGATTAACATTGTCTGACTTCCAGAATTTAAACCTTTCTTCACAATACAATGGGATTTCAAAAGTTTCCATCAAACTTTGTGGAAAAGCTATGGAGAAAATAAATGTCCAGGAGGCTTAGTTGAAGGTATATCTCAAACAAAAAATATGGCAACCTATTAGCTCCTGATGATATACAGTTTGTCAATAGTACTGAGGCAAGATATAGCAACAGGTGATAATGTCCATTCCCCACCCTATAAAGCGAATTGTTCTCTAGGGCATCAACTGAAACCATGTACAAAAGAAATTAGGTTAGTTTTATTAATTTACTTTCTTCACAACTGAATAGCCATAGCTTTATTCTTTTATTCCCCTTGGCACTACTTTGTTCCATTCTTTAATAACAGTAAATGTGAAAAATCAGGATTTGTTCTACTCAGCTTCATTTCACTTTGAGTGCTGTAGGGAGATGAGATTTGAAATTGTTCACTGTAATATATAGGATATCTGGTGGATTCACTTTACTGATGATGCAGTACCATTGCAGATGTCTCACTTCAGGTTGTATGCTTTTATTAGAACATTAAGTTTTGAACTCTTGGCTCTTTCTGAGGGGCACCCAACAATTTCAAAGGAAGATGTGTAAGCACAATTCCTCTTCAGCTAGTTTTGTTCTCTAACTAAATAAAACTTGTTGGGAGGGGAGGGGAGGGGAGAGGAGAGGAGAGGAGAGAAGAGGAGAGGAGAGGAGCTATATGATGAGGAAAAAAAAATATTTACCCTTTCTTATAACTAAACTATTTCATATCTGTTGAATTGTTGCCCCTGATACAAGGTAATGAATGGTTTGCAAAGAATATGCAAAGACCATACATTCACATGTGAAATACCTGGTTCATTGGCAAATAACAACTAAGTGAACAAAACTAAATTAAACTAATAATGACAAGAATCTGGGATTAATTTAAATGGATTTTCCTTTCATTTGAAGAACTGGGAAATTCTTTCAGGGATGAGGAAAGCAACTTTAAAAAAAAATGCTTTCTTTTGATTTGGATCATTTTAACTGCTTTTTAGGAATATAACAAAAGGAACTTGGAAAAGAAAATCTGGTTTCCAAAAGCAAAAGATTAGGTACTCAAAAAATCAGCAAATACCATGTGAAGATCAGTGATTAGAGGGGTATTTACAAAAGCTGTGAGAGATCTGATTTTCAGTCCTCCTCTTACCTGATTTGAAGTATGGGCTTAAAAGTAGGTTTTCTACCTCATAAATTAATAGCCTGATCATGGATTAACAAATACCCAGGAGTGTTTAGCCTCTTGATCATGCTGTTCCATTAAGCAGATGAATATCCTTTGGGACTGGTACCAGGTGTGTTCTTATTTCAGGTAAATGACTTAATAAAAAGGATGTTCCAGAATAGTCTTCCAGCATTAAAAATGAATAATTTCACACTACCTCCCACCACCAAGAAAAAGAAAAGCTTCGGAATAAAGGAAAAAATATGGTGACAATATTACTTAGCCATGTACTTTACCTTACAATACATGTTTACATGGGAATAATGCTGAATGTTGTCAAATACAAAATAAGTCTGTTATTAATTTTCACAGTTTACCTGATTTATCCAACTCACTGCCCTTATCAAAATCCTTTGCCTGACAGAAGTAAGACTCCCAAGTGTTCATTTTTTAGAAAGATTCTTTCTCATGTAATGAAGGGTGCATGCAAAAGCAATTTTGTATGTTTGATCATCCTTATCATTCATCCCAGTTACCTGAAGCCATGTGAGCTAAATACACTTACAGAGCAACTATCTGGCTCTGTCCTCACCTAACTACCCGATTCCAACTGATCATCACAGAACGTCTTCCTGATATTATGCGAGGAAACTGAGAGAAAAGGCCAAGGACAACCAGCTCCTATGCAGTATGATTACGTTTTTGTTTGTTTATTTGATCAGTTGTTAAATTGGCTTGGCCAGGTAAGTTACTGATTAGAAAGGTCAGTAAGTGATGAAGATATAAAGGTAACTTTGAGGCGGTGGACAGAGGTTAAGTCAGGGAATTATGAAAAGAGACTGCAGGAGAGGATTGTAATTCAGGAAAAGACAACTCAAAGAGCGGGATTTTTTTTTTTTTTTTTTTTTTCCCAGAAGACCGTGTCTTCAAATAGAGATTCATATCTGCAAGTTTTATGAGTGTGGTAAAAAGTTTTATGCTTTGTGTCTGACACCATTATGCTGAGGTGCCTAAGTAAACTGTGCATACTTAAAAGACTTCAGCTGCTGGTGATGAAAAGGTGGCTGCATGATCCCATCATGCAGGTCACTTATGAAGATACTGAATAACATTTGGCCCAGTATCGATCCGTGGGGGACACCACTTCTGACACATTGCCAGTTTGAAAAAGAGTTATTTACCACCGCCCTTTCAGTGTGGCCTGTCAGCGATTTCCCCCCACACTGTACAGGCAATAATGCATCAATTTCTCGAGGAGAAGGCCATGGGGAAGCATATCTGAAGCCTTGGAGAAGTCCAGGAAGACAATTTCCACTGCTCAACCATGTCAACCGAGCAGGTCACTTTATCGTAGAAGGCCACCAGGTTTGTCAAGCATGATCTCACAGAATCACAGAATGGTGAGGGTTGGAAGGGACCTCAGGAGATCATCTAGTCCAACCCCCCTGCTAAAGCAAGTTCTCCTAGAGCATGTTATACAGGACTTCATCCAGGGGGGCTTTGAATATCTCCAGAGAAGCAGACTGCACAACCCCCCTGGGCAGCCTGTTCCAGTGCTCTGTCACCCTCAGAGTAAAGAAGTTTTTCCTCATACTCAACTGAAACCTCTTATGTTTCAGTTTGTACCCATTGCCCCTTGTCCTGTCGCTGGACACCACTGCAAAGAGTCTGGCTCCATCCTCATGACATCCACCCTTAAGATATTAGTATGTGTTGATGAGGTCCCCTCTCAGTCTTCTCTTCTTCAGGCTGAACAAGCCCAACTCTCTCAGCTTTTCCTCGTAGGGGAGATGCTACAGTCCATTTATCATCCTAGTTGCTCTCTTCTGGACTCTTTCTAGGAGTTCCTCATCTTTCTTGAACTGGGGAGACCAGAACTGGACACAGTACTCCAGGTGGGATCTCACCAGGGCAGAGCAGAAAGGGAGCATAACCTCCATCGACCTGCTGGCCACACTCCTCTTAATGCACCTCAGGATACCATTGGCCTTGGCAACAGGGGCACACTGCTGGCTCATGGTCAGCTTGTTGTCCACCAGGACTTCCAGGTCCCTCTCGGCAGAGCTGCTTTCCAGCAGGTCATTGCCCAGTCTGTACTGGTGCATGGGGTTCAACCTCTCCAGGTGCAGCACTCGACACTTGCCCTTGTTGAATTTCATCAGGTTCCTCTCCACCCAACTTTCCAGCCTGTCCAGGTCCCGCTGAATGGCAGCACAGCCTTCCGGCGTATCAGCCACTCCTCCCAATTCTGTGTCATCAGTGAACTTGCTGAGGCTACTCTCTGTCCCCTCGTCCAGATCATTGATGAACAAGTTGAACAAGATTGGGTCGAGTACTGAGCCCTGGGGAACTCCATTAGCTACCGGCCTCCAACTGGACTCTGCCCCGCCGATCAGAGCCCTCTGAGCCCTGTCGTTCAGCCAGTTCCCAATCCACCTCACTGTCCACTCATCCAGCCCACACTTCTTGAGCTTCCCTATCAGGATGTTATGGGAGACAGTGTCAAAAGCCCTGCTGAAGTCAAGGTAGACAACATCCACTGCTCTCCTTTCGTCTACCCAGCCAGTCATGCCATCGTAGAAGGCTATCAGATTGGTCAGGCATGATTTCCCCTTGGTGAATCCGTGCTGGGTCCTCCTGATGATATTCTTTCCCTCAACTTGCTTGGAGAGGACACCCAGAATGAGTTGTTCCATCACCTTTCCAGGGACGGAGGTGAGACTAACCATCCTGTAGTTCCCCGGGTCCTCCTTCTTGCCCTTTTTGAAGACTGGAGTGACATTGGCTATCCTCCAGTCCTCAGGCACCTCTCCTGTTCTCAGGGTTCTCAGGACCTTTCGTAGATGATGGAAAGTGGCTCAGCAATGTCATCTGCCAGTTCCTTCAGTGCTCATGGGTGCATTCCATCGGGGCCTATGGATTTGTGGGTGTCCAGCTTCCTTAAAAGATCCCTAACCTGATCCACCTCAGCTGAGGGAAGGTCGTCCTTTCTCCAAGCTTGCTCACTTACCTCCAAGGACTGGGGAGCCTGAGGGCCAACCTTGGCAGTGAAGACTGAAGCAAAGAAGGCTCCTCCTTCTCTGTATCTTCTGTCACCAGGGCACCCATTTTTTTCAGCAGTGGTCCCACATTTCCCCTAGTCTTACATTTGCTGCTGGTATACTTGAAGGAGCCCTTCTTGTTATCCTTGATATAATTTGCCAAACTTAGTTCCAGATTAACCTTGGCCTTTCTAGTTGCTTCCCTACATGCTCTGGCAGCATTCCTGTATGCCTCCCAAGTGGCCTGACCCTCTTTCCACATTCCATAGAGCTTACTCTTTTCTTTGAGTTTCACTAGAAGCTCCTTGTTCATCCATGCAGGCCTCCTGCCTCATTTACTTGATTTCCTACTCACGGGGATGCACCAATCCTGAGCACGGAAGAAGAGCTGATTAAACAGCAGCCAGCTCTCTTGGACTCCCCTACCTTCAAGAGCTTTAGCCCATGGAATTCTTCCAAGTAGGTCCCTAAAGAGGCCAAAGTTAGCTCTCCTGAAGTCCAATGTGGCAGTCCTACTTGTTGTTCTGCTTCCACCACACAGAATCCGGAACTCCACCATCTTGTGGTCACTGCAGCCAAGCCTGTCCCCTACCTTCACATCCTCAACCAGATCTTTTTTATTTGTTAGCACAAGGTCCAGTAGCGCTCCACTTCTGGTTGGCTCCTCCACCACCTGGGTCAAAAAGTTATCATCGATGTTCTGCATGAACCTCCTGGACTTTGCACACCTTGCCATGTGGTCCTTCCAGTTGATATCAGGATAGTTGAAGTCTCCCATGAGAACCAGGGCCTGCGATTGCGAGGCTACTTTTAGCTGTCTGTAGAAGGCCTCGTCTACTTCCTCATCCTGGTTGGGTGGTCTATAGTAAACACCCACCACAGTGTCAACCATGCTGGCCTGCCCCTTAATTTTTACCCACAAGCTTTCAACTTGTTCTTCATCTGCTCCTGGGTAGAGTTCTATACATTCCAGTTGCTCCTTTACATAAAGAGCAACTCCACCACCTAGCCTCATAGGCCTGTCTTTCCTGAAAAGTACATAGCCATCGATGGCAGCGTTCCAGTCATGTGTGTTATCCCACCATGTGTCTCTAATTGCGATGAGATCATGGCCCCGCGACCACATACAGAACTCTAGCTCTTCCTGCTTATTCCCCATGCTGTGTTCATTGGTGTAGAGGCATTTCAGCAAGGCAATTGAGCACCTAGGTTTCCCTGGAGGGATGAAAGAGGGTCTGCCACAGCCAAGCACAATTTAAGGCAGTTGGTCTTCTGGTTCTTAAGTTGGGAGGCAGCTACGGCACATTTATAGCTGCTCTGAATGGACACACTTGTTCCCCCATCTCAGGCAACTGCCTGAGTGTCCTGACTGTGTACCTAACCCCCTTACTGAAGCCATGTTGGCTTTTCCCAATCACGTGTTTCATTTGTTATGGCCCTCAGGAGGATCAGCTCCATAACTTACCCGGTTGAGCCCTTCTTGTACACAGGGGTAACATTTGCCTTCTTCCAGTCCTCTGGGACATCCCCCGATCTCCACAACTTCTCCAAGATTATGGAGAGTGGCCTCACAATGACATCAGCCAGCTCTCTCAATACCCTTGGGTGGATGGCATCAGGGCCCATCGATCTGTAGGGATCAAACTCCTGCAATAATTCATATACTAACTCTTCCTTCACTGATGGTGGGTCTGTGTTTGGATCAACATGGATTTTCATTCCCAAATCCTGGGACCTATCAGTGTTGGTAAAGATAGAGATGAAGGAAGTGTTGAGCACCTCTGCCTTTTCAGCATTATTGGTGACTGATTCACCTCTTGTGTTTAACAGTGGGCCTATGTTTTCCTTCTGCTTCTGCTTGTAGTTTACGTATCTGAAGAACTCTTTCTTGTGATTTTTGATATCTCTGGCCAGCTTGCTCCTTTGTGTGGCAATCTGTGAAGATCAGCATTGTTGAAGGCAAGGAGGTTTGCAGGCTTGCTGAAGCAGCGGACACCCAGACGGGGCTGCCTACCCACCAAGGCTTGCAGTTGCTGCCACTTAAAGCATCTGAGCAGAGCCCAGAGTACACAAATAGAGCCCACCAAAAGTAAAGCACGTGAAATGTGTACGTGTGTGCTGGACTGTGCTCTATAAAAAATACTGCAGTCTCAGACTGCAGAGGGGACCTCATGGGAGACCATCAAAGATGCTGGAGGAAGATCACTAACCTTATGAGCAACCACCAAAGATTCCATGTGCGATAACTGAAGACCTCAGAAGCACGGACCCCCAGGACACCACGGATCCATGGTGGTAACTGTCTGCTCTCTTCTATCCAGACCTCTCACTTGATTTCTTATCTTTCCTTCCTTCCTTTCCTATCGCTGCTTTCTCTCATTCCCCCAAACAGTTAATAAATGGGTGGACTTACAACATCTGACCTCATTTGTGTCTTAATCTCACTCGAAGGGATTGAACCTGAAACAAGAGGTTGGTCTAGCCACCCCTAGCCTCCCAGACTTGTCTGAAGTCAGCTAGAAAGCAAGGTGGGCTTCCTCTCATCCAAAAAAAATTGGATCCTAACAACACTCCAGCAATGACCTTGTAGTTCTCATCAGATAATCTTCCACTTCTTCATCTCTGGTACGCTTCTCTTTTGTTTTTGAGAAGATCCAGGAGCTCATGGTTGAGCCAAGGGGGCCTCTTGTTCCACTTACTTCCCTTTCCTTTACAGGGGATAAACTGGTTTTGTGCTTCCAAGGGAGAGTTCTTGAAGAACTCCCAGCACTCGCTAGCTCCTTTCTCCTCCATGGAAGCATCCCACAGAATCCCTCTCAGCTGAGCTCTGAGTACGCTGAAGTTAATGAATTCTCATTTAGCCCTGCTCTATGCCTAAATACAGGAGAGCGGTAAAAACTGTTCTAGACTAGCATGTGTTATTTGGGCCTTGACTTACTTCAGGCATCTAGAAGAATCTGTATGATCCTCCATATAGTCTCTCCTGACTCAGATTTAAGCTACTGCTAGCCATTTGTAGGGCAACTTGCTGCTCTGCTGAGCATACTAAGTAGCTCTAAGTAGGCAATTGCTGAGGACTGATAAGAGGAGACAAATGTGTAATAGTCTCCGAGAACAGGATAAAGCTGAGTTTCAGTCCAGGGCAATAAGACTACATACAGAGAAGGGCAGAACTTTTACTTCTAAGGAAACCCACAAATCCTTAAAAAAATCCCTAAAAGAACACAAAAATCTGTAAGATATTTAATCCCTTGAAAACTGTAGACAGACTCTCTTCTCTTTTAAAATGCCATGCTAATTCATTAGAGATGTGCACATGGTGCAAGCCATTTCCACAAAACCTTTTTCAATATGATGATTCATGAATTCAGAACGCTGAATACAGTAAACTGTAAAGATATATAAGAACAATGTATAGGAGTAAGGATATCCTTACATAAGGAACGTCTCCCTAAAGGACATAGAAGCCTTTCTACTGACCTTATGGACATCTTTATACAAGATTGTAACTTGAAGTCAAAACTTATTTTTGAGATTAGTTGTATAAACCATTTCTTTTTTTTTTTGTCATATAAACCTTTATCTATACATGCAAATGTTTTAAGAACTAATTTTATAGTGTACCTATCATTAAAATTTCAAAAGCCTTTAATTCCATTCTGGAATGAAGACAGATTTTTGAAGATCAGAATTTTGAAAAATACAATTCTGAGTTTAAGCTACAAATACAAATATGGCCAATTTTATGATTTCCTTGTTTACAGTGTTCTTTTACGAATTTTGAGTTGCTAGTGAATGGCCTGGATATCATGATGAAGAGCAGCAAAATAAAATCATTAAAACAAATGTATAAAATGAAAGCATTTTATGATATTCATCCCAATCTTTCCTTCCTTTATTTACTATTAGGTTTGGGTTTTAATGATGTTTCACTATAATGTCTTCTTAGTCACGTATCATCTTATAAAACATAACTGTCTTCTAATTTCTTAGCAAATGTTTAAATTACACAGTTTAATAATGGGTACTAATTCATTTAATCATAAAATGTTAATTTTAATGATAAGTAAATGCAATTCTATCACTTTAATTTCATAAATGCAATACACAAACTGACAAGTATATGTTATTCATTTAAATGCTGTATCTGATAGCGTAAAAAAGGCATGTATATATAAACCCAGAATGTTCAAATAATTTTATCAACACAACCAAATTGTACTTGAGAGGGGAAAAAACAACTTTGGAAGGTAACACTATACAGTTGCAGTTATATAAAAATCTGTCAATATCTGATTGTAAAGAGAACCTATACAGATAAGAAGGGTGTGGGAGGGAATAGTAATTTTTTAAAATTTACTTTTCTTTTCCTTTTTAAACCTTGTAACAACAGACTTAGGAAAACTGAAAAATATAAACCTCTGCAGTTATTTCACTTGAAGATCTGTCAATGAATATAAGGGAGAGATCATCATTACTGAGATTTATAGTAAAATGGAAAATGATTTTTAAATGAGAAGAAGTGACAAGAAATGTGTTAATTTCCACTTAGAAATTCTGTTATTGTACATCTTAAGATCTGAATTTTAATTTCACATTTTTCCGTTCAACTGGGTGATGTCCTATTCCAGAGAGCATCTTCCACGATGCTTGGAATTCTTACCTCTTGGAAAGACAGGATTTTCTTGTTGTGGAGCTGAAGAGCTCAAACAATAAAAAAGAATGTGGAAGGGAAAAAAAAAAAAAACAAACAAAAAAACAACGAACCCAGTACAGTCCAAAAAGGATGTTAAAACAGCAACAAATATCTTTTTCACTATTCTGGGGTTTTGCAGAAAACCCAATTCTTCGCTCATGTATATTTACATTTACAAATTCAGATGACATAAAGAAAATAATATTTTACTTGCTTGGGGTTTTTTTTAAGAAAGTTAGAAAAATAATAAAAAAAAAATTAGATGTAACTTCACATAACTTGTTTTCTTTACCTAACTTCAGTTTGGCTTTTGGCAAGTTTTTTAGCAATCTCCCTTAGCAGTATCTGTAGTAACTTTCTTAATCAGGGTACAGTATACTGTATATGAAAATGAAATAGTGTGTATTTCAGTATAAGAAAATAGAAAGTAGGGGTACATAGAATCTATAGCCAATATGCTAATATGAAAGCTTTAAAATTTAAGATGGCAATAGTGTTAGAAAAGCAGCTGTCTTTACATGTCAACTTTAATAAAGCTATTACAACATTCCACTAGCCCCAGATGCTACAGTTGCACACCTGTGTTCTGGATAATTTTTTTTGTTTTAAAGGTCAGTTGGATCTACAAGTACAAATGGGATCTCAGTGGAGATTTGGCTTATTTTTCTGGGTTTGGGTCAAAAGTAGAAGTCTGTGAAGGGAACAGGACAAAAGAAAAAGGAAAGTGAGAAACAAAACAACTTAACCAGTGTTTGTAGAGCAAACTATTCCTTTCTAGCTTAGACTCAGAATGGAAATGCAAAAAATCAGGCTATTTTCTTCCTCAAATGCTCAAAGGAAATGTAGTGCTCTTTAGGTTTCCCAATACAAGGACATATTCAAGAAAAAAAATCCTCTATAGACTTTAAATAAGTTTTAAAATATGAAACAATGTAGATGAACATTCTTCTGGCCCATAGGAGTAGCTTTTAAAGTATTTCTTCCCCTACAAAGCATAATGGGACTGTGTGACTAGAAGGTATCTTAGGGGTAATTACCTATTCCATTGTAATTCAAGGTAACATTAATAAATATATCAAGATATATAGTAAAAATAGGGTGGCTTTTTTCTTGTTTTTGTCTTTGTCCTTACTACACATCTTTGAATTTTCCCTCACATTTATTTCAGTATGTGGTCTAATTTCCATCTGTGTTTCTTCAGAGTGAATGTATACCCAACTACAGCTCTTACTGTGTGATGAAATGGCCTGGAACGGGGAACCAGACCCTCCTCTACCCATCAGATGAGCTATTCTGTTATTTATCAGTTTTATGTATTACAGGCACTTCATTCTGGTGCTTGCATTCTGTTCTAAATTAGTTTTGCCCATACATTATTAAGAGTGTGACTTGTCAGACTTCTACAATCACTAGAAGTTAGGAGCAAGAGGGAGAATGTATATTATATATTTTGATGAAATTGTGTTATTTCTGGCTATGCCCCCCTAAAACCTGGAAATGGATTTTACCTAATTAAGGTTGGAAAAGACTGCTCAAGATCATCTAGTCCAAATCTCCCCTTGTGTTTATTTTTGTATGTTTTTATCTTTTAGCTTCTTATGTTATGCAGAAAAAGCCAGCAACAGTCATGAGTTCATTATATAGCTCTGCTTCTATTCCCAGTGCAGATGCAGTGCAAGAGTCACATATTAGCCCAAATTTTGTGTACAATCTATTTTTTTTCCATTCTTGCAATGAAGATCAAAGCAACCTGACACACCAATTTCTGTCAAGTATTATTCCTTCCACCAGAGGTCAGAGCATTCAGTGTGAGTTGTTACCAGTACAGCATCTCTGGTCTGTTGCTGAGTTTGACTCAATGTAACAGAGAGGGAACAGCGGTCACATATTGGCCCTTCCATGATGATCTTAAAATAAGAAAAGAGCATTTAAAATATTATGGAAATTAAAGTGGAAAATAACTTTGTTAGTCCCTTTCTTTGGCATAACCTTGAAAAAGACCACTTACATTTGCTGGTCATGCCATTTCCTACATCAACAGATCTAGCCATATGCTTAAAGCATATTTTCTTAATCGGATTTTTATAAGGATATAATAAACCAGCTTAAAATGAATATTTCTGTACATGAAAAGCCAATGAATGAAAGACAGTCATATCCTGGGCGGCATCACAAGATGCATGGCCAGCAAGTTGAGGGACGTGATTCTCCCCCTCTACTCCGCTCTTGTGAGACATGGACCTGTTCGAGCAGGTCCAGAGGAGGGCCACAAAAATGACCAGAGGAATGGAACACCTCTGCTATGAGGACAGGCTGAGAGAGTTGCGGTTGTTCAGCCTGAAGAAGATAAGGGTCCAGGAAGACCTTATCACAGCCTTTCAGCTCTTAAAGGGGACCTACAGGAAAGATGGGGAAGGACTTTTTATCAGGGAGTGTAGTGATAGGAGAAGGGGTAATGGCTTAAAACTGAAAGAGGGTAGACTTAAATTAGGTATTAAGAAGAAATTCTTTATTGTGAGAGTGGTGAGGCACTGGAATGGGTTGCCCAGAGAAGTTGTGGATGCCCCCTCCCTGGAAGTACTCAAAGCCAGGTTGGATGAGGCTTTGAACAACCTGATGTACTGGAAAGTGTCCCTGCCCATGGCAAGGGGTTGGAACTACATGATCTTTAAGGTGTCTTCCAACACAAACCATTCTATGATTCTATGATTCTATGATTCTACTATTCTATGAAGATATACTGTGTTAGAATGAAGAATAAATTACAGCAATTTTTAATATGAAAATTTCACTTGTTTATTCCTTTATGTAGACCATTTCTCTGCAGAAAAAGAGACATTTTTCAGGCTTTAAAGATTTTTCTCATCAGATTGAATTGAGTGAAACATCACACAGCCAAATGCGTACATAATATTGTGGTTGTTTCCTTTATGTCCCTCAGTCCAGGATGATTATTTCTGCACTCTTAATGTGTAGATGAAAAGCTGTCTTGACTTACATCCAAGATAACCTGCTGTGTTCTGCATGAGACTTATATATTAAGCTGGATAATAATGAAGGTCAGTTACATAGGTTTTGACAGACAGAAAACTGAGACTCCTAGAGAAGAACTACTTAAAGGACTCTCCTATGCTTTATACTAAACCAGTGGGGTTTTGTATAATTTTTCTTTAATTTGGCAATATTTGACAATTTTTTGGTTAGGTTTTTGCTAGTGTGACAATATTTTTAGGCACATATAATAAAAGAAAAAAACTGTTTCCATGGTACCTTAGATTTACTGTCATTATTGTCACACAGTGAAACTGATCATTTCATAGAGTGGCCAGTTCAAATCATTCCATTTGTAAACTCACAAAAGCTTCAGCAACTTTTAGAAAGCAACAGTCTATTAGGTAATTTGACTTTGCCTGCTTCATTTTGTCACTAAGTAAAATATGTAAATGTTTAGATTTTTCATAAAATGATTATCATTATTATTGTAGATACACTGTGAAACCTAGTAATATAGTCTGTCACATTACTTGATTACCTAAACAATATTTAATGATTAATCAGTTGATAATGTTACCAGTTGTTTCATAACAGTATATAATGATTAATTAAAACAGAAAAGGAAATGTTCATGGTTTATATTTGTAAGTCATATGGAGGACAAGCAGACTAAAAAGTTGTTTTAATTCTGGCAGTTACAGTTGGTTGTAGTACATTCAAGAGAGAAGAGTCAAAAGAAAGTAATTCAATATTGTTTACTCATCTCTTAAATAACTAATACTGAATATTGATCAAAGTTTTTAAATTAAGTACAGAGAATAACTTTAGGAAAAAAGTATGTTAAGTGTGCAAATTGCATAATTGTAAAAGAAGAGCATTATGTTACTGTTGGTAATATTTAAGATAAAAAATAAAATAAAGAAAGAAACACATCCTAAATTAAAGTCAAGATTGAAAATTATTTTCTGACAAAGAAATTTTTCAGGACATTCTACCTTGAACACATCATAGACTATTTAGATATGCATAAAGGTTGTTATTTTTTTTAAGTAACACTACAGTGAAGGAATTTTATACTGCTGTGATATTGAAACTGATGAATAAGTCACAATTTAAGAAAATACCTACAGCATACTGCGTCAACATTCTTTATACACAGCACATTGACAAGGGAACATATATAGCTACAGAACAAGTAACTTCTGACTATATTATAAAACCGCATCATAATATAATGCACAACTATAAAAACAGAGGCTGTGGAGATCCCCTAGCTTTCTGTCTGCAAAGCCAGAAAAGTATGATCTTGTGTAGGGGATGATTACTCATTTCTACAGCAAATTGATTAATTTGATAAGCAGTCTTTGGATAAAGAACATTTGGAGTGCAAAACGGCACACTAGAAGCAGTTCAACCTATGTCCTCTGATTTATTGCATCTAAGTGAAGAACAAAAATGATTTAGGATTATATCTTTTTACTGTCCTGTTATGTCACAGAATGACAATAAAATGGAATCTACCAGTAAAATAACCCAAGAACTAATTATTTTTTGACTCTATAATCAGCCTATTGCATGGGAAACTAAGCACCAAAGCCAGAACTCTGTGATATGTATCAAGCATCCATTAAGGTTATGTGATCAGAAGGCAATATTCATAGACTAGATTCTAAGAATTTGTTTTGACAAGCTCATCAATGTTGTTCATCACTCTGGAAAAACTCTATGCCATATGCCACTTTCCTTTCACAGGAAAATAAGCTGCTATCAATATTCATTGTTCTTTCTCCAACTCTACTGCTCTATTGTCTGGAAAATGTATAAAATAACTGTGTTCTTGTGCCCAAAACTTCTTCAAATAATCACACTTCGAACATTATTTAAGGTTGAGATACAACTGTTTGGTCATTAGAGTGCTTGTACATATTCAGCCAAAACCACAGAGTTTTCCAGCCATAATGTCATATCCCTTTATCACAAAGAGCTAGGTCATGAACTCCTCTTTTATTTATGCAGTCAAAATATTCCTGAGACATATGAAAAGATTCTAGGATAACTAGCTCTGATGAAGAGAACTAAATGAAAATAATATGAATATATCCCACATACTATGCAACTAGTAATCACAAATAACCAGGAATGACAGGAATTCCTGCAACCATGTTCAAATCTAATTGCATTCACAATCAAATTTATGTTAGCAAAAAGAAAGAACATCCATGCAAGAAAAGAATCTAAGCCAAAAAATACAGAAAGGAAACTGATAGCAGAAATTTTGCTATTTAAATTATCTTGTCAGTACAGCTGTTGCTAGTGTGTTATTTTCCTTTATATATATACATATTTAAATTTAAGACCTTTGCATTTCCATCATATTATCAATTTAATTGATATTTGCAGCGTGATAGTCATCATGAGACTTTGTGTGTGTGTGTGTGTGTGTGTGTGTGTGTAGGTATAAATTTCAAGTGTAACCTTTATAAACATATATTTCCCTCTGGAATGAGGAAATCATAGAAGACTGATGGAACTTCTTTTTCCCCTCTCAAAAAGAAAAAAAAAAAAAAGACAGACAAAAATTACAGGAAAAGTAACCTTAAGAAACCCCATCTCAGTTGGAAACCAAAAGGACATCTTTCATCATCACTCATTCTCACTAATTTGACAGTCAAGATCAGGAGAGAGTGGAGAATGTTTTTTCCTTCTTTTGGGGAGCATGAGTACAACATTATTTGTTAATTTAATTATGATGCTATGGGCATTTCTTAACACTGTTCATGTTTGTCAAACACCCACATTTTGAGCACAGATTCTGGTAAGTGTAGGGAGAATGAAAAAAGTAGGATTCTTTTTGTCTTTTCATCTTGTTTTGTTTATTAATATAATTTGCAGGATAGAATGCTTTTTTCCAATTCCTTTTCTGTAGTACCTTTTTTTTTTCTCAATTCAATTCAATTTAGACAGATATTTTTCACTGAAAACAGCCCTCCCTGTACACAAATATAAACACAGCCAATATCTTCCTGATTAGATTGCAAGTAAACAATCTGTTTTAAAGATCTGTGTTTTGTAGTTAAGTAAGAAAAGTACCAATGAAGTACTGAAATCATAGAATCATAGAATCATAGAATCACCTCGGTTGGAAAAGACCTTTAAGATCATCGAGTCCAACCATTAACCTAGCACTGCCATCCCACCACTAAACCATGTCCCTAAGCACCTCATCTATCCTTCTTTTAAAGACCTCCAGGGATGAGGACTCCACCACCTCCCTGGGCAGCCCATTCCAGAGCCTGACAACCCTCTTGGTGAAGAAGTTTTTCCTAATGTCTAGCCTAAACCTGCCCTGGCGCAGCTTCAAGCCATTCCCCATCGTCCTATCATCTGTTACCAGGGAGAAGAGGCCGACCCCCACCTCACTACAGCCTCCTTTCAGGTAGTTGTAGAGGGCCATCAGGTCTCCCCTCAGCCTCCTCTTCTCCAGACTAAACAACCCCAGTTCCCTCAGCCGTTCCTCTTATGACTTGTGCTCCAGACCCCTCACCAGCTTGGTTGCTCTCCTCTGAACATGTTCCAGCAAGGCAACATCTTTCTTGTAGTGAGGGGCCCAAAACTGAACACAGTATTCAAGGTGCAGCCTCACCAGCACCGAGTACAGGGGCACGATCACTTCCCTGCTCCTGCTGGCCACACTATTTCTGATACAGGCCAGGATGCCATTGGCCTTCTTGGCCACCTGGGCACACTGCTGGCTCATATTCAGCCGGCTGTCAACCAGTACCCCCAGGTCTTTTTCCACCAGGCAGCTTTCCAGCCACTCTTCCCCAAGCCTGTAGCGTTGCATGGGGTTGTTGTGACCAAAGTGCAGGACCCGGCACTTGGCCTTGTTGAACCTCATACAGTTGGCCTCGGCCCATCGATCCAGCCTGTCCAGGTCCCTCTGCAGAGCCCTCCTCCCCTCCAGCAGATCAACACTCCCACCCAGTTTGGTGTCGTCTGCAAATTTACTGAGGGCACACTCAATGCCCTCATCCAGGTCATTGATAAAGATATTAAACAAGACCAGCCCTAGAACTGAGCCCTGGGGGACACCGCTTGTGACCGGCCACCAACTGGATTTAGCTACATTTACCACGACTCTCTGGACTCGGCCATCCGACCATTTTCAACCCAGCAAAGAGTACAGCCATCTAGGCCATGAACTGCCAGCTTCTTACTTTCTGATTATATCCATCAACTCTTTCCCTGTTGTTAACATACATAAAATGCAAACTAGTGAAATTTATGTCAGAATAACAAAATGGCACATCAATTGTTTGGCTTCCTCTTTCCTTGTGAGTTTATTTTTCCAGTTTCCATGTGCTAGCCATTACACTTTGGGTCTGGGATATTCTTAGCTACAGTGAATTTTTTTTTTTGAAAAAAAAACATTAAGAATTCATACAAGCTTGGAAAAATAGAGAAAGTTAAAGGATATGGAGATATATACATACACACATACATACATATATAAACCCTGGCTTAGATTAATTGCATTACTGATTTAAGACCCCTTTTCTGCGTTTTCTGTTTCCTTTTGATTAGATGCCTCACTTCCAATTTAGGCAAAGATTTACCTAATTATTAAGGCAGTGGGTCTGATACTTGCAAGACAAACAACCACTGAGCTCATCCACAGCATTCAGATCTGCGTCAGAAATGATAAAAAAAAACAGGGATTACAAATATGCTTCCATAACTGACTTTCAAATGGATAAACAATTGACTCTAGGAATAACAGCTCAGAGAATGTTATTCTAGAGGAGATCACTCTCTGCCATTGGGAATGACTTTCAAAAAGACAATAAAACCCATTTCCTGTTTTTATTGTGTTTTTCCAAATATCAGAGCAAACAATATCTGTGAATCTATGCATATTGATTTTATTTTTGTAGATATTATGACACTATATTCCATATTTAATTGTAGAATTAACAGGTTACACATATGCTGTTACCAAAGCCTAATATGATTTTATATTGCTTATGTGAAAAAATTTCAAAAATCATATTGCATTGTTAAAAATAAGAAATAGAAATATTTCCTTTCTAGCCAGGTTTTTAATACTCATATGGGGCTTTATAGGTGATCACAGTGGACTGGTAAGGGAAGAAAAATGTGATCACTTACACTCGACTTTATAAAGCCACAGAAAAATAATAATCCAGTATATGTTGTGATACGTTGAAGTAGTCTTTCCTTTTAGAAGATTTTTGAAGGGCTATGAAAATATATTTTCAGAAGGGAGCTATTTTGCATATCTGAACGGGTAAAAGGAGAACCAGGAAACTTTAGTATCTTCCTGAAGGGGAGAGTGTGTCAATAATCTTAAGGATAAAAAGAATGAAAGCTAAAAATTCACAATTAAATTTACCCAAAGGAGTTATCTGTGCTAAAGTCAATTAGAGCAATATTAAAGTGGAGAAAACTATGACACGAAGGAGAAATTAAGTGGTGGTGAGGTTAGGTGATTAAGATTATTATTTAAGTTTGGGGAAGCCAAAGTACAGGTGAAAATAATATTTGAGGTCAAAAAATTATTAATAACAGAAAGATGGCGTGGGATGAATATGGGGAGCTAAAAGGAATGGAGGTAAACCAGGTATGATCCAAGGGAGATATGAAGAGATAAGATGTGAGGTTTTTAAGTAAGTCTCAGTGCAGAGTTATAGCTCTATTATTGCAAATAGGAGTGAGAAACAAGGAAGAAGGAATGAAGAAATGAAAAGCTGTAGGAAGAAGTTAAATGGTTCTGCATAGAAGAAATAGGAATTTGCTGTTTAACTGTTTGGGGTTTTGTTGTTGTTGTTTTGTTTCTTTTGGTTTTTTTTTTTTTGGGTTTAGCTTTGTGGGGGTTGTTTTGTGGTTTTTTGTTTGTTTGTTTGTTTGTTTTATTCTTTCTTGTTTCCCCAAGAGTATTTATGTTCTTCTGTTCACTTTTTGCAGTAACGTCTTGGAAGCTGGAAACCAGTTTCTCATTAAAAGGGCATCTTGTTCTTTCCTCTTGAGTAACACTGATTTTTTGTTTTCCCCCTCCTTCTATTTTTTAATTCTTTTCTCTGTTCAGGGCACAAGCCAAGACAGTTTTCCCTTATTCTATGCCAGACTCATCAATGATGCAATTATATTCCATCAACACAGCTCCAAAACAAGTTTTTTTAGGAAAACTTACTAGCATAGAGAACACAAATTATGCATTTCTACAGAAATTGGGCACAAATATAATAGATCCATATATAAATTATGGCTATTGTTTGGGGTTTTTTTTGCTTTTTTGGCAACAACAGAATGGTTCACAAATACTGACTAGCAAGAGTATATTCTACCTGAGATTATAAAAAAAATTAAGGAAAACAAGGCTATTTTTCACCTCAGACCTCATTTAAACTAATTTACACGTTTTTAATAATGTATAATAACTTGAAATGTTTACTATTTAGTCATTACCAAATATTAGATGCATTTCACCAGTGAAAAAAATAATATTCTTTATAGCAGAGTAAATGTGTTCTTTAAAAGGAAAACCTACTAAGAAGAAATGGGAAACTGTTTTTTCTCTCATGTTTCTACATCAATTTTGGTTCTGTTTAGAATGTCAGTGAACACTTGAAAGGTTATGTATGATTATGCACATATATCAGCAGTCCCAGATGACTGGGGAAATTCCATTTGACTTGAGATTGGCAAATATGATGCTCATTTACAAGAAGAGCCGGAAGGAGGGCCTGGGGAACTACAGAACTGTCAGTCTGACCTCAGGGCCGGGGAAGGTCATGGAACAAATCATCTTGAGTGCCATATCACAGCACATCCAGGACAACAGGTTTATGGAAGGCAGATCCTGCTTGACTAACCTGATCTCCCTCTATGACAAGGTGACCCACTCAGTTGATGAGGGAAAGGCTGTGGGTGCTGTCTACCTGGGATTCAGTAAAGCCTTTGACACCACTTCCCATAGCATTCTGCTTGAGAAGCAGACTGCCTATAGCCTGGACAGGCATACTATTTTCTGGGTAAAAAACTGGCTGCATGGCCGGACCCAAAGGGTGGTGGTGAATGGAGTTATGTTCCGCAGGGCTCAGTGTTGGGCCCAGTTCTGTTTAATATCTTTGTCAACAACCTGGATGAGGGGATTGAGTGTACCCTCAGTAAGTTTGCAGATGACACTAAGCTGGGTGGGAGTGTTGATCTGCTGGAGGGGAGGAAGGCTCTACAGCGGGACCTGGATGGGCTGGATCAATGGGTTGGCCAGTAGCATGAGGTTTAACAAGGCCACGTCCCAGGTCCTGCACTTATGTCATAACAACCCCACGCAACACCACAGGCTTGGGAAAGAGTGGCTGGAGAGCTGTTTGGCAAAGAGGAATATAGGGGTATTGGTTGACAGCTGACTGAATATGAGCCAGCAGTGTGCCCAAGCGGCCAAGAAGGCCAGTAGCATCCTGGCTTGTATCAGGAATAATGTGACCAGCAGGACCTTCCCCTGTACGTGACATTGGTGAGGCCACACCTCAAATACTGTGTTCAGTTTTGGACCCCTCACTACAAGAAGGACATTGAAGTGCTAGAACATGTCCAGAGAAAGGCAACAAAGCTGGTGAAAGATCTGGAGCACAAGTGTTATGAGGAGCGGCTGAGGGAAATGGAGTTGTTTAGCCTGGAGGAAAAGGAGGCTGAGGGGAGACCTGATCACCCTCTACAACTACCTAAAGGAGGTTGTAGTGAGGTGGATGTCAGCCTCTTCTCCCACGTAAACAAGCAATAGGATGAGAGGAAATGGTCTGAAGTTGTACCAGGGGAGGTTTAGATTGGATATTAGGAAAACTTCTTCACCAAAAGAATTTTTAAGCATTGGAATGGGCTGCCCAAGGAAGTGATTGAGTCCCCATACCTGGAGGTATTCAAAAGACATGCCAATGAGGTGCTTAGGGACATGGTTTAGTAGTGGACAGGTATGGTTGCACTCAATGATCTTAAAGGTCTTTTCCAACCAAATGATTCTATGATTTATTTTCAGCTAGTATTAAAATATTAATATTATATATTATATATTATAGTTCAGTAGGTATAACCTACATTTTAAAATAGTCTATTTTGGATATTTGATTTACCTATTGGAGTATTAAATGTTTACAGACTAGATCCACAATGGAATTTAAATGTAGTAATGTTCTGCAAAGAAGGGAGTAAAACTACGTCTTTATCTTCAGACTACAGAACTAATAGAAGAATGCAGAAAAAATAATGAGAACGTTCTAAATCAGATTCTCATATATTTAGAGGCAGGAAACATCCTATGAAATGCTCCTATTGCCAATTTTTTGAAAGAAAAGACAGATAGCAGGGAGAAGAGGGGTATTGCTATTTAAAAAAAAAAAAAGAAAACATAGCATGGAGCTCTTTCAATCTGAAAGTCCAGGTTTACCTTCAGTAGAAATCAGGAAGTAGAAAAAAAGAACTGTTACTTTCCTGAGCCTTATCCTGTTATGGAGCTGGGACATGGCTGGAATATATATCATGCTCTGAGAACCTAGAAGTTGTCTCAGGTTCATTAATATGGATACAGATGAAAAGATGTCGTGTTCCAAATCAGCTGGCTATAAAAAATATCTCATAGATAGATCATGAGCCTGAAACTATCTGAAGAGTGGCTTGACATTGCATTTTTCATTTACACATTGCTTTGCTTAGCTTAGCCTAGGTTCCAGAATCTCAAGAATTTTTGCCTGTGTTCGTAAAGGCTTGGATTCATCCCAAATACCTTTGGATATCTCAGTGATCTGTAAGTAGTGAGCCTAAATTTATTTTAATGATCTTCCAAATTTCTTCTACAGCTGATGAGGAGGCATAAACTCTTCCAGAGTGTTTTTCACTCTGAAGTGTAAATTTCCCACTGAAGGTATCTAGGTCTGTTAGTTAGCTAAATTTCTAATTTGGAATGGACTCCCTAAAACTAACCTCAGTCGTGATTGGTGAATGGATGTAAACAACGTTTGCCTGGAGATTAGGGACTTCAGTGACCTGAAAGTAACATGAGGTAACTAGCAACTTCAGATGGTAGGGATAATAATTTACTAATTTGTCATAAAAATTTATTAATTTGTCAGTGATCAAATAGGGAACATTCAATTAGTTGACCCAGGTAATGCCCAGACTAGGAGAGTAGTGACATAAATACAATGCAGTAAAGCAAACTTTGGGGAAATTGTGCAAATACATCAGAACAACATCCAATAAAAGGCCCTACTGCCTTGCAGAGGCACAGGAGCATCTGCAGGTGGTGGGGAAGCACCACAGTCTTGTCCTATTCACTACAACAGGGGCAAAAATTATTGTGCTCTGATTTGGACCAGTCGTCATCAATGACCTGAGAAAACCTGGGTGCCCTCCCCCAGCTCATGTTGTGATAGGTACACAGGAGCATGATCTCCCTGCTATAGCTATCATGTGGTCATCAGAGTACTTATAGGGTACATTTTTTCTCACTCAGGATAGAGATCTGAAATACCTCAGCTGATGTTATCTCAGTCACAACCTGAAGTAGTTAACACCGTGGAGAATAAAGCCTTGTAGAAATGAGCTTTCGACTTTCACTTTTAAAATGATACTTTGAGTTGTTAAGGCAGTGCACAGAAACCATAGTAAATGTGTAGAAGTACATAGCAAGGCAGAGGTGTCCTCTGCTCTCCAAGTAATGCATCAGCCTAAGGTGAAAAGGATGACAACTAGTTTAATGATTCCTGTGATCATCTGCTACCAAGAATATAACACCTGGTGTATGAGCTCAGCTGCCATTTCTTGTGAAATTGTCCTTAGCAATTGGTGGATTACTTAATTTCCTTCTCTCCTAAGATTTGTAATTATTTTGGTATCGTGTGAATTCTTCACCAATGGTGACTTAAGCAGAGGAAGTTCACCACTGAAATTTGAAGACAGTAAGGAAATAGTTACTGAGAATGAATACAAAAAAGAATCAATGAAATAACCAAATCTTGTATTCTTTTATCAATAATCTTTGCTATTTGAGTATGTTTTAATATAGGTTAATCCTTGAGGGTTTTTTTTCCTAGGTATTTCAAAAGCACAGAAACAAAATAAATCCTTTTTGTTGTTGTTTTGGGGGTTTGGGTTTTGTTGTTGTTGCTTTGGGGTGGTTTTTTTTTTAATATTAGTTAACAATCATTCGAGTTTATCTCTAAAAACAAGATAATTTTATTTAGTATAGATCCCAATCACATTTAATAACAGTGGATACATTGTTTTTTCCAGTTTTTTACACATGTCCAACATATCACAGAAACCGAGGAGAGAGTTAAATGTGAATTGAAGAAGGAAGTGCTGAACATGAGCTTAATAAAATGGTTTCAAGTTGGTGCTCCAATGAATATCTATTATTTATACAAAAAGACCGGTTTTGCCAGGGGAAATTGAGAAATATGCCCCCAGCTCAGAATATCTAATACAGAATATGGTTTCAAATAACTTTTAAATTGCTGTATCTATCTTTTTCTATGCATGATTCTCAGTTTTCTTCTGCTAGTGGTTTTGCTATCTCATCTTCCTAATTACACCTAAATCCATTTTTTTTGCCCATCACATTGGACTACAAATCAGCTGCAGTAACTTAGCTCTCTTAAATTTCTACCTCCTTTAACTTTGACTTTGAGGTAAGTTACTCCCTAAGGTCACAAGTTAGAAGTATTGGAACATTTATTCCTAGGGAAAAGGAGAGAAATTAAATGGAGTTTGCCAGTCAGGAGACATAGTTCATATTACATTGCAAGTCCCCAGTGGTCAGCCACAATTTTGACCATTCCAATCCGTAAATTGTTGTGCAGTGTTCAATATGTTGAGTTTATTTCAGGAGAAAGATTGAAGAGAACATGCCTACCAAGAGAATTCCTTCTGATTCCAATATAAATGTCCAAATTCCTATTATCCATTTTAAAAGACATTAATTTAAAGATTAGTATTTATGAATAGGCAATAATATATGACAGTTTTTATTAGGAATAAAATTGGACATGACAAAAAATATACATTAAAAAATTTCTATTCAGGGATTTTTATTTCAGTCTAAGGGACTTAGAGGTAATGTATAGCACCTTGAAAGGGTTCCCAGATGGGGAATACATCTTCTCTGGCATTCATGTAGTAAACATTATTTTGCTAGCATGATATTCAGAGAACAATTGACAAGAGTATATATGATGGTTTCAAAATGATCCTTTTTTAAATCGCACTTGAGAAACAACATTGATATTAGCACTAGAAGATGATGAACATTTCAGACAGTCCATAAACAAATCCTTTTAAGTTAACATTGTCTTCAAAGGAGAATAAAGTTTAAAATTAATAAATAAATAAATAAATAAAAAGCTTGCCTTTATTAGACATAGATATGTTTGGAAGTAGGAAGGACATTTCTGGCATAACTTTTGAGACCTTGTGTTTCCTTCTCATCCTGTACAGCCTTGTGGGAGACTCAAATACTGTTCAAGCTTCCCATGTTCCACAGTCAGAATTCAATTCTCAGCATCTTTCTACTTAAGGTCTTCCAGACTGTATACTATTTTCCTGTGAACAGAACTACAGTTTTTTCCTGTGCCTTTTATTTGAATGACAATATATTTTCTGTGAAGTTAATAAAGTAAATAATTACCTATATATGATATTATTTTCCTCAGTTCCAAATTTCTTGTTCTTTTTCATCCCATATATATTTGAAAATTTGTTTGCTTCTGCATTTTCTTTTGAAAAAAAGCTTTTATCTTCACACAGACATTTAATTTCAGCCTTACGATAGCTTGGTAGTGAGTAAGCCTTGTTCCTGAGAATTGTTCAGTAACTTCCATGAAATTAATTTGATGCTTGCAAAGTATTTCTCAGAGTTGAAACATTCATTATACATAAAATTTATTTTTTTAGGAAGTTGAATTAAAAGCTGCATTTGGTTCCTACTTGTATGCTGGATGGCAGGCCCAGAATTGAAAAGAAATTACAGAACAAAACACTATTTCACCTCAGAAGCTGCCCTTCCAAGTCAATTGGCAAGATATTTGGAAGCTTGGTTTGACAAAGCTGCTACTTTTTTTTGTGGTAAGGCAAATGGATATGTCCAAAGATTCTTCTTTTGAGGTTTGAAATTCATTGAAAGACTTTTTTGATCAGGGTTTTATAGGTATCCATATATAATCATTGAAATGCAAGAGCAAAAATCCAAGATTTATTTGCATTGTTAAATCTCTCATTTTCAATTAAATAAATGGTTTAAACTGTTTCTATGCCTTCAGTAAAGATTATAAAATTATAAAGAAAAGACTGTTTAAAACCCAGTCACCTACAGCTGAAGTTGAAAGAGTGGTGACAAATCAATGGGAATTAGTAGACTAGTAGAAAATAAACAATGGATTTTCTCCAAGGTGACTTGCATAGCAAAGAGATCCATACTAAGAGTTTCTGAAAAAAGGTCTTTCTATTGCTGGTAGCTGTGTTAGTGCATAAGCTTCTACAGCAATATTTTTGGTAAGTTAATATACATTTTAAAATTTTGCACCAACTTAAAATAAATTCCCCTTTCTTGAGTGAATTTTCTGTTTCAGAAATTTATTTTTTTTCCCATGATCAACACGGTCATCAAGAATAGACACTAAAAACTGATCATGTCTCAGCTAATATTCTTTTCCGTCTTTTGGATGAGGCACCCAAAGTGGGTGGAAGAAACCTCAACCATCCCCTACCATATTTGCAACAGAATACAAAACAATGTGCAAAGTATTTAAAATGTGAAAAAACTTGTTCTTGAAACCTCTAATATGAAGTTTAGTATTAGCATTCAGAGTGAACTCAGAACTTGCTAAAGCCCCATCCTCCTGCCTATTAAAACTATACTTTGAACCTTAAGGCAAAACTTTGACTTTTTTACACCTCTGCTGGCTCTAATTTTTACAGTGTGAAGATACCTTACCTTGTTCTTGAAAAGAGGAAATTGTTTCCAAGAGTGTAACAGCTAGCCATAGAAGGAGAATTTCCTGATTGTATAGAGGATTTCCCTATACCCCTCTGATTCTGTGGTCTTATTTCAAGGGTTTGGAAAAAAATATTGAGTGAATGTAATATTTAGTTTCTGCAAAAAGGAATCTAGTTTGCATGTATCAAAACTGCTTCATGACAAGAATCACAGTACTGAAAGAGGATAAAAACTAAGCAGCTTACTAAAATTACATGTTTCTGATGAAACTAAAAAGCTAATGAAGATGTAAAGATATCATAGGGGGTACGGAGTGGTATTAGATGCCAATGTCACTGATTCTTACCTATGATGACTTATATAGTTTCCAGATGTGAAAGAGGACTAAATTTTTATCTTTAAATAATTTATATATTTACTTAAGTGTTGAACATATAAGACAAAGATGATTGACAACACTGACAACTATAGCAAATGTTTTTAACTCAGATACAGTCACTCAAAGCTGCCTTTCTAAGTTATTGAGCAAAGGGTGGCAATTACAGAAAACATGATAGCAATCAAGGAGGAGCTGATCCAATGCTGCAACAACTTTGTTTCCAAGCATCAGGAGGGATGTAAGATTGTTTTCACTTTTTCTATAATTTCCATCCAACACAATAGTTTAGTTAACCAGCTTTGAGTGTTGATGCCTTTCTTACTGACATTCCAAAAGAACCAACACTTCCTTGGTGAAAAAGCATCAGGAGTAGTCAGTAGGAGATCAGTAAGAAATATTCTTTTGTATAAGCAGTAGCAGAGTAAAGCCTGAGTAGGTGCCTGGTTGGCCTTGCACACAAGTATGGAGATTAGTAGCACAGAGATTACCCAAAGTAACTCCCACAGTGATTTGGGAAAAATAGCAGGAATTATCATCTTTTCACACCCCCACTGACATTTAAAGAGTTTAGAAAAGCAGGGTGTAGATGTGGGGGAAACATAGCAGGATTTGCAAAGTGTATAGTTGTTAATTTGCCTCTGGCAGTTGTGGGACATTTTCATGAGACAATGTAAAGACAGATGTGAACAAAAGACACAAAAATGCATAAAGTTGCTGGAGAGGAAAATCCAGATTGTGGACATAGAAAGGAAGGGCCACTTGACCCTGAGTTCACGAAATTCTGCTTCCAGGTGATTATTAGGGTGAGATATTTGGAACACTTCTAAAGAAGAGTGGACCAAGGGTCTGGGAATGAGAATGGAAAATCTCTGTCTGCTCCAATTCTGGTGATAACTAAGCCAAAGGGGTCTTTTAGACACCCCTCTGTGTATGATCCCGCTGTGAGATTATGCACAGATAAACCTCCAAAATATGGCTGATATATATTGACAAAAATCAGGTGAGTGTCTGGGGCAGTGGTTGCTATACATCTTGGATGCTAGGGCCAGGGTGGGTAGGAAGACAGTGTGCATTTAAGCCCTCAGGATTACTGTGGTTAGGCAGATTATTGCAAAAGCTTGCTATTGCCCAACAATTGAAGGGGTCCTAGGGGAGTGATACTCATTCTTTCAGGGACTGGCTCCATTAAGGCCAGAAGGGATGGAAAATGTGGGGAATTACAGGTCTGTCAGTCTGACCTCAGTGCCGAGGAAGGTCATGGACCAGATCATGTTTGAGTGCCATCACACAGCACATACAGGACAACCAGGTGAACAGACCAAGACAGCATGGGTTTATAAATGGCAGGTCCTGATTGACTAACCTGATCTGCTTCCATGATAAGGTGACCCCCTTAGTGGGTGAGGGAAAGGCTGTGAATGTTGCTTACCTGGACTTTAGTAAAGCTTTTGTCACCATTTCTCACAGCATTCTCCTAGAGGAAATGGCTTCTCATGGCCTGGACAGGCATACTCTTGGGTGGGTAAAAAAGTGGCTGGATGGTGGAGCCCAAAGAGTGGTGGTGAATGGAGTTAAATCCAGCTGATGGCTGGTCACAAGTGGTGTTCCCCAGGGCTCGGTATTTAGGCCAGTTCTCTCTAATATCTTTATCAATGATCTAGATGAGGGGATCAAGTGCACCCTCACTAAGTTTGCAGGTGACACAAAAATAGTATGAGATTCAACAAGGCCAAGTGTCCGGTCCTGCACTTGGGTCACAACAATCCCATGCAACGCTACAGGCTTGGGGAAGAGTGGCTGGAAAGCTACTTTGCAGAAAAGGACCTGGGAGTCTTTGGTCAATAGCCAGCTGAACATGAGCTGGCAGTGTACCCAGGTGGCCAAGAAGGCCATCAGTATCCTGGCTTGTATCAGAAATAGTGTGGCTAGCAGGACTAGGGATGTGATTGCACAATAGTTGTTATGGACTGCCGGCAATCTGCCATTCATCATTCCCCTCTGTACCTCTCATGTAGACAAGTGGAGAATGAAGGATTTGAAGTTGAACTTGGGAAAAGGCAGGTATCAGGAGAAGGTGTTTTATGTTTTGTCTTTTTTTCTCAGTATCCAAATCTATTTTAATTTTCAATAAATTAATTTAACCTTCCCTAAGCTGAGTCTGTGTTTCCTGTGATGGTAATTAGTAAGAGATCTCCCTGTCTTTATCTCGACCCAAGAGCTTTTTAATCTTATTTTCTTCCTCTGTCCTATTGAAGAGGGGGAGTGAGAGATTGCTGGGTGGGAAGCTGGAAGCTGCCAAGGTCATCATATCACAAATGTATATTCAGTCATAACTATATGCATAGTGCATTGTCTCCTCCACCTGAAATATTATATGCACACATTTGGGACCTATAGCTTTATGAAGATAAAGGTATTGGAATGCATTGTCTAAGGGACTATTCAAAGCTAAGTCCACATTGTAAACATGACTCCTTTCAGTGATGGATGAATCTGTATTGTGAGCAAGACCTTGTAAGAGTAGTAGTGAACTTAGAGCTGGTGAACATCACCACAGATAGGAAAGCCACACAGTGGTGCCATGATCCATGAGGAAGGGCTTGTCCGATGCTGCAACAACCAGGGTTCCCAGTATCAGGAGGAGGGATGTAAGATTATTTTAACCTTTTCTATAATTTCAATTCTTTACTCAATAAATAATAAAATAATAGAATCATAGAATTGTTTAGTTTGGAAAGACCTTTAAGATCATCAAGTCTGACCATTAACCTAACACTGCTATTCTACCACTAAACAATGTCCCTAAGCACCTTGTCTACCCATCTTTTAAATACCTCCAGCGATGGGGACTCAACCACTTCCCTGAGCAGCCTGTTCCAGTGCTTGACAACCCTTTTGGTGAAGAAATTTTTCCTAATGTCCCATCAAAACCTCCTCTGGCACAACTTGAGGCCATTTCCTCTTGTCCTATCACCCGTTACCTGGAGAAGAGACTGACCCCCTACCTCCCTACAACCTCCTTTCAGGTAGTTGTAGAGAGCAATAAGGTCTCCCCTTGAGAGTGGCTTGGCAAGCTCCTCTGCCAGCTCCTTCAGTTTTCTCGGGTGGATCCCATCTGTCCCCATAGACTTGTGGGTGTCCAGGTGGCATAGCAGGGTGTAATCCCTCCTGGATTATGGGTGGTTTATTCTGCTCTCCATCCCTGTATTCCAGCTCAGGGGGCTGAGTACCCTGCAGATAATTAACCAGCTTTGGGTGTCAGTGCATAACAGCTGTACTTTTTTATAATGCTGTCAGTGTATATAAAATAGAATCATATTAATACAGACGTAAAACTAGGAAAACTTAAAATGCTGAAAAATCCAAGGTATTAGGTTACTCCTCTATGGACTGCCTGGTAGCATTGAGATAGCATAAAAACATGCTCCATGTTAAAGTTGACTATTTTGATTTGTCATATCATTTTTGATATGGCAAGGACTGTATCTTCTCTATTTCATCACATATTCATAGCATTTAATGTTGATTATTTAAAAAATGTGGGGCATTTCTGTTAAATAAATGCTTCATAGACAAACATGATTTTTATGTCATGCCATGGGAATTTTAATTCTTTCTTTTTTTTTTTTTTTTCAATCCTTTCCCCATACCAAATATTTTAATAAAAGCTGAGATCTTTATTTTTTTCATGCATGGAAACATTGATAATTGATTTATCATGGTGAATGGAGAAGTTGTTGACTTACTGTCCAGAAAGAAGCTTGAGAATTTCTCAGATGAACTCTCTGTTCTTTAGGTTAATGTGGGAGAACAGAAACATACTTTCTAGTTGGTAAATGGATGGATTGCCTAGAGATGTACTTCAGGCTACAGCAATAAAAGAGGAGGGCTTTTATCCTTTATGCATTATTTATGGCCATTTGTTTGCTGGCAACAATGTGATCTGCCATTACCAGAGCTGCTCATTTAGATAACCTGAAATGCCGAGACCTCTGTGTCAGTGCCTTGAGGTGAGATGGCCCCTGAAAGAAGAGTAAGTAAAGTGAGTGAAATGCAAAACATTTTAAAAGCAAGAAAAATAAGGATATCACTATGAAATAATGGGGTGAACATTATAAAATGGGTATTAAATGAAATAATTATGAACTTGTTAGAAATATTTTTATCTTACAATATTCCTTTCCTACCAATAGTGTACTAGTATATAACTGTGATATCTTTTCTCCACAAAAACAGTCTAAGAAATATAGAAAAAGCTTTTAAATCTTATCTTGTCTTATATGCTGTTTCTTCTTGTGGTTCCATATTTCAGAAGAGTTCCCTAAATTTTATATTGTTATATAAGCACATTATGAATTCTATTTTCTTATTAGAAATATCTGTTTCCATGTTGTCTTATAACCTTGCATCATATTAGTTAAGAAAAACAAAAGCCACACCTTTAAAACTGTATTAAAATAGTACTTAGATTTTTACTGAAAAGAGTTTCATTAAAAACCAGTCTTAATAATAGATACGATAGGATGTTCTGTGTCCTATGTGAAAAAGGACAACAGAACCTCTCCAGGAAAATATATTGCTTCAATGACATCAATTTACATTATTTTCAATATAGATTTGAACTGCAGTGTTCCAGCTCAAATTCCAGAAAAATCTGAATCACACATTACAGATTGGATTTTCCTACTTCATTTTAAAACTTGGTGTCTCAAAATCCTTCTCAGCTGCCTTTCACACATATATTCAGAACAGTTTTCAGCACTGCAGATAATTCCAGTGTAGGTAATATAAAGAATTATGCCTGAATTAATGAGTGATAGATGTTTTGAGTTATTTCACTTCTGTAAAACCCCCTGTGAAATCCATTGCATTTGTCCCATTATCACCCTATTGGAAGAAAAGCAATCAAAAAACCCTTGGTGCTGCTGTTTCTTAGCTGGTGCAAACAACGTGGTATTCTTGATTTTAGTGCAGAAAGATTTCTAATTTCTTGAAACTGAGTTGAATTGTCATCAATTTTCACATCTGATTTCTTTTCATATGATGCATTATTTTCCTTTTTAGTTTGGAGTTCTGTTTTAAAAATTACTGTGAGATTTTAGTGAAACATTTTCAGAGAACAGAGTTCACTTTTCTGCACTCTTGTGCTGCTCAGTCATGTTTACTGAGATATGCTGTTATATGGGAATAGTTCCTCAAGCACTTCTCGTTTTAAGTTTGCCAGTTCTTAAAATGCAGAACTCATACAGTCTTACCTTGTTATCATTCTCATCTTTTCATGCCATATATTCAAATGTAATGCAAAGTGCTACCATCACGTTTTTTTCCCTCTATTGGGACTTTGTTGATAATTAGAGTATGAATGAAGAAATTACATTTGCTGCGATATGGAAGTTGAAATGGAAAGCAACAAATACTGCTGAGGAAAAAGGAAAATAGTTGATTTCTTCATTTGCAAATAGATAAGGGTAGCTTTTGTTCGTTCTTTCTTTTATTTTTCTTTGAAGAGCTCACCATAGCAAAAGACCTATTTCACAAATCCTCAGACCTCTGAAAAATGTGGCCTGTGCATGTAAATAATACTGGTAAATATATGAAATCATTAAAATAATAAATGTCAGACAAATATTCTGATAGATTGAAAGATGTTGCTTGTATAACGAAAAATTATGGCTTAGCCTATAAATAAAATCAGCTTGCTTGTCTTAGCTGTTTTCTTTTTGGAAACAGTCCTTTACGATGGTGACACACTGTATAAATCTTATATATTTTAGCACAGCTGTCTCCTAGATACTAAGTTCTCTGAGGGAATGCTGGTTCATCTAGGTCATTGTAAAAGTGTATTAGCTGAACAGTTCTGGGAAGTCCATATTTTTTTTCCACTTCAGAAGCTTATCTGTGGACTATACAATATATTTCTGGTATTATAAATCCATTGTCACTTGAAACTGCTAATTTTATAACAAGCAATGTAAAAAGTAAATTATTGAGAAAATCAGAAAGAAGCCATTTGAGTTTTATAAGTTAGTACAAGTTACAGTCTACATTGTGTATCTTAAAAAAGATAGTGAGGACTGTTTCAGCACAGATGACATTAAAACTGTTACATACTCACTGTCACGTCAAGTTAGAATATTGTATTCTCAGATTACAATTTCAGAGTGTTGGTTAACATTTCAGAGACTTACCATAAAATTTTTGGATACATGCAGGTCAGAAGACAAGATCCTAGTCGAAAAGATATTAAATCCTTATTTTGACTAGCCCTGAGATGAGAATGGGCAAAGACATTAAGAAAAAACTTTCTTATAAAACATTTTACCATTCATTCTGTGCTTCCCTTTTAAATGTTGAACTTTTATTTTATCACACTTTATTTTGCAAAGCTTCAAACCCCAAAAAATCCCCCAGAAAACCACAAACTCTATTCTATTCTTGTAAATGGAAGAGTGATAGTAATCTGTTCTAATGGTATGTCACATTCTGGCTCCTTTTCTATAGTATCAAAATTAACATACTTACATTTAGCTTGTGAGTATAGTGGCCACAAGAGACAGAAATACGGGAAGGTTCTATGAATGACTAGTTACTTTGCATAGTCTAGGCCAATTCTTTCTCTGTTCCAGATTTCACCCCAGTTAAATAGTTGACTATGTCATATCCATGTTTAGTCTTTGAAACTTGCTACCAAATTCCTTTCTGGGGGCCTCTAGAATCTAAACCTGTATCTCTATTAACAAACTAAGCGATCTACAGATCATTACCTGTCTGAAGGCCAAACGGCATACTACAACCTGTGTACAGGTGCCAAGACCATAGAATACCAGGTTGGAAGGGACCTCAAGGGTCATCTGGTCCAACCTTATAGAAAACAAGATCACACCACTACCTCTAGTGAAACAGCTTTATCAAGAAACAGCCCAACTGGAAACAGTTCCTGGCAGACAATGTCCCCAAACCAATGTCTTAAACATTATCTGTGAGACTGATAGTTGGCTTGAGCTAAAATTAAAAATGATAATAGAAATGGTTATGTGCTAGTGCTTAAACCTGAGCCTGGCCCTAATGACTAATCTAACATATATGTACCCAGTGAGGCCATTCCAGAGAGAAGCTCCAGTAGCCATTCATGGAATGACTTAATGACCCTTTGAACCTTTAAAACTTCTTGTAATCTGTCTTGGTCTACTATTCAGACTAAGTAGAAAATCCTTATTTAATTAAGAATTGATCCATAATTAGTTAGGTTCTGACATTATTTCTTTCATTAATAACATTCCATTATGTTTAATCATCAAGTAAATTTTCTCATCAGGTTTTCCTCATCATATTTTTATATCCACCAAGATAAACTATGATTTTAAAGATAATAGTTTTAAATAAAATTCTCCTTTTTCTTGTTACACATTTCAACATAAGAATTCCTTAAATAATTTTTGTGAGCTAAAATGCAACTACATCTGCAGCAAAGAATGTGAAAAGCTATTCAAAATCTATTTCTATCAAAATAATCTCAGAGATTAAAGAAGCAGTGATTTAGGATTTAGAAGTGCAGTTTATATGCTTAATGCTTTGGAGAATATTAGGATTTAAGAGACCAAACACTGAATTTGAAACTATTACTTTGAATTACAAGATATGTCACAAAGACTGAAAGAAAAAGACTCAACCTATAAACATCTCTCTTGAATATTGTGGAAGTATTTACATGCATTGATTTTTTAATACATATGTTTATAACATAGAATCATAGAATCATGGAATGGTTTGGGTTGGAAGAGACTTTAAAGATCATCCAGTTCCAACCCCCCTTCCATAGGCAGGGGCATTTTCAACTAGATCAGATAACTCAGAGCCCCGCCCAACCTGACTTTGAATGTTTCCAGGCATCGGGCATCTACCACCTCTCTGGACAACCTGTTCCAGTGCCTCACCACACTCATAATGAAGAATTTCTTCCTTATATCTAATCTAAATCTACCCTCTTTCAGTTTAAAGCCATAACCCCTTCTCCTATCACTACATGCCCTTCTAAAATGTCCCTCTCCAGCTTTCTTGTAGGCCCCCTTCAGGTACTGGAGAGCTGCTATAAGGTGTTCCCAGAGCTTTCTCTTCTCCGGGCTGAACAACCCCAACTCTCTCAGACTGTCTTCACAGTATGCTCCAGCCTTCTGATCATCTTCTTGGCCCTCTTCTGGACTCGATTCAACAGGTCCATGTCCTTCTTATGTTTGGGACCCCAGAGCTGAATACAGTAGTCCAGGTGGGATCTCACAAGAGTGGAGTAGAGGGGCAGAATCACTTCTCTCAACCTGCTGGTTGTGCTTCATTTGATGCAGCCCAGGATATGGTTGGCTTTCCAGGCTTTCATGTTGAGCTGCTCATCAACCAACACCCCCAAGTCCTTCTCCTCAGGACTGCTCTCAATCCATTCTCTGCCCAGCAGAACGTTGCACTTGACCTTGTTGAACTTCATGAGGTTTGCACAGGCCCACCTCTCAAGCCTCTCAAGATTCCTCTGGATGTAATATCTGAATATAATATCTATATGATATTAGAATTTAGAACACCATAATCCTGTTTCCTATAGATTTTTCTTTGTTATTTACCCAAGGGCACAATACGGTGATGATGAGAAAAAGGCCATGTTTTCTGAGAGATGTCTTCCACTTTTGCATATAAGTTGTCCTAGTGAAAAAAACCTAGTACTAGCAATAAAGGAAGATGGAGCAAGCTGTCACTCACTGAACATTCATAATAGACTGTCTCTCACAGAACACTACCCAGTTATTACCTTCCTTCATCTCTTCCACAGAATTTTAGTACAACTTTCACTGATTCTTTCACTTTTCAGAATTCTCTAAGGGCTTTTAACACCACCATGCTTTGTCTTTACATACATCTTTATCAACTTACACTGTTCAGCTTCTACATTCCCTGTGATACAGCTTGATTTATAATTTTCCAGTACTGTTTGCTTGGTTTTATCTTTTCCACTTGTATATGACTTCCAACAATGGAAAAAAGTCATAAGAAGGGAGAAGGAAGAATGACTAGAGGGAATAAGTGTGTTCCAATAGGAACCACATGAAGTTCCACAAGGAGAAGTGCAAAGTCCTTGTTGTGGTTTAACCCCCAGCCAGCAACTAAGCACCACACAAACACTTACTCACTCCCCCTCAGTGGGATGGAGTAGAGAATCGGAAGAATAGAAGTGAGAAAACTCATGGGTTGACATAAAGACAGTTTAATAGGTAAAGCAAAATCTGTGCATGCTAGCAAAGCAAAGCAAGGAATTCATTAAGTTCTTCCCATAGGCAGGCAGGTGTTCTGCCATACCCAGGAAAGCAGGGCTCCATCACAAATAACGGTTCCTTGGGAAGACAAAACACCATCACTCCGAATGTCCTCCCTTTCCTTCCTCTTCCTCTAGCTTTATTTGCTGATCATGACATCATATGGTCTGGAATATCCCTTTGGTCAGCTGGGGTCAGTGGTCCCGACTGTATCTCCGCCTAATTTCTTGAGCACCTCCAGCCTACTTGTTTGTGGGGCGATGTGAGAAGCATAAAAGTCTTTGACTCTGTGTAAGCACTTCTCAGCAGTAACTAAAACATCCCTATATTATCAACACTGTTTCCAGCACAAATCTAAAACATAGTACCATACTAGCTATCATGAAGAAAATTAATTCTACTGCAGCCAAAACCAGCACAGTCCTGCATTTGGAGAAGAACAACCCCATGTACCAAAATATGCTGGGGGCTATGCAGCTGGAAAGCAGCTTAGCAGAAAGGGATATCATGGTCCTGGTGGACACAAAGTTGAACTTGAGCCAGCAATGGGCCTTACCACAAGGAAGGCTAATGATATCCTCAGCTGCATTAGAAAAAGTATTGCCAGCAAGTTGAGGGAAGTGATCCTTCCCTTTTTATTCAGAACTGATGAGGCCATACCTGGAGTATTGTGTCCAGTTCTGGGCTCCTCAGCAGAAAAAAAGACATGGACATACTGGAGACACTCCAACAAAGGGTGACAAGGATGATTAAGGGACTGGAGCACCTGACATATGGGGAAAGGCTGAGAGAGCTGGGGCTGTTTAGCTTAGGTAAGAGAAGGTTCAGTGGATATCTTATAGAATGTACATAAATATCTGAAAGAAGGGTGCAGAGAAGATGTGGCCAGGCTCTTTTCATTGGTTCCTAGTGACAGAATCAGAGGCAATGGGCACAAACTGAAACACAGGAGGTTCCATCTGAACATCAGGAAACACTTTTTTGCTGTGAGGATGACTAAGCACTGGCACAGGTTGCCCAGAGAACCTGTGAATTTTCCATCCATGGAAATATTCAAAAACCATCTGGACACATTCCTGGGCAACTGGCTCTAGGTGGCCCTACCTGAGCAGGGGGGTTGGGCAAGATGATCTCTAGAGTTCCCTTTCAACCTTAACCATTGTGTGATACTGTGAAAAAACCTAGTGTATACAAGGATGCAAAAGATAATGAATATTAGTATTAGTGAAGCCAAGTAAGAGTAACATTCTAAATAAACTTTCCTATAAATTTAAGTTATCCAGAAGAAAAACAGAAGAATTAAATGCAGTAGTGTGAGAATCCAATAAGGATATTCTTTCAGGAAGAAAGGAGAGATCATACAGATGCATCCTTCCAGCACTGTGGTAGAAAATTAGTTTAAGGAAAAAAGGAAACCTTACATATGCTGAAGGCTTTGAAAAAGAGAAGTGATTAGGAATGTAGTTGTAAGCAAGGTTCAAAGTTTAACCCATTCACAAAGGTTGTTGTGGTACAAGAGTAAAATTATTAATACAAGATGTACTTTCAGTTCTAATTGCACCACGCTTTTATTCCTGTAACAGCAAACTTTTTCACATAGATTTGAGTAATAGAGTATTCACTACTGAGTAAAGTTTTGAAAGCCAAAGTGTAGCTAGCGTATGACTGCTTACCAAAAACCACAGTGATGTGAAGCTGAACTGATCTCTGTTTTGAGAGAGACATTATGCTTCAAATGTTCAAGGCCTAATAAATACTCTGACTGATAAAGTCAGTGGGAGACTTGCTGTTAACTTCAATATCATTAATACAAGCCATTGGTAAAGAGTAGGATCATTAAGCTGCAACACCCACAAAGACTAATTTAAATACAGGTTATCCTTTATTCCCAGTGCTATACTGTTCTTCACCTCAAGAGACCCACTATACTCTTACAGAAATATTCAAGTCAGTAACTATGTATTACTATAAATAAACAGTTTGCAATCTGGCCCTTACGAATAGCTAAGAGAATCAACCAGATTAATCAAAATAATGTGCTATAACATTTCAGACTATTTTCTAGATCATAACTATACAGAAATTTCAGGCTTAAAGGAAGAAAATTGGAACAAGAAAAGGAATTAAACCACATTTTTGTTGTTGATTTAAAAACAAATATTCTATGTAAAAGGGGAGTTGTATTAGAACAGCTGGTAAATCATATGCAGTTCTGAATGTGAGGTACCAGCTATCGTACTATGTGATACTCAGACTTCACAACTACTTCAGAGATATAAGAAACATTTGTTCAGCTCCAGATCTTTGCCTTTCCAGGCAATTTTTGAAAGAAGGTCTTAAAATTTAATTCTGATAAAATAGAAATAAATTATCTTTTTAGTACTGAATTGATATTATGGAAATTGTTACCTGTATATTCGAAACTGATATTGGGCACACATATGTATGCACCAGCTTTGCAAAAAGTAATATATATATATACACACATCTGTTAAATATAGATCTATAATATTTTTCTAGATACAGTAATTTACACTGTAATTTGAACATCTTATCTGTTTTTCACATTAGAATAATAAACAGTGATGCTGAGAAAAAAAAAAAAAAGTTGTTTAATCCTACAGTAATTTATACTGTTTGTCCTATTGACTAGCAGAATATTAAATTCCCATACAGTGTTGACTGATGCATATGCCTTTGATATTGTCCTCCTAACTTCATTGGGTCAAAGAGTCTCTCCATCTTGCATAATCAAATAGAACATAAATGCAGATGTAACAGAATATTGCTAAGAGTGTTAATTTACACTTAAGCTAAATATTTATTATTTAATAGAATAAAGGAAAGCACATACATAAAATTAGTCACTTAATAATGCATTGTTATGACAATTTAGAGTAATATAACTACAATGACTTATAGGAATTCACTATAATTACCCTTTCACAGAGACAAATATTAGAAATTGGGAAAGATTTATTAGGTCAACTAGTAAGTCCCTTCAGCAAATTATAGTGTAAGTATTTTCTCCAGTCTCCCTTTAACTGACTCAAGTGTTGCAACATTCCTCCACTTCTAGAATCTATTCTGTTGTTCAACAGACTAATAGAACATAGTTGTCTTGGAGGCTTTACCTTAGTATTAACTTTTTTCACTGTTCATTTTTATCCCATTTTCTTAATTATGCCTCTAGGATCTATTTTGAGAATGTATGAACTTTCTAAAAGCATATACTCTAAATATTTACAGACAACTTCAGATTCTTACCCCTCACTGTGACCTCCTCATTCCCCTTACCCCAGTCAGGTTTGTAATGTGTTTATTTAAGCACAGGTAATCAAACAAACCAGAAAAAAAGGATGTCCTTAGAAAGGTCATACTGAGGGTAATGAGAGTAAGTACTTGCTGAAATCTCTTTTCATTTATAACAATAAAGATCTAGCCAAATGGTCCAGAAGTTTTGAAAATTTTAGTTGTGAGTGTTGGTTGTATAAACAATTTCGCTCTTTTTTCAATATATGAAAACCAATTTACATAGCTTGACTTCTAGAAGTCAGTTCAACTGCCTCAGTGAAGAATATCTAGCATCATTTGAGAGGACCTAAGTTATCCTGCTTTATCTGTTAGTACTAACATGCCCAAGTCTTCTGTGTGTACTTCAAGTCTACTACTCATTACAGATCCAGATACTGCAGGGTTTCTCATGGTATTAGGTACCTACATGTATGGTGACCAAACTGAGGTTAGTGACTGTAGACAAGATTTTCACATACTAAAATGAATTCAAGTTCAGAATACCAAATACTGTTGAAAGTCAGTGTTGTAGGTCTGTTTGTCTAGGTGTTTAAATAGAGGTATAACAAAATAGTAATATTAACCTCTTAAACCCAGCCTTTACTATCATGACTTTTTTTTCGGTAATGCTTCAGTCAGTGCTGAATTACTAGAAAATACGTTCTTTTGATTATAAGTATTTTAACTTCTTACAAATGCACTGATGGAAGCACAAATAATTGTTATATATACACAAAACTTCTGTTTTTGAAACAATTGGTAGAGAAGTGTGTAACTCCTCCCATCAGTCTTTATGGCAGAAGTCGGTTACAGTTAATGATAGATGAAATAAGACTTCTTATCTTGATTCAAAATCCACCAGTCAGTAGGATTTGGATTAGGAGTAAAGAAATAAATGTTAATGAAAATATTAGAAGTATAATTGTTTAACTGTGACCCTTGGATTTATCTAAAACACTGGATACCATTTTAATGGATACTCTTTGCAGTATTGAAATTAAAGCAAGCTCTTTGTAATATGTTCAAAATATAGTTCAGCTATTTTAGTAAACTATCTTTAACTGGCATGTCAGAGAAATCTATTTATCCTAAATTTTAGATACACCACCTTACCACCTGAAGGTGCCTCTCTGTCCCTGAACTATCAGTGAAAGCTAGACAAATGATCTCCTATATTGAAGGATAGTCATGTAGTTGCACAAGTAGATAATTCAGAGATATACAAATATTAGATTCAGACTTAAAATAATTTGAAGTACTTTTCTAGAGTTATTTTTGAAGTGTTACTTCTGGATTATCATTTTGTGTATATAATTGATTAAAGATATTATTTTGACCTAGACAGTATTTTATTATCATACATATGTTTTTAATAGCACAAAACATATTAGGTCAAAGAAAAGCAATTATTTGCTTGAATTTTTAAATGTATTTTCTTTATCTGTGGTGATATAATATTATTTATTTATTTACTTGCTCCAAATAACAAAGCAAATATGTTTAATCGGAGGAATTTCTGCATATTTAATAGATACGAGAAAATCATAATCTATTATCAGGCATGTTTTACACAGGAATTGTAGTTTAATACATTGAGCGCATTAATTCTGAATAATTGTAGATGCAGCTCTCATTCAAACAATAGAGTTAAAAGAAAAATCCAGGGCATGAATGGGATAATGCTGTTCAGATGAATGCTGTTGCTGTGTGTCTTGGCAAACATGAATAAAAGGTTAAAAAAAACAACCAACCAACCAACGAAACATAAAACCCCCTCAGAAAAGAGCAAATAGGAATCAGAAGACAAAATGCTGCCAGAAAAAGAAAAATAAAACAAGCCATAGACAATAAAGCTACCTCAGTTTATTACTCCCTTGACCTTCTGGTAAAACAGAAGGGTTTTTTTCTGCAACTGTTACTACGGGAACTAAAACGGGTTACAAATTAGTCCCCATGTTTAATCTGGGGACTTAATCTGGCATCTGTTGTAATGACTGCATCCCTGTGGTGTCACATAAATAATAATTACAAGCACCTTCTATAACAAACTCCATCTCTATTTTCCTTTCCTGCATAGCTTGACAGTATTTCACTTGAAGCTATTTTCTTCAGCTACATAGCAAATAAAGCCTCTTCATGTGACTATACCATATAACATTCTCAGGGCAGTAATTATTTTATTTTACCACTCCACAGCCTTATCACACATTTTAGAAGACTGAGATGAATCTGTGACTGTATTTTCATGTCCATTTTATTGAACTATTGACTCTGTTGGCTTTACCATTGTTAAATTCCCTCTATCCATGGTCCACCAGAATTGTAATGCTAGTATGTAGTTTGGGACTTGACCTTCAGTTTCTAATATATTTGTAATTGATTGTGCTTGATTTTCTTGGTGCATAATTATACTTAACTGAGATGTATATTTCATATTTTGGAATAGTAATAGATATTAAACAAAGTTATTGGTATTGTTGATTTATGTTTTGCTCCTAAGACCAATATCAATTCTGCTGTAAAGAAGTGGGTCTTATTTACTGACATAAAACTAAAGTATTATTGGCTCCTCAACAGCTTAAAATTATTTTTTTACTGTACATTAACAGTACATTTTTTTTTTTCCCTGAAAGCCATAAAATCTGTCATGAAAAAACTTGACAGAAAAAAGAAGCCATTTCACCTTCATAGAAAACTTGGCTATTACTGTATCAGGGTTTTTCTCTCCAATTTGCATAATAATGATAACACTACTCCAATGTTTTCCTTAACATTTAGCATCCAGCACAGTTCATTTGTGTTTTTCTGGCCTTGAGAATCAGCTGCTGAAATATTCTGCCAGCTGATTTTCTTGACAAATCCTTTTGGCTGAACTTTAGTATGCATAGGAAACAGCTGTTCTATTACTGACAATTACTAAAAAAGAACCCGAGTAATCCACAAATCACTACACTGTTTGCTTTTAGCCCTTTGCTGACAATGGCACTTGACTAAGCAGTGAGAATCTTTCTTCCCAAGATATTTCATTTTGTAGAGGAGCATATAAACAAAGACTGTGCATCCACTTCAAACACGTGTGAGGACATAAAAGATTATTGCAATGCTATTTATGCACCATTCGGCCACATTGCTGAATGATATTCCTGTGATCTGCTTTGGATAGTCTGTCTGAGTATAGATTTTCAACATTCATGTAACATGCACCGTTACAAATTACAGTTTCATGTTCACATATGTATTTGCATATACATGTTGAAAATTAGACCATAATACTCATTTATGCAAATGCATCTCCTTTGTGCTGAATCTTGTAAGCATTACTCTAACCTTATCAAGATACAACATAAAAAAATCTCATGGAAAGCTCCCTATATTATCTTAAAGGTAAAAAAAACAGAATACAATTCATGGCTTTCATATTTTGTGATAAATACAGTGTCCTGATTAACTGTTTTTTCTTACTTATTGTTATTAGCTCTGTACATCAAACAAGTTAAAATTATGCTTTTTTCCCAGTTTCTTTAGTTGGTAAGATGAATGAACAAATGTACGTATGCATGCCACATACAAGTTATACCAATATGCATAAGACTAGCAGACATTGAATTTATATTTTGCATGTAGCCATAATATTAAATTGCCCTTTCATCACTTAAAATATCAGGTCAAAGAAACCCTAAAATATCCATGAAGAAAAAGAACTTTATTTTCCTAAAATCATTGATCTTTGTATCCCTCAGTACATTTTTATCTTTGTTATCTCCAGTTAGGAGGACTTCTAAGATGACCTTTCTACCTAAAAATCAAAAAAACCCCAATCAAACAAAACCCCCACAATGGCCTGTTCCCCAAAAATC
Source organism: Gorsachius magnificus (assembly GCA_034008185.1). Taxonomy (NCBI): domain Eukaryota; kingdom Metazoa; phylum Chordata; class Aves; order Pelecaniformes; family Ardeidae; genus Gorsachius; species Gorsachius magnificus. The sequence goes on from CM067081.1 coordinate 40,858,890, forward strand.
AAAACTACAGCTTGTCTGTCAAAGCAGAGGTTTATTTACCAAAGGAGATATGAGATCTGAGCAGCCAATACCATCATTACTCAAATAATTAGCCTATTGATTAGCAGCTCTCTAGATCAGATTACCACTGTGTCCTTGGTACTCAGGGTCACAGGATTACTTCCTTTTTTAAGTTCCTTCTTTCCTCACTTCAGTGAATCCGTATCTTAGAATGAGCTTCTTTATAACCCTTACTATACAGATTTACACACTGACCCCCTTTGATAACCTATTAACACTGTTTTCAGATCATTTTTAATACATGATTAGAAATCTGACATGTAAATTAAGCAACAGAAGAAAATATAAAATGTCTCATTTGACATTCTAACCACACAAGCCCCATTTATCTATGTGTAATATTCTATAAGCTTATTTAGCATCAAATTTTCAGCTGCTATGATGGATATTTATGCCAGTGAAATTATGTTTTGAGTCTGGATCCTACTTACATTGATTATAGGCACTGGCGTTTTCTTCTAGCTTTTAGTTTCCAATGCCATCCAATGTAAAGTAAAACTCAGACCGCACATAAACGTTGCATGTCACAATTCCGAGAGAACATCAGACCACTTCACCATCAGTTTCAGGGAAACCTGATTGATGTAGTTCTCTCACTACAAGAAACTATTTCCAACTTTCAAGTTCCAGAGTCAAGACAGGCCTGTGAGAGACCTACAATAGCCAGTCATGAGATCATCATTAAAGACATATTTGATTTTATCAAAACTATCTGAAAAACTGCTTTTCATAGAACCATAGAATGTTTTGGGTTGGAAGGGACCCCTAGAGGTCATGTAGTCCAACCCCCCTGCAGTAAGCAGGGACACCACTAACTAGATCAGGTTGCTCAGAGCCCTGTCCGACCTGGCCTTGAATGTTTTCAAGGATGGGGCCACCACTACCTCCCTGAGCAACCCATTCCAGTGTTTCACTACCCTCATTGTAAAGAGTTTCTTCCTTATATCCAGTATAAACCTACCCTGCTTCAGTTTAAAACCATTATCCTTTGTCCTGTCACAGCTGTCCCTACTGAAAAGATTTTCCTTGTCTTTCCTATAGACACCCTTTAAGTACTGAAATGCCACAATCAGGTCTCCCCACAGCCTTCTCTTCTCGATGCTGCTCTTTTACCCAAAAAGTACTTTTTTTTCTTTTCTCCCTGGGTATTAAAGACTTATTTCTCTGCCAAGGCATAAATATTTCTCAGAGAAACAGTCAAGCCATCTCTTATATCTGTTTTAGAAGAAAAAGAAAAGGAAAAAAAATCTCTGCCCCTCAAAGATTCAGATTTTCTGAGCACAAAATACAGGAACCTACTAGGAATTTGTTTTACAGCTGTTTATATATTAACTTTTTTTCTCTCTCTAATCTATTTGTGTTTCAAGCTACCTCTGTTTCAAACTCTCCTCTGCTCAAGAAGAATTGTCCTTTATCTCTATTTTCTATTTCTCATTGCCTTGCTTTCCTCTCTTGTCCTCTCCTCTCTTTTCCACATAAACTGTCTTTTCTTTCAAAAATTGCCCGATACTTACCTAAATAAACTCTGAGCTGTTATCACCTTGAATATCACTTTTAAATTTAATGCCTCTATTTCAGGCCTTAAGAAGGGCTTGCATGTCCAAAAGATTGGTTGATTTTTTTTCAATTCAGTTGCCAGTTAGTCCCGTAAAGATATACTGCCTCTAATGACAGATTTTCTCCCCTGCCAATAAAAATAATTGGATTGAAAGACATATAAGAAATAAAATAGCATACTATAGCTATGCCATAACTTATTTATGCATAAATTTATGAGTAAATATCTATCTAGGGCTGAACAGGTATACCAATTATTTTTTTGTTTTTAAAATATGATCTACTGCTCAGTATTTGAGAAGGAAAAAGAGAGACAGTTCTTCTAATAAATGGTTATCTCTAATATCCAAGAAATATTAATGTAAAATACTCAACTTTTCTAAACAAAAAGCTTAGACCTTTTTAGTGACCGGCTCAGGAACTTAGTTATGAACTTATTTATGCTATAATGATTTAAGTCAGTATGCACAAGTACATGAAAGGAATTGGTATTCAGGAATGACTAAGTAGCCCAAGAAGCACATAGACACTACAATTCAATGATAGATTCAAATGCATTCCCAAGGTCAATATCAACTGCTCTATTGACTTCTGAGAGACACACCTGAACATGCAGAAATTTAGGCCTGTAGAGATATCAGCCTACATATAAATAGAGATGGCAGGGTTTGAGCTCTGAGTCTTAATTTTCAATAACATTTTGGCTTACAGATTTTTGTTATAAAGCCTCCAAGGGCCTGCTAAATTATTTGAATAAAGATTGGGACAGTGCTGCTAACATGGGGGCATAGCAATACCTTTCTTTTAATGGTACTTAAATTACTTGATAATCAATTCATTTCAATGTAAACTGATTAGCTATTTAAATGAGAGAATCAATGATGCAGTAGAGTAGATACTGAGTTTTCACTTACATTTCCATTTATTCTTTAAGAAACTCTTCAGACAATATTCTGTGTTAAGGTGAAAGAGTAGAGAGTTCTCTATTTTTTTTCCCCAAAATCCTACAGTTACTGCTTACTAGCTCAGTTCTGCTGTAACTAAGTTGTTATGTGATACTAGTATGTAAAGCCAAATGTTACTGTTGTTAATGATTCTCTACACATACAGAAAGATGTTATATAATCTTTTATATATATATATATATATATGTTTATTTTAGTGGCTAGAACATGAAATAAAGGTTTTATTTTAAGAAGTCAAGTTCCAGTTGACTATTAACTATGACAACAAAAAATTACTTCCGTTTCATGGACAAGTTATCCCAGAGAGGTGGTAGTCTCCATTACTGTAGGTCTTGAAGAAAATTCTAGGCAAAAACCTTGTAAATAGATGTTTATAATAGAATAGATTGGAGTATTTCCTAAAGTTGTTTCCAACTCCATGGTTTTGCATACTCATATTTGTGGAAAAATAAAAATGCATTACTTATAAGCCTACTACTAAGTGATTCTTATGGATCATAACATGCATGTTCCTTGTTCATTTATCTATGGAGTGTCGTGGTTTAACCCTAGCTGGACACCAGGGGCCCACCAAAACCACTCTATCACTCCCCTCTGACCAGACAGAGGAGAGAAAAAGTAAATCAAAAGGGCTCGTGGGTCGAGATAAGGACAGGGAGAGATCATTTTGTCAGTTACCATCATGGGCAAAACAGACTCCACTTGAAAGAAATAATTAATTTATTATCAATCAATCAATCAAAATCAGAGAAGGAGAGGAGAAAAACTGCTAGATCTTAAAAACCTTTCCCCCCACCCCTCCCTTCTTTCTGGGCTCAACTTCACTCCCAGCTTCTCTACCTACTCCCCCCCAGCGGCACAGGGGGACGGAATGGGGGTTGAGGTCAGTTCATCACACGTTGTCTCTGCCGCTGCTTCTTCCTAGGGAGAGGACTCTTCCCCTGCTCATGTGTGGGGTCCCTCTCACGGGAGACAGTCCTCCACGAACTTCTCCAATGTGAGTCCTTCCCTGGGTCAGTTCCCAAAGCCAGTGTCCCCTACGTTCTGCCAGCAAACCTGCTTCGGCATGAGCTCCTCCCCCCACGGGTCCGCAAAGTCTTGCCAGGAACCTGATCTGGTGCAGGCTTCCCACGGGGTCACAGCCTCCTCCCTTCAGGCATCCACCTGCTCCGGCGTGGGGTCCTCCACGGGCTACAGGTGGAAATCTGCTCCACCGTGGACCTCCATGGGCTGCAGGGGGACAGCCTACCCCACCATGGTCTTCACCACGGGCTGCAGGGGAATCTCTGCTCCGGCGCCTGGAGCACCTCCTCCCCCTCTTTCTTCACTGACCTTGATGTCTGCAGGGCTGTTTTCTCTTGCATCCTCTCACTTCTCTTCTCTCTCCGGCTACTGAGCCGCAGACGGGTTTTTTTTCCCTTCTGAAATATGTTATCACAGAGGCACTTCCACTGTTGCTGATTGGCTTGGCCTTGGCCAGTGGCGGACACAGGGAACACTTCTAGCAGCTTCTCACAGAAGCCACCCCTGTAGCCCCCCCACTACCAAGACCTTACCACAGAAACCAAATACAGGAACAAATTAAAATTACTTTTAAATCAGTAGAAAGAATCCTTCTGACATGTATATTCTTTGCATTAAGCCATTTTCAAAATGCACTAAAACTTGATGAAGAAATAATGATCTAAGAGAATTTAGAAATAATGTGAACTACAGTAAATATGCAGGCTTCCCTCAAGTATGCACTTTTATATACTGAAATGGAAATAGGCATTAGAAATAAGTATTTGACCTAAAAGACAGAACATATGAAATAAGTGGGAAACCCCCCAAAATCTAAGTTAGAAAATGTTGAAGATCAAAAAAAAAAAAAATTACAAGAATCAAAAATTTATATGGGATTTCAAAACAATTTTCACTTAAATTCAAAATTGCTGTCCTTAAGCTCCAGATTCAGAGTGTGTGAGACAATACTTATGCAGCATAAGCACTATCTATTTCTTCTAATGCCTGGAGGTGAACCTCTGCAGATGCCACAGTAGACCATCTAACTTTTATGTTCCCTTGGCACCTAGATATTGTACTGCCAATTCCTCATCTACATTCATGGAAGCATGGAGGCATGGAGGAACAGTCATGGCCCCTAGGCTAAGTACTACAGGGTGAATTGGTCATACTTAAATTTCACAGTTCCTGACAGAGCTTTTGCAGCCATTCTCAATTCTAAAAAATATTTTTTTCTATGTATATATAAGTGGTGTGTGGGTGTGGGGGAATAATACAGCTACAAGATCCTTAAAAATGTGAGACTCGTGCTTTCAAGTACATCTAGGACAGATGTCTTGTCCTTAGCACGCCCTCTTTGTCATGAGAGCCTGTGACTATATAGCCTACTGGCAATACATACTAGGCCAAAGCCCACTGTGACAATACTAGAGTTACTCCGTAGGATAAAAGTCTAAATTTATCCATCCTGTCTGTAAGCAATCTCTGAAATGAAGTGCCCTGCAGAACTGTATCTGATTTTTGTTCTTGGAGAGAACTGAGTCGAAACAAGGTCCAAGCAATATGATGACTTCTGTATGATACTGCAGCCAAGGCACAAGTAAATACGCACAAGGCAAAAGGACATTGGATACTTCATTGTGATACATGCAGCCAAGGCACAAGTTAATACGTACAAGGCAAAAGGACATTGGATACTTCATTTGTCTCTACAAACATGAACATGACAGGCATTCAAGAGTTGAAGTGATGCAATTAATAAAGCAGCCTATTTGTTAATTGTATGTTTTTCTCTGTAAGTATTTGGCAATGGGAATTAAGAAATTCTCAGATACTACATTTTTGAGTGTTTGCATGAAGAAATTTCTGGATTGTGCTTGGCAGTAAATCCAAAAGGTCACCAGCTTTGAAAATGTGTCAGAAAGACAAAAAGAAATTAACTGCTAATCAATAAAAGGTCAATTCTTTTCTGATCTAGACTAGGCACTTCGTCAAACATAAAAATAAAAAAAAAAATCTAAGCATCATCAGTGAAGCTATTGACAGTGAGTATACATGTGATTTGTTTAAATTATCTATATTGATAACAAGTCTATGGAAAAATATCTCTAGATTAAAAAAAAAAACCAACTGTCATGTGGAGAAGATGAATTGACAGTTTTCCACTTAGAAACCAACAGGCTAAATGTGGAACTGATGTACAGATTTACATTAAGGTGCCTTCTCTTTTATTATTTTCAGATTGGCCCCTGGCTTCAAAACCTGAAGAATATATTTATACCCACCATCTCCAAGCTGAATAGGTGTTATATTTGCTATTTCCTGTCAAGAGAGATAAACATGGAAATGGCTTGCTCACTTCTCAGCTCCTTAACCATTTTTCTTCCCCTTCAATGTGTGAATTACATCATCTTAGAATCACTTCAACACTGACAGAGTAAAAGTTCCACATTTAAGAAAATTTTAAGATAAAGTAATCTAAACTGGGATAATGGGATCAAATCTCTGAAATAACCAAACACCTTACTATGTCTCAAAACATGGAAGCTGATTTACAGCTCTTTTTAAACAAACAGGATATTGTGGTTCAATTAATGTTTTTTGAATACTTTTTTTAAAAAATTAAAATTAAAAAAAAAGTCTTCCAAAACTTGCATGGTTTAATAACTTTTTTCACAGCCTTAATATGATGCTTTTCTTGTTCATTCACAATTAAGATTGATGTACACAGAGTAAAAAAGGAAAATATTGCTTTCTTCTATAGTTGGGGGAACAGTCTTTTGACACTTAAGTTGCTAGTGTATAGTACTGTACAGGAGAACTATGTCAGGCATGAGCAAGCACATTTATAAAATCTATAAAAAGACAGACCTGTAAATGGTAAGAACCATTTTCTAGTTTGACATCCTGTACAATGTAGGACATGTAACTTAATAATTTTGGAAATTAAGGTACTATAACACCTTCTCTTTCCTACTCAGTTTCTACTATTTGATTACATACTGTTTTACATTTTGACATTGCTGAGTAACATAACATTTTGTAAAATTAAGGCTTTTTTATGATTGAGATATTTCCGAAGAACTATTAATCAGTAATATTTACTAGAATTAATATAAAGTATTTATTCCTTCAGAATAACATATTTATACTATAAATATTGAGAAAAAGGATTTAAAAGGACAGGAAGTAAAATAATTTCCTTTCCTTTCAGCATTAATTATCCTTTACCTGCCCACTCTAAAGTGCTACAAGAATGGGGACAGATAACAAATTCAATGAGAAATGCTCAGGAGTATCTTATATTATTATGACTGTGAAAACATTGCATAAACACAGTAATATATATGTGAAAAGAAAAAAATACTGAATTACAGAGCCAACATAGAGAAGCATAATTCATTTTCCACAACGCTCATGCTCTTCTGTGCGTGTACATGGCTACACAACCTTGTGAGCATGGAGAGAGACTGTCTGTGGATATAGCTTCCCAAAGAGAAAATAACCTGCAGAGAAAGGCATTGAAAGTCAGCATGCTTAGATAGATACACATAAGAAGTTCCTCAGGACATACATGAATGTTAATTCCTGCCCACACAAATAATGGAGATACTGCATTGCTGTTCACCTGGAATTGCAAGAAGATGATCCCAACTATTCAGTTTCACAATCCTGAAACCTTTCCTGATGTTAGAAATCTACAGGCTTTTAATAAACTGAGGGAAAAATAATAAACATGCCTAATATCTGTCTGGAAAAGTGAGTAAAATTAAAAGACAGCGGGGTGAGTAACAGGAAGACTGTTGTCTAACGGAGACTGGGTAGGAATTTGCAGGTATTTAAGGTGAATAAAATCAAATGACAGACAAAGAGAAGATCTGTGATGAGAGTAATTTTTTAATTGTCCTTTTCTGAGATAACACAACTTTTTCAGTAGATTTTTGTTCAGGTTTGTGTTTAATGTTACAGTAGGTTTTGAGACATTTGTATCAGAGGAAGAGCTTTTAATATTAGTTTGCAGACCAAGATACAATTTCCCAGTTCAAATAAAATTACAGCGCACTACTTGCTCTGTACAGTTCTGTTCTGTTTTTTTGGGTTTTTTTTATTAACATCCAAAGCAACAGAGATGTCATCAGGGAACTTAAACGTTGATATACATCAGGGCATGGCCTGGGCCAGTAGCTCCATGCAGGTCAGGGGCCAGGAGCCAGCGGGGCTCCCTGGGGTCCATCAGGGCAGGGCCTGGCAGCCCCAAGCACTGGGCATCTCCATGGGGATGGGGATGGGCTGAGGCTGGGCTGGGCCATGGTGCTCAGACCTGGCCCCACAGGTAGGGTGCAGGGCTGGAGCTGGGGCCAGGCCTGGGTGAGCCACAGCTGACAGCAGCTGCCAAGGCCTGGGGAGGCTGGGCCACTTCCCCTACCTCCCCCCATGATATATATACATGCTGACAACATATATACATGCGGTGGCATCCTGTTCCATGCACGTTGGCATGGTTTCCAGAAAAGAAGAAACATCAAATGGAAGAAAGATAAAAGCATGACAAAAAGGAGGCTACGATCACCACTGACATATGCAAAAGCAGACTTTGGTAAGTTTTAGGGTACATCTGATGCCAAGTGCACATCACTAATGTGCTCTTGATAAGAGGGTATCTCACTGCTAATAATCAGTTGTTACTACTGAGGTTCAATAAATAAGGGACATAAATTTACTTGTCGTATCATTACCTAAAAATGAGGTAGGTAATAAAAGTATAATTTCATTCTTATAAATTGAAAGGAATAGTTTAAGTATTTTAATTAGCAATTGACTAGATAACTACCACCATACTAAAATAAATGCTAATTAACATGCTAATTTTTAGCAATTAATTGATATCCAATCAACCCACTACAGTTATTTTGTTAAACACCAGTTAAATCCTAAAGCTCTTTGCAAGTTTAATTTATCAATTACAGAGCAAAAGCACATTTATTGCTGGCATGGTTGGGTTAATTATAAGGCAATGAGTTTAGGTTGGTATTACTTTTTAAGTTTATTAAATCTTATTAAAAAGGTTATTTTTTAAATGTACAATAAACATTTAATCTAAATTAAATAGGTGAATTTAATTAATTTTTAAAAGTTTCATGCAGCTTCATGTAATGTTATAGGAGAACTGGTATCTCAGGCCTGAGAACTAAACTGTCTGCTCCTCTCCCATCATTGACTATTGTATTTAAAAGTATGTATGACATCAAGATCAGAAAGCTACTTATTTTCCAACCACATCCATCCTTCATTGCCTATTATTAGCTTCTTGTCATATACCATTATGCTCTTACGTTCATGAAAAACTCTTCCACATGGGTTGACAGATACTCTCATGTTTATGAGTATTTAGATACTAGAACATTTGCTCTGTATAAGAAATTATTCAAAGTTTATACATAGCATAACTTGCCTTACCTTACTCTGTACAGAACTGATTAAAATACAGTGGTTAACAAAGATAACTGAGAAATTTATTCTATATATTTTGCAATGTGTTAGAATAAACTCATAACTACAAATGTTTATAAAGTTGGTACCGAGTTCACTACACAAAAATGACTGAAAATGACTAAATGATAAATGCTTCAAATATTTCTTTCAATTACTGTTGCATCAAAGTTACTGGAAAGAAAAAGATAAAAACATCCATCAAATTAAGACAGATGCAAACCAGGTAAGACAACTAATAATTACTTTTGGAATCCTCTTTCTTGACATTTGAAGTTTCATACTACTTTTTCTTTATTCCTTGCAAACAGTAAGTATTTTACTCCTAATTATTAGTATTAGTATTAGCATTAGCATTAGTATTACTTAACTTTATTGTTATTGATTTTAATACTTACATATTTACTTATGTTTAATCTTATAAAATGAAACAATCAGAGTCTAATTCAACATTCTAATTATGCATGTATATGAAGACATATTTCTGTCTTGGTGGATTTGCCCAATTCCTGTTTTAATTAATTGTTACAAAGAGCACACGTAAAGAATAGAAACATTCTTTCATCATATTTGCATTACTGTTTAGATTCATAGTTCATACTGTAGAGTTACAAGTGAAATTTTGGAACAAATGAGTAAGTTTATAGCAAAATTGTGTTAAAATTAATTTTAAAGGGCTGGTTATAGCTTCAAAGAGTTTATGAAGGTTATTAATTTACTCTTGTATTTATTTGAGCAGCATAGTTGGATAGTAACAAAATGATAGATTAAAATGTCAGGATTTTTTTTTTATATAGTAGGCTATATAAATCAATAACCATGCCTTCGAAGCTCTTCTAGCTCTAGGAGTTTTGTTATCTTGTTGAAGTTTGTGCCATATGTCATTAAACACTGAGACAGTCTCAGCATAAATCCTTTATTCTTTTTAGAGCTTAAAAATTTGAAAAATGTAATTTATTGTTATTAAAAAAATTATGAGCCATATTTAATTGTGAACCAGTTAGAACTGAGTTAAACTGGACATTTCCACAACTAGGCATTTGTTCATTTTCAGGCAAATTTCCATTCAGAATATTTTCCCCCCTGATTAAAATGAATAAGAATTATACATTAGATTAAATAAAGCAGGATGTGAGTTAAATTTGGATTAAGCAAGTAGATCAAGACTTCATAAATAGCTTTTATTTTCAGTCTTTTTTCTCCTTTTCAACAATGTGAGAAATGTATTACTTGGTTTCAGTAGGCATTTTAAAATAGTTGGTTTAAACATAAAGGTATTAACTATCAGTGGTGATTTTTTCCCTTTCTACTCAAAATAAATAGCATCTGAAAAAGTCTTAAGGGTTGTCCAGAGATATGAGTTACCTCTTTGCTTCCTTCTCCCACAGCATGTAGGGTCAGTTTGTTCTTGATCAATATGTGAGAGAACATGCAACACCATAAATAATTCCCCCAAAACACACCACTTCATAAGCCCAAGGCTTTGCAATGCTCCTGGCACCTCAGCTCCTCACTTCCCCAAATCACAACCAGACGGCTGAATCTTCGGTCTATTATCTGTACACTCACCACTATAATCAGTGATATTACTCCGAAGATATGCATTCCTTGGATTAGGTGGACTCATATCCAGCATTCTTAGGGTGAAAATAGCAAAAGAAAAGATTAGGTTTTATTTAAAAGTTGGTAATGAAGTTAGTAAGAAAAATGCAGTAATAAAATATAGGTCTACATGAATACTTAACAGCATCAATCATTCCCACCTTCCCAGGAGCCTCTCTCCTATCTCCAAGTCATGCTGATGTGAACAAAAGATTTCCCCAGTGGATCTGGGGAAATAAGCAACAATGTTTTGATTGAAGCTCCCAATGAGAGCAACTCTCATTACAGCCATCCAAGGGATAACTAAAGGCTCTTTGATTTCTTTCCAAAGCAAATGAACTATTTCAGCATTTGTAAAGGAACCAGCAGGACTTTTCCTCTCACCAACAACTTCTGGGACATTGCTGTATCATGGCTTTAACTGATTCCTAGAATTTGAGAGAGCAGAAATTGTAAGCTCCTATGTTTCTTTGCGTTTGTATTTTCCTTTATGACAGTTTCTGGGTAGATGCTGATATTCCATTTAATCTTATTTTCTCTTCAAAATGTCTGCCAGGGCCTTGTGTGCAACAACAGGCTCTGCAGCCTCCTTTGCCACAGGGATTTAGCTGCTGGTGCTCAAGGCTATCTATGATATGACACAGTTGTGTAAATTTGCACTGGATTTGTGGATATTGTGAAAATACTCATCACCTCTGGACAAAATGACAAATCTCTTGCTAATTCAGATAATACACTGTAGATGGCTTAAAAGAACCCAACAACAACAACAACAACAACAAAAAACAATTGGTATATCTTTATCAACCATAACAGCCATTCCCAGAATATTTGTAAAATGGGTGGGATTTTGGGGGTGAATGGTTTTGGTTTTTTTGTGTGTATGTAGTTGTGGTTTTGTTTTGTGTTGGATTTTTGGTTGGGTTGTGTGTGTGTGTGTGTGTGTGTTGTGCTTTTTCTGTTGTGCTGTTTAACACCAAGACTTGACACTGATGGCTAAAAAAACCCCAAACAAACAATAATGAAACTTCTAAATCCTGCTCAGTGAAAACAGTGATTGACACTAAGTATAGTCAAGAAGCCAGTTTTAGTTGTGAAGCAGACATCAGCTACAGTGGAATAGCTACATTAAAGCCACCCTACTAAAGCCACTCCACTCATTCAAGTAGATTTTCTCAGGTAGAAAATTTAACCAATTGTAGAACTGATAGCACTTAATATTCTCAGTAATATAACTAACAGAAAGCACTTTAAACATGAGTCTTATTACTGGGTTCACTCCGAAGTCATATACAATTAGAGCAATGGTCTTCAGAACAAGAAAATAAATTGAAATATTATGTTAACTATAAGTATTATCGTAATTGTATCTGAGTGAATAGAGGGAAAAATATGCTTATAAATAATCCTGTCTCCACACTATCTAATCTTCTCATTTATGAAAATATATTGATGGTGTGAATCTCAGTAGAAATTAATTTCGTGTCCTCAGATTTATTTTATGATGCAACAAAATATTTCTGCAACAAAATTAATTTCATTTTAAGGAAATTCAGTGACAGTTTTTGAGGACTATATTATCCTGTGAGGAAGCAGATAAAAATATAACAAATCTGATATGATGAATCTGATACATCAGACACTTGCTATGGTCAGTTTGTTAAGTCTAGCCAAAAGACTAGAGGTTCTTAACAGAAGACAAACACAAAGTAGTTTGTCATCTAACACCACCCTTAGATCAAGATCAGTAACGTAAAAATGTTTATTTATGTTCTCAAGAAATTAAAGAACATAAACCAAATGACAAATACCCAAAGGAATTACTTTGTATTGTAAACTTCAAAGTCTGAAGTTTTTTCATTTAAAACTTTAAGTAGTTTTCAAATGTAAAACAATTTGCAAAAATCACAGTCTCTTTATGGACAGTTGGTGAATTTTAAGAGCTAAACTTGAAAAATCAATTATCCATGGTGCACTGATGTCCCTATTGACTACTGCTTGCAAATTCTGAACCATATTTGGTGTCAGAAAAACAGATGATTATTAGCAGGAGGCCAAATCCAACAGCGCGACAGAGGTAAAACTGCTGCAGCTCCATGCCCATGGGTCCAACCAGTAGCAAGGCTGAGCATGTATTCCCAGTATGCATGTACACACCGTACACACATATTCAGTGCATATATGCATATATACTCGGCCACACACCGGCCACACACCAGCCACACTGGTCATCACAGTCACACTCATCTTTCACACAAAGACAGACAGCACCAGTGGCCTCATCCTGATCCCATCTCTGGCTGAACTTGATGAAGATCTGTTAGTGGGAAACATATGTATCTATAGGCATGCATATATTTTTGTATATATATAAACATATAAATGCACATATGTACAATGTGGAACCCTCCATCAGTTGGGCTAAGACACACAGTCAAAACAGTGTCTACTTCTTTTATCCCAGTCTCCCCAGTGGCTGGCACCTGCACATATGAACCTCCAGGGCCACACACTCACACAGACACACAACACACACACACACACACAACACACACACAACACACACACACACACACACACATGCACACACACATGCATGCAGATCTCTCAGTTGACCCCCAGGCCCCACGATCTCTCCAGCAGCTGGCTGGCAGTTCCCACCAGCCTCTCCTGTGGTCTTGGTCTTAGAGAAAAGCACACTTGCCCTGGCTCACAGCCATCTCACCCACTTGCTGGCTAGTCCAGCTTCATCTTCGCTAATGTCCACACACTTGCATACCTGCACTTGCTCCTCGTGCTGGCACCACAAACAGGCAGGCCTCTGACCACTGGTCTGACTCCAGTCGCTGGCACTCAGACCACCATACATACATGTGCACAGAGTAGAGAGGCCTTTGACCAGCAAAATGATTAGATATGGAATTTAATAAGATGATGGGACAGACCGTGATGACCAGGCTGGGGTGTGGCCAGGCAAGCATACTGACCAGCAACCTGCTTACATACAGTCACCCCCTTCTATACCCTTAGTCCTCTGTTTTCTCATGTTTGTTCTTCCCCAAACCACCTGGATCCCTCACTTTCCCTTCCTTTTTTCCCCTCCTCTAAACACAATGTAGTAAGTCCTGTGCAATCCCCAAACGTTCTTCCCCTGCGTGCCATAATGTGTCCCAAATCCCCTAGGTAGTGTCTCCCCCTCATTCTGTAAAATGAGACACTCCCTTTGACTCCTCATGAGGCGAGTGTCACCTCTGGACCCTGGGGCTGAGGTTCTCCTGGGGCAGCCCTGGAAGGGACTAGGTAGGGGCTCCTTTTCCTGATGCAGTTCCTGGGATTCCCCCACCTTCCATTGTGCCATTGTGCTCTTTTTCTGTGTGTGCAGGCGTGCAACCTAACAATGTTCTTTAGGAGAAATCAGATATGTCGAAAAAATACTAAATATGCAGCAGAAACAAGAGTCATTAACATCTTCCTTTAATTATATTACAGGCAAAAATTGAGACTATAATCTATATAAACTAGAAAGAATAATTATTTTGTGTTTTTTTAAAAACAAATTTTTTTAAATGTTAACAATTTACATATGTAGATTTGTAGTGATGAAACAAGAGATGCTTTCAGTATGCTGAAACCTTTCGGTTTATATGTTACCTGTGTAGTCAGCAGAATGCAATGCAAGTTAAGACACACACACGAAGAAATGGAAAAACATACAATAGTTAACTGTGTCAGATGCAGCAACGTAAAAAACATGAAAGAGTTTTTAAAACAAAAACAACTTTAAAAGGCATTTTAACCATGCAACAATGTAAAATCTATAACATTTTTCTTCTGCAGGCATGACAATCTTGTAACAGATACACAAAGGAAAAAAATGAAGAGAACAATAAAATACAACTTTTTTGTGTTTGAGAGTTTTTGAGAGAACTGTACAAATTGCTTCATTAGTTCACAAGCAAAGAGAAGAGGGATTCCAGTTTCATCCCTAGTTACACAAATTCCCTTTTCAATTTCCATATTCTCCTGCCAGTGTATTTCTTAAGTTGCTTAGAATACCTATTGACTGAATCTAGTCTTGCATCTTGGTGTGTAGCTGAGTTCCAGATGCTGTAGTTCCTATATTTGTTCCTCTTAAGTGGAACCTTATATTCAGTATTAAAATTTTCCTTGGTGCAATAGATAAGGGTAACTATATGACTCAGAACCAAACTGATGATGGGATGTGATGGTCAGAGATTTTCCTAAGCTAGCTAATAAAAACATTCACCAGTATTTTGACCTGTTCAGATCTCTATCTATGCTTCTTATCCATCCCCCTACCCTGCTGAGTTTTGAGAAAAAAGGTTAAATTCATATATGAATAAAGATTTTCTTTCCTGTCTTAAAATATATATTTACATGCATTATAGGTATAAAGCAGAATTAATCTAAAAGAACTGCATGTCTAAAAAGAACAAAAATAAATATATCTTTTTTTTAATGAGTAATGACATTTTTTATACAGCTCTTCTTATAGGTACATTTTTCTGCATTCCTATGCCTAAAATTGTTGCTGGGTCACACACCTGATAATTATCTTTTTTTACATTTATTTGAAAATCAGCAATTAAATGTGTGTACCATATTTTGTTTGAAAATTTACTCATGTAAGTATTTTTTCTATAAAGCACATAGCATCAATCCCCTCCTTTTTTTTTTTTTTTTTTTTGGCAACAAAGGTATTTTCTTCTACTCTTGAAAGGCTTGTGTCCCCAACCATTCATTGCTTATTTTTATTTCTACATATATTTTATGTTAGAGTATAAAGCCAACCTTTCCATCACCCAGCACAACAATAATAGTCATTCCAAGTCCAGCATTACAAAAGATTTGGGGAAGTCTTTCCAGGTAATATCATCTTCTCTGTGGTGTCTTTCACTTCTCCCCCTTTTTTTCATTAAGCAAGAATAATGTCTTCTCTCTTTTTCAATATAGGTGAAATTCATAGAGTTTAATTTAAAATAAATAGGCAATAGTTACCTCATCCCTAGGGAATTGTTACAACAAGCTAAAACCAGCAAGGGGCAAGCAAGTCTAGACAAGACTTTGTACTATTAGGTCAGTACAAAGCTCGTGGCCTTTTACAAGTAGTGGGAAAAATCACATTTACTAGGCTACAGCCAAAAGAGGCTGAAGCTGGGAATTTGGGTCTTGGAATGAATTCCCAGCATCTCTTCCATAAGATAAAGCTATACAGTTTAAAAAAAGATGGCAAGATGTGAGCACTGAATCTTCAATCTTCTCCTCTGCTGAAGTGTCATCTGGCTTATATTGTATCTTGGCTCCGAGTACCTGTGGAGAAGGCAACCTATCAGAAAGGAATCTAGATGTTAAGTGAATTGAGTACAAGTCAATAATGGTCACCTGCTTCTGGGGCCAAGGAGAACATCTTTGTTTATCAGTAAAGGCAAAACAGCGTGTACCATTTTCCTCAACCTTAAATCACCCATATGCCCTGTAATACTGTGAACATGCTGTAATTATCAAGAAAGTTTTTCTTACATGGTTTTAGAATTGCTTTCATTTGGTTCTTACAGTAGGATATTATTCTGAAATATCTTTTGATCTTTTACAGTATCTGTTGTTTACAGGTTGGCCAAACATCCTTACTTCAGCAGATGCTGAGGTGTAATACAAGATCTGCAAAGTGAGGAATTGATACGGTTTGATATCCACATTACACACAGGGATTTGGAGACTATTTCATGGGGTTTTCTTTGTTTTGATTTCTTTTTTACTTTGGATATTGCTCTATTCTTGTCTTATGGATTGGTTGCCCATTTGCAACCTGAGTGCAGGCAGTAGGCTGCTGGAGAACACCTTCAGTTTATTGTCATTGAAAACAAATTCTTTCCATGTTCTCTGAGACTGCTCCTTGTTGCAAACCAAAGTTCACTAAAAGTGCACGAACATTATTTTTTTAATTTAAAACAGCAATACTTTTTTTTTAAACTGTTCTTCCAGTTGTCTACTTTGTCCTGAGCTTGGATTTGCATCGTGGAAGGTCTTACAACCTACAGTCTGATTCCTTTGTCTTGAAAGTGTACTGTTAACAGAATTTCAGTTCACAGGGCAAGACAAGAGTTAAATTAAAAACCTTCATGACCTTCAATAACCTCCATGAGATAAGAACTTCTAAAACATTTGTAGTATTTATGTTAGATCCTCAGCTGCAACTGTTCTGCTCTACCGACTGACTCTTAGGTGCCCCACACTATTTGCTAATATAGAAATTTTATACATGGGGTCTTCTGGGAGATTAGTTTGAAACACACACTCCTTATCTGAACTAAAACTCTATGCAGGCATACACTTCATGTCCTGTTCAGCATAGTCTTAGAGAGGTATGCTTACAATTACAGCATTTATCTATCTCCTTTTTATGGTAGATGTACAAAGAAGGATTTAGATAATTTTGAGAGGACTTTTGCTCATACTCAGTGTTTGGTCTTTATATGAAACTTTAGTTACCACCTTTCTATGCTTACAGAAAGGCTGAAAGTAAAGAAAAAAAGTTACATTTGAATCTTGACATAAGGATTGAACTAAAGTGGTATTTAAGCCATTTTGTATAGTTATTCTCCATTTAAGAATGGTCTCCTATCTATTTTCCTGAATGGATTTTTAGTTATTTAATTGTTACTTCACTGGACTATATAATTGGCTCTTATTATTCTACTCCACTTTTCCAGTCCTTAACACCACCTGCCCAAGAAAACAGGTGTCTATTGTCCTGAACTATGTTGTGTGGGGAATCATCACACTGAAATAATTTGCTTCCTTACTGGTGATGGTTCTAATACGTTATTAGACAATTTATCTAGTTTCCAGATAACAATGACATTGTGTGTGTGGTTTGTTATAAAAGCGCCTGTTAGTATTTTGTCTCATGGTCTACTAGAAAACATGTGCACCCTGCAAATTCAGAAAGAAAGGCAATATATGAAGAATGCAGCTTAATTAAACTGCAGCTTAATTATCTGATCTCCTGTGGGAAATACCCAGCAAAGATTCATCTAGTCCAGTTCACCATTCATTCTCTATTTGTCTCCACCTATTTGGGAAAGACAACTGCTGTCTTGTTGAACCCCAACTTCTTTTAAAGAATGCTTTCCTCTGTGGATTCTCAAGGAATCAAGCCTCTGTTAATACAAGTTAGCAGAACTTGACATTTGCCAAAAAATGGCATAGACAATTAATTGGTTATCCTTCCTTCTCAACCACAGCTGGTACTTTGACAGCTCTCCTCTCCTATCAACCAAAAAATCCGTCTGCTCCTTTGTCAAAATCCATCTGCTCTCTACTATCAGTCCTAAATACCCACTGCAACACTTTTTGGTAGTTAATCTTCCAACCTTCTTATTTTCATTCAAATATTGCTACCTGCTCTTTCACACATCTGCCTTTGTTCTCTGACAGAATCCTTCAGGCTCTATCTATGCCCTTCATCTATGCCATCCAAGCAAATGTCCCATGTATGTGCTAAAATCTCCATCCTGATAAATAAGCTCTTTAAAAGATCAATGCCCTGCAAAATCCCAAAATTCTAATCAATATACTGCTTATTCTAGAAGGTGCCTTGCGCTTGATTGTGAAAGAAGAATAAGGAGTGCCAAAACCAAATTGTTCCTGTTAGTACTGAACTTCAGGCACTGGAGAACGTGGATCTTGTTGGCCACAGAAAACTATTACTTGGCTTTCACAGTGCATGCTACTGTAAGTTGAAAAGCCTCTAGTGTTTCTGTTCTCAGTGATTCAGCAATTCAACCATGAGATACTACTTTGGATGTCCACATCATCCCTGAATGTCTAATACTTTTGAGAAGCAGATAGAACCTGTTTGTCATCCATCCATTCAGCCATAAGCCCATGTAAGTCTTTGATTTGGTTCTGTGTCCATATGATAAATTTTATAATAGTGATCAAAACTGAGATTGGGCAAAAGCTTATGAGGATAAAACATTATGTTATAAAGGGCTGAGTTAGGAAAAAAGGCCAGAAAAAGCAATTTAGATTGTGTATACATGCAAAGGAGTGGGAACAGTAAAACAAATTAAGATGCTTGGTAGGAAAATTTACTACTTGGAGTACATTTGCACCTTTGTAAAGATTTTGATGTACTATTTTTAAAATGTACTATGAACATACTTCCTTTGCATGTCACTTCCTAGCAATGTAGGAGATGCCTCTTACCTCTTGAGCCAATAGTAAATATAATACAGTAATTAACAGCTCTGGTAGATTTTAACCTGGTCAGGATGAGATCTGTGCTAGTTCAATGGCACTGACTTACATCTTTCTTCTTAGATGTTACAATTCTAGCAGTTTTTTAGTTAGGCAGTTCAAGAAGAAATGAGATATATTGAAGATTCTCAATTCATTCTAAAAGTACTTCTGCTTTCTGTAAAAAACTGAAAAAAGGTTACTGAAAAAACAAAATGGACTATGCAAACATTAGAGTTCATCTACAATTTCCTATACCATAACTAACCGCCAACGCTTTATCTACATGGAAGAATTGCAAATTACCTCAGACTGCTCATTACTAACATTTATAATGAATCATGATTTCTGTGTCAGAAGCAATTGTGAAGAAGAAGTGTTAAGAGTTAAAAGGTTCACACACACACACAAAGGCAGTACATTGTGAGAGCAGAGGTATTGGGGTCTATATATGGTTTGTTACAGTAATGATTAGAATACCCTATAATGTACCCACATACTCTCTAATCCCATGGCTAATTATTTCCTTAGATATTCCTGTTCTTAGAGAAGTCACTTGTGACCTGAAGGTCAAGCACATTGCAGCATTATACTTTTCCATTTTCTAACAATAATTGTTGTATTTTTACTGGGAATGACTATTTATTCAAATATATTTCATTTTATTTTCTGACTGTGAAAGTTACAAAATTATATGCTCTAAAAACTTATTCACCATTGGAAATTATAAAGCAGGCCAGCTGGTGATCTCCTTGCTCAAAGGTTCACAATGCCAGCAGTCCTTACTAACTGAAAGATTGCATGCAGACAAAGATAAAGATCTTTTTGAATAAGTATGTGAAGTTAAGTCCTTTACTGCACAGTAGATTATACAATAAGTTAGTTCAGATTTTTTTCTCATTAATTCTTTAATTGTTAATAGCACTGTTTGCCATCTTAATCATGTGATATTCAGTTACTGGTTTGTAAGAATGAGAATTAGGCATTTTTTCAGTTTCTAATCAAGAGAAAGTTTTGAAAAATTAAAGACTGGCTTTGCAGGTAAAGATACAGGGTGTTTGTTATTCGGTAGTTAAAGTCAATGTTTCCCTTGCCATTCATTTCATTCTGTCTCCAGTGCTGTTACCCTCCAGTTCAATCCTTATTGACCCACAACAATTTATTTGAAAATAAAATGCTTCTTCTCTGTATGCAATAGACTGTCTATGCAGATCAAAGTTTTTGGTATCAGATATTTATTTACACCAGCTGAGAACTTTCTATAATTAAATGCCTTTGGTCTAATATTGGAAAAAAAGATGAGGGCATCTTGCTACCAGTAAACTAGTAAATTTGGAAGAGAACCAGAGAAAGTGATCTGAGGGAACACTGGAGGTGAAAGCTTTTTGTAGGTGGAAATACTGATCTGTCACCATTAAATGACTTCTGTTGAGGAGAGTGACATAGTATCTAATTTTGTTATGCCCCATGGGTGGTTTAGCTGTATCTAATGCTTAAGAAGCTGCAGATTAGTCCAGCAGTATGAACTTAAAAGTATTTATACTCAGAAATAAGTCCTGCTCATATCAGTTTTCTAGTCTGACCTCTGTGAGGTGTAAATGTTACAGCTTAACAGGTATTACTTATGAGGAAAGAAGAATTGAAGCTAGACCAGTAGTTAATGGATTGAGGATTAAGTGTTGTTTTATTAAGGATTATTAGAACTATGACATATTTAGAGTACTTAATGAGTGACCCTCTTTCTTTCTGCCTTCTGAACTATTTTGGTAATACTTGGTATAGATGCTGTCTGGTTTTAAAAGGCTGTGGGAATAAAGGTTTGTCTTTTCCATTGCTTCTATTTTACAACAATATCCTGCATTATTCTAGCAAATAAATTTGTTAGTCAAAGTGTATTTAAGACATTTCTTCCTAAAATTTTTAAAAAATTTGTTTTCTCTGTGCCTTAAACAGCATTCTAGCACTTTGAATAATTACTTTTATTTGT
Organism: Gorsachius magnificus; assembly: GCA_034008185.1. Lineage (NCBI taxonomy): Eukaryota > Metazoa > Chordata > Aves > Pelecaniformes > Ardeidae > Gorsachius > Gorsachius magnificus. The sequence goes on from CM067081.1 coordinate 40,879,818, forward strand.
AAATAGTTATTTTATTTGTTGCATCTCTGTTTAGCTGATATTTTTCTAATTGGCAGTTCTAGGATCTCCTTGGAGTTCTGTAAAATCATTTGCCATTGGCTATGTAAGTTCATTGGCTAATTCTTTTAGCACTCTCTGATGGATTTAATCTTGCCCTGCTGATTCAAAACATTAATTTGGTCAGGTATTTTCTCATTTGCTCTTTAACAGTGTTGATGTCTGTTCTCTTATGTTGTTCATCTACTCCCAGCATAATTAATCATTACACACAAGAGTCCTTTTGAGTGAACTGAAGCAGAGCAAGTACTTAGAAATTCGACTTTTTTTTCCCCTCCAGTGTATTTCCTTTCTGATAATTAGAGCCCTTACCTTTCCTTTTATCTTCCCTTTTTCTCTGAAGTATCTAAATAATTGTTTTTGTTTCCTTATCTGTCACAGAAATATATTACTACTGAAGTTTGCTTATCCACATTATTTTTTTATAACTTCTTAACCTGACTTTGCTTACTCTTGCAATAAAATGTTGCAGTTGCAACAAATTGCCATCTCTGCATGTTGTAGAACTTATACCTCCAGAGCAGATTAGTTTCTTGTTTTCCGTTTGTTTCATTTGTGGAACTTACACTTAATGTGAACCAAGTGTAGGACAAAATATTGAAGGTCCTTAAGCCACTAATGGTTAAGTACCGGTTCAGGAATATTCATGAAATTGTGGAAGAAACAGCAGTGGACTGAATGTAACGTGAGAACTGGCTTTGGCATGGATTCAAAACTGCTATGACAGAGAGGATGAATAGGAAGAGGTGGAGGCTACAGCATCAATGGACTATTCAGTCTCCTATCAACCAGGTAGTTTTAGGAGAGGCAGAAAGGTGGTTATGTCATGCAAGGTACTTCTAAGATACAAGTCAATATAGTTAAGTAGCAACAATAAAGGAACAATTATAGAGCTTCACATTTTAAAACCTGTGAGCATATATAGCAATAGTCCCTGTACTTTCCAAGTTAGCAAAACCAAGAACTAGAAAGCAGAGTAAAACTGAACAAGAAGTATTAACAGGTAAAGTTCCACAACTGACATGAAAACTAAAAAGAAGGAAGAATACTTATTAGGAATTTAATCTTTGGTTAGAATGACAACTGAAGAGGCTGCTCTTCTCTAGATATGAATCCAATTTAAATATTTATTTAGCTTTTGAAAGATGAGATCTCCTCTTTGCTATTTAGCATACATGGAACTAGTGTGCTGTATCATATAATAGTACTGAATGGGCTTTTTGATTTTCTTAAAAATAATGCATACTTCGATAAAATAATGAATAGCTATTATTTTAAACACCCATCTTAGCTTCCTTTAATCTACAAAAGGAGAGTAAAGTGTCATTTTTAAAAAGTCACTTTACCAAACTCTTTATAACCAGTAGTGCTATATGTGATGTTTGGTCTGTTTGTGGATTGAATCTTTGAGTGTCATAGAAGAAAGAGATCACAAGTCTTTGTTAAATTAATATCTATTGTTCCCTGCTGAGTATGCCCAACTCTTTGATTCACCAAAACACAAGATCTGTAAATATTTTTATTTCTGCCTCTTATTCAAGAACATAGCTATTTTAGTAGCCCAGTAATAGGTTACAGGTGACATACAGTTGCAAAAGCATAATATTGCAGAGGACAAAAATGGACAAGATCAGTTGAAAGCTGAGTGATGTTTCTTAGCAGCCACATTTTATTTGGCACTTGCAAACAAAGCCTAACAATCAAGGACACAGAAATTAATATTAAATTCAAGACTGAGAAAAGAATTCTTAAAAATACAAAACCCCCTGACTATTCAGGAGTATTTTGATATTTTATTTTCTGAATGAACTTGCGTAGAAGAAACAAGTAACATTCTGAAGCAGTAAATTATACAGTTCTTAATAAAAAAAGAAAAAAAAAAGTATGTAATTTCAGTTTAATTACACTCAGTCAAGTAAGCCAGATGCTAGTTTCTACTGTATTTACTTACTGCAGAACAAAACAATGTAACGGGATACTTTGTAGATAAAAGGGCTTGAATTTGTGGCCTAAGTCAAATCAAGATACCGTGCATAGTCATTTATTAATTGAGAAACTGACATTTCCAAATGTCTTTGAAATAACAGGAGGTTTGTCCATGGAACTCATTAGATTGATAGTTCAACCAGTAGGACACAAATGACCAGCTCTGTGGCTGAAACGTGAAACTGCTATAAATATATTTGCTATGAATTTCTGCTTATGTGTATCAGTCCTTGATTCTAAACACAAACTGAAATGAAAAAAATGAAAAAAACTGATAATCAAAGATGAAAAATTGTAACATACTTGTTACTTTCAAATCCCATTATAATTATTAGATCTCTTTTAATAATTATGTGGATATCAGTTATCTATTACTGTATGATCATAATTTTCATTCACAAGTTGATATATGAATTTTAATGTTTTGTTTGTAATTCTTGGTATCTGATACTTTACATAAACAAAATTGTGTACCAAACACATTACCTTAGTGTGGGGCTTTGAGAAAAAGCATGTTTTATATATGTACCTCACAAAGCTCAGGAACAAACACTGTTCTCCAGAAAGAAACAATGAGGGAAGAAATATACAGAAAATCTTTACAACTTATAGAAAAACTTTACAAGATTTCCTATAGCTCCATTGCCTCCTTTAGCTTTCTTGAAAATCATGATGATCAGACTCATGAAGTGAGTTAAATTCTGGGTTTGAGTCTCAACCTTACTAGGTAGCTCTATAAAAGCATTCTGACTGTGGGCAGTTGACCCTGGCTGGATGCCAGGTGCCCACCAAAGCTACTCTATCACTCCCCTCCTCAGCTGGACAAGGGATAGAAAAATATATCAAAAGGCTCATGGGTCCAGATAAGGACAGAGAGAGATCACTCAGCAATTACTGTCATGATCAAAAGAGATTTGACTTGGTCAAATCAGAATAAGATAATAAAAAATAAAATAAAATCTTAAAAACACCTTCTTCCAGGGCTCAACTTCCTTCCCAGTTTTCTCAACGCCTTCCACCGCACCAGCACAGGGTGGCAGGGAATGGGGGTTGTGGTCAGTTCATTACTCATTGTCTCCGCTTCTCCTTCCTCCTCATGCTCTTCCTCAGCTCCAGCATGGGCTCCCTCCCACAGGAGACAGTCCTCCATGAACTTCTCCAACGTTAGTCCTTCCCATGGGTGCCTTCCAAGGGGTACAGTCCCTCAGGAACAGACCGCTTAGGTCCCCCACAAGGTCACAAGTCCTGCCAGCAAACCTCTTCTAGCTACGGGCTCCGCTTTGCACAGGTCCTGCCAGGAGCCAGCTCCAGCACAGGCTTCTCATGGGGTCACAGCCTCCTTCAGGCATCCACCTGCTCCAGTGTGGGGTACTCCATGGGCTGCAGGTTGGTATCTGCTCCACCATTAACCTCCATGGGCTGCAGGGGGACAGCCTGCCTCACCACGGTCTTCACCATGGGCTGCAGGGGAATCTCTGCTCTAGTGACTGGAGCACCTCCTCCCCTTCCTTCTTCACCTCCCTGACCTTGGTGTCTACAGGATTGTTCTTTTCACATATTCTCACTCCTCTCTTCAGCTGCAGCTGCAGAGCTTTTTTCCTCCCTTCTTAAATATGTTATCCCACAGGTGCTACCAGCGTCGCTGAGGGGCTCAGCCTTGGCCAGCGGTGGGTCCATCTTGGAGCTGGCTGGCATGGGCTCTATCATACATGGGGACGTTTCTAGCAGTATCTCACAGAAGCCACCCCTATAACAACCATCACCCTCCCCAGCTACCAAAACCTTGCCATACCAACTCAATACACTGGTTTAACACAATGGAAAATAATAGACTTGGCAAAAACTTGAATGTCACTAGTAGGACTCTGGTTGTACATGGATGAACCTCCTTGAACCACTTGATCTTAAGAAAAAACTGTATCTCCTTTGTAATGATACCTGAAGGTCTTAGTTACATAAAAAGAAAGAAAACTTAGTATTTTAAAATTTGATTGCCAAATGGTAGCAAAAAATAGAAACCCATTGCTGAAGTTAGTTGCAGGTGTGAAAAATTATGTCTACTGCAGTTCATAGTACAAACTTAGGTGAATACCTCTGGAAAATTAGGTACAAAGGGCTAGATTAGAGTTACTATATCAATGTGCTATAACTGAATGTATGTCTCTTCCTATATGTATAAATATTACAATTAAGGCATTAGAGATGACTGTGATGGGAATGTTTAGAAGACTGACATATCAGGCCTTTTAAAACAAAACTACCAAATTCTTTCATTAATATTACATTATATCTGTAGAGAAAGCACTATTGGCTCTGGTCCATGGTGATGGTTGCAGAGGAAAAGGTGATCAAGCTTGAAAGCTCTTTGACACCAGAATTTGGAGCTGAAGCAAGTTTGCCATCTTTCTTCTCCGTTATTTTTGTATATGCTTGGTGGTTTTATGGTGGTGTCCTTTTCCCAAAAAGAAGGGTTGCGCCCAATACTGCTTACCTTGCTTTTGGTTTTGCCAGTCATGTTCTACCTATTTACATTCCCCTGTGCTTGTCTTCCGTCTTGCAACTTACTGTTTTTCTGTCACTTGGATATCTCCTATGTGCAGCTGCACATGTCTTTTCACATCTCACATATTCGTTTAGATTGTGTCTGCCTATGCCATTCACAATATTGCAAAATATTTATATACTATTCTTAGTGACACTATTTCAGCATACCTACATTTGGGTACAAGTACAATTGTTATTCACAATATTTTAATAATTTGTATGTATTTCAGCCTCTAATTTGAATGCAATAATTTATCTGGTGGAATTTTTCCCCGTGACTCTTTCTTTTTTTTTTTTTTAATATTTTAATTATAAACCATTCAGATGTATTTATTTCTGCTGCAGTGGGATTCTGTGTGTTAACTAGTTAGCTTTGTTTCACCCATTTATGTCTGTACAGTGGCCACCATTAAAAGCTGGGCACAAAGTCCATAAAACAAATGTACAAAGGCATCTGAGATGGGTTTTTTTGGTTTATTTTTTCTTTGTGCACTTTATAACTCAGTTTGCTTAATTTTATTGTATTATTTTCCTTTAAGTACAGCATTCCTTTTTTTTAGGGATCAAAATTTACAAAAAAAAAAATTAATCTTATCCCACCATATCTCCAAACAGATTGCTGAAATGGTGTCAAAAAAAAAAAAAAAAATTACGTTGTATATTCCTCTTTATGTTTGGATAAAAATCTGAATTTCGTTATGGGAACTGTTTGTTTTTACTCTCATATGATACATGTATTCTTTAATGGACAACACAACTATCAGACAATTTTTTTTTTGTTTTTATCAAGAACATTTCTTTGATAACCATAAAAAAGCCCAAGTTGTGTTAAAAAAGAAAAAGAACAGAGGTGAAAATGAGAACATTAAATACATTTGGGATAAAAATGTTTTCTGGAACCTAAAGGTAGAAGAATATGGCCTGGTAATGCCATAGCATTTTGCAATGGATTCTACTAATGAATTGTATGGGCTGTGACAGAAACCTCTACCTCTGGATTAGAATTCTGGTATTATGATACTCACTTAGTGTTATCTTTGGCACATGCCTCCTAAAGAATCAGATTTTCAGTAAAGAGTATCATGGAGACATGCTAGATATATCTATAAGAGAAACACAGTACCACATATTTCAATGTAATTTCTAAGTTTCAGAAATTATAATGACAAAAGCAACCGATTACTGACACTGACAGAACATCAGGAAGTGCCATGACTTTTCCAAGGTTGTCACAAGCCAAATAGGAATCATGAAAAACAAGAATGGATTACAAAACTGAATACTTAACAGAGAGAATATGCACAGTAAACAACATGGAACATGGTGAAAGAGAAAAATTAAAAACTGCTGAGGTATAAAAGGAAAATTTCATATAAGCCCATTAATCAGAAAGACAATAGTAATATACAGGGTTTTTTCCCCCCAGTATTTACTTTAAAGATTGTGACCTCTATATCAGACCTGGAAGAGCTAGTAGTCTGGGAAGCCTAGCTGGTTTTTGGAAGCTATGTCAGTTAGACTTAATTAAAGATATGACCTTTCCTTTCCATCTTTGCCTTGCTACTATATACATTTACCATTCAAAGAGAAAAGATTTATTGGAGAGTTTGCAATTAAGAAGCTTCCACCTCATCCCTTCTCCCTTTTTCCTTGTTCTCCCCTGCCGCCACACAAACATATGCACATTTACCTTACAGTAACAGAGTAAATTATAAAGACTCTCTAGAGCTGCAAGATTAAAAAGATAGAGAAACTATATGCATCTGAAACTCTTCTTCCAGTGAAGTGGAAAGATGCTGCAGTAAGTAGCAGGGTTTAAGAAAGGAATAGGACAAGCTAAGATTGACATGCCTGTTGACACAATGCAGAAAGCAAACTGAGCAAAATTACGTGCTGTTGTAAGAAACAGGTTTTTTCTCTATGTGATGACTTCCTTGCCACTTCTTCATCATTAGTGACAAATACCTTTATGAAGATTGTTGGTTTGTTCAAGTATATCAATTGTATTTTCTTCTCAATGTTTTTTGGAACTGTGGACAGTTTATTGTGTATCTTGTGTTTGCTGTAGCTGAGTGTAATTTTTTGTCTAGTTTCACACAGTACGATGCTATAATAGATTGCAAAGAGGATGGACAGAAAACCTTTCTGAAAGCTGATATCCTTGAGTAGGAGTTTGAGAATAGTCTACTCTTCATGCACGTATGTGTTTACATCTTGTACCTTGGACAGTAATAAGGGGAGAATTCTGTTATGCTCATATGTAAAGACCTGACCTGTGGTAAGTGATCTGCACAATGTAGGAAGTGCTGCTGCAAATCTATGCTGCCATCAAGTATATACATAGTTTAAAAAAAAACCAAAAACAAAACAGTGATACTTTAGAGAAAGATTGCCTTTCTTAAACTCTGGCTGCTTACAAGATTGATCAGTTTTACTACATAGTTCATTAACCTTGCTAAGTCATACTTCCCCTGAGCAACACTAGCCAGCCATGGAAAGATTCTGCTGGCAACAAAACTTCAGCATGATGACAAAAGAACTTTACCTTGCAGTATATTGAGAATGGATGAAAATGAAAAAGGTACAGACTGACTTGAGAGTTACCATATCACAGATTGGTTCTATTGCAAACTTAGTGGGAAATCACTAATGACAGTCAATCAGAAGTTGGTCTGATTTAGCTTTATCATTTTTCCTTCTCAAATTTTGTCTCTTGAACATCTTTTAAATATTAAAATGTAAGTTCTTTGAGACAGCTACCATAATTTGTTCTGTATTTGTTAAGTTTATTAAGTGTCCAGAGCAAAAATGTCCTATTTTTTTTTAGGAAATACCACAGTCATATAGTAAATAATTATTGAAACAACATTTGCTATCCTTAGTCAGTATCACATCATAGCATTTAGGATAGACCTTCACTTTCTATGAATGCTATGTTGACATTATGGTGACTTCCTAATTGTGTTGAGGGTTGTACATTACGATATTTTCATTGACATTATTACATATTTTAGATTGCAGTGTATTTAATTTCAGTGTTATATTACACACACCTATAAGCTAAAATAGTTAAGTTCCTAAGGTGTTGCTGCATTAAAAGTATGAAGAACACTTTGACACATGTTGCTATTTATTCTACTTTTAAAAGATCTCATACTATTAGCCATGAGCAGTTACGGTGAGTTTAAGTACTTCAAGTCACTACTTCTGGTGTTAATAATGACACATTGTGATAATAACTCATAAGATCTATGCTAGTAAGATTGCATTGTCTTGTAAATTACCTACCTAATAAATAACAATTATGTCACACAAAAATATAGTTAGCAGGTTCCATATAAGTCATCATAAAAAATAATATTTCATCCATTTTCAGATGATACACATGAAACAGAGAATCTGTAAAATCAGGAATAGATCAAGTCACAGGTTACATCAGACCCATGCTCAATTTTGTTTCTTAGTATTGATGAGTTCTGTTAATAACTCTGAGCCAATCTTGTTCTTCAGTGATATGTGTCTAGAGCAAAACATTAATCTTCTTGGTTAATATGTAACATTGGTAGAAAAGAACTAGTCTTACTGAAGTCAATAGCAGTATTCTGTCTTCTCCATCAGTTATTTATAGTGCCATCTGCTCTTCTCAGCAATTAGGTGTATTCTGTTCTATGAAGGTGAATAAATAATACTAGTTTTTTGTAAAGTTTTATTATAAACTGGAATATTGTTTTTGTTAATCTACAGTTCTATTTCAGTGTCAGAGATCTGACCCTGCAATAGCTTTCACAATTCAGTTCATTTGCTTTAATTCAAGAAATCCTGATATTGTAAGTGATGCCCATTCCATACATTAACAGGAGCTGTCAGTGGTATTGGAGAGGTTGGCTAGGATGGGCAGTAGAGCATGAGCTCCTAGTAAAGCTCCTAGCAAGAGCAACAAGTGAGAAATGCCTAGCAAAGGAACTGGGTTGCTAGTGGAGAATGGCAGCAGGAGTTTGTGGGTGAGGGAGAAGCGAGGAACGGTTGGCAGAGCAGTGAAACATAGCTAGCAGCAATGTCTAGCAACATGGAAGCAACTTGCACCACAAGACCAGAGGTAGCTTTCATTCCGCTTTGTTACAGAGAAGGACCTGCCATTCCCAGACTGTGAATGACATATTACTGCAGGAGAGGAAAGGAGTGGCTGGGCTAGCTATTGTCTTAGCATATAGGTCTGTAAATTGTTTTATTTTAGAAATTAAGTATTGCTTGTTCCCTGGTTTATCTTCTTTAAGATCTATTTTTAAACTTTTCACTCAAATAAAGTGTTTGCCAAACTAACCTGTTCTTTAGTGTTAACGTGGAAAATTAGCTGAGTGCAGAAAACATGGTTTAGTTTTTTCAGGTTTATGGTTGGGAGGTCAAGCTACTGTTTTATTATGAACCCTTTAGATTTGATCCCGCCTCTGATTGTTGTCCATCCATATTTATCATTATGGTTACAGACATATCCTTAATGCAAAGCTATGGTCTGAAAATGTAATGGACCTGAATTGCAGAGCTGTGTTCATTTTCAGGAAGAGAACACAGAATGCAGTATAATATAATTACTCTTAGTTGTTTTTCAGTTCTACTTTCTACTTCTAAAATGTCTCTACCCAACAATTCACCATCTCTTCATGTCATGCTGTACATATCTTGACATATATCATACACTATTTTCCAGGCACTTTTATTTCAGTCTATTTCTTCTTTCTTGAACGTTTCAAGCTATTCCTCAAGCTTCAGTCATAGCATATCTCACTGGAAAAATGAATAATATTTGCGATTAACATTAACCAATGTTTCCTGCCTTAAAATTAGGGATTTAATCCATACTCTTTCACTACTTGGAAGAAGGAGAATTTCTAGATATTCATTATATCCTAAATTAAATGAAATGAATTCCAGCCCAAATGTCTTTCTTGTGAACTTTTTTTTATTTTTTCTTGGGGGTGGTAGGGGGTGGTGGTGGTGGGGAGGAAGGGGGAGTTATCTTTGCCAGGATTTTTGAGCATACTTTCTTAAAAGTGTTTCTAACATCTGAAATTGTTCCCTACAGTTCCTTATATGTCACTTATATATCAATAGCCAGAAATTACCTAATTATAATATAATTTTTAATATTTAAAGTAGTACTTTCAAATAATTCATTAGCAAACAAATAAAGTAATACAATGTATCAGACAATAATTTGGTTGAACTCTAGTTTAGTCCACTTTGTGTGAATAGTGTTGTAACAGTCACAATAAAACTTTAAATTTCATGCTTATGATTACATCCATATCATGTATGTTATGCTTAAAAAATCTGCACAGTGTTAGAATATTCTGATAAAACTATGATGTCCTCAAGCATAGACATTAATCACCTGAGAAAGTCAGTAGAACTCAAAAATTGTTTATGTAGTTTTGTCTTGTAACTACATAGTATGGAACACTGACTAACAGCATATGTTAATTACAGGAGGAAGAAAGGACACAGGCAGAGAAGATTTTAATATATTTTTTATATTTTTATTAAAATATAAATATCAGAGACAGAAAGAGACAGATAAAAGATGTATATTTATACTAAAAAAAATATTACATTAATTTCACTGATCTTTATAATTTGGCAAAAGCAGTTTACTGAAAATACCATACCTGAAAAAAACAGTACCAAAAGCTGTTCTGTCAACTCTATAGCATTCAGATTTTTATTGTGTTTATTTAATGTGAATACATTTTATTTTATCAAAGAAGCTCTAGGGAACTGCATATTACTCTGAAATGGGAGGAGCAACTACCTGTGTTAGAGGGCAGAAAAAAAATTGAACTGTTTCTTTTTTGTGTGTGTGCAAAATAGACCTTGTCATCAAAAAAAAAGACAAAACAGTCTAATAAAGGAAAGATTTCCTAAAAAGTAATCTGAGAGAGAAAACTGGAAGTTAACTGCACAGCTGATAGTATTCCAGTGGCCAAGAATGTTTCTGGGCACTGGTTAGTGTTCTAACATCTGAGGTAAAGAGATCATCTGGGTTTTGTTTTTATTAATTGTAAAAATATCCTATTGTGATCCTAGCCAAACAAAGTTAAAAGATACCACTTAAAAAAATTAAAGAAATTAAAACTCTGGCACTTATATGGTGACCATTAATTATGCTAAATATTTTTCTATCCAGGAGTATCACTTGTAATTCTCAGACTCTAATTTTTAGCTTTTTTAAAAAATTATTTTTTATGGAGACATTGATCTTGCTTGGGCATAGAGTCAGGCAGAAGATAATATTATTTCTGTAGTTTTTTAAAAAACAATAATATAATTACAACACAAATGCTGTTTCTGTTCACATGGGCTCAAAATAAATCTATGCCCTTTCCTCTGGAAGAAAAAAAACCCCACAACTCTAGATCTTATAGCTGGGAAGTAGCACAGTCTATTTTCATTCTTCACTATGAAGTTTTACTTATTACTCAGAATATTTTTTTTCTAGCTATGTTTTTAAGGCACAGGAGAAATGTATTTCTCCCTTCTCCCTTGGATCTTCTTTTGAAAGGTTGTCCAGGTAGGTTTCTCATAAATGTAATAAAAGATTCCCTCTTCAACCTACTTCTAAAAATTCTGAGGGTTATCCCAATCCATGTTAATGATAGATTGCCTGAGAAAATCTAATGTTCATGCGTGGACATTTAGAAAAGTTCAGTGGCCACAGTGTATCATTCATCTCTTTCTGGAAAATCAACAAAACCCAGTTATATAGCTGGAACTTCCATTTAGAAGGAAAAAAAAGATATCTTTGGTTTGAAAGATCAGATGAACCCAGAGGATATTAATTATTTACACAGGAATAAAGACATAGTCTCTTAGTGAAAAATGTGATTTATATTTTTATTTAAAAAAAAAAATAATCCAAAACTACCCTCATAGTTTCACCCTTACAGTTTTTGGACAACTATTCAAACTCACAAAACTCTCTGTAGTTATTAGTTTCCCTTTCTTCATGTAGATACTCCTGGAACTTATGATAAATAGAAGTAGCTCAGAAAAGTTTCTTTAATGAAACATGACCACAACTTCTCTGACAGTTCTTTTACCTCTTAGCCAATGAAGATGTGCTAGAACAGAAATAACTAGGATAAAACATATCATCTTGTGTGTCATTTAAATATTGCTTTGTAGAAAATATCACCTTATTGAAAAGGTTACCTCATTCATCTCTATATCTACTTAGCATTCTTACAGGAGAGAGGAGCTAAGGCTAATATGACTGTTTTTAAATTTCTTCTGTTTGTTTGATGTCTTTTCTTTTTAATGGGATCACAGCCTCAGTCATCATTCGGCAGCTGTTTTCTTCAAGGGATTTTTACTTAAAATACATTTTTTTTTAAGTATTATAATTTTACTGCTCAATGAACCTTGCAATAACAACATTTTAGCATCTATCCGCCGTGGCAGATGGCAAACTAATGAGGCCTGCTGTAGCTGCATACTGATATGTTCTGTACACAACACTTCTGTGCTCCAAAGGGAGGTCAAAGAGTAGCTTTTATTTATATTCTTTGTTGTATTTGATCGTTGAAAATCATAAGACAGATTATTAGAAAAAATACTTTTTGCACCTTTTAATTAGACTTACTAATGTTTACTGCATGTGATCAACTTAGAGTTCAAAAAGACAGTCCGTAGTTCAGTGTTGTTTAGCTTGCATTTTTTAAAAAGCAATAGTATTATTCCAAGATTTTTTTTTTCCTTCTATTTAAAATTCACCTTCGAATCAAAGCCAAAGATTTTTTGCTATGCATGTCTTCAAGACTTTTTAGTAAAGCTAATATTTTACTTTTATTAGATTTTAGATAATAAAGATGGCTAAATTTTTAGCATTCTACCTCTTTTTGTTTGTTTGTTTCAGGGCACTAATGAGTATTTCCCACCATCACCCCTCAGGATTCTGTATTTTTCCCTAATGCAGATACCAGATAATTTTCATTAAATCTAGTGGAGGTTAATCTAGTACAACTTCATGTTTTAGCGACTTCATGAAAAATCATGAGTCTGGTAATAAGTGCAATTGACTTGACCTCAGTCAAGGTGGGTATTATAAATATGTGATCTACATTCATTGACAGAGAGAGGAGAGCAGAGGACATGTAAAACAGAAGAACTGACTGACTCTTCTAGAAGATTATTCATCCTACCCAGGTTAAAAAAAAAAAAAAATCTGAATCACTTTTTGGAGTTGTTTTCGCCTAGGAGAAAAGCTTAAGTGAATAACCAACAGCCTGCCTAAAAAAACCAGATTCTGTTGCTCTCTTTTGCATTGATTTTAGTGATTTTTTTTTTCTTAAAAGTATGTCCCAAACTACTTGAACCAAGACCAGAGAAGCTAGTTCTAGATAAGTAAAATTTTACCTTTAATGTCTAACAAGCTTTTCTAAATCAATTCCATGATCATATTATTGATTGGAAACTTTCCCTTGGAATCCCAGTAATCTCATTATATTAGGGTCAAAGATTAAAATATTGGAAAGTAAATTACTTTCAAGTATATAGCCTGAAGTAATATTGGATGTAATCAAGTAAAGATGATAACACCTTTCATTCTAAAACACTGTTCTTTACTGATTGCCAGTGCTGGGCTGTGTGTTTCTGTGTCAATAACAGATCACTGAGACCATCATATATTACAAAAAGAATCTTGAAGTAATACCTTTTAAAACATCAGTAACCTGTATCTGACCTTCACATACATTTCAACTATCTCTTTTCAGCTCTTTTGACAAATTTCTTCTTTTAGCTGTTGCTTACAGGAGATAGCTGTAGACTTGGAGAAACATGTTCATTAACTCTTATCAGTATTCTTACAGTATATCAAATCATTTTAATAGATCTTATTATAATTAAAATTTTAATATAGATTCTCTTCCTGTAAATACTTAGGGTCTAATGCTGCTTTCAATGTGCTCATTTTGCACTCATAATGTCACTAATTTAATGCATTTAGCTTTGTTTGTATACCAGTATGAAAGGGCTTTGAAACTATTGAAATATGATATTAAAATGAATTTATTTTAGATTTTCTTTCTGATTTAACACAGCTAAAAATGTCTTGGCACAGCAGTAGGATTTCAAATATCACCTTAGCCTAAAGGCAAAATTTTATAACACTTTTTGTCTTTTTTTAATAAGCTCTTTTACTTTTCCTTCAGGTGAAGAGTTGTTCTGAAATGTACTGGCTGAAGTAGCTCATCATTTAAGAAAATTAGCAGTTAAAGGGAGGAAAAGAAAGTAATAGACTCTTCATCTGTGCTCACTCTTCACTGACATATTAAAAAAATCTTGAAAATCCATATTCTCATCTTTACCTTTTCCTGTCATCCATTGACTATAGTAAAAGATAAAGCAGAGTTCTGACAGAGTCAAAATTCCTATTACTGTACAGTAGGTATAGACATGATTTATAAAGATTCCTTCACTGAACAAATTAGAGGACTGTGAATCTTACTTGTAAGTTGGCAAGCCTTCAACCACATCACCTTTTTTTCGGAAAATGGAAGAACCAAAATCTACCAGGAATCTGAAATACTTTTAATGCCATCGTGCCTGAGTGTATGTTTATAGATCTTAGTAGCAGTGTTTAAACGAGTGCTTTCTTAAGTGGAATAATACTACACACTAATTCTTACCAGCCTGATTTTCTGTGTTTATCCTACATATTATGTAAGGGATATGTAATATTTCTACTCAACACGTGGGGCTTTTAAGAATATCATTAAATACTGCATAATCTACTCATTATCTTAATAATTTGCCATAGAATGCAAATTGGAGTCAGAAGCTGCTCAATGCATTTCTGGAAAAGTCATGCAGGGAATCAACATTAAACAAGTATTTGCTTTCAATTAGGAGTGTGTGATTTTCTTACAGCTTCTCATCTGAAAATATATTTTGAACAGTAATTGTAAATTGCAAAGTCATCTTGTATACTGCTTGCTTGATAGTGCTTAATTTAAAAGATTTGCTTTTATATCTCTAGATGGTGCTATATGTATCTCTATTGGGTGAAGAAGTATAAGCAATTTTAATATAAAGTTATACAAATCCTAAGTAAGACAGAACAACTAGAACCATACAAATTATTGTGCAAAAGTTTTTTCTGCTTTTGCTGTAGGCCATGAAGCATGTGTTTCTAGGTGATTATGTTCACGAGAAAGTTAATCCTGTGCTGTAGTAAGTAGGAATCACAAACAAGTACCATAGGAAGACAAACTACATTTTTGTAGAAAATGTTGGGCTAATTCCTTTTCAGAAATAAATTGGAGAAGCCCTTTTTTCACTCAGTCCTATTATGTATAATATTTACTGTTCTCCCCATATGTTTATTCATATGTATTTCTTTTCCTGTAACTTTGTTTTTAAAAGCAGCTTCAAATAACACATTCATTTGTGCTGAACCGCTGTATCTATGATCTCCTTCATGGATAAGTAATGCGTGAGGTCTTAATACCTAATACATGATATGGAATTGTTTAACAATATAAACATATTTTATATTTCTATACCTGAATCCATATTATGTTCAATTTTATTCCAGATAATAAGTGACAACAGTACAGGGATGCCTCTTGACTACCATTTTCCTTTATTAGGCACCATAGATGGAAACTGCCCTGACATAGTTTATCCACTGTAGTTCTTCTTGCTGGTAAGTAGTTCCAATTGTGTGGCTGCTCTCAGTCCTTTGCCACCTGTGTTTCAATACTAATATTTATAATATGGAAAGCTATTTGGAATCCATAGTATGTATTTTCCCTTTGCTGGGCCAAATTTTTGCACGGTCCAGACCTATTGTCCACATCCTTCAGTAGAAAAAGAAATCTAATCTGCTTTCAAATACAGTGCATTAGAAAATTAGATACATCTTTATCCAATTAATAGTTCTGGACATGTGACAACAAAAATAGTATATTGTTAAATAATATGTTGTTAAACACTATAAGCTGTTGTTAAACACTGTATAAGCTTCTGAAAGAGAAGTAGACAAGAGCAAAAGTAGTGCTCATTTAAATCATGATTTTCTAAAAGAGCATTTGCTGGCTTTAACATATGAGCTTCAGAATTCAGTCCAATATTAATTCAGGAATGAAAAGAGAAACCTATTGAATGCACTAGATGTGGAGGGTTATGGCTCTTTTTCCAGTCACAAGAAGCAATAAACTTATTTGTAACCTTCTTTCAGCCCAATCACCCAAGGAACTCCCCTACTTTAATTTACAGTGAAATTACCAACAGAAGAGCAAGAAGTAACTAGGGACAAATATTGAAGTGACCATATGTAATTTAACTAATATGCACAAGCAAGTAAATTAATGTGTTTTTTTCAAGTCTGTAAAAATTCTTTCCCAGAAGTGTCATAGCAATAGCACATCTTCTGGAAAGGACTGAACGTTAGCATTTGCATGTCTTTATAGCAATCCAGGATGAATTCTTCAAAAATTGTACTAACATTATTTTAGTAGTAAAAGAATACTTTGTTTCAGGTTCTTGAAAGCAAACAGGATATTGTGAAAATATATAGGTTTTTTGGTCAAAAAAATAAAGGACAAATCTTATAATGACAGCTACGTCCTGTTCTTGGGATCTTGCCAGACTTTACAAGATATTTTGGGTGTGAGTACAAAGCAAAATCAATATGTGCACTTTGGTTAAATCCCTGTGATGCTAAAAGAAACGTCTCTCCAATTTAGTCTTCAGTTTAAGGATTCAGGATGAGACACAGAAACAGAGAAGTCTTTTGTGAATGCCAGGGACACCACCAAATTCTGAATTTTTTATTATTTTTATTTTTAATTGCTTTTTAACTAAGACTTGAAATATAAAAGGAAAAAACAAGAAGATAAATAATCTGATCTTATAATTCAAACACACCTCAACCCGAGATTTTAAGAGCATGCTGTCATGTGCTTTAGGAGGGACAGCTGAGGAAAATGAGTGTGACACTTTTCCAAGCAAGAGTGCATATTCATGCAATTAAGCATAAGCTTTTTTAGGATTATTTTGATACTTCATTTGCATATGTTAATAAAATAGAAAGAGAGCAAGATAAAGAAAAATCTTCCTGGGCTTGTTATATTATTTCATAACATTAGACTTTAACCTGTCCCAAATTCCACTTGTAACTTCTGCTTGCTGTTAGCATCTGTTAATATAAATCTTGCCTGTGAAGAACAAACTGCTGGGCTCCTAGCTTTATGTGCTCTGTAACTTCTTTACAGTAATGAAAGCAACGCATTATGAACAGATAAAGTATATAGGGCCTGATCCAAACCACTTTTATTTTTCTATTGAGTTCAGCGTGCTTTGAAATCAGCTTCTCCAGAGAATCCCTTGCAAAGCAGTCTCTATGAATGTTCATCTGAATTTTTAAAAAAATGCACTTAGCATACATTCAGACTCTTTTGTTTCTTTTCTTGCAATACACACCAGAAATGCTCTCAGAAATTTTTGCAATGAAAACAACTATAATCACATGTTGGAAAATATTCATTCTTTCTATTTGCATGAATAATTAAGTTTTGACTAGCAGAGAGACATAATGGAGGGAGGAAAAGTATAAGAATGACTCTACCCTAATTGTTAGGTCATGCATTCATAGACAAGAAGTCTAGTTTTTGCTTAGAAGAATGTATGAGTAAATAATACAAAGCAATTCCAGCAAAATAAATATCATACACACCTTTGCATCTTCCAAAGCTCCTTCAAAGTTAACCATGACTTCATGATGAGAAAATTCCTTATTGTAGAGAAAATATAGCTTTAAGATGCCGATAGTAAAAACAGGTTGCAAATGAAGTTGTTCTATATACATTTTTGTGCCCTAAGCATCTGAATAAATGGGAAACATTTTGCTTCTTTACGTGTGCCTTCTGAGGTAAACCTGTGTATAACTCTAATAAATATTCCCTGGAAGATAATACAGGCCTTTGTAGTATCTTTTCAGAACCCTTAGGTGATTAATAGGCTTTCAGTGTCCTGACAAGCCTCAGCTGGGTCCCCTGCCCCCACTCTCTTACCTGTGGGCCCAGGAGTGCCTTTTAAGCTCAGGATCAGACTCTTGGATCTGACTTGAACTATGCTTTAGGTGTGCTATGCCCTGCCTTCTGTTGTCCTGAGTGGTATTCTTGGGTGGATCCAAGCCTACACTATATCACCTTATGTTCAGCTCTGCCTCCAGAATGGACCTTGGGATTTACCTTACAGGTAGCCTTGTCTCAAGTCCTGCTTTCTGGATGAGCTTTAGATACTCACCATAAGTAGTCCTGCTTCTATGCCTATTTCCTGCTCTCCTTACTTGTTGTCTGGATGCCCTGCTTGGATACAAGACTTGACTCATTATTTTTTCTTGTGTGGACCCTGTTGATGGACCATCTTGCTGGCACCAATGTTGCCCTGCATAGACATCATGGGACTACATCTTGTTGATGATGACATGGCCTGTACTGGATGCACACTCATTTTGTGAATCAGCCCCATTCGTGTGGCTCCCTCTCTCAGGGTCTGCAACCTGAATCTTCAAATGAATTTCAGTGTCTTGACAAATCCCTTCCCATTCTTGGAGCATGTCCTATATATTAGACCTCTTACAAAATTAAGCCTCTCAGTCATGATCCATTAATTTTGCTGTGGTATAATGTGCATCTGGGTTCACATAGAACTTAGAATAGAGGATTTTTTTGAAAAAAAACCCCTAGTAATTCCTCTCATTTAACTTCATCAGCATGTTAACTAATGTACTTACAGCTAAAAAATATGGCAGTTGAAGGCTTATCAAAGTGAATAGTGTAGCCTGATGAGATTGCACAGTGGTAAATTGGAATAGACATCAGTACCTTCCTATGAAATCTTAATCACCTATTTCTCATTTCTGTTTTAAGAACACCCCCAGCTTGGTTTATAGTTTTCTAACAGCTAAGATAGCTTTTGAAGTTTACTGGTTTCAGTTTATGCTGTCCTTAGACATCCAAGTCTTTCCAATAGTCTACTTGAGCTCATGAATTCTACTGGGAGCAAGACACAAAATTATTCATGTGAATTATTTTCAGGATAAAGGTCTCTTCCACATCTAAAACCACTTAACTCTCTGCTTACTCAGTTAATGACTGATTAGTGCCCTAGTGGAATCTGTTGAAATGAGTGTCCATGTCCAAGAGATATTGTTCTAATTTGCTTTAAAATATCATTGATTGACATTCTTTAATTGACTGGTTTATACATTTTTAGGGAAACATGACTTTTAATTTGATTTTTGTTGTTTTGTGGTTTTTTTAAAACACGTGTATATTTGAAATTATGAATGCAATGAATTATAGATTAAATACTGTTATAGATGAAATACCTTTTTTAAAATAATTTTTAATATCTGAAAATTTTAAAGAAATCTTATTCGAAGGTAAAGATCTAAAGTAAGTTATATATGCCCTAAAAACCTTTGGTTTTTTTCTTAATTGACTGTGAGGAGACTTTAGATAGCATCTCAGGTAGAAGCATCTTTTTTTTGCAGATATCAGAACCAAGGAGTCCAATCCATCTGCTGATAGACTGGTGTAATTAAATGTTTAGGATAAAACAGAATTAAGAAAATATTTAATAAACAGAAATTTTGATGTATTTATTTGGTAAGTCAACTTCAGTTACATATTCACTCAAATTTAATAGTAGTACTAAAATATAATATAGTTGATTTTATTTGCTGTATTTATCTGTGATTACAGGTTATCATTAATATGCAGTGCTAGGAATTTGCTGTTCTGCATGATATTCTCACAGCAGTCACAGACATGAAAGAGATCTAGGAAGTCAGCATACTGGATGGTGCTATACTTTTCCTTCAATAGTGGTAAGTCTCACTTCCTACTAATTTGTTCACTCCTATGAGATGATCTGAGTGCTTGTAGGAATTTCTCCTAGAAGAAAAAAAAATATTCCTTGCAAATGGAGATTTTACTCTGTTTTAAAGAGAAAATATGTTTTCAGATATACTGTATTAGATTAATAAAATTGCACAAATTAACCATTTGCGGGGTTGCTGGATGGAGGGGGACAATTTAATGATTGTTTTTACAAATGTCTTTATTTAGTCTGTACAGGTGCTTAGAATAGCCTTACACCAATTCCTGTATGATTTTTATCTAGGTCAATTTTTTATATAATTATGTGAAAATGCATAATATGAAATATTTGTATAATTCATAGAATGTTTTGGGTTGGAAGGGACCCCTAGAGGTGACCTAGTCCAACCCCCCTGCAGTGAACAGGGACACTGTTAACTAGATAAGCTTGCTTAGAGCCCCATTTACTATTAGTGATAACAGCTGTAGCCTTTTCCATGGAAGTCCGACAGCAAAACTGGTGTGATGGTGATTGGATGTTGCAGTGAAAAGTCGAACCATCTTTTGAATAATTGTATACTTAAATAAAAATAAATAAATTCATCTTTGCTTTGCACATTAGCAGCAAGTCTGGATGTATGCGTTATTTCAGTTCCTGAGATGGTCTATGTTTAAAAAAAAAAAAAAAAAAAAAAATGAAAAAGCAAGCTTTATTGCAAAGGCTCATCAAACTTCCTCAGAAATCCTAACCTGAAATTTAACTTCTCCTATGCTAGCACATATGAGAAACAAGAAGTCACAGTATGGTGGTGTGATGCTTACTTGTCTACTTCTAGTGCTTCCTACTGAGCTAAAAGTAGATTTGCAGATGAAAAATAATGATATGGAAACTGATTTTTACATAAGTTTATTATCACAGACAATTCACAGATCATAGCTATCATCAGCAAAGTCTTCCCTCTGTTTCTAAAACCTGCATAAATCAAATAGCCTGTATTGGGTTCACTTGCAAAGGGGGGGGCGGGAGGGTGGGGAATGAGGGGCTGCAGAGGTGGCTTCTGTGAGATGCCAGAAGCTGCCTGTAGAGAACCATTACTGAATGCAGTTTGTCTCGACATTGCCATTGTACCTCTGCTTCCCGCCACTCAGAAGATCTCATTCTCACGGTCTGCAGACAAGCAACACCATGCGCCTGCACAAGACCCAAGGCAGGAAAAAGGTAGAAGATGTCTGAAGGAGACAGCATGTATGCAAATGCAATCTGCACATGAGCAAGGGACGCCAACCCCTATAAAAGGAGTGTGTGTGCTCCGGTAGGGGGGTTCTTTCTCATCTTCATCCCTCCCCTTTGGACCTCTTGGAACCCGCCTTGACAAAGCCAGCATCATGTGGACTGAACCTGGAGTAGCAGATGGTGGTGCCAGAACATTGACTACACCACAGATGGGGGACACTGGAACATTGCTGGACCCGGGGCGGTGGTAGCTAGTCCTCTCTATCTCTCTCTTTCTCTCTCTCTTTCACCCCATCCTCCTTGACATAAACCCACTCCCTTTCTATCTCTCCCTTTCTCTTGTCCACCCTTTTTCTCCGTTTTTCCTTTTTGCCCTTCCCCATTCACCCCCCTCAGTTTCTTCCTCACATGGTTCCCTCCTCCCTTCACATTGAAAATAAAGTTGAAAGGTTGTATGACATTTGACTGGATTTAGTGTCTTAATCTCGTCCTTTAGATCATATTGAAACCTCTCCAACATTGGATTGGGACACTGCCCCCATGTCAGACAGAGACAGTTCCAGACATCAGCTAAGGACCTGCCACTGGCCAAAGCTGAGCCCATCAGCGATGCTGGCAGTGCCTCTGTGATAACATATTTGAGAAAGGGTAAAAACCACTGCACAGCAGCTGTGAGAGGAAAGAGAAAATGTGAGGAAAAACAACCCTGCAGACACCAAAGTTGGTGAAAAAGGAGAGGGAAGAGGTGCTCCAGTCACTGGAGCAGAGATTCCCCTGCAGCCTGTGGTGAAGACCATGGTGACACAGGTTTTACTCTACAGTCCAAAGTGATCCACAGTAGGTAGGTGGACCTACCTAAAGCTTCATAAGTAGAATTATTGTAGGCCATATTACTTTGTGTGCAACATTTTCTTCCTTCAAAGTGAGCACAGCTCCATAGAGCCAATAAAAGAATCATGTTTTTATGTCTTCCTCAAGTCTTACATTTTTGCAGATGCTTATATAAATTGTCTGAACAGGACCCCATGTACACAACTAATATATTTTTAGTCATAAACCCTGGTAGCACAAGTTCATTTCATTTTTCCTGCATATGCCCACAGGAGCCAGCCAAAACTCATTTGTTCAGATGTATGAGCAGAATGTATGTATTATCAGACTCTTGTACAACATATTTTAAGCTCACTATTATATCCTTTACCTAATTATTACTTTATCATCATATGCACAAGTTGAGAAGACTGTAAGCACACTCTCTCCAATCCAAATATTGTTAGATCAAATTCACTTCTCATTAGGGCTGCAATGCCATAACTGTGAACAGAATTCATCTCACTATGGTTTCCTAATAGAGAGTTACTAGGCAAAAGGTAGTTACCACTTTTCATACTGCTGCTTCTCAATTAGGGGTGTTGTTTAAGTGAACTTGCTGCTGTTTCTTTTCTCAGCATCTGGACCTAAGCCAGAAGTTCATAGGGATATAATTAAGGTCTTCACATGCCAAAGAGTGAATGAAAAACTCATGGAACATTACCAAGTAGTGTTTAGGGGCTAAGTTTTAAAGAAAGTCCTGCCAGGAATAGAGGAAATGATGCAAGATCTGGAATTGGTAAATACCTTTGGGATATTTTAAGAGAACCAGACAGATGCTCAGGAAACTGAAAACATACCATCATAGTAATTAGTTCTTATTCCTGAAGAGAAGTCAAATTTGGGACCAATTCAAAGTGAGGGGCAATGGAGCAGAGAGCATATCTCATTCTTCAAAATACATACTTGCAAGAAAGCTCAGCTGTCATGCCACATTAAACAAGTTTCTATTATGTGCAGAAAACAGAAAATACTAAGCCATTACATGTACTAACAATTTCTGCTGTGCAGTTTACAAAAACAGACCATCAGAATGCATGTAGGTTACACGTGGGTTTTTATATAAACTATATTCTGTGTTACAATACTTTATGAATGTAAATTTCATTTAATCATTCAGTTTATGGTACATTACTTGAAAAAATGTAGTAAAAGCATTGTTTTGGTGGTGGAGGCATACTGAGGTTTTTGTTTATAATGAAAAAAAAAATTACACTGAGTTTTCCTGTTCATTCTTTAGACTTCTTCAGTTATTGCAATATGAT
This sequence comes from Gorsachius magnificus, assembly GCA_034008185.1. NCBI lineage: Eukaryota > Metazoa > Chordata > Aves > Pelecaniformes > Ardeidae > Gorsachius > Gorsachius magnificus. The sequence continues at coordinate 40,902,659 of CM067081.1, forward strand.
CTGGAGGTGACAGAGTTGAACTTCATGAGGAATTAGTATTTTAAAAGATTTGATGTCTAGTGATAGAAGCAGGTACTCTGGGTCAGGCTTCATTGTAGGAAAATAATATGGGAAAGCAAACCATGTGCAAGATTTAATTTGGGGGGAAAAAAAAATTAGAAAGTCATCCTGTTTCTTCTAAATAGCTGCCTGCTTGTAAATAAAATATAGCAATAATGAATGCTACTAGTTAGGGAGATTGTTTAATGGATTAACTAGTATCAAATCTAATGTCAGTATGTTATATATTCACAGGATCTTTGAGGTTGGAAGTCACATCTGGAGATCATCTAGTCCAATGCTTCTCAAAGCAGGATCAACTGGAGTAGAGGGCTCATGTCTGTGTCCTGTTGGATTTTGCATATGTCCAGGAATGGAAACTCCACAACTTCTCTGAACAACCTGTTCCAGTATGTCATCACCTACACAATAAAAATAGTGGGGCTTTTTGTCATGTTTAAATGGAATTTCCTGTATTTATATTTGTACCCATTGTCTTTGTCTTTTCACTAAGTACCAGGGACTTGGGCGTGCTGGTGGATGAAAAGCTGGACATGAGCTGGCAATGTGCGCTGGCAGCCCAGAAGGCCAACCATACCCTGGGCTGCATCAGGAGAAGCATGGCCAGCAGGTCGAGGGAGGTGATTCTGCCCCTCTACTCTGCTCTGGTGAGACCTCACCTAGAGTACTGACTCCAATTTGCATTCTATGGCAAATTATTAAGATAATGAGTAGATTATGCAGTATTTAATGATATGCTTAAAAGCCCCACGTGTTGAGTAGAAATATTACATATCCCTTACATAATATGTAGGATAAACACAGAAAATCAGGCTGGTAAGAATTAGTGTGTAGTATTATTCCACTTAAGAAAGCACTCGTTTAAACACTGCTACTAAGATCTATAAACATGCACTCAGGCACGGTGGCATTAAAAGTGCGGGGAGACCTGATTACGGTCTTTCAGTATCTAAAGGGGGCCTATAGGAAAGATGGGGAAAATCTTTTTAGTAGGGCCAGCTGTGACAGGACAAGGGGTAATGGTTTTAAACCAAAGCAGGGTAGGTTTAGACTGGATATAAGGAGGAAATTCTTTACAACGTGGGTGGTGAAACACTGGAACGGGTTGCCCAGAGAGGTGGTGGAGGCCCCATCCCTGGGAACATTCAAGGCCAGGTTGGATGGGGCTCTGAGCAACCTGATCTAGTTAGTGGTGTCCCTGCTCACTGCAGGGGGGTTGGACTAGATGACCTCTAGGGGTCCCTTCCAACCCAAAACGTTCTATGATTCTATGATTCAAATGTGTTTGACTTCCTTTTCCTTATTTCTAACCACAAGGTATTTATAAACACTGATAAGATCTCCCTACACTTTCTCTTACCCAGGCTGAATAGTCTCATCTTTCTCAGCCTACCCTTATATGTCAAATGCTCCAAAACCTTAATCATCTTTGTGACCCATTGTTTAGTTGCTCCAGTAGGTCTGTGTCTTCTGTACTGGGAAGCCCGGAACTGAACCCACCAGTGCTGAGTGGAAAGGAAGGATCACCTCCCTTGAGGTGCTGGCAACACTTGTCTTAATGCAGCCCAGGAGGCTGTTTGCCTTCTCTGATACAAGGGTACATAGGTAGCTCATGGTTAACTCGGTGTGTAACAGAGCACATGTGCATGGCAGTATTCCTGATTAGGTGCATGCCATAGAATCATAGAATGGCCCGGGTTAGAAGGGACCTTGAAAGAGAGACCCTAGATAAGATTATCTAGCACCCTGTCCTATTTCATCTTGAAAACCTCCAGTGATTTCCCTTTGTTGAACTTGATGACATTATGCTCTGCCCATTTCTCCAGCCTGTCAAAATCCTTCTGAATGGCGGAACAATCATCTGGTCCATCAGTAATTCCTTCTAGTGTTGTATTGTCTGCAAACTTGATGAGGACGCACTCTGTTCAGTCACTGAGGTCATTAATGAAGCTGTTAAACAATTTTGGAGCCAGTACTGACACAGTATTCACACTGCTGGTGACTGGCCTCCAGCTGAACTTAATGGTGCTGATTATAATTCTTTAAGCCTGGAAAACCAGTTTTAAGTCCACATTACTGTCCACTTATCTGATCCATACTTCATCAGTTTGTCAATGAGGACATTATGGGAGACAATTTTGAAAGCCTGGTTAAAGTCAGTTCTTCTGGTGCTAGATCCCTTTCTCTGCTGGTGTTGTATTTTACATTCACCCCCGCCCCTTTTTTTTAAAGAAGTGTAATATAGAAATAACAGAATTAAAAAACAGAAACTATATCCAGAATTTGATGACCAAGAAGACACTAAAATTCATTGGATTGAGTAAAAGGATGTTCATTTTCCATAGATTCAAGAAAATATCTGCTGTCACACCTTTTTCTTAAGGTCAACAACCCCAGAATCTTGTGACCAAGCTCTGCTAAGATCCAGAAATTAAATGGTGCAGCACTAACTGTCTCTGTGGTATAAAGTCTATTAGATGCAAAGCATGTTCCATATTCATGAACAGCATCAAACCCTCATAGAATTCAACTATAGCACCTGTCTTTAAAATACTGTTTGAGGATATGGAGGTAGTTGTTTCTGAGTTTATATATCATCTACGTATTAAAACTGTCCTGAAAACATAGTCTACTAACTGAAAAACCTGGAGATTTTAGGTTCAGTGCTTTAGAAGATCCAAATGCAAATTTTCTACTGTCTGTTCTCTAGGCAAATATTAGCTAGTATATCCTTCATATACATCTAAGATTAATTCTATGTTTTCTCCGGTGACTCAGCTTCAATAGTATGTATTAACAGTGCCCTCATCCCACCTCTTAGTCATGGGTCACTCTGGATCAGAATGCAGAAGTGAAAATATGTTGTATACATTGCATGTAAACATTTCCTGGATACGCAAATGGAGCATCTCTTCCAGTCGTATTTTAAAATAAATTGCAATTATTGTTTATTTATTTTTTTAAAAAATATGCAAACAAAACCAAGAAGCAGCAGAACATGAGTTTCTCTCCCTGAATAGATATATTTTCTATACATTCAGAAGCTTTTATTCTGTAAATGTGGGATTTTAAACATATTCAAATTCTTACTATTTCCTATCTGAGGAGGTGTGTGTTTTCAAAAGCTTATGTGCAGCACCACTCTAAACTACTGTGGAGTAGTACTGTTGACGTGGCAGCTGAGCTTAACTGAAACAGGTTGGCAATATATGAGCAGAAAATAAGATACTATGTGTTTAGTATTGTATTAGTATCATTATTACTTAGTACCTTATTTTATTTATTTATTTGCTTAATATAAAATATATTTTCATTATAACAGACAGGTTTCATTCCAGAGGGTGCACCAAAAAGAAATTTGAACTCTAGCTTAAGGGAAAATATACTTCACCCAAATGAACCAATACACAGGATTAAAGAGTGATGCAGTGATACAACCTCTTCCCCAATACTGCTAATAAATAACCCAGTAAGGTCCAATACTGTCAAAGAGGAAAAAAAAAAAATGTTTGACACATACATACTGTATTTTCATTAAAAAATATAATTTTCTTGTAAAATGAGAAAAAAAAATATAGAGAAGAGTTTGGGAAATGTGAAATAATTTCTCTACTATATAATTCCTCTTTGGCTTTTACAGAGCAGTGGATTTGGTTTGTTAAAAAATCCAATAGTTTATTTTTTCCTTTCCTTAGGAAACTTAATAGATATTTTATTCTATATCCCTAAAGAAGGCCTGTACTCCAAGCATACCTTATGCACAATACCAAGTAGAAAACAACAGGTAAATAAATATCAAGATCTCTGAACACCTTAGAGTGTACATCACCTTTTACCTGCGAGCTTCCCTTGGAGAGCTATTTTTCTCTCTCCCTCTTGAATGGCCTCATGCTCTATTTCTGCCAACTGGTCCTACAGTAATAATTAGGGTTGCTAGTCTCTGCCTACCTGAAATAATTGCAGTGTAATTATCCTTACCATCCTGAACATGAGGTGCCTGGATGGAAGAAAAATTTGCCTATGATCAGACAGACAGAAGAAAAAAGGACAACAGGATAAGCAATAGCCTGCCTGTCATTGTGAAGTTAAGTGAGTTGTTTTGGACTAGACCTACTAGAAGATAAACACACTCACATGCTGAGATCGCAAGCATATACTTTTTAATGTTTACCCCTTGAAATGGATTGTAGAGCCCTATGTTAGGTATATGGGCTTCTTATGTTATGTCTGGCAAGAGGAAAACACAACAGCTCAGAATGAGATTCCAGCAAGTGATATGGTGAACAGAAACTTGCCCACAACTGTAAAGCAAGAACTGTCATGCTCTACACTGACTCATCCTGATATTGTAGGGTGGTAACTTTAGTTAACTGGCTTTCACGGCTGCAAGTGCTATCCTAAATAGAGACTTCATGTTTCTTTTACGATAAGAGTGATTTTTTCTAGTATTTAGTTCATTCACCCCAGATAGGAGGTTGCTATCTGAAAAGTTTAAAATTCCATTTTCAACCTCACAATAACATGTCTTAACAATTGCATTGCAAGATACATTGGTAACCATTTGAGGCTGTTCTTTATCTCTCTTCTTGAAGCCTTGCCATGGGGAGAAATAAAACAAAACAAGATTTATCCAGGATGGGAAAAAGGAGAAGGCGAAAGAAGTAATTCAGCTGAAGGGCAGAGACTTCAGTTTAGGTCCATGCATTCTGCATGACACAGTCACTGCATAAAATACAAATACGCTTCAGGTTCCAAGACTGAAACTGAGTATTTCCCTGTTCTATGTATGGAGATTCAGTAATTAAGGTTCTTTCTTCCTGGAACAGCGAATCTTGAATTGTTCTTTCTTTGTAGACACACAGCTTTAGCAGACATGATTTCAGGTACACCTGATGCATCCTAACCTAAAGTACTGTGGTAAGAGGTAAATACAACTTTCTTGAAAAACAGAAATAAGAGTTAACATTTGTCAAGCTGAGATCAAAAGTGGGTTCACACTATGCATAACCAATAAATAATTTCCTAAAAGACTGGGAAGACTGTTTCTAAAAGAGGGATCTCTCTTCTCTTCTTTCTGGATGTTAACATTTCTGGTTTAAAAACTGTAGTTATCTGTTAATAGAGGTGACAAGCTGAATCTGAAATTTGAGCAACAAAGTTCTGAAGATTAAAATGTAGATCTGACCTCAACATTTTGTTTCGGATAACTCTAGATCTTTATTACCGTTTTTAAAGCCTCTTTATGAAGCACTTTAATATTGCCGTATGTACTGAGTGTACACCCCTGTACAACATACTTTGTGAAGAGTACCTAGTCATCCAGCTCAAGACACTTCTTTTCTGTACAGTTATGGTGAAAGCTAGGCTATCTGCGTGGTGTTTCTTTATCTACACTAACTTAAGCGACTTAAGCTAGCCTGTTTGACTTTAAATTACAGTAGAGCAGAAGAAAAATACCTCAAACAGCAACGCAAAGGCCTCAGATGGCAGGCAGCATCCAGTTTATAAGCAGATTCTTCATTGTTAGTCCCTAAAGTTTTGGATATAAGCTCTATGTAGCTGATACAGCACCCTTCCTCTGACTTCCTGCTCAGGAAAACCTGGTCAAAGAAGCCTCCAGGTCAAAAGCCTGAGTTCTCAGCCTGGACACAAATTACCTTCAGCTTCACTCACCAATCTATGCAAATCCTAAATCCATTATTTGAGCTATTTCTTAGACAAGATGCATCCCAGAGTTGGCGAGATTCATCCCAGGGTTATCAGATGCATCCCAGGATCCTGAGGGAGTTGGCAGATGTAGATGATAAATCACTCTCCATCATATTTGAAAAGTCATGGAAAAGTCCCCAGTGACTGGAGAAAAGGGAATACCATACCCATTTTTAAGAAGGGTAATAAGTAGGTCCCTAGGAACTACTGACTAGTCGTCCTCACCTCAGTGCCCAGTAAGATCATCCTGAAAGTTATGTCAAGGTATATGGAATACAGGTCGTTGATTAGAGATAGTCAACATGGCTTCACCAAGGGCAATTTGTGCCTGATTAACCTAGTAGCCTTCTACAATGCAGTGACTTGCATCAGTGGACAAAGGAACAACTACAGAAGTCATCTACCTGGACTGCTGAATAGCCTTTTATGAGGTCCCCCCAATACTCTTGCCTCTAAATTGGAGTCATATGGATTTGATGGATAGACTAATAGATGGATAAGGAATTGCCTGGATGGTCACATCCAAGGAGTTGCAGTCAATGGCTCAATGTTCACAGAGAAACTAGTAATGAATGGAGTCCCTTAAGAGTCCATACTGGCAATAATACTGTTTAGTATCTTCATCAGTGACACAGAAAGTGGGATTGAGTGGATCCTCAGAAAGTTTGTGAACACCAAGCTGAGTGGTGGAGTTGATGCACTACAGGGAAGGGATGACCACCAGAGGAACCCTGACAGCCTTGAGAAGTGGGCCCATGGGAACCTTATGAAGTTCAACAAGGCCAAGTGCAAGATCCTGCACATGGGTCAGGGCAATCCCAAGCACAAATACAGACTGGGGGATGAAGGGATTGAGAGCAGCCCTGGGAAGTAGGACTTGGGAGTACTGATGGATAAAAATTGGATATAAGCTGTCAATGTGCACTTGCAGCCCAGAAAGCCAGCCGTATCCTGGGCTGCATCGAAAGAATTGTGACCAGCAGGTCAAGGGAGGTGATTCTGCCCCTCTACTCAGCACTGGTGAGACCCCACTTGGAGTACTGCATACAGTTCTGGGGTGCCCAGTATAAGAGAGACATGGACCTGTTGGAGTGGGTCCAGAGGAGGGCCACAAAAATGACCAGAAGGCTAGAAAACCTCTCCTTTGAAGAAAGTCTGGGGTTGTTCAGCCTGGAGAACAGAAGGCTCCAAGGAGACCCTATTGCAGCCTTTCAATATATAAAGGGGGCTTATAAAAAGGGTGGAGAGAGACTTTATACCAGGGCCTGTAAAAAATGAAAGAGGGTAGATTTAGATTGGACACAAGGAAGAAATTTATTACAGTGAGGGTGGTGAGACACTGGAACAGATTACCAGAGGATTTATAGATACCACATCCTTGGAAGCGTTCAAGATCATGTTGGACAGGGCTTTGAGAAACGTGATGTAGTGAAAGACGTCCCTGCCCATAGTTGGAGGGGTGGAATGAGATGATCTTTGAAGGTCCTTTCCAACCCAAACCATTCTATATTCTGTGACATTTTTGTGACGTTTTTGATAATTTTGGCCCTGATCAGGTTTAGCTGCATGACAGAGCCTAAGCAGCGTGATACCTATCAAGACTAAACCCTATTGTGGACATGTGCATAAATTCAATTCCATCAAGAGTAAATACAAAGGAATGTAAGTAGCCCTAGGGTTAGGTAGTGACTGACTAGGGGATTTTAGATTACAATATTGGACCTAGGAACAAAAGTTTTGTTTAAATCCTTTACTGGATTTGACTATTTATATCAAGGCAATTTGCAAGGACATACAAAATACTCAGACCACTTTGGTGAAAGCAGTATGAAACGAGACCAGCACAGCCCCTGCCAGTTTGTTTCAATGCCAGAACTCAAAACTCGGAGTGCAATACTGTGGTATTTCTTCTAGTAAAATGTCTAAGCTGTGTACTTAATAATAGTGGGTTTAAAATATCTTGTAGCAATAATTATTTCTATGACAGTCCAAACACTGAAGGGCTTTTTGTGATTATGGTCACACAGCAATGAAGCTTTCAGTGTTGCTGTCATAGAGCTCTTATTAAAATTCAAGCCAGCTACTTATCATTCAGTTATTCGACTGGAAAACGATTAAACAATAAAGAGAAACATGAGCAGGAAGAAGGATCTGTTCCAAATGCTCTTGCATGATCTCCCTTGCCAGGGAAATGATTCTTTGGCCCCTGTGTACTTGGCTTGCTAGTTCTTTGCAGCTTTCAGTTCTAGACAGTGAGTAGTGTCCCACTGCGTCATGTGGAAATAGATAGACACAAATGAAAAAAACTATTTTTTTAATACTTATCAGATGAAACATTTTAGAACTCATGAAACTAATAATATTAGGACCTGATTTTAGGATTCTGCACAAAGTACTACTTTAGGATTCAAGATTTCTCTCCAGGTCTTGGGCATTGCCCAGAAGAGAGGAAGTGAGATAATGTGAAATGCTTAAAACAAAGTTAGTCAGACACTGATTTCCTATATATTTTAAATGCAAAAGCCTGGAAGGCTCTTGTTTGTGTCACAGAAGAATCATCCACAATTATAATAGGTTGTATCCTCTTCTCAAAATATAAATTCCCCCCCCCAACCATTTTCCCTTAAATAAAATGCAAGAAAAGCAATTAATACATGTTGACAAGTGTATGGACAGATGATTTCACACTGCTAACATACTGTTCAGAAAGTCCTACTGGTAAATACAGGTTGCAAGACACTGGGACAAATGTAGCATTTGTCCAATCCATCAGTAAATTCTGATTATATTATCTTCCTCTGTCCCTGTTTACTTGCCAGATTCCCTCCCTCCCTCCCTGTCCCACTCCTTCCCTATGTCCCTCTTTCTCTCTTTTTCTCCTTCCCTACATTCTGTCTCATAAGTTTTAAAGGGAAAGAAGGAAACAAACAAACCCCCTTTATTTCCTCCTCCTTACCTTAAAAGAAAAACAAAACACACACACAGAGCACACCAAAACAAATAAACAAACACCAACCCAAACCAAAAAAAAATCCCCAACCAAAAACCCCAGACAAAACTTTCAGGAACAATTGATTCTAATCTATATTGATTAAAAAACCCAAACAAACCAAACAATTACAAACGTAAGCAATCTTGAATCTCAGCTGTGATTTTTTGGAAGCCAGAGTTCAGATTTTGAACCTTGCAACACCTAAGTACTTAAATCCTTTTTTGGAAGAAGACCAAGCTTTGGTTTGGGATTTTTTTTTTTTTTTTCATACCTTTAACATGTCCCTGGCCATTTCAGCCTAGAAAATAATATTTTTTCTCTACTACTAATGCACATTAAGCTTTATATCTGACTATTGCCTGACCTTTTGTATCTTAAGTCCTGGGAATACCACGTATGGTATGAATTCTAATGTTGTCACAGCATAACAAACAATAGCCCTTATCATCTGAGGCAGGGGAAAGCTACTATGAAACTTTCAAGCTTTAGCTGGGGACCTGTGAAAAAGAATCATACTGTGATAACATGTATAAAAATAACCCAAGCAGGCCCCAAGACTAAGGAGAAAGAAACCCTCAGCCACCAGCATTGAACTCCTCCCAGTGAAGAACTTGGGATACCAGAGACATCACTACCTCTCTGCTTGAGTAAGATATACTGTCAACCTAAAGGACACAGAGAGACACCAGAAGGGTGAGCAGAAAGACCAGAAAAGAGACTAACACAAGGGACATAATAGTAGGTGTATTCAACAGACCACACGGTCAAGAAAAACTGATGAAAACTTCTTTCAACAACTGGAAGAAGCTTCACATTTTCAGGCCTCAGGAACTGTAATCATCCTGACATCTGCTAGAAGGGTGACATGGCAGGGGGAATCTCTCGAGAATATCAAAGAAAATTTGTTGATGCAGCTGACTGATGAGCCAGCTAGGGAAGCTGCTAAGTTGCACCTGTTACTCATAAATAAGTATAATTTGTTCAGTGTATGAAGACTGATGGCAGCCTTGGCAGCAGCAACCATAGGTCAAAGGACTAGCAAAGCATATACAAAAGGCTAAGATTTTGCCTTGATCTTTATTGTTTTGTCCTCAGACCTTGAAGATCATTGATCCTAGTGTCAGATTCTAGGGGAGTGAATCATTGCCCGTGGTACAGGAGGATTTTATCAGGGACCACTGAGTCGAATTGGACATACAAAAGTCCTTGGAATAATATGGAGTGCATTCCAGGATGGTGAGGAAGAAGGAAAATGCCATTGAAAGAAAAAATCCTGCATAATCTTTTGGTCATGGAGACTGAAGGAGGTTCATGATGAATAGAAGTATGCAAATATCATACATATCTTATAGAGGGCAATGATGTGAGAAGCTACAGTCTGGTCAGGCTAACCTCAGTCCATAGGAAAATCATAGAGCAGATATACTGGAAGTTATTTCCAAGGACCTGAAGCAACTGTGGACAATAAGACTGGATTAAGCTAAGAGAAATCATGTATGACACACCTGATAGCTTTCAGTGATGAGACAACTAGTTTTCTGTAGAAAAGGAGAGGAGTGCATGTTGCATATTCTGACTTAGCAATGCCTTCAACAAGTTCTCCTATAGTATCTTTATAGCCAAAGATGTATATATAGCAAATTGTCTGAGAAACAGGCTTCCAGGAGCTGGTGAGTAAGAAATCAATTAATCTTTCCCATGGGTCAATACGAAGTTCAATATTGTTTAATGTCTTTATTAACAACCTGAACTGTGAGATGGAGTGCACTCTTAGCACTTTTGAGGAGGAAAGCAAGCTCATCGAATGGTCCATACACTGAAGGGCAGGACTGCTACAAAGATAGACATAACAGAAACCTCATGAAGTTCAAAAAAAGCAAATGCAATGTCCTACACATGGGGAAGAATAAACCCATGCAACAGTAAACAGCTTTTCAGGGGAGAAAATGGTGGCATTGGTGGGCCTAGCACCAATGGGTGAATGCAAGTCAGCAGTATACTCCTGCAGCAAAGGCAGACAACCACATCCTGGTTGAGATACCTCTTCCTGAGGTAGACTACCTCTCTGGATTAGACTTTATAACTAGGTGTGTCCAACTCTTAGACAAATTATTTAGGTCACATAAATCCTAATACTCAAAGTTCTCTGCTGCTGTTTGGCTATCTGACAATCTTTTTCTTGAGGAACTTAGGTGACAATTAGTTTATGCCTTTCTGGTACTAGTATGATTAAGTTTGATTACAGCCTAGTTACTGTCTCAATTTTTTTTTTTTTTCATGTTTTACATCTCAGCAAAATACAAATGCCATTTCAAAGGGGAAAAAAAATATATTCCTACGGCCTGAGGGGTTTAGTTTTATATAATACTAAGGACCTTCTGTAAACATAGGAGATTTTAAATTTTCTTGGAAAAAGAGGAGAGAGAGCACAAAAGCACTTTTAAAGACTGAGTGTAAAGCAATGTAAACATAGGGATTGTCACATCCCTTTTGCAAAAATGAACTCATTAAAAACCAATGTTTTGTTAGCTGATGAAATAATTACATCTACTCCATTAATTTAAAACTCTTTTCATTGAATCATTAATATTACTGCATATAGCTTATTTTTTTGTTCTCCAGAACGTCAGGGAAGAGTCATACCATGAAAATACAGCTTCATCTACTTCAGTAAACACATGCTGTGTTCTGTACAAAATATAAAAGTTGTAAGAATACTGGCATAATCTATCAGTGAGGGAGAATGTAACAATATCAGAGTAGGAGACATATCTCACTTTTTATGTTGTTGTATAGATCCTAAAGAAAAGTCCTACTGACGTTTTGTATTTCAAATTATTTACCTACTACTATTACTCTTAATTTCATAAATGACACTTCTGTGTTACAGAATATTTGCCAGATGTAGCATAGGCACCATGGTCACAGCATTCCTTCATTCTAAACTCTTTAGTCCAAGAGAATTTTAAGTCTCAACATCTATCTGCCTGCAAAATTCTTTAATTACTAGCTCATAGACTTACTTTTCGTGTCAGTGCTGCGCCATGTTGATATGCATGTGATTTTGCTAAGTGTACAGAAGTTTCTACTTGCAAGCAAAGGGAGAAATGTAAATACCTCTGTGCTGAACAATTTGTAACCCATAAAGGAATCATTGTTCAGCATAATGAACATGAACATGAACCATTAATACTAAATTAATATTAATATAAAATTAATTTCACCCCTTTAAAAACATGTATGCACAGAGAGGAGCAATGAAAATAAAATTAAGAATCTATTGATTGGGTTTTCTGGGTTTTGTAATGTTTGCTTTAGTTGTTGGTATACAACAGGTAAAGTGAAACTGAAGGAACTAAATCTAAATTGTTAAAATCCTATTAGGAATTAATAGCATTTGGCTCCATTTTTATTCATCCAGGGTATATAAGGAGTAAGAATAAAAAATATCAGGCATCCAAAATTCATGTGGTTTATTGAAGTAATAAAGTCTAGCAACATTTAAAAGCTTGGGTCCTTTTGAGGTAGTGGTAAAATGAAATCCTGGGAATAGTATGAATAGTACAAGTTGAGAGTAAATTTTTTTTTTGTTTAGGGAGTGAAGGAATATTGTGGTCTTTGCTATTCACAATTGCAAAAAAAAAAAAAACAAACACCAGTTATGACTGCGGTGAATTTTATCTTGGCAAAATTTTTTAACACCTTTATTTCATAATACTTTGTTGGGAAAATGACCTGATTCTTCCCTTACATGGATCACTACCCTTCAGTTTCCTTTTAGTCCTTCCTTTGGTCCACTAGAAATGTATCTAGTGTATGATTGACAAATACATTCAAACATTTTGTTCTAACTCTGTAGAAGAGTGACAGTAAAGCTGCTTGTTTGTGCAACTAAAAATATACCCCAGCAGAGTGGGAACACTAGTTTTATATTTCCTCTTCTGTTACTGTCAGGACACTCAGGAGCTGTTTGTGTGGCTGTTTTCAAGAAAGCTTTTTTTAAATAGAAAGTTGAATCTATATGTTAGTAAACTCAATAATAATCAAGAATAAATCTGACAATACATTTTAGAAAATAAGTGTCTATAGAAAAGGAATTGCTGGTGTCAATGAAATGAGGCATTCCTAACTTTAGGTAGTGGTCTGGCCTAAAATATAGGCACAATGTGAAATTACCCTTACTGCATTTGGGAGCAAGAAATCTCTTTGCAAGAATCATTGACAAATGCTAGTAGACTGTTAGAAGATAATGTATATCCCTGCAGCATAAGTCCAATATAGCTGAAGTATTCATTTGAAAATAATAACATAATGTGTAAATAAAACAGCATAATAAAAGTATATAAAACTCATCCTTGTTAAAGAAGATCAATTCAGTTATCTCTAAAACCCATACCAGGGGATATAGATCAGCTTCATATATACACAAGTTCTGTTTTCTACTCAAAGAAACATACTCCCTTCCAGAATCATAATTTTGTTTGCTTTTGGTAGATTCTTTGCACCTTTATAAACTCATAAACTGAACAAACTACAATTACAGTATTTTTCCCTTTGACTCTATGTTGTCCATGGAAAGTGTTTGTTGTGTAATATAAAAGGACTTCAGTTAAATAGGTATGATCATCCTGTTCATCCCAAGAAAAGTGAGAAAACTGATGTTTGATCCTTACTCTAACAAATATACTCTTAGCCACCCAAGTGCTAAGGGATTTTCTTCCCATTAAAAAAATTCTAAAACTTCCATTCATTTATTTGGATGCTTAGTACAGTGTGTCTCTAATTCCCTTTTTAAATCACTCAGATCTGTGGTACATTTTACATATAATTTGATTTTGACTAATACAACATTATAACAGAATATAGGTAAAAAAACCAAACAAACTTATATTCAGATATAATTACAAAAAAGATGAAATTGCAAGGTCCTTTCCAGCTATGATTCTACAATAATTTTACCTCACTGCATGTGTTACAGGTTCAACTAGAGTTATACAGCATCAATAATGAAACATTTTTCTTCATGAATACATTAAAAGAATAATTTAAATAGTCCTTATTTTTAATTTCACTTCCTTTATATAAAATCAAGGAATTGTATGAAAATCAAGGATGGTTTGAGAATATTGTGGTACATGGCATGTATGAACACAGTTTTAATACTTAAAAGGTGTATTTTATTCATAGTAATTAAATAAAAAAAAGTATTTATTTTAAGGTTAAAAAGAATATTTCTAGAATATCCCCAGCTAAGTCTTATACAAATAGACTAGTAAAAAAAAAAGTAAAAAGAAAAGAACACATTATTCAACTCCAACAGAAAAAGGAATAATAAAGACCACCTCCAGTGACTTCAGATAAAAACTAGAAATTGACAAATTCCTGGTAGAAAAATTATTGGTCATTCTTTTGCCACAATAGAAGCAATTAACAATAAGAAGCATCATGCTTTAAGGATGTTTTTGCTTCTTTGGCCTTAATTAAATACAATTTTACATTTAATCCTTTTTGTTCACTTATGTGCATAAAGTGTAGACTAGATTTTCTACCAATTCCATTAGTAAGAGTGAACAGGATGTAAGAATTTCTGTCCAGTTCTGTACCACTCTTGGCATTTTTTTGTTTGATTGCTTTGAGATTTACATGCATCACAAAAAAATTTTTGTTCTTCTCATGTTTTTCTTAACCTTACATACCTCACTCCTTAGGACTAACCTGTATACTTCTAGAGACTTGGGGATGAAGTTCAATAAATTTGTTCATAGAGTACCTCAAAGAAATATAAACAAATTATAGATATAGAAACCTTTGTCCTCACTGATTCTATTTTATATCTTTTTCCTCCGCTTTTCTGATAAAACATATGTAACTTTAAAAGAAATCAAAACAAAGAACTACTGCTCATCATTTAGAACTACTGTTCATAATTTATTTAATTTTATGATTATATTTCTCTCTGATTTTATGCTATGCTTCATTGGTTATTTTGAGTTTAAATCTTTACAGTGTACACTAATGTACAATAACTCTCTAACTGCTAAGATCCTGTGATATTGTCTAGAGCCTCAGGGAAACAGAGGGAAATTAAACAAGTTTCTGTAAGAATGAACAATTTTTTTTTAAAAAAATCAGGTTGTTTTATTTTGTAATTACTTGTTAGGTTAATGAAGAAGGCATTTAAGATAAGAAGTGTTCTAGTAGTGGAATCCATTAATCTCTTGTAAAAAATATTGAATATATGATCTTTTCCCTCTCTTTCATGATCAGGGAAGAAACAACAGTACATTAGAAACTGTGAGAAAGTCTAATATCCTAAATCTTTGTCAGCGGAATGAAGACCTAATCAGATTACCTGAAACTGTTTAATTATCTATGCACTTATTTAATTATCTAGTGCTTTCTTAAAATTTGGAAACAAATTATGAAGTGACTTTGTTTTTTACAATTATGACAGACAAACTGGCTTCTGAGGCCAGAAGGTAATATTAAATAATTTATTCTGACTGCCTATATAGCATAGGTTATAGAATTGCTCTAATATTTATCCCCACACTTTGTGTTTGAGCTTAAAATCCCTTTCAAGAATGCACCCAGTCTTGACTTGAAGATTTCAGTACAGGGCTTCCCTTTGGTAACTGGTGAAAAACACATTCATTACTTAAATTAGAATAAAATAATTTTTGTGAATCTGCTCTACTGATGGTGTATTATCTCACATTTATTTTAAATGTTAGCCATTTTGGTGTCGCTAGTGTGGGCAACTGAGCTACATGTATTTAGTTTTGACTGATTAACTTAAATATAAGTGAAAAGTAACTCTTGCTTGTAAGTTTAGTTTGGTTTGTTTTTAAAATGCTGTCACTCCAAAACTCTATGTAATTTATGTGCTTTGTTTTCTCATTGCATAGGTTTATATCCATTTGATCCCAGTGTGAATTCCAGCGCCATATTTGAAACTGAAGGTTAATTTGGAGGAAGAGGTGATGTGCAACTTCCCTCCCACATGTGCCCAGGTTAGCTAAGACTTCAGCTCCTGCTGGAATCACCTGACAGCCTGGAGCAACCACTCCAAAACTGAAGTTTACCCAAAAGAGGGACTTTTACATATGGACACAAAGCAAGTGAAGGTACTTCAGGGAAGCAGAGAACTTTATTGTCTAAATAGATATAATCATAGTCAGGACATGGTTTTGGCACTCTCATGTGGGTTTCAAGGGACTGATAAGCTTGTGATAAGAAAGAAGAGAGAACAAAAGAGTCTATGATATAGTGAAAGAAAAATGCGTCCTCTGTACCACTAAACAAGCTGGGCAAAACAACGACCCTTGTTATGCATTTAACACAGTGAGAAGAGCCCTATTCTGTGAGGGAGCAGCAAGGGCAGGCTGCTGCATGAGGGGAAGCAGGCTGGGAACCAAAGGTGAAAAGAGTTGGGCAGAGCAGTGGCCTCACTGATGAGGAGTCAAGAAGGTAAGTCAGCAAATCCAGATCAGGATCAGGTTCAGAGACAGAACTCAGGGTCAGGTACAGACCAATGATCACCTGGCAAGCCAGGAAGCCATGCCAGAAGGTCAGGAACCGGGTCAGGGTTTATCAGGGTTTAGAGGATACAAACCTAGGCATTGACATACCTGTGGCACCCCTGAAATGTAGTACAAGTGTTGCAAAAAAGGACAACCTCAGCTTGAAACAGCTCCAGAAGGAGAGGTAAGCCCTCACTTCCAGCTTTATTTGGTTTTGTGGTGGCGTTTTGTTTGTTTGTTTGTTTGTTTTTTTCACAACAGATCTTCTCTGCAAAAAACCTGACCTTGGGCTCAGCCAGCCAATCACCTAAAAGGAGGGGATGCACTGAGGACTCTGCCAAATGTTGTCAAGTTCTGGTCAAATCAAGACTCAGAAACTTAATTGCACCAGGGTCGTAAACAGCAATCCAGATTATTGAGCTCCAGCCCTCTTTCAGTTTCTGGCATCTTAACTCATGGGGTTAAACTACTATTCGCAAGGTTCTTTCAGCATCTGAACTTAGGTAGTTGTACAGAAATGTTATTAGTGAATTACAATCTTGTTTAATCATCTTTTGTTTTGTTTTGGTTTTCCTTTCAACTGGAAGATAATCTAGCTATGGATCTCCATCTCCAAGATGCGGGGATCAAGTATGCAGTCAGCACAGACTGGTCATGTATAGGATGGTTAATATGAGTAACTTGAAAAATCATGATCCAAACTGAAAAAATAAGTAAACAGAGGAATAGCTTTATCAAGACTTTCCCTCCCACTGTCCTTTTTCCTTTCTACTGAGACGATAAAGAGTATGTGACGATAAAGGCAATAAATGTGAAATGTGATACAAAAATCGTATGGGACTAATATGATTAGTATTTCAGATTTTTCAGATACAGAGAGAAGATTGACTGCCCCATCATTCTCTACATTGGACATATGAAACAAATCATACACTGTAGACAAAAGTCTTCCATTGGATCAAATATCAATGTAGGTGCTTAATTTTAAGTACTTTGAATGCTTTGCTCTTAGTGATTTATTCAAAGTCAGAAAATACTGTGACAGAAAGAATAAAACTATATGCCCTATTTTAAACACAACTAGTTGAGTTATTTTCACTGGTTTTGTTCTCACAAGGAGCATAAGTACAGCTGATCACTCCCAGTCTTTTATAAAATAACCACAGTGATGGTTCAATAACCTTCCTAAAATTGTTAATTCTGTTGTACTATTTGCAAGTACTAAATAAATGCTAGTTTGACATCTGGTTAATAACTAAGGCACTCAGGGAAAAAAGCATGCAAGCTATGTCTCTTTCATATCCCCTGTTATCCTTAGAAAATATTATTGCTGAAGGTGGGAAAAATATTTTTTTATTGTATTGTCTTATACAAGGCCAGGGGAATTCTGTGAAAGTTATTAGAATAAAAAGGTTTTCATTACTAGTATCTGGATAGATCCTGTGCTTGATCATAATGCAAATTCATCCATCATGCCTTTTTTTCTCCTCATTCTAATTTACTCTGTAGCTCCATTAGACACTAGGAAAGCAAATCAGTGTACTGCTCCTGAATATCTCTAAAACAATGGCTGTTTCATCAATAATTGGTACCATGGATTTGAGGTTCAAAAGCCATAACCTAATTCTCCTTCCTTTTCAATTTTTTAACATAAAGAACTGCAAATATTTACAAAACTGTTTGGAGCTACGTGGTTCTACTGCTCAGCTACACAATGAATAATCTTTTTACTTTTTAGTTCATGAGAGTTTGTGTAAATTGAATATGCTTTGAATCTAAAGGTAGACTAATCATTTAAATGGACAGTGAAATTTAAATGAAACATTTGATATTTGCATGTTTTCTGCTAGAAAAAATAAAGACTATAGTTTACATGAATGTAACATATTTAAAATTGGTCGAAGCATACCTCTCATGGAGAAATGTTGAAAGATTTGTATAGCCTACCACACCTTGTTCCATTTCAGAATGAAACAGTTGTATAATTTCAGCAATAAAAAATATTAAGTCATGACCTTGAAGACATGTGGTGTGTAGTAGCTTCATTCATATGCATAAAGCTACTTCACTCTGGTAATTATATACCTCCGAGAAATGTGGAGTTGTCTGAAACACAGCCAGAGTGTGAGCTTACAAGTACAGTGTAGATCGTCAAGTGAGTCTTTGAGGTCTGGACTTTTTTTTTTTTATTTAGCAAAGCACATGTACAGTTGAATAATCAGTTTGATCTACTGACGACTTCCCCTTTAATCAGTGTAAAGTTCGATGTAGCTGTGTCTGGCAGTGGAAGGTGCACTAAAGAGACAGATGAGTCCTTAATAGCAAACTCAACTGAGAACATTTTTTTGCCAGAGTTGTAAATCCTCTAGACTCTGCTTTTTTTTCCAGACAGTAATATGGCTACACCATTTACATATATATACCAGTATGTCTTCATTTAATGACATTGGTAACATTTTTTGAAACATATCCAATGTGGTCAGCAAATATTGAATCCTACATGTTTTCCCCATCAGAACTCAACCCTGGAACCACCACTCCTTAGTTTTGAATGAAAACCTATTCATGAAGATTACTAAAATACTGCATTAATAAAATATAAGGTGTAATTTAGAACCAGTACTACATGCAACAGCATGCTCGCTACCCATCCCCACATAAAAGAGATTTTACCAATATCGGTGCTTTATATTCATACAGACTTAGACTTCATCAGTTTGCTCCCTGTCTTCAGGTTCCTCAAAAGATTAGAGTTTGTTTAGGCAGTACTTCTCTCATGTGTTTTGTGAGATAATCTAACATCAGTAGGGATAACTAGATAAGCACAGATAATTGCTCTGGGGCAGATATTCTCTGAAGCAAGCGTTGCAATGTTTAATTTCCTTGTCCTGTAGGCAAGCAAGAACTGAGTCTTAGTTCCTGTTTCACGATCACCAAATTAATTTTTCATTAGTTTTTACCAGTATAAGATTGCAATTATACAGGCTTCAGTTAGTGTCTTCATTGCAGGATGGGTTTTGGACAAATAGAAGTATATAATTTTTTCTCATGTTGTATTAGCATATGGTTTCTTTTCACAGTTATAATGCCTGAGAAATTATTATTCTCTGCTAATCATAACAGTTGTCTGAGACTGATATGAGTTGACCAACAGGTTTTGAACCAAATAAAAAGGAGAATATTTTCATTTGTTGATTGTAACTGTTGTTACCAGGGGTGAATAGCGCTCTTAATAAAATAATAATAGCTGCTTATGTGTATAATGATAACTGACTGCAGCTATTTTTAAATTACTTGTCTTTTGTCTGCCACAGTTAAAACCACAAAAAATAGGTTTATCTTTTTCTTTCAGGTGGGTCTATGTGCCCTTTTTTGCAGTACATTCTTTTCAGCATGCACCAAACACATTGCATAATTGGCATGCATTTCCCTCAGTAGACATCACAGCATGAAGAAACTATGGTGGGCAGGCAGAATTTGAATAAGTCATGAAATATTTCTTTTCAAAATGAATTGTATAAAATAAACAGTAAAAAAATTTAAATTTCTCAGGTTATACATTCTACTCTATTAAGAATAAGAGTAATACAAGTGTATATCATATATTTTTTACTATGTCAATAAGAGTACAATGAATTAATACCACTACAGTATACATTTTAATGTATGGATACAAAAAAAACAAGACAGAGGCTGTTACAAAGAGGAAACACCATCGATTCTGTATACTGCTCTTGAAAGATATATTTGAAAGATTTACTTCTCAGAAATGCATTCCTCCACAGCTGCCTCTGTTTGATGAAATGGTCATTTTAACTTATTATGAAGATTCTTCTATCAAAGATTCTTCTATCTCCTTTGCCATTTTCCAGCCTATCAATCTCAAACTATGGTTCAAGATTATTAAAGTTTATTTGGCTGTTTCTATCAAACAGAAAACTGCAGTGGCATGGAACAGTGGGCATGTATGTTACTCATAGGTAAAATATGTTTGTTCTATTTTTTAGAAAAAAATACTATATGTAAAGGAGTAATTTGTTTAATATTAGAAGGATTAATTCATTTTAGAGTGCAGTTGTGTCTGAACTAAAGTCTGAAGTTGTATGATAGAACTGAAGTTGTATGATAGAATTGTGCATTCAACTCAATTTAAAGACACTTAATGGTTAACTTATGAGTCATTGTGTAGAACTGTTGGGGTTTTCTTCAAATGTCAGTAACTTTTTACCATTTAAAAAAAAACAATGTATTTTGAGTGAGAAGCTGGAAGTATGCCTGCAGTGTGAGATTTTGCATTTCTCTAATTCTAAAGGAGTAATTTTTCAATTGTTCTTGTAATTTTATCTAGATCTCGGAACAAAAATTAATTTTGCATCTCCCTTTCCTATTTTTAATTCCTTATTTAGGTGGCAGAGACACATGAACCACCTAAATACTGCTTTGCTGTTAACTTTACTTAATATGCCAAATCAGTTTAATTACAGTTTCTATAAATAATCTATGCAAAATACTTCCCTGAACAGAATGCACTTTTCCTTCTGTATGTGGCACATTTTAATACTTAAAAGCATTAGAACAGATGTTAGGTGCCTCCTAAACTTGTTTTCAGTTTTCTTTTATTTATATGTTAATGAGAATTTAATTACTTCATGAATACTTAAACAACCTGAGGGTGCCTGATATCATTAGCTTGAACATGACAAGCACGTCAAGTGACCACATGGGAAGACTAAAATTGCTTTTAGTTCACTTGAAGACAGAAAGATGAATTCATTTCACCCCCTGCTATGTTCTACCTGACACATGAAACTGAATAAGCAGTGGGCACTGGTTCAGTCTCACTTCAGTGTGACCAAAAGTATCTGAGGAAGGAATGTACACCAAAGTGCATAAATGGTTCCTTTTTCAATTTGCTTTACTGTCCTTTAATAAACAATCTGGGAATGTTTTGTTACTGCATCTTATTTCTTCTTAATAGTTTTTTAAGGCAAAATTGCCTTCTGTCATGTAAATTTCCTTGTTCAAAGCTTGTAAAATTATGCAAAACTTAGACATGCCCTACAGTGATCAAATTATCCGGGATGAAAACAGTGTGGAAAATGCTTAACTATGTCTATCAGGAAACTTGTTGTAGTAAAAATATTATTTGTGGTGTTATAAAGCACTAGATGGGGACTGACTCTGACCTAAAGAAATAATCAAGGAAAAGAGTTAAGAAACTGATATTCATGGAATAGGATTATTAACAGTAGCTCTATTTTCTGCATGCTATATTTGCAGTTAGACAGTGAATTTGCTATTGGATGGTATGTATGAAGAAAATAATATTTCTGAAATACGTAGAACACCACTCTTACCTTATTTATACGATCCTTTTTCTCATGATATGCACAAGAAAAGAGAATGCTAGTAACGTGAGCATTAAAAGGAAGAATGATAATAATAATAATAATAAAAACCCCCTTTCTTTTCAGGGGGTGGGGAGACATTTGCCCAGTCTGTTTAATAATTTTTTGGAAGGAGCTGATTTAATTTGATTCAGATCCTGCAGATACTCCCACTTCTATAAATGTTCCAAAGAAAAGCATGTCTTAAGTAATGCAGACAGTTTTAAAATATATTATATGATACAATTTAACATCTCACAAGAAAAAACTTCATATATTCTTTAAGGTATCATATACCCATTTACATTCAGTGTTAATGAAGTCAAAACAGTAGCTTAGCTAAGCATGACAACAAAGTTGTTAATAAAAATAATATTCAAGTTGAATTGAAAGCTTTGTCTAATCTATTATTTCTCATGGCTGGGCAGGAAATGGGGAGTAACAGAGCAGCTTAGCAAAGAGGTTGACCAACAGTGAGATGAAAGGGATGGACCACAAATACACTGTACAAAGAATGATGATTTTACAAATAAAAGAATGCAAGTATTTTCCAAAAGGTAAACTCTTGCCCTGAGGAGGCTGTATTTATCAGGGTAGAATTCAAGCAGCAGGTTTCTCTTTGACCTTTCTAGCTTTATAAGAATAATATTCTCTTTTAATTCTAGTGCCTGAAAAGAATTTGCAGTATATTAGATACAGAGGTGATTTCTTTGATCATCAGACATGTCCAAGATAAAGCTGTTTAGTTTTTGTTTCCATTTCCTATTTTTTTCATATTGGATGTCTGTTGCACAGGCATTGCAATCACTTGTCCATGTACCAAAGAAACCTTTTGTTGCTAGGTCTACTAGATGAAAATCTGTGCATTTTCTGTGTTTGAAGGTGTTTATGGGTGTGCTTATGTGTGCTTATGGGTGCTGATGGAGAAACAGTTACCAAAAAAGAGCAGGCTGGAGAGAGAAAAAATATGTGCTGAGGGGTAATACGTGAAAGTCTCCCAGGAACTGATTAGCACCAGAAACTGGCAGTCCTTTTGAAACTGCAAGAACTAACAAGGATAGGACTCCAATAAGCAGCTGAATGTGTCCAAGGCCACCAGCATACATTCACCTCAACATAACCTTCTGTACCTCTGACCACAGCCAAGAAGCAGTGGCTGTTATAGGTAGGCAGAGACTACAGATTCCTATATAGAGACTACAGGTTCCTATATGTGTGCCTGATAAAATGTAGGACCCATAGAGGGATTTTCCAAACCACTTATCAACCTTGGCACCTGAGTAAACTGCTGGGGTTGGCCTTTCAGCTGATGCTCCAGACACATTACTATGAGTGAGTTTGTATGTGAACTGTGTGAAGGAGTAGCTGGATGTACTGTGTTGATAGTCATTGCTATAAATAATAGCAGATTGATAAACTTAATAACAGCTTAATTAATGAAAGGTGTTCTAATAAACACTGGTCTGGTGTGTGTCTTCGATGTGCAACCTTCAAACTTGCAAATCCTTTTGTGCCAGACTGTCAGGGAGCAGCAGGCTACTCCAGAAGGGACGGAGAGCCAGGAGCCACGGTCAGGCAGGGCAGTGACCTCAGAGACAGGCACACAGTTCCACAGCTCCTGAACAAGAACAGTAGAGGAGGTCTGGTGCTGATAACCAGGGTCAGCCAACAGCTGACAACAGGTTGTCAGGTCAATCTGTAAGAGGTCCAAGGCATGTGTAAGGACCCCTGTAAAGATTAAGTCAGTGAGGTACAAGGCCAGGCACCAGCATGATTGCAATATAGCTCAAATAAGGACCAAGAGTGAGAGCCTAGCTTAAAAAAAAAAAAAAAAAAACAACTTCTGAAAGAGAGGGATCCAATTACGAGACTTCTCACAGCTCTTTCTCACACAGCTCTTTTCATGCCTTATCCAGGGGCTTCAAGTTACATGGTATGAGCTGGCCTTGAATACAGGCAGCTAAGCTCCAGCAAAGGTCCTGGTGTGTTCTTGGTTGTTTTCCAGAATTATGTTTTATCAGAATGGTTGTGCTGATGCTGCTTAAAAGTAATAAAAAAACCCACATGGACATGAAGTTTAGGGCTGGCTTCTCTCCTCTCTGTTCTAATCTATGCTTCCTTGAAGAAGATTGTCTGTGTTCATACCATGTGGCCATCAGTCTTGGTTTTTTTCATGTGAAAAGAGATACTACTGTAAACTATGTCTGGGTTTGTGGAAGGGTGGTGTTTGGTTTTTTGGGGTTTTTTTTGTTTGTTTTTTTTTTTTTATTGAGGGGTTGGGCTGGAGTGGGAAGGATGTGTGCGTGTGTAAGGGGTTGAGTACTATGGTCTCATCTATTTAGCTTTCAAGTTAACTTCTGGATCCTGCTTTTCTGGATCAAGCACATTTCATAAATGCTAGTTCAAGGCTGCTCCTTGTAGTGAACTGGCTAGTTTCCTCCCTCAATAAAATGTTGCTGTGCTTCTGGAAACAGTTTACTTCAAATATACATTATAGGCAGGGCTGTATAAGGACTATTTCCTTCCACCCTACGTAGCCATCAAGCACTGTCCTGGCTCTATTAAATATTCATGCTCTAACAGCACATGCAGGAACAACAGCGATAGCCTCACATAAAATAAGGATGTATTTTTTAAGATACCAGAGAACTCACTTTCATTTCTGTATCATAAGGATATGACCATTCTATAGTTCACAGGAGCTATACTCTAAGCAGTGTGGAGATTAGCACCTCTGCATCACTTGGCCTGGGGAAAAGGGATCACTCTCAGAAGCACAAATGTAGCCAGTGTTACTCGAACTTTGCATCATGCCTTTGTTTTCCAGGGAAGAAGAGGTGATAAATGTAAAGTATCTTTCAGAATTAGCATGGAAATTTGGTCCTGCTAACCAAAAAAACTTACATCTTTAAATGAAAAATTAGATTAGCCACACCAAGGAGAAAAATTCTGCAAATATAAATATTATTTTACTATATTTACAGAATGACAGAGATTTTTTTCATCAAACCAGAAACAATATGTGTTTATAAATGTATTTGGTTTCTGTGGCAAGGTGTTGGTAGTGGGGGGGCTACAGGGGTGGCTTCTGTGAGAAGCTGCTAGAAGTTTTCCCTGCGTCCGCCGCTGGCCAAGGCCAAGCCAATCAGCAACAGTGGAAGCACCTCTGTGATAACATATTTCAGAAGGGAAAAAAAACCCGTCTGCGGCTCAGTAGCCGGAGAGAGAAGTGAGAGGATGCAAGAGAAAACAGCCCTGCAGACACCAAGGTCAGTGAAGAAAGAGGGGGAGGAGGTGCTCCAGGCGCCGGAGCAGAGATTCCCCTGCAGCCTGTGGTGAAGACCATGGTGAGGCAGGCTGTCCCCCTGCAGCCCATGGAGGTCCACGGTGGAGCAGATCTCCACCTGTAGCCCGTGGAGGACCCCACGCCGGAGCAGGTGGATGCCTGAAGGGAGGAGGCTGTGATCCCGTGGGAAGCCTGCACCAGATCAGGTTCCTGGCAAGACTTTGCGGACCCATGGGGGGAGGAGCCTATGCCAAAGCAGGTTTGCTGGCAGAACTTGTGACCCCATAGGGGACCCAACGCTGGAGCAGTCTGCTCCTGAGGGACTGCACCCCATGGAAATTATGGGCCCATGCTGGAGCAGTTTGTGAAGAACTGTAGCCCATGGGAAGGACTCACGTTGGAGAAGTTCGTGGAGGACTGTCTCCTGTGAGTGGGACCCCACACATGAGCAGGGGAAGAGTCCTCTCCCTAGGAAGAAGCAGCGGCAGAGACAACGTGTGATGAACTGACCTCAACCCCCATTCCTGTCCCCCTGTGCCGCTGGGGGGGAGTAGGTAGAGAAGCTGGGAGTGAAGTTGAGCCCAGAAAGAAGGGAGGGGTGGGGGGAAAGGTTTTTAAGATCTAGCAGTTTTTCTCCTCTCCTTCTCTGATTTTGATTGATTGATTGATAATAAATTAATTATTTCTTTCAAGTGGAGTCTGTTTTGCCCATGATGGTAACTGACAAAATGATCTCTCCCTGTCCTTATCTCGACCCACGAGCCCTTTTGATTTACTTTTTCTCTCCTCTATCTGGTTAGAGGGGAGTGATAGAGCGGCTTTGGTGGGCCCCTGGTGTCCAGCCAGGGTTAAACCACGACAATAAATCTCTTACAACCTCTATTTACTGTGCAATATGCAGCACTCCAAAAGACATTGTGGTTTCTATTCCCACTCAGACCGGGTATTTAAAAGAAATTTGAAACTTCAAAGACTTGTCCTTTTAAAGCACAAAAGTATAACACTACAGGCAAAATTATGTTGGTGGTATTTGTTTCATCAAAAGTAGTGCTAATCAACCAGAATCCCCTAACAATGAGGAGAAATAGTTGAGGGACAATATAGCTGCCAAAATAGAGGTTACTGGAGTCATTTAGAGATCCCAGCATTTCCCACCTGTCCTCAGACTTTACTTCCTAAACACAAGGGTCCCTCATATGTTCCATATGCTATTTTAATAATATGTAGCCTTATTTAGATGTCATTGATACCATAGGATATCTCAAGTGGCACTAAACACCTATGTTTGGGCAACTGGAAAAGATAGAGGTGCCTATAAATGTCTGTGTTTATAAACTGAATCATATGATTGCACACCAACTGATGTCAGTTCCCACCCAGTGACACTGCCAGCCAACTGAGGTAATACTTTCAGTTCGCTCATTAGTCGGGCCTTTGAAGAGGCAGACAGGGGAGCCCTTACAGAAACAGTATCTTTATTATCAACAAGTACAGGGTACATCAGATCACCCCATGTTTACTAGGAAGAAGGAAAGCTATGGTTGAGTGACGTTTGATGAGATCTGTGTATTGCTGTAGGGGAGTCCCAGTACTGATCTTTGGTGAGGTCAAGCTGGAACTTTCTTTTATAATGTTTTCTTCTCTCCTTTCCCCTACCTCATCAGTCACTCTTTATAAAAACTCCTACGTGCTATACAGACATGATTTCACTTTCCATTCCTCCTTGCTTCTTTTGGTCTTCAGAACTGCTTGTTTCCTTTACTACTAAACTAGGCTAGCTGTCTAAATAAATTAAATAGTTGTTTACATAAACTATATTAATTGTTTGCATCTCTTCTGTGAAAGTTAGTTTGGCTAGGAGTAGGGAATGTTCAGGGATATCCAGGATGAGACTAAACAAAATTAAATCTTCTGTTTAGACATCTGTGTCAGAATCAGTCAATTGCAGAGGATCTGTTTTTACTTAGTAAAGTGAAATGGATGTTGCTAGAGGAGGATTAATCTTATCCTAAAGTAGGCATTTAAAATAGGTCAGAAGAATCACACCCTAAAAGTGACCTTTTTGATGATAAGGGAGTGTAGGAAATCTAGCTCAGATTCATATATAGTAGTGTAGACATAGAGATAGATGAAATATATCTTAATCTCTAGAGCTTGAATATTTAGTTGCTACAAAAGGCAAGACTGCTTAGAATCATATCCTCTGTAGTTTGAAAAGCAAAAAAGACCTATAACTCCTTTGTGTTTTTAAACTCTCATGTATTTTTAAAATACCAGAAGTCATCTTTGCTACTGTCTAAGACTGTCCAGGCAGTCAAATATTTCCTTGTCTCAAACAACTTCTCTGGGCAGAGAGGGAACAGGGAGGGGCAGGGTGAGCCCTGCAGAGGCAGGGTGGCGGGCTGCCCCCTTGGCTTCTTTCAACAGGCAAGAACTGAGCAAGCGACGGTCAACAGGTATTCACGAAAGGAGCGGGTGATCAGCAAAGACCCCCACTACCCTAGTGATACCCCTCAAAACTAATTGAAGAGCTCTCTAGAACACTTGACTGCAGAAGCGGGATGGTTGCTGCCCCAGGGGAAGCCTTAGACTAATGAGACTATATAAAGATTAGCGCACACATATTGCCTTGTCGACCCATCACCTACAGATCAAGACTCCAGAACAAAACGTCAATGTGGGATCCAAGGGTGGTGATATCTTTGCACTATGCTGTCCCTATTCTCTCTCTTCTTCTTCCCACCCCCCTCCCCCTTTCTTGTTTAGCTGTTTCCCTTTGATGGTTGTGCCTAAAATTGTTGGTAAGAAAAACTTTCCTGTGCCAAAGCCTAATATTCATAAAGTTTGTGAATGACTCCTCTGAGTCATTCCTGTGACTCGGCCAGCTTTGCAGCCCTGCTGCACAGGGATCGGCCCACTTGTCAGTGCTCCCCTCAGGGGATTACAAAGATTCACCTCCCTCATCACCCACCAAGTGAGATGAGACAGCTACCAAGAAGTAGCTTTGAACAGTGCATAGAATCATAGAATCATCTAGGTTGGAAAAGACCTTTAAGATCAAGTCCAACCGTTAACCTCGCACTGCCATCCCACCACTAAACCATGTCCCTAAGAACCTCATGTACCCTTCTTTTAAATACCTCCAGGGATGGGGACTCCACCACCTCCCTGGGCAGCCCATTCCAGAGCCTGACAACCCTCTCAGTGAGGAAGTTTTTCCTAATGTCTAACTTAAACCTGCCCTCGTGCAACTTCAGACCATTTCCCCTCGTCCTATCATCTGTTACTAGGGAGAAGAGGCTGACCCCTACTCACTACAGCCTCCTTTCAGGTAGTTGTAGAGGGCCATCAGGTCTCCCCTCAGCCTCCTCTTCTCCAGGTTAAACAACCCCAGCTCCCTCAACTGCTCCTCGTAAGACTTCTGCTCCAGACCCCTCACCAGCTTTGTGGCTCTCCTCCGGACATGTTCCAGCAACGCAATGTCTTTCTTGTAGTGAGGGGCCCAAAACTGAACACAATATTCAAGTTGTGGCCTCACGAGCACCGAGTACAGGGGCACGATCACTTCCCTACTCCTGCTGGCCACACTATTTCTGATACAAGCCAGGATGCCATTGGCCTTCTTGGCCACCTGGGCACACTGCTGGCTCATATTCAGCTGGCTGTCAGCCAGTAGTCCCAGGTCTTTTTCCACCAGGCAGCTTTCCAGTCACTCTTCCCCAAGCCTGTAGCATTGCATGGGGTTGTTGTGACCAAAGTGCAGGACCCAGAACTTGGCCTTATTGAACCTCATACAGTTGGCCTCAGCCCATTGATCCAGCATGTCCAGGTGCCCTTGCAGAGCCCTCCTCCCCTCCAGCAGATCAACACTCCCACCCAGTTTGGTGTCATCTGCAAATTTACTGAAGGCACACTCAATCCCCTCATCTAGATCACTGATAAAGATATGAAACAAGACTGGCCCTAGAACTGAGCCCTGGGAGACAACGCTTGTGACTGTCTGCCAGCTGGATTTAACTCCATTGACCACAACTCTCTGGGCTCAGCCAGTTTTTAACCCAGCGAAGAGTACATCCATCTAGGCCATGAACCGCCAGTTTCTCCAGGAGAATGCTGTGGGACACTGTCAAAGGCTTTGCTGAAGTCCAGGTAGACAACATCCACAGCTTTTCCCCCATCTACCAGGCAGGTCACCTCGTCGTAGAAGGAAATCAGGTTGGTTAGGCAAGACCTGCCTTTCATGAACCCATGCTGGCTGGGCCTGATCCCCTCATTGTCCTCCATGTGCCTGGTGAGCACACTCAAGATGAACCGCTCCATAATCTTCCCTGGTACTGAGGTCAGGCTGACAGGTCTATAGTTCCCTGGATCCTCCTTCCGGCCCTTCTTGAAGATTTGCCAACCTCCAGTCATCTGGGACCTCCCCTGTTCTCCAGGACTGCTGATAAATGACAGAGAGTGGCTTGGCAAGCTCCTCTGCCAACTCCTTCAGCACTCTTGGGTGGATCCCATCCGGCCCCATAGACTTGTGGATGTCCAGGTGGCATAGCAGGTCAAAGACTGCTTCCTCCTGGATTATGGGGGGTTTATTACACTCACTGTCCCCATCTTCCAGCTCGGGGGGCTGAGTACCCTGGGGTTAACTCATCGGGCCATTAAAGACGGAGGCAAAGAAGGCGTTGAGTATCTCAGCCTTTTCCTCATCTTTAGTGGCAGTGTTCCCCCTTGCATCCACTAGAGGATGGAGGTTCTCCCTGGCTCTCTTTTTTCTGTTAACGTATTTATAAAAACTTTTCTTATTATCCCTTAAACAGTGGCCAGGTTGAGTTCTAGTTGGGCTTTTGCCTTTCTAATTTCCTCTCTGCATGACCTGACAAGATCCCTGTACTCTTCTTGGGTTGCCTGCCCCTTCTTCCAGAGCTGGTAAGCTCTCCTTTTTTTCCTGAGTCTCAATAAAAGACCTCTGTCCAGCCAGGCCAGTCATCTTTCCCACTGATTCGTCTTACGGCACATGGGGACAGCCTGCTCCGGTGCCTGTAAGACTTCTTCCTTGAAGAACGCCCAGCCTACCTGGGTCCCTTTTCCCTTCAGGCCTGTCTCTCAAGGGACTCTCCCAACCAGTGTTCTGAACAGGCCAAAGTCTACCCTCCAGAAGTCCATGGTGGCGGTTTTGCTGACCCCTTTCCTTACCTCACCAAAAGTTGAAAACTCTACCATTTCATGATCACTAAGGCCAAGAGGACCTCTGATCACCACCATCTGTTGCTCTTCACTCCAGAAAAGCTCAACTATAGGAAAGGAAATACCCAAAGCTGCTTGAAAGACTTTTTTTTTGTCCCAAAACTGATAACACTGCATGGAAATTTACCATAACAGATTTTCTTAAGTCAACCATCAGCTGCCTTAAGCAGTAACCAGGAGTTTATCAGAAGACTTTTGAGAAGAGAGGGAGTAAGATTGAAAGGAAGTATGAAAGAAGCATGACAATTTGTGTTGTGGGGACAGCCTTTGGAGTGGAAAGAGGGTGCCTGAGCAGCAAACTTGGTTTGACACTGCCAGAAGTCACCCTGTGGGACTTCAATGCCTGCCCAGGTTGGGTATAGAAGTGTCCCTGCAAGCTGCAGTGAGCGGCTGCACTCCAGCTAGTGGGATGACACACAGTGACCCACACCTGAGGTGTATGTGTGTGGCAACATGGGTTGCTCTCCCACTGGTGAGTACATTACTGACGTGTAAGCATCATCAGCAAAAATCTGTAGCACCCCCATCTACCCTGGGGAGGGGGAGCGTGGTTGCTGTGTGATTCTGAGTTCTGAGGGAGGGATTAGAGATTTCTGCAATGAGTTGTAGAAAGGTGCTTAGGATATTGGTCCTGAATGTGTAGTTCATTGACTGATGGTTAATTACATGTTGTTAATAGTATACAAGAACTCTGATATCCACAACAAAAGTAAATTTATTTCAGCTAAAAGAAGACTCTTGCAGACAGAACACTTTTTTCATTTGAAAACAGAATCAATCAGAAACTAAGAAATTAAAGACTGTATGAAATTTTATAAAAGATACGTGAATCTACAAAATGGGATGGCTTTAAGTTACATGTTCTATGCAGTTAAAAGCAAAGAGAAAGTAAATAAAAAAGCTGTTTCATTATAAAATCCTAACTATCCAGATGTTTAGCTACTTGCAGGTGCTACATTTGACAACATCTCATATCATTAACAACTTACTCACAATTATCTATTTTTATAACAATATCTGTACCAGGGATGAGAAAGATGCTAAACAGGCAACTCACAGGCACATTTGGGAATTAGATCATCCCAAAACTTGTTCTCAAAAAGTAGTTTTCATACTGTCACCCTGTTTTGAAGACAAAAATAATTTACTGGCATAGGTATTGACAGTGTTGTGCCAGCTAGCCTCAGTTCTTGAGAACCTGCCCTGTGGGTAATTTGTTAGTATAGATCATAACCTCACAGAAGAAGACATGTGGAGCTTTCAGAATACCATATAATTAGAATAGAATAGAATAGAATAGAATAGAATAGAATAGTTCAGCTGGAAGAGACCTACAATATCATCTAGTCCAAATGCCTTGCCATTTCAGGGCTGACCAAAACATAAAGGCATTGTCCAAATGCCTCTTAAATGCTGGCAGGCATGGGGCATAGACCACCCCTTTAGGAAGCTTGTTCCAGTGCTTGACCACCCTCTCGGTAAATAAATGCTTCCTAATATCAAGTCTGAACCTCCCCTGATGCATCTTTGAGCCCTTCTCACACATCCTATCACTGGATACCAGGGAGAAGAGATCAGCACCTCTGTCTCCAATTCTCCTTCTCAGGAAGCTTTGAGAGCAATGAGGTCACCCCTCAGCCTCCTTTTCGCCAAACGAGACAAGCCCCAAATCCTTAACTGCTCCTCATAGGACATTCATTCCTTCCAGCACTTTCACCAGCTTTGTTGCCTTCCTCTGAATGAAGTTGGGTACCTTCACATCCTCCATAAATTGTGGGGCCCATAAGTCCACACAGTACTCAAGATGAGGCCATACCAGTGCTAAATAGAACAGGATAATCACCTCTTTTGACCAGCTGGTTATACTGTGTTTGATGCATCTCAGCATGTGGTTTGCCCTCTTGGCTGCCAGGACACACTGCTGACTCATATTAAGCTTGCTGTCAACCAGCACCCCCAGATCCCTTTCTTCAGGGCTGCTCTCCAGACACTCCTCTTCCAATTTATACTTGTGTCTAGAGTTACTCCATCCCTGGTGCAGAATTTGGCATTTATTCCTGTTAAATTTCATGCCATTGATAATTGCCCAGTTCTCCAATCTGTCTAGATCCCTCTGCAAGGTCTCTCATCCCTCAAGAGAGTGAACAACACCTCCCAGTTTGGTATCATCAGCAAACTTGCTAATGGTGCATTCAACTCCTGCATCCAGATCATTGGTAAAAATGCTGAACAAAGCTGGCCCTAAGATTGAGCCCTGAGGAACACTGCTGGTGACTGGTCTCCAGCCAGATTTAGCCCCATCCACTACAACACTTCAAACCCTGCCATTCACCCAGGTCTTCACCCAATCCACTGTGTACCTGCTCATCCCACAGTTGGCTACCCAGAAGGATGCTGTGAGGGACAGTATCAAAAGCCTTACTAAAATTCAGAACAAATACATCCACTGCCTTCCCTTAATCCATGAAGCAGTTGACCTTATCAGAGAAAGATATTAGTTAGATAGGAGTTTCCCTTTGTGAACCCATGTTGACTGTGCCTGATGATTTCATTGTCCTTGAAATGTCTTTCAGTAGCACCTGGGATGATCATCTCCATAACTTTTACAGAAACTGAAGTTAGACTAGGAGGTCAGTCATTTCCTGGGTCTTCCCTCATGCCCTTCTGGAAAAATCAAATAAGGTTGTCTAGCTTCCAGTCAGTGGGAGCCTCCCTACTCCCAAGACCTTTGGTAGATGACTGAGAGGGGTCCTGCTGTAACATTCACTAACTCCTTCAGGACTCTGAGATTAATCCCATCAGGCCTCATGGATTTGTAAACATTCAACTGATAGGACTGATCCCTTACAATTTCAGTGTCCACAAATGGAAAGCCACCATGGTGCAGCCATGTTCTTCTGACTCACAGGACTGGGCAGCCCAAGGTCTAGAATTGATATTAAAGACTGAGGAAAAAAAAAAAAAAAAAAAAAAAAAAGCATTAAATGCCTCAACCTTTTCTTCATCCCCATTTGTCAGGTGACCATCTTCATCAAGTGTTAGTCCAATATTTTCAATAAATATCCTTTTGTTATTATCATACCTTAAAAAGTCTTTCTTTGTTGTCTGACACAACACTGGCCAGTTTCAACTCTAACTGAGCTTTGGTCTTTCATGTCTTCTCCCTACATGCTCTGTAATCATCCTCTGAAGACTGACCTTGATTCCAGCGATCATATAATTTCTTTTTCCTCCATGAGGAGTTCACTGTTCAGCCAAGCTGGTCTGCTGCCCCACTGGCTTGACATTTGACACAGTGGAATTGCCTGCTCCTGTGTTTTTTAAAGGTGGTTCTTAAAAACTGACTAGCACTCGTGGTGTCCCTCCCAAGACCTCAAAAGCAGTTTCCCATGGGACACAGCTAAGTAGCAACCTGAATAGCTTAAAATTTGTTCTCTTGAAATCCAGGGTAGCAACTCTTCTGACCTTTTTTATCATTACACAAAAAATTTTAAACTCAACCATTTCATAATCACCGTAGCCAAGACAGCCATCTACCATCACATCTCCCACGAGTCCCTCCTTATTGACAATCAAAAAGTCTAGGAGGACACCTTTCCTAGCTGGACCACTGAGTCCTTGTGACAAGAAATTATCTTTGGCATACTTCAGGAATTTTGAAGACTTGCTCATCAGAGGAGCATGATATTCCCTGTTGCCTGGAAAGGTGAAATCTCCTATAAGAACAAGGACTACCAATCCAGAAATTTCTCCTAATTGCCTGTAGAAGAACTGATCAACGCTTACATCCTGGCTGGGTGATCCATAGTAGACACCCACTACATCTCTTTTGTTTTCCATCCTCCTAATCCTAACCCAGAGGCTTTCAACCACATCATTACTAACTGCAAAGTCTGTACAATCAAACCTCTCCCTTACATATAGTGCAACTCATCCACCTCACCTGCCCTTCCTATCCCTCCTGAACAACCTGTAGCCCTCCATCCCAGCTCTCCAGTTGTGCAACTCATTCCACCAAACCTCACTAATACCAATGAAATCGTAGCTCTGGGAGCTGAGCAATGCTTCCAGTTCATCCTATTTGTTTCTTATACTGTGCATGTTGGTGTACAAGCATTTCAGATACACTCCTGACCCTTCCATGCTCTCTGGATCAACATAAGTGTTCCCACTAGGGTTGCCATCCTCTGGAGGTGCCATGCCAACCCTTCAGCTCTCTGGTTGGCATTGTCTTCCCCCATAGATGCTAGTTTAAAGCCTTCTCAATCAGTCCTGCCAGCTTACAAGCAAAGAAGC
Organism: Gorsachius magnificus; assembly: GCA_034008185.1. Classification (NCBI taxonomy): domain Eukaryota; kingdom Metazoa; phylum Chordata; class Aves; order Pelecaniformes; family Ardeidae; genus Gorsachius; species Gorsachius magnificus. The sequence continues at coordinate 40,937,153 of CM067081.1, forward strand.
ATTTCCCCCCGTTGGGACAGGTGGATCCCATCAGGCCCCAGCATACCTTATGTCTTTAAGACTTTTCCATGATTATAAAACCCTAAATTCCAGTGGAGGCACCAGTCTTGTAACCAGGCATTGATGTCTTGGGACTGCCTGTTCTCATTACTGGGATGGTTGAGGAACACACTACCTGTGCTCCTGAATCCTTTTGCATTCTTCCCAGGGCCTTGAATTCCTTTTTAACTTAACCTGGACTTCTTGTTGCAGCATTGTTGGTACCCATGTGAAAGAACAGGAGTGGGTAATAATCCGAAGGCTGTACCGAGCTGCCAGTTTTCTGATGACTTCCCTGATCCAGATAAGGTGCTCTTGTTCCTTGTTAGTTAACTTACAATGTGGGTGAAGTAACAGCAGTACTTTATTCACTATGTTTTAAGTATGCTGAGATGACATGGTATTTTATATATGTAACCACAGTATTAATATTTCTTAGTAATATTTCTTTGCTTGGGGCTATGACACTTCATACTCCATGAAGGTCCAAGATGAAATCCTAATGTCTTTGAACTCAGCTGGAAAACTGTTGATTTTGCAAGGTTTACAATTACACATGAAGTCAGCTGAAGCAATGTCATGCACAAATCCAAATTACCATGATTTCAACCTATTTAGAACTCAGTTTTAAAATTTTTGTATCTGATCCAGTGTTCCAAAATACTACATTCTGTTGCAACATTGGTCTTGTACCTGCATGTTTAATATTAGAATAGAGAACTTTATAGTAATATTTATGTTATTCAAGGCTGCAGCTGGGGGTGGGGGGCAGGGGGGTAAATTAATAATATAAAATTTAAGATTAATTAAAATGCCTAACTGCAAAAATTAGGGGTTTTTTTGTTTGCTTTCTGCCAAAATTAAAATGAACAAGAAGTCATAGAAGTCTGAAAATCTTTCCTGTAAATTGATGGCCACTAAGACAGAAAACCATCTATTTTTTAATATTATGCAGTCTCCATGAGCTTTTTTCAGTCCCCATTCTTTGATCATCTGTACAGCAATCAGATGGAATATGCTGCTGCTTCTTCCTCCTCTCCTCCCTGGAGTCTGCAGGTTAGAGTGCTTTCTTGTGAGCTAGAAGAAATGAGTCTGGAATGATCTTTTTGAATAAATCATGGATGAGTAGTTTAAGCTAAATGGTAGAGCATAAATTCCTTTTGTTTACATACTTTAATACAAACAAACAAAAATATGCTAATTCTTTTGCTTGACTAGTCATAGTGAAGTATTTCAGATGCTGAATTTAGATTATAAAGCAATTTGTGTACAGGTCACGGTATACCTCCACATAAATTCTGCTTTTGGATTATGAATATACATCTATATCCAGAAGAACCAAGTAGGACCTGAAATTTGACTAACATGTTATCTTTCATATGTATTTACACTCCAAGTTATTAACTGGTGGGAGAATTCCTACAGTGTTTTCCTTATTTTATCTATTTGCTGACAGTTTCTCTTCTGGTATTTGTTTCAATAACATTATTGATTTCATATCACAGTTGACAAGTACATTTTTCCACCTTTTTTAACAAACAAAAATAACAGAACAGCCATGTCAGGAGTTTCTGAAGCAAGTAACTACAATTTTTCTATGATGATTTAGTGTATTCTGTTGTGTTTTCAAAATAAAAACTTGGCTTCTGCTTGTGTGGAGTTTATGATAATTTTATGAAGTATAACAGCTCTAAAAGTGGTACATGTGCACCACTTGAAATACTAACAGGATGTAGTTGACCAAGAACATTAAGCAATTTATTTGTCATAACCGTAATACTTTTTGCATGAAGCTATTATAATTAAACACTATTATAACTACACTAGACTTTAAGTACTGATGATTTTATTTCTGTAGTACTGCAATAAGATATTATTTTTCATTTGAAATAACTCTTTATAAGTTTATGTTTTAATGCACAAGGAATATAAGTGAAGTTCCATGATTCCTTGTGTAAGAAATAACATTTATTTTGAAATAATCTGACTTTAAATGGAAAAATTTTAAAATAATACATTTATAAATGTATTTAAAATTAGTAATTTATAAATAGCATAAACTCTCCAGCCTAAGTGATATTATTATTTCTGAGAGCACAAAGCTCAAATAAATCAAAAAGAAACACTAGCAAAATGCCTTCAAAGAATTAAGTCAACAGCAGCAAAGCCACCAGCTAAGAAGAATTTCTACCTGGCTGTATAGTTTACTCTTCTCAAGTTTATATTTAGCACAAAAGGAGAATACTAACTCACTGTGATATCTCAGGCCTACAAGAGAGTTACTATGATTTCTGCTGTTTCACAGATAATCTTCTTCACCCTTCAGAAAATAATTCCTAATAGGGAACTTGAAAAATCACAGTCTTTAACTGTATAGTATCTATTAATCCTAACATTATGTTAATGGGAACCCTAAAATAATTTATACAGTTTAAGTGTAATGAAAGTTCAAAAATCAGGCATTTCTTCTTTTTTGTTTCTTATGTTAATAATCCAAAGAATAAAAGGGGGCAAAGCATTTTCCATTAAGTTTAAGAGTTTTTCTATGCATGTGAGCAAAATGTAATTAGGTGGGTACAAAACTAATTCATTTAATCTGATCAAATTTTAGCAAAACCAGGATATTTATTTTCATTTTCTTTGACACAATTACTAGAGGGTATTGCTTGCTGGTAGATGCAGAAGTTGCTTGCCAAGGCAGATGTATTTACAGTTCAGTTAAATAGTGGATTATTTTTCCTCCTTTGCTGCAGCATATTTATGTTATCATCATTGGATTTCTAAATCATAGGGAGGACAGTTTTGTCTGTCAGAGATATAATTTACTCATGTTCTAGGAAAGAAAGAAATAAAAATCTGTGCTGAATTTACCTAAAGTGGGGGCTTCTTTTTAAATCTTGTATTTAACCAGTTTTCCTGTTGGTTATTTGAAGTGGTGTATACAGTCCAAAATGGAAGGTAATGAGTGTTAGTGGCTAAACTCTGAATTCAACAGAGACCATGTGTATTAATAACAACTTGCCTCCAAGCATTCTTGTGTGATACAGCTTTGTGGACTGACTCCTGCAGTGATTGAACGATTTTATTGTTGTGCTACAATGCTATGCTATTTGCAATAATGATATATTAACATTACATATTTTTTATTATATAATTGTTATACCCCCTAAGTTCTGTAATTTCATTACTGACCTGTATTTTGCAGAAGTAGAATCCTGTCTACTGTTTATATTGAACCTCTTGAGCTGAGCTATGAATTCAATATCTGGCACTTTTGAAAACCATAACACTATCAAATGCTGTCTGGCTACACATGAAAATTCATTTGTGTAGCTCCAGTATCCCTAGCCATTAGCCAGACTCTACTTTTAGCTTTGTAGCAGTGTTGCTGTATACCCATGAGTGAATGATATATATAATAATATTTGACTTAAGGCTGTAAGGTGTTGCAAACCATACTTCTGATATTCCATTAGAAATGAAAAAATAAATAATAACAATTTATGACCACCTCAAAAATAAATTAAAAATAAATGAAGAAAGACAAAGGCAGTCCATACACCTGAAAGCTGAAGGGAGTTTTGACAAGAGCTAAATCTGTAATGTTTGTTGAAACTGTTCTTATATTTCTTTGAGAGTTCATTATGCCCATGCTGCTATGCACCAGCCCATAATCAGACTTCTGTTTAGGTAATCTTTGTGAATCTGGAAAGGAAAAAGTGGACCTATTTTTTTTGTAGTATATATCTAATGCACAGGCATTGTGCTGTCTGCCAACTTACGTTGTGTCTCTTACTTTTTCCTAAAGCCACATATGAAAAAAAGAAATCATGTAGGAAATTTTTGACAGGATGTGAGGCTTTTGATAGTGGACATCTAAGATTTGAGAGTGCTGATATTCAGGATGCCTCATGGATGCTCATAACAAAACTTCCAGGCAATGAAAAAGGCAATGTGGATGCATGAAAAAGGAGAAAGAAAATGCATTAAGAGCTATTTTCCTGGCCTGGTACAATAGAGCTTTAAATATCTCTTGTGGTAAGTTCTTGTTAGATTTTTGAATACTTGAATTTTCAAATGAATGAGGGAAGACCAATTACCTTGCTATAACTTCATTAAACAAACATAGGGTTTTCACAATCTCATAATATGCAAATACACATAACAGTTAGGCTGCTGGCTAAATCTAGTAAGAAACATGAAAAATGTTTAATTATTTATATGAGCTGAATGGCTCTGTTGTTCAGCCTGATAGCCCTATCACAGTGAAAGGCAGTGATTAATGCACTGCTCTAACAGAGGGGAAAAATGGGTTGAAGACCATTCAAGGAGAGAAGAGATTTCTGCCTAAATTTGTTAAATTACTATAGGATATTTAGTGAAAATTCAGTACCAATTTTTTTCTTCTTTTTTTTTTAACAGCAATTTTTTTTTTCAACAGCATTTTTTTTTTTCAATATATCCTCAATATATTTCAGGGCTATGTGTGTGTGTGTGTATGTATGTGCATATGTATTAACATATCAAGGTGTATATTGGTAACTTTGCATGGATTTGAGCAACAGAAGTGGGATTTATGCTACTTTCAACCAGTTACCTAAGTTCTCTTTATTTTCAGTGTAAAAAAAGAGATAATGAGTCTCAAAATTAAGATAAATGTTGCCCTAAAATAGATATCAAAACAGGACCTTCACAGTTTGAATTCTTCTCACCTGTGGGCCTCTGCTGACTACAGAGGGAATTAATTTTTAGATGGCTAAACTTAATTCTGAGGAATCCTGCCTCTATACACTCAACACTCAGTCCAGGGAGATATGTTATTACTAAAACTCAGGTACCCTCAATATTGGTTGCTAACTGAGCTTTTATATTTTGATCATAGATGTCCTAGTTAAGCTTTGAAGTCTTTGTATCTCTCTGAAATAAATTCTCAGGGTCATGGAAAATGTTGGAATGGAAAAGAATCTGAATCCTAAATTCCCCAAACCCAGACCAATTAACTACTGCTCTTCAAATGTGCATAACTTAAAAGTAATGAGGATGATGCTAAGAATAGGATGAGAGTACTTCCTAGGATGATGTTTGGCACAAAAATGACCACTGTTTTCACTTGAAGCAATACATGATAAACTACCTAATCCTGAATGCACACTTTACAACAGGATTTGTATTAGGTCTTCTCTTCAGAAATATGGGACTTTTCAGGTCTTCCTTTTCCCTTCCCTTGCCTACCCTTGCCTTCTCTTCCTTTTCTCCCTTTATTCGTTCCATATTGTCTTTTGTGTCGGATGAAGTATAGATCCAGGTACTGCTTTTATAGCTGTGAAAATTTCTGGTAAGATTTGTTGCTTCTTCTCTCATTGGAAAAGTCATACTTTTTCATTACATATTTGCATTTCAATTATGCAAAAATAATATTATTACTTTGCAAGGAATTGAAAAAATGCAACTACAATTTTTTTTTTTTTTAAACAAAGTGTTTTCTGGAAAATTCTGTATTGACAGTGTTTTGCAGAAACTTTTAATATTCACAAACTGACAGCCATGTGGATAAAAATTATTAGCATGGATTTGAACTCTTATTTCTGTCATTTTTTAAAGTCAGATTAGTGTGATATATTTTATAATCAATTTGAAATGATCACACATCTTTTCTCACCAATCTACATGCCAATACTTGACAGAATAACAAACTATATCCAATGTAAACAGGGTTTAGGCAGTGATGTATCCATACTGCTATGGCATATAAGATAAAAGAGAATGAGCAACTTCTACTGTGAAGAAAGAAAGGACAGTTACGGAGCTACAAATAAAATGACAGGCTGTGACATGCTAATTGCTAAATATCTCTTTCTAGTTAAACACAAGCAATGCTAAGAGATGGTTGGTAGTTTCCAGCTGACATTTCCATTTCATGCCTCATATTTTGCTTTCTGCTCAATCCATATGTCATTTCTAACCAAGCTATAATTTTTCAGTCATAAGTTTTCTAAGAGAAAGAGAAGTCTGAGAAGCAAATTAGCATAACCCATGAATTAGAAATAAATAAAGAATTTTCTAGAAGTCAGGTTTAGCATATTGTCAGAAGGAATGACTTTAGGGGAAAAATAATGTGTTTTAGTTTTGTACCAATACACAGTGTGAAGTAGCTCAAGAATTTATTTGGTCCTGCATGGGTAGTTGAGACCTCACCTGGAGTATTGTGTCCAACTCTGGAGCCCTCAGCACAAGAAGGACATGGAACTGTTGGAGCGGGTCCAGAGGAGGGCTACTAAAATGATCCGAGGGCTGGAGCACCTCTCTTATGAGGACAGGCTGAGGGAGTTGGGCTTGTTCAGCCTGGAGAAGAGAAGGCTGAGGGGAGACCTGATTACGGCCTTTCAGTATCTAAAGGGGGCCTATAGGAAAGATGGGGACAATCTTTTTAGTGGGGCCAGCTGTGAGAGGACAAGGGGTAATGGTTTTAAACTAAACCAGGGTAGGTTTAGACTGGATATAAGGAAGAAATTCTTTACAATGAGGGTGCTGAAACACTGGAACAGGTTGCCCAGAGAGGTGGTGGAGGCCCCATCCCTGGGAACATTCAAGGCCAGGTTGGATGGGGCTCTGAGCAACCTGATCTAGTTAGTGGTGTCCCTGCTGACTGCAGGGGGGTTGGACTAGATGACCTCTAGGGGTCCCTTCCAACCCAAAACATTCTATGTTTCTATGTTTCTATGATTTCCACTTGGTTTGAATTATAATCTTATAAGTCACAATTGCAGGTAAGACAATCATCACTGGCACTCGGCAGATCTGGTGTTCACTTACATGCTTGGAAAATGTATGGTTTACATGTGGTGGTCAGAATGTCAGGTATAATTCAACAATGACAATGAAAAAAAGAACAAAGATAGTAGAAGGAGGACGGATCCAGACTCTTCTCAGTGGTGCCCAGTGACAGGACAAGGGGCAATGGGCAAAAACTGAAACATAAGAGGTTTCAGTTGAATATGAGGAAGAACTTCTTTACTTTGAGGGTGACAGAGCACTTGAACAGGCTGCCCGGGGGGGTGTGGAGTCTCCTTCTCTGGAGATATTCAAAGCCCACCTGGACGATGTCCTGTGCAACCTGCTCTAGGTGACCCTGCTTTGCCAGGAGGGCTGGACTAGATGATCTCCTGAGGTCCCTTCCAACCCTTGACATTCTGTGATTCTGTGAATACAATGAGTATGTAAATGCGTATATAAAGCTGCAATGCAAAAAATACAGTGTGTTTGGCAGTTGGTTTTGGTGTTGAGAGTCCTCATTCATGGGGGATAAATAAAGGTGATTTACAGGTGTTTAAACTCTTTCCTTTTTGAAAAATTTCTAAGAGTTTTTCAAGGTAATAGAGTCCTTTACTTTGTAGCTGATTTGAGATTGATGTTTACAGTTAGTAATGAAGTTTTTACCTATTTTATAGTTTTTTCTTCGTTTTGTGAAACTGAATTATTGCACACTTTTTGATATGTTCTTTAGATTCAAAACAATAATTAGAAAATAGAATTAATACTATGTTACCGATGACTGAGAAGCAAAACAAGTTTTAATTTAATTAAATTTAATTAGTTGATTGCTTTCTCCACACAATTATACTTAGTTTGTCTTCACGCTGGACACTTTATTTTATGAATCAAAACAGTCATGAGTTTAAATAAATCTAAAAATCTCTTTTGTTAATGTGAATTTTCCAGGAAAAAAATACACAATTGGACTTGTCTTTTTTTTTTATAAATAGCTGCATTAATGAAACAGCAACTAACAATCCCAGAAAAAGAACACAACAGACTTGCAAATATGATTGAAGAGAGGGGCTTTTTTCCACATATAAATGAATGTTTGTCTTCTCTTGTAAATCCATACAAGCTGTATTTTCAACTCTAATTTAATATCTTGTTTACATATCTATATACCTAAAAGTTAAAATTCATGAGCACTTGAATATTTTTCCTGCTTTGTTTCATGCATATCGAACAATATATGCATGCATAGAAAATCTAAAATGGTTTTAACCATTTAGAGTAAATATAGACTTGTTTTCACACCTTACCATTCGTGTGTCTTAAAACCTGTATATTCCTAACATCCCTTGGCCCTGTAGCAAGGTATCTTTCACCTCTAACATGAAGATAATACCAATGCCAAATGCAACTACTGTAAATGAACAGTGGTAACTGCTCCTATGTAATTATATTATTTTTCCTTTCCCTTCCCTTCCTTTCCCCTTCCCCTTCCCCTTCCCCTTCCCTTTCCCTTTCCCCTTCCCCTTCCCCTTCTCCTTCCCCTTCCCTGCCCTGCCCTGCCCTGCCCTGCCCTAAAACCCAGCCGAGCTACAGATGATGATTTGTCCCATGGATTTCTCTTCAGCATTTCTGAATTTGTGCCAGTGTTTCAAATTCTGGGAGTGCTCATTAGCAACACTAAGGCTCATTGGGGTAGGAGACAGGGAATGGCCAGCAAATTTTACTTTGGGCTGCACATTTCATTAAGTAATTTATATTGTTTCTCAAAAACTACAGGGTAGTAAGGAGGCAGTAAATGTGCCAAAGAATGATTAAGAGGCAATAAGTATATGTACCAATATGAGGATTTATTTCAAATATAGTTGCCCATGAAAGAGATAAAGAAGCCTACAGACTATGTCCTAGCAGTTTCATAAGATTTTTTTTTTTTTTTTTTTTTTTATCCAAAACTTACTCTGGTGTGTGTGATACAGCTGTGTTATTAATATGATGTTAATCCCTAATTTGAAATGGAAACACTGAGAAAATCAGCCTTGAGGCAATGAAAGGGAAAGAATTTTTTTTTTCTCTAGAATATTGTATAAAGACATTTTAACCAACCAATGGTTATGAGAGCAAAAGTTAAAAAAGCCATCCTTAACTAACAGGTGAATAGTTCTGATCATTTAATTGTTTCAAACATCTGCCGGAAATTCTCTTTCATGGATGTATTTGCATTACAGAGATAAGCCAGAAGCATTTTTAAAGGAAATTAAGGACACTTTGACATGAATTCTGGAGTATTGCTATGGTAAGTCCCAAGATTACACTCCATAAAAATATGGTAATTATTTAAATAATATTTACCTATGGTGAATTAAAAGTATAGACCTAAGAAAACATAATTCTAAAAGTGTGAAATATAAAGGATAGCTAAGTAAAAGAAACATAATAAAGTGTCCATGATCTGTACAGTGGAACTTTCATTGATGTAAAAGTTCTTAATTACTTTAAGTCTCTGAGAAGCTTAAAAATTTATCTGTTTTGATTTTTCAAATACTCTACTGAGAAGAATTTCAGAAGAATAACAGAATTATCAGTGATAAAATCTAGTGCTCTGAAGGATATGAACACTTCACAAATGTGAAGCTGTCCAACTCTGCAATATTAAACCTGTAGTTCTCAAAATATTTGCATCTAAAAATAAATGCTTACACTCAAAATTTCTCAGAGATTGTTTTTTTGGCAGTGGGGCTGTTTTTCTTTCATTTTTATTGGAGAGACAGTATTTACTATGTTTAGTATGTCTGCTTTGCCCTTGCAGACCCAGACATATTTTTGTGATTAATGTTTAGGAACAACTGCAGTAGTTAATCAGTTGGCAATTTAACTGTTTGGTATAAACAAACCAGGCACTTTCCTGTATGCTGTATGTTCTGGGTAAAGGTTTTTATCAGTAGTCTGTCAAGCACTTGGGCTTTAGGATGGTGAGAGAGAAATAGCTCTTGATGTGAACCGGCTTCTCCTCTGAAAGTTGTTATTTTAGGATGTTTGTTATACTAAAAAGATTTTGGTTGTCTTTTGTGGGGAAAAAACCACAACCAAAAACCAAAAACCAAAGAAAAAAAACCAACTCGCTCCCCCCACTCTCCCCAAAACTCCCCTTGTTTATCCAGATGCCTGTTATGAACTATTTTTCCTCTAATTTCAAAGAAGCTTTATAGACAGATGGGAATCCTTCATTTGTTTTTACCAGGTAGTATATCATTTAACTGTGTATTTTCATGAAACTATCTAGGCAAAGGATACATGCTGTGTGTTTGAGTACAATATAATGCTTTTCCCAAGACTCAAGCAATTAAGTCTGGGATACTATCACATTCCTCCGTAATTTTTAATATTAGAATTTTCTTTTTTGTCTTCAGAATTCTTTTACCATTATGCACATTTCATCTTTCTATTTTAAGGTCTCTTATTTAAGCAGAAGAATTGGTTGTATCATAATCAAGGTTTATGCTTTTCTTTTTCTCCTTATTTGTATATCTTTTTTGCTACTTAGTCTTACTAAATATAGAACTCTGTCTTTCCTGATTTCAACCCACATTATTTTATTTTATCAGACATCTTTTCACTGGTGTGTGTGAGGGTCTGTCTAGTTCAGAACTGTTGTATGAGCAGTATCTATATGAATGCATACATGTATCTATTCCTGAGTAGTAAATTGCTTATTATATTCTGGACAAAAAGTCAATTAAATTTAATAGACAGCTTTGCTTCCAAAGTGTAATTTTATTTCTATAAGTAAACTTCATCTCTTATATACAGATCCATCAATAAAAAGTCTAAAATGATTTAAAATAATTATTTCAGTGGTGATTATTATTAGCTTTTATTGTTTTATTTAATATATCAATGTTCAATTGATACATGTTTAAATTCATGCCTTTCTGTTTTTACTTGAAAAAAATCATGGTGACTTATCCATGTATACAAAATAGGAGGCTCATCAACAGTGGTTGGAGAGGTAGATAAGTTCGTTTACACTGAATTAAATAATTTATCAGAAAGTTAATAAAAGATATGAAGGTAGATGGAAAAATAACTTATTTGGAAGCATATTCCATGTCCAGTGCTTCTTGTACAGTGTTTTTAGCACACATTAACATGTGTGCTCACAAATTAAGTCTTGTACTGTGGAAAATAAGATTGCAGAAAACATTTGGCTCATACAACAGGTCTAGTAGTTCTTTATATGTATTTAATAAAATAGGAATAAAACTGAGTTTGAAACTGAGCCTGTGCAAGCTGCACAAGTCCCTCACCACCACCACAGTCAAAATATGCTAGCAATGGAATTGATAATGTGATCATAATACCAAAACTGACAAATACAACATACAAGAGTAGCCAATGTAATGCTACAATAAAAGTACATTCTTACAGAATTGCTTATTGGTTTATTTTATTATATTTTATTTTATTTTCTCTAAAGTCCATAAATTGGAATCAAGTACTCTAAGCCAATGCAAACATGAAGAAAGAACAGAAAAGAGTAACTTAGGCTGAATGGTCTAGATGTAGCTAAAAAACACCAGGGGTAATAATGACTAGATATTCATGATATCTTGTAAAATTGCACAGAGTTTCCTGTCAGAACAAGTGGTTTTGTAGATCCTATACAATGACCCAGAAGGAGGTAATGGGATGAGGGTTATAGATGTTTTGGTGGGATAGGTACCTAAGTACATGTAGGTCAATCAAAGAATTATCTGGAGATGTGCTTGCTCTAAGGATTGTTCCCCAAATATTCATAGTGCTTTGCATACAGGTTACAGATACCACATTACAACAGAAACTGAGAAAAAAGTCGTTATTAGCCTGAGGACTAGAACTGCTACTAGCTGTTAGGATCTTCTACCTTTCATTTACTAATGAAATTCTGAGTCACTTAGTAAAAAACTGAAAGTCTGCCTTTTTCCTAGGGCTCTTCAGAAGCTCGATGACATGCATATATACATTCTGAGGCTACAAAAGAAACTGAGAGTTCATCCTGATGAGATGATAAGAAAAGGATCTGTCTGCATGTAATTAAAGTATAGAAATGTATATGTTGCATTACTAATGCACTGTTATAAATGCAGCAGCAGCAAAGTCAGAAAACCTGAATAAAGAACACCAGTGAGTTTGCTGGTTTGGCTTTTTTTCTTCTTCTTCTTTCCCTGTTGAAAAAGTTTTAAAAATTTTAAACTATGTATTGTCTGTGAGTTTGTTGAGTATATGTAAGCATATAGAAAAGTTTGTTCAGAAATGAATTGTGTGATGACCTCTGCAGCTCACTGCTAGCTCTTAACACCTCTATATTGGGTTTTCCATGTGTTTGCTTTGCAGTTTAGCCTAATTTAGATAGCAAGTTTCCTGAAAAGTCGCAAAATGCAGAAGACCAGTCAATGTATAAATATGATGAGATGTAAAATATCAGAGAGCAAGAGGGAAGACACAGTTATATAGATGAGTGTAGGCAAACAACATTTCCTTTGCTTGTGTCATGAATTGTATGCATTCCAGTGCCAATGGAGAAACTTCACAGTAGTATTGTTGTAGTGGTTTGTGATAGTATTTTGTCTCAGCTAATAAACCCCTCCTCTCGGGAGGCACAGTCCTGCGCTAATGCCACCATGTGGCTCCTGGGTTATGGCCAGCATATGTTCTGCCAGATTGGACGGTGGGCAGAGCAAACTCATGTCAGGCTGCACCTGCCTATGCAGACATGGTGTCTGCCTTCTCCATATTCATGTCTCTTCCATTCTCACTGTGTCTGTGGTGTGAGAAGCTGCCACTGAAGACTTCAGACATATTGCATGAAGGTTGTAGAAACTGAAAATGGAATTCGATATGTGAAAAATGTCATTTACTATTTAATTTTGAAATACTTTTAAAAATATGCAAGTAAATTATCCAAGGCTACTTCAAACTGAAAAATTAGCATCAATTTCCACACACTGGAAAAATATCTCAGTAGATAGAAATTTCAGTAGCTGAGAATTTCTCCATATACATTTCTTTCTCTGCATATTTGTACCACACTAATTAAATTTTTTTCTTCCTACCATCTGTGTTTTGTCTGTTTGGTTTTTTGCTTGCTTGTTTTAGTGTGTACTTTTTCACTTCTGCATGGTTAGGGTTAAGGCATTTACATTATTTCTATACTAACATAACCAGGTATACCAATAGAATAAAACATTCCATAAACACTTTCAAATCTTTGTACTAGGATTGAGGTCTGATAAAGTTTTTATCCTAGGTATTTCTTGAGCATAAAATTCTTTGAGATAATTTTCAGGGACCTACAGAATTAGCCAATAAATGAAAAACAGAGGCTTTGATGTATAAAATAGTGTTTTGTACTTTTTTTCCCTATTTTTTTCATAGATCCATTAGTTTCCAAGAAAACTACACTAGCTGCTGCATATCTTTTAGCTAAATGTAATATGGTTTGCTTAAAAATTAAAAAAAGGTACAGTTAGCATGATTTTGAATTTGAATTACAAATTTTTCTTGTTGCTTTCATAACAAAGTATTTCACAGATTCACAGAAACTTAGAAAACACAGAATGTTTTTATAAATCACCCTAACACCTGGGGGTCTTTTGCTGTAGTATTTTGTTAAAAGTATATTTATGCTGTGGTGTCTTTTTTGCCAGTTATTATCACAAAGAAGAAGAAACTTGGGAAGTGGGCCCAAAAAGAAAAAAAAAAAAAAAAAAGGCTTGAAAGTTTCTTGTCAAAATAAGTTTGTATTACCTGTTGACAGACCCCTAAAACCTAAAACTTGTTGACAGGGATTTTATTTGGGTGAGTCATATCACACCTGATGGAATTCTTCCTAATAAATCCAAATTCTTTCTCTTGGTTTTATATACACCTGCCAAAAATCATATCTAAAACTAAACAACCAAACAGTTTAGAAAAAAGTTCCATCTATCCTAAGTTTTTAAAAGTGAGCTAGATAGACATGGAACACCTAAATGGAGGTAGGAACTGATAAATAAGGATCAAATGCATACTCTATATTGCTTGGAAATGCTTTCACTTCTCTGTCTGCTTGGGAACAAAGATCACATCTTTTTGAACCCTTCTCTATGCAATATTTATTTTTTTCCTGGTAGATAAAACTGAACATACATCAGAAATGAGGATATCACTTTGATCATCTTTGCTGTCATCAAGATTTTCCTGTGTCAAAAGTAGTTGAATAAAAATTACCTATATTAAAGATTTTCATGGAACAACTAAATTTGTCATGGTGATTTAAGTTCTCATCATGTTTGCCTTTTGAAAGAAAGAGTATTTCTCTTGAACAATGTATCCCTGACTGTCAATCCTGAGTAACCATGTATAACATTCTCTAATGATACACATAGATACAATCATAGAATTCTATGATTCCATACATATTCTTGTTATGAAGACGACCCTTAAGCTTCAGATATTTCAACCTTCTTTTCAGTATTTCCTGTTGCCAAGGGCCCATGATACTTTCAGGCATGTTTAATGTCTTTATTGGTTAAACAACATATGTTTGTAAAGTAAACATTCCTAACATATGAAAAAGAGGAAGGGGAAAGAGGGACAAAGGTAGCAATTTCTGTCAGCAGAAATACGTTTAGAATACAGGTGTTATAGCATGCAGTACAGCAAATCCTAATTTCTTTGTAAATTTGGATGAATTTTTTTAGTAAATTTTGTCAGGCACAAGGCTGGTGCAGGACTTTGTGAGTGTATTTGGTTAGAGAAAGAACCATCATTCATATGAAGAAAACTATATGAATATATAATTTCATTTTATAACATGAAAGATCATTGAGATTAAAGTGTAAGTGCTGGAGGACAAAGTGGAAAATTCACTAATTTTAGATAGTTTATAGTCACATGATTAAAAAAAAGAAAACCAAAACCAAAAGTCCAAGCATTATATCGCATAGGATTTATGGCTTTGACAGTTTTTTGTCAACCTTAGTAAACTGACTTGATCCTTCAGCATGTAGTCAAGAAACACTGCTTACTGCAACCTGTGAGATGTTGGAACCTGATGATATAATGCCACAATCAATATAAATAAAGAAAAATTAAGTGCAAAACAATTGATAAGAGTCAACAGAAACATACACTTATGCTTTATATAGCAGCTGATCAATTATACTCGGTCAGAATCTAGTCTAAAGCACAATAGATTTTTTTGAAATAAACCATTAATTTTTAATTATTTCAAATGGCTTTAAGTGGCTTGATTTTTTTGGGTCTTTCTCACCTTTACTCCATGTTTCAATGAATTTAATTGTAGTTAGTGAAAATTCAAATACTTGAATAATTTGTTTAGCTAGGTCTAAATAAGACACAACAACAGTCTGATCCATAACCCAAATAAATTTATGCCAAGACTCTCTCTTTTATTTTAGGATGAACTTGTTCGAAGCCTAGTTCATTTGAATATTTTATCTACCTTCCTATAATTGTGTAGGTTAGCAGGATTTTCCCAGGTACCATATTGTATCAGATTTCTAGTTCAGTTTCTATCAGCCTTATTATCAAACCTTTTATTTCTCTCCTCCTCCCCCCAAGGATCTAGTCTGCTAAACTTAAGCATGTAGCTTAGATGTTACATTAAAACAGATTTAATATTTTTTCTTCTTTCTTCTTTTTTTTTTTTTTTTCTTTTCTGGAGATATTCAAGGGCACATTCTTCTCTCTGCTGCCTGATGAATTAGCTTTACGATGACTAAGTCTCTAAAACCCTAACATTAGACAGAAGTTAGATGTTTTAAGTAAGTGTTCTGGGTCTCTCCTAAATTAGAATGCTTACTTGCTTGTGAAAACAGAGAAAGCAATTCAGATTCTACATTGGCAGAATCTATATTTCATCTCTGTAAATGGAAGTCATATTAAAAAAGAGCATAAATTATAATAATAGATAAGCTAATAAAAAGTTCTGTAAATGTTACAAAAATAAGAAGAAAGAGGAGGAAAAAAATACTAAATCTTCAGCTTTATCCCAATAAAGAAAATTGGAGCAGTATATAGGGCAGATACAGCTAGTCAAGCCAATACTCTTCAAATGTTGATTCTAAAAATAAAAAAAAAAAAGATGTAACCACTATAAATATAACTCACAACTAAATTTCATAGGAACTGTACTGCTTTGATGATTCATGCCAAAATGCTTTCTTTTGCTAATGAAGTGAGCTTTAGATGTACTTTACCCAAACCTGGTAATCTTCCTCTCCTTTAGAAAATCATTGGAATAGCACCAATTCTCTGCCAATTCTTGACTTTCCATCGTAGTCATAATATGTTGGCATTTTTGAATAGTTAGTAATGTCAGGTCCCTCACTAAATCTGATTTCCTTGTGACTATTTATAGTTCAAGCTATAAATAAACTACACTTATTACTGAGTACAGAAACAGCTGAAAAAACTCTAGCATTTTCACAGACAGCAGGCTCATTATTTAAATTTTATCCAGTCATATACCTTTTTGTTTTGACTGAAGTAAAATATAAGTTAGGAAAAAATGCTGCTTGAAATTAATTATATAGAATTAATTTTTCTGTTTATCTAGATCTATATCTGTATCTATATTTATATCAAGATACCATATTGATATCTATATTTATATGTGTCTATATCTATATGTATCTAGTCTGCTAAGGTAATATCATTGTGCCAATTCAAACATGCTTGAGATCACTAGTCCTTGTTTTTTCCTAAATGTATTTTGAAAAGTGCTTATCATGTACTTGTTTGTAGCCTTAAGATATGTTTTTTTGCTTTTGATGAAACTGAAAATGTTAAAAGCATCAAAGAGAAGTTGACTTTGTGTTGCCTGCAGAACTCAAAAGTTCGGTGTGAAGATCTCTAAGAGGAATTTCCAAGGCTGACAGGTTTCCAAGTTCACACACTGCATTTTCTGAAAGGAGGGAAGGTTAGAGGCAAACTTTGGAATCTGTAGCAGCTATCGTATTGACAGGAGCTCTGTTTCCTGTGTGAATTTTAGCATCTGCCTCAGGACTAGACATCCAGTCTCCATTCTGAGTCTAGGATTTTGAATTTGATAGTAAGTTGTATGCTTCATACTTTATATCATTCTTAGATGTGGAATGAATTTTGAGGAATAAATATTTCCCTGTGAACCTGTTGGAGCCGAGACACTGTGCAGTAAAGCATTCAGAAGCCATGGATACTGTTGAGAAAAAAGGGCTTAATGCTGTAAGAGGGTCAATGGGTGGCTTTGGTTCCGATTCCTGCTTCTTTGCATTATGTTACATTTTATACAGTGGTTATCTAAATAGCTTATGAACTCAAGAAACCATTCCTATCTGAATGTCCTAGGATGGGATTATGTTATATATTATAACGCACAGCACTTTACTTTCATAGCTCAATTGGTATCTAGATGCTTCCACAATAATAGAGATGATAATGAAAATAATGAATTCCAAGCATATGCTGACATTTTTAACCTCATTCAAAATATTGGGATAGAGGCTTTTTACTAGTTTAAAAATTAAGTAAATAATTTCCATTAGTGACAGAATTTTACAAAGTCACTCCATTTTCTCTAAAGACTCTTGTCAAAGTAGCAGTCCAGTCTCCATACAGAAGCATACTGCAAGCACTAACAAACATCCCAAGATTAAATGAAAACACCTTTGCTTCATCTGTGGTACAGCTAATTCAGTGTATTCAGAAGTCTCTTGGTCTTTGATGGGTCCTAAAATGTGATTTCACTGTTAGAAAGATTCAAATATATGATTTCACTGTTACAAAGCAACTTTGTGTTCCAACTTCGTTCTACAACTTCTAAGACTGCAGTCGAAGTCCTTTACTGCTCAAAATCAACCAGCCCTGAAAGTATTTGAGTGCATGCAGAATTACTATTCATATATCAGATAAGAATATATGTATATCACAATAATTTCTTTGTGCCTACTTACCCTACAAAATGCATGTAACTTCTGAATCCTGCGTAGAGATAAACAGCATCTTTCCTCAGTAGGAGGAAAGTCAAGCTTAACTTAAATTTGCCAGCACTGTTAAGTATTATATAACATATACTCCTGTCCATAACATCTACTGTAATTAATAGAACTAACGTGTGAATCAAACAGATATGCACCCTTCCATAAGAAAGAAGGCCATTTTTTAAATTAATGTTTTACAGGTCAGAGACAGGATTCTGGCCTTGAGGAAGAATATCAATTTAATTTCAAATAAGAGAGAGAGAAAATAAAAAAGAAGGAAAAAAAAAACTAAACACCTAAGTGGCCCACTGATCAATGGTGGGAACCTGAGGCTGTATGCTAATTAGCTCCCTTAGTTGGCTGTTATTTCTAAACTTGAGGGTAAAGTAATAAAACCATTCTTGCCATTGACATAAAGGTATATTAAGTTATATTTTTTAGCCTCTCTTTCCCAGTGTTATTACTACTCTTTGTGCACATGCATACATAGACTTATCTTGTAGTTTTCATGTGTAACAGCATAAATCTGATAAATCTCATATTTACCACGTTTATTCATATTATACATGACATTTCTATCCACAAGGCAGAATGATGCTCTCTGTTACATAGTTTAGAAGGTTGAATTAATTCCTAACTGATAAAATAACAACATGCAGCACTGGGAACTATTAGCAAGAAGGAGTCCAATATAAGACAGACTTCTGGTGGCTTACCCAGAGCAGCAAGGAAGTTTTAGACTCAGTAATGCTATACCTATGCTATCAGTGCTCAGGCTAAGTAATTTCCCTTGCCGTCTAGACAGCAGTGTAAACATATCCCAGAATATTTCATGTTCTTTTTCTATAATATGTGAACATCTTTTACACAGGCAAAAATAATTTTGGAGTGTTAGATTTTCTTATAGAACATAAAACAAGAGAGCATCATTCCTGTTACAGTGACTTTTAATGTTTACTGGAAGCAGATATTTTCTGTCTGGTTTTGGTGCAGGTAGATACCTTAGAATGCAATTCAACCCATCTGCCTTGGAGGTTTATCCTAGGATGGACTGAGTTGCAACATGGGAATGCCTAATTGTCCTCATATATAAAAGTAGACTATGGAAATAATCTGATTGTTTTGGGAAAGAAGCCCAGATTTCAGACAGCTAAACTAAGATGAGACCAAATAATTTTGTTTGACAAGTAAAATAAATAAAAAAATAAAGAAAATTGACGATGAAAAAATAACCACAAAGAAAAATGAAGAGCTATAAGTTATTCAGAAGTTCCTGGAAAAAAAATTATGAGTAGTTCTATTTCCAGTTCACGAAACTCCACTAAAAATTCCAAATGTCACAACCCTTCTTTTCCCTATATTCATATATTTTACTTGCATATCGTGAATGTTACATGTAATTGAGAATATAGCCCACAGTGTGGAAAATCCCGATATTTAATATCAAAACTAATTTAGAATCTTGAATTGATTTTCTATGAAGATTGGAGTGCTTGGAGTTTGATATTAAATTCTGTCTCTATCTACTTGAACAGATATTTATTCAATGAAGTTTGGTAATCAAAATTTAAGTCTATATAAAGATATGGAAAATGAAACAGAATACAGTTAGTTTAAAACTTTGAAATTATTCAATACTTCTAATTTGAGAAAAGCAGCAAAAAGAAGCAAATAAAAAAATTCATGTGTTGCAATTGAATCTGCTATTATACGATGTCATAATAATTATCTGAAGTTAGTTTAAGTGCATCTGCTACTGCCAAAACGAAAAGTGCACAATTAATAAAGCAAGCATTTGTTTGTTGAATTCCAATCCATTAAAAATTTCATTGCATATTTTTTCTGAAATCAAGATTTTTTTTGTCTGACTTGTCTTTTTGTTGCTGCCATTTAAAGATTTTTAATATTTAAAAAGATAGATCAGATTTTCATGTATTAAGAGTTCTCAGAAATAAAGTCATGACAATTCTTCTTGTCCTCCTTCCAGTATACACACAAACTCATGTGAGTGTCAGACCTATATCGTTTAGCTTGTTTTGAATGGTTAACACCAATATCATCATCAAGAAAAGCCCAGAAGTTTCTTCTTTCCCCAAACTTCCATAATGGGAACTAAATACTGAGTGTTATCTAATCTTGCTCACTATTAAAGCCTCTTACAGATGTCAGTGTAATATTCTGAAATATATCTATACACATTGTGAAAGATTTGTCAGTGTCCTTAGTTGCCAGTTTTAGTTTTGAGAAGCTGACAAAATGCTACTTTTTTTCATTCCAATCTACTGTATTGGATTTTGTTGCATACCAGTAGATTTTGCACTCTATATCATAAAAATTTTCCTAGTAGAATTTGTGTTGATCTTAGACCACTTTGTTTCCTTCCTCTGGATCATCACAATAGGAAGAAGACAGCAATGACATTTTAAATAACTTTTTTTTTCCTTCCTGAGGATAAGTAAGTGCATATGGGAGTTGGCTTCTTACTTTCTTTGAAAATCTGCAGTCTATAATTTTATGAGCATGGGACAGAACCAGGAATAAAAATAACTCCTCTTTTCAATTCCCATCAAGAACAGAAAATGGGAAATTTAATCATCTTGAACACAGTGCTAAAACAAGATGTGGTTTATTGAGACTCCCTAGAATCTCCTTTTTATGATATATGTTAAAATTAAATTCATTTTAATTTTACAAGAGAGATATTATTTGACAAAGAGGCATGAAGCATGCTGAAATGATCTCTCTGTTGGGTCTGATCATTTTGATCACTTTTATGATGTAAACAGAAGGCTCATCTAAAATTTTACACTACTGTTAAAATTCTAAAAAACCCCCAAACCCCCAAATCACAAACTTTTCACAACCTTTTTCTTAGTTACTAGTGATTTAAAACAAACAAAAAAATACAGATGCAAAGGGTTTTTCTCAAAATTAAAATAATTAAACCCCAAATTTAATTTTTAATTAATAAGTCAGTTTCAACAACAACAAAAAAAAACCTTAATGAAATATGTATTTATGCTGAAAATATAGCTTAATTCCAAAATGTAGTCGGCAGCTCATACATAACATATAACTGATCTTTAAAGTAATGGTACTCGGTGTGGTTAAATGATACTTATACTACACATCCTGATTTTCTCTTTTTTTTTTTTTTTTCCCTTATTAGGTTTCACTCTGCTTGGATTAACATTATTACAGCTGTATACCTTTTTAAAATATGTAATTATTACATAATCTTTTTACATAACCCATAATATAACAGATATTTATTTTAGTAAATGAAAAAAGGGATTTTGTGCTTTGTGGAGGAAGGGGAACAGTGGAGGTGAGGTGTGAACAATAAATAATTAATTTCACACCTTTTTTTATCTTTTTTGTAAATGATCCCTGTTGCACAAAATCTCGTAAACTGCCTTTATGTTATTAAAAAATGTAATATCAACATTATTAAGCTATTAAAGGTAAAAAAATTCCAAAATGCCTTTTTCTTTCACTTAGTGGAATCCTGTATTTTTTATTTTCAACACTTACCATTTTTACCTATGCATACTCAGATAAATCCATTTACTTAAGAATAGGCAGAAATGCTTTCTAAGGTCTAAATACACCAAAGTTCAACGTCATTATGTATAAGTAGTATTCAGTGCTCGAGCATACACCTGTACAATAGCAAGTGATGACCCCAGAATTTTGCAGCTCTGAGATTCTCATGATCATTTAATATCTAGGGCTAATTGTCTGTGAGTCAAGCACTGCTGGCCTTCTGGGATTCATTTTAAGTGGACTGCCAGCTACCACGGCAGATGCTGCAAACTGATGATGAATATCAAATCATTAGTACAGTTATTTTGCAGTTCTTACCATCATGAGATTTTTTTTTTATTATTTAGGGTTTTTTTCTCTTTGTTTTTGTATTATTTAAAAAAAAAAAAACAACAACAAACAAACAAAAAAGTCTTTGTTGTTAGTTCTGATAATTGAAGATCCACCTTATTTTTCCTCAGGAGACACCAGGAAGATTGAGGAAAAGATTTTGGTTTTGTTGTTGTTGTTAGCTGCTTTTAATTTTTAGAATGTACTATAAGCTGTAGAAAAAACTCTGGAATTAATTATGTCAAATTAATGTAATAATCATATGCCTATAAAATGCCTATGTCCCCCAGCATAATTAATAAAATTTATAATGAAAACCAAAAAACCTCCATGAAGTCAAATCATTTATATAAAAAATTCAGGCAGGCAGAGTTCTTTAGAAATTCTTTTCACTGAAGGAAAAAAAAAAGTTTTCCAAATAAAGCATGTATCTCTTCTTTTGTGCGTCCAAGTTCACTTATTTCAGAGGTCTGAATTTTTTTAATAGCTGTCTACTCCATTTTGTTGGAGCACAGGTCTCAGATACACTGTCTGACCAAAAATGCAGTAAATCCGACAGATGGAGCAGGTTAATACCTCCTAAGGTACCTCAAGTTTTACTACTCAAAGCTATTAATTCTAAACATTTATTCAGAGACCAATAGGCAGCCAAAAAATGAACTGTATTAAAATCACACATTCACAACAACATGACTTTTAAAGGAGTAAAATTTTATTCTATGTATTAGTGTCAGTCTCCATATAGTTTTAACGTCCAATAAGAAGTGAAATCTAAGAAGTCTAAATTCAAATTAATGTTAGCATGAAAAAGTATTCATTCCACCATGCTTTCTGGGTACCCTAAAACAGAAATAGCACAGCTTGTAGATAGGTGGAGAAAGTAAAATACTGTGCTACTACTATAGTATTCCAGTCAAGATATACAATGACATCTAAGAAACACCTCTGAAACAAAGACAAATATTTTTCCTATTTTTCAGTTATTTCCTACAAGCAATTCTCCTTTCCCAGTCTTACTGAAGTTTGAGCAAACTGAAATCTGTCTATGACCTTAATCCACTTTAGGATATTACACAGACAAGTAAGTATTATATGGCATGAAAGCAACACATCCCATTTTTCCACATGCTCCCAGATACACGTTGAGCAAGAGCACAAACTACCAGACAGACACCCCATGTGTAGTAGCTCTTCAGGAAGATTAATGTCATATAGTTATATACAGATCACATTGGAAATATCAACAGTATTGACAACAGTTAATGAATCTAAGAACAAAAGCACCTGATTCCCATCCATTATTAAATGGATTCTTTGGTAATTATTTTTATATCAATACTGTAAAGTTCTTAACACAGCTGAATCAGGCAGGATTGATTAGTGTTGCAGTACTGTTAAATAATATTATTTTAGGAAAATAAAACACACCTATCAAAAATTCAAGACTTTATCGTTATTATGAGAAGTGTATGGTTTTATACCAAAGAATTCAGTCTGAAGAACCTTTGCTAGTGTAAAGTACTAACACAGAATCCCAGAATCACTGAAGCAAGAAGGCGCCCCTGAAGATCACCTAGAATCATCGAATCATAGAATCATCATCGAATCATAGAATCATCATCGAATCATTAAGGTTGGAAGAGACCTCCAAGATCATCAAGTCCAACCGTCAATCCAACACCACCATGCTTACTAATCCATGTCACAAAATGCCACTGAACACCTCCAGAGATGGTGACTCCACCACCTCTCTGGGCAGCCTGTTCCAACAATTGACCATGTTTCTCTGATGGCATGACTTGGATGGGTAGATGAGGGGAGAGCAGCGGATGTTCTCTACCTTGACTTCAGCAAGGCTTTTGACACTGTGTCTCATAACATCCTCATAGGGAAGCTAAGGAAGTGTGGGCTGGATTAGTGGACAGTGAACTGGTTGCATGGCAGAGCTCAGAGGGTTCTGATCGGCGGCACAGAGGCCGCCGTTTGGAGGCCTGTAGATAGTGGGGTTCCCCAGGGCTCAGTACTTGGCCCGGCCTTGTTCAACTTATTCAATGACCTGGATGAGGGGACAGAATGTACCCTCAACAAGTTTGCCGATGACACAAAACTGGGAGGAGTGGCTGATACACTGGAAAGCTGTGTTGCAATTCAGGGGGACCTGGACAGGCTAGAGAGTTGGGCGGAGAGGAACCTGATGAAGTTCAACAAGGGCAAGTGTCGAGTGCTGCACCTGGGGAGGTTGAACCCCATGCATGAGTACGGCCTGGGGGATGACCTGCTGGAAAGCAGCTCTGCTGAGAGGGACCTGGGAGTCCTGATGGACAACAAGCTGACCATGAGCCAGCAGTGTGCCCTTGTTGCCAAGAAAGTCAATGGCATCTTGGGGTGCATTAAGAGAGGTGTGGCCAGCAGGTCGAGGGAGGTTATCGTCCCCCTCTACTCTGCCCTGGTGAGACCCCACCTGGAGTACTGTGTCCAGTTCTGGGCTCCCCAGTTCAAGAAAGAAGAGGAACTGCTAGAGAAAGTCCAGAGGAGGGCAACAAAGATGATTAGGGGACTGGAGCATCTCCCTAATGAGGAAAGGCTGAGAGAGTTGGGCTGGTTCAGCCTGAAGAAGAGAAGACTGAGAGGGGACCTCATCAACACATGCAAATATCTTAAGGGTGGATGCCACGAGGATGGAGCCAGACTCTGCAGTGGTGCCCAGCAACAGGGCAAGGGGCAATGGGTACAAACTGAAACATAAGAGGTTTCAGTTGAATATGAGGAAAAACTTCTTTCCTTTGAGGGTGACAGAGCACTGGAACAGGCTGCCCAGGGGGGTTGTGGAGTCTCCTCTGGAGATATTCAAAGCTTGCTTGGATGATGATGTCCTGTGCCACCTGCTTTAGGTGAACCTGCTTTAGCAGGGGGTTGGACTAGATGATCTCCAGACGTCCCTTCCAACCCCTGCCATTTTGTGCTTCTGTGTGATTGTGTGACCACTCTTTCAGTAAAGAATTTTTTCCTGATATCCAAATCTAAACATCCCCTGATGCAACTTGAGGTCATTTCCTCTCACCCCATTGCTTGTTACTTGGGAGAAGAGAATGACACCCACCTCTCTGAAACCTCCTTTCAGGTAGTTGTAGAGAGCAATAAGGTCTCCCCTCAGCCTCCTCTTCTCTGAACCTTCGGTGCCAGGGAAGATCATGGAGCAGTTCTTCCTGAGTGTGCTCACCAGGTATATGCAGGACAGCTAGGGGACCAGGCCCAACAATCATGGGTTTATGAAAGTCAGGTCCCGCCTGGCCAACCTTATCTCCTTCTATGACCAGGTGACCCGCCTAGTAGATGAAGGAAATGCTATGGATGTTATCTACCTGGAATTCAGCAAGACCTTTGACACTGTGTCCCACAGCATTCTCCTAGAGAAGCTGGTGGCTTATGGCTTAGACAGGTATACTCTTTGCTGGGAAAAAAATTGGCTGGATGGCTGAGCCCAGAGAGTTGTGGTGAACAGAGTTAAATCCAGTTGGTGGCCGGTCACAAGCAGTGTCTCCCAGGGCTCAGTTCTAGGGCCAGTCTTGTTTTATATCTTTATCAATGATCTGGATGAAGGGACTGAGTGCACCCTCAGTAGGTTTGCAGATGACATCAAGTTGGACACGAGTGTTCATCTGCTTGATGGTGGGAAGACTGTACAGAGGACAGGCTGTATTGATGGGCTGCAACCAAGAGTATGAGTTTTAACAAGTTTCAGTGCTGGGTCCTGCACCTGGGTCACAACAACCCCATGCAATGCTACAGGCTTGGGGAAGAGTGGTTGGAAAGCTGCCCAGCAGAAAAGGACTAGGTGGTGATGGTTGACAGGTGGCCAAGCAAGAGCCAGCAGTGTGCCCAGGTGGCCACAAAGCCAATAGCATCCTGGCCTGTATCAGAAATAGTGTGATCGGCAGGAGTAGGGAAGTGATCATGTTCCTGTACTTGGCACTAGTGAGGCCACACCTCAAATACTGTGGCAAAGAAGGCATTAAGTACCTCAGCCTTTTCTTCATCCCTGGTGGCAATGTTCCACCCACATCCGATAAAGGATGGAGGTGTCCATGGCTCTTTTTGCTGTTAATGTATTTGTGAAAACATTTTTGGTTATCTCTTAGAGCAGTGGCTGGATTGAGTTCTATCTAGGCTTTTGCCCACCTAATCCAACCCCCTTGATCAAAGAAGGCTTAGATACAGTATGTTGCTCAGGGCTGCGTCCAGTCAGGTTTTGAATATGTCTAGCAGTGGAGACTCCATAACGTCTCCAGGCAACCTGTTCTGTTATTTCATCGACTTCACAATATAAACATTTTTTCTCATGTTTAAATGAAATTTCCTGTTTTTTTCAGTTTGCATGCATTGCCTGTGTTTTAATATTATTTTACATAAGTAACACTTTTAAAATTACCTTTTATATCTGAACATTTTAAAAGTTTTCTTAGTAAAAATATTCCAATAAAGCCAATAAGCATTTTTGTTAACATTTATAAGACTGCTATGAGAATCAATAACCAAAGAGGTTAAGTTTTTTTTACCCAAGAATGACAATACATTCCAAAGATGGGAACTAAAATTTCTCACTTGAGGACATCTTAGGAGTAAGGTGTTACAACTGTTATAGTTTGGTTTTGAGGTTTTTTGCTATTCAAAGTTAACCTTTGTTCCTCTGATCATAGTGATGTTGAATTCTATACAGCAGAAATGCAGCTCTGCCTTTTACTTGAAAACATTTTCAAAATTTACAAAAGACAATTTTATTCTGCAGAAATTTGACTTAAAATACTACTTTTTTTTTTTTTCAAAAAATTACAATAATTTTAAAAATAATAGTTTTGGAGACTATCTTGCCTTTTTTACAAATAAACATTCTGCCAACCTCCAAGCAAACACCTTTTCCCCACAGTCTTAAAAAAAGTTCTGCTTATCCTCAAGACAGCCATTTCTGAATGTAATCCCTTTAAAAGAAATAATTCTTTTTCAGAATTCAACTGTTTATAGTTAAAGCAGAACTGGCTAGTTCTTTTAACTGTTCTAGGCTAATAAAATAAATGGCATTTGCCCTCTGAATGCTCGCTAATACTGTTCTTGTTGCAGAAGACAGCCAGCAAAGACTGAATTTGATGTGGGATTCATCCAAACAAACATAGATATACATATCTAGATTATTATTTCAGGCTGCCTTTATAGCCATTACATAGAAATAAGAATATAAGGGCATGATTTCTCTGACCTGTTTTAGATGTCTTTAGGATCACGTCCAAGGTGTATTTCTTTTTCACTGGCATTTATGAAGGGAGCTGAGAGTGACTAATTCAAATGAAGATGTTCATGTGGTAGATATCTATTCCTACATGAACAGAATCCCAAGAAGAATTCCTATTGTAAAACAGTTCTGTTGTTAAATGTTCTCTGGCTGTTGATAGTTTACTGGTGCATGGGCTTTGCAAATGAATACATGGTTGAAGTGATACACTTTAAGAAACAGTTGAAGATTAAGAGAAAGATGGCTGGAGTGGAACAGTATTTAAACCCAAAGTTTTCTCCTAAATGGAATTTTATATTACAGTTGAAACTGCATTACCGTATGACTGTCTTAATACCACCTTACAGTATTTTGCATAAATTTAACTTATACTTCCATGGGAAGGCCATAGAAGAAGATTGTGTCATTAGTAATGGTAATACAAGTTTTACTCTTTTCATTAATATATTGGATCCCTACTCAAAAAAGGAATGTGTGATCACCGAGTCCCTTATTTTCTTTTTTTCTTTCATGATTTCATTTACTTCTCCTGGCTGCTTCCTACCAGCTCAGATACTTCTGAGAAAAGAGAGAATGAGAAAAGTCTATTGCGTCACAACAAAGACTTCAAAGAACAACATAACTTTTAGTAGAACAGAGGAATAGAATAAATACAGAACTTCAGAAGAAAGCCCAGCTGAAAAAAATAGAAAAAAATATTTTAATGAGTTTTATTAACTAGACAAAATTTAATATAAATTGCAGAGCAAATAATGTTATATTGATTCACTTGCTTTTTTAATCTCATTCTTCTTTTGGTCTTGACCTCATTGAAATAAATGAGAGGTTTCTTAAATCAAAAGAGAAGGAAATGTGTTATTTTCTGTCCCTTCTCTCACTGTATTTCTCTGCTCTTGTTTTGATGTCTCATTCCAAACCTTCTGAAACAGCTTTTACAGTTTCTGTTTTGTTTTCTTTTGGGAAAGGCAGGATGTAAGAAAAGAAGAAGAAGAAATTTCAAACCAAGAACTGCTTTCTCATTCAAATTTATTAGCTCTGGATTATACAATAGGAAAATGCTAATAATTCCTTTTAAATACAAGGCATATAACAGTGCCCTAGTACTACAAACATTGCTTAGATGCATGTTTTATCAAAATATTTTTTAAAAGAAAATGAATGAATGAATAGAATATTGATTTAAGCATGACTTAGTTTATATCCATTTAGTTAGCTGTCCATGTAATTGTATTGCAAAACTGTAACAAAAACTACATGAATTAATATTGGTTTTAATTATTTAAGGAGATATTGCTAGAATCACTAACAGTAAAAGATAGACAAGAATAGATGGTTTAAACCTCCTAGATGTTAAAAACTTTGAAATCTTTGGGTTAAGTAGGAACAATTAAATAAAATATTAAATAAATAAGAAAAAGCAGCCAGTAGTCTGTATTATTTACATCAGTTTTGCCTTTCGTTAGATTTTTGTTTCAAATGCATATTTGTTGTCTATTTATTGGTGATAGCAACGATATTTTGCTTTATTGTATTATCTTTCACCACGGAAAAAGTCATCTCCTTCAAAGAAGTTCACAATTTTTCTTTACCAGTTTGATAAAACCCTAATAGCAGTGATCCATGACTTGTAGATCAGTAGGTGACTGACAGCTGCCTGCAGGTGTAATAATGTCATTGCCTGAAATAAAAATATAATTCATCTAGTGTGAAATACTGATTGACTTCTAAAGTCTTTGAAGTGTCACATGGATGTTATATCTACTGAAAACGCTAACACTGCTAATTATTATTCATGCTTTTCAAAGTTAAATTTGAAGCAATTTTTAGTACAGTCCTTAATACTTTTGTTATATACTACTGTATCTGTCAGTTGAATTTGGGTCCCACCAGCAGAGTCTTAATTTGTAAGTTTACTTCTTACATCATCAACTTCTTAAAGCAGCTTAGGGAGTTATGATTTACTGTCAGTCCACCAAGAAAGGTCAATATGACAGAGTAGCAGAGGCAAGTGGCATATAACCAGTAATGTTACAGTTAAACAAACATAAAGGTGATTTATGCCAGCATTGTCATTCTCTCCTTTTACGCAAAGAAGTTTATCTATATGATGTCTGTATCTAGACAGATTTTACTTGATATCTAATCATAGCTTCACATGGATCTACTTATGCAACATTTCTAGAAAAAAACAAAACAAACAAAAAAACAACAAACCAGAAGATTGCAGTCTGATTAAAAATATATATATGCAATAGGTATATATGGCACTTAGAAGGTAACACAAGAACGACAGAAAAAATTGCACAGGAGTTGAGTAAAAATTTATGGGGAAGGAGAAATATGTTAATTCTTCTTTAAAAAAAATCCTTTTGAATTGCTATCCATAATTCTGTATGAATTTTATCAAAGTGAAAGAATTCTGAAAAGAAAATCTTCATGGGAGGAGGAAAGGAAGACAGCTTTGCTGGAGAAAAGCGTTGCAATATATTCAGTTTATGGACAATGTTACAATGTTGCTGGCAAACTTCTATAAAGACACCTTATCTCATTTCCTACCTTCATAGCATTTCTACAATTTTTTAACATGAACAAGAAATTTAACCCTACAACAATATATTCTTCCAACCTGTCTGTATTTTGATGGTGTTACAAAACCTACTTAAATTACTTCATTCTGTTTTTCTATGTTAAAACAACATTGTTAGTAAGCAGAGAAGCTTCCTATTCAAAAAAGGGACTAAGAATTAAGTTTACATTGTGAAATAAAATTTCGATGCCTACATAGTAAAGACACTGTGAGATACTTCCTCTACGGAGAAATACTGAAAGTAAGTAGGAAAAAATGACAGTAAAGTCTATACATACATATATTTGTAGGTATATTATTAAGTATTATAATTAGCTTTGTTCTCATTATTACTGAAAGGATAACGTGCAAATAGAAAACACTTTCAAGAAGAACTTCAACATTTTCAAGCAGAAGATTAACATTTATAAGCCAGGTGTTTAAACAAATTTAAATACTGAAAAGTAAGAAAGAACAATTCTAAGCTGTAGGGAAATATAATCATCAAACACCTAAACTTAGTATCCACAATATTATCGTGTACACACAAGGTGAGTATCTAAGCCCTCATTAGTGGAGACCTGGGACTTTGTCCATTTGCATAAAGACTGGTGAGTAGTATGATTTGAAGCACCATCCTTCATCACAGAGAACTGCTTTCTGTGATATCCACAAGACACTGGTGAAGGCAAGACCTCGAGAAATGCTCACTGTTTATCAGTATCTTTTAGTACTTACACAAGCTGTATTGTTTCCATCTTGTCATTTAGTTACGTACTATTTATGCAATAAAAGTATTCTTCTAGAAAGTGTCACTTTGTTGGTTTATGCATCTATTTTCTACTGCTTTTGCCTTTTTATTTACACTAATATGTTTCTTGACAGTGAGTAATACTAAGTATTACTTATTAACAATATTAATTAGCAATTAGACATCTGCTACAGCATGAAACCAACTCAAAAGTACTGCACAGATGAGTTAAAACTTGAGTACATCTCCTCAGCTCTAACTAAATAATCTACCTGGTATGAGCTGGAAAAAAAAAATAAAAAAAATAGATGAACTTTGTTCCACAGATGCTCCTAAATTTGCACTTTTGTAACATATTTGGGACAGGAAATCACAGGGTGATAGAAACCCCAGAGACAATTAAGTTGGACATAGATATCAAGAAAGTTTAAGCTTGGCTTGCAGCTGTGTGATTAGCAGGGCCATTGGCCATTCATGCCAACAGTCTAATTTAGAAAGCAAAAATGACTAAAACAATGGCCTCTGAAGAGGGCAGGGAGAAACATGCTGGACATCTGATGCGTTGTAGAAGGCTGAGCTCAAGGTAGAGCCATGACAGGAACAGCCAGGACCTGACAAGTCGTCTGGTCAGAGAGATTGTCCCATTCCCCTGCATTCATAACATTGGTCAGGGGTAGATTGGAAGCACTGGGTCTCTGAGGTGTCTGAGTTGGGCGTGGGGAGAATCAAAATTCTAGAAATGAAATTGATATCCACCCACTGACCCCATCCTGCTGAGTAAAGAGATTTTAGATTGTATGTCAGTGAGTCATGTGGTTGTGTCATTGTTTCTACTTTACTCATAGTTGCCCTATGCCGGCCACCTGAGCATAAACTAGCCACTGTAAGATCCATTTATAGTCTGCAGAGAAAAAGAAGCCAAAAGAACATTTTTTTCAGCATATCTTAGATGTTTAATTCCAGAATTGTCCTCTGGCTGTTCCTGTTCTTTCCAGTCTTGGTGTAAAGTGAACATAAGTATTTAACTCAGGGCAAATTGTCTCTCCGCCCTCTTCTGCAAAAACTACTCTGAAATCAGGTAGTATATATGAGATGAGTATTTTGTAATCTGAGTGTCTAGAAACACTGACTTAGCCTTGCTCTTCCAAGAATCTTCTAATAATACCATTCCCCACAACCTGTATGACAACTCTGTATGGCTACTACATCAAGAACTACAGACATATCAATGATAGAAAAAATTAATATAACTATTAATAGATTTTATGTTTCTTTCAGGGTTCATTTCTAGACCATGCAGTGGAGAGACTTTTTTTTTACAAGCTGGACTTCCAATATTTAAATAAACTCATTTTAATCACTAAGTTTATTCAGGTTACCCTAATGGTACAAAGTAAGTATAACTGAAGTTTTTCTCCTTAGCAGCAGAAGTGGGTTTAAAAATCAACTTTTTTACAAAACAGTAGCCTTTGTAAAAAATATAAAAATAAGAATTGAATGGATGTCATGTATTAATTAATAATTTATTATTTTAAAAGAATTTCTAAGTAATGTGTTGCACCCAGTAGTCAAAATGTCTCACTTTTAGGTATGAAAACCAACTATAACCTGCCTATTTACTAAAATTTTCATTTTATTCTGCATCATCCCTTATGCATTATGAATACATAGATCTGTGAGTTGTCTAGAGCTAAAAAGAATGTCACTGTTTAAAGAGTGTGTCAATATAGTAACCTGGAAATTACATGGGGTTCTACCTGCATCAGGGTAGAACTGTGAAATCAAGAAATGGACTGGAGCACAGAGGAATTTCGTAGAAATACGTTCACTTTCTCAAAGATTTATGAAGTCTGCAAATTAATAAAATAAGAACATATGTTTGCATGTGTGTGTATATACACATGATACAAACCTCCTAATTCAGAAATCTGAAACTGATTTTTAATGGTTTATCAATATTAAAATTAACATGAAGTATAAGTATTTCAAATAACTTCAATGTCCATCCAAGAACACTCCATAGTCATAACTTTTTTTCTGGACAATAATAGGCAGGCTATTCCAGTAGTTTATTAAATACAGTCCTTTCTCAGCTCTGACATTTCCAGCATATTTCACTGAAGCCTTCATTTTCAATATAGTTTCAAGTAAAATAACTCCCATGCATCAGCTGAAAATTAATCAACCTGTATCTTGTGTATTTGTCAACATTCAACATACTTTCAACAGAGGAAAGTCATAAAAACTGGTTTTCTGAGCTACAAATAACATTTCTACTCTCCATTTACCTTCTCAGAAAAAAAAAGTTTTAAAATGTCAACTCTCTCAACATGACATAACATAATAACTTCATTTTTGTAATCAAGCATGAAACAAAGAACATAAAAGAGACTCAATACAAACATACAAATACCCCAAAGGAATGAAAAACTGTGTTTTCCAGTTTCAGGAATGGTAACTTACATGGGGATACATCAGAGGATACTGCTGGTTACCCAAAGACTGGTTTCTTCTCATTTCACTGTTTTTCAGTCTGACACAAATAAGTTCTCCCTCAGCTACTCCAAGCTGTCCAGGCAGGATCCAGCTGTAAACTTGAAGCTGTGTTGACACAGTCCTATGTTTGGGTTAATAAGTCCTGCTGAGAGTAAAAGTCTATGGAGACTTACCAAACAGGTGTGAAGTACAGGTCTAACCATAATTTCTGTTGCAGGAAGACACCAGGCTGAAATACAAATATGGAGAGGCTTGGCAGATTGATTATATCACACTCCCACAAACCCGCCATGGCAAGCGCTATGTGCTCACCATGGTGGAAGCGACCACCGGATGGTTGGAAACATATCCCGTGCCCCATGCCACTGCCCGGAACACTATCCTAGGCCTTGAAAAACAAGTCCTGTGGCGACATGGCACTCCAGAAAGAATTGAGTCAGACAACGGAACTCATTTCCGAAACAGCCTCATAGACAAATGGGCCAAAGAGCATGGCATTGAGTGGGTCTATCACATCCCCTATCATGCACCAGCCTCTGGGAAAATTGAACGATACAATGGACTGTTAAAAACTACACTGAAAGCAATGGGTGGAGGAACATTCAAACATTGGGATACACATTTAGCAAAGGCTACCTGGTTAGTCAACACTAGAGGATCTGCCAACCGAGCTGGCCCTGCCCAATCAAACCTCTTACGTACTGTAGAAGGGGATAAAGTCCCTGTAGTGCATGTAAAAAATATGCTGGGGAAGACAGTCTGGGTTACTCCTGCCTCAGGTAAAGGCAAACCCATCCGTGGGATTGCTTTTGCTCAAGGACCTGGCTCTACTTGGTGGGTGATGCAGAAGGATGGGGAAGTCCGATGTGTACCTCAAAGGGATTTGATTTTGGGTGAAAATAGCCAATGAACTGAATTGTATAATGTTAATTGCTGTGTAATATAGTATGTCTTTATTTTTACTATTGCTGTATATTCTATCAATGGTATAACAGTAAGGATCACCCAGATTAAGAAGAATGAATTTTGAAGAAACTGAGGAAGTACAGCGGATGGGACCAGAACTGACTTCAGCAAGCAACAACCCAACACCAGACCCCATCTCTCCTGCCCTGGAAGACTGTTACAACAGATGGAGCCCAAAACTGTGGACTAAATGAACCCAATGGACATTTCAGAGGGATGGTCCGTAGACTAAGGGAATGATATCTGTGTATGTACCAAAAAGATGAGAAAATGGTGGTGATTAATTGGAATGTATTGTAAGGGTAGGACCTAAGCATGACGTAAATGGTATAGAATAAGGGGTGGAATGTCCTGGTTTCGGCTGGGATAGAGTTGGTTTTCTTCACAGAAGCTAGCGTGGTGCTGTGCTTTGGATTTAGTACTAGAAGAATGTTGATAACACGCTGATGTTTTTAGTTGTTGCCAAGCAGTGCTCAGACTGCTCAAGGACTTTTTGAGCTTCTCCTGCTCGGCCAGGTGCATAACAAGCTGGGAGTACAGCACAGCTAGGACCCAATCTGTCCAAAGAGCTATTCCATACCATATAACGTCATGCTTGGGGGGGTTGGTGGGTCGGTTGGTCGCTGCTCGGGTACTGATCGCGGCTCGGGACGGGCTGGGCATCGGTCGGCGGGTGGTGAGCAATTGCATTGTGCATCATTCGTTTTGTATATTCTGTATATTTTGTTATCATTCTCATTATTACTATTATTATTATTTTCTCTTATTAAACTGTCTTTATCTCAGCCCTCGGCTCTAACCTTTTTTCCCCTTCCCGATTCTCTCCCCCATCCCACTGAGGGAGGGGGGGGGAGTGAGCGAGCGGCTGCGTGGTGCTTAGTTGCCAGCCGGGTTAAACCACGACAACACCTTATCTTTGCAGAAGTTCTTTTTATATCATATGAAACAGGATGGCCTATGCAGATCCTAATAAATGCATTTTCAGGGGAAAAAAAAGACAAAAAATCCACTGGTTGTTTATAAGCTACTCTGGTTTTCAATACATAAAAAATATTATCTTTTATTTGGATGCACTTTCACTAAAGCATTAGTGGAATTCTTTTCTAAATTCTTTTCTAAGTAGGTTTTACCACTGAGAAAATTATATGGAAGCTTTTTCAGAACCTATAAATGTCATTAACCAAATATGTATCCATCAGACTCAATTATATATTACAATACCAAATGGTTGAAGGCCCAAGAGATAATAAAGTGTAACTGTCACTACCAAGAAGGTAATATCTTAATAATTGTAAACAGATTATATATAAGAGCTTACAGTCAAGACATAAGAATTTGCAAGCAGGGTAAATCATGTATCCTGTCAAATGATGAAATGACTTGTGTGAAAACATGATCAACCTATTTCTAATTATATACGTTCTTAGTATCTACACCTCTCTCCTAACTAATTATTAAAATTCACTTTAATTATTCTGAGGCATACGGGTGACTCCCCATTTTTGTATAAGTATCATTTGCTTACTTTAAAATCTATGAACATTTCTCCAGAAATCTATCTTTGTAGAAGAAAGTACAGACAATCAAACAAAATTATCTATTGGACTGTGACAAAATCTCTGATATGTATCACTTATAGGAGTAAAGTTCATCCTTAATTCTATGAAGTCATATGGTTGCATGACCCACCCTTAGCAAATGGCCTGGGCAACTGTCCTGGTTTTGGCTGGGATAGTTAATTTTTTTCTTAGTAGCTAGCATAGTGCTGTGGTTTAGATTTAGTACTAGAAGAATATTGATAACACCCTGATGTTTTAGCTGTTGCTAAATAGTGCTTACACCAGTCAAGGACTGTTTCAGCTTCCCCTGCTCTGCCAGATGCACAAGAAACTGGGAGGGGGCACAGCCAGGACAGCTGACTCAAACTGACCAAAGGGCTATTCCATACCATATGACGTCATGCTCAGTATATAAACTGGGGAAATTAGCCGGGGGACAGTGGGACAATGGGACAGTGATCATGGCTCAGGGACAAGTTGAGCATCGGTCAGCAGGTGGTGAGCAGTTGCATCACTTGATTTTTCCTGGGTTTTGTTTCTCCCTCTTGTTTTTTTCCTTTTCATTACAGTTTATTATTATGATTATTGTTATTATTAAATTATTTATCTGTTCTTATCTCAATCCAAAAGTTTTCTTACTTTTGCTCTTCAGTTTCTCTCCCCCATCCTACTGGGGGTGGGGAGGGTGAGTGAGAGGCTGTGTGGTGCTTGGTTGCCAACTGGGGCTAAAACACAATAATACCACCACTTAAGATAAGTGAGTGTAAACTGTGTGTATGTGAATTTAATACATGAAACTGTGAATGTTTGCCCCACATTGAACATGTTAAAGAGGAAGCCAGGCCTCAGTTGGATTAAACAGAAATCGATGAGGTAGACAAAGAGACTTTTGAAGCAAAGGAGGGGACAGGTGGAGGAGAAGTCTAAAGAAAACATGAAAATACTCAATAGGGAGCAAGGGAGAAGCCTTGCAGTGGAAGCAGCAGCAGTGAGACCTGGTTTGACAATACAAGACATTACCCCATGGCATAACGGCTACTGCCCACTGTCCAGGCTGGGCGCAGCAGCTTCCCCAAAAGCTGCCATGAGCCACTGCACTCTAGCTAGATGGGTGGCACTGCAGGGTGCAACACATGGGGACCAACACCTTAGCTGTGTGTTCTGCCTCATTGGGCACTTGCTCCCCAGTGTGTGCAGTTGCAGGCTGTAGAGAGCGGTATAGGTACAGACAAAGCTCAAATACCCATATCTTCACCAGGAGGGGTATGTACACCCTGCGCTCCCAGGGAAGGGAGTATCTGGCAACCTACAAGGTCTTTGAGAGAGGGGGTATGCATGTAACTCTGTGCGTGTGTCTGTGTGTGTGTGTTGGGGGGAAGAAATGAGAGCATTTTGGAATTAGTTATAAAAGGGTGCATGGGTATTCTTCATTTTTTATTAACACTCCACACGTGTCTAGTAATGGGTTTATGTGATGTATTGCTGATATCGATCCTGAATATATAGTTCACTGATTGTTGGTTAATTACATAGTAATAAATTGATGAACCACTTCAGTCGTGTTTGTTTGTTTGTTTGAAATATGTACTAAGGAGTTCTACCTTGCAATAATCATGTCATAAAATAGGTTAGATTCATACAACACTAGTTAGTGAACTGTCAGCAAAAAACTAGTGATACTTACACCTACAAAAAATTATTTGTTGTGCCATGATGCCACAGAGTTTTATTTACCTTAAAGAACTTTGACAGGCAAAACTTAAAAGTTTTCTTAAAAAAGTAAAAACATGTTATGTAACCCAAGTTGGTCACCTCATATTTGATACATTTAATATCAATAGAGTTTTCTAAAAATGCATCATAAAATCTGTAGAACAGGAACAAGTTTGGGACAATTTGCCAGCATTGAGTCACCTTCTACAATGAACACATAATTATAGAATCCCATAGTCTACCGGTTGACTTAATTGGCTCTTAATTGACATAGGTTTTTCCAAAAAAGAGATTTATATTCACAGACCATTAGACCAAGGATGTTGATCATTGTACTGCATGACTCATTATGGGTTATGTTGTTAACTGGGGAGAAATTTAAACGGCAAGGACTGCCGAGACTGATGTATCCAGGTCATTCAGGAAACCAATAAAATGCTGTGTCCCACTGTGGAATCACACAGACTCTAGGCAGCCACTCCTCTCTGTGAGTTACTGCTGGAAATACTCTAAGCTTCACCTTTTGAGATATGAAACTTTTCCAATAAATTTCCAACCTAGCATGCTCATCTACAAGACATGCCTTCAGGAAAGTTGGCCATCTTTTCCCTGGACATACTGAGAATTCTAACTTAAGGGTCAGAGTTGCAGTAGGACTCGGGTACCTAAAGTGCTTGGGTCTTTCCGAAAATCCCATCTGAAATGTATAAACAATGCAAACTAAAATATGAAACCTATTTTCAGTGTCAAAAAGAGCCTTGGAGATGAAAACTTTTAAAGGAATGCAACAAAGTGCAATGATTTGGTGAAAATAATTCACCTTCAGAAATCATTGAGAAAGCCTCTTCCAAAAGAATATACATCGAGAATATCAGATGAATATTTTAAAGCTGATGAAATATTTAAAATATTGACATATATAAAGAAAAAAGTTTAATTTTTTTTTTTATTTTGCCTTCAACAATCTACAAAGCTCCAAACACAAATCTGTATTTGTGTGTGTGCACTCACACATACACTCACATTTGTGAAGAAAGGGAGTTGCTCTCCTTTTTCCTCTCTTACTGCCTTCTTTTTTTTTTTTTTTCCCCCCTCTGTCTTTGGGAGTTAGGTTCTTTCTCTCCTTCTCAGTGATTGATAGAGAAGGCCTTCTTTCTTACTTGAGGCTATATTCTAGCAATATATTTAAATAGTGCTCTGCAATAGGATTCCCCTTCCCTGATTTTTAACTCACAAGCAAGCAAAGTGAATTTGTCAAGGGTTGCTTGTAGCTTTGGGGGAAAGGAGAACCAAATACAACAGCCAACCTACTGCAGTGTCTCTAAGAAATTGATCTTGTTCTGCTGTGACAGAATAAGACTTTGATGATAATGACATTTTCAGCTGCAGACAAAATCCTTTTTAATTTATTTGAAAGGAAAAGGCTGAAATTATTTTCTGTTCCAGGATGTGCTTTTCAGCTTGACTTACTTTTAAGGACCATCTCTCGGTTCAGGGGCAGGTGTGGGGTTCCTACTGACATGACCCTGTAGAAACAGAAGCATTCCAAGGAGTTGGAGTTTTTAAATTATTCATGAAATGCTTTTCCTTAGAGATCACATCCTTCAGTCTATTACTTGAGAACTAAATTAGAGG
Source organism: Gorsachius magnificus (assembly GCA_034008185.1). Taxonomy (NCBI): domain Eukaryota; kingdom Metazoa; phylum Chordata; class Aves; order Pelecaniformes; family Ardeidae; genus Gorsachius; species Gorsachius magnificus. The sequence continues at coordinate 40,975,803 of CM067081.1, forward strand.
GATAACAGCAATGCTGCAGAGTGTACTGACAAACTTTAGGAAACTGTGAGATATAGATGAGGCAAAAGGGAATAGAATCCATTTAAAAATGCAAATTATTTTAATTTCTCCTGTGCCTCTCTCATATTGGTGATGTCCACTTCCATGCCAGCCTAACTGCAATCTTTTTCTTTTCCCCATTGATTTTTGCATGTTTTTCATTATTTTCATACAGGCAGCTGTATGCTGTCTTAGTTGAGGATTTCCAGAATGCCCTAAGGTCCAACATAATCTCCAGATACTTGATCCTATTTCAAAGCATCAGATAATTTTTCCCTCACATTAAAAAAATGCTTCAGTTTCTAAAATTACTGGTATGTCACCTCAATCAATAGAGAATAGGAACTTTTTTCAATGTAATAACTGAAAGAACTAGATGATTTCTCCTGTAAAAAGTTTGTCACTTCCATGAAAACCTGAGAGTTCCAAGAGGTAAATCTGTTTCCGATTCTCCAGACAGCAGTGCCTGTGCAATTATTGTTTTCAAGGCTTAAAAGTGACATTTAAAAGGTTTTATATGCTTGAATTTATTTTTTTTAATCCTATCTTCTGACTTTAACGTTCCATCTATGCACACGCAATTTTCCCATGGATGACCAAAGAGAAGTAGTTCAAAAATGTGTTCAAACTCTGGGAAGGTTTTACAAAATCATATTGAATAGGACCAAATTCTCAAACTTGTTTGGTTTGGGTTTTTTTTTTTAACACAGATTTAAAAAAAAAAAAAAAGTCCTGGAGAAACAACAAATACACAAATGTTATCCAAGGAAGAAAAAGCAATTCTGCAGTGACTCATCACACTGCAATTGCTGCCTCCAGGAAAGCCTGGGGATTTTCTGTAGGAACAGATATCACTAAGGAGCTTTTCTTCTCTAGTCTACCTCGTCTGAATGCAAAGGGCAGCCAATACAATCTGGTTCCTCCATGTTATATTTGCATTTCTAGTGTAAACAGAGGAGTGCAAAAAATGCATCTACCCAAGCACCACTTCATGTAGCTTGTAATTGATGTGTGTGTGGTATTATTGCTCTTTTCATTCTACAGGTGTGTCTTCAGTCCATCAGGGGATCAGACATGTCAAAGTAAAGTGTATTGCCTCCCACTGTGGCCCAGTTTCAGTGGGAGCTTTTCTAGAGGGAAGTACAAGATGCCTCAAAGGCAACAAAGTGCATTATGACTCAACACAACTGATAGTCTGTGCACATTGGATGCTTAGCTACTATTGTTTAGATAGTTTTTTTCATTATTTGAGGAATATTTTGTGCAGATATATGGAAAGCTTCTTTCTCTGGTGGCAAGGATATGATCAGGTAAAGAACATTTTGATCTTTGACAACTGTCTGCAAAAATAAGGATATGGATTTTGTTCCTGGTTCAGAGATAAGGCTTGCAGCAGTACCCTGGCACTTTGAGGTTATTTATGATTGGAATGAAAGTAATGAACACACAGAGATTGTTTTTATATAATATTTATGTAAACAACACTGCATAAAAATGCAGTTTCATGTTTAAACTTTATATTTTCATAGAAACAAAATTTTCCTTTATGTCTTTGTGTGATCTGTAGATATAGAGATATAGTTACAGATATGGATCTAGACATAGATATAGATACATCCTTTTAAAGAAATGCAGAAAAATCTCCAAATACAGAGGAGTAGCTCCTCAGCTGGTTAAAACCAGTGCCTCTCTTTTCAAAGATAGAAATAGGCACTGTCCCTTAAAAAAGTCGTGAGAGGAAGGTACATGTAAAGGACTGAGGAATTCTGAAAACTGCAGCATTTCAAATAGATGGATAACTTACTATTAATGTTTATCTAGGGCAATTACATTTAAAAAGGAAAAAAAAGTTAAATAATTTTACATTTATACCACAAGGACAAGGCTCATAATTAGAAATTGCCTTTAAGAGAAAAAAACAACCAAACAAAAAACTAAGAGCAAGGTGCAAAGTATCCAAAAGCACTGAAAAGGAACATCACTGACCATCAGAGATCACTTTTTCAACTAAGATGTTGATAGATTTCCTAACACAAATAAGATTCCTGTCTATATAGTTTCAGTATGCCCTACTTCAAAAAAATTCAATATACTTGTTCCATATTGACTTGTGTACTTTAGTTCATAAGGTCACAGCAACCTTCTTATCAGGCAACAGCAGAGCTGCAGCAGTAATAGGAGATGCCATCTTAGATTAATGCAAGTGAAAATTGCCTGCGATTTTTCATACTTCTGTCTCTTGTGTGCACTTTAAAATTTCATTTTTATCTCAGAACATCCTTGGTCACAAAACTCCTCATACTTGAGGAAAATATTTAAATGCATCTTCAGTTATAATTATTTTTTCTAGAATTTGTGAGACACCAAAAGAGAATATGTCCCAGGAATTATGTGTGGATCAGGGTAAATATATAATCTTCTGCCTTAAATGTACTCTCAAAATTCTATAACTTATATTTCATTTTTACTAACTATCTTAAACATTGACTTTCTTGACAAAGTATCAGCCAAAAATCTGGATTTATATTCAAACAAAACAGCAGTCAGAAGCTTTTTGATATCCTGATCTTCATGGAGTAGATAATTTGAATTATACATGGTGCTTGTATATTTTTTATACTGCAACATGAATGTCATATTTTTACATTGCCAGCAGTTTGTATTGAAGTCTCTAAAAAAAAAGCAAGATTCTTTTACCAACTTCAACAAGTTACATGGACAATAAGAAGTCAATATATGGGTGCTTTTGTAGTGCTGCATAAGAATAGAGTAAAAATATTGTCATTACTTTACTACAAATTTGGGGGGGGGGGGGAAGACATGTAGGAAGTATAGGAAAGCAAAAAAAATTTTGGTTTTGCTTTCCCCCAAGATTTTAAAACAAAAAATCTTTTATCTGGAAAAAAAAATTATGTATATATATATATATATATATAAATACTCTAAATTTAACTAAAGTGAAAAGGTCTTACTGAAGTTTGAAAAAGATTGTTTTTTTGCCTTTTGTAATTCTTCCATTAGAGTGAAAAATTTTTTACACAGACAATGATACATTGAAATCTACATTATGGTACTGAGTTAAGTCTGAAGAGACATTATTGAATGTTGAATAAAACCTTTTAACAGATTACTGTCATATAATGGAATCTTTATCTCCAGAAAGTTAACATTTTTCATATTATCATGGATTAAATGTAAAATAAAATATAGTCAGAAATGTGCCTGAGTCATACCTGTTTCAGATGACTGTGTACCTGCAAAGTGTGCACAATAATCACAACCACTTTTGTCCATGCCACATCTCATTAGAAGGATCTTTGTGTACAACTGTGGAGGACAACCGTATCAAGCCTAACACATTCTGAAGTCAGCATAGTTTGAGGCAGTGACAATTTTGCATGGAAGCTGCTATTAGATTGTATAAATTATTCATATTTTTAGCAAAATTCTCATGTGGAAAGCAAGAACTGGAAAAAAGGAACTATGTGAAGAATTCCATACTAAGCAAGGGAAAATTGTTTGACACAGTCATAGCATCATAGGAATACTAAACTTTATTTAAATAATAAGTTATAAACATATTTTAGGAAGATATTTTCACAACTGTAAATAAAAATTGCTTTTAAAAAAAGAAGAAGAGAGATAAGAGAGTGAGTGTCCCCAGTTTCTGGGCAAACAGAAGGTAAGTCTGTATGGCTAATAGAAAAAGGATCAAGAAGAAAATTTTAATGTCTATAAAATCTTTATTTTATTTATTTATTTATTTATACAATTTAATTATTTATACAAATAAGCTTAGGCCTTCATCAAGAAAATCACTGTCAAGAAAAGAATTTGGGTAGATCCACAACAAAATTCTGGTTTGCACAAGGTTATGACAAATTTGAAACTGTGATAATCTTCCATACAGAAAAGTAATGGTAATACTCATCATTGTTATCATAGACAGGAGTCTTCTGTCTCCTGAAAATTGTAGAAGTTATTAAAAAAATATAGGAGGAGGAAGGAGTGACAGAGGCAGTGTGTGATGAACTGACCCCAACCCCCACACTCCTCCCCCTGCACCACTCAGGGGGAGGAGGTAGAGAAAATTGCGGAAGAACGGAGGGGTGAGGGGAAGGTGGTTTAAGATTCAGGGTTTTTTTTTATTCTCTCTTACTCTGATTTGACTGGTAATAAACTAAACTAATTTCACCAGGGTGAGTCTGGTTTGTCCATGATGGTAATTGGTGAGTGGTCTCTCCCTGTTCTTATCTCAACCCACAAGCCTTTCAATATATTTTTCTCTCCCCTGTCCAGTTGAGGAGGGGAGTGATAGAGCAGCTTTTGTGGGCACTTGACCTTTCTTGTTCCTCACACTGCTCTGTCAGCAATTAGGCTGGGAGCATGGAAGAGGTTGAGAGCGGACAAAGCTGGAACAGCTGACAGCAACTGACCAAAGGGATATCTCATACCATTTTGCAACAGGAAAATTTGAGTATAATTCTTCTCATAGTGTCAGAAACTCAAATTTAACAGTCTCATCTCACTGACTACATTTGAGCTCAGAGACTAGACTTCCATTACAATCAATGGACATCTAGTCAATATAGTTGGTAGAGCACAGAGTTATTCAACTAACCTGATATTAGTTAACTATTTTGCTTAGCCAAATAGCTCTTGACATTCAATTGATTATGTGGAGTGGATTTCTACAACATATAATGTCTACAAGGTTGAATGCAAAAAGAGGGAATGGATAGAGGACATTAGACATTATCATGCTGAGGTACTGTATATAGGGAAGAGGAAGTTCAAATGACTACTCAGTGAAGAGCAAACATAAAGAAGTCTCAGCAAGGAGTGGAACCCTTTAGATGATGCAAAGTCCAAGAAACCGTTAAATAGACCAAACAGCAAATAGTTATGTTTCAAAGATGAAAAATAGAGTTTAGGGGACTGCAGAGTTGCTGCAACTAGGAAAATCGGAAGGTTAGCAAAAGCAATGTCTAGAAGCAAAGACTCAACAAGGGACATATGCAATGTTTAAGAAAACTATATAACCCCTTTTTCATTTTTATTCTTTCCTTCCTGGTGCTTTGAGATTGTTTTTAGAAAGTTAACAATTATTTTATTTTATTTTAATAAAGCTTGGGTTTTTAATGTAAAAGTCTTTTAGCTTTCCTTTGGGGAGCTAACAGTAGAAGAATGGCCCAGGAACATCCACTTCAAAGCTATAGTCAATTCAGAGTCCCATAACAGTTCAGCATTTCTGAATATAATTGCTTTAACAATATTCATATCAAAACCAAAAAATGTTATGCTCCAAGAAAAGACTTACTGAACTCCCAAAATCCAATTTAAATTGAAACAATCTCTTCTAGACAACTACTAATTCTCATGTCCATGATTTCTTGTAGCATTTTTTGAGTAAATTGGACTGTTCAAGAACTAAGGTTACTAGCCAGAATACCCAGGAAAAACCAAACTATACATGAAGCTTTACAGACAAAAGCAGAGGCTAATATTGGCTGGGTATCTAAATAGAAATGAAATTGCCAAGCATAAAGGACCTTATATTTAGAAAGAATTGTACTAGTATTGTAGTTTTATAATTAATGGGAAATTCCTGGATAATTAGTTTTACAGTTTAGGGCATGATATCCATAGCCCCAGCAAAAAATTACTTTCTTATATGTTCTTCATAACCTGAGTGTTAAGGGATATTAGGAGCAGCTGCTGCCTACAGCAGCAGGAGGAATTCTTTCTGCCTGGCTGCTGGAGCCCAGCCTTGTGCCTGGGGACCCGGGGTCTCTGCCCAGGCTGAGGGATGCAGTAGAGAAGCCGAGCAAGTATCCCAGGCACATAGACACACACACACATGTACACACAGGAGACACTAACAATGCTCCACAGATACCTGACTCACCAGCTGGTACAGCCTGATGCTCACTAGTAAACACACAGAAGGCACACACTTGCCCTACAGGCACCCCACATTTGCGGGTCCCACCAAATACCAGCACAGACCTTTCGCCTGTCTCATACCCTTGCCCAGACCCAGGGCCTCCTACTCCCTCACTAGCCCAGCTTGGAATTTGTCAGTGACTACACACACACACGCATCCCCATCCCCTGCACACCCTGTTTGGGGAAGGTACAGGCACTTGCCCCCAGCAGCCAGCACTTATTGACTTAAGTGTTGCTGAACAGATGAAATTTAGTACCAGTGTTTCCACTTGCTAAAATGTAATATTCCCAAGGAAACACCCTCCAAATTCAGGAAAATGCCATGAGGTTATTCCACATTAATTCAGAGAACACCTTCTGACATACATTAACTCAGGTTACTATGCTTCCCATTTTAGAAAAAAACAATAGTCCACAGAAAGACAATAGAGATCCTTTTAGAATGATAGGTAGCTTCTAAAAAATTTTTCTATTAAAAAAAAATAAATCTATAAAATGCTCTGAAAATGACACTAGCTTGTTTATGTGGAATGGGGAAAGTCTGTGAAGACCCTTAAAGCAAGAAAGCACAAGAAGGCCATAGAACATACATTCATCTTAAGTTAAAAAAAACAAAAACAAAAACAAAAACAAAAACACCAAAAAACCAACAAAACCCAGCCCTTTAGCTTAAGCTTATGTGTGTGAGAGAGAGAAAGAGGGAAGGGGGAAGACCAAGCATGAGATAGCATCTAACATCGAAATTACCAATGATTTTATAAAATTCACATAAACATCAGTTTCTCAATGATAATAGTTTTTTTTCCTATTTCATGAATGTAAATGACCCAGTAAAAGAAGGGTAGTCTTAGTATACTCTGCTTATGGTAAAGTGTAAGCATAGTCACTACTAGACCACAAAGAGCTAACAGAGACACCTCTTTAATTTATTACTAACCAGTCTCTTGACTGAAGCTTGCATCACCTTAGACACAAAGCTAATCACCAGATAACTAATCCATAAAATCACACATCATTAGTTCCAGTATTTATGGAACTGCTTAAAAGTCATGATGTTATTTCGAGCAAGCAATAAAGATGCGTTAGTGTAAAATAACATTCATATTTTTATTTCAATCCTTTTTTTTTTAATTAAACCCTTATTAATTTCCAGCTTGTCAACAAGCACACAGAAAAAGTTCATTTGTAAGATTAGCTGAATCATTGAATCCTACCTGTTGTGAAATAGAAGTGTGTTTATAAAGCTGTGTTCTGTTAAATTAAGACTTTCAAAATACATTTTGCCTGGAGAGGGCAATTTTTGGCTTGTCTGTGTAAGATGCACGCAGAAAATTTTAAAAGATGTGTAACTAAGTGTCATCCTTACTGTTTGCTTTTTCTTATTTACCATTTACTTGTCTTCTGTTTTTTATTAGCCCTGTTATTAGTGAATGAGCTCTTGTATAGTAATGAAACTACCAGCTACTTTTTTTGGTGTATATTTTTCCAGTGCACTATGCTTTCCAAAGACTTAGGAGTTTGGCACATCGATGTTTTTCCTGGCAGACCCCTAAGGGACTCATTTCTCAATAGTAACACCAGACCCTACAGTATAATGCTTGACTTATTTTTCTATCAACTATTGTTCTATACCTACATAGTCTTTTCTATTTGTCACTGTCTAGAGGATACAGCACTAACCCTGCCTGCTCAATGTGCAGGGACTCATGCCTGCAAGCACTAAGGCTTTATAAAACTTATCCCTGAGCCTTTACTTGTCATATCAGCAGCTTCATCTGCAGAAATACATTCTGACTGAGTAAGCCTGAGGTAGACAATGCTTAATTCTCCATTACAAAATCTTCCAGGAACAGAAGAGAGATTCAGCTGCAGGGCATCCATCCTGTCAGCACCCTATTATCCTAACGCACCGTTTACTCTGTTACTGGTTTTAAGCTGGCCTTATTCAGTCTGATTATCATGTTAGAGCCTTGCCCTGGATCACTGTACAGCAGTATGCAGCATATTTTTATTCAGCTCCTATTCTGGGATTCTGGGTATTTGTCTTTCTTGTACCTGCTATGTCTATCTATGAACAAATGGAGTTCAGGAGATTTCCAATACTTAGATTAGACGTTACAAAGTCAAAATGTGAGCCAGTTGTAAAATGAGAAGGAAAACAAAGTGAAATAAAGTAAATCAAAGGGTAAACAGCTGTTAATAAAAAAAGAAATTATAGTTCCTAGGTTTTATTTTTTCATAACTGACAGCATAGATCCATGCTTTGCACTGATGTGCAGCACAGTCCCATATTACAGATACCTATGTGTTGGATCACAAAGATCACACATCATTTACTGTTTTTCTCCACGCACTTTCTATCTCCCAAGGCATTTAACACCCTATACTAAACTTAGCACATCAAATAAAACTACTGTAGGCCACAGCATCAATATCCAGCACAAAGAAATAAGGAGAGATTAAAGGTATTAACAACATATAACTTATTAAACACACCTCCAATTTTATACTAAAAAATATTTCTAAGGGTATTATGGTGTATATTTCAAATAAATCTATTTTTTGAAACTTTGTCATGATTCTGACTGCATCCAGCTGAAGCTGAGGGTAGTGACAATGTTTTGCAAAGCATAGCTGCGTTCTCAAAGGACCAAAAGACAGAATAAGTAATTCAAATCAAAATTCAGTAAAAGTGTGGAATTTAGAAGTGTTCTAAAACTTTAAGATTTGAATTTCTAAGAACGTTTTTAGTGTTCAGTAATTTTGTTCAGTGTTCAACTTTATTCTTCTTAAATTCACAGAAATTATGCAGTTGTCTTGAAGCTGCTAAACCCTTAGTCTGTTGTCTTTCCTTTTTCCCACCTATGAAGCAATGTATAGAAATATGTTAATGCCTAACAGAGAACACATTTTCATATCATAATTTCTTTTTAAAATTGAAGAATATTAGAGTATTTTAGCCAGCTAACAGTATGAAAAAAATTGGCTTCAGACAATAAACCTTGTCATTCTGACTACAGCTATTAATCAGCTATTGAGGACAAAACTGTTCACTTAGTTAAGATCTATAGATCGGCCTCTACTTCAAAGTTATAAAAGAAAGTATAAAGAAAAATTATTACATACTGAAATGGCTTTTTGATTTAACATTTAACTAGCATAACTTTAAAATCTTAGAAAAAATATTAATATGAATCTTTACATTGTTTCCCAGATTTAGTCCATTGATGTTTTTATTCCATAAGGGGTTAATGGCTGTGTCTCACGGTGTTTTTAGGAATGCACTGAGAGTATCCTCATAAAAAGTTTGCATGATTTTGTCCATAAAACCAGCAGACCTGTAAATAAGCGCTTTAAATAAACTCTATGCACAGAGAGTAATTCGCTAAAGCAGGTAGGATCCTGTATGCCCTGTGCCTTAGTGTGGTATGAGTAGAGAATTTCACCTATGCTAACAAGCCTAAGTAAGGTTTGTAAAAGCCATCTGTAGGTGTCTATAGGGTGAATTACATTAGAAGGGACACCAACCACCTTAGTTTTAGGAGGCTGGCAGGAATCAGATACTTCTAGCTTCAAGTATACAGAGTTGATGACCATATTCTTTGGCAGTCAAAGTTCAAAGAACTGACTTCCCTAGAAATTAACTTCTGTGAAGCCACAACAAACCATACACTTGAGGTGTCTTTTTTTTCTTTTTTTCTCTCTCTCTAGTTAAAGTCTGCTGATCAATAGCATCAGATGATGATTAGTGTTTTCTGACTAGCTAATACTACTATGTGATTCTACGTATGTCAAAATGAAGTCCTGTAAAGTACTTAAACAGACTAAGTATAGAAGTAACAAGATAAACAATTCCTGTAAAATAAAACATAATTGTTGTGGAGTGTTAAGAAGCAACATAGGGTGGATTTGTGGTCATTTAAAAAAAAAACAAACAAAAAACAGGCAATTGATTTACTTGGATCTTTCAAGAATAAGCAATGCTACAGAGTGAGATTTTTATCCACTGGAGTGGGAGAACAAAACACTGATGGGTATGCTGATTCTGCAAGTGAATTAGTTTTGATGCTATTGTCATAGAAACACATCTGTGCTAATAATTTAAGTTCTTATTTAGGGTCTTCCAGCAGACATGCAATATTTTTTTCTGCCACCATTATAATCCTCATGGTTGATTAGTTGAAGGAAGAGAAGTAGTATGAGAAGAGTGTTGATGACACACTGATGTTTTAGTTGTTGCTAAGTAGTGCTTAGACTTGTTAAGGACTTTTTCAGCTTCCCCTGCTCTGCCAGGTGCAAAAGAAGCTGAGAGGGGGCACAGCCAGGACAGCTGACCCCAACTGGCCAAAGGGATATTCCATACCATATGACATCATGCTCAGTATATAAACTGAGAGGGGTTGGCTGGGGGGACAGGGTTGGCCAGTTGCTGCTCAGGGACAGGCTGGATATTGGTCAGCAGGTGGTTAGCAATTGCATTGTGCGTCACTTGTTTTGTATCTTCTTTTATTATTATTGATGGTATTTTACATTTATTGATTTGATGTCCTATTAAACTGTCTTTATCTCAGCTCATGAATGTAACTTTTTTTCCCCCTGATTCTCTCCCTCATCCTACCAGGGTGGGGGGAGGGTGAGCAAACAGCTGTGTTGTGCTTGGCTGCCAACTGTGGCTAAACCACAACAGTCCTTTTTGGTGTCCAATGTGGGGCATGAAGGGTCTGAGATAAAAACAGATTAAACAGAGTTTATTAAGTAATTTATATCTGTTAGCAGTTGCGGGTCACAATATTGAGTCATCTGTTCTTGATCTTAGTTTATCTGACCTGTACCATGCTCTTTTTTTGCTTTACTTGTTAGATTGCTGTTGGCTTTTGCAGTTTGCTGTCCTCTGAAGTGATCAGTGATGTTTTGCCTGGCAGATTTGTTATTAAAACACTGACCTTGAGCTTTATCTGGTATTGAAGATTTGTACTGAAGTCATTATTGTACTTCACATACCACCTCATGGAGAAAATCAGCAATTATACCTCTTCCTCTGAGAGGTTTTTTATGGAGGAAATACGGAATGGCACCTTCACTGACTTCTTCTGTGATGTTTCCTCCTTCATTACAATAACTTTTCAGTATCTTGAACATCCTTGGATAGTAAAGATACTTTCTATTGGCATTTCTTGGGAATATTGTTTTGGTTTTGTCTAAGGTTAGTAAGCAATTTAATACCATCCAGAGATCTGCCCCAAGGCTGGATAGTTATGAGAAGCAGTGTGTGTGGGATAGCATGACCAAATGCCTAGGATGTTTTGGAACTTCACCCCTGAACAAGTGCAGAATCCTGAAAGATTAGTAGAATATTTGGAAAAAAATACTGTCACCATGGTAACTCTTGAGAGACACAAATCAATGCAATGTGCTGGGGGCCTGGCCCATGCCTACTAAGCCCTGTTCAAAACTATTCATAGCCCTCAAGGAAGAGAAGGTGTCTGGATCTGATGACAAAAATAGGCACTGCAATTACTCCAACTCTCATGACAGGCACTGAAGCTGAACCACAGAACCAACCTATGCCTATGTCAGTCACCTCTATACACAAGAAGAGTCATGGCATTTGTCTTCCCAAGGAACTGTTACATCTGATGGAGCCGTGCTGTCCTGGAGATGGCTGAACACCTGCCTGATCATGGGAGGTAGTAAATTAATTCCTTGCTTTGCTTTGTTTGCACATGTGCAGCTTTTGCTTTCCTATTAAACTGTCTTTATCTCAACAAAAGTTTTCTCATTTTACTCTTCTGATTGTCTCCTCCATCCCACCATGGGGGAGTGAGTGAGCGGCTGTGTGGTGCTTAGTTGCTGACTGGGGTTAAACTATGTTGACCACACAGAGTGCTGCTGTGCATAACTGAGTCAAAGGCAGCCAAATGGTATGCTACAAATGATACTACCAATGCGCTTTTCTTAATCCTGTTGGCAGCAGAGTGCAGGCCAGTTTGCTTTCACTTGGAGGGCTGTTCAGTTCACTTGGAATCGATTGCCCCAGGGTGGAAACAGCCCTACTATTTTCCATGGACTAATGTAGATGGCACTGGAACAGGTGGCTCCAGAACATCTGGGGTATTCCATACTGTATGATGCCATATGCTCAGTATATAAACTGGGAGGACCTGGCAGGGGGGGAAACTATCGTTGCTTAGGGATGGGCTGGGTGTCGGTTGGCGGGTGGTCAGCAGTTGTATCACTTGATTTTTTCCGAGTTTTGTTTTTCTCTCTCTCACTTCTTTTTTTCTTTTAATTGCTGCTGCTGCTGCTACTACTACTACTACTACTACTACTACTACTACTACTAGTTTTCTTACATTTGCTCTTCAGTTTCAGTCCCCCATCCTACTGGGGGTGGGGAGGGTGAGTGAGCATCTGTATGGTGCTTGGTTGCCGACTGGGGCTAAACCACAACAGGTATTAATATAATTACATACACAGAGGTGAAAAAATGCCTTTTTAAAATTAGATACCTATCCTTCTATTTGTGACTGAGGCTGCTTCAGTAATACCTATTAGAAGAGGAACAAGTACCTTTAGTATCATTCAGGGGATAACACTGAAAACCTTAATTATGAACCTGTCTTAAAACATGATCTTTAAAAGGACTTCAGCTGAATTATAACATAATTATTCAAATACATTTTGTCAGTGAACTGTGAATGGGACTTTCACTCATGTTTCACAATTGGTGCATCCATCCAGTCAGTGTTCAGAACTATCAGCTGTTTTTTAAGATTGGACAAGAACCTATTTTTGACAAAACAACCGAAGGATTAACCCACCTTTTCCCAAAGTGGAACAGCTAGATTTCTGTCTCACATAATAGAACCCTATTTATGAAGCTATAGGATATTGTAGATGAAGGAACTTCATCTATTCTTTTGAAGCTAGTCTCCTATGCAGTCAGGAAAGAATGTGTGAAGTGGAACTGAGATCAAGTAAAAGAAATCTTACATGATCATTCAGGTGCAATATAAGGCTCAGGAAGCTTCTTGACTACTAATTGACAGCAACTCAGAAAATGTACCATTGAAATGATCATCCTATACTTTTCCTGTTTCACATACTTTCCCCACAGCATTAGTTCCTGCCTACTGTCAGAGGATGAACAGTGGATTAGCTGGCGGGACCCAATATATATTTTTTCTGTTAGAATAACTTTTAAGCTGTTTATGTGAGAGAGAAGAAAGTTGTTGTTCCTATCACTGTTCCCTGGGTATCTTCTGTTTATATCCAGTGGCAGTCTGACTGTAAAATGTGCATCTATTTCTCCAGACTAAAGTGGTTCTAACTGGGCACCTAGAGACTTCTATATTTTAAAACATTTACTATTGATTTTTAGATACCTTCTGGAATTAGTTAGAGATTCAGAAGAGAGGAACTGAATCACTACCTGAAACCACCCCCACTCCACCCCTGCCCCTTGTGGTTTTGCTGATCCATAATTTTAGCTAAAGTTTGAATTTTATTATATACGTGTACATTTTAGCTCAAACTTTTACACAAGTCTGGGCAAACTTTCAGTTCCCTGAGAGAGAGAAACTAAGGTGTAGACTGTCCTATTGACAGGGTGGACAAAGCACATTTAAAATATTGGATTCAAGCCTGAACATAAGCAATAAAACATAGCACAGAACTGTCTTACAGTACCAGTTTGGATAAACTGAGCATATTTTTCTCAAAGCCTGCCCTAAAGTATATATGAACATTTTACTACAATTTGCATAAAAGGGCTAGAGATGAGATGGTCTTCATGAGCGCTGAGAAAAATTCTGTCTTTAGATACACGCACTAAATGATACACCAAATATCTTACTATGGGTGCAAGGATATACAAAAGGCAAGAGCTTAAACACTGTCTAATCCAAAGGCAACAATTATTGTTACTGGTACAGTTACAAAAATTCAAATTTCCTAATTATTACAGAAAAACAACACAGTTAAGACTGCTGCATGTAAACTTTCTGGCATGTACCCCTTTTCTTTGGTGTTATGTTCACCCTTTCAGTTCTTATCTAGGTCCTAAGGTTCACTACTGCATTATTCCTCAAGCAGAATAAAGGGAGTTTACAGTGAGTCATCAGTGTCCTTTGCCATGAACAGTATCCCTAGGTAGTCAGCATAAAAAAAAAAAAAGAGAGAGAGGGGGGAAAAAAAGTGCTTATGGCAGTTCAAGTCAGTTGAGGATGTTCTGCAACTTGAAAACTTTAGCTGGGAGCCCATGAAAAGGTAACAGAGTATAAAAAAAATGAAAAATAGAGCCAAACAGATTTGACAACTAAGGAGAAAGAAACACACCACCACCTTTGAATTCTGTGTCGCAAAGAGCTCAGGATGCTGACTGACACCCTACCACCACCTGACTTGAGAAAAACTAGTGCTGCTGACCTGAAGTCCCAGAGAGACTTTGGTTGGAAGGGTGAATATAACATCAAAGAAAAAAGATTTATATATTTAATTTTTTAAAAACAAATTTACATTTTTAGTAGAATTTATTGATTTGGACTATAAGTATTAGCATTACTGCAGCTGGTCTAATAACAACTGTTGTATATCTTAGCAACAGTTATACATCCATCTCTCCTAACCCAAATCCAAATCCAAATCAAATCCAAATACGTATTACATAAAGGGCTAGTGCCTGTTACTCAGTGACTGCATAGGCTTCCTATACCTCTTACCATATATAATATTCACAGGGCTAAACTAAAACAAGCTATGCACCTAACTTCTAGAAAATCACAGCTTCAACAAGCCTAAATCCACTTTGACCAAGCAAGCCCAGTAAGGTCCCAAGGCACTGCATTGTTAGAACAGCTTAAAGCCTTTCAACTTTTTCTAATGTCAAAATTAGATTATTTATCAGTGTGAAGCAGGAAGAACTTTATAAGAAGTAATAATTCATAAACAATCTTAAAGTATCAATGCCTTTCTCCTTCATTTTTGTTCCATTTGATTAGGAAGAGGGAGAAGGGAGAAAATTACATACTTATTTTCCTTGATTTCAATACAAGCTTAATTGTTAGAGACACTTCTAGTCAAACTATAAATACGCCTTCATTTCCAGATAAGTGATTGAACCATAAAAAATCCTACCTGTCTCACATTTAAATTGTCTAAATACTTTACCTTAAAAAAAGTGACTGTGCTACCCTTTCTGATGGTAGTAAGCCAGAATCTATAGAAAGGTTTAATTCTTAGATGATTCTGATGAATACATGTGGTGACATATAATGAAAAAGTATAAAGGAAATGCTTGGTCTGATACAGCAATTTAATGATGAACTACAGAGAGGAAATCAGTGCTGAACTTGCATTTTACCAAGTCAAAGTCTGAGGTAGGTCAAACTATAAATTTTTCTGTATTCTACTTTACAGTAGTTTACACATGATCTGACATGATACAGTTAGTTAATTAGTTGAACTGTACCCAAAATTCAATATGATGTTAATTTCAAAACCTTAGGCTGTGTTTCAACAGTTAACAGGAAAGACCTGTAGATTTTGGTTAAAATCTCAAAAAACAGGTAACAAAACTATGATTGCTGCTATGCGATTGGATTTTTCCATTTTAAGTAATAAAACTGCCTGTTTTTTACTCTCTCCACCTCATTTGTATATTGCAATTCACTAGTTCCAGTGGATCAATAACTAAAGCTCTGAAAGGGGATTCAACTTTAGAATACATGTGATGAATATACAGCCCTATCTAAGAGTCAGCAATGAGGGGTTTGAGAGCTAAACTTTTAGAAAGGTCAGACATTTTAATCCTTGTATTAACTTTGCCATGTTGTGGAACTCTTTCCTATGGGATACTGCAGAAGCTTAACATTCACTAAACTTCAAAAAACAATCAAAGAAGTTCCTGGAAAAATATTCTTTCAAGGACTATTAAATACAAAGTCACAATCTCTGGTTGAGAGATCCTCTCAAGCTGCTCAACCACTTTGTGCTTGTTGCTCTTCTTGTATTTTTCCTTACGCATCTATTGTTGGATATCGTCAGAGTCATGAAACTTTAGTCTGATCTAGTTTGGAAGTTATTCTTTTGTACTCTTATATAGCTAAAGAATTGAGCTCAGCCAAGGTGAAAATGAATGTCGTGATTTAAGCCGGCTGGCAACTAAGCACCACGCAGCTGCTTGCTACTCCCCCGCTCCCTCAGCTGGATGGGGGAGAGAATCGGGAAGAAAATAAAAGGTTAGAGCCGAGGGCTGAGATAAAGACAGTTTAATAAGAGAAAATAATAATAATAGTAATAATAAGAATGATAACAGAATATACAGAATATACAAAACGAATGATGCACAATGCAATTGCTCACCACCCACTGACCGATGCCCAGCCCGTCCCGAGCCGCTATCACTCCCCAAGCCGTGATCAGTCCCCAAGCAGCGATCAGTCCCCAAGCAGCGATCACTCTCCCCTCAACCAAACAACCGACTAACGCCCCCCGAGCATGACATAATATGGTATGGAATAGCTCTTTGGTCAGTTTGGGTTAGCTGTCCTGGCTGTGCTCCCTCCAAGGTTGTTATGCACCTGGCCGAGCAGGAGAAGCTCAAAAAGTCCTTGAGCAGACTGAGCACTACTTGGCAACAACTAAAAACATCAGCGTGTTATCAACATTCTTCTAGCACTAAATCCAAAGCACAGCACTATGCTAGCTACTATGAAGAAAATGAACTCTATCCCAGCCGAAATCAGGACAATGAAGCAGAAAAATCACAGCTTAATTAATAGAAGAATTATTACTGCTTGGCAAATGAAAATTTTGGTGTACCATTCTAACAAATTATCAATTATACTAGGGAAAAGAACTGTTACACTTATTAGAAAAGGAATTGCAAATCTGGTGAGAAAGTTAGATTAGTATTTGAGGAAATGATAACATAATTCAAGAGTTAGATGATAATTTTTTTCCTTACCATTTTGAATACACAGCAAGATCAGTGTTTAAGGTTAATCTAGCTGTTTTATCAGCTGCCAATCTATTGCTCTTGTTTAGCCAAGTTATATTCACAGTTCTATAGATACTCATACAAGCAGTACTGAGCAGTGTCTCAATAATCTTGGGTTTTTACTTACAGACTGTAGGGCATTGAGATAGATAAAGTTATCTTCACAGGAAGAATGCTTGACAGTCTCGTCGTTCTGTGTCAGATTGGCTGCTACAGTGAATAAAGTACAAAAGAACACTTTGGTTTAAATGGTTCTGGAAAATACAGAAAACATTTGCCTGTTTTCAGCTTTATATCCTTTGTTCTTGGCAGAATTTTTTTCTGCCATAGTGTATTCATAGAATAATAGCATGTTTTGGGTTGCAAGGGACCCCCAGAGGTCATCTAGTCCAATCCCCCTGCAGTGAGCAGGGACACCACTAACTAGATCAGGTTGCTCAGAGCCCCATCCAACCTGGTCTTGCATGTTCCCAGGGATGGGGCCTCCACCACCTCTCTGAGCAACCTATTCCAGTGTTTCACTACCCTCATTGTAAAAAATTTCTTCCTTATATCCAGTCTAAACCTACCCTGGTTTAGTTTAATACCATTACCCCTTGTCCTGTCACAGCTGGCCCTACTAAAAAGATTTTCCCCATCTTTCCTATAGGCCCCCTTTAGATTACTGAAAGGCCGTAATCAGGTCTCCCCTCAGCCTTCTCTTCTCCAGACTGAACAAGCCCAACTCTCTCAGCCTGTCCTCATAAGAGAGGTGCTCCAGCCCTCGGATCATTTTAGTAGCCCTCCTCTGGACCCGCTCCAACAGTTCCATGTCCTTCTTGTGCTGAGGGCTCCAGAGCTAGACGCAGTACTCTAGGTGAGGTCTCACCAGAGCAGAGTAGAGGGGCAGAATCCCTTCCTTCGACCTGCTGGCCACGCTTCTCCTGATGCAGCCCAGAGTACGGTGGGCCTTCTGGGCTGCCAGCGCACATTGCCGGCTCATGTCCAGCTTTTCATCCACCAGCACGCCCAAGTCCCTCTCGGCAGGGCTGCTCTCGATCCTTTCTTCCCCCAGCCTGTACTGATACTGGGGGTTACCCCGACCCAGGTGCAGGACCTTGCACTTGGCCTTGTTGAACCTCATGAGGTTCACACAGGCCCACCTCTCCAGCCTGGCCAGGTCTCTCTGGATGACATCCCATCCTTCTGGTGTGTCAGCCGCACCACTCAGCTTGGTGTCATCTGCAAACTTGCTGAGGGTGCACTCAATCTCGCTGTCTAAGTCATTGATGAATATATTAAACAGCACCGGTCCCAGTACGGACCCCTGAGGGACACCACTCGTCACCAGTCTCCATCCAGACATCGAGCCATTGACCACTACCCTCTGGATGCGACCATCCAGACAGTTCCTTATCCACTGAATAGTCCACCCATCAAATCCATAGCTCTCCAATTCAGAGAGAAGGATGGTGTGGGGGACCGTGTCAAAGGCTTTGCAGAAGTCCAGATAGATGACGTCCATTGGTTTTCCTTTGTCCACTGTTGTTGTCACACCATCATAGAAAGTCACTAGGTTCGTCAGGCAGGACTTGCCCTTGGTGAAGCCATGCTGGCTATCTCGAATTATCTCCCTGGCCTCCATGTGCCTTAGCATAGCTTCTAGGAGGATCTGTTCCATGATCTTCCCAGACACAGAGGTGAGGCTGACAGGTCGGTAGTTCCCAGGGTCTTCCTTTCTACCCTTTTTGAAAATGGGCACAATGTTTCCCTTCTTCCAGTCCCCAGGGACTTCACCTGACTGCCCTGACTTTTCAACTATCATGGAGAGTGGCTTGGCGACTACATCGGCGAACTCCCTCAGGACTCTGGGATGCATCTCATCAGGTCCCATGGACTTATGTGCATCCAGGTTCCTCAGGTGGTCAGGAACCTGATCTTCTCCTACAGCAGGGGGGGTTTTGCTCTCCCAGTCCCCCTCACGCTATCCATTAACTCAGGAGGGGTGAAGAGAAAGGTTGCCAGTGAAGACGGAGGCAAAACCGTTGTTGAGTACCTCAGCCTTCTCCTCATCTGCTGTTACCAGCTTGCCAGTCTCGCTCGTCAGCGGGGGTACGCTTTCTTTAACCATCCTTTTCCGTCTGGTATATCTCTAGAAACCCTTCTTCTTATTCCATGTATCCCTCGCCAAGTTTAGCTCCAGCTGAGCCTTGGCCTTCCTGACACCTTTCCTACACAACCGGACCGCGTCCCGATACTCTTCCCAGGATGCCTGTCCCTGCTTCCACTGCCTGTGCAGTTCCCTCTTCCTCCTTAGTTTGACCAGCATCTCTTGTCTCAGCCATGCCGGTCTCTTCCCTTCTTTGCCTGATTTCTTACACCTAGGGATCGAGAGCTCTTGCGCTCTGTCGATCACTTCCTTAAAGATCTGCCAGCTCTGTTCTGTTCCCCTGTCCTGAGGACCGCTTCCCAGGGAGTCCTTCGGACTATCTCCTTGAGGAGCTGGAAGTTTGCTTTTCTAAAATTCAGGGTCCTGACTATACTCTTTGTTCTTCCCATTTCCCTCTGGAGTGTGAGCTCTACCAGCGCATGATCACTGCAGCCCAGGCTGCCTCCGATCTTGACATTTCCGACGAGCTCACTTGCATTGGTGACCACCAGGTCCAGTATCGCATCCCCTCGGGTAGGGGTGTCTATTACCTGGCTTAAGAAGTTGTCCTCAATGCATTCAAGAAACCTGCTGGATTGCCTACAGCTTGCCGTGTTGGTTTTCCAGCAGATGTCAGGGTGGTTGAAGTCCCCCAGCAGGACGAGAGCCTACAAGCGCAAAGCCTCCCGGAGTTGGAGGAAGAACACTTCGTCAGTTGGCTCCTCTTGATCTGGCGGCCTGTAGTAGACACCAACCACCAGGTTCCCTTTGTTGCCTCTCTCTCTGATTCTTATCCATAAGCTTTCGACCTGCTCGTGGCTATTCTTCAGGGTCAGCTCTTCACACTGTAATGATTTCTTGATGTAGAGGGCAATGCCTCCGCCCCTCCTTCCTCGCCTGTCCCTTCTGAACAGCCTGTAGCCATCAATAGCTACAGTCCAGTCATGGGATTCATCCCACCAAGTTTCCGTAATGGCAATCAGGTCGTAGCTTTCTAGCAGCATGATAGCTTCCAACTCCTCTTTTTTGTTTCCCATGCTGCGTGCGTTTGTATAGAGGCATCTCATCTGAGCTGTTGGCCTCGTCACCTTCATAGCAGAACACCCCTCATTTCCTTTGAGGTGTTTCACAGGCTTTTCCTTGTTGGCTCCTACTACCTCAGGAGCCTCTGGCTCACCTCCGCCAGACTTCAACTTCGGTGCAGCACCCCTGGCACACTGCTGGGCAACGGGTTGAAGGCTCATACTAGCCCCCAGTCCCTCTAACCCTTGCGTTTCATCCCCTAGCCTGTCGCTGGCAAGCCCAATAGGTTCCCCTTCCCCCTTCACCTCTAGTTTAAAGCCCTGTCAATGAGCCCCACAAGCTCCTGGGCAAAGACCCTCTTCCCCTTTTGAGAAAGCTGGCTCCCAGTTTCCACTCACTGCTCTCCATTGAGCCCTTCCATCATCCTGACGGGGGGGCGATACTAGTTCCCTTTGATCCTAGGCCTTTTTTGGTGGCTGTTCCTGCATAGATTTCTGGGAGGACAGGGTGTGACTCCACCAGTCTATTTCCTGCTCCGCTTCCCTGATGCTCCGTAGCCTGTCTACCTCTTATCTTAGGTCTGCCACCAGGCAGAGTAGGTAGTCCACTTGATCACATCTTATACAGGTGTTGCCTTTGCTGGTGTCCGTTTCCAGTGCCAGCTGGTGGCACTCCCTGCAGCCAGAGACCTGGACATCTGTGTGCTTTCCAAGGACCTCAGTCTGCGTTGAGGCTTCCTTTCTGACCAGCAGATTAGACGTAGCCTTCTGACGGGGGGGTGCCATGGCTGGGCTTCCTCCCAGTAGCTGAGTTTCCTGAGTTTACCTTGGGAGTTGGGGGAGGGCCTGCGCCCCTGGCCCACACCACGCTTGTGCTCCCTGGGGGCTGCTTTTGTACATCAGGAGGGTCAGGCCGCTGTCACCCCTGACTCCGCCCACGCTGAGTCAGAGCTGCCCATTCGTTAGGAGCTGGCTCTGAGGTGTGGGGGCGGCTAGGGTGCCCTCTCCCTCCCTGCGCTTTTGACTTCATGGTTCTGCCACTTTTAGGAAAGGGTCCCCTGGCTCCAGAGCCCTTCATCTCAGTGTCTTTGCCGAAAATTTTGCTACTAGCAAATCAGGGAATGCAAAATTTCCCAGATATTTGTAAACATTTTGATTAGGGCAAAAAGTTTGTAAATGGAGATAGGATTATATGTTAGCATTTGACAGGAACTGATTCAGTCACTGAGGAGCAACAGATGTAATGTTTCATTCAGTATAAGAAATACTCATTGGATATGGAAAAACAATGGAGGTAACTCCAAGGTTAAAGCTAGGAAGTAATCCCTACATACTATCCATATCAATGTCACTTGTCTCTATTGTCAACACTGTTAGTGTAAAGTCATTTCACACTAGGTTAATGTGTTAAGAATGTTGCAGAGCTTTTGTACCACTCCTTTAGGCATGAAAGCATCTCATCCAATTTACAGTTTCATATTATTAATGAGGGTTGGTTTGGTTGTTTTTTTTTTTTTTTTGGTTGTTCCCCCTATCCCTCACCCAGTGATAGTGCATGCGTTCTTAAAAGGGAAACAAATCTTTGTTGGAAAGGGTAATCCTGTAAACACACTTCTCCTTTGACCCTTCTTTTAGATTAAATGTATATGGACTGGGAACTGATGATATGTATAAAAAATATGCATTCAGATTATAAGGCGGAGTTTGGTCTTCACTGACAGTAATTTGCTGCATTTCAGTGGCAGACTTTTGTGTGAATTATTCATATGGATCATATACACACAGAACCATGTAGCTTGGAAAGGACCTTCAGGGGTCATTTTGCCTAGCCTCCTGCTTAGATCTCGTCCATTTAGTGCAAGATGTTTATGATATTTTGAGTATCTCCAAGAATAGAGGTTACACAGCCTCCTTGGGAAACCTGTTGCAGTGTTTGACTATCTTCATGATAAAAATTTATTTCCTTTTTTTGAGTTGAAATTTCCCATATTGCAACTCATGTCATCATTGTCCTCCCCCTTCCACTTTACGTCTCTGAAAGCATTTGGCTTTGTCTTTTCCCTACTCTCCCATTATTAATCTATAGACAGCAGTCTCTCCTTAGCTTGGTCTTTTCAATATTGAATAGGCCCAGCTATCTTATCTTCTCCTCATATATCAGTGCTCCAGCTCCCTGAGCATTTGGTGGCCTTTGCTGGACTTTCTCTAATACATTCTTTCTGGTATATGGGTGCCCAAAACTGGATGCAGTAGTCCAAGTGTAGTACCACCAATGTCAAAGAGAGGGGGATGAATCACATTGTTTCAGCGGGTGTCTTCACCCCAAAATGTGACTGGCTTTGTTTGTCCACCAGAATCACAAGGACATTTTCTGGAACTGATTTTGTCTTTATGTTTGCTGATTTTCATGAGGTTTTTTCAGCCTATTTTTCTAGCTTTTTGAGGTCTCTTCACAAAACAGCCCTGCTGTCCACTGTATCAATCTCTTCTCCCTATTTAATATCTTCTGTGAACTCACAGACACTGTACTCTATCCAGTCTATCCCATCAAGACCATTCATAAACACATTAAATGAGGTTGACCTCAGTATAGAACCCTGAGTGACACTGGCTGCCAGGTGGACTTTGTGCTGCTGATCATTACCCTTTCAGCCTGACAGTCCAGCTAATTTTCTACTCACCTTATCATCCACTTATCCAGTCCATATCCTGCCAATTTGGCTATAAGGTCTATGTGTCAAAGACCTTGCTAAAGAAAATTCAGTGCACTTTGTGCACTTCCTTTTTCTTAAAGATAAGCAGTTAATTTTTGAATTTTCAGCTAGATGAAACTTAACTACCATAACAATCATAGCAGTTATCATTCTTTAGAAACAGCTACATGTAATGATATGTAATGATCAGTGAATACAAATGCAAATGGTTTGAGAACTGATTCAAGGATCAGGAAAAGAGAGATCTATCTTACATCAAAGGTCTTTTCCTGACACATTTATAAATGTGTTCTAAAAAACTGTAGCAGAAGAGTTCCTCTCATTTTGATACAAATACCAGATACTCGCTATCATAAGGTGCTATATTGGTGTACAAGTCTCAAGTATTCATCCTCACCTGCCAGAAAATATTATTTTCTATGACTACATTTTTCAGGAGAGATGGATTATATTCGCCAATAATAATTTAACAGTTACCAGTGATTTAATATAATTTACCATTTCTTAGAGAGGTAACTTGGATATATTGGACCTCCTTGTGTAAGAGTAAAGATGAGAAATATTTATGGCACACAGAGGCGTAAGAAGTCCAAAAGTCATCTTCCTTTCATCAGGAGGTTCAAGAATTTTCTTATAAATATGTACTTGAACAGGACTTAAATGAAGATTTTTCTTTGTAGAAGCTGAGAAGCAGAATGTGGGCCCCTAAATCAATAAATAATCTTTTATCTATCACCCTTTTGCTTTAAGTTGTACACTAGGAAAGATAGCCAAATCTCAGAAAAGTTTTGATAGTAACTATACAGATGTCAACAAAAGTAAGAAAATTATGTAAAATTTTCAGACATAATTATCACATGTCCAGTTCCTTTTTCCTTTATTTTCAAGAAAATTGCCTAATAATGTTTACTTCCCTTTTTCATCTGACACTTAATCATCTCGCTTTGCCTAATCAGAAAATCATTGCTGTTTACCCACCCAGTGATACCAAAAGTCTTCTAACCCTTGCAGAAAAGAATAAACAAATTACATAAAAACTTATTGATAACATTTATATGGGTTCTCCTGTTAATTATTTTTCTTAGAAGTATGCTATAGGGAAGAATGGCGTCTGAAGTCTTACACATATTTAGCATAGTTCAGGGGAAATAAAATTGTGTCAGGTCTGAGACGATGCCAACTAAAAAATGTAAAATAGGGCCATGGAAGTTAAGGGTAATTCCAACCCTTAGGTAAAATTTCATGGATAGCATCTGGAGAGCCCTCTTCCTCTGTCCTGTTCCAAAAGAATCAGTTCTTTGGAACAAAGTTAGAAGGGGATTAACTCTCTTATTTGTCTGAGGAAGAGACCCAAGGGAAGCAGGAACTCTTGAGTACTTGGTGTTTCTTGATGATTCCCTTGCTGCTGTAGAAGTTATAACCTAGTGCTTCATAAAACCCTTATAAGGATTGGCTTTTTTCCAGATTTGCCAAGTATGACTAATAAAGCAATAAATTTACATGTACTTAGCCCACAGGGGTTTGAGGATTAATCCCTTATAAAGATATCTGGCCCTCAAGTGTAAAGAAAATTATTCTAACAGGAACAAGCAATTTCCCCTCAAGGTGAAACAAAGACTACATCTAGAAAGAGATTTGAGAAGAAAGACAGCAAATCTCTATCCAGTCCAGTCCTATCAAAATAGGATGACATGGAAAATATTTAAAGGATGTTAGTCTCTTGAAAGCTTGTTTTTTTTGTTTTTTTTTTTTTTTTCCAGGAATATGATTAAGCATAATGATATATATCCTGGAGTCCTACAACTGTGTTGAAAACATGTTGACAGAAATAGTCTGAAATTAGTATGAGGATGGCTAAAAAGGTTAATTATACATAAAACAATAATTTTAAAAATGTTTTATTAGCCATTTGAGCATCAAAGTAAGAGGCTCTTTTAAGTAAAAAAAAATCTTTTGGGTGCATTTGCAGTTAATAATGATATATAAAAGCTTGCATTCAGATCTGTCTGATCAAAAGTCATGTTGCAGTTGCATTCTAATTACTGCATTACAATGTATGCCCAAATGCAGCAACTGGGATCCTCAGAATAGTTTTTAAACTGTTATCTATAGCATAAGAATGACTTCTGAGCATCAGGGAAAGAGAGAAAAAAAAAATCTTACGAAGATAAAGTCAGTTGTCCAAGATTTCACAACAGATTTAGAATTATGATGTGTTGCCTGGTCTGAAATAGTAACATAACAGCAGAAGTATTTGTAAAGTTTGTATTCTTTGGGATTATGGATGCTCATAACTGGAAAATGAGCACCTATCTTTGCCTAAGGATGTTTGCAAGGCAGAAAACAGGCTTTTGGATGTTTAAGCACCCTAATGAGATTGATTTATCAGGTATGTTATAAGCTTCACTAATTCCCTTGAGTTCTGTGATGCAGCGTCAGCCTTGTTTGTTATATAACACTTCAGTTCTTAGGATACTCACCCAAGAAGTAAATAAAATGCAGGGGACTCTTCTCATTCTAATTTTATTTTAAATAACAATTTCATTATCCTAAAAATGTTCACTAAATACTTGCCTACTGACTATTATAAAAGGTTATACATTCCATGCCTGACCTCAATTGTGGACCACTGCAAAGATACTGAAAACTCAGAAGAAGACTATTAGATGCCAGAATGAGGTTCAATAGGGTTGCAATCAGACATATGGTTATCTGGTAAGGAGGATGGAAGCATCAGCACCATACTTGATTTTTTTCATCAATGACTTTATAATATAAGATACTTAAACAATGCAACAAACAAAGCCTCTGAACTTACCATTCACAGAATGACCTAAATCCAATGTTATACATTCAATCATCCATGGTGTAGCCTTCTGTATTGGATCCATGGACTCTGCACATGTGGTGCCCAATAGCTCAGTTTGAACTAGAGGAGAGGGAAAATCAATAAATATATTTCCAGAAGATAATATAGATACTTTGTAAGCTAGGAAGTCTTGTTTTGACCTTATATAAACCCTGATTCAGCAGGGTAATTAGATGACTGCTTAGTTTTATCATATGAGTATTGCTATGGTATTGCCATCTACAAAAGCATTCACTTATTTAGAAGAAGGTACATGTTGAGTCTCTCATTGAATCAAGTCTTCAGCTGACTAACTTATTTTCAAGCCTTTCAATTAACCAAGTTCTCCCTTTCTGGCTCTTTTCCAGTAGCTACCTTTAGAAGATCTACATTACTTTCTAATTGCCAAAACTGTTGTCAACTTTTTTTGTCTCTTACTGAAAGGTTTTTTTAAAGCAGCTCAGCTATTTTAAACCTTCATTAATTTCATCCTTTTCCCATTTATTAATTGGACTAATCTTGCCTTATTATTTTTCCACCAACATCTGTTGTAGCCCATCTGATTTTCTCTAACCCTCTGACTACATTAATTCACTCACCAGTTTGGCTGCTTTTCTCCCTCTGAGGTATCAGTTTATTCCTGTAACGGTATTCTTCTTGTCTTACAGTATTACTTAATTTTAACCCTTAGCTCCTCAAATAATACGTTTTGAACTCTCACTATTAGGTAAAATTTCCCATAATATTTCTACCTACATGAGGATTGAAAAGAAGATAAACATTCACCTGCTAGAAGAGACAGGCTTCACATAGAAAGCTTAAGGAAGTGAGAAAATAACAGAGAAGATAAAACATTTCCTTAAACCTCTCTGCATCCAAATTTGGCACATATGTTAAATCCAAATACTTTCTGATTTAGCGGACCTTGACATATCTTTAGCTAGATAATGTATATTATTCTAGTGTACCCTCATAAGGCAGGGACATATTTTGTATTTTACCCAGCATTGGTTGTTGTCATTGTAGGTATCTACCCTAGGAAGTGTTTGTTTGGGGTTTTTTATGCATTGACTATAAAATTCAGACAACTAGCTTAGAAGTTACATCTACATGATAGTTTTAAATGTGGTAACATGAATTCTGCCAGAATATTACTGCAATTGCTGTCACACCATTTTCTGTCCCAGATCTGTTTACTGGTATTATTCTGCAAAGAGCTATTCATTTTAAAATTATTTCACCAAAAAAAAAAAAATATCTCAAAATGCACATCTTAAGCAGAATACACTTGTTTTCTTTGTTTAACATTAGGCTACATTGGTTCTGAACTTAATATTTTTGGTAACCTAAGGAATCAGTTTCCAAAAACCTTATCTGAGTGTGTACCCAAAATGATTTGAGGCATATACCTGGGCATACACAGACCACACTCTGTATGTCTTCTCTCCCACAAAGGGGAAACCGAAGCTCCTGTCCCAAATGTCAGCTGAAGTATCACAGGCTGTTAGACTGTTAGGGTGAGCCATGACCTTTCACATGAGAGAATTAATAGGTAGGTACAGGCATGCTCTTGAAAATCCCCACTGGCTTGTCCTGTTGAAGTGAGTTACTCTTGGCTAACAGCCAAACTCCCACCCAGTCACTCAACGTCTCCCCCACCCCTTCAGTGGGATGTGATGGGTTGAAAACAGGAAGAACAGGAATGAAGAAGCTCTTGGGTTGGGGTAAAGACAGGGACATAACTTACCAGTCATGGTCATTGGCAAAACAGACTCAACATGGCGAACATTGATATATATCCAATTAAAATAAAGATTTGATTACTCATTCATGTAGTGTGAAGCAAAAAGTCAAACATTAAAACTGCACCTTTTTTTTCCAGTCTCAACTCCCACCTTTCATTTCTGACCCCCTCAGAGAAACAGCAGAGCTGTTTCTCACACCTTTTTTTCCCCTCATTCCTCACACTGCTGTGTAGTAATTTGCCATTTTTAAAATACATTTTCCCCGAGGTGCCACCACCTTGGCTGAGGGGCTCAGCTGTGCCCTGTGTTGGGCCGGTTGGAGCTGGCTGTGTCTGGCACAGGGCAGCCCCGGCCTCCCCTCACAGAGGCCACCCCTGCTACCCCCACTGCTGGTGCCCGGGGATCTGAACCCAGTACAACTGTTTTCTGTCTTCAAATCTTAACCATTTCCTCAGTTATCTGTTTGGCTGGCTGTACTGTGGAAGAAATGGGAGATATCCCAGAACCAGCACTAAGCTCAGACCTCATTTGTGGTGATGTGTCTCAAATAAAACAATAGCTAACAACCTTGGGAAAAAAGTTTTAAAGTAACTGTTTGGCTATCAGGTTTGATTGAGTTAAATTTGTACTGCAAAGTATAAGCAAGTGAAATAATGAAATAGAGTAAGAATAAAATGCTCTAGGGCAGATACTTAAAGGAAAGATGCCAGCAGAAAAAAAAAAAAAAAAAAGAAACCAAACATGACAGAAAAGGTCTGTTTCCCTCAGCTTTCAATAATCTTTTTTTCACTCCCTCTTTTTTTACTTTGCCCAGTGATGAAGATAACACTCCTGACAAATCTAACCACTGCTTCTTTGAATTTTAATTTCTGTCAGTAGACAACACATTTCCAAATCTTCTACATATCTGATAATTTCTGTATCAGGGAAAGATAGGAGATTAAAATATTACAAGACTCTAGGACATTAACTGTTTTGAGGTCCTAAATCTGTGAATATATAAATATAAATAGAAATATTCATACAACAAAGAATATTAATTTTTATTCTCATACATTTCCATTGAAAGCTTCAATGTGAACTGAATTTATGTTGAGGCCTTTTCAGACCTCCAAGGAAATAATGGACTTGACAGAAATACATAATGAGAACAGCATAAATCCAGTTAGTCCTTAGTGTTTTACCCCAGAATAAACTGTGTTGCTGGTCCAGTTACATGTCACTGAATCTGGAGGTTTAACCACCACCTTCATGTAAGATGGCATGAAAGAGCCCCTAAATACATGCGTGATAATAGACTGCAGAAGATCAAGGGTCTTCAACCAAAATATACAAATAAAGAGCTACCCCCAAAAAAAAAAAAATTCTTTCTGATGATGCTTTGTGTTTATGAGTTAAAGGATACAGACATGCCATGGAAAAAGAGAGACCTATAGAGACCTACCTTCCAGGCCACACATACAGGTGGTTACTGGCTGTTAAAATGACTGTGAGAAAAATCTTTGCTGAAAGATTGTCTATGATAGGTGAAGTGCAAGCAAATAAATTATTAGCTGGTTTAT
Organism: Gorsachius magnificus; assembly: GCA_034008185.1. NCBI lineage: Eukaryota > Metazoa > Chordata > Aves > Pelecaniformes > Ardeidae > Gorsachius > Gorsachius magnificus. The sequence goes on from CM067081.1 coordinate 41,004,809, forward strand.
TTCTTTTGGGTACAGGGAAACTGTTTATCGTTTTTACATTGTTACTTATTTTTAATTTTACTGTGAACTGTTTTCTTGAACTACAGAGCACTACGCAGGTAAAAGAAAAAAGTGTATGTGAGCAAATAAATCCTAAAGGAGAATGAGGTATTTGAGGATTTTGAAGCCAGATTTTGTTTTATTTAAATTCATTATTATGTTATTTCCTAAGTTCTCTCTTGGATTTTTATGGCTAGATCATAAATCATGGTGTTACTCTGTTGAAATGAAGATGATAAAACCTAGCTCAAAGTAATTTTTATAAAAGCCTACCATATCAGAAAATCCTTCCCATTTTGCTTAGATTAAGGTTGAATGTAATACATTTTCTCCTTTGCTAAACAGAAATTCATTTCCTCATCTTCAGTTGAAACATTTCTGTGAATTTTGTGAATACATTAACATGAATTCACTGAACAGCAGCTGGGCCACAAGAAGCCTGTTAGCATGTTACGAGGTGCTGTGATGCAATGTTATAAGATTTATGACTGGCCCACTATCCAAAGGGGGCATAAAATGTGTTTTTTGTCTCAGGACTATTTCTGCACCAAATCAATTTTCTTTGTTTATAAGATAATAAAATATTATTTAAAAATGTTACCTTACACTGAAATAAGATAAGAAATGCATCGTTTACTTGTCAGTGCATTTCCTGAAAGGGAGTAAAAATATCTATTTCTCTCTTGTCTCTTTAATTATCATGTTCAAGATGCAGTGAAATTCTTTGCATTGTTGACTAGGTGTTTGGTTTTATTGCCAAGGGAAAATGCATGTTTCAGAAATTATTAAGAAAAGCTATTGCTTTCAGAGGCCCACATAATTTCTGATTTTGAAGCATATGTGTCACATTTTGATGCATCTTGTCAAGTTTAATCAATCAAGTTGGTGCATGTGAGACATGATCAAATTTCACATGGTCAGAATTACTTCTTTTGACATACCACTATGTGACATTTAAGGTCAAATTAAAAAACAATAACAAACAAACAAAAACTTTGCATGATATTAAAAGATTTTAAGAAAAAAGAGGTAACTTTATAAAGCCAGGTAAGGCATTTGTGTTCAGATGTGAAATACTTGTATTTTAACTGTGGCATTTTGGTGGCCAGATTAGATTTCCTGGTATTATGAATTTAACCAGTAGTGTAACTCAACACAGAGCTAGAACCTCAAGTCTCTAAGAAAATTTGGTTTGGGTTGATAATCATAGAATCATAGAGTCATAGAATCATAGAATGTTTTGGGTTGGAAGGGACCCCCAGAGGTCATCTAGTCCAATCCCCCTGCAGTGAGCAGGGACACCACTAACTAGATCAGGTTGCTCAGAGCCCCATCCAACCTGGTCTTGCATGTTCCCAGGGATGGGGCCTCCACCACCTCTCTGAGCAACCCGTTCCAGTGTTTCACCACCCTCATTGTAAAGAATTTCCTCCTTATATCCAGTCTAAATCTACCCTGGTTTAGTTTAATACCATTACCCCTTGTCCTGACACAGCTGGCCCTACTAAAAAGATTCTCCCCATCTTTCCTATAGGCCCCCTTTAGTTACTGAAAGGCCGTAATCAGGTCTCCCCTCAGCCTTCTCTTCTCCAGGCTGAACAAGCCCAACTCTCTCAGCCTGTCCTCACAGGAGAGGTGCTCCAGCCCTTGGATCATTTTAGTAGCCCTCCTCTGGACCCGCTCCAACAGTTCCATGTCCTTCTTGTGCTGAGGGCTCCAGAGCTGGACGCAGTACTCTAGGTGAGGTCTCAGCAGAGCAGAGTAGAGGGGCAGAATCACCTCCCTCGACCTGCTGGCCACGCTTCTCCTGATGCAGCCCAGAATACAGTTGGCCTTCTGGGCTGCCAGCGCACATTGCCGGCTCATGTCCAGCTTTTCATCCACCAGCACGCCCAAGTCCCTCTCGGCAGGGCTGCTCTCGATCCTTTCTTCCCCCAGCCTGTACTGATACTGGGGGTTGCCCTGACCCAGGTGCAGGACCTTGCACTTGGCCTTGTTGAAACTCATGAGGTTCACACAGGCCCACCTCTCCAGCCTGGCCAGGTCTCTCTGGATGACATCCTGTCCTTCTGGTGTGTCAACCGCACCACTCAGCTTGGTGTCGTCCGCAAACTTGCTGAGGGTGCACTCGATCTCGCTGTCTAAGTCATTGATGAATATATTAAACAGCACCGGTCCCAGTACGGACCCCTGAGGGACACCACTCGTCACCGGCCTCCATCCAGACATCGAGCCATTGACCACTACCCTCTGGATGCGACCATCCAGACAGTTCCTTATCCACGGAACAGTCCACCCATCAAATCCATAGCTCTGCAATTCAGAGAGAAGGATGTTGTGGGGGACTGTGTCAAAGGCTTTGCAGAAGTCCAGATAGATGACGTCCATTGGTTTTCCTTTGTCCAGTGATGCTGTCACACCATCATAGACAGTCGCTAGGTTCGTCAGGCAGGACTTGCCCTTGGTGAAGCCATGCTGGCTATCTCGACTTACCTCCCTGGCCTCCATGTGCCTTAGCATAGCTTCTAGGAGGATCTGTTCCATGATCTTCCCAGGCACAGAGGTGAGGCTGACAGGTCGGTAGTTCCCAGGGTCTTCCTTTCTACCCTTTTTGAAAAGGGGCACAATGTTTGCCTTTTTCCAGTCCCCAGGGACTTCACCTGACTGCCCTGACTTTTCAACTATCATGGAGAGTGGCTTGGCGACTACATCGGCCAATTCCCTCAGCACTCTGGGATAATTCATCTATACTTGATAGAGTAACCCGATATGGAGAATGAGAAAATGTTTGCCCTTCTGTTTTGAAGGCTGGGTAGAGAAAGTACTAAGGTATACAATACGTGCTCTTATTATTCCAAAAGCATTCTCTGTCCTTAAATATATGTGTTTATGAAAAAGAGCTTGCATAAAACATGGAAAATTAATTTATTCTTATTTTTACCAAAAAGAAAAAAAAACAAACCCCAAAAAAGCACCATCTACTTAAGGGACACAGATAAGGGTGGTGTTTTATGTATGAATTTACCCAGTTGATATCTGATCTATGGCAAATAAACAAACTAAACACACATCACCACCCCCACCACCCTACTTTTAAACACTTAAAATTAAAGGTAATCTTTCTTGGCTCAGTTATAGCAGATTTTGTTTCATATGTATGTGAATTCACTTGAATTCATGTGTACGATTTCCTGTGAATGAACTTAAAGCATCCTCCACTGTAGCAAAATCTACAACTTCACCTTCAGGTGTGATATGTGCTAAACTAAATTTTTTATCTTAAAATGTTTCTGGAATACTCAGTGCCTCAATTTCTTGTTGAAGAAACTTTACTGATGTGCTTTTATGAAGTTCTTTATCAGATGCAACTGAAGGTAGTGCTGGAACTTATTCTGCGCTCTTGAGAAACATGGACACTTGTTTTACTTGAACTATGCCTCACTAAACTATTTTGTCTTCTGCATATTTAGATTGTGACAGAAATGTAACAATCAGGAAATAAGAAATTTTTCAATAAGAAATGGGTCCAGGCCTAAAATAAATGCCCTGTGCTCTATGGTGATGGAGCAGGTATGCCCTGCAACCTGTGAAGGATCCACACCAGAGCAGATGTATATTCCTGAGGGAACTGCACCTCTTGGGGAGCCCACACCAAGGTGGAGGGAAAGAGTGGGAAGGACCATAACTCCATAACATCCTCCATCCCCTCTGCGCTGCTTCCAGAGGATGGAGGGTACAGGAGTCAGGAGTGAAGGAGTGAAGCTGAGTCTGAGAAAGGAGGGGGAGGAAAAGTGGTGTTTTAATGTTTGTCTCTGTTACTCACTACCCAAATTAGTAATTAAATTTTATTTTCATTGGAAATAAAGTTAATTTTCTACAAGTTCAGTTCATGATGCTTGTTATGGTAACTAGTAAATGGTCTCCCTTTCTTTATTTCAACCCATCAGCTTTCTCATTCTACTTTGTTCCCCGTCCCACTGAAGAGGGGGAGTGAGTGAGCAGCTAGGCAGGTGTTTGTCTGTTTGCTAATGCTAACCCACCACAGATACCCACAGGTTTTTTTGTTAACAGATGACATAGGAAACATAAGTAAGGATTGATGGTAACTCTTTCCTTTTCTAATGGCAGGGGTTTTGTGCATGAGAAATGAAAAAGAAAGGAGGTGAAAGGATCATCTTGTGGTAGCTGCACATTTGTAAGGATAAGCATTAATCTGAGGAAGGAAAAGGTCAAATTTAAACACTCGTGTAAAACCATCCTAAGCTGTAATGGAGATTTATCTCTGGAAAGAGCAAAAATAAAACTCCGAAGAGAGACACCCACTATCTTTTGAATTAACAATATTAGTTTGACAGCTCTCAACTTGACCATGCTTCTCTGTATAGGCCCAGGGTTCATGGCATGAGGATTTAATTATATTACATTGTATTCTATTGTATCACATTACTTTACATTGCATGTATTATATTAATTATATTATAATGCATATGTGGTACTTACATAAATGTATATAAACATTAAAATATCTATCATATTAAACTTTCTAAACATGAAACAAATTTCACACCACATAAACCCAGTTTAATCAGTGGGGAATGCATTTTGTTGCTGAACTTTGAAATTAGTTCGATAACACATTTTCTCAATTGAAAATTAATTGATAAAAAAAAAAATCTTGCAACAGTCATGTTGTCATCATCCGAGCAAAGTTATTAGGGATAATTTTATGACCTTGTCCATCCTACTTGGGACTATATTACCATTAACCTACAGTTTGTAGTAGCAAAACAGTAATGAAATTGTTATCAATGAATATTCACGATTAAAATAATAAAAGATTTTATTTCAAAATCTGTTGTTAAATTTAAACATCATATTGGTTTTTCCTCCCAAATATCATTTTCCAAAGGTGTTTAATTTTTTTTTAATCACTTTAGTTATGTAATTAGAATAAGAATTAAAAGGCGGGTTATGCCACTTCCAGGCTACTCAAGCACGAATTAGGTAGACTGATCTATTTCCCCCTAAGGACTGAAAGAAAAACAGAGACTGATTCTCATATTTACAGAATATAGGAAAATAGTGGTGTGATTTGTACTTTGGGAATAATTAAATCTGCTTCTGTTAAAGGATTGTTGAGAATAAGAGATTTGATTTTTATCTTCTGTTAGCTGAGGTCACTTCTGCAACTTGATGACAATGTTTTTACCAATATAGTCTGAAACAAATTGAGGTCAGTGTACATTTTCTCACAGCCTTGCTCTCAGATTTCTTCCATGAACTGCAGAAGGTTTCAATTTACTGAAGCACTGAAGTAGGTAAGATCCAATCAAAGTAAAGGCAGAATCAATAAATGCTAACCTCAGAGGGCTAAATAGTAGTGACATCAGTCAGGGGAAAAAGTTGTTTGCAGATCCAAAATACTATTGTTCTGTACCCAGAAGAAAATGAAAATACAGCAATATGTTTTTATAGTACTTGTTTACCAAGATGTATTTAACATGTTTGACAAACAACAAAATGGAATTTCTACCTTGGATAAGAATGCACCTATGTGTTTTGGCAAACATTCAGAAAATATAAGCAATCCATGGAAGCCAGTTTGATGCCAATCCAAACTCTGCTCGTCTCTTTAATATATTTCCTGTTGCTTTACCTCCTGGCATTTAATGGTTGATGTAAATGAATCATATATTTTTAAACACTGTGATCAATAAAACATGCATAAAATATTCACAAAACCAGTTATGTATTGAATTGGCTACATGAGTTTGGTAAAAATTAATTTTACATTTCAGGAACTCAGTTGTCCTCTATCACCTTTTTTTTGTAAACACAATATATGTGTAATTGTCTATAAATATTTGAAAATAAATAGGTTTTGTGTCAGCATTATTATACAGAATATATGATTTTACATGAATAAGTGTCATCTGTAGTTATAGAATAGTTGTTTGTGTGTGTTTATATGCACTTTTAAGTTTGCTTTTAAAAGAAATGCGAGTTTATTTTTTAGCTGAGTATCACCTGACCTGCATTGTGCTCAGTGCAGCTCTATTGTGTCGGCATCAATGCAAACTCTTTTCTCTTCAGGATTTTTTATAAATCCACATTAATTGTGATTTGCCTTTTCAATCTCCATAAATTACAAAGATATTTTTTTATCAAAGGTAAAAAACAGTTTCATACTCTCACTATTCTTCATTTTTAAAGAACAGACAAAATGTAATTTGGCTGAATTATTTTCATTATAAAATAAAAATCAGATGAAAATGCGGGGTTTTTTTGAGGCTATAGCTCTCCTCTAAGATGATTTTCCAGTGTTTATGGGTTTGTACAGTTTTTTAAAACTAATACTGGTTCTATATAAGGAAATTTTGTGGCATGCTATGTTTAGTCATTTATATTTTTATTTTAAAATGGAGTATAATTAATTAAACAAAGCAAAAAAAACCCCAAACAAATAAATAACCAAACACATTATCACAGAGGACATAAATGACCAAGTTATCACTTCAATCACAGTAACTGATAAGCTGCATAGGTTTTTTCCCTCCAGGGTTATCCTGTTCCATTTAAAGATCTAATCTGTCAAAATTGTTGCCTCAGATTACTAAAATGGTCCTGCCTAAAACGTCTTTCACTGTGTTTGCTCAGAAAGATCATGGAACAAAGTGGTTTCTGTCAGGTTCCATGTGAATCTGCAGTTACATCCTGACTTTCTTTGGAGCATGTTTTTGGGGTACGTATTAGATGAACCAAGGTCAAAAGTCCTTCAAAAATCTAGTATCTGGCCATGCTGGATCAGACCAATGGTTCATCAAACTCAGTGTGCTGTTTTTATAATTGGTCAGTAGTAGTTGTGTGCAGAAGAACATAAAATCAAGACAAGCATATAGTGAGATTTCCCTGCATTCTCTCATATCTGAAATGTATTGTTCCAGTTTGGTTAAGAAATGCAAAATCTGACACATGGAAATTCATGCTTCGATATAGCATAATAAAAATGTGAACAACACTGCTGAGAAAATATCAATAAGCATGTGTATGAGTAAACACAAATTAAAACTTCCCATGAAATAAAGAATTATTTGCCCTCCCCACTAAAAAAAAAGTGATTTGGGGGAATATCTGTTCGAATATCATCATATCAATGATATTGGAGCATTGGTCCATGAAGAAGAACAGAAGTAAAATAACAACTGTACCTTTGCTTTCTTTTTCTTCTTGATATCTACCTCAACCATGAAAATAATGTTCATAAATTATTCATATATTTATATATTATCATAAGATATTTTCTAATTATTTCCTAATAAATTGAGCATATTTTACAGCTCAGGACATTTGAAACATTTTGCCCTCTATTTATTAATGTTCATCATAAAATCATATAAATAGGAGACTGGATGTGATTGTAAAAGATCACTCTGTCCTCCTTTACTGAAGAAGGATGAAACAAAACTTAACTATAGATATAACCAGAGATAAATATCTATTAAGTTCTTCAAAAATATATTCTATATTCTCTTTGTTAATGTGTTCACACAGTTTACTGCCTTTATTATAAAGAATATTTTTCTTAATATTTAACATAAACCTTTTCTTGTAAAATCAGAATGAAGAATGCCTTGCTGGAACAGGTCCAGAGGAGAGCAACCAAGCTGGTGAGGGGTCTGGAACACAAGTCATACGAGGAGCGGCTGAGGGAACTGGGGGTGTTTAGTCTGGAGAAGAGGAGGCTGAGGGGAGACCTGATGGCCCTCTACAACTACCTGAAAGGAGGCTGTAGTGAGGTGGGGGTCGGCCTCTTCTCCCTGGTAACAGATGATAGGACAAGGGGGAATGGCTTGAAGCTGCGCCAGGGCAGGTTTAGGCTAGACATTAGGAAAAACTTCTTCACCGAGAGGGTTGTCAGGCTCTGGAATGGGCTGTCCAGGGAGGTGGTGGAGTCCTCATCCCTTGAGGTCTTTAAAAGAAGGATAGATGAGGTGCTCAGAGACATGGTTTAGTGGTGGGATGGCAGTGCTAGGTTAACGGTTGGACTCGATGATCTTAAAGGTCTTTTCCAACCGAGGTGATTCTATGATTCTATGATTCTAAGTCTTTTTAGTCTGCTAATTAAACCAAAACCTGTGTCTTTGACCTTTCCTTCAGAGCTATGTTTTCAAATTTTCTTCCCATTCTTGTTTGTTTTCTCCTATTTTAACTGTAACTTTCTCTCAAAGTGGGTCCAGGTGAGACTGAAATTTAGGACAGAAAAGTTATAAACTGCATTTAAAGCATGCGCTTTCCTAAATGACTTTTTCCTTTTTCATATAACAAACCATTTCTCCCCCACCACAAGTGGTTAATTTATGGACCACTGTGGGCCTCCACCTTTGGAGCAGTAATGTTGCTTAATGGTTTATTCTGCATTTTATATTAGTGAATTTTACAAAACTGCACTTGTAACACTGTACTACTTATAACACCATACTACCGTTAAACACTGTTTTTCTTGCTGATTTCAAAACATCTTTATTTTGTCAACTTTCAAATCTAATAATCTAATATACCTGAAACCCCTCTAATTTGATTTAATCAGATTTGTTGGTGTTGTCAACAATTTTTAGAATATGTTCTGTATTCTAATGGCTAACTCAATACAAGTATTGAACAAAATTTTGTCCAGGCCAGAAACCTTACGTATTAACCAATCAAAAACACTGACATCTATTAATTCAGTGTGAGTTTCAATCAGTTGTGTATCTATCTCTGAGGATTTAATCTAGTTATATTTCTCTGCTTTGATCTTAAAAATGTCATCTTAGACACTAACAAAGCTTTTTTCAAAGCAATACATAATTATTTCCAATTATTTCACTGTTATCTGCTAGGCTAGTTATCCTATCAAAGAATATCTGATAATTATGTCTTAATTTGTTAATGAGATCCAAACTTTTTAAAATTGCATACTGAAAATCAATTATTAATCTAAAAGACACTGCAGGTAAAGACTTTTATATTCACTGTAGTAATCATTGGTTCATACAATCTGCCTTTGTCTTGTCACTGTCAGTTAAATATTGATAACTTCCAGCAACAGAATGCAACTTAATTTTGCAAGCACATACCAGGTAACTAGCTCAGTGAACGACTTTTATATGCTAAAATTCTACCTTTTTTTTTTTTTTTTTTTTTTAAATTTAAGCTGTTCAGACTTCCTATAGTCCTATAGTAGGTATCCAGTGAGACAGAGTGTAGTTACTGTTTGTTCTATGCATGTAAATTTTGTTGGCTAAGTCAGACATGTTTAGCCAGTTCTGTATAGGAAAATGTACTCTGGACTGAGAAAAAGTGCATCAAATTACTCTAAGGGAAAGACCAAACAGAAATGTATGCTGCCGTATTTTTTTACCCTACTCACACATTTTACTACATGTACAGAGAGGAAAACATGCAAAAGTCAAAACATCAGTTGTATTCAACTATGCACAAGCAAACAGGTACTGTATGCCTGTCTCCTCTCTCTCTCTCTGAAATAATTGACTTTCTTAAACAAAAATGTTAAAATAATTGCTGCTATGAAATGTTTAGTAAAAATCAGAGTCCTTTGTGCTAAAAATCTATTGGAGAGCTAAGCCAGCCTTAATCCTAAAATAAGAACTGGTAAGATTCTCTCATTATTATAATAATAATTTTCTTACCATTTACAAAATGGTCATGGAAATATTAATTGTTGTATTCTTTCCCAAAGCCATTTCAGCTGCTAACCAATTCAGTAGTGTCTAATCTGCACTGACTGCATTTGTTACTTAATTTGACCTGTACAATTTCAGTCTCCAAGGTTAGGAGGGACAGTCACATTATCTGCTTATATAACATGACATTAAACATACAATAGAAGTACTACATCTTATTCCACAAGCATAAAGACTTATGGAAACTCAGAATCCTATTATTTAAATATAAGCCACATTTGGTATAAAAGACCATTTCAAAGAGTTTTTAAAATAAAAATCAGAGGCTCCAATTCACCACTGCATTTGTATATATAAAAAGATGTGATGTAGTCCCAAATCAGATGTGGTATTTCTTGTACACTAACATTATCTCCTGTTTAAAGAGATAAAAACTGTGGTGTCCCCAGTGTGCAAAAAGTCTAGATAAAATTTTAGTCCATCAGAAAAAGCCGTACTTGTATCAGGTGTAAAAACTGTATAGAGTATCAGATTTCAGGTTTGGATCTGCTTTGTTTTGTTGTTTTTTTTTTTTTGGTTGGTTGGTATTTTAGGGGTTTTTTTTAATATATTTTCATAACAGTAGTTAGTTTCTTTAAATATAAAACTTCTAAGAATAAAATATGTTCAAATGTTGGAATCATCATTGGAATATAAGGCAGATAATATTCAGCCAAGTTACACTCTTTTTCAAGGGGATGGACAGGGAGGGAAGATTTTGCAAGCATATGTATATTTCTGCAGTCATAAAGCCATTAGTGTCTTCCATTCTCTTTGCTGCAATTGTACTTTAGACTGTGCGGAAAGCATGGAATGACAAGGGTACCTGAGGGTATAATCACTGTTATGTATGAAGTTTCTGTTCAGTGAGGAGGTCTGCATGTGAGATGGAAAATTGATAAATGAGAGAAGGCTTTGTGTAATGTAAACAATCAAACATAAAGCTACTTAAAGGGCATTGTTAGGAAGAGTGGGCATGTCTGCCCAAGACTCTACTTAGCACAGTGTACCTTTTATTACTGTGCAGTTTATCAAGCCTGAGTAACTTCAATTTTTTTTTTTTTTTTTTTTTCCCCCCCGGATAATAGAACCATAAATGCACAGTCATAAAAAAAGGAGATGGCACGTTGTAGCTGAGATATCAGCTAAGGCTCTTTGCAGTTCTGTTAACACCTTTTTTTCAGAAGTTTATAATAAAAATTTACCCCTGGGTTAAATCTTTAAGCAGTGTAATCTTATTTCAGCGTAATTAAAATCAATTGGTTAATTTCTGCTTGATTAATGTTATATATTTGTTCTGCAATATCTCAAGTAGTGGCAAATGAAATGCCTATTACACCTGAATAAACCATTATAAAAACAGTACTTGTAAGGGTTGTGGATGCATAGTACTTATGGCATCTTGCTACAGATTTACAGTTGTGAGTTTAATCCTTGCTGTGGATCTGGGTCAAAACTCCACCTACTATAACTATCTATGGGTGAGAATAGGCTTAGGGGGGGAAAAAAATCCAAATGTAATGCCAATACTATCACATTCTCTTATGTTGTTGGATTCAGGTTCCACTGTGTGTTGACCTTGACAGTTCAGGGATTGTCTCCTGAACCTCTGCTCCAGGATGTGAAATTCTTACTGCCCAGGAAGTCCAGAGAGCACTGAAATTCCTGTCTAACAATGTGCCTCTTTTCCAATTAATTGTCTTAGTGATTTAATTTTACTCCTGGCTGAAAAACAAGTTACTTTAATTTATCTACCAAAATCCTCTTCTGCCTAATGAGACGAGTAGCACTTACCTCCCCAAGAGGAAAAGCACTTAAACATTTATTCTTCCTCTTATTATTCAAGATACAAAGACTGTCCCAGACATATTACATTTCTTGAAATTAGCTGTTGAAAAGCTATTCTTCAGGTAGTTGCATTTTCTCTAGTTCATGTAGGGAATTTACCCATTCATTGTTACAGTACCTCATTTTTAGAACATGAGGGTGGACACACTGCACCAGATCAGAATTTTGTCTCCTAAAATGGCTATAAACAGATACCTAGGGGATGGTAGAAACAAAGCAAGTATATATGACATTTCTCCCTAATGCTTTCCCAGTGTCTAGCTGATGCAGCCTGGCAAGCACAGCTTCCATTGTTGCAGGAGCACACTGCCGAATTGTGTTCAACTTCTCTCAGAGAAAAGAGTTGTCTCTTTTCTGTAAGCCTACTTTCTAGCCAGTCAGCTTCCAGCCTGTACTGTTGTGCTATTTCATCCAATGTACAGGGTTATTGAAATTGAAAATATTTTTTTGTTCACCCATTCCTCCAGTCCATTGAAAGCCTTTTCAATGGCAGCCAGTCCTTCAGCATATCAGCTGTTGTCCTGTACAGAGACATGCTGAAAGTGCATTCTCCTTCATCATGCAAACCATTAATGAAGATGTTGAACAGTATTGACCTCAGTATAAAACCTGAGGAATAACTCAGGCTGACGTATAATATCTGGCTATCAGCTGGGTTTTGAACTGCTGACAACTGCTCTTTCAGCATGGCAATTTAGTCAATTTTTCACCCAGTGTGTCCAGACCATTTCTTTCCAATAGAGCTACAAGAAAACGTACTATAGGACACGATGTCAAAACTCTTGGTAACATTAGGGCATTAACTCTTACCTTTCCCACCAATCTGGTTGTCTCATTATAGAAGGAAATCAGATTGGTTAGGCATGATCTGGCCTCAGTAAGTGGCTTTTCTCAGTCTTCCTCTTGTGCATGTGCCTTGATGTAGCTTCCAGGAGGTATTGCTCTATAATCTTCAACAGGAAAACCAGTCTGCAGCTCTCAGGATCCTTCTTTCTGGCCCATCTTGAAGATGAGTGTGATATTTGGGTTTTTTTGAGTCACCAGGAGCCTGCCCTGTCTGTCTCAGCCTTCCAAAGACAGTGGAGGGTGGTTTTGCAACACTATCAACCAGATCTCTAAGTACCTTCGGATGCTGGCATTCTTGCTTCACTAATGTAAGCATTAATTTTCAGGAACTAATAAAATGTTATAATTGACTGAGGAAATTCTCAAAGACAGAACATATCTAAATTTTAGATACAGAACTGTTCTTTTGTTTTGTTGGATTTTTTTCCTGAAAAGAGAGTGATGCATTTCTGGTACCTGAAAGTTAAAATCTGGTTTCATTAAAGATTACCGATGTTGTGTTTCACATCTAAAATCACTCTTTTAAACATCAGTTTAAGAAAAATAAAAATAGGAGAGAAGAAAATTTTCTCTTTTTTATCTTCTTGACTTCAAAGATGAAGTCAACTTTCTTCTAAGTCAAAGCAATTTTTAAGTAGTAATGCTGGTAAATAATACTCCATTTACTCTGTCTTTGGTTTTAAATAGAGAACAAAATTGTAAGCAAAAGATTATACTTTGTCTTTTACTCTTGTCGTGGTTTAAACCGGCTGGCAACTAAGCACCACGCAGCCGCTCGCTCACTCCCCCCCTTCCTTCAGTGGGATGAGGGAGAGAATCGGAGAAAAGAAAAAAAAAAAGTAAGACCCGTGGGTTGAGATAGAGACAGTTTAATAAGAGAGAATAATAATAATAATAATAATAATAATAATAATAATGGTAAGAGAATATACAGAATATATAAAACAAGTGATGTGCAATGCAATTGCTCACCACCCGCTGACCGATGCCCAGCCTGTCCCAAGCCGCGATCACTCTGCCCGAGTCGCGGTCACACAGCCCGAGCTGCGACCACTCTGCCCGCAATCGACCGATCGACTACCCCCCCCGAGCATGACGTAATATGGTATGGAATAGCTCTTTGGTCAGTTTTGTCAGACTACCTTGGTTACACTCAAGTTAAGATTTTGTTATTTTATATTTAATTGAAAGAGATTACTTTGATTTTACATACAAATATTTTGGCTCTTCACATTCTTAATTGGCATTATTATGGTTCAGAAGGGTTTGCAATTGTTTTCACTGTCCCTAGTAGAATAATTTGTATGTATTCAGACTGGAATGATATTTCTATAGAAATTGTTTATGAATAAACATGATGGAAGTTTAAAGCAATAAATGCTATTTCTAGACTGACTTCCTAACATTAACATATGCTGTTAATGGTGGTTATGTGTTTATTCTGTATTAAGTTTCTAATTTTGCCTCCAGGCACAGGACAAAACTAGAAACTATCTACTATGCCATCCACAATTTGGGTCCATAAATACAAAAGAACATAACAACCAGAAAAAAAGAAGCAGTAAGTATTGCTTTCCCTTCCTGCATACCAATGTCACAGTCTGTGGTCAGCTACTTGGGTATATTAATATTCTGCAGCTGTTTTCTGTCTCTGAGTGAAATGTCTGTCAAGTGAGCAGAGGAACAGTTAGTTATGGGCTCTTAACCAGCTGGATGTTGATTTCATTTGATTGTCCTTAGAGAATGATAAAAACGGTCCTTGCTGTTCTGTACTATGTCTATTCAGTTTAGATTGATTTACATTTTCTCAAGAATTCCATAATTTTATGTTTTGTATGGTAGAAATGCCACCTTTTTTGTGACAAGGATTTTTTTTTTCAGTAATAGATGCAGTTGTCCCAAAGTCACCTGCATAAAGGAGTGTTACACCTAATTAACCATCAAGCAGGGAAAAAAAAAAAGTGTTTGATTAGATGACTCCATAAACACTTTACTGCCTAAAACTCACATAGAAAACATGCCGTGAATATGTGTAAACCATGGCTTATGCAAAGAGATAATATAGATAGTAAGAGGCGGTGGGACACTTTGTTTTAATACCCAGGACTTCCTCTAAAAGGACATATAGTCAATCTACATGTAATACGGGGATGGGATTCACATATAAGTTAAGACACCTAAGATGTGTCAATTAAAATATTGTGTAGGTGTTTGTGTGAACTGGGTGTCTGGACTCCCACTGTTGTGAATGGTGATCTAGTCAAAAGAGAATGCAGATCGTTACTCAGGTTGTCCTAGACATGTACACCTGATCTGCTTTCTATATACTCCCTTGATTGTATTGATGAGATATTTGTAACATCTATAGAGAGCTGGCTGTTACTACCTAGGAAACTGCCTTCTTGCATAGAAGCTGGAGCCATGCAGGACACAGTAAGCCATCTCAAATAATACTAGATGCTTATTTTAATGAACTGAAATAGGCTTCAGATCTCTACTAACTAAAACACAAAGTTATACATAAATATTTATATCTAAATGTAAAAAGTACCTCAAACTTTGAGGTAACTGAGCATTACAGTTCATCTGTATATAATCTATACATTCCGTGCAGAAATGACAACAGTGTTTCAATAGACCTGATTATCTTGCACAAATACAAATGGATGACACAAATTTCAATTACGTTACAGTCAGTTCTCAGTTTTAAACCTATCAACATGAACTTCCATGTAAGATATGTCATGTAATCAAACCAAAAAAACTACAGGGTCAGTATTATTCTAGTTGCAGCTACTATGGTCCAAAGGGAAAAAAAAAAAAAAAAAAAAAAAAAAGTAGAATAAATGATCTAAAGAAAATGTTTATGCTACTGATACAAAACTGTTTATTGCTAAAGTATACTATATGGACAATGAACTCTGTTTTCTGTCCTTAGCAGTTTGCTGGACTGATTAATTAAACCCAGTGTGACACCTAGGAAAGTGAGTAAAACTACCCCTAAACATCTTCAGCATATTACAGCACTGTTGAAGCTGTAGGATTTGTCTGAACTACTGTTTATCTTAGATCAGGAGTGAATTTTTTAAGAAAACTTCCAATTGTTCATATTTTGTTTGCATCACGCTTTGGTTTGCATTGTGAAATGGTCTCAGGGTACATGAACTGTGATATTAAACTAGAAGATACTGTCTAGGAGTTCGTTTAGTACTCTTCAGCCCCAAATACTCATTCTGTCAATGGGACCAGACTAGAACTCATTCATATTAAGAAAAGAACCAAATAAATTAGCAGGTATATTTGTATCATAAACACAAAAGCAAGTCTTACTGGCTTCTTATATGACAAATTTGCATATACCCTTTTTACTGAACCTTCATACGAAACCAGTTTCTGTAAAACGTTGGTTTTGATAGGCTTCTGGATGAATGAAACAGCAATGCTGAGAATAAGTTTCCTAGACACAAAGATACAAGGAAAGCAGAATTTACTGCTGGCTGTATACAAACAGACTTATTTAGAAACAACTTTTTCCAACATGACAAAATATTCAAGAGTCAATCCTGCTGTTTGAGGTATCAGTAAAATACTGACATGGATGTATAACATTCAGAGTTATATTTAAGAATAAGTATGAAAATTTTCAGAATATTTTCTTCATGTTTTTGTACTTTGATTGACATAGAGAAATACTTCTATGTCTTTTCAGATTTTTTTTTTCACACCAGAATGCATCTTATCTTATTGATTTCAATAATATTTTTCACAGCATATAACAACCTTGGTTTTATATCGGTCCAATTCCCAGGAAAATATTCAGCATCACATGTTGATTTATCAACCATGCATGTAATGAAAGACAATAACTGCTCTATCCCAATAGGATTTTAATTGTGTTTTCATTAAACCAGCTGGAGTTGTAAGAAAACATACATTTTTACAGCATTTCTTTTTTGATGACCAATGTGTCTAGAAATATATTTGCCACTGGTTAATTAAACAATTAATTAACTTTGTTACCTTTTTGTAAAACGGATGTGTCCAGATCAAATTACACCTCAGATGCAGTACTGAGGCATTCAAATACAGGGTAAAGAATCAGTCTCTGATCTAAAGATGGCAATGTCAGATAAGGAGTAAATAAACTCTGTATAAATGTTTAAAGAATACAGCAGACCTGAAATTCTTTTCAAAAAGAAAGTTACTTGTATGTAGATGTAAATTTTAATTTATGTGTTCAGTATAAAATCTGATAGGCAGATTGACCTTTCATTGCTTGGTAGAAAATAACTTGGAACAGAAAAAGAAAGCATGACAATACCAACACCACCTGAAATACATGGACTGAGAAGGAAAATGGAAGTATATATTGACATGAAAAAAACCCAAACCTGTTCTCTTTCAAATTGCTAAGTACAATTGCTTTTTGAATAAACTATTTGATGTCTTATATAATTGCTAACATGCTGGGTAATAGATACGTTGCCAATAGTATGATCTACTGCTAAAAGTCCTCTATTGTCATTTCTTGACAATTTCTTGTTGGAGGATAAGGGTCTTTTGCTCCCTAGTACATCATATCTATCAGTCTCTGAGGAGTAAGGGGTAATTGCTGATGTTCTGTAGCTCTGGGGGATCGGTACTTGCAATTTAGGCCTATAACTTGCATCCTCTTTTTTTCTCCAGTGTAATGATAATACTCTTCAGGATTTAAGAATATTGCCACTGAGATTAGGGAAGAATTTTGTTCTCATGGCAAATATTCTCAGTTACTTGATTGGACTACCATTTATTTTTGAAGCCTCCCACAGGGGCAATGTATTAGTCTTAACGGGCCACCATTCAGGTCTTCTACACTGCACTATAAAACTAAGACCTGGGACACAGCCGTAATGCTTCTGGTGGACAAGAATTAAAGGGTGAACCCCTTCAGAGCCTACTAAATCTACTCTGATCAGTATGAGGAATTGCTGCTTGAATACTGTAAAACTCTATTTCTTCTGCCCTGCTGCTCAGAGGCTAAGCAGGTTACCTCTACAACACTCACCACCTTTGTAAGCCATGCCTAGAAACCCAAATAAACCATGCAGAGCACATTACATGTCAGGAAATGTCTAATATCCACCCTTTACTTATCACGCTGAACACGTGGGAACTAGAGAAGCAATCACTAAAATATAATAATAGAAGACAGGTTAGCCATTGTTACAGCCTTCAGGAGACGGGGCACAGAGAGGCCAGATGAGAAATATATTCTCCTTCACAGCCTCATGTAGACAGGGTGTTTAATTAAGGCTCTCTATAAAGATAAACAAATATAAACACATACATAAGCTATATATGCATAACAACATGAAAAAATTAGCAGCCTGTAGGAAAGAGCTGAAGATTAAACTGTCATGGACTGACTTAGAGCAAGAAGGTCATCTTTCCTGTTGTCCCAAGCTTCCCTTTAATAAAGCAGTGGGAGGGACTGTTATGAAATCAGTTGTAAGTCCCTGATATTTGTGGCAGAACTGATCCCCAGTGTGTGTTAGAGCAGCTGGAAGCTGTTCTCTCTCACACAAGTTTTCTATTGTTTCTAAAGGATCAGACACCAGACAGGGTTACCTAGGGCATAGCATACTCTATGCCTTTTTCTGCTCATTTTTTCACACTATGTCACTATGGGTGTAGTTGCAGCTGGCTATCCTAACTTGAGAAATGATAATTTTTTTCTAATAGCTTTAGCCCACGTGATTCTAAAACACAAAAGTATCTGTGATATAAAAATTCCATGAGACCAATGAATAAAAATATTTTCTATGTGATATCAATCAATAATAAAAATCTGCTGTAGAACAGAATGGTATTTTCAATCACACCTTTGTCTAATACTTTATCCAAATATCCAAAATAGCTAAAATTGTCTGTAAAATTTTCAAGCATTTAAAGTTCTGAACTTCGGTGCATAACATAGGACTTCATTAGGATTTCTAAAGTACTGAAATATTCTAAGACACCATTATAAAATTCAACAGCTAGATCAACAAAGGTGGAATATAATATTCTGAGTCTTGGTCAGCATCTTCTTTTACATAAATGGCTGCCAAATTAATGCAGAAAAGTCTGAAAATACATGCATGCTGGGGGTATGATGAGAAGAAAAAAAGTAGATAAAAAACCCCTCAATTATTTGAGATTAATATTTTTACTTAATTGGTTGCAATTAAGGTGGGAAAAGGGGGAACTTGGAAGTGGCACAGTGAATTGTGTGCTTAAGCCTTGAAGTCCACTATTACTCTTTCAAATCTGCTAAGGTCATGGATAAAACAGACTGTTTCCCAGTAGATGTTTACAACAATCCCCACAGTAAAACGATTAGGGTTGTCTGCTCAGATTTGGGCTGCATAATGACTCATTATTCTGACTGCCAGGTTAGCATGGGAATGCATGCGATGCTCCTACCCATTCAACAGCAGGGCTAGTAACTCTTCTTTTCAATTACCACTATATTATTTTTTAAATATTAAAAAGAAAGGGATAAACATGAAAGGCTATAAATTAATTTTCTTATGAGTTATGTGAGACATCTTTGGGAGGTTATATTACTTTTTTGTTATTAACTCTTTTTAGTCTTAGTAGCAGTTTTGGAGAAGAGTAGTATTTTTATTGCATGAAACTGAAGGTGTGAGTTGAATATCCTGGGGCATGGTATGAGAAAATATAGATTTTTGAAAGTTAGGAGTCCTCAGGGATAGTGCTGGAAGACAGTGTAAAATGGAGGAAACTGAATCTGGTGCAGTTTCATCTATACTGCTTTTTTGGGAGTAGCCTCAGGAGTAAATTATACCAGAACAATACCCACAAAACAGAGTGGTCCAAAACAGAATCAGGGAGTAAGCTAGTGAATTGATAGTGTACGACTCAGTTTTTGAAGTATGCTCACTTCCTGGCTACTTCTAATTTAGAAATAATCTGAGATCACACAGGGAAAAGCAGAAAATATTATCTGAAGTGTAGAGGGCAGAGAAAAAAAGGAAATAAGACAGACTGAATGAGCACCAAAGATTCATCAGTGGGAGGAAGACCAGACTTTATGGGTGTAGAAGAAAGTGAAGCAAAGTGAAAACAAGACTGGAGGTGAAAGTCTTAATTGTAGCTATAAGCACAACAGTGAATAAAGGATAGCAGATCTGATTTAAATGGTGAAACAGGTTCACATGAAAGAATTAGTTGAAACGGCAGAGGGAATGATGGAAATCTCAGTTGGTTAGGGACTAAGGGGTCTAAGATACATTGCTATCTGGAGCAACTATCTGGATTTTGTTTCTGTCCATTTGCCTCCATTTTCCGTCCTTTCTCTCTTCCACGCAATCTCTCAGAAAAGTAATATCCAGTGTAAAACACTGACAATTACTTTACTGCAATTTAAATGAGACAGCAAGTTACACTTATTACTGTTTTCTAATTAAAGTTTTAAATTGTGATGATTAACATTAAAAGTGTGATAATGAATGATCAGAGTCTTCAGAATTAGCAAGTTAAGGGGATTTCATTTTGAAGTTAATAATAATATCAGTGCCTGATACTCTGATCCTACATAAAAAGGCAGAAGTAAGCGTGTATAGGTAAATTCCTTAACCAAGTACATAGACACTTACACATAAGTATATCATATAGGGTTTGGAAAATCAACTATCATCTAATTGAAAATCTTTTTTCAAGCAGTTATTTTATGATTTGCACATGAGCATAAGTTCAAACGTATACAAGGAAGGTACTTCACATTTCTGAGTGACAGTTTGATTTTAGATTAAGAAAAAATATAATCTTTAAAAATAAGAGATAGGCGGCCTTTATACTTTTTAAAAATCAAAAAAGAGATAATCTCGATTTCTTATTCAAAAATAAAAAAAAATATAATGCTGCTTTGTCTTTTTGTCAAAGCATCCAATTATGGATGCAATACTTTTGAATATTGTAAAGAAAATGTGATGTGGTTTTACAGTTTCACCTCAAGTGTAAACTTAAAAATGTTTACAATCTTTCTAAATTTTTTTTTTAAAAAGCGAATATAAAAAAATCTATACTCTTTTATATGTTTTAACCAATCAAATACTGACCTACAATTAAGGGTAAGATACCAGATTTATAATAAAATTTTTGGCAAAAATTCAAAATTTTTGAAGGAGAAATCATGGATACATGTAAAAAAATGTGCTATATAACATGAAATATAATCAGTCCTATAAAAAAGCTAAATGTAGTAGAAAACTAAGCACAATCTGGATTCAGTTAAGGATAATGAATGGAAACAAGTGTGATGGTGTTGATAGATCCTCTCATAAGAAATAGACATAATTTCTTTATATTCCAGATTTCTTTCAAATTGTTCCATAATATTGTCTATAGGATACCCTGTATTCATTTGAGAGAGGAAGTAAAGGTCCAGGACAGTGTGAATAAATGATGATAGTATCATTCATGATAATATGATGAATTATAGCAAGCTAAAAATATAAGCTCCTCTACTAGGCCCACCTATGAAGCTCCAAGAAGTTAAAATGTCTCTGATGCTGTTTTTAGTATCTCGTGAATATCCTTAGCTGAAATGCTCCAATAACAGCTCAAGCACCAGCAGTAGACACATCAGAAAGTAATACTTGCATCTCAGTATCACTAGTGTTTGAAAGAAATCTTCTCACAGCTGATTCATGAAGTAGAGCTTCAGTAGGATTCGAGTTGTGTGAAGAAGGAACACTGTAAAGTTTCTACCTATATGCAACACCCTTTTATTTCCTTACAGCATCCAGTCACTTACCTGGTTAGTTTGGTCCATAATTTTGGAGTGCTTTTTAGTGTCTTGCCATTGTTAACACCTCACATAGCAACATCTGTCTTCACTGTTCTCTTTGCTCTGTTGGACAACAGTCAGTTCCTCTTTGTGCTGGAATGAGACAGGCTGGTTTTGATTATCCATGCTTTAGTCCCTTTTACTGGTCTCTAAGCTGGCCTGTAACTTTAAGCAACTCTGCAGCATTCCTTAGCACAAAATTTAATTTCTTAAGAATAGAAAACTCGGTGCCATGAGTCTTTCAGAAGTACAGGCTGGAATAATTAACTCAAATTCATCCAGAGGTCTGGCATATCAAAACTAGATTTGGATCTTGGGGACAGACCTAATGAAGGCCTTAGATTACTAGCACAGGATTTTAAGTGAACCTCAAAAAACAAGTTCAAACTTGTAGTTTAAATGCTCACTACTGCCTAACACTGAAGCTATATTTTTCAGCTCCACAGGTTCTTGGATTTCTAAGCTATGCATCTGCATATAGAAGTTATGGCCCAAGATATATGGGACAGCCGCATCTTTCTCAACAGTTAGTTTCAAGCCACTGCAGATATACTGTAACATCTCTGTTGTGCATTCTGGGACACTAATCACACACATGGGGAATCAACACCTATGTACAGAAATTGACTTAGAGAAAGACTCATATGTTTTTGTCCTAGATTAAATCTCACATCTGGTATCATAATTTCTAGGGACTGTAATTCTAGACTTTGCTTCAGGTCTTGATTTGGCCCTGTATTTAAGCTGAAATTCAGGTGTAGGTTTTAGGTGATTGATACAGCGTGGCTAGAGAAAAAACATGAATTCGCCAAATGTCTTAATATGGGCCCAAGCATATCAACGTGGGAGACAGAGAGCAAATGAATGTCCATAGGTGTTCAGTCACTGTCTGCCACTGTAGTTCTTACAGTGACTAATGGCAGCAAATCATCTTAGAGGGTTTTTATTCCTAGGACAGTCGGCGTTGTACTTTACAAAATTTTATTAAATATATAAGGAGCTGAGCTATAAGTCATGATACTTACAGTTTTCCAGTGGATGTGGTAAACGACAGCTAAGTTGAATTAAAGCATTTTAAGTATCTTAATTATTCTAAGGGAAAAGAAATACCAAAAATCATGGAGGTTCTCAAGCATAGGTTAAGTGTTTTTGTGAGGAAAACAAATGGATACAGCTGAGCTATAGGATTTCATTTGTTACAAGGAAGATTAATATCAAATATCCCTATAGTCACTGATTAGACGGTGTTTATAAACAAAGATCTCATTTGAACCTAAATCATCATAAAGGAATTCTAGGTGTTTTCTTTTTGCTGACTTTTCAACTCTGTTGAAATACAATAAAATAATTAAATTCTTCTTCCCAAATTCATATACGAAATATATCATGACAAAAAAGGTTATCTGTAGGGTTCTCAGTAGTTTTTAGTGGAAACTCCAAGTATGAAGTTGGTGCCATGAATTCTAAATACATGCAATAACTTTTTAGATAATTTAACTAAAAAGGAAACTTTCCCTGCAATAGACGCATCCACACACTGAGATTTATGGAAAAACTCAGGTTGAAATATTAGGGATATTTTAGAACCTGTCCCGTGAAGTGGTAATGGCTTTTCCTAATTGATTGTAACAGGATGAGACATGTTCCATTCAGACACTGAAGAGTCAAAATCCTATTTAAATTACATGTCTTTATTTTTTGTCTACACTGAAATACATAGACTAAAAGGCAACAGTGAGAAAGCAAGCTTTTTCTGTAATTTTCATGGTAACTCACTAAACCTGGTATATTTTTGCAAGCTACCAAGGCTTGCTCTCCTTCACAATATCTTCAGTCATCTCTCTTCAAATTCTTGAAGTGTATTTTGCTTCAGTGTGTTGTATATTCTGAAACATGTTTTCAAATATTACACATAACAGTGTCATTCGGTGCTTGAATTTGTGAGCCCCAGTTTGTAATGTAGGGAACGCTGCCAGAAGGCAGTGATATAATGGATTATCCTGGTATCTTCCAGGAAGACTCGGTGCCCTAAGACAATTAGTAGTAAAGACTGTATAATTTGAAAGTGCATTCCTCCTCTGGAAAAAGTCCAGAAATCATGGGGGGTGGGGGGAGGGGGGTGGGGATGTGTGTTCTGTTTCTCATGTCCATGGCACATTTCTGTGTTGTATTTACAAATGAAAAGATATATTTTCAAACTGGTAGCTCTGCAAAGTTAGACAGCATTTTTTTTTTTTTTTTTGTATTCTACCCCCCTCCTCCCCCCCGCCGCTGCCCCCAGAAATAAGCATATTGAAGCCCAAACTGGATCACAGTTACATCTGTGAAACTACCCATCCTCTAACTACGAATGTAGTGATAGTGGGCCACACTACTCTGTTGCCTTGCTCAGATGCAGCTAACTGGAATTTATTAAGGTGTTCTGTGATGATGGATAAACTGAAATAGATCCTATAGCTCATATGCTTTTAGGTGTGATGGCTTTACAGGGACAATACATGAGATTTCATCATTGCATTGACTTTATCAATTGAAATTGATTGTTGAGTAGAATTTACCATGTTTCAATGAAATGATTTTACAACAGAAGAGTAGAGATTATTTTTGTTGTAAATGATTTTCCTCTAAAGCTCCTTGTAAGATTTTCTTCATTCATTTCCATGTGACAAAAACTAGGCATGTTTGAGGTTTTTAGCGCTATCCCAACTTTCCCATTCAAGGGAACTAAGCAGCTACACATTTGTTAAATCAGTTGTGAAGTAAAGGATTTTGAGTTCTGCTAATAGATACTATGATGCATATTAGATGGCACATTTCGACTTGTTACTTTCTCATTTACTCTGTGGTTTATCTTTATCTCACTCTTACTAGTGTAGTAAATAGTCACTTCATTGAAATAACCAGTATTACGTTAGTGGAAATACAATGTAAGCACAAATATTTTATTAATAGCGATACATTAAAGCTTTTAAACTTATTACTTACTTTCTACTGCCACACAGGATAAAAGCACTTTTCAGCAGATCACAAAATACGGTAGGTGGTAAACATTAAATCCAAAATTTTAACAGTTGTTACTGCCTCACCCTTCCCTTCCTCCCTGGTGGGGTAGAAGAGAGAACTGGAAGGGCAAAAGTAAGAAAACTCTTGAGCTGAGATAAGAACAGTATAATGATCAAAATAAAATAGAATAAATAAAATAAAATTGAAAATAATAATAATGATTATAATAATGATAATGATGATAATAATAACAACAATAATAATCATTTTAATGAAAAGGAAAACAACAAAAAAAGAGAGAGAGGAACAAAATCCGGGAAAAACAAATGATGCAACTGCTCAATCACCTGCCAACTAACACCCAGCCGGTCCCCAAGCAGCATTTGCTTCCCCCTGGCAAATTCCCCCCAGTTTATATACTGAGCATGACATCATATGGTATGAAATAGCTCTTCAGCCAGTTTGGGTCAGCTGTCCTGGCTGTACCCCCTCCCAGCTTCTTGTGCACCTGGCAGAGCATGGGAAGCTGAAAAAGTGGTTGACTTTGTAACAAGAAATACATCAGTGTGTTATCAATATTTTCTCATGCTCAATTCAAACCACAGCACTATACCAGCTGCTAAGAGGAAAATTAACTCTATCCCAGCTGAAACCAGGACAGAAGTAAAAAAAAAATTACCGTATTATTTCAGTGCCAAAACTGATTAACTGGTATATCAATAGTCACTGAAAATCCTAGCTAGTCCATTAGCTATGAAGTTAATGGAGACCATACTCCACTAGCTATATTCTTTATTTCGACTACCTTTTCTTCAAAAATACATACCAATTACTGTGTTATTTATAAATATTTCTAAGTTGCATTAACAAAGCTTAGGCAATTTTTTCTTACTTTGTGTCTTTCACAATTACAGCAGGGCCCCTGAAATCCTAAGCAATGTGAATCATGTTACAGTACGTCACATCATTAAAAATGAATGTGTTCAGACTGGTGTAACACAACTCGACATGATACATAGGGTCATACATTTGGAGATTTTAAAGGCTTATAACATACTTCAGACTTCAAATTTCTTTAAACTGGCAAAGAAAATGCCAATGGTTGTACTATTTGGTAACTAATATTTTTCTAGGTTAATTATCAATATCACTGAACTGGTAAGAAGACAGTTTTTCCCACCATTTAAAATTCAGTATGTTAAAAAATAAATCACACAAACCTCATGTTTGATTTTTCATGTAACAATGAAGATTTTGATTGGAAGAAGAATGGCTTGTTCCCCTCCCCTTTTTGAAACACCAGAGATGTTTCTTCTCACATATAATGTCAATATCTTAATAAGGTTTTGACAAAATTTCCACATCTGAAAAAAAAAAAAAACACCCAAACAACCAGCTAAAAATTGATAGCACCCACAGAATTATAAAGTAGCAAAAGAAGATATACCAGCATGAAGAGAAGTTTCTCCGTTGGTCTATCCTCAGCCAGTACAACACTATCAATGGCAACAGCTTGACTGTAAAAAGAAATAGCCTTAGTCATAACAGATATAGGAACTTGGGTAGCCATCACTACTGCTGCTGCTGTTGCTCCTGTCCTTGTTGCTCTGCCTCCTGAACAAAGGAATCACTTACTGTGATAACATATTATTTAAGGAGATAGAGTGCCATACTAGATATGAGTTCCAGACTAGATATAAGGAAGAAATTCTTTACAATGAGGGTACAATGAGGGTACTGAAACACTGGAATGGGTTGCCCAGAGAGGTAGTGGAGGCCCCATCCCCGGAAACATTCAAGGTCAGGTTGGATGGGGCTCTGAGCAACCTGATCTAGTTAGCGGTGTCCCTGCTCCCTGCAGGGTGGTTGGGCTAGATGACCTCTAGGGGTCCCTTCCAACCCAAAACATTCTATGATTCTATGATATTCTAGCAGTTTTCCTCATTACTAGTCCAGTTATCTTCCAAACCACTGTCATGTATGTCATGTCAGGGTTATTATCAATTTGTCACAGAAATATCTTGTCTGTGGAAATGGTTTGATTCCCTGCCCACCCCACCCCCACTCCCCCAACCCCCGGTCCCGGGAAATTGCAGATTCTTTTGTTTTCGTATTGAGTTAGAACTTAATTTCCTAGCAACAGCTGCCTGAGACTTTACTCAGAACCATGTAGAGGAGAGGGGTCTGTTACAGAGGAAACCATGGAAGGCAGCCTCCCTTGGCTGATTCATACACTTGGCTAGAGCCTCTTGACAATAAAGACTTGGTTGGTAAATTGCCTTTCCCTGGGAAATGTGTAACCAGTTCTGCTGCTTCTATTGCCTTTTACACCCTGTAATTGTGGAGCATATTTGGGCTTTCTGTACTCACACTGGAGATGGTTTAGCCACATGAGCAGTCCCATTAACAAAAATCAGATTATTCATGTGAGAAGGCGATAATATGAAAAAAAGTGACATATTTTTTGCCTTTTTTAAGGAATATTCTTATGTCTCAGCACAGGATAAATTTTCACATGAAGTTTCTAAAGTATAATGGCAATACATATTTATAGTCAAAGTAGGCTTAATTATTATTATTACCCTCAGATATGAGGGTAAACAGAGAAGAGTTTCTTCTGACTAGTTCTGAAACAGTGCTCTCCCACTGAGACAGCAAGTGACAATGTTTCCTGCTGATGTTCTCAAGCAGACGAGCAAGGTAGCTGAAAATATTTGGTAGCTGAGTAGAAAAAGAGCAGCTGAACTTCTACCATGATATTGAGAACTGAGTTTCAGGTCTAGTCTATCTTACTAAAGGTAGAAACTCAAAGCCAGACTTCTGGAGAAGACACTGAATAGGAGTATTAAGTGTCTTGTGATTTATAGGTGATTATTTGAAGCACAGATGAAGAAAATGAAGTGTTTAATGAGGCGGTAGACATATTTTCCACCTTGCTAAGAAAGAAATTAATAAAATAATAAAATATTTTTAAAAATTTGATTTAGTAAATATGTCTACATTGATCTTCTGATGTGTATCTGCCTTTGTATATGTGAAAACATTTTATCTCTGTTATTATATAAAAGTTGGACATAATTGTTATTTTCAAAGGCAACAGCTATCCAAACCAAATTAAACATAGTCAGTACACAGAGCATAAATTAATGTTTGTTATTCAGATATAGCTGAATTGAAAAATATGTAAACCAAACTGTAGATCTGTTAGTTTACGTGGAGTTCAAGTAACTATTAAATCAGAAACAGAAACTGGCAGTATCTTAAAAATATTCTTAAGTTTTCTTTTAATATTCTTTGTAGAGAGTATTCCTCTGATATTTACTAGAGACTTAATTTAGATTAAAAAAAAGATGAGACACTGAGGTGTTAAGATGAAAAATGCTGGAGGAAATAAAAAAAAACAGAGAAGAAAAGGAAGCATAGACTCTGAAAACAAAACTATCTGTTTCAAACAAAAAATATTAAATGCATATTAAAATGTGTTATTATGAAAGAAGTGTGCAGGGTGGCATGTGTTACAGCACTTCAAAAAAGGTCTGATTAATGAATTTATAGACTTGTGACACTTTATTCAGTACTAAAAAAACACTGAAACATAAACCAAACAGAAGTATAAAAAATACAAATCATCTAAACCAAAACAACACAACTTTAAAAAGAAAATTCAAGATATACATATATGTACATACGTGTATATGTACATACTTGTGTATGTGTGTGCATTTATTTGTGAAGGTATGTACAGGGAATGATTAATACTCTCTATTATGTTTTTGAATATTTACTCATTTGTTTATTGGCATAAAGAGAGAGTGGGTTAGGAAGAAAACTCCATGGACATATTATTATATAAGAGGATTTTCCAAGTGTAAGTGAGCTTCTTAACAGAAATATGAGGTTTTCCAGACACACGGATAGTTATTCTTAGATAGATGCTGATACACAGTGGTCTGACAGTTATTTAGAATTAAAATTTATTTTCCCCTTTCAAATCTTTTCTGTGGCTTGATGCCAAACAACAAACTGTTTGTGTAGCCTAAGCACAAACTTTCTATTACCATATAATGCCTCTCTGTAAGGAAGTTTATTTGTGAACAAAGTAGGGATTTACAATGTTTTCGGTTCTGTGGGCCAAAAGCCAGCTTGAAGATGCCTCTGTGGATCACATAAAGGAATACAGTTCTAAGCGTTGATAGTATTAATTAAGTATTCGTTGCCTATCCTTCAGCCTTGAACTGTGTAATTGGAACACCCAGTTTGCTGTTCTTACAGCTATCTTTGTAGAGAATCTCCCAGACATCTTACCTTACAGGTGTGCTCTACTTTGCACCTAATGGGACAAAGCAGCAAAGGAGACAAAGCACCTGTGACCAAACAGGCACAGTAGCACTGTAATTCTTAATCTGATTTCCACCTCAATTCCAATCCCAGACTGAAGTCACAATAAATTTTAGGTAATCTTGCAAGGAGCAGGCAGTTGGACTTGATGATCCTTAAGGGTCCCTTAGAACTCAAGATATTTTGTTAATCCATAAGAAAAATCATAATTTGGAAAAAAAACCACTGGTTCATGACATAGATCTAGTTGCAGTTTTATACATTCTCTGCACCTCACTCTAATTATTTGATATTGATGTAACATTCATCATTGTCTTTAACAGACATAACAACAGGCACTAATAACAGATCGAAATACAGTACTTGCAAATAGCCACAAACTCGTAACAAACAGAATTTCTAGAACCCACAAAAATTCATTAGCTTATATGAAGTGTTAACAATAGAAAATAGTGATGCCTAATACCCAAATATGTATGTTGCAGCAATGTGAAACCTGTTTGCACCTGCATCTTTCCACATTCATATATCTTAATCTTTTGCTTACACATTTTTCTCTTATAGACTTTGCCCTCCTTTCAGAGACATTTTCAGCTTGCTTCCCTATTGTTTCAGGCAAGGAGCAAGAGTATTTGTATGAGATTTACCCTAAAAAAAAAAAAAAAAAAGGAGAACATCTGTGCTCCATACACCTACACAGATTAATCAGTTAAAGTGACAATTCCATTGGAAATCGATACAGAGAAAACAAGAAAAAATGCAAAAGTTGTCAAGCAAATGTTTTGTGCAGGCAGAAACTTCAGAAAAATAGCCCAATTTATGACTGCTAGCCTATCTGTGTGAACTATAGTATGATCAATTACAAGTATATCTTGCACACCTTTCTTGACCAGTCATACATTTCTTATTTTCAATCAAATAATGATTAGCTGTGATCACAGGTCAGACTATGAATTAGGCCCATATGCAGCCCTTTCAGCTTCTGAAAGTAAAACTTATCAGTAAAGTAATGCATATATATCATAACTCTTCAATCTAATATTTTAAGGTGGCCTAGACCTTGACAATATGGAGAACTGGGCAGAGAGGAATCTCATGAACTTCAAGAATGGAAAATCATTATAATTCTCTGAGGAAAATGTAAAAATTTAGACTGATGTGGTCACCAAATCCCATGAACTATTCAATAGGTAAAACTAATCTTGAAAAACACTCATAATATTTAGATAGCATAAAACATGCAAAATGAACTCTATTAATATCATGGTCTTACTCAATAGTGACATCACATGTTTAGTTATGTTCAAAAAGATTCTTTATCACAGACTTTTTTTTTGTCTTTTCTATGTTTAATATAAATGTATCCTTTTATCCAGAAACAGCTTATGAATTTTCAGCAAAATCAGGCATGTTGTGTGTATGCTTTTCATTCTCAGAACTAGGAATGGACAAATGTGATTTGTGGAAGGTCATGAATACAACTATGTAGATATGTGAGAGATTCTAATAAACTCCTACACTAAAACTAAAATAATTTAGGAAAAAAAATTCAGCATTTCAAAGGTTCTTTTAAGACTTAAAATTATGTGAATAACTGTCATGTATCATGCAAAATTGAAAAGAGGCTTTCAGGACAGAAAACCAATGGTTATTTTCTTAGTCTTCCGCACCTCCATGGTTTCATGTTCTCATGCTATATAGATATTTTTGAGGAGGTAGCATACATCAATATTATTATCTGTGTGTTATCTGCAGAAGAACCTGCGATTATGTAATGCAGAGGCAATCTCTCATTTCAAATAATTGAAATGTTTGTTTTTTTCATCAACTTACCTTAATTTTTTGTACTTTCTCATATGAATTTAGAAAAAATCCTGTCTATTAAAAGTCTGTCACAATACTGCAACTTATTTCAGCACAGCCAAGATTTTCTTATTGCCATTGCACAGGGAATGTGTTGTTTGGTTTGGTTTTTTTCTAAATTTAACTTTCTGAAAGATAGGAGATGGATTTATCCTTTTTAGCTTTAGATATCTAAAAGTTTTTATTATTGTCCTATTTCGTTTCTGTTTGGAGTTATTTTTGGGGTCTTGTTTTTTTTTTTTTTAATCCAGGTTAAGGCACTTCTCCAAGCTCCTTTAGTCAATATAGGCAGCTATCTTATCTCTTTATAGGTCAGAGGAATCATTATAGAAGTATGTCTTTCAACATTAATAGGTGAGAAAAAACCTTGAACTATTAGATAACATGAATCCTATCTTATAAATGAAATATTAAGTAAGATTTTTTTTTATTATTTTTTAAAGTTTTGCAGGGGGGCATTCATCCTTTTCTACAAAATTCTGAAGAAGTTCATATATATATCATTCAAATTCTTTGAAAGGGAGAATGTTGTAGTATAAAAAGAAGAGTAGTTTTAATAAAAATTCTCTATCATTGGGATTAATTAAATCTGAACTACAAACAAATCTATACACTAATAATCGATTTCTATGGACTGAATACTGAAGGCATTCTATAGCTTTGTTTAAATGTAGTTGTCAGCTTTTAGTGAGCATTTTTGCAACTGTTTATGACATCAGAGTATCTAATAAGCATTTATAGGACTTACATCATCAACAGAAAGAAAATACAGCGTATTTCATTCACAGCTCACAAGCAGAAACAATGAAGTCAGTCTTACTGCCTGGGTGAAAAATGGTCACATACTGAAGGGCTGAAGCTTTACTGTCATGATATATTATCCCATATTTCAGTCTTTCTGTATTGTTAACTCCTAGAATATTTCTCATTTTAAAACCACCCTTTATGCCCAACACTATATTGTGCAATTCTTTAAATTGTCAACTGTATATGCTGAGAAATCACTTGTTCTTTAATATTCTGATTGGTACATTATTTAGTGTTCCACTTTAATGAAACAAAGCTTTCCTTAGCCATCTGAATTAGTAGATGAATATGCATTTGTTTCTTTGGTCAGATTTGCTGTCATGACTTCCACAAATAAACAGATAGATAAACCATTGCATATAATCTGACGTGAACTGAAGTGAAGGAAAACACATTAAGGGTGGGAACAGATTTGATTAAAATAGATAGATGTCACATTCAATATTGAGAAGTTTATTTCAAAAAAACACATTCTCAATTTTCATCACAGATCTATAGTATCTTGTCAATTTTACTTGATGATACGTGATTTTGTAGTTGAATAAACCAATAAAAATATTATGTAATGTCTGATATGTACAAGGACTACTGTCATAGTTGTTTCTATGACTATCTAATTTTAAGGGTGTAACTGAGGTGTAAAGCAAAAATTAATTGAGGTTGTGCAAAAAACCCTAAAGGTCAGAACTCAATACAATATTCTAATCAAGACCATAGCAACAGTTCATTTGTTATTAAATTGTACTTTTATCAGAAACATTAAAAGTACAGTTTCACTGTTTTACTTAAAGACATACAGCAGAAAAATTTCAGTTCATTATAAAAATTATTATTTACTGAGATGTATTTTCTATTAAAAAATGGAATAGGTACTGGCAACAGGATGCCATGACACAAATCACAAACTGAATATTAGCATGAGGCTTGATATAGAATGTGACCTTTAATTTTCTTGTTATTATCTCTGTCATATTAAAATATAGTAAAGAACATTTAAAAGGATCTCATATTAAGTTGTCAATATTAATTCATAAGAATGTGCATTTTCCAGATTTGTTTGCCAGGCGAGCATTAATAGCAGGAGAATGATGTTAACTATATGCTAAAAAAAGACAATACATACATTTTAAGTATTGAATTCGAAAGGCTAATAATGCATCAAGCATTTACTAAAAGGAAAATAAACCAGAAGGCTGTGATGTTTGACAGATCACAAAAAATAAAATAAAAAAAAACCAACAAAAGACTAACCAAATCCACTACATTTTCAGTTGTTGATTAACAGCATTTATACTATTCAATTTCAAACAAGTTTGCTCTACCAAGGACATGAGGAACAAAAGAATGTTTATAACCATGTTGCATGCTTTACCTTTTGTTCAGGTAATTATCCTCAAGCACAAATATGTTATTTGAACATAGGAGATGCCATGCTAAATCCCATTAGTTGCCCATCTGATATCACATTGAATCTAGCAGTGCTTGGTATTAAATTCACAGAACCATAGAATCATATAATTGTTTAGGTTGGAAGGGTCCTTTAAAGGTCATCTTGTCCAATCCCCCTCAAATGAGCAGGGACATCTTCAACTAGATCAGGTTGCTCAGAGCCCCGTCCAAACTGACCTTGAATGTTTCCAGGGATGGGGCACCCACAACTTCTCTGGGCAACCCATTCCAGTGCCTCACCACCATTATTGTAAAATATTTCTTCCTTATATCTAGCCTATATCTACTCTCTTCTAGTTTAGAATCATTACCCCTTGTCCTATCAAAACAGGGTCAGCTGTCCTGGCTGTGCCCCCTCCCATCCTCTTGTGCACCTGGCAGACCATGGGAAGCTGGCTAGTCTAAGCAGTACTTAGCAACATCTAAAACATCAATGAGTTATCAACATTCTTCTCCTACTAAATCTGAAACACAGCACCATACCAGGAGGAAAATTAACTCTATCCCAGCTGAAACCAGGACCAAGGTTTTCAGTAAGAAATTATAACTGAAGATAATCTTCTCATCTGGTGATTGAGCAAATTCGGTCTTTGGACAGGATCCAAGGTTCGTGGCTCTAAATACTTTCCTGCTGCCCTTCCGTCATACTAGAAGACATTAACTCTAAAAAAAAAAGATTGTCACTGGCTTTGAAGTATAACACCTTTTCATTTCTTTGAAAGTGCTTTGTCCATAGATATAGAAAAGTCTATATATGAGTTCTTGATTTTTTTTTTCTTTGCAATGGAACAATATTATGTGGAATTTAATGATTTCACCTCTTAATTTGTGTCCTCACCATGATTTGGTGTCAAATAAATGGAGCTTTTATGAATCAACATAGCATCCTATCTTATATATCATATAGCTTATATTGTTTCTCTGTTCCCTATTCCCTATCACTAACAGTCATATTCCAAATATGCTTATAACTTTAAAATTAATTTCTTTCTCCACATCAATGTAAATGCTTTCTCCTTTTCTGGAGATTTTCTTGTACACAAAAAACATGGAACTGCTGCCACAAATTACTTATCATCTGTCAGCACAGTAATTCTTTTTAAAAAAAAGTTGCCTTCTGGTTTATCTTGGTATATCTATCACACTTCTGCTCTCTCCTCACTGACTTTAAATAAACTGAATATATGAATTCCACATTCAATCTTTGCTTCCTCTTTGGAGACTACAGATAACTATGTTAAACATAGATCCTTATGGCAGAATAGGGTTTTTTTATATTTCCCATTGATAAAAACTAGTCATTCTGTTCCCTGCATCTTCCCTGTTTTCTTATCAAATAAAATATTTGCTTCTTATATGACTGCTTACTTACTGAAATAACTTATATGAAAAGACAGATTATTTCAAAATCATAAAGATTATGCAAGTGGTACCAAATATCTTTTATTTAACTGTTTAAGTAAAGATATTCTAAAACATTAAGTAACTCCTTTAATGGAGTCTTTGTGAAGGTCATCTCCAATCATTTCTTTTTAAAAAAAAATACTATTAAAGGGAAATAGATAGGCAATAGGGGTTATCAGCATTTTGCATTTTATCCCATCATTATAATCTTTTAGATATTTAAAAAAAAACCCAACAAACTAACAAGCAAACAAAAAAACCACACTCTTGAATTTCGACGCAGTAGCTCTTTTTTATTATTTAATTTATTACTGGGGAGTAAACAGAAACTGGGCTTTTTGAAAAATAAGCATCTGTCATTGCTGTTATGTTCAGTTGCAATAAAATGACAACTTTTGTCCAAATGACGGAAAGATTTTCCCTGTACTAGGAACTCTAGCTAAACAGGCAATCCCATTCTTCAATTCTTTTCTTTCAGAAAAGCACTGAAAATGAAAACTCCATATAGTCATCTCAATATTTCAGGAATAACCTTGTATTCATAATTGATACTTCAGTGTTTTGCATTGGTTTGCAGGTGTTAGCTCCCTGACATACACAAAGAACTTTAGAAATCATGTTATAGGTCCTTCATCTGCTTAGCACAGTAGGAGTCAGTAACGAATGCCACATTGTTATTTTTAAATGATGAAGCATTAATAGAGAACATAGGTATTACTGAAAGAACAATAAAATAATGTCTATTTTTTAATATGCATAAGTCATAAATATATATTTTAGATATCTGCTCTGGGGAAAAAAACACATAAAAATATTTGCACATTTCTAATTCTAAATTAAGTCTATAGAAATGTAAACGTTATGTGTAAACACTCAACTCTGAATTTTCCAGGGTGACAGCTAAGGATGCATCAAGAGACAAGAAAAGATTATGAAAATGGGGGAACTATTGTGCAGTTTCTTAAAGCTGAGAATAAGTTTAAATATGAAGCAGTGGAAAAGCAGACTTCATGCAGAAGAGAGTATCATGGACTCAAATATTTATACTGCCAATATGATCTATTAACTTTCACAGAAGAGTGGGTATTAAAGGGACTGAAAAGTGAAAGAAATGAGTATACAGATAGATGGGAGTTATTTGGCTTATTGTACTGTTCACAAGATTTTGGAAGCTATGAGAAGGCATGTAGTATCAAGAGAGGGGAGGGGAGGGGAGGGGAGTCATGTATTGATGTAAATAATGTCATATATTGATATAAATACCTTCATACGGTGGTATAAATCTAGTTAATCAACTGGAGCATGAAATTTTGGAAACATATTGAAATTAATGAAGGAGAAGAGAAATGGGACCTGGTTTATTCTGAGTATATCGCAAAACTAAATTTCTTTTCTGGATAAATATAGAAAAGGGACAGTCAAAATCAGTGGTTCTTGTTCTCAGGACACTATGTCATTTGGTGTCTACCAAGGACTAGATCTGCTTTCATGAATGTCAAAACGATTTTGCAATTAACTTCACAGTGTGATGAGGGCCTGGGTCTTTAAAAATAGAGTTGTGGTATAACTCACAAATTTCTCAGAAGTCTTGGGTTTTCTTTATTTCTTATATCACATTGTTTTATAATAACATACAGGCTAACACTTCATCTATATATTTTTTAAAAGCTAAGTATTTTAAAATATTTCATCCTATTTTTTTTTCTCACCAATTATTCTACAATCTGTAGTGTGCTATTTTTCTTACTTTCATTTTTCTGACAGTTTCAGTTATAGTTCCAAAGAAACACAGCAAGACTGAGATTGAAAAATTTCTGTTATTATATTGGGTAACTGTTTTATTCAAGCAGAAAAATACAAAAGGCAAAAGTGTGCTTTAAATGTCAATTGAAAATAAAGCATGTTTGTTCTGCATGTATATCTGCCTGAAGAGAAGCAGAATAAAAAGAGGAAACTTTAGGAAAAAGATCACTTTTGATTAAAAAGATTGTGTTATATTGACTTCCTGTAAATTAATAATCAAAATAGATACTCTATTAATAAAATATGGTGTAGTATAAATAGATATCTTCTGCACTGTTGATATTATTTAATGTTTTATTTGGTACTTTAATTATTTGTAACATGCAGCACATTATGACACATACCCTTTTTTATATAGTTTAAAAAATACTTTAGCAATGATTGATTGCAAGTTGTTTAAGTATAAGAATGTTTTTCAAAAAACATTCTTCATTGTCTACAGAAAAAAACAAATTCCAGTTCAGTATTTGCTTAAAATGTATAACAATGCCTTCAGTTTTAAAATGCTCCCAGCTTGGTTAAATTAATCTGAAACAGAAAAAAGAACCCAGAAAGAGCATCTATTATAGGCCTTTTTCAACACTGACATAGTTTCTGAAATGATAGTGAACTATATTGCCTCTAGACATCACTGCCCCAAATACAGTGAAGTCAGACCAAGCTAGTTTCAGTCACTGTACGTTGTAAGCTTATGGGTTATTATTTTGTAAGGACTAGTTAATTTAGTTAGGAAAATATTTATTTCACTTCAAATGACAACACTAAAGAGAATGAACTTTTTTAACTGAAATACAACTACAAAATTGATAAAGTTAAATGAGAGAATGTTGAAAATGGAGAAAAACAAACAAACAAACAAAAAAGCCCACCCCCAAAACTTCCAAAACCCCCACATGAACCTAACCAAACTCCTTCAAAAAACAGCATATGTTAGTCATCATTTAATAATTATCAAAGCTATCTGCTATTGAAAGGGGGGATGAAGAGGGACAATAAACCAAATTATCTTTTAAAATCCATATATTCTAATTCCAGGAGTCAAGTTTAAAATTTCAGCTACAGAATGAGAGTGGAAAGAGCAAGACTGAAATGCAGGATGAAAAGTCTGAGTCCTTTTCTGTCTGAAGAGCAAAGTAAAGCCAGCTGCTTTTTTTTTCAGGGCTAAAATCACAAAAATAATGTTCAGAAGGTAAGCAGTACTGCCACTCTTCCTTCGTCTAGGTTTTATGTCTGTGTTATGTGTGGATGGTTTGTGGTTTGTGTGTGGTTCCTTTTTTTCTTAAGTGACTATAGATGCTTATCTTAAGCAACATTTGGCGTACTCAGAGAGTACCCAATCTAGCAGGCTGTTTACAAGGCTTTACAAGGTTACCTAGTAAGTGATAGATGACTCTTGCATTAAGCAATAATTTCAATGAGCACATTGTTGGAAAATTCCCTTGAATGTCAACATTTAAGTTTTTTCTTCAGCCTTATCTTAGATACCAAAGCTGGTGCATGTATCCTACTCTAAGAGCAATTACATGAGCAGTAAAGTACCATGTAACATGAATGAGAATATTGACAGCTAACTTTGTGTTAACATCTAGAATCCACATAAAATTTAACTTTGCTATTTGTATTAAGCTATTTAATAGACCTCCATGTGTCCTGTCTAACACATGATACTATTATCAAGTCAAAAGAAAGCATTTCTCAAAAGTCTGATCCAAACCTTATTGAAGTCAATGGAGAGAAATCCTCTGACTTGAGCGAGTTAGGTTCATGTTTAATATACTTTACAAAACTGGTAGTCTGGCCCAGATTATCCAATGGTTACTGAAGTCAGGAATGATTTCTGACTTTCTGTTCAGTCTAACTACATATTGATTTGAATCAGAGGTTCACTATCATATCAAAAAATAAACAAATGAGACATTCTATCTGCCCAATAAAATAATTTAGTATCTATGTCACAACAAGCACGATATGTAGAAAATTTGACAAACTCAGACATAAAAAACCAGAAAACAAGACTAGCTGAAATGTGGTCTTTGTTATCACTAGTTTGAAATAATTCTCTGAGAAGTACTAAGGTTAGGAAAATGTGAATTTCAGTCCTCTTATTTGTAACAAAAGTAAAAACCATGCTTATGCACACTTTAAATAAGCACAGTAGTCTCAAAATTTAAATAACAAATATTAAAATTAACCAGATTGAAATAAGCCCTTTAGCTGATTATATCAAACTACACCAAAACATCTTACTTCACATTTGTTTTGTATTTCTTGAGTTATTAATGTTGCCTACATCAGCACCATTAACACCCACAGTCTTACAAGTAGATTGCTGACCACTGCCATGGTGTAGACCAGGACTGACCTTCTATCAG
Source organism: Gorsachius magnificus (assembly GCA_034008185.1). Lineage (NCBI taxonomy): Eukaryota > Metazoa > Chordata > Aves > Pelecaniformes > Ardeidae > Gorsachius > Gorsachius magnificus. Next base: position 41,043,139 of record CM067081.1, read on the forward strand.
CTGCAAGCACATTTGAAAATCAGTGATCCACAGCACTTTCTAATGTGTCCTATATGCAATACAGGGGCTGTATAAGTATGATCTTAAGTACTCTGCAGCTTAGTATTAAAAGCTGGCCCTCAGGCTTATGACATCAAAGGCATAGCAAACTTATAAAATCCCTCTCCACTTAGTGGTCCAACTGTGCCATTAGATCCACATAGTGCCACATAGGCAAGAGGAATGTTATATTTAACTGTCACTCTGAAAGAATTATTATTTTGACTGTAGCTCTTGCCTGTCCAATCAGCTGAAAACTGCTGTGAGAGGTGCCAGATTCAGCTGAAAGGTGGTGAAACACTGAAACAAGTTACTCAGAGAAGTTGTAGATGCCCCGTCATTGGAATTGTTCAAAGTAAGGTTGGATGAGGCCTTTGAGCAACCTGATCTAGTGAAAGATGTCCCTGCCTATGGCAGGGGTGTTGGACTAGATGATCTTTGAAGGTCCTTTCTGACCCAAACAATTCTATGATTCCATGATTCTGTTCCCATTGTGCCTGGAGACTGAGGCAGACAAAGAGGCAAAGGTAGGTACTCCTGAGAGATTTTGAGATATTGTGTTAGAAGATTGAAAGGGGGTTACCCTTCCCAAGTAGTCCTTTCTGTGGGCTTCCACCAGGAGTGACAAGACATTAGAGCCACCTCTTTAGAGGAAAAGGAATATAGTCTCCCTCTCTGAATGGGAGGAAGAAGCAAGCAAGCAGCACCATGTACAAGTACACCTCACAAAAATATGACAAAAATCCATGAAATTATTCAGTAGATCACCCAATTAAATAAGGAGAATCTGCTGTGTATGCAAACGACAAAGGAAAATGTAATCCAGAGAAAGTGTGTGGAAGAATCTCAGGAGGTTAGACAGGTTAGCTGACCCTGAGTGTGACAGGCCCAATAGGTGCTTTCCCAGTAATGATGGCCCAACACTATATTGTGCAATTCTTTAAATTGTCAACTGTATATGCTGAGAAATCACTTGTTCTTTAATATTCTGATTGGTACGTTATTTAGTGTTCCACTTTAATGAAACAAAGCTTTCCTTAACCATCTGATGAATATGCATTTGTTTCTTTGGTCAGATTTGCTGTCATGACTTCCCACAAATAAACAGATAGATAAACCATTGCATATAATCTGACGTGAACTGAAGTGAAGGAAAACATATTAAGGGTGGAAACTCAGATTTCTTTCAACACCACATCACATTACATTATCAACACAACTACATTGATTTGTCATCATTTAGATCCATGTACTGAATCCCTTATTATAACTTTTAAAAGTATTCACATTCTATATGCTCAGAAACACAATTTTGATTCAATATCAACCTGACATGAATATGACCCATGTTAATTATTTAAGACATAGGAGATCAAATTTAATTTTTGATAACGTAAAAAAAAATAATAAAAAAAAAAAGCAAAGGTCCTTCATGGTATATATTGCGTTTTTCTAAGTTAATGATAAAGGAATTTTTACATATACTGATTCTGTATCTTAGGAAAATTCGATGTGTTGGCTTGATACTGTATATTTGTAGGAAACTAGTATGTATCTGATAACCTTATTAATTAAGTTTAAGGTTTGATTCCAATGACAAGAATATAGGATTGGGGTAGGAGAGTCTGGAGGAGGTTGTTGAGTTAAAAAGACAGTTGTGCCCAAATCCTTCTTTTGAAGGATAATTCTGTTTTCTCTCACCATCTCCTTCTAATTCCTACTCAAAACTACATGCATATTTTTATCCAAAGACAAAACCAGGCACAGCTGTCACTTCTAATTAAATTTCAATAACTGAAGCTGAGTATTTGTGAATTCGATTTAATTGTGTTAGCACTGTTTTTAATAAATACAGAAGAAAGTCTTCTTTAATATAACAGCAAATAGGAAAAAAAATGTCCACCAAAAATATCTTGGGGGAAAAAAGAAAGTTTTTTTTCTCTGGGACTATAATGTCAAAGTGAAACACAGGGTTAGTGTCTTCTATTTAGGTCATGTGGTTATACTGACAAGCAGGTTTATTCCTGAGAATTCATCCCAGTATTCACTGACATACTACGTAATACTCAATAAAAGGGAACAAAGGTACCTGCCAGTTTTCCAGAACAGAAACAGAGTATGCACTGCTCCAAAGCTGTGTTTAATTACTATTTTATATGTTCCTGAAGAGATAAGGTCTGGTTTAGAGTACATTACTTTGCTCACTGAAGATCATATATAAAATGGTGTAATCTGTAACATATGCTTTGAATCTGATTTCTAAGAAAGAAAGGTAAAATGTAATGAAAATAAACAAATATTCTTTCATTTTCGTTTAAATCTTACCTGATAACATATTTTAGATTTTACATTGTAGATGTCATATGCCTGGCAAGGTAATTTAACAATCTTAATTATGCAAACAAGAAATATTTAACTGCTCCAACCACATGTAATTCCTCAGCTGGAAAGTTTGAAAGGAAAATGTAAATAAATATTATAAACAGCAGTGTGGCACTGTTGAAATCAATGGGAGAGCAACATAATTTTAGTGAATTGCAGTATATTGAAATAATTCTCTATTGACTGTAGTTGTGACCCCAGATTCTAGGAGAGGGATCTATTTAGCAACCTGAAGCACTAATTATAAAATTCCCATTAATTGAGTAATAGCATGACAGCGATAGTCTGGCCTTATCATGTCAAACTCAGAGGTTTTCCTAAATCTTTCTCTTTTTTTCCTATTTTTCTTTTTTTTCCTTTTTTTTAATTTTTTTTTTTTTTTTTTTTGAGTTGGGCTTGAAAGATTCTATGGGACTGCAAGAAGAGTTGCATTTAGTCTTACTTATGCTTTTCCCTAACTGGAAGGAGAAAATCACCTGGTGTCCTAGGACCCACCTCCTTATCCCTTCCTCTGTGCCATAGACGTTTTCAGTCTGCTCAGACAAATCTTGTCCAAAGCATTGGTGAGAGATGAGCAGAAAGTTGGTAACGTTCAGAAAACAGATACAGAACTAAGCAAAGGCAATAAAGCAAACTGCTTTATGTTTACCTGATTGAAGAAATTAAAATATTTAAATTTCAGAGGCCAAAAGGTGACTAGCAAATAGTCTCCAAATACATCTGTCTGATCACATACAGATATATATGTCTACATTCTATCTAGTCATGAAAACTTGACTAACTTATTATGATCTTCCAAGACATGATTCATCTCATCCTAAGTAGTTACCTACTTTTAGATGGGTGAATCTCACTGTAAAAATGCCTGATTTCCCTCTGTTGTTTATTAAAGGAGCCTAAGGTGACTAGTTATAAACATAGACATTTTAAACTTAGATGATGTTAATTTCTCCTTAAAAGGCTCAATTCAGTTATCCAGACACAGCTGCCAAATACCTTTATAAATGTCATAGTTTCTCGTACCTGACCTCCGGATGCTGTTCCAGAATAATGCAGATCTTCCATAAATCCCATGTCATAGCTGATAAACCTGTGTGGATATCTTGAATACCCCTGGGTATCTTAAATGGCACTATATGCCCTATGTTTAGATAGCTGGACTGAGCCTTAAATGTACACAGCGATTCCTTCTTTTTTTTTTTTTTTTTTTTATCCATTTCACAAGTTTCAATGAGCATTAGCAACTGGTTGTATTTTAATTTGGAAGGTGAAGACAGCTCAGCTAGATTCAACCAATCACAAACAGCCTGAAAATAGCCTGGTTAGATAGCTGCCAGTCATAAAAAAAGTTAAACAATCATTACAAAAAAGGTTTAAGGAAATGCAAAGTGATGGTCAACTATTTGTAGTGGATACGATAAAATCTCTGACTAAATCAAGGAAATGCATTATGCATGGTTCCTCAGAGCCCTGGGAGATTGATGGGAGTCCAAGGACCAACTCAAGGGACTCAAAAAATTCTACAATTTCTACAGCAACACATCAGTTTTTATCAAATCTCTCCTATATATGTATGTATGAGAGAGCGACATATATAAATATATATATAAGGGGGGTGTGTGTGTGTGTATATATACACACACACACCCCTTTGTTTATTTATATATAGAATCATAGAATAATTTAGGTTGGAAAGAGACCAGTTAGATTAGGTTGCTCAGGGACTCGGTCTGAGTTCTGAATTCTGAAAAGCTTCAGGAATGAAGATTCCAAAAATTCTCTGAGCAACCTGTTCCACTATATCACCACCCTTACAATAAATATGAAAAAAAAAAAAAGAAAAAGAAAATTAAAATCTTCCATGCAGAAAAGTCGGTGTCCATAGACTTTTGTCCTATCGGTGCTATTATCATGAGGTACCTTTGAGAAGAATTTGATTAAGTCGTCACTATTCTTTTGGTCTTCTCCCCAAAAGCAGTTATAGACAGCTACAAGATCTCCCCTTACCTTCTGTAACCTGCTGAACAAAGCCAGTTCTCTCAGTAGTTAATAAATACTGAGTTATTTAACCTTTCCTGTAGCTGTTAATAGTAAGGTCAAGCATTGCATGACAATTGCCATAGAATGTTGCTCTATATATAGTTTGAGGTGTTCTGATGAGCCTGGGATAGTACAGAGATTCCTTTGTACACAGCCTTTGGTTTGTAAGCAGACCAACTGGTTAGCAAAGTGAAAATATGCATTCAGTCTGTTAGCCCAATTGGTTTCCCTTAGGTAGTGTGCAGCATAAATTCCAAGTGTGGAAAAAAATTATGATAGGTTACTCTTCATCTGCATAACAGAATAGCAAAACTCAAGGTTTAGTTTATTTCTTTTAACTTTACAAAAATATAATTACAACCTCTAAAACTGAATTAGTCACTCTCTTATACCTATACAGTAAGGGCTAAAACCCACCTATGTTCAGAGGTAAATTCTTCCAAATGTGAAAGAATTATTGAAGAATAAAATAATTTACTCAGCGGATTTTTATTTTTCTCTGTTGACTTAAAAAGATTACAAAGGAGTTACTGAATACAGTGACTCTCCTAGACTTGGGTATCTAGGATAAACCAGGTAGATCTGAATGCATTAAACATAAACTGGAAATAAAGTTCACTATACAAGGAAGAAAACACTGGGTTTGCTTCATTTTCTTTCTTTGTGAGCTTGTATAAAGACTGTGATTTGCAACTGGAACAATTTATCAAAGTCTACAGTGAGATTCTGGAGGACTGAGCAATTTCTTTTGATACAGACACTTTAAAAATTAATTATATCTTCTGATATTTATACATATCAGAAACAATTTATTGAAATAAGCTCTTGTTGTGTTACCCTCATCATTTATTAAACCATCTAAACATTCACAAAGATGGATATTCAGAAAAACTGTTTACTACTTGTGTACAAATAAATAGGCAGATATTTCTCTGTCCACCTACATGCAAGGGCTATAATTATATTTTTATTTTTATTATTTAGACCTTGGATTAACGTCAAAGCTATGATGCATATCTGAATTACACCCACTCCCCTCAAAAACGTCTTACTTTAATCATATTTACAGCTATACTGGGTGTGTGGTCCAAATAAGGATCTTGTAATCTATTTCTAATCTCTCAACCTTTTTAAGGGGAAAGATTAGTTTGGTACTTTGTTTTTCAGTGTCACTTCTGAAGGTTTTTTTTTTTACTACTGTCTGAAGGTCAACAGACACAAAACCAACTAATATCTTTTTCCAGTCTTAATAATACATTTTATCTGTGGATAAATGATGCCTAAATTTAGTTTCCTAAACTGAAAAAGAGTGCTTGATCTAAAGTATGTTGAAATGGCGGGAAACCTTTTGAAATTACCAGAAATCTTACCATTGATAATAACAGCTTTTGGATCAGGGACTGAGAAGTCTGAGCAGCTTCATTTTCTAAAGCTCTGTGTGTCTGTGTATTCTCATCGATGTCAGGGGATGAAAAGGAAAATAAATGACCAACCTTGTCTAAACTTAGCAAATAAAATAAATAATAAGGCAAAGTACATCTGAGAGAGAGATCAATATTGACCTTTTTTGAGCAACTTAGGATTTTTTGGGTTTCTGTCATTGTTTTTTGAAGTTACTTGTATACATTTGTTCTTTTTTCCGAGCATCGTATAAGCAAATGAAAGATAGTGATATGGAAGCACAAGAAAAAGAACTGACCGGTCAGCAGCCATGTAGGACTTTAATATTTTTTCCTTAAAATAAAGAAAAAAGCAAACACCTTCATAGAAAGAAGAAAAACCCCTATATATGGAAACTTCATGGTAACAGCTGTAGACACCCTAAAGTGTAGGAAATCTTTTTCTTATAACTTGTCATACTGAATTTTACGGATTTCTACCTACATACACAAGTCATAGGTTCTATAGCTAAAAAAATGTTTCTCTGCATAGATATTAATTCTGTTCAAATAAATATTTACAGATAGTCTTAGGTAAAATTTTATGCTCAATTTTTATGAGCTCACCCTTGAGATCAGAATTTTATGAAGATCTGTATCCCTGGGCCTTTATGACCAAACTCTTACTGAATTCTCACTGAACAAAGTAAGAACAGCAAAGGTTTTGGAAGTTCAACTTTAAAGCTATCTGTATCCCTGTGCTCCCAGTTATCCTTTGATAAGAAATCTTTCCCTGCACTTTCCTGAGTCACTTTAAGCCATACTAAAGATGATTATATTTGTCATCTTGGTGATATAGTAGAGGAAGAGGAGGAAGGACAGGAAATTATATTATTCTACTATTGCTATTTTTTAAACCTGCTCCTGTTTCAGGATGAAGCTTTACAAAGCAGATGAGCCAGTCTGGCTATGAGTCTAGTATGTATCTAGAGCAAAAAGTTATCACATCTCTCTGTCCAGCTCTTCATCCTTTATGTTTAACTTATTCGTGATGTTTCTCCTGAGCTAATCAACTGCTCACATAATTCCACAGTGAACTGGTCCAGCTCATTCAACCACAAAAAAATGCAACCTGGCACGAAAAAATAGCCCAAAATCAAAGACAGCTTTTTGACTGTGTAGGGAGATGTAATACTTCACCAAGGTCTAAGGAGTGATGGGGTACACAAAAGAGAGGGTGCTGTATGCTTGACCATGCAGCTAGGAACAAGGAGGAAGGGGGAAATGAGCAGATCTTGGAAACTGTTGTGAATTCAGCATGGATTCTTTGGGAAATTTCACTGAGACAGACAAATTTTAGCTACCTTTTTCATTCTATTATGCCTTCTCTGCCTCTAAAGAAAACCATGTTACAAGTAACATGTTGTCCATTAGTAAATTAAATGAAACCCCCACCCAGTACAGAAAGCAAAAGAAGAGGAAATAGAATTATCTGTGGACCAGGAAGTACACCTACAGGAAAAAAGAAACATCAGAAACAGATTAGCTTCCCCCTTTCTGAGGTATTCAGGACCTAGTCAAAGCCATTCAAGTTCTGACATCTTTACATGGTGTGTCAGAATCACTCATCTAATGCATTTGATAAAGTGAAGAAGACCAAAATTAACAGAAGACTTCTAAGATGGTAAAGAAATTAATTATTAAGAGATGAAAGATCCGTCAAGAGAGAGACTAGAGCTTGGTCTTGGGATGCATCTTTTTGATGATTACTACAGTCACAAAAGCTAGAAGAATACTGGAGTATTTACTGCAGACAAAAAGGTGGGAGACATTGTGTCTCCAACATAATGTTGAGAACGGGTGAGGAGTCTGAGCAACCTGAAGTTTAGAGATGTGCAAAGCAGATTAGTGTTTGGAGAAGGAGGAGGGAAAAGTCTAGATAGAGCATGGGGGATATTTAGGTGTATAATTTTAGCTGTGTAAGTGTAGTGACACTGTCACAATCTGCTGCTTTGTCTCTGCTTTTTGAGACAGAGATCTAAACTCTGCCTACAAACTCTGTCTACTTTTAAGGTCTGTTTATATACTGACAATAACTAAAATGTATTGTCTGCCAGTGTTTCACAGAGTCATGGAAAAGTAGAATGGTTTGGGTTGGAAGATCATCTAGTCCCAACTCCCCTGCCATGGGCAGGGACACCTTCCACTAGAGCAGGTTGCTCAAAGCCCCATCCAACCTGGCCTTTGGTATTGTTGATATTTGTGTGGGTGCTTGTAAGATGCTTTCTCTCTCTGTGTGGCCAGATGTATATGAGTATTGTGTCTATGAATATGTAGACATCTATCAGGAATACATGCTCAGCCTTGTTTCTGGTGGCACCTGGGGAAACAGAGTCAAAGCAACCTTGCATCTATTGGGTTACCAACTTACACAATTCCTAATAGTTTCAAATTAAGTATGTGATACATTTTAGAGGACAATAGCAACTACAGTTTTTTCCCAAGGCTAGTTTTAAGATAATCAACAATTTTACATATTCTATGTTAGGAGACTTACTGTATTGTAAAGCATTAGACTGTTTAATAAATGTTCAGGTTCTTTAAAAGTTAGCTAATAGAGCATAATTGTCCTGTAATCACTCAGCCATTTAGAGCATTTTTATGTATAAAAATAGAAGAATGTATCCATCTATCAGTTTCTTTTATTTGTAGTTTCAGATTCTCAGTTTCTCCCACTTTCTAGAGAGAGGTAAGTTATATAGTGTTTTAAATCCACTGTGTGGAGGATTTTCTTACTTACTTCAAAAAATATCACCAAAGGAATCAAACATTGCTGATAGTGAGTTGAGAGATATTTTAATCAAATTGGAATCATAGAATCATAGAATATCTCAAGTTGGAAGGGGCCCATGAGGATCATCAAGTCCAACTGCCTGCTCCACAAATCATATGACTAAGAGCTTCGTCCAGATGCTCTTTGAACTCTGATAGGTTTGGGTTATGTCTGTGTGTTCTAATATTTGTTTTTCTCTACTGTCCAAGTGGATATTAAACACATGACCCAGGGGTTTCATCAATTATCTGTAGAGTATTTGGCAATTTGTTGTAACATTTCTTTGTGAATTCACTCATTTCATGTCTGAAACCCTTAGCTCATTCACTAAACCATGTAATGGCAATACAGTAATACAGTTTGCTTTCCTTAAAAAAGAATCTGAATATTACCATGAGATAAAGAAAAAAGCACTTCTATTTTTATTAGTTCTATTTTATACTGTCAGCATCTTTTCCACAAATGCCATTATACAGTATATTTTTTTATTAACATCTTCATCTGCACCCTCTTCATTATCTGTGAAATATCTATGAATTGTGCCTTATCCTGGCATTATCAGTAAGTTATTAAATTTATAAAATCACTATTTTTTGTATTTATTTTCATTAATATTCAATACATAACTGTTCAGTTACTGACTATTCCATTTAGGTCATGCCTTGTTCTTCACCTCTTTCTTCATCATGATCTGTTACTAAGCTTCTCACAGTTTGATCCTGCCTGCCATATTCCAATCTTATGGAATTCACCATTACTGTAAAGTGAAACCCATTAAATATGAATCACTTCAACCTGAGCAATGTGGAATTGCAATAATCACCCTTAGAGTCCATAAAAAATTGTACGGAGTTATTTGATATTAAAGTGATCTCATAATGAAATTTATATTTCTATTTAAGTTTTCCTTCATTCCAATGTCATTATATGTTGGACGTGGTTTTCTGTTAGCAGGATATAATTGTTAAATATATTTTCATTGAGCTACTGGTAACAATGACATAAAATTTGCTCTTGTCAAAATATTCACCTGAATCTCAATCACAGTATGAGACAGAATACAATTTTATGGAAAACCAGCATATTTGGAAAAGGTGGATTCATATAATTTAACTTCAGATATCATCTAACATTAGAACTCTTCACTGTGAGTTCCATGTTGCTACTGAATATTTGTGTGTGGACAGATACATACATCACAATCACAGGACAGTTGAGGTTGAAGGAACATCTGGAGATTGTCTGGTCCAATCCCCTGCTGAAGCAAGTCCGCCTGGAGCTAGTTACCCAGGTCTGTGTCCAGATGGCTTTTGAATATCTCCAAGGATGGAGACTCCACAATGTTCCTGGGCAACCTGTGCCAGTGCTCAGTCACCTTCACAGTAAAAAAGTGTTTCCTGATGTTCAGACAGAACCTCCTCTGTTCCAGTTTGTGCCCATTGCCTCTTGTCCTGTCACTGAGCACCAAAGAGTCTAACTTTGTCTTCTATGAACCCTTTTTTTAGGTATTTATAAATATTAGTAGTATCCCCTTGAGCCTTCTCTTCTCCATCTTCTACTGGAGAGATGCTCCAGTCCCTTCATCATTTTTGTGACCCTTTGTTGGATTCTCTCTAGTATGTCTATGTCTCTCTCTCACACTGAGGACCCCCAAACTGGACATAATACTCCAGGTGTGATTTCACCAAAGCTGAGTAGATGGGAAGAATCACCTACCTTGACCTGCTGCCAATGCTTTGCCTAATGCAGCCCAATAACTTTCTTTGCAGCAAGGTTACATGGCTGGCACATGTTCAGCCTGGTGTCCCTTAGGATCACCAAGTTCTGTTCTGCCACGCTGCTTTCCAGCTGGAGAGCACCTGGTATATACTGGTGCCTGGGGTTGTTCGTCCCCAGATCCAGGACTTTGCTCGTCTCCTTGTTGATCTTCATGAGATTCCTGTCAGCCTATTTCTCCAGCCTGTCAAGGTCCTTCTGGGTGGCAGCACGAGCATCTGGCCTATGGGCCACATTTCCCAGTTTTGTGTCATCAGCAAACTTGTTGAGGATGAACTCTGCCTCATCAACCAGATCATTAATGAAGATATTGATCAGGATTGGGCCCAATACTAACACCTGAGGCACATAACTGGGCTGCCACTTAGACTTCATGTTACTGATCACCACTTTCTGGATCTGTCTATTCAGCCACTTTTCAATCCACTTCACTGCTTATCCAGCCCATACTTCATCATCTTCTCTTTGAGGATCTTATGGGACACAATGCAAAAGCCTTAATGCAGTCCAGGTAGACAATATCCAGTGCTTTCCATCACCAACCAAGCCAATCATTTCATCATAGAAGGTTATCAGGTTGGTTAAGCATGACTTCTCTTTGGAAAATCCATGCTGACTACACTTGATGACTGCCTTATCCTTAACGTACCTGGAAATGTTTTCCAGAATTAGTTGCTCACCTTCCCAGGGTCTGAGGTGAGGCTGACCAGCCTGTAGTTCTCTGGGTGCTGCTTCTTGCCCTTTTTGCAGATATAAACACATAACTATCAAGGTGTGTATACACCTATGTATATTTATATTAGTATGTATCATTTAGGGAATTAGAGATTGCTGTGTTGGGAATATTTAGAACACTAGTAAATCAGACCAGTTTTCAACTTCAAAACTTTACGGTTTCCATTACGGAAACTTGGTGGGATGAATCCCACGACTGGAATGTAGCTATTGATGGCTACAGGCTGTTCAGAAGGGACAGGCGAGGAAGGAGGGGCGGAGGCGTTGCCCTTTACATCAAGAAATCAATACAGTGTGAAGAGCTGGCCCTGAAGAATAGCCATGAGCAGGTCGAAAGCTTATGGATAAGAATCAGAGAGAGAGGCAACAAAGGGAACCTGGTGGTTGGTGTCTACTACAGGCCGCCAGATCAAGAGGAGCCGACTGACGAAGCGTTCTTCCTCCAACTCTGGGAGGCTTCGTGCTCGCAGGCTCTCGTCCTGCTGGGGGACTTCAACCACCCTGACATCTGCTGGAAAACCAACACGGCAAGCTGTAGGCAATCCAGCAGGTTTCTTGAATGCATTGAGGACAACTTCTTAAGCCAGGTAATAGACACCCCTACCATAGGGGATGCGATACTGGACCTGGTGGTCACCAATGCAAGTGAGCTCGTCGGAAATGTCAAGATCGGAGGCAGCCTGGGCTGCAGTGATCATGCGCTGGTAGAGCTCACACTCCAGAGGGAAATGGGAAGAATGAAGAGTATAGTCAGGACCCTGAATTTTAGAAAAGCAAACTTCCAGCTCCTCAAGGAGATAGTAGGAAGGACTCCCTGGGAAACGGTCCTCAGAGACAGGGGAACAGAACAGAGCTGGCAGCTCTTTAAGGAAGTGTTCCACAGAGCGCAAGAGCTCTCGATCCCCAGGTGTAAGAAATCGGGCAAAGAAGGGAAGAGACCAGCATGGCTGAGACGAGACATGCTGGACAAACTAAGGAGGAAGAGGGAGCTGCACAGGCAGTGGAAGCAGGGACAGGCATCCTGGGAAGAATATAGGGACGCGGCCCGGTTGTGTAGGAATGGGGTCAGGAAGGCCAAGGCTCAGCTGGAGCTAAACTTGGCTAGGGATGCAAAGAATAACAAGAAGGGTTTCTACAGGTATATCAGCCGGAAAAGGATGGTTAAAGAAAGCGTACCCCCGCTGATGAGCGAGACTGGCAAGCTGGTAATAGCAGATGAGGAGAAGGCTGAGGTACTCAACAACTTTTTTGCCTCAGTCTTCACTGGGAAGCTCTCTCCTCATCCCACCCGAGTTGATGGATGGCATGAGGGAGACAGGGAGGGCAAAACCCTTCCTGCTGTAGGAGAAGATCAGGTTCCTGACCACCTGAGGAACCTGAATGCGCATAAGTCCATGGGACCTGATGAGATGCATCCCAGAGTCCTGAGGGAATTGGCCGATGTAGTCGCCAAGCCACTCTCCATGATAGTTGAAAAGTCATGGCAGTCAGGTGAAGTCCCTGGGGACTGGAAGAAGGGAAACATTGTGCCCATTTTCAAAAAGGGTAGAAAGGAAGACCCTGGGAACTACCGACCTGTCAGCCTCACCTCTGTGCCTGGGAAGATCATGGAACAGATCCTCCTAGAAGCTATGCTAAGGCACATGGAGGCCACGGAGATAATTCGAGATAGCCAGCATGGCTTCACCAAGGGCAAGTCCTGCCTGACGAACCTAGTGGCTTTCTATGATGGTGTGACAGCATCAGTGGACAAGGGAAAACCAACAGATGTCATCTATCTGGACTTCTGCAAAGCCTTTGACACAGTCCCCCACAACATCCTTCTCTCTAAATTGGACGGCTATGGATTTGACGGGTGGACTGTTCGGTGGATAAGGAACTGGCTGGATGGCCGCATCCAGAGGGTAGTGGTCAATGGCTCGATGTCCGGATGGAGACCGGTGACGAGTGGTGTCCCTCAGGGGTCCGTACTGGGACCCGTGCTGTTTAATATATTCATCAATGACTTAGACAGCGAGATTGAGTGCACCCTCAGCAAGTTTGCGGATGACACCAAACTGAGTGGTGCGGTTGACACACCAGAAGGACGGGATGTCATCCAGAGAGACCTGGACAGGCTGGAGAGGTGGGCCTGTGTGAACCTCATGAGGTTCAACAAGGCCAAGTGCAAGGTCATGCACCTGGGTCGGGGTAACCCCCAGTATCAATACAGGCTGGGGGAAGAAAGGATCGAGAGCAGCCCTGCCAAGAGGGACTTGGGCGTGCTGGTGGATGAAAAGCTGGACATGAGCCGGCAATGTGCACTGGCAGCCCAGAAGGCCAACCGTACCCTGGGCTGCATCAGGAGAAGCGTGGCCAGCAGGTCGAGGGAGGTGATTCTGCCCCTCTACTCTGCTCTGCTGAGACCTCACCTGGAGTACTGCATCCAGCTCTGGAGCCCTCAGCACAAGAAGGACATGGAACTGTTGGAGCGGGTCCAGAGGAGGGCTACTAAAATGATCCGAGGGCTGGAGCACCTCTCTTATGAGGACAGGCTGAGAGAGTTGGGCTTGTTCAGCCTGGAGAAGAGAAGGCTGCGGGGAGACCTGATTACGGCCTTTCAGTATCTAAAGGGGGCCTATAGGAAAGATGGGGATAATCTTTTTAGTAGGGCCAGCTATGACAGGACAAGGGGTAATGGCTTTAAACTGAAGCAGGGAGGTTTAGACTGGATATAAGGAAGAAATTCTTTACAACGAGGGTGGTAAAACACTGGAACAGGTTGCCCAGAGAGGTGGTGGAGGCCCCATCCCTGGGAACATTCAAGGCCAGGTTGGATGGGGCTCTGAGCAACCTGATCTAGTTAGTGGTGTCCCTGCTGACTGCAGGGGGGTTGGACTAGATGACCTCTAGGGGTCCCTTCCAACCCAAAACATTCTATGATTCTATGATAACTTAATTGACTGGATTGACATTCATTAATGCATATTTCATATGATAAGTCCTTAAGCATTATCAGTCACTATAACTATGTACACAACTAATCCTTAACAAACTTATGCTTAGTTATGCAGTTATAGAGCTATGCTGTGATTGTACAATACAACTGGGCAGAGTCTGTACAGTTACTATTAATACTATGGTACTCGATTGTTCTTACCCGCAGAGGCAGAGATGGAGGATAAAGAGCTCTTTGAGCTCTTCACCATCTTTCCTCTCTCATCTTTGGTATTTATAAACTTTGCACTCCCAAAAGATAAGGGGGTGATGTCACCAATTCCTGACACAGTTTGTCTTATTTTTATGACTGGATATTATCTGTGTTTCACTAAGTATCTTTCCTGCTTATTCAGTAGGATTGTTGGGGTTCCATCAAACACATTTCCTGTTTATTATCAGTCTTGTGATATCTTACAGATTTTACTACTTACACTTGATTTCCTGCACACCGTTTTTCTTCTGTACCACAAGTTTCCCGTTGTTCCTTCTCAGTTACATACTATTTATACATTTATGTTTATCTATGTCACAACATACGTATTGTTAGTTATGCAATTAGTATGATTACCATGCTGGAAAATACTTAGATATTACTGTGTTTTTGACTGGGTTGAAGACCAGAAAATACTGGGAAGGAAGATGTAAAGGAGAATGATTCTCCTTAATTTTTCTCCTCTTTATAGACTGAATACAAAATTCAAATAATCTGTATTTAGGTTCAAGATTACATGAGGTTAACTCAGAAGATGACACCAAGTTGGGTGAGACTGTTGACCTGCTTGAGGGTAGGAAGGCTCTACAGAGGGACCTGGATAGGCTGGATTAATGGACCGAGGCTGATGGTATGAGGTTCAACAAGGCCAAGTGCTGGGTCCTGCACTTGGGTCACAACAACCCCATGCAATGCTACAGGCCTGGGGGAAGAGTGGCTGGAGAGCTGCCCTGCAGAAAAGGACCTGGGGGTGTTGGTTGACAGCCGGCTGACCATGAGCCAGCAGTGTGCATAGTGCATAGTGTGGCCAGCAGGGCTAGAAAAGTGATTGTCCCCCTGTACTGAGCACTGGTGAGGCCTCACCTCAAATGCTGTGTTCACTACAAGACAGACATTGAGGTGCTGGAGTGTGTCCAAAGGGCAATGAAACTGGTGAAGGGTCCAGAGCACAAGTCTTACGAGGAGTGGCTGAGGGAACTGGGGTTGTTTAGCCCGGAGAAAAGGAGGCTTAGGAATTATTTCTTCACTGAAAGGGTTGTCAAGCACTGGAACAGGCTGTCCAGGGAAGTGGTTGAGTCACCATCCCTGGTGGTATTTAAAGTACATGTTGACATGGCGCTTAGGGACTATGGTTTAGTGGTGGACTTGGCAATGTTAGGTTATGGGTTGGACTCAGTGATCTAAAGGTGTTTTCCAGCCTAAATGATTCTATGATTCTATGATTAATACTACCCTCCTTAGAAAAGAAGAAGGGCTTCCTGGTACAAAAAGACAGATCTTTATTCCTGTATCTTCTACAACTGACTTGTTAAAGAACAAATTATATATTAGGTCTTTCTCAGATCAGGGCATCACTCATGGATGTTACATATTCTGATTGTCATGCAAAGCTTTGCTAGGACAGTGACATGAAGCATAATCCAGCCTGATTTATATATAGCTGTTCTATACTCTTACTTTTCTTTATTGTACAAATATCTTTTTTTTTTTTTTCTTTAGGATCTCGTTTTCCTCTGGGTTTAAGGCCATTTCCTGAAATGTTATTAAATAGAGCTTGTAAAAAAAAAATAATCAGGAACATTTTATTAACAGAAAAGGTACTTTCAACTGTCCAAAAAGACTGTGTTTGTCTGATTTTTTAACAATAACAAAAAAATCTGAAAACTAGAAAACTGAAGAAGTTTACATTGTAATTTTTCAGTTCCTTACCTAGGACATTGAGCAGTTCATTAAAGTGTGAGTACTAAAACATGAAAGAAAAAATACAAATTTGAAGATTTGGTAGTAATGGCTTTGAACTCTTCTCTAGATTTGCTACCACATCCAATAGTCCTTATAATGAGAGAATTATAGCAAAAGCAAGCATGTTAATTAAGTAAGTCAGTCATAAGAAATCTTTAGTTTTCACAATAAAATAGTCTGGCATACAACTGAATTATTTTTATAAACCAACTGTAAATCTCATATTCACCTACAGTGATGAGTAACTTTGAAATTAATAGTAAGGATTAGAACAAATGAGTACAACTATGAGTCATTTTATGTAATGGAGAAAAAAAACCCTGTTTAATAGAATATTGCCATACAATCCATGTTTCCTGCTTTGGAACTGAGCATATAACAAAGCATTTGCAGAACAGGAAACCATGAACCTATGATAATATTTCATTCTTTGGACAACACTTCTTCATTCCCTGATGGAATTGTATTCAAAATATGGTTTTTTTATTTTTTAAATGAGAATTCAAACCATATTTTAATAGTTTTTTTTTTAACATATATCCCTGACTCGTGTGAGCTTTTTAATTTTTTTTTTAGTTTTCCATGCCAAGATGATTTATTTGTTTGCTTGTTTGTTTGTTTGTGTAATTAAACTGGAATTAATCACTGTTAGAAAACTAAAGAGCAAATGTAGCAAAAAGGAGACCAAAGTAGGTGGTAGTTTAAGGGGTAATCAATGTCTTCAAAATGTATGGCAATTTCCCTTTCAGGTTGTGATATTCTCACAGCCTCACAGCTCTGCTAGAACTAGCAGTAAGTTAAATGCTGTGTTAGAAACTAACAAAAGATATTGTGACTGGATGAGGCTTTTGGGATATATTAAAATTCCTTGGGTGTCTTCTACTTATAGTGATCTAAAAGGAATAAAACTTGAAGGTAAGAGCCAATCTGCCTTTTCTATATCTGCCTTGTACCACAGCTTAGATGGCTGAATGAATACTGAACTTTTTCTGTCTTTTTCTAACTTCCTCCGTTTGTCTAGATGAAATAGGCACCTCAGGGGGTACGTTATTCTACCTAAATTGGACACCTACCCTAAAATAGGGTAAATTGTTCACTGGTGGTGTATTGACTGCAGAAAGAATTGTGGTTGATAAGTTGTGTGCAGACAACCAAAATGAGGATTTAACTTATTTCTACTTTTAAAACCTAATGCTTCTTACAGAACTGTAGAGGGAATGTCAATGACAACACTTCAGGACTGTACTTTTCAACAGCTGAAAACAGGTGTGATAAATCTCAGCACTTTCTTGAACCAGCTTACTAAAGCTCAGGTTCAAGCTTAAGCTAGGTGCTGAAGTAAAGCATGTGAGATCTTATTCTGAAAAGACTCTCTTCCTTTATTGTTTTAAATATCTCTGTCTCTATTTAACATCACAGTACAACAAACAACCTCTTTCTTTTGCTAGAGCTTTTGCTTAGAAAATTCAGAAACGAAGATGAGATAGTTAAGGGATGCTAAGAATAGCTGCCTTCTCCAGCTGCTCTATCCCAGGACCCCTCCTGCGTGGCTGCTGGAGCCCAAACTGGTGTACACACACACACACACACAGATGTCACTGACACAGCCGGTCACACAGATGGCCACAGAGCAGGTGCTGCCCCCAGCAGCACCCAATTTCAGGGCTCACAGCAGACACAGGCATAGCCATGTCCCTTCCTCCTCTTGGGCGGGCAGGGGCTGAAGGCCACTGGTGCAGCACACACACCACGCTCTCCTCTTTCACAAGCACACACACATTCACAGATCCCTAAGCACCAGGACAGCCCCTCTGCCTGCCTGGCACCTCTTCCCACATACCAGCCTCCTTTACGTGCCCCGTGGCTCCCTGACCCACTGGCTGGTCCAATTGGATACTCGCTACAAACTTGTTCCATGGGCGCTCCATTAACCCCTTGAATACCAGCACAGACCCTCTGCCCAACTGATACCCCTGCCTGGACCTGGGGCCTCCTACTTGCTACCTGGTCCAGCTTGGAGTTTGCCAGTGGCTCCACATGCACAGACTACTCAAACCCCACGCACACCCGGTTTGGGGAAGGTACAGCCACTTGCCCCCAGGAGCCAGCACCTGGAACACAGGCTGTGACCTGCAGTCCTGCTCCAGCCACTTGTGCTGAGCCCCTCACTCCCCTCACTCAGGCCTGTCCCCCAGTAGCTTGTTTTTGAGACTTACACCATTCCTGTACCGGTGCCTGGAGGTTAAAGGCCCCAATGGCTCCAGTAGCTGACACCGCAGGCCAGGGGTGGGACACTACCCCCAGTCTGACCCCAGGTGCTGGCACCCTGTCCTCCCACACCGGTACCCCTTGTAGCTGGCACTCAGCCCTTGCAACACTGACACACATGGGACAGGGAGGAAAATTACACTGAGAAATCATTACAAGAAGATTTAATAAGATAGGGCAACCTGCAGTGATCAAGCATAAGGCTCAGCCAGACAAGAGTACTGACCAGCCTTGTTTTGCATGTGGCCAAACCCTTTGATACCACTTTCTGACTACCCTCCTTTGTTGTTCTCTGTTCTCCCTTCCCCTACATGTTCCCACATGGGTCTGTACAGCTCTTTCAATACCTACACCCCTCCCAGTCCAGGTCTCCCCTGGTTTACAGTCTTATCAGTTGCAATGTCTAGGTTGATCTTCATGGAACTGGCAGCTGTAGTTTCTTGATAGCCCATCAATGAGTGAGTGGCAAGGTTTGTGTCTTGTCTCTATGTGTGTTTTGTCAGGTCTGTATCTCTCACTACCTCCCTTATAACTTGTCCCTCAACTTAGTGTCTCTGTGAGTTCTTGTTTATTATCCCTTTTCTTATTATCCTTTTCTTGCATTGAAAAAGGTCATTGACCAGATAACCTGAAACGAGTCGATGTTCTCTCCTTCCACTTGTTCTTACAGACATCACTTACGCATTAGCTACAGTGTCCTGGTTTCGGCTGGGGTAGAGTTAATTTTCTTCACAGAAGCTAGCATAGTGCTGTGCTTTGGATTTAGTACTAGAAGAATGTTGATAACACGCTGATGTTTTTAGTTGTTGCCAAGTAGTGCTCAGACTGCTCAAGGAATTTTTGAGCTTCTCCTGCTCGGCCAGGTGCATAACAAGCTGGGAGTACAGCACAGCTAGGACCCAAACTGACAAAGAGCTATTCCATACCATATAACGTCATGCTCGGGGGGGTTAGTCAGTCGGTCGGTCGCGGGGGAGTGATCGCTGCTTGGGTACTGATCACTGCTCAGGGACTGATCGCGGCTCGGGGAGTGATTGCTGCTCGGGACGGTCTGGGCATCAGTCGGCGGGTGGTGAGCAATTGCATTGTGCATCATTCGTTTTGTATATTCTGTATATTTTGTTATCATTCTCATTATTACTATTATTATTATTTTCTCTTATTAAACTGTCTTTATCTCAGCCCTCGGCTCTAACCTTTTTCCCCTTCCCGATTCTCTCCCCCATCCCACTAAGGGAGGGGGAAGTGAGCGAGCGGCTGCATGGTGCTTAGTTGCCAGCCGGGTTAAACCATGACATTTTCATTATTGAATCCACAGTAAAAACAAACAAACATACAACAGAAAAAACAAACACCCTCCTCCTAAAACAAAACCACAAACAAACAAACAAAAACAATTCCCCCAAAGCAACTCTCACCTGACTATCAGGCACTTGAGTATGGTAGTGCATTGGAGGTCTCAAAAGTGCCAAAGGAATAGTTAGTCAACATAACTACCATCTCACCTGCACTCCGTCAGATTGTTTGACATGTCTTAATTCTGGTAATGCTCCATTCATCCACAGAACCTCAAGAATAGTCTCAAGATTCAAGTGTATATATCATAGAATCATAGAATCACCGTGGTTGGAAAAGACCTTTAAGATCATGGAGTCCAACCGTTAACCTAGCACTGCCATCCCACCACTAAACCATGTACCTAAGCACCTCATCTATCCTTCTTTTAAAGACCTCCAGGGATGAGGACTCCACCACCTCCCTGGGCAGCCCATTCCAGAGCCTGACATCCCTCTCGGTGAAGAAGTTTTTCCTAATGTCTAGTCTAAACCTGCCCTCGCGAAGCTTCAAGCCATTCCCCCTCGTCCTATCATCTGTTACCAGGGAGAAGAGGCCGACCCCCACCTCTCTACAGCCTCCTTTCAGGTAGTTGTAGAGGGCAATAAGGTCTCCCCTCAGCCTCCTCTTCTCCAGACTAAACACCCCCAGTTCCCTCAGCCGCTCCTCGTATGACTTGTGTTCCAGACCCCTCACCAGCTTGGTTGCTCTCCTCTGGACCTGTTCCAGCAAGGCAACATCTTTCTTGTAGTGAGGGGCCCCAAACTGAACACAGTATTCGAGGTGCGGCCTCACCAGCGCCGAGTACAGGGGCACGATCACTTCCCTACTCCTGCTGGCCACACTATTCCTGATACAAGCCAGGATGCCATTGGCCTTCTTGGCCACCTGGGCACACTGCTGGCTCATATTCAGCCGGCTGTCAATCAGTACCCCCAGGTCTTTTTCCACCAGGCAGCTTTCCAGCCACTCTTCCCCAAGCCTGTAGCGCTGCATGGGGTTGTTGTGACCAAAGTGCAGGACCCGGCACTTGGCCTTGTTGAACCTCATACAATTGGCCTTGGCCCATCGATCCAGCCTGTCCAGGTCCCTCTGCAGAGCCCTCCTCCCCTCCAGCAGATCAACACTACCACCCAGTTTGGTGTCATCTGCAAATTTACTGAGGGCACACTCAATCCCCTCATCCAGGTCATTGATAAAGATATTAAACAAGACCGGCCCTAGAACTGAGCCCTGGGGGACACCGCTTTTGACCGGCCGCCAACTGGATTTAGCTCCATTCACCATGACTCTCTGGGCTCGGCCATGCAACGAGTTTTTAACCCAGCAAAGAGTACACCCATCTAGTCCATGAACTGCCAGCTTCTCCAGCAGAATGCTATGGGAGAGACTGTGTCGAAGACTTTGGTGAAGTCCAGGTAGACAACATCCACAGCCTTTCCCTCATCTACCAGGCGGGTCACCTGGTCGTAGAAGGAAATCAGGTTGGTTAGGCAAGACTTGCCTTTCGTGAACCCATGCTGACTGGGCCTGATCCCCTGATTGTCCTCCATGTGCCTGGTGAGCACACTCAAGATAAACCGCTCCATAATCTTCCCGGTACCGAGGTCAGGCTGACTGGTCTGTAGTTCCCCGGATCCTCCTTCCGGCCCTTCTTGAAGAGAGGCGTCACATTTACCAACCTCCAGTCATCTGAGACCTCCCCTGTTCTCCAGGACTGCTGATAAATGATAGAGAGTGGCTTGGCAAGCTCCTCTGTCCGCTCCTTCAGCACTCTTGGGTGGATCCCATCCGGCCCCATAGACTTGTGGATGTCCAGGTGGCATAGCAGGTCAAAGACTGCTTCCTCCTGGATTATGGGGGGTTCATTCCACTCTCTGTCCCCATCTTCCAGCTCAGGAGGCTGGGTACCCTGGGGATAACTTGTCGGGCCATTATAGACCGAGGCAAAGAAGGCGTTGAGTATCTCAGCCTTTTCCTCATCCTTAGTGGCAATGTTCCCCCTTGCATCCACTAGTGGATGGAGGTTCTCCCTGGCTCTCTTTTTGCTGTTAACATATTTATAAAAACTCTTCTTATTATCCCTTAAACAGTGGCCAGGTTAAATTCCAGCTGGGCTTTTGCCTTTCTAATTTCCTCTCTGCATAACCTGACAAGATCCCTGTACTCTTCTTGGGTTGCCTGCCCCTTCTTCCAGAGCTGGTAAGCTCTCCTTTTTTCCCTTAGTCGCACTAGTAGTCCTCTGTCCAGCCAGGCCGGTCGTCTTCCCCGCCGATTTGTCTTACGGCACATGGGGACAGCCTGGTCCTGTGCCTTTAAGACTTCTTCCTTGAAAAACACCCAGCCTTCTTGGACCCCTTTGCCCTTCAGGACTATCTCCCAAGGGACTCTCCCAACCAGCGTTCTGAGCAGGTCAAAGTCTGCCCTCTGGAAATCCATGGTGGCAGTCTTGCTGACCCCCTTCCTAACCTCACCAAAGATTGAAAACTCTACCATTTCATGATCACTAAGGCCTAGATGATTTCCAACCACCACCTCTCCCACCAGTCCTTCTCTGTTAGTGAACAGGAGGTCAAGCAGGGCACTTCCCCTGGTAGGCTCACTTACCAGCTTTGTCAGGAAGTCATCTTCCACACACTGCAGGAACCTTCTGGACTGTTTCCTTTCTGCTGTATTGTATTTCCAGCAGATGTCTGGGAAGCTGAAGTCCCCCACAAGAACAAGAGCTCATGACTGAGAGACTTCTGCCAGCCGCTTGTAGAATTCTTCGTCAACGTCCTTATCCTGGTCGGGTGGTCTGTAACAGACTCCCAACAGGATATCTTTCTTGTTGGCCTTTCCCCTCATCCTCACCCATAAGCATTCTGCCACACCACAAGCGTCAAGCTCTGTACAATCTAAACACTCCCTAACATACAGAGCCACCCCACCGCCTCTCCTTCCTTGCCTGTCCCTTCTGAAGAGTTTGTAGCCATCCATCGCAGCACTCCAGTCATGGGAGGCATCCCACCACGTTTCTGTGATGGCGACTACATCATAATCATCCTGCCTTACAAAGGCTTCCAGCTCCTCCCGTAATATTAAATAGAAAAAAATGAGTGACTTAACCATTGAAACGGATGTAAACCTTTTCTAAGCATGCAAAAGACACAAAAAAATTGTTGTTTTTTATACTAACTTCTACAAAGTATTTGTGTTCAGCTCAGAAAAAATATTCCTACTAAACTGTAGGGTAAGTTCTTTGACATAAACTCTGGTGAGGACAAGCTTCTGAAACAAAGTGTTTCTCATTTTCCAAAAGAGATGTCAGAACAGGAGTACAAAAAAAAGGACTAAATTTGAGATTGAATTTTAAAGAGTTGAATAAATTTGCCTGCTTAAATAAAGAAAAATAATAAGGACCTGCCCCCCCCCCCCCAAAAAAAAAAAAAGAACCAAAAGAAAACTCAAACCCCATTATTCCTTACCCAAAGCATGAAAACCAAATAATGCAAAAGGTTGCAGGAAGAGACCTTCGCTATTACTGAAATATTTCAAATTAGGTAGTGTTTCAAATTAGGTACTGTCTTGAAGTGCGGGATTTTGCAGACTAAGGCAAACTGTCAAGATTCCTAGATAGTGATATATACCTTGTAATCACAGCCCTCTCTGGTAGCAAGAGAATACATTCAGCATAATGAGAAATAGTCAGCTGTTTTAAGATTAAAGTAAAAATGAAAGATAAGAGTGTATTTGAAAATTGTTACTCAATATTACAGATATATGGCACTGTTCTTTAAGATTTGGAGATTCAATAAAATGTACCGAATTTATATATACTGAAAGTGGTTCTGTGTATAGAAGTCTTTACCTGACATTTTAAAAAATAGCTTAGGAGGGGAAAGCTGAGGGAATAGAGATGCAACACTGAATTTGCTTTTTTCATGTTAGCATGAATTTTAAGGTAAAAATGACCCAGAAGTCAGCAATAAAAAGCTTCTGTTGCATTTTGTGATCTTCCAGGATCCTAGATGCACATTATTTAAAAAAAAAAAAAAAAAAGAATAAAAAAGTCACAAACAAGAAAAAAAGAAAATAAAAGAAAAACTTTAAATTGCACGAATGTGTACCAACAAGTAGGTGGATGGTAGTTTTTTTTGTCCCTTTATTATATACACAGGAAAAAAATGACAATCTTAGTCCATGTTGATTTACCAGGGCTTTGTGTGCATCATATATCATGTCTGTCTGCTATATACTGTAAGATATCTTCCTGCAGTTTATTAAATAAAACAATAATGTCTGAACTATTGGCACACTTTTTTCTGAGATTTCTTTTGTTCTTTTTGATTGCTTTCTTGATTGATAACAGACATACCCACTCTACTTTAAATTTGGGTTTACTGTTACATTTTGTTTGAAACTTTCAACAGTCAGGTCAGTCAAGGAGCAATAACCTTGAAAATTTTCATTTCTCTAGAATAACTTCAGAAACATATCCCATGGAGCTTTGTCTTCCCACAAACTCATGCATTTTTATTATTACTGTTTTTCCAATGCCCAAAAGCATTGATTAATGTTATATGGAAAAAATAGTACTAAAATAACCTATATATATTTACCATTTCTAGGAGCTTCCCACTGGAACACAGGAGCAGAATATATGAACAAAAGATAAGCTGATGCTAACAGTCATCTTGGCATCCTCGTTTGTGAAGATGTTTGTCTATTTTGTACTTCTTTTATTTTGTTTCTCCTTTTAAAGTTTCCCTTCCAAAGGCCCTCATGATTTACCTGATACAATTGTTTTGCATCTTAAACACAAGATAAACTGTAATAGGTTGAAGGTAATTTCACCCCCTTCTCCCCATTTGCACTACAGTGTTGGGCAAACATTACTGCACGTCCCATACCTCTAATGGCTTAGCAACCTTAACCAAGATTTAAATTATTGTATTAAACTTTACTGTTGAGCAGGATTTAACACACATACATGGGCAGTTATGGTAATTCAGATCATTCCTTCAATATTCGTCAATGCACTGGCCTCAAACTCTCTGTTTCCTCATAGCTGCACATGTAAAATGCCTCCCGTTTATCCTTCTGTTTCCTATTGCATGTTTATGGTATAATCCATTCTCCTTCCACAAAGAAAAGGAGATCACAAAAAAAGCACATCTAGAAAAGATCAGTCAGAAAGGTAGCATCTTAGGGTTTGGAAATATCTATACATATTTACTTTCCCAAAGTTGCCATGACTTTCTCAAGCTGGGGAAAGCTTCTCCTGATGAATGAACGTGTTAGATGATGAATGATGGAATTAATCTTGGTTTTAGAATCATCATTTAGGTTGGAAAAGACCCTTGAGATATTCGAGTCCAATGATAAACCTAACACTGCCAAGTCCACCACTAAACCATATACCTAAGTGCCATGTCTACAAGCTAATAAGCCTCTAAAACACTTTAGGGGAACAGCTGAAAACATCAACAACATATTTCATTGTTTACCTTTTAAAAAGTACTATTTTTGCCCCCTCCCTACCTACATTTAAACCAAGGTAGACCTTTCTTCATCTTACCTGGGATATCATCCTGACCAGTAATCTGAATGACAATGTGTCATATTTAATGATTAATTATTCTCAGCATCTCTACATTTACCTAAAAATGTACACTATATTCTTAAGTAATTTTCAATACCATTTATTTCACCTAGCTTCAAATGCCTGAAGTTAGATGTCTGGTTTAATTCAGTTTTCTAGTCTTTTTCTATGCTCAGCAATTTATTTCTTTCAGGGAAGAGATTAAATCCTAAGAGAAGTTTAAGATATGTGGAAAGAATTTTTGGCAACAACTATCATGACAACGTATGATAATAAAATTTGCTTCAGTTACAAAAAATATTTCTTATATTGCTGTAATTGTGTTATGAAATGTATTACAATTCCATAGAACCCCTCAGGTTTAATACCTAATCCTGAACAGGATTTCTTTCACAAGACTCAGAGGAAACAATTTACACTACTTTGTACCAATGATGTTGCTGAATCCCCTGTCCCAAATACATATTTTGAAGGTAATTAAAAAGTAGCACTTTCTGCAACTGCATTAGTATAAAAACCCCATGGAAAACACTGAGCCTTGAGATCAGCTGTATTCTTGGTAAATTCTAGGGCTCACAGAAGACTGCCTGTCTGGAAATCCCTTAGTGATGTTTATTTCCTATACCTTAATTAATATACAGGAGGAAAAAAATATTTAGATAGGCAGAAGAGTGATGCTGGCAGAAGAAAGACAAGTCTTGCTGAGAGAAAGAAATGTTGAATATATGAAAAGCAGCTAGAAATACATTATATTCCTCTTACTACTTAGCAAGATAATAGAGGGGGACCCTATATGGCACAAAACTCTCAGATGTTTATTTTAATATTGTCAAGAAGATTTTTAAATTCTGGGCATGGTTTATTTTATGTAGCCCTTAGCCACCCAAAACTGAGAAGAAACAACTTTCACTCAAGGTGTAAAAAAATGCAACATATTTAATAGTAATATCTACAATTTTTATTATTTTTTCCTGGCACTTCAAAGCAGTCTTAAGTTTCTTTGAAGTTACTGCAATAATGATGAAATCTGCAGTAACAGTGTCCGTCAGTTTCATGAAACTAGAATGAATATCATGTGATAAAGACTTTATGCAGTTACATATCATTTAGTAAAACACAGGTGACATTAGCCAGATATTATTAAAATAAACAACTTTAGTTCCCTTGGGTAACAGCAGAACTTTGTCTACTTTAAGACAATGACAAGATTTTGTTCTTCCTTTTACTAGGGATTTATGTAAATTTCATCAAGGATTTTTTATGTAAGTTCCCTCTAAATTAAAATTTACTGTAAAAATAATAAAAAAATAATTGACCATCAAATAAAAATGTTGAGATTAACTAACACTCTGAACTCTTCATTCATAAATTTCAATTTATATGCTGTCCCCATTTTAGTCTTCTACAAAATGTTAAAAATAGAATAAATTATTTAAGTGAGTACTATATTGAAAATATCTCCAAACTACTGATAAATTATTGGCGAAAAATATTTTATGCTCAGTATCAACATGCACAAAAGCAGATGCAACATACTGTTATTCATGAGCTGCTCTAATAAAACTGAACTGAAAAAAAACCCGAACAAAAACACCAAACAACACCACACACCCCCCACAAACCTGGGAGTAAACATCCTCTATAAGGAAATGAAGGAACTGGTGGGGATTTTAACTTGACTAAAATAGAGCCTGATTTGGAATCATTTGGGCTTGATGTAGAAAACAAATATGAAAGCTTAAAAAGTCAAATCCCTACCCCTTTTAAAATATAACAACTAATTGCTAAGAAATTAATTTCCTACAATAAATTTATTTTCTTGTCAGTCTTAGGACGGAGTAGGACAACTTTTCTTGTTGTTGTGTAGTAACTTGAAAATAGTTCTGCTGAAGAAACTTTATTTGGGGTAAAGTATCAGAAATTGTACGTACCTTTGAATGTGGTAATTTACAGCAACAAATAGTGCTTTGCTGGAAAGGTTTCTTAAGAGTTAACTTCTTGGAGACTGTTACTTGAGCACAGCAGATCACATACAAATATTATTACCTTATTACCCATATATACATGATGAACATGATCACCATCTGTAAAACTGGAAAACTTATCTGTAGGTGGTGTAACTGACAGTACCTGAGAGGTTGCACTT
Organism: Gorsachius magnificus; assembly: GCA_034008185.1. NCBI lineage: Eukaryota > Metazoa > Chordata > Aves > Pelecaniformes > Ardeidae > Gorsachius > Gorsachius magnificus. The sequence goes on from CM067081.1 coordinate 41,070,589, forward strand.
AGAAAGTTAACATTAATGGTTCTTGGTAATTCCTATCTTCCTTTTTGTTTCTAAATGTATTCATAAATCTCCAGAGGCTAAATAAAAAAAAAAAAAAAAAAAATGTGAAAGCTAAATTGAAGAAGATTGTGTCATTTTTGTCATTGATTTGACAACCCAAATCAAACAGTTCTTTGAAGGTTAGTGATGAAGACTTCTAATTCTTAAAATGATCCCATAGGGAATAGTGGCTTTTAAAAGCAGGTCTTTAAATATTGATTATATAAAGACAGAAAAAAAATAAAAAGGTGAAATTCAAATTCCTTTTTTATTAACATGCATTCGTAGCCCTTGTACTCTAGTAGAGGGAATTAATGTATAATACGATTTATTTATTTATTTATTTATTTATAAAATAAATCAAGGGGAACATTTAAAAGAGAGTGTGGGGAAAAAACGTGCTCCAAGTTTTTTTAATAATTGGCAAGGAATGGAAATATTTAAATTAGCTTGAATTTTTCTTATGGTTTTACAGACAAAATGTCAATTTGTCTTTTGTAACAGAGAAAATGACACAAGGAATGGGAAATAGGGTTAAACTGTCCAGAAACCAACATCACCTTCATTGAAATGTCTGTGAAATTATCATCTAATGCAGTTCCTGCTGTTCAAGTCGTCTAGCAATGCCAGGCTTGTACAAAACAGGTATGCAGGGATCCTTGGGTGTACCAGACTTCAGCAGGAATCTACAGGTCTATAGAAGAAACATCTCCAACTCAGTTAACTACTTTAGGTGACTGTAATATATAAAGGAGAGAAATAAATTGTTAAGTCATTATTCTTACAACCTGGTTTAGATATGTAAGTTAGTATAAAACATATAAGCTGGTATCTATAGTATCTTAAGTTGGTGTAAGAAGTATAATTCTCTCTATTGGCTGCAAAGGTAAGCAATAGTGGCTAGCTCAGGTGTCACAGATGTCTATAGTTTAGATCCAATGTGGATTGTTTAGATGAATCCACGTGCCATAGCTTGCTGAGATCCACAACCTGTCTTCCCTCTGTCTTAGATCTTATCCCTCACAACTAATTCCAAGGTCAGCTTTTTAAGGAACTAGGTCCCTTCACAGCATTACAAACACTCTGTGAATTATCAGCTCTGAGCTTATGCAAAGATAAAAAAATATTGCCAGCAGGATAGTCAGTGAGAGGGATATGCCAGACTCATAAATACACATACTGTGATCTTCACAGCAAGACCTAAAAATCCAGGCCTTCTTTAATTACAAAATGAGAAAGTCTGGAGCTGTTCTGCTGTGTTTCTTAGGCACCAGATGTCCTGGAAAGGAAAAAAGAGTTTAGAAGCAAGAATGTTTAAAATAAAGTATGAACAAGGAAGTATATACTCACACATGGTGTATTAAGTCACATAAGGCTCATCATTCTGAGGTTTCAAAATTAATCTTAATTTTGGACTTGTAGTTAATCACACAATTAAACAATGTTGCAGTATTTTATTTATTTATTAGTGTAGGTCTTTATTCAAAACATATGAAAGTAAATGAAATACTAGCTACTGATTTCTCTGGGTTTAAGATCAGGTTTTTTGGGCTGTATTTTTACATAAAAAATTTCTTATACTTTATACATTATAGACTCTAATGAAAGAGAAAACTGAAATAAACAAATAATTTTTTATATGATTTTTTCCCCTGGAGCCCATAAGATACTTTCTTTTCTTTTCTGCTCTGTGGTTTGAACTCATGCTCCCAAAGTAGAAAGATGAATGTTTATTTTGGGGGCTAGAAAGTATGATGTTGTTATTCCTAGTGCAGTCAGTTTATTGGTCTGACAAAGAAGGCTCTCAGTACTTGTCTGGCTTGTCTGAGTCTGAACTAATAGTTTTAAATGTTATAGTAATTATCTGGGAGAAGTTGACTAGTGCCTAACTTGGCTTGGCTTAGCTCTGTGATTACCCTATATGGTAAAGGTCTGACAATCCTATGCAGCCACTAAGAAGAAAAATATTACCCCATTACAGTGTTTTGGGAAACTATTATGCTGCTATAACTAACAGCTTAGTGTTGCAAACAGCCAAATGTTTGATGGAAACCAAGGGAAAAAAGAACAGGTAAGCAGACTGTGTTGAGAAAATCTATAAAACCAGCCCCAGGTGGACCCAAGATTGAGGTATACTTCCACCATGAACATCCTATCCTTCTTGGAAAAGACTTAATGAAGCTGATGACTCCTCTTTACCTCCCTCACCCCCATCCTTTGGGAGGGGTGAACCTGCAGGTTTTATGACTCAGAGGTGCACCAGCGGTGAGCCTAATCCCAGGGAAAAGGGGTTGATACTATGAAGCCCATGGTGTCAATAATTTGTGACTGTTACTGTCATTGCAATTGGACCAATAATACCTGTTTGCTGTGTTTTAATTAGACTGTTAAGATTTTAATTAGACTAACAATAAATTATGAGCACATATCACCTATGCTCACTTTTGCCCATAGAAAAAATTTAAGCATAACTTTTTCAATAGATATGATATCACTCTGTCTAAATCTCAAGAAAATCCCAATCTCTGCTTATCATCTAGACTTGGTATTAGTTTTCATGGTCATTGGACCAGCTTACTTGAGGAAAGTTATATTGTTATTTCTTTTGTCTATCATATGTACAATTGTTATTAAACACTGAGGGTTTTTTTCTATTAAAAATGTTGCCTTTTCTCCTTTGCTAAGGAAACTACCCTTTGTTTAGGAATCTACTACTGTGTGAACACTGTGGAAGCACACAAAAGCTACATTTAGGCTAGTAAATTAAACATGTCTAGGACTGTTCTTTGGCGATGAGGCCAGCTGGCATATAACAGCTTGTATTCATATTATTAAATTCTCTTACTCTCCAAACAGTATGGCTACATCCTAATTAAGAATCCTCTTTCTTCTATGGTGTCTCCCAGAACATACTTGGGAATAACTGGGAAAAGTGTTACTTGGCTCAGGCAAAACGCTGCCAGGGACTGTTCTGACAATTAAATATTATAGAGAATTGATTCCTAGTGACTTGGAAGTGGTAGTATAGATTTGGCTTAAAAATGTGATCCATCTATATATTTACATATTTCCTTCATTACACACTTAAATATTATCCCATCATAATAGATGAACACCTCTCAATCATCTCTGTAATTAGCTGCTTTGCATAGTAGAGAAGTATATTTATACTTACTATATTTCAGTGATGGAGAACTAAGGCACAGAGGGTAAGGCATATTAGTTATAAGGCATGTAAGTTATATTCTTAGACTACATTTACTTACTAGTTTGAACTTGATCCAGCAAATAACTCTGATTTATGCATGTTTTTAATTATATTAGATATGTTAATTAAGTAATTTCTCATGTGTTTTAATCTGAAGAGAAGTATTAAACCTCTATTTTTCAAAATAGTTATACATAAAAAGACACAGAATAACTCAAATATATGGAAACTGATATTCCTTCACATCAGCTTGACTCTTCCTCTTCTAAAAATGTGAAGAATTTTACAAATTTTAACAAAGTTTCAGCTCAACAAATAGATATGGGTAAATTGCTTCCAGATTAAAGTGTATTACATAAGAATAGAAGTAAGAAAAAATAAAAATTCTCTTTCTTAGAGGATATTATTTTTAAAAAAAAAGATGTAAGAACTTGACATAGATTATTTGTCAGAATTGTCTGTGAAATGGAAATACTGAGGAAATTTCATTTCTGAATTGTTTTCTTTGGATGTTCCATTTCCACACTGAAAGTTATATTACTGCTTAAATTCTACTAAAAAAATTGTTTGAATACAAGGAATAGCAGAAATATAGTGAGAAAAAATTAGAATCAGCTATACATGTAAATGTCTATTTATCATAGAATTAGTATGACTTTCAAACTAAAATTAAGTATGCAATTAGGTGCCAGATTATAAGGGGCTTTATGCCTATACTTGTGTAAAACACAGTGACTGCATTTTTTTTATTATTGAAAAGTTGTTATTTCCAGTGGCTTAGTAGCAATATACAGATTCATTGGTTCATACCCATACACATATTCATATGAACCTCAATTATGTGAAGCACTCAAGCATGTAATTGACTTAAATAAAGAATGTTGACAAGCATTAAGCTATTTTCTAAGTAGAAGTAGGATTATACACATTCTTAAAATTAAGAACATACTCAAGAGCATTGAATCAAGTCTGAAAAAGGGACAGTATAATTTGCTGACTCATCACCAGCACTTATAGAAGTATTCAGAGCTTTTTTTCTTTTCTTTTGAAATGCTTTATTCAAATGCTAACTAGGTTTGTCCCTGTTCTGCTTGCTGGAGTTTATAGCTTGAGGTTTCATTACAGCATATTCAATCCATTTCAGGTAAGAAAATTAATAGCTTTGAAATCTTTATATCTGAGTAGCCTTTAAATTGATTTATCACAGCCCTTTTTGTATGAGGATGGCCTATTCATACTAGCAGAGATTTGTCTGCCTTGCCTACACTTATCTACTTATAAAATGCTTTCTTAAACATTTAAATAAAATCTTTTCCTTCTCCCATAAAACAATTAACAATTTGTAGGAGAGTTATTGCCAATAAATGTATTGCACTAAGGAGTCTTTTTTACTCTCCCAGTCTCTCTCTCTCTGCCATTAAGTATTGGTAAAACAAAGCAGAACAGTTTTCTAAAGAAAAATGAGAATGCAATTAATCCACATTGTTTTGTTTCCTCTTTTTCACAGAGACAAATTACTCAGGAAATGCAGGGTCTAAATTCAAGTCTGGTGCAGTGAGAATTCAATTTCTTATCCATTAGTGTTTCCTAGTCACTAGCCTATTTATCCAGGCCTCCAATTTTCATATTGATTAGATTTTCTTCTAGAGAAGTTGGAGGCAAGGGAAGTTTCTTGAGTTTGTCCTTCAGTTGTGCTTACAGCATTGACAGATGCTTTTCTATGTTTGGTGTGGGTGTGGGTGAGCTCACATCTGAGCTGTGTCTGGATCCGGATTCTTCCTGCTCCTCCTCAGATGCCCTGATTCTCTGAGAATGAAACAAAGAAATCCTGGCATATAAGAAGTCATCACTCTAGTAAATTCCTCTCTGAATGTCTGAAGATCAGCATTACAGGCAAGAAAAGGGCCAATACCTGCCCCATACTTTGGACACAGCTAAGATGTGTAGTCAGACAGCAGGATGACTGAGCACACAGCAGAGCAAACATCCTGCAGTGTAAGCACAGGTAGTCAGTGCCTAAATATCAGAACTGGCACCTAACACGGCAATTATAAAACCTAACACGATGATCTGAAGGATGCAGTTGCCTTAAAAGATCAGGGGTTTGGGGAGGTTGGTTTGGGGCTTTTTTTGTTGTTTCTGAGTGAAATCCAGAAAAGTTGCTTTAGAGTACCACCTCTGTAAAAAGTGAACAAGGAGGTTTAGGATTTTTTGACTGCATGAAGAGCATCCAGTGTTCTATGAATAGCAGAATCCTTGAAGGGACATTCATGACAGGCAGCTTCTTAGAGAAAAACAAGAAAAAATGTGTAAAAAAGAGAATCTCAAAGACAACAGTCCTTCTCTGGGTTTGGTGATTTATTCAAGGTTTCAGAATAATGATCCAATGGCTCACTTCAGGTTACTATATCCTTCCCAGAGTAGTTCTGTACAACTGTTTATGAAAAGAACTGACAAATTATTTTATCTTCAGATAGCACAGCCAGAAAACAATCATTAATTACACTGTTTCTCATTTTTGGTATGATAGCCTACCAGTTGAAAAAACTGTTTGGGAAGTGGATTACATTTATTCAGTTCTGACTTTATTTTGAGTTGAGATGATCAAATTTGCCTTTTCTAGGAGGCTGTTTTAATAACTAAATGATTTCTTAGGGTTTTTTTTTTCCCCTCTTTGGCACTGTGTTATAGTGCAAAAAATAGTTCAAGAGTCATTGGTCCATGGAAGAGGGGGAGAGAAAGAAAGAATCAAAGAAATAATCTGATATTTTAGGTCAATGATGAGGGCATTCACCTGAAAATGTTCCTATGGGCTTTGATGAGTAATAATAACTAACCTCTTGCTTGTTTTAAAAGCAAGAGGAGCGTAGTCATTTAATCTTAATTTATCAGCCAAATCAGAGGTTTTCTCTGAATGGCTGAAAAGAAACTGCTTTCTGTTCTTGAATTTACTCTTTCAAACCATTATAACTGCCTACAGGTTTGTTGTGTTATACTTTGTGTAACACACCTTCTTTGTGCCAAATATATTCTGGGGTAGCTTGATGAAGAGCAGGCTAGATGACAAAACAGTGCAGGAATTTCCTTAACCCAAGCGGAATGGAGCAGTTGTACTCAAGCCCTCAGGGATTATCTCTAGAAGATAAAAAAGAGCAGCTGGAGGTAGCCTTAAAAGGGTCAGAGTTCAGTAAGTTATTTGTTGGAAAGGAAAAATTTGGTCTAGCTGCATTAACAGCAGAACTAGGAAAGAAGAAAAAGATGGTTTTTAACTGAATTGGTTTAAGGAAAATGTTATGTTTTGCAAATTGGAAGTAGATGGAGGAAAGGGGAAAAAAAAGGATTGTCATCTACTCATGAGTAAGTAAAATTCTAGAGCAAAACGTATTTTTATAAATATGGATACGAATGTATATGTTTTCACTAAAACCGATTAGTATTACCTGAGTTCTCCCATGAGAATATATAACATGTAATTATATCTGCTGCTGTCTGCCTGTATTATTATATGATAATGTGACATAATAATTTTAAAGAACAGTGTTATTGTTACTTTTTTCATTATATGGTAAAAATTAACAATATGATCTAATGCATTTTTCAAAAGAAATATTGATTATTGCATATGGTAGGAGAAGAAAGGTGTTCACCGACTTAAGCATTGTAGGGAAGGAAAACTAAGGCAAGAGAACATACCAGAGCCTTCAAATCATAAGCAGATCTTGGGACTGTAGCTAAAATAGTGTGATCTTTGGAAACTGGAAGAAAAGCAGAGACAGGTAAAACAACTGGCAAGCTTCTTGAGGAAACTGGATCATTTATCCAAATGTGGAAACTTTGAACGGCAAGAAGTAAGCAGTGAAAGCTATTCAGCTCCTCTATTACTTGCAGGCTGAAGTATTCTCATACCATTTATTAAGCAAACAAGTTTAGAGGCAGCTAATCCGTGATGCCCATTATGCTGTGGGTTGTCTTCGCTATAGGACTAATCCTTCCTCTGTGTGAACAGTTTGCTATTGACTACTACTGGACCCAGAGTTCCCAGTAAGAAGTGTTGAACCGTTACAACTAACTTATGTAAAATTTTTGAAAACTTTGCCAGAAAAAGTCAGAAGACTTCTATTAAAAGAGACATCAACCCTTTAAGATAATAACTAACAGTTCTTTAGAAGGAATCATATCGCTTGTCATCCAAATGCAGCTCAGTTTTTTTCCCTTCTTCTTTCATCAGTAAACTTAACAGCTGGGGCCTCATACAGGACATACAACTGACAGATAAAGGACTCAGATGCCAAGGTCTAGAATAAATTTTTTAGCAGCAACATCTGTGTCCGTCGCAAAGCCCTTGGCTGATTTCTTGGCTGGCTGCTTGGATGCCTCTGCTCTGTCTGTGACTCCAGTGCTGGCTATGCTAATGGCCATGTAATGGCCCCTGGTGCCCTCTTGGGGAATTAAACTGCTGATAAACTTACTGGCTTGCTGTGTCCCTGGGATCTTTTTTTAGCTTTGAGTGACCTGCAGCTGGAGGGGTTTGCTCCTTATTTGAGAGGAAGGCCCCTGAACAAATGCTCACAAGTTCAGTGTACGCAAGGCCAATTGATGCTGCCAAAGGAATATTTTGCAGTCTGCTCTAAAGCCACATTCTTTTTAGATATAACATCTCCTCAAGCTACTGGAAATACTAAAGATGTTAGAAAGTGAAAAACTCTGAAGACCACAGACTGTAGAGTCATCATTTAATTTAGTGTGTTACAAATTTCACAACAGAGGGTTCATTATCTTACAGAACATATAGAAAACTGTCTGGTTTCCTGCTTTTCTAAAAAACCAGTTCTGCTAAATGTCTCAGAATTGCTCAAGATGATTCATATCTTGAGTCTTTTTTGTTTGTTTGTTTTCCCTTTTTTTATACAGCATATTTAATATTGTTGCAACAGATGCAGACTCCAGTTTTAACTTGCTAATCTCCTTAACTTTTCCTGAAATGCCTGTTTGCCCCATGAGAACTGTTTTCTAAAGGGGTGCTTGGCTCATCAGAAGACAGGGCAGGTAATTCTTTATTGGCAAAAGTACAAGCTTATGCTTTTGTTTTTAATATAAGAACTATTTAAATAGATCCTAAGCCCCAAAGATGTTTGCATGTATTTAAACTTAAGTATCTTGTGAACACTATTCTCTGTCTGTAGTTACTCTCTGGCTTTGCCATGGGCTTGTAATGACTATTCAACTGAATTTTAGCCAAAATACTAATATACAGTTTCTGCAGACTTACTTTTCAAATGTGTTCTTGAAGATGAATGGTAAAGACAGGGTGATGCTCTTTGCCTAGGAGAAATCCTGGTCCCTTTACACACAGAAATACAAAAATCCCTTGGGGCCTGATTTTTCAATTCCCTTGGTTTTCTTTATGTGTTTTGGTGAAATAAAATGCTTGCAAATATAGTAAACATTGCCTACAGGGAATATTAGGGCATACAGAGCAGGTCAATGGAGTGGCTGAGAAAAGGGTGTGTGACTGAAAGCCTCAAGCTATTGGAAACAGAATGAAACAACAGTATTTGCAGAGCTCTGATTTTCTCCAAGATTGGGCAAGCAGGGTTTTGGCTTGCCTCAGAGTACAGTTTCTTCCACAGAGGAGAAATAATAATACAAAAAGAGGATTAAACTCAGTAAGTTCATTGGGTTGTTATAAACTGGGGAAAAAAAAAAAAAAAGAAAAAAATATATATGTGGAGGGGAAGAACACAAACCAAAAAAGACGATTGGAATATCCAATTCTAATATCTAAAACCTAATGTTAGATGTCTGATATACCTAATGCCAGACACAAAGGTGAGATTGGCTCAAGACTGAGGCATCTAACCCTCAGGTGTCTTCTCAACTAGGCTAGATACCTGAGATATAGGCTAATATTATTTTAAATGCACAGAAAGATTGATGCATCTAAGAATAAGTTTCATAAATATCAATGACAGGCAGCTAGGTAGCTGGTACAGAGTTACCAGTTATAAACACATGTGGAGTGCCTATGTTGGACCCCTTCCAGAGAGTTAAGTTTTTCAAACAAGATTAGAGATAAATAATGCTTTGTTCAGAATGACAGTCATATTCCATACCTAATTGCTTAAGACAAGTCAATTTTTTCCTTTCAGAAAGAATAAGAGGAAGGAAATACTTTCAATATTTTATGAAGCAGTGTCAACCAGGGATGTCCCAAATGATCACCTACTTACTAAACTTCACCATCTGTCTGATACTTCTTGACATAGACTTTTATTTATTTAAATACTGTTTGCAAATTCAGATACTGTTTATGCATAAGACCGAAAAAAAATTCAAAATATTTTATATTCATTGATTATGATGCTCTCACAAGAGCTGAAAAATCTGAATAAGTGATTTAAGCCAATCAAAGTATGAATTGGATCTGTAATGAGTCTCTTAGGTAGTCAGATTTTGTACTACCAGAGAGGATACTGTAAACACATTCTTTCTTTTTTTCTGTCAAACTAGGTCTATGCTGACAATGACTACTAACTTCATATGCACAGTGTGCATATGGTACACTAGTATCAGAATTGCAGAAAAAATGTAAGAGTTCAGACGAACAATGAGCATTCTATTTTCTGAATATTCCTTTATAAATTTCTGCTGATATTAATATTACTAATATATATAGACATGTGATAAACTATTACACTATTCATTATTTGGCTTCTAATTTATCTTCTTTAAATAGTATTCCCAGTAATGTCATGCATAAATAGCCGTATGGACTGATAAGAACATGTTGACTAACCATTCAGGAAAGATTTTTCTTAACATTCTTACAGATCAGAAGATTTTTTTTTTTTCCTTTTTCTTAAAACAGCTGAATTTTCATCCAAAAGGAAAAAAAAAGAATAATATCTCCTGGGATATATAAAAAGTAGATCATATCAAGTGCTAGAAAATATACTTTGAGCAACTATCATACATTGATAAATTGGATTTAGGGTTTTAGATTTTAGATTTGTAGGTTTAGATTAGATATACTAGTAAGTCTCCCCAGCCTTCATAATTTGCATGATTCTGCTGTTTAACATTTTATTTATACTACTGCCATTTAGAAAGCAGTTGACTTTTATAACAGCTGATGCAATGGTTTTCTTAGGATGGCACTTTATTGTACTGTAACAAGGTCCTAATAAAAACAATATGAGCTTTTGAATACTAATATAACATAACAACAATATATTGGTGATGAATATCTGTAAAATGAAATAAGAAGTTAAAAAAACCCCAACAAAATACCAATGCAAATGAAAATATGCTTCCTTTAAAGCCAAAAAGGAGAAAATGATATTTTAGAAACAGTACAACTTTTAGTTACAATCTGTAGATTTTTCTGTCTTTTAATTATGTGTTTTATTGGAATTTAGGAAAGGTAATAAACATAGAATCATAGAATCAATTGATTGGAAAAGACCTTAATATCAAGTTCAACCTTTAACCTAACACTGCCAAGTCAAACACTAAACCATGTCCCTAAGCACCACATCGACATGTCTTTTAAATACCTCCAGGGATAGGGACTCAAACACTTCCCTGGGCAGCCCATTCCAATGTTTAACAACCCTTCCAGTAAAAAATTTTTCCTAATGTCCAATCTAAACCTCCCCTGCAGCAACTTGAGGCTATTTCATCTCATCCTATTGCTTGTTACTTGGGAGAAGAGACCAACACCCACTTCTCTATAACCTCCTTTCAGGTAATTGTAGAGAGGAATAAGGTCTCCCCTCAGCCTCCTTCCCTCCAGGTTAAACAACCCCAGTTCCCTCAGCCACTCCTCGTAAGACTTGTGCTCCAGACCCCTTACCAGCTTTGTTGCCCTTCTCTGGACATGTTCTAGCAATGCAACATCTTTCTTGTAGTGAGGGGCCCAAAACTGAACACAGTATTCAAGGTGAGGCCTCACCAGTGCTGAGTACAGAGAGACAATTACTTCCCTATTTCTGCTGACCACACTGTTTCTGATACAAGCCAAGATGCTGTTGGCCTTCTTGGCCACCTGGGCACACTGCTGGCTCATATTCAGCCGGCTGTCAACCAGCATCCCCAGGTTCTTTTCTGCAGGGCAGGTCTCCAGCCACTCTTCCCCCAAGCCTGTAGCGTTGCATGGGATTGTTGTGACCCAAGTGCAGGACCCGGCACTTGGCCTTGTTGAACCTCATACAACTGGCCTCAGCCCATCAATCCAGCCTGTCCAGATCCCTCTGTAGTGCCTTTCTACCCTCAAGCAGATCAACACACCTGCCCAATTTGCTGTGGTCTGCAAACTTACTGAGGGTGCACTCAATCCCCTTATCCAGATCATTGATAAAGATATGAAACAGAACTCGCCCAAATACCAAGCCCTAGGGAACACCCCTTGTGACTGGCTGTCAATTGGATTTAATTCCATTCACCACCAGTCTTTGGGCCCAGCCATCCAGCCAGTTTTTTACCCAGCAAAGTGTATGCATGTCAAAGCCATGAGCAGCTAGTTTCTCCAGGAGAACGCTGTAGGAAATTATGTCAAAGGCTTTACTAAAGTCCAGCTCTATAACATCCACAGCCTTTTTCTCATCCACTGAGCAGGTCACCTGGTCATAGAAGGAGATCAGGTGATTCAAGCAGAACCTGCCTTTCACAAACCCATGCTGACTGGGCCTGATCTTCTGGTTGTCCTGGACATTCTGTTGATGGCACTCAAGATGATCTGCTCCATGACCTTCCCCAGCACTGAGGTCCGACTGACAGGCCTGTAGTTCCCCAGATCCTCCTTCTGGCCCTTCTTGTAAGTGGGCACCACATTTGCTGACCTCCAGTCAACTGTGACCACCCTGATTAGGAAGAACTGCTGATAAAGAATTGAAAGTGTCTCAGTGAGCACTTCCACCACCTCCTTCAGTACCCTTCAGTGGATCCCATATGTCCTAATAGACTTGTGTGTGTGTGTAAGTTGTGTAGCAGGGGGCTAACCATTTCCCCTTTGATTATTGGGGCTTCATTCTGCTCCCTGTCCCTGTCTTCCAGATCAGGGGCTGGGTACCTCAAGAACAACTGGTCTTACTGTTAAAGACTATGGCTTTGCCTAAAGGCAAAGAAGGCATTTAGTAACTCAGCTTTTTCCACATTCTTTGTCACTATGTTTCCCCCTGCATCCAATAAAGGATGGAGATTCTCCTTAGCCCTCCTTCTGTTGCTAATGGATTTACAGAAACTTTTTTTTTATTTTATGGCAGTAGCCATATGAATTTCTAGTTGGGCTTTGGCCCCTCTAATTTTCTCCCTGCATAACCTCAAAACATCTTTGTAGTGCTGAGTGGACGGCCCTTTCTTCCAAAGGTCTTAAACTCTTTTTTTCCAGAGTTCCAGACAAAGCTCTCTGTTCAGCCAGGCTGGTCTTCTTCCTTGCCAGCTTGTCTTTCAGCACATGGGGACAGCCTGTTCTTGTGCCTTTAAGAGTTCATTCTTGAAGAATGTCCAGCCTTCCTGGACTCCTTTGCCCTTCAGGACTGCCACCCAAAGGACTCTGTCAACCAGGCAATCTCCATCTGAGAAATATTCAAGCTAGACTTAATATGACTAAGGTCAAGCAGCATCATGCCAGTAGAAGAGCTGGAGTTTAAAAGGAATAGACAACAATCCTGATTTCTTGGATCCCTGTTTATTTTTGTCTTATCTATTGAGGTTTCAATGTATTATATAAATTAAATGAGCCTTGTGATGTACCCTTCAAATGGATCTGTATTTTGAGATCCATTTCCCACATTTCCATTGTGGGAAATTTTGTGGGAAATGTGTGTCAATATTACTAAGACATAAAGGAATCAAGTGGCAAAATCCAAACTCTTGCTAATCATAAGCTTATGAATCTAAGCAAAAATATGTAAGAAGAATAATCATGGATGTGACTTTACTACATTAAATATGAATGTCAGCTCTTGCTCAAGCCCAGCTTCACCTTACATTATCATGACAGGGTTGCAAGCTATGAACAGTTAATGTATTTTAGGTGAACTGTTTGGAGAAGGAAAAGCTTTGGCTAAATGTTTTGGCACAGTCTGCTCAGCCATGCAGAGTGTTAGCATCTTGCCTACCACCACAGCATGTTCATGTGGACAATAATGAGCAATCCAAGCTATATCTGCCTTTATAACAGTTTGGGCAGTATGATGGCAAGCTACAGAGATGCCGCAGCCAGCAGTGGCTTTACGTAGAGTTGACTTGTGGGACAAACTGGGATCGAGCCCATTTCCTGGCCTTTGTTTCTAGCCAAGTTCTCAGTAGCAAAAGCAAGACAAACAAACAAACAAATCCAAACAAAAAGACTGAAATGTACTGATGCCATATTTTGCACTAGGCATACTTTTAATCTCATTTAAAAATACATAGAACTGAAACTCTCTCTTTGTGTAAGATATTCTAGTTTTGAACAACGTTAATGAGAATTTTTCCTATTGTACTGTGAGTAATGTAATTTAGAGACTGTATGTTAAAGGTCTCAGACTATAAGACATTTAGGACAGATATCCTCATTTTTTATTTAGCTCTAATTCACTTTTGTGCAGCAGAGTATTTACTTATGTTAAATTTAAGGTTTAAGTTAATGAAAACTTTGATTTTATTCAAGCAAACTAGTGTGTCAGCATATCAATACAGCTACCTGCAACAGAAGATGATGCTTCGGATAATACTTTCTAACTCTAAGTTGGTAGAAACACAAAAAGTTAATTACCACAGTTGTGCATGTTTGTGCATAAGGTGTGTGTGTATGAATTTTATTGCAATAGAAAAATTCAATTCATTCAGGACCATATTAACAACTTGATATACTGAAATTACATATTTTCTTTCTGCTTTTAAGAACACCTACATCCTTGTCTACAAAACCTTTTAAAAAAATTACAATCCATAGTTACGCAATTAGAAATGTTTCTTCACAATTAATAGCTTGAATCCTTCATGTGCCTTATGACAGCCTATGTAATCCAAACATATACTTTTCTTTCCTCCCACAGGCACCCTTATTCAGCATTCAAGATTTATGGAGTTTGGTTACCATGCAGTTTTTGCAATATGTGTTATATCTATTCAACTTTTTTTCTTTTCTGCACACTAATCAAATGTTACTCCAAAGACAGACTTATTTATCTTCTTGTGAGCTTTTCCTCTGGGGAATGTGAGTGCATCATAAACGTTAATTAATTTATTTTTGTAGCATCCCAGAGAGATTGAGTGGTATCATTTTACAGGTTATGAACAGAGACATAAAGAAATTAAAGTAAAAGTTTTCCATTTGTTTTATCTTTCTGTATGAAATGCCTTTGGACTATTTGGTTTTGAGCTCTAGGATCATGCTTTCTGCAAATCATGCTCCTGAGGTCTCAGGTTTGACAATGAGAAACTCAGGAAGATATATTTATAGGCCATATATGGTCTTCAGTGAAGAAAGCCAACCACATACTGGACTGTATTAGCAAGAATAGCCAGCAGATCCAAGGAGGTCCAAGCAGAGCCTTACTTGATATGCAGCACTTGTGAAGCCACACCTGAAGCTATGGATCCACATTTGGACTCCCCAGTACAAGACAGATATTGATACACTGGAGTGTGCCCAGCGGAGGCCATTGAGACAGTCAGGATGCTGTAGCATGTGGTGTATAAGTAGAATCAGGGTGTGATCAGTACTAGAAAATAAATCTAAGGGGAGATCTTATTGCTGTTTTTAACTATCCATGGAAAGAGTATAGAGGAGATGGAGCCAGACCACTTCTTGTCACAACATATCAAAAGAATGGGAGAATTCAAGCTGAAAATGGAGTATTCTGGTAACATGATATAGTTGTCTCTTTTGCATTTACATTCCATGAGGAATTCAACTGTTTCAACTAATAATTACTATCCTGTTCTTTATTATTTCCACCAGTAAACTTCTTCCCCAACACACATAGAGAACTGTGCAAATGGACTGTGGTCTGTGCAGATGATAGAATTAATCTTCATGTCTAGGTCAAGCCTCTCTTTTATAGTGAGAAAGACAGAGTCCCACTTAATATAATTAAATACTGATTTTAATGTCAAATGCTGTTGTATACTCTTACTTGAGTGATATTAAGTATTTCTTAATACACTCATACTTGATTTTACAAATTTGATAGATAGAGATAGAGATAGAGATAGGTAAAGCCTTTTGATGTATTTCCTGTCAAAAAAGGAAAAACTAACTGAAACGTAAGTAATCAACACAAAAGAGAGATCATTGGATTAATCAGTTCTGATAAAATACTTTTGTACTGAATTTTACCAGTTCTTTGGAAACTGATTTTTTACCAGTCATTTAGTATCTGTCTCTGGCTATCCAGCTCATACAGTTCAGGATACAGTCTCAGCCTATAGCTCTTCCAGCTGCACTTCTTTCAGGAAAAGAAATTGCTGCCCCCAGCCTTCATTCTGCCCCAGTTGCTCATCACTACCCTCTGTCACATCTGCCCGTTAAGCTTCTTGTTTAAGCTTTTTGTGACCTTTTTCAGGAAAAAAACAATTAAAGTTAATTTAAGTGGTTTAATAGCAGGTATTTGCCAACTGAACTGAAATGGTTTAGGAAGCGATCACACAGCTAACAAATCAGAAGAGTGATGAGCATTCCTGGGGACTGGAGATGAGCAGCTGGAAGGGGGAAGCTTCTGAACAAGCTCCTTCCATTCACACAGCTGCAGCTGGACCATTTTTACCTTTTTTGACATTCTTCATCCTTGTTTTATCAAGAACTTCCAACAGGGCTTTGCTATGCTGAGAGCTGTGTGGAAGATATTAGGTAAAGATTGTGAAGGTATACCAAAAAATCAAGCCCAGAGAAACCTTATGGTGAGAACTTTATGGACTTCAAGCCTCTTGAAATAAGAGCAAAACTCCCACTACCTCTGGGGCTAGCTCATCAGTAGACCTCAAATTCCTGTAGTAAAAAAGAAAGTCTTTCATCATGGAAATAATATAAAACAATGTTTATGTGTAATTAGCTTGGATTCAGTAGAGTTATTTGTGATTGCTGTCTTCAAACTTATTTATTATTAACATTACACAGGGTGAAATTCATGGCATTATATTAGTAAGAGAAAACAAGATTTATGGAGCACACAGACAAATGCCTGCCTTCTTGCTTTCATATATCCATCCTCTTGACTTTCACTTAAGTGTAATTTTAAAAGAATAGTCTCAGGTATTATAAGCATGTACAATTTCTTTCATGTAAGATTAGTTCAGATAGATTGCTTATATCTTAACCCTCATCTATTTTTATTCTACAGCTGGATAGCTAATATGGCTAGTGTGTTGTTTGAAGAAAACAGCTTTTATAGGGTATAAGAATCATTTGGATGGCATTACAGATTTCTGATGCCAAGGCCTGAAAAATATTATTCCAAAGGCAGCATCTGGCTTCTTGGCATATCTAGGCTGTAGTTTCTCAGTGCCTCTAGGTCTTTTGTATGGTTGGTCACATTTGAATGTTAATTTTAGTTCCTAAATACTCAGAATAAAATAGACTTTTGACATTTTGTAGAATGTATGTGTAAACACATATATAGTGGACAACTTGTAATACTTCTGCAAAGTATTGCTAGTTCTCTACATCAATATGCCTGTTGATTACCTGCATTCATACTTATGTAAATATCTGTACACATGACAGAATACATATGTAAATAATTATAGGAAGAACTTTTTTCTTTCAGCTGTTAAATCATTATCATTTATGTTACACTGAAGTCATCAGGGACTAGCTTTATTTCTTCATCTTTATGAAAATTAATACTTTACAAGTAATTACAGTAGTTTCCCACATTCTTTAACATCTACAGAAAAAGAGCTTTAGTTTATGGTAAAGCCCCAATTTTGCTCATATTCAGCTGGTTCATTTCTCATCTTTCCATTTTTTCTTCCCCACCCTCCTTGCTCCTTAACATTCACTTCTAAAAAACTACTACACAAATCACTTTTGTCTTTTGCCATTATCCCATCATAGTCAAACTGATCCCCTTCTTTTCCTCTGTTTTCTTCACCACAACTCTGTCCTCATTCTCAATCTCACTCTTTCCTGCTTGCATTAGATTTCTCGATGTTCTTTATTCACTCTGACCCTAGCAATAACTTCTTCCCCTTTTCTTCAGCTCTGTATAGTCCAAAACTTGACCAAAGTCTTTAAAGGAATCAAGAAAGGGTGGAATTTCCTAAAAATGGGGCATGTCACGTTCAGTCTCCAAGTTTTAAAATTCCCATAAGACATTTTAAATCCTCTCCAAAACCCAGTTCTTGACATAGAATTCAGATCTTCATAATTCTGTCACTGTCTAGGGAATATGAACTTGAATGCATTTTAATGGTATTACGGTAATGTATTTTAGAGCACTGACTTTAAGGAAATTAACTTTGTCACCTTGTAATTAGCAGAACTGGGATGGTTAGCTAAAGCTCAAGCAGACACTGCTCATTTTATCAACAAGGGCCCTGTCACTGATATAATGTTTTACAGATTACGTATGACAGTTTTACATCTGCTAAACATCTTTTCACACCAGACATATTTACTTTTCTGTTAGAACTACTGGAAAATTATTCTGAACTGAAATGATCTCCTTTATGATGCAATATACAAATGCATATATTAATTGGCACATATGAGTTGGAAAGATCTTTTTGGTGCAATGTCCCAGAAAAAAGAAGAAAGAACAATATACTCAGACACATTTACAGTACTGAAAGCAGTTTGATGCAGAACATTCTACTTTTCATACTTTTTTTTTTTTTTAATTTTACTAGAGGTGGTCATTTTATTTATTTATTTATTTTGTTATTAATTTTGTCTGCACCAGAAAACAGTCTTAGAATAATTGTGCTTCTGAAGCACAATTGGAGATACTTCATGTCACCCTGGTAAAGAGTGTTTTAAATTATATGTTTGATATTATAGAATTTAGAACTGGTGTCAAATCAGCTCTACTACATCATGAACAACTTGCAGCCATTCTGCAGAGAAACCTCTGAACAGTAAAATATAATCACCATGAGACTTAATTTAGTTGTCATAAAAATTACAGTCAACTCCAACTGCAAAGTTAAACAAAAAAACTTTCCTGAAAAAAAAACCCAAACTTTTTTATTCCTTTTTCTATGTTCTGGATAGTTATAATTCCCTCATTCCAGGGTCACAGAATTGATTAAAAATATTGATACATATTGTTTAATGTATTATATCTCTTATTAAGGTTTTATACCTCCCTTTTTAACTGGCAGGCAAATCAAGACCAAGAGAAGTTAACTGAAGTATTCACAGCCAGAGAGAGCTCCTGAGGGGTTACAAATGCTGGGTATATCAGTGGAAAATCAGTTACCCCTCCTAAAGTATATACAGTGTTAAATAAACCATAATGAAATTTGGTCCTTGCTGATGGCATGTAGCTCCTCAGAGTATATTATGTTTCAACACAGAAACGTAGATGCTGAAGGTACTGATTCAGAGTACCAGCAATACACAAGTATACATGACTTGAAGGTGGCGACTGATGAAATGTTGGCTTTCTAATTATTTTTCTTGTCATTAGGTACTTCAGTCCTAGCCACGTCTCTGTTTAGGAAACAAAATTAAACACCCTGACTCTTATTTTTTTTTTTTCCTTTCTATTCTGTTCTAGAAAAAAAATCTTTTATTAAATAAAATAAAACAACTCTTAAAGCAAAAATTGAGCACTGCCAAAATTAACTCATCTTACAGCCACATAATGAGGACTCTTTCTTAAGAAACGGTTTATATCTTTGATCTTATCAGCATCTGAGTCTTCCCCCATATCTTAGGTTATTGTTCCATCTGCCAGATATTGGCAGATCTTAATCAGAAAGGGATTGAACAGATATCTGTTTATCCAGCTTTTCCACCTTCTATCTCCTTGTCAGAATAAGGCACCCTTCCCCAGACAATGTATTTAAGTTTAGTGCAAGGACCCTTGCAGAACAGACAACAGTTTGTAGTACATTTTGATTGTACAAATGTCAGAATCAATTAAAGGGTGCAAAATTCATTGCAGATTATACCTTCCTAATTAATCAATGACCAGCACATGAAGCTTGAATTAGGGCTGAACAGAATGACACAGAAAACATTTTCTCCACAGTATAGGAGCAACAACTAACCTTTGTTTTCTATATAAAACCAGGGATGTAATGCCAGGAAAAAGTCCGTAATCTCAAATACAGATAGGTAGACTAATTATTTCCTCAGTGTCCAAAATCCTTCTGTTTTTATTTGCATCTCAGTTACACCTAGTTAACTTCTTGCTTAGTTGGTTTCTGGAGATCCAAAAACCAAAGTAGAAAGTGAGGTTTCTTTGAGGCGGTACAGGTAACACAAGAATAAGGGCTTATAATACCTACTTATTTTCTTAAATCTGAACCAAGAAAAACAAATCCAGCTTCTATGTCAGCTCAAATCAACAAGAGAATTCAGGTTCATCATACTGGAGTTTGACTTAAACCTATAAAAACAAAGCAACTACCAAAATCTCTTTCTACCTTTTGTCTTGCCAAATCAGTGTGGGAAACAATAGTTTATTCAGAGAATAAACTTTTCTTTGGAGTAAAATAGCCATATGTTTTCCATAAGAAACTACACATTTTCATCAATACACCAGTAGTGCCTGAGGAAAAAAATAACAGAAAGATGCCTATGTTATATATCATTAGGAGGTATTTAAAGTGCAAATTGACAGAACAAATATTTCGTGGCTAAGAAGAAAAAGACAAGGTTTTCTCTATCACATCTTATAGGCACAGCATAAATCACGATTTTCATTTTTTAGGTAATTGTTCCTAGTTTTTTGCAAACTTATGGCAGATGTGTTCATGAAAAATTATGCCTGTCACAGGAAATTTGGAAAGAGTCCTAGGCTGCCCAATTATGCAAGTTATAGCTCATGTAAGGGACACCTACTCTTTTAAAGGGGAAAGTAGGAATTATAAATTTTCCACAAAGGAAGTTCTGTCTGGAAGATTTAATGATGCTGGGCCATGAACAAAAGATGTTCAGTCAGATTTTTTTGTCTTGTGTTGTTCTTTTCTGACACCCATTTTGTCAACAACAATTGATATTAAGTGCTGCAGTGGTTTGAATCCAAGCATAGGCATTTTATTCACACTTGCTGCTTAATGTATGCTATGTGAAGAAGAAACACAGTGAAAAAACAGGCATATTGCCAACTCCTTGGGTTTTTTTTTCCCTTTTGAAGGAAGTTTTTTGAAACTGTAGGTGCATGTTGTTAATATATGTATTTGTATATTCCTTTAATCACCTAGCTAATATAAGATATAAAATACAAATAACTTGTAAAAAACTGCATTCATTACAGAGTATTATTTGTCTAAATGATTTGTGGAGTCAAAGGGCAGAAGTACCGGTTATGTACACTAAATTACCTCATCTATTGTACAGACCGGCATAGGCCATCACCCACAAATTTCTGCTGCGGGCTTATATCTGGAGCTGTATGTAAAATGGAAGTTCCATTTTATAAGAACTCTTGAGATTTCAGTCATATGTTCTGTCTGGGAAAAAAAGAAAATATTAACAACACAACAGAAAATTCAGTTCAAAAATAAGAACAAAAGAGAGAAAGAAGGGGGGGAGAGGGAAGGAAGGAAAGAAGGAAGGAAGGAAGGATGGACAGACGGACAGATGGATGGACTAGCAAGTAAGCACTGATTTAATATTGCAGCTCTTGTTCTCCAACAGGCACCTGCTTCAAGGAGAATAAGCAAGTCTCCTTCAATAGCCTGTAGGAAGATGAGGTGAAGGAATATTCAGAAGATGTTCAGGAAGTTAAATATATGTTCTGCAATACAGTCATTCAGGCATTGAACTATGTGTATTCTGCAATGGTAGAATCACACAGGGTTTTCTACTAATTCCCTTAAAAACTCTATTGGCCAAGATGTGCTTAAGACTGGAAAATGACACCTAATGGCAGTTAATTGAGCATAAACTTTTTTTAAAAGAAAATCCAACTTTAACTAGATAAAGAGGTCTTCAGTTATGTGGGTCATTAAAATAATGTATACAGTGGCTTTGTTGTAAAACATTAAGGAAAACACCAAGGAAAACATCTAGAGGTCAAAGGTATTACTGAGAAATACTCCCCTAAGTGGAGTATGTCTCCCCAAATGCATGTACTACTGTAATTACTGGACATGTTGATGCCATACCATAAAATTAAAACAAGTGAGAAGGTTATGAGGAAACTAGTAACCATTATTTTGCATCAAAATGTTGTTGTATGATATATACAAACTTAGTAATTTTTTCCTCTGCTGTAACATTTGAAAGGTAGTAAACATATTAATCTAGAAGGATTTTTCTACAAACAACTTTGAAATAAACAAGCCAACCCTCTGTGATTGATTACATGCATGAATGCATACTCTATTTAACTAATTACCAGGGAAAAAAAAAAAAAAAGACTTTTGAGGTATAAAAGCTCAAAAAAAAAAGGGGGGGGGGTGGAGGAAAGAAAGATTTGAGTCCTATGTCACAATCTAACTTTCCTCCATATAAATGTGAATCTTTGTTTTGGTTTAAGAAGCTGCAGTCTGGCCAAAATGAGCTACAGATTCTAATTCTCAAGAGCAGTATGTGAAAACTTTCTAAGAAGTTTTAGTCTACAAGTCATGATTGGCCACTTGCTAGTTCAGTGTATATTCTAAGGCTTGTATCAGTTGTAAATGCACTAGTATTATATTGCAAATATATTATATGTAATCTATTTAACTAGTGAGTTATTTTAATTTATTTTAATTTTTACTATATTGCTTCTTACTGTATATTTGGTTACCAACAGTACAAATCGGTCACTGGATACATTCATACATTTCTTTCATAAGGATCAAGGTTCTAAATATACATTTACTGAAGTAGTGATAGGACCATAAACTCAGTGTTCTATGTTTTTGTAAATACTCTAAATGCATTGTAATCACAGAGGTATCATAAAGATTATAGAAAGTTTAGTTTGCCTGAAAATAGCAATTTAAAAAGTTCTTAATGACAGCCACTGCTTACCTAAAGCATGGTGTTCCATGTAACTTAATTTTTGTTACCAGTTGAGCTACTTATAAATTAACATTTTCTGAATTAATATAATATGAATTTTACTTGACTTTTCTGTATATGCATCACAAGTATTTCCAATTAAGTAATGGAATGACATTTAAAAAAAATCTCTTTAAATTATAGACTGTCTAAAAGGAAAAAGTAATTCATCTTCCTGAAGAGTGAGATAAAGAACTGACATTTCATCAGCACTTTTTATGAATATTTAAGATGTAGAAGGAAATACATTTTGAGAGATAGAGAAAAGTGATATTAGAGAAGGGGGGAAAAGGGAGAAAGAGAGAGGAAGAGAGAAAGTAATGGAAGAGGTTATAAGATACAGTATACAGTTGGTGGTATTCTCGCAGTTATACTGCAATTTGATAATTACCTCAAAAGGTAGAATTAAGTTTATACATACCCACTAAGCACTTACACGAAAAATTTAGAAGTTTCTAATATTCATAAAGCTCTTAACCATTTTCATTGAGCTATGTAACACTTTAACATGTCTGAACAACTAGGTGTCTAATAGTGAGAATGTAGAAAACTGTCTAAATATTGGGTAAGCGCAGTTGCCATCTAACCTGCAGACCATTAAGCATGCTATGTATCCTCTGAATAACCTCAGCCAAAAGACTCTAAAAGTTGTGTGATAGTATCTCTCTAATTCTTCCTAAAGTTTGGCAACTGCACAGTTCATCAAATGTATGGGACCCAGACTGTATTACTCAATTCTGAGGTGATTTGAACTTGGATTTCAGAAAAGCAGAAAAATAGTCTACCTCTTCAACTATGGAATATATAAATGTAGGCTTCTTGCAGTTTTTTCTTTGTATCTGTTCTAAAATGGAACAGAGTACACACTTGAATACATGATTCTGCATCTTAATTCTTTGAATGCACACCTAAAAGGAATGTGGGACTATCTGGCCTGAATTTAATGTTTCAAGAACAGTGTTGTTTAAAGACTGGGAGTTTGGATGGTTTTGGCTTTTGGTTTTTTGGTCAGGGAAGATATAAACTAAAAAGTTGAAAGTACATTTAGGAAGTTTACACTTTAGTTCCTGCTCCAATAATTTTTAAAATACTTATACAAACTAGAATAGTTTCTGCAAGAAAAGATTGGGAGAACTTCATTCAGAATACCACATAGCTCAGTATTTGAATACTGAGTGCTAGACAATGAAATAAAATCAATCAGATCAAACCCTTTATCTTGTCTCAGAAAAATTATTAATCTTTTGGAATTTAAAAAAGATTGTGCAATACCTTCAGTAAGAAAGAAAGATCTAATCTAGTTTAGATGCTGTAGGATAAGATTAACATTTGGAATGTGAAATATAAAATATATTTAAGGCATACCTCTCTAGATGTTCTACTCAGCTTTCATACTGTCATCACTTCACTGTTACTTTTTCACTGTGCTGGTTTCTGTAAACCATATGGCAAGACACTTAAACTTTTACAGTGACACAATATCCTAAGACTTTGTATTGCAATGACAACTTCACTTACATGAAAATACCCAGAATAAGCCAAGAAATGTATGTTTTATTTATTAAGCCTCACTATACGTGTTCTAACACATATATACTTGAAAATATTGCATAGAATATCTCAAATTGGAAGGTACCCATAAGGTTCATCAGGTCCTAATCACTGCTCCTCGCAGGACCACCTAAAATTAAGCCATATGACTAAGAGCATCATCCAGACACTCCTTTAACTCTGAAAGGCTTGGTGCTGTAACTACTTCCCTGGGGAGCCTGTTCCAGTGGCCAGCCATGCTCTCAGTGAAGAACCTTTTCCTAATGTCCAATCTGAACTTCCCCTGATGCAGCTTCATTCCATTTCCTCATGTCCTAAATTTAAGTTAGTGTCTGTAACTGGTAACAGGTATAGACTATCAACATCTGTTCATCGTATTAAAATCACTTACCTCTGAAAAAGTAAAAGAGATGTTTATTCCTATTTCATTCTGTTACGCTATCAGAAGTCAGCAATAAGGTGAATGGTGATGGTTAGCCATACAAAAATACTTTGTTGACAAGTAAGCTATTCTTGACATCCATAACACTGATGTGATATTTTAGTCTGAATCAAGGTCACCTTGAGGTTTCTTTCATTTGTTTTTGTCTGAAAGACTTAACTGTAATTTCAGGGAAATCACTAAACTAGAGATGAGAAAATAAAAATAATGGGCATGTTATGTATCTAGCTCCCCCATCCTTTGCTTTTTTTTTTTAATTTTTTTTATTTCTCTTCTCCTTCCTTTTCTTTTGAAAGTCATTCTCAAAACATTCACTAATCTCAGTACCAACAGGCGTGAACACACTAAGAACATCAGAAGGCAGTGTCATTCTATGCCTGCCTTGCAGACTGTGCCTGCAATCTACAACAAATGTACATTATTCTTCTAAGTACAGATATGTAAAGGTCAAAACAGAAATCAATCTATTTTCAAAATCTAAATAACTTAGACAATTTGAAGACACTCCTCAAGAAAACATGTGGGTATTTATTAAGTTTCCAAAGGCTATATCATAAGAAGATAGATAAAATTTTTGCAATACATGGAAGCATACTTAAAACCTTGTCACTTCTGGAGACTGCAGAAAGCCATATAAACAGAAAATTTTGTATTAACATAAATATGCAAGCCATTTATGGTGAAAGAAGTAGTATAATAAATGAAATAATGCTGAAAACATTTGATGGAGGGTTTTGAATTCTTAATGCTTCATCATCAAAGTTATAATGATTCTTGGGTAGGTGCATCCTGTTGGTATTTGATATGTTTTTTTCTGTCTGTGTTATAATATTATAGATACATTTTTATAGAAACAGTTTATTCATAAGAATCCTCTCTTGCATTTTATGTCTAACAGGGGAAATTATAGTCATAGTCTTTTTATACGGTACAGTCTTAGAATTTCTTTCTGCAATTCATGCTCAGTAATTTGTAATTAACTCTGGGGTGCTGTTTA
The DNA here is from genome assembly GCA_034008185.1 of Gorsachius magnificus. NCBI lineage: Eukaryota > Metazoa > Chordata > Aves > Pelecaniformes > Ardeidae > Gorsachius > Gorsachius magnificus. Next base: position 41,095,979 of record CM067081.1, read on the forward strand.
GGAAGATGACCAGTTGTGAAAACTCCCACATATGGACAATGCATACTATTACTCAATGTATTAAGTGTAGTCAAATTTTTGATTACACTCACTGTAAAAGTGTAGTCTACCTTATCTTATGCTGTAAAACCAGTTAATATTAAACCTACTTTAACAAGAATGGATTTAATGTCTGCTTTCAAATTTCTTTCAAATTAATTTAAGATTATGTATTTTTTGTCCTGGTCTACTCTGAAAAAGAAATAGTGCAAAAAGGTTTTGAAGAAAAGCTTAACTGGGGCTCCCAAACCTGAAGAAAAGCTAGCAATCTTTAAGAACTATAGCTATATAAAAAGCAAGATAATTTATAGCACAAGTCGTTGCAGATGTGCAGAGAATTTTCATAACTGGTTAAGATCAGGAGCTGGGAGTTCAAGAATAAGCTAAACTCAAGGTTCAATTTCAAGATAAGTTTTAAGAAAGGAAGACCCTTGCCAATATCTTCACAGTATTATGTCTGGAGAATTCCCGTCCTTAAGCACATTCGGAAGCAAGATCGCCAAGCCAAGAAGAGGATTTATTAAATCAGTATCTTTCAGGGCTATGACATTTGTCCCTCCTACATATCAAATTTCTTTGAAAACATTGCTGTAAATCATAATAATGCTATTAAGGGGAACAGCAACATTTACTGTCACCAAAGAAGGTGGACCAACTATCTGGTTTTGATTTTCAGCAGCTATTTTGCAATTGATAATATTTTTTTTTTCCCACAGCTGTTCAAGCTTTTTATCTTAAATAACGAGTAATGTATTAATTTGCATTCTTTTAGTAATCTATTCTAAATTCCCATACTTTCACATTGCTAAATTACTATTATATCTAGATAAAGACTTCCTTCCCCTTCTTCCTTCTCTTATTCTGATTTGACAGTCTAAGGTTAGGTAAGTTTTAAAATTTGCACTGCTCTTGTGGACATTCAAACTACTCTTAAGTCAGATAAATTATTGACCATGACTGTTAAAGAAATTGAATGAGATAGACCTTTTCGTAGCTAGCTCTGCATTAGTAAAAGAGGACATATGTATGGCAGCATAGTCTTTCAACTGAGACAACAGTTTTGAATTTATCCAACCTTTAACAACACTACTTACTTGATATTAATATGAACGTGTTTTGTCTGATAAAATCAGATCAAATGTAAAAAGTAAGAAGCATTGATGCAACAAATGTAAACAGGCTGAAAGAAATCGTGGCAAGGTGTGGTTCAATCATATTCCTTCTTACTAAAGGCCAGGACAGAGAAATGCAACTAATGTTTCTGTGTGAACAAGCAACGTGCTCACCTGGATGTGCATATGGAACTAAATTATTACATTAAATACACATATCCCAATAATCTGACTCCATATAAGTTTGATGATTCTTACACTTGTTCTGGGAAGCCTGTCCTTGGGAATAACATGATGTTTGCTGTACTATCATAAGATGAATAAACAGTCTGTGCTTATTCCATTCAGTGTCAATATACTTAATGTCATTTTTAAACAGATTTTTTTGTGTGTGTGTTTCCAGTATAAAAAATAAGATACAGATTTTGCATCATTTCTGGTAGAAAACACAGATAATTGGTCAAATGAAGTAGTGAGTTTATCATACAACTGGCTCATTTTTAATCTGACTTTTAACAGACAAAAATTTTAAGATAAAAGGTAAGATAAATTGAAAAAAATTACTTTTTTTTGTCTGTACAGGGGCACAGCATGTTTATCACTAAAATAAGGTCTTCGTTTACTAGCATTACATGGCTATAGGTTTTTATATAGTCCCCTGTGATAAAATAGTCTATTCTAAAATTTTGCATTGTAACCTGGAGTGATCAGAACAGAACTTACAGAATCGTAGAATAGTTTGGGGTGGAAGGGACCTTTAAAGGTCATCTAGTCCACACCGCTGCAATGAGCAGGGACATCTTCAACTAGATCAGGTTGCTCAGAGCCCCATACTTGGAATATACCAAATTAATAGCAATAGTAATTAATAGTAATAGTAACAACAACAACAACAGAAAAAAAACATATGTAAATGTTGGGTCAATGTATAATAGAGCAATTAAATTATGGGTGGATTTTAGTCACCTGGAGTAATAATTGCATTCATGCTAAATGAACCTTTCTAATCAATGCAAATGCTGCTCAGTTAATATGTTTGTGTTCATCCTAAATTGGTCTGGCTAGAGCACATCTATAAGACTATTTACGTAAGTGCATATATGTGTGTGCTTGCAAGAAATAGCTCATATTAGACTCTGTTTATCAGAAACAGTGTTTAACAGTGCTCCTTCACAGTATCACCCTCATTACCAGGAGTCTTTTTGTGTGTGTGTTTGCAAAATAATAATGTACCACTGAAAGCATGAAAATCAACATGAGAGTTATTAAACCAGAATAAATTATCTTTTTTTTTTTTTTTTCCTATACTGGATGTCAGTGATACACTTCTGGATATTTTGCAAGAAGTGATGGGAATAGTTAAAATAATTACTCACATCCTGGTAGCTCAAAAATTCCAACAGAGTGCTAGAGAATTGTAGGGGGTTTTATAAGTTTTGCAGCTTATACAAAAATTACTTCTTGAACAGCTTTTTTTTTTTTTTTTTCTCAAGAGACGTTAAGGACATGAAAGAGATGCTACTGCATTAACACAAACAATATTGCAAGTACCATCCTCCTTTTCCTGCCATACACCACAAGAATACTATTTTTAAAAGCCTTAAAAACTAAAGCCAAGAACAGGAAAGACTTCCCATGACTCACCCAACAGACATATGCTCAGTGCAGGTTCAGGCTAAAGAGTTCAAGCGCTTCCTGAGATGTAGAACTTCACTTCACTGAGGAGCACAGATGTCTCTCCCGGTTAGCATACACTATTCACTGGAAAAATCATTTGTACAGAAAGGTCTATAAAATAAAAGACACACTCAGAACATGAATTAAATGTTGATTTAGGTAGGGAGAAAGAGGCAACCACATCCAAGTAACACTTGGTCTTTACCATTTCTAAGAGTTGTGATCATTTCTAGGAGATGGCATTTCTAAACACCAATCATGCTTGGTGGTTTAGGTATTGTAAAACTGAGAGACCTCTCTGACATCTAAATACCTTCTCTGACAGTGTTTGCTATCTTTCCTTGGCTCAACAGAAGCCAAGTCCAAACATACCATCCTGAATGAGAGCAAAACATATGCAGCTCTTAATTCCAGAAAGATCAATTTTTTTCTGGGAAAGTTTACCAATTCATTCTGCAAAATGAATGAAAATATACCATTATAGGAAAAGAAAAACAAAGGAAATGTAGGAAATTGCAAATGAAGTGCAGAAAGAGGGTTCAGTTTTATACTTCTATTACACTGTGTGAATATGTTGGGAAAATGTGTCAGCTGTGACATCTTTCAGGGATATGCATATGACAGTAATTCACAATGCGCAATATGCATTGTTTTAAAAATCAAGACTAAAAGCTCAAGCTAGACTTTCTATTCAACATGAAATTGTTGCTAAGAATACCAGCTTCATATAAAATGTTCTCTGCAACATGTATTGGTAAGAACTTGAATTCTGAAATTCTAAAAGTGGTGACTTTTTCTCAGGATATATTTATTTCCCCTTTCCAAGACTGACATCTCTTCCAGTCCACACTAGTTGTAGAGCTGTAACTACACCATCACAAAGCCATACTAAAGAAGATATGGATAGTTACGATAAAGAATAAGACTGGCTTATCTTAGAACACTACATATGTTTAAAAGCAAATTGTGCAAATTAATTGTATCAAAATATTTTAGAGATTTTTTTTTTTCTTGAGAAACAAAACTAATACAATGAACATGGGAGCTAAGGATATTTGCTTTTCTCTAAGTTTATCTCCCCTGTTTGTTTGATTTTCAGTAGACTGATATGAATACTTAGTAATGTCTCTACTTACCCATATTTTTTTAATTGAATACTTAAATTTTAGATAAAGAGGCAGATAACTATTCTTCTACAGCAATGTCATATTTAGCTTCAATTTTTAATTTGCTCACTTTACTTTTTTCTTCTAGTTTTATTGTTCTTTTTTTCTCTTTTCTTTCCTTTATCACTTCTTAGTCACCTTATACTTACATTGTTAGTCCCTCTGCATTGCCATGTTCGCAACTTAGCTTTACTATTTCCCCATTTCTCCGTATTCCAGGCTTTCTTTGAAATTGTTCAAATTCTTCAAAAATTGTCAAAATCAGTTCTTTTCCTTTCTATAACAGATCCATTTGCTAAATATAAACCTAGTCATGACTCTGGAAAAAAAAAAAAATTCTAAGGAGTGTCTTGAGTTTTACCTCTACCTCTAACAAAATAAATTTCATTAAACAATAACTTTACATAAACAATCAAATATTACCTGATCTTAGTCAAGAACTTTGAATGCTCTACAAGATTATTCTGATGCTTCTCCTTTTTTTTTTTTCATTACCATTGTGTCATCACCCAAGTAGCAATATATGGACTGTTCCATTGTAATGAATGTAAGGTAAGAAAAAGACAAAAAAAAAAAAAAATCATTAGTGGTTTTCCTCAGAAAAATCAAGCTTTACTGTCTATTGAGAAAACCTTTGTGAGTTTTCCCAGTACTTTTAGGAACATAAGTATTTTGGAATATGCACTCATTTCAGAAATTTTATTGAACCTGGCAAAGGGAAATGCACATAAACACAGACACATAAATATACATGGACTAAAAGTTTATTTACTTTTTCTTTTTTTAAGAAAAAAGGCTAACCACTATTTTATAAAGAAAATTGTCTTCTAGATATTAGTAAAGAGAAAAAAGCTGTAGTATTTCTCACTAAGGAAAAAAAACACCCACCTGATGCTTGGTTTTTAGTTTTGAATTATAATAATTGAAACTGTTTCTATTTTCTTGGACATAGAACCATTTTATTACAAGTTTTTGAAGTGTTCTCTTTTCAATTTTGTTTTTTTATCAAAAGTAGTGGAAACTTTTAAAAAGTCAATGAAATAATTGATCTTTTTCACCTTTTTTTTTGTTTGTTTCAAAATATATTTATAGTCATGGATTGTCAATAAGGGGGGGATAGTAAGGGAAGGGGGGGATAGTAAGGGAAGAAGGATCTTATTTCTTGCAGGTGAAAAGTATTTTTGTGTTTTACTCCATTTCAGAGGTGTCACTTAAAGTTGACTTACTAAATGTTCTCCAGCAGTACAGTTTTTACTGTACTAATACACCTTTTATTGGGTACTAATGTACAGTCTGTGTATGGGTGTTTATCTATATATTTACAGATAGCACTTTTATAGTTTACTGAGAAATTTGTCCCTAAGGAGTTTTCCAGAAAAAATGTTCTAATGACACTGGTGCAGTTTTGTAATATTATTCCACAACTGGAAGGTCTTCCAGCTTTGTGACAAGAATATTTTGAACCTGTGAAAGGAGAATTTTAGTATTTGATGAGGAGGTAGATACAAATTGTAGTGATTGTCTTTGTATTGCCACTCATTCTCTTTTTTTTTATTATTATTTATTTAGTTCTGTTTCCAGTACCAAATTGTAATGCACGTAGATCAATGCCTTATATTCATTTTCTGGCAGATGTCACTGTTGGTTGGATTGCCAGTGTGCTAAGTGAATTGCTTTGTTGAATTGTTCAGAATAACTTTATATTGTATTGCAGTGCTCATTAACTACAGCAGATGGTTTCCCACTACCAGTCTGAATAAACCCATACTGAACTTTTCTGTTTGAGTACTGATAAAGATATAGCATCTGGGGAAAGCACATAAGTGTAGAGCAAGAGCAACTACAATTTGGGAATAGGATTGGGAATAGCTCTACAATCAGCTGTGTCTTTGACTGTGAAAGTAATTTAGCAGGTTTGAAATTCTGCACCTCTTCAGACAGGATATGGCTGGTTGACCTCCTTTCTTGTAAGACAAGTTATAAATTTCTTTGTGGAACTTCTCATGGCTTCTTCAAACAAACAAAAAGAAGAACTGACTGTTGTACTAAAAGTGGCACATATCAAAGCACTTATCAAAGGCTTCTGCCAGAGGCAGACAATGATTTTTAAGAAATATCTGCAGCTCTTTCATCTTACAAAAGTGAAGTGGAATGGACCTCTTCTTCCCAGAATGTAGTAAGAAATGTATGCTATGAACTATTCTCTAAGTGAAGTATGTAAATGCTGGCTGTCCTTGTTCTGGTAACCTTGAGAAACAAATGTCAAACTAAATACACGCAGCTGCCACCTCTTCTATTACCTAAGCTTGCAATAAATGTGTTTCATTTGGTATCACAGAATCACAGAATGCCTAAGACATGTTTCAGCATGTGGCCACCGTGTTTGGAATTGTACATGGTTGAACAATACAGGAAAGACTATTTTTCAAAGTTGGTGTATTTAGTTTTCATAGCCTCAGCCATAAAGAATGCTTAAGCTCAATGTTGAGCAAAATGACTTAGTTTTTCAAAGGGCTTTCTCAGGCTTTATCTTTCCATATTGATGAGGTGCACAAAATGAGACACATTGCAAACAAATCCTAAAATGGCCCTTACGAAATAGAGGCATACTCATACTTTACATGTGCAACTTTTTCTGTGTCAAACACAGTAACACTTCAACATAAAACCCCAAAGTGCTAAAGACCCTGCATGATTTTAGTGACAGATTGCATAAAAAAGCTACAATAGTAAGCAATTCAAATTTTATGAAAACATGATTTTTATTAGTCAATAACAAAGTCTGGAAATTTCTTTGAAAAAAATAAGTTTGCAAGAAAATATGGTGTCCTATGAAACAGTATGAAAGAAAAAGCAAAAATAAATAAAAAAGGGGGGGGGAGGAATTAAACAGGCAAATATGAGAGCTAAAAGGCAAAACTTTAAATGTTGTTCTGGAAATACATTTTAGTCTATAAAACATTATACCTCCAACAGTACTGAAATTAGGATTATGACAGCTATGCATGAGATATATAAAGAAAGATATCATATAAAGAAAATGATAAAATTTATGTTTAGGCAGATAGTTTGCAGTTAGATGAAAGTCAGAAATTACTACCAGAAATGTTTGATTCCAATTAAAAACCTGTACCAGTAACAGAGGGATCTATGAAAAGGACTTGAATAACAGAAAATAAAAAGCTTTGCTGAAGAAAATTATAAGAATAAAAATAATATTCATTGTACTTAACCTTTATAAAAACTTTATTTATTCTGCTTTTATGATATTGTTGGATCTTACTGACTAAAAAAAAATATCATTTTACAATTTCACACTGATGAGTGCCCTCCGGGTCTGATGAGCTGTGTACTCCTTAAGGAAAATCAACTTAACATAATCCTGAAAAGGCTTAGTATCTCCTGCAGAGTTTTGAGTATCGTCAATACTCACTGAAACAGAAATAAATCATAACAGTGAATGTTCAGCACCTTTCAGGAAAAGTCCTATAAATATTAATGCTTTGTATTAGGAGCCTTGCATTCTGGAATTTATATATGGTGTGCATAAACCATAAGGGGTCTTTAACTATCAGCAGATAGAGTGAATATTTCAGAGATGGAAGAACAATCATGAAACAAATTTGAAACTTCTTAAAAGAACAATAACTAATGCAGTGAAAGAAAGAAAAGACATCAATGATTGACTAACATTCAGCAAATATTCTCTCTCCTGTTTGCATAGAGTAATGGAAAAAAGGCTGGTAAGGTGAAACTTTAATGTTCTGGAAAAATTTCTAGTGACATTACTGAAAATGGCTATACTGATAGTTACAAGATTTGTCTCAGAAGTATGGAGATGATACTTTGAAAAAGGTGAGTCTGTGTACTCAACCTCAATCTTCAGTCTGTTGAACTCACTTCAAGAAAGATATGACCCAACTGAAAGTAGGTCAAAAGAGATTTATGAGCATTATCAACATCTTTTACCTGTGATTGAATGATTTGCTTAGTCTACAGAGCATGAGGAGGAGATGGCAGTATGAAAACAGTTTTCAGTTATGCAATAGGTTGCAAAGATGTAGGGACTTGTCTGTTCTCTATTGCATGAGGGGCAGGGTAGAATAAAACAAGATAACACAAGACAAGAAATAATATAAAATAATAATGTGCTTAAATTGCAGAAAGGAAGGCATTGGATAAATTTTAGAAGAAAAGGAATACAATCATTAGGTTAGCATAATAGTGAAACAGAATGCCTGTGAAAACTGTGGAGCCTGCTATCACTTCAAGAGAAATAGAGAAAATGAATGTTTTCTAAGATGGAAACTGAAGTACATGACTTTCTGGCATCACTTCTAGGTATTTTTTTTAGGTCTAGGAACCTATGAACTAGATGGTTTCTACTGGAAACAGAAAAAAGTACCAAAAATCATACACAGAATTCAGTGATTTTACCACCTGATTCAGCATAGTAGGCAGTGTAGCTGTTAGTAATCGAACCAAATCTAAACTCTTGAGAGGGGAAAAAAAAAAATCATTTCACCTTGAAACACTTCTAGTGATTTATCTTTCAATATTTTTTCTTGTAGACAATAGGTGTGAGTTAGCCTGCTGTTAGCTTCTTTTCAGTTATCAGATCAACCTAATAAAACAAGTATTCTTTTCATTCCACTTCACTGTAGTAATTCAATGTAACATTGAAATATTCAGTCAGAAATAGTGAAAGGGTCCAGCTTTGGAAAACATAAGAAGCAGTTATTACACTTTAAAAAAAATCTTAATAAAAGTCTTAAAAAATATCTTTGTTGCTGAAAAACTGTTGATATAAACACTAAAGAAGGAAATGGATAGGTCAGAAATTCAACTGTTATTTAGTTGTCTACTAAAGGACAAAAGCAGGCAAGTCCATGAAGGGAATACAAACAAACAACCCTTTTCTTCTCCCTAACTCATGAAAAAATTAATTCTGCTTCATTCAATGAATTCAGGAAAAGAAATTTAAAAGAAAACAATAGCTGTATATATTTACCTCTTCATCCTGGAAAAGAAGAAATTTTCACTTTTCGCATGGTGGAATCAAGATTATAAAGCTGTTGTCTCATCTGGATTTTCAGTAATCATTTATTGCCTAAGACATTTGGAAAAGCTCTATTTTACTGTACTGGTTCCAGCTGGCTCGGTCTAGTAGCAGAGGCTTCTTGATAACCCACGCCAACTCTATATGAGAAGTTCAGTACTTGGAAGTGTAATCTTCATTATAGTACTTCAAAATCATGCGGGTTTTTCAGTGTACTATGAGAGACAGCCAAAATGTTAAAATTTTGCTTAGGGAGATGAGAAGCCAGTTGATGGCATCTAAGTTGAGACAGGTAATGCAAAGACTAGTTCGTAGAAATCAGTGGCAACAGCAGCTTGGTGTAAAAAGGCGATAATAGTCAGCAAGTGGCCAGACAAACTTACCAAAGTCTTCAAGCAGTAGAATGGCAACCAGAAAAAACTTGGCAAATAAGTCCTCTGAGCTTCATTCATTCTCTGGAATACATTATCTCTGTAAACAAAAGACAGGCATTACCATACACTTAGGTAAAGTACCTCTGTCTATAATGGTAGTAGTAGTAGCAGTAGTAAAAATATATCAAACCAGAATATAATAGAATATATCATAATAATAATAATAAAACACCACCCTACAAAAAAGGATATAAAAATGATAGCTATTTTGGGGTGGAAAATGTCATTAGATTTCTTGGACTAGAAATCCTTTTATTAAGAGTTTAACAATTTAACTTTTTGGACACAATACCAAAAATCCAATACTGAATGATTTAATATTTAATTACCCTTTGTCATTGCACAGTAGAGAGGGCAGCAGAAAGGTGAGGTTATTAAAGCAATAAGTACCTGTAAGAATAAGAATCAGGAAAATAAAAAACTGGAGCAACCTGAAACATGAATAATAAACTGAAGTAGATGATGAAATCATTCTGATTTTGAAAATAAGAACTTTCTTGAAATCTTTCTGAGCTCATGAAAAAAAGATTTCAAGCAATTCAATCTCCTTTCTTATGTTTTATATAAAAATATCATTTAATTAAGGATAATACAGTAACATTATTTAAACAAAACCAGTTCGCTAGTGGAACATTATACCATGAAGCCTTGCAGAATATTGAATTCTGCTCTACTGAGCCCACCAATTTGTTTACACCATTTTTAATTTTTTCACTTCTACAGATCTCAGATAAGGTTGAACAAAATTTATAGGTTCATATGTTAAATCAAATTCTAAGAGTTTGAAACATTTAAAATATTTCAAACCAAGGACTTGTACAAATCCTGACCTTTACCTAGGAAAAGAAAGAAAAAAGAAAAAAATCTCAGTGTGAAAGGATGTGTTCTATGTATGTCTGAGTACTCTCCATTCTCACTGATTTTATTGCAGTTTGGTGGTATTCATCATCACAAAGGAATGTACAACTTACTGTGCTGTGGAAGAAAGCCAAGAATCTCTTGATTTTTATCAACTGGTACTTACGGATTTTTTTCTTTTTTTTGTCCACCTTATCCCACCTTCGTAAGTAGCAGGAGAAATTTCCAAGTTCACATTTCTGCTCACCATTGGCAATATTTAACTCATACATAAATCATTGGGAAGCTGTTCTATATTACTCGAGTACCCAAAAGATTCTATTGATGTCAGTGCCTGGTAAAAATTAGATCCTATGTAAAAAAGAAGGTTTCTCAAAGAAAACAATATTAAAACCAAGGTGCAAAATGTACGGATGAGAGAATGAATGGATTTTTAGGTATATATATGTAAGTTTTGAAGCACTAGATAGAGTTTGTATTTTTCTACTCTTAAATGTTTCTGGATGGTCCCATGTGTGCTAAGACTTCATACTTCACTACTATTTATCAGTTCATCCAGAAACAATATGTTTAAAAGAATTTGTATCATCTGTCGCAAATGAAACAAAGTATGATCCTTACAATCTAAATAATAATAATTAAGAAGAAATGTTGCAGTAAAAGAGGTCTAAACTTAAGAGGTGATTTCAGACTGTATCTTAGCCTAAAGTTAAGCATCTGATTCTCTGATGGAGGTAGTGTTCCTGACCCAGGAGCAAAAGTAACAAAGCTTTGGTGTTTCCTGTTGTTTAGATTAAGTATCCTATTATTCAACAAGCTTTTTGTTAATTTTATTTTTACACCTTCTGGTCTTCAATTTATCACATTAAAGACTGTTGTTTTAACTTAGTCAAAACTGAAAGTGATATATTGCTTGTAATCATCATGTCCAATGTAATTTTTTTGAATCAGAGTTCAAAAATCAAGCTATTTTTTTCTTAATGATAATGAAGGTGCTGCAAGAAAGTTTCAGTCCCCCCAAGTACTTCTAAAGCTTCACTGATTTCTGTAAATAGGTACTATTATTGTAAAATTGCTTCTGCAAGTAGGATTCTGCCAGTTATCTTTCATACACAGATTGGGATTAGTCTCAACTGTCCCACTTCTTTGTGCTACCGTGACTCTGAGAAGCAAGCAGAGTAAAAATTTATTTTTAACATTACAGTAATTAAAAATGTGGATCTGAGAATACATATAGTTTTTTTCTTTAATGCACATAAAGAATAGACCAATTAATGGTTCATTTTTATATAGTTGGTCTTCAGAAAGGAAATGTAGCTGATTGATAGTATAAATTTGCTATATACAGTTCCAGAAAAAATTTTATTTCAGCTTTTCTGATTTTTTTGTAAAATGTACACATTTCCTACTATTTTGTTTAAAAAATATTATCTTTTCTTCTTCTTAAACAGGTAAATCTGAATATTTAAAATTAGTTTTTCCCATAAATTCCATAAGAAGACATAAGAAGTAGTAGTCATAAGTAGTAGCTAGACTTTCATAAAATAGCTTTCTAGTATTTCTAAGGAACTTGCAAATTAAAAGCTAGAGTATTTAGAAAAAAACTTTCATATACAAGATAGCTGAAAAATCTGAGTTCAAGCATAAATACATATGAGAAGAAACATAGTTTAATTTAGGAGATAAATAAAGAATACTTTTACCCAAACTCAACTGAAGTTCTTTTTTTTTTTTTTTTTTCTTATTTGTAAAAGGGCAGGTGAGACCCTTGTTATTTAAGCACCAATGCTTCCTGAAGCATCTGATTATTTCTCTGAGGATGGATCTGCACAACAGATATCATGATTGCCAAGTCCATATTTGTCTTTTTAAAAGTATACTAAAGCATGGAAAAAGAATTATATTGCCTATGGAAGTCTATATTATTATAAGTATGTTTGTTACAATTAGAATAATATAGTCCTTTCTGTCAATCTGTACTGAGAAGTAGATGTTAAGGGCTTGAAAATATTGGGGAATTTTTGGTTGGTTTTTTTTCTGATTTGTTTTTCTTTGATAATCAGGAAATGAAACAATCATTTACAAGCAAGTAATGAAATAGCTTGCAATAAAGCTATTGGATTTAAAGATTATTTTACTTAAAGTGATCAGACTTAGACTACTCATAGTATAGAGTTAGTTCCTTAGTAAGAGGGAATACCTTGGCCTCACTGAAGTCAATAGAATCTTTGCTATTCCTTTCAGGTACACCAAGAATCCTCTTAGAATTATTTAGAGCTTTGCCAAGTCCTATTTCATGAATATAATCTCACCAACCAGACCAAATTTTGTTTCAATTTTTTTCACTTTTTTTTTTGTTTGTTTGCAGAAAGAGTTCCCTTTTTTATTCTTCCAAGTCAGAACTATATTTCATTGGATATGACAGATCTTAGGCCCAATATATTGCACATGCTAGAACACAATAGAGGAATGAAATCACTTCACCCTTGGAAATCAGCTTAACACTCTTGAAGGTGATAGAGGCAGTCCTAAACCCATTGTAAGTATAAACATAATGAATTCCTGGCACAAACATGTCTAACTTGCAAAATCATATTGGCTGGAGTGTTCTCTCCTTGAATGTTTACTTTTCAAAAAAACCCATATGTCTACTTCCAAAACAACTTTTACTCTATTTTTGGGGTTTTTTTTGTTGGTTTTTTTTTTTGGGGGGGGGAGGGATATGTGGGCTTTTCTAGGTAATAAACCCAGAGATATTTTTTATAGCGATGAGGAAAAAAAGCTTCTTAAAAAAGATCTCTGAAGACAGAAACCCTACAAAAATTGGAAAGTCACTTAAGTTCATCAGATCAGAAGTCCATCTAGTTCAAAATTATGCTTCAAATAAAAGAGAATATTAATTAGTTTGAGAAAAAGGTGAAAGAAACTAATGTATGTGGAAATTATCATCTTATAATGAATTTTTATTATTGTAAAGGTTGAAATATTGCTTGAAATATGCTGTTACATATTGAATTTCTATCCTTTTTTCCAGTAATATAGAAATGCTATATTATGTAAGTTTATGCATTATGTAAGTTTATTGAATTTTTAAAATATTGTCTTTAGAATTTGACAGATGTCTTATACTATGATAATGAATTCTGTAGGTTAACTCTGCTTTTTGTCTTTCTTCAGTTCAATGTTCTTTATTTTCATTGAGTAATGTAAGAGTACAAAAAAAATCTAGTGTATCCTTATTTGTAATAACATTTGATGAATGCTATATAAATTTATCTAAAACACAAGCTAACTTTTTGTTAATTACTATAATTAAACTTTAGCTCAGAAATATGTCTGAGTAGGTAAAACTATTTCTTTATATTACAGACTTCCTTGCTTTTGGAATTCATATAAGACCTACATGTCTCTGCCGTACCTTGTTAGTCTTCTTTAGCATAGTTTATTTAATCTTCTTCAGCTTTAACAGCTCAAAATCACATTGTCTAATGCAAACAAAGAAAAGAAAGAGATTACCCTAATGTATGTAAGGGGTAAAAAGAAAAGTAGAGAAGGGGGGGGGAAACAACCAAAAATGTTTGATATTTCATTCATACATTATGTGATTAATCAGAAATGCCAGAGCCAGAATCTTATCTCTTATCTGTAACAGTATTTCAGACATATTCCACAAATATTGTTTCATGTTTCCTGTTTCTGATAACTATGTAATGATTAGTTCTTGTAGTTAGCTCTTTGAAGTACACTTTCGTAATTTCTAAATTACATTATTATTTAAGATATAAAATGTTCCTTTTTTTTTTAAAACTTAGGCTTTAAATCCAGCCTTTGAATCATATCTGATTTTCTCAAATAACCCATGTACACTGAAGATATAATTATCTTCTCTTGCCTTAAAGATTTACGGGGAGAGGAGATTGTTTGTTTAACTATGTGCCTCCCATGAGTTTGTTCTAATGTTGATTAATAATTTGAATTTCCTTTTTCTTCTGACTATAGATCTCAAGTATATGGAGATTTCATTTCTTTAGGTACTGAATGCTGAGTATTAGTACTTATTATAAAAAGTAATTTCTTTTATACCAAAGAGACTGAAAATGTCTTTTTCATTTTCTTGTCTTTTTTTTTTAAATCTAAGTAAAGAGTCATAGTATGATTTTTAGTATTATTATTTCCAAGAGACTGCTAGGTAAAATTCTACAATGTTTATTACTATTTAGTGCTTAAACTCCACTTACTGTAACTCTAGCCACCAATCTCTCTGGATTACTCGAGGCTAAATGATTTAGGACTGTTTCACTTCCCTTGGGCTATTTTAGCAAATAGCTAAAGGGGTTAAGAAAATAGCTTGAGGGGTTGAAAAATGTCTTCTCTGAACTCTGTCATATTCTGACATTAAATCAGTTTGGATTTGAGTTACTGTCATCACTTATTTAAGGATAATAGGTATTTCTAAAATCTAAACACACAAGATCCAGACCACCAATTTTAAATGCCAAACACGGGACTTGCATTTTTTTTTTTAAACTGGGGTTCAAGAAAACAGCCTAGATAGATAGTCTACATTAGGTTCCCCATAGCAGTGTCCATACAAAGTCTAAACTGAAGCATAGTACTGTTTTATCATAAGATGTGGGAATACTGACCAGTGTTCACCGGCCTTTGGAAGGTAGGCATAGTCACATGGGGTCCAAGCAGGAAGAAACTGAAACACTTCAAGAGCAATTAATAAAATTTGTAAGTTAGAGAGTACAGTATATCCTTGGATTTTAGATGTTTGATTCAAGGCTACACATAAGATCTTACATTCATACTGCTGAATTATAGACATTTAGCTGAACCTACCCACTGACATCATGTGCTTTCTTGTAGGTGATAGAAACAGACAGGCATCCAGAGAGCATTTCAGATCGCACATTGTCACAGGTTAAAGCCTGACTGAAACACTGATCAAATAAGTGAAATCTTGTAGACATCTGCCTAGCTCGAATTCATTAGATTATTCTGGTATGCACTGGAAAAACAAACCAAACACAAATACTTATGATGTGGAGGCCTACCTCAAAGCACTGCCAGTGAGGTCTGGACTATGTCTGCACTGCACTAATGGTTTAGCTATGTGTAGGGGGAAAAAAAAACCAAAACAACAAACCAAAAAATGAGCACAGATTACCTGTTAACAACTTTACTTCCTTGTGACACAACTGTGGAGGGAGACCAGTGGGTAAAAGGAACCCCAGTGGTACCTTCTAAGAGGCTTTCAGTTATGGAGAAAATCAACTAAGTTGTCCTGGAGTGATGTGATCAATGAGGTCATCTGCATCTAGCCATCTAAGTTAGAAAAGCAGTAAGTAGTGAAGACAATAGTGCATGATTATTGGGAACATCCAATATGGGCATCCAACACCATGTAGGTGTTTGAGCCCATGGTGTAACTTCTGCACCACCTGACATGCCACCTGACATGCTGAATGATGGCTAGAGAATGTCCTCTCCCCTGGATCCATGTTGCTGGTCACAGTTGAACTGAAGGGACTGAGGCTTTGACTGGTGTGAGTGTGAAGGGTATGAGTGTTGTAGACTATCAGTCTTGAAATAGAAATTGCTATCTGCTATACCCATGTCACTTAATAAATTTTAGATTATATGCCTCTGAGAGGTATGAGTCTTTCCTGTCACCACCCTACCCTAAGTTCCCCTGTGATATCTGATTCCATGTGCTCAGAGGTGGTAAGATGGATAGTCCTCACCCTTTCAAATATATATATGTATATATTTTATTAATGAACGTCTTTAATGTAATTCTTAATGTATTAGAGCTCTCTGGAGCACTCAGATCTTTCCAAAATACCATAAATTCCAGGTCATGGAGTTGTCCAAGAAGGATAATTTTTCCTTTTCCTATGGAAGTTGGACCACTGAATTCCAGAAATACTAGTCAGTGGACTAGGAGGCAAGGAGAAACTTGAATTTCATAGTGGGTGTGACACAAAGTTAGGGGAAGCACTGTCACAGTTTTGGGAGAGGAATTCCTATCCTCTCTTTGTGACTTGGTTGTTTCTTTAAAACCAGTGTTTGTAAATATCCAGTACAAATAGGACAGATTACACAGCATGAGCAATGACATATCTTTCTTTTTCCAGCAGAAGGGTCTTGCTTAGAATTAAGAATCCCTTATTATCGCTTGCTTAGGTACACTGAGTGTATGTTTCTTCATTTTTAACAGAAATTTGCCACAACTTTTGTGGTTAAAATGAGGAAGTAGAAAAAAAATAATGAAAGAACCTGATAGTTTCAATGGAATCTAAAATGTAAAAACTCTTCTTCAGCACAGAACATAATTTTTTAATGTTTTTTTTCTTTTTCTTTTTTTTATGAAGTGGCATTTTCTGTATCAGAAAGTATTAACACAGAAAAGCAGAGTGTTCAAACATGGAAATTTAAAATTGATAATAACTGTTATGAAAGAGCAGTTTTGTAATAGATAATGATAATTGAATCATTCTATAATGATTGGAGAGAATAAACCAGTTTAATAAAATCTTGTGGTTGGATGGCCAGCATACTTTTTTGTCTGGCCTCTCTCTAGATTGTAAGTACCTCTCTTGAATTACTGTCATCTTAAATACCTTTTGGTTAAATGTCTGTCTTTTTCCCATACAGTTTATCTGAACCTCTTAAAAGCCCATTCTCAGACTTCCCATCTTCCATTGCTCTCCAGTTTATAGAATCATAGAATGTTTGGGGTTGGAAGGGATCCCTAGAGGTCATCTAGTCCAACCCCCCTGCAGTGAGCAGGGACACCACTAACTAGATCAGGTTGCTCAGAGCCCCATCCAACCTGGTCTTGCATGTTCCCAGGGATGGGGCCTCCACCACCTCTCTGGGCAACCTATTCCAGTGTTTCACTACCCTCATTGTAAAAAATTTCTTCCTTATATCTAGTCTAAACCTACCCTGTTTTAGTTTAAATCCATTACCTCTTGTCCTGTCACAGCTGACCCTGCTGAAAAGATTTTCCACATCTTTCCTATAGGCCCCCTTTAAGTACTGAAAGGCCACAATCGGGTCTGCCCGCAGCCTTCTCTTCTCCAGGCTGAACAAGCCCAACTCTTTCAGCCTGTCCTCATAGGAGAGGTGCTCCAGCCCTCGGATCATTTTAGTAGCTCTCCGTCTGGACCCGCTCCAACAGTTCCATGTCCTTCTTATGCTGAGGGCTCCAGAGCTGGACGCATTTATTAAACAAATACTTTTCAAATTTCCTGGACAGGTCTTAGATTCATGACTTCTGGGGTTTATGCTTCCTTGCTTAGGCCATTTCTTGCTTATCCAGTGTCATGGACTTCTCAGAAGGTTGTTTCAGGCTTCTCAAGAGGTTGTTTCAAGAGTTGTCTGACTCAAAATAATTCAACCATATAAGTGAATGGGAATAAAGGGTATTCAAAGTGGGTGTCCCTCTATGCTCAGCAGTGCCAGATTAGTTAAAATTTCAGTTTTAAAGATATTCTGGTTTTCAATGTTTCTTCAAATACTTCACATTCAGCATGGTTGTGTCTTTATGAAAGATCCTCCTCTCTTTTTCTCTGTCCTCATCTCTTGCTTTCCTTTTCTCTCTGCCCCTCCCCTTCCCCATATTTATTATGTTATTGTACCTGGCAGAATCAGAAAAAAAATCTCAAGTGTCTCAAACCAGTTCTATTATTTCCTTATGTCCCTAGATCTGTTTCTCGCATTTTTGAAAATCGACATGTTCAAAGGGCTATAATCACCTTATTTCATGAAAAGAATTTATGCAGGTAAGCAATAATTATTGTCAACTTCAAGTCATGGATATCTGATGCCCTTTACAAATACTTTATTCTTCTGTTAAAGGCATTAGAATGACAAGAATATTTTTCAACAGTGAAAGCTTGAGAGTTAGTGGTAGCTTTAAATGCCTGAGAAGAATTCTTTTCTTACCCTGACCATACCTTTAAACTTCAAAAGACAATTAGAAATTATTTTAAAGTTATTGTGATTCTTTGTCTTTATCATCATCAAATCACTATTTCTCCCTACAGAATTTGGTGATCTCACTTATCAGTGTCCTCATGACAGAATTTCTCATTGTCTAATTCTTAAATACTATTGTTAATTATCTACATGTATACATAATTGTCTCTTTTGGTTACTGAACATAGTCCTAAGTGTGCTGAGCCTCTCAAAACATGTGAAATAAAACTTCTCAGATGTTTACACTATGAACACAAACTTCTTGATATTGTAAGATATATGTATATATTACATAGAGAGGAAGAAAGCTGTATGCAGAATTCATATTAAAAACTTTAAATCATTTTCTCTGCTTCTCCTGATAACTAGCTTTGCAATTTAGTGTCTGTCTTGGTTATGTTCCCAGCAGGTTATTAACAATTAATTAGTAATATTTCTCAAATGCTGTCTCCACTAGTGTACTAATTGCATGACACCAGAATGGGACTTCACTTAGAAAATAAACTGTAGTCATAATCATTTATATCAGATGAGACATATATACAGTTCACGTATATTTTTCATGTTATATTCCAGCCTTTACTCAGAGTTACAGCCAGGACACATAAAGATTATTTATGAGCTCTGGGTGAAACTATTCAACTGTTACACAACAGATAAAAGATGGAATAATATTGCTTATGTCATATCCCTCTCTTATCATTCCCCTCAAGGTTTTTATTTTTCCCTTTTCATTCTCACTGTATATCAGGAATCTTGTTCTTTACATTAACAAGGAAACTAGGAAAAGTGACCTCCCAAGCAACCGCTGGAAGATTAAAATTAAGAAACAAAACTGCAGATTCTGAGAAAGCTCAAAATGAAAAAAACACAAAAAGTAAAACAGCCAATTAGTTTTATATACTGTCCTGGTTTCAGCTGGGATAAAGTCAATTTTCTTCCTAGTAGCTGGCATAGTGCTGGGGTTTGGATTTAGCATAAGAATGCTGATAACACACTGATGTTTTAGTTGTTGTTAAGTAGTGTTTAGACTTCTCAAAGGACTTTTTCAGCTTCCCCTGCTCTGCCAGGTGCACAAGAAGTTGGGAGGGGGCACAGCCAGGACAGCTGCCCCAAACTGGCCAAAGGGGTATTCCATACCATATGATGCCATGCTTGGGTGGAGTTGGCCAGGGAGAGAGGGCTAGGCATCAGTCATTGGGTGGTGAGCAATTGCATTGAGCATTACTTGTTTTGTATAATCTGTATATTTTATTATTATTTTTATTATTGTTATTGGTTTTGTTATTATTATTTTTTTCCCCTCTACTGTTTTATTTGTTTTATCCTGAGGGAATTGGCCGATGTAGTCGCCAAGCCACTCTCCATGATAGTTGAAAAGTCAAGGCAGTCAGGTGAAGTCCCTGGGGACTGGAAAAAGGCAAACATTGTGCCCATTTTCAAAAAGGGTAGAAAGGAAGACCCTGGGAACTACCGACCTGTCAGCCTCACCTCTGTGCCTGGGAAGATCATGGAACAGATCCCCCTAGAAGCTATGCTAAGGCACATGGAGGCCAGGGAGGTAAGTCGAGATAACCAGCATGGCTTCACCAAGGGCAAGTCATGCCTGACGAACCTAGTGACTTTCTATGATGGTGTGACAACAACAGTGGGCAAAGGAAAACCAATGGACGTCATCTATCTGGACTTCTGCAAAGCCTTTGACACAGTCCCCCACAACATCCTTCTCTCTAAATTGGAGAGCTATGGATTTGATGGGTGGACTGTTCAGTGGATAAGGAACTGGCTGGATGGTCGCATCCAGAGGGTAGTGGTCAATGGCTTGATGTCCAGATGGAGACCGGTGACAAGTGATGTCCCTCAGGGGTCTGTACTGGGACTGGTGCTGTTTAACGTTTTCATCAATGACTTAGCGAGATCGAATGCACCTTCAGCAAGTTTGCGGACGACACCAAGCTGAGTGGCGCCGTTGACACACCAGAAGGACGGGATGTCATCCAGAGAGACCTGGACACGCTGGAAAGGTGGGCCTGATGAGGTTCAACAAGGCCAAGTGCAAGGTCATGCACCTGGGTTGGGGTAACCCCCAGTATCAGTACAGGCTGGGGGAAGAAAGGATCGAGAGCAGCCCTGCCGAGAGGGACTTGGGCGTGCTGGTGGATGAAAAGCTGGACATGAGCCAGCAATGTGCGCTGGCAGCCCAGAAGGCCAACCGTACTCTGGGCTGCATCAGGAGAAGCATGGCCAGCAGGTCGAAGGAAGGGATTCTGCCCCTCTACTCTGCTCTGGGGAGACCTCACGTGCAGTACTGCTTCCAGGTCTGGAGCCCTCAGCACAAGAAGGACATGGAACTGTTGGAGTGGTTCCAGAGGAGGGCTACTAAAATGATCCGAGGGCTGGAGCACCTCTCCTATGAGGACAGGCTGAGAGAGTTGGGCTTGTTCAGCCTGGAGAAGAGAAGGCTGCGGGGAGACCTGATTACGGCCTTTCAGTACCTAAAGGGGGCCTATAGGAAAGATGTGGAAAATCTTTTTAGTAGGGCCAGCTGTGAGAGGACAAGGGGTAATGGTTCTAAACTGAAGCAGGGTAGGTTTAGACTGGATCTAAGGAGGAAATTCTTTACAATGAGGGTGGTGAAACACTGGAACGGGTTGCCCAGAGAGGTGGTGGAGGCCCCATCCCTGGGAACATTCAAGGCCAGGTTGGATGGGGCTCTGAGCAACCTGATCTAGTTAGTGGTGTCCCTGCTCACTGCAGGGGGGTTGGACTAGATGACCTCTAGGGGTCCCTTCCAACCCAAAACATTCTATGATTCTATGATTCTATGATTAAACTGTCTTTATCTCAACCCATGGGTTTTACCTTTTTTTCTTTTTTCTTTCTGATTCTCTCCCCCATCCCACTGAAGGAGCGGGGGGAGCGTGCAAGCGGCTGTGTGGTGTTCAGCTGCCTGCAGGGTTAAACCACAACAGTCCTTTCTGGCACCCATTGTGGGGCTTGAAGGTTTTCAGATAATGACAGATTAACCAGACCTTATTAAGGAATTTATATCTGTTAACAGTTGTGGGTCATGATATTAATTCATCTGTTCTCCATCTTTGTTTACCCGATCTGCACCATGCTCCTTTCTTGGCTGTACATGTTAAAAGTTGCTGTTGGTTTTTGCAGTTTGCTGTGCTTTGCAGTGATGAATGATCTTTTGCTTGGAAGACTTGTTATGAAAACACCGACCTTGAGCTTTATCTGGTATTTGGGTTTCATACTGAAGTCTTTATTGTACTTTGGGTACCATCTCACAGAGAAAATTAGCAATTATGCATCTTCTTCCGAGAAGTTTGTTGTGAAGAAAATACAGAATGGCACCTTTGCTACCTTCTTCTGTGATGTTTCCTCCTTCATTACAATAACTTTTCAGTATCTTGAACATCCTTGGATAGTTAAGATATATCATTGGTACTTATTTGGAATATCATTTAAGTTTTGTCTAAGGCTAGTAAGCAATTTAAGAATATCATCCAGAGATCTGCCCCAAGGCTGGATAGTTATGAGTGGCAGGGTGTGTGGGATAGCATGTGCAAATGCTTAGGACAGTAGGCACTTCCAGTGTTTTGAAACTTCATTCTTGAAAAAGTGCAGAATCCTGAAAAATTAGTAGAATATTTGTAAAAAATATGCTGTTACCCTGGCAATTCTAGGGAGACACAAATGACTGCAATGTGCTGGGACTTGGCCCATGCCTACTGAGCCCTGTTCAACACTATTCAATACATTCAAGGGGAAGAGAAAGTCTCTGGATCCAATTACAAGGCCACAGCCATTGCAGCTGAACCATGGAACCAACCTGTGCCAAAATCAGTTGCCCCTATACACAAGAAGAAATCTTGGTAGAGAAAGTCAGCCCATTTAGAAAGGGAGGATGAAAATCTGGAGCCATCACAAGGAGAGTAGGAGGAGGAGAAGGAGGAAGAACTCATAAACAAGATGGAAACTACCTGATCCCTATCCTTGGGTGAGCTACAAGTTACGTGAAAATATTTGAGCTGTCGTCACCTGGGTGCTCCAATGCTGGGATAATGGGGCTAATAGTCTGGAACTAGAGCATAAGGAAGCCAAAGAGCTGGGATCCCTTTCTAGGAAAGGGGGCATTGACAAAGAAATTGGAAAAGGGGCACAAGTCCTCAACCTCTGGAGGTGACTACTGTCAGGTATGAATGAAAGATATCCCTTCAAGGAAGTTATTATGTATTGCTTAGGCAACTGGACCATTGTGGAGAGAGGTATCCAGTACTTGAGGGAATTAGCTGTCCTGGAG
The DNA here is from genome assembly GCA_034008185.1 of Gorsachius magnificus. Classification (NCBI taxonomy): domain Eukaryota; kingdom Metazoa; phylum Chordata; class Aves; order Pelecaniformes; family Ardeidae; genus Gorsachius; species Gorsachius magnificus. Next base: position 41,118,628 of record CM067081.1, read on the forward strand.
GTGATTTATAGTGACCTGAACAATAAGCAGTTACCCAAAGATCCAGATGGAGTCCACTGCACATGACCCATGTAGCGGAAGTTTTTGTGGAGTGCACCAGCATTGTACACTAACTTGTTGGCAATACTCACCTGGAAAGATGAAGAGGCACCAAGTGGCTACCTGCTTCGTGAATACGAAGAGAGTATCTCTTCCTCCCTCATCTCAGCTGTGGAGAAACTGTCTGAGAAGGCTGAACAACTCCAAAAGGATAGATCCTACTCCCCATCTGTACTTACCACCTCAGCCATTAGGACTAAGCATCCCTCTGCTCAAGAAAGAAGGTATAGAGTGTACACACCATGGGGCACCCTGCAGTTTTACCTGAGTGACCATGGAAAGGACATGAGGAAGTGGGATGGAAAACCTACCTCGAACCTAGAGGCACAAGTATGTGAGTTGCAAAGAAGAAAAATTACAAAAGGGGGTTCTTCAAAGAAACTTGCTTCTCCAGTTTCCAGTAATGGAGTAGACTGCAGTCGCGGCAGACAGAGTAGAAGGGCTGATCTTATTTCTGATCTTAATGCAGGAACTCCTAATTCACATCTACTAGAAGTGAGTAGCAAACACTATGACCAGGACTAGAGGTGCCCTGCCTCCAGCCAGGTGGAGGAAAGGGACAACCAGGTTTACTGGACTGTGTGGATTTGATGGCCTGGAACATCACACCCACAAAAGTATAAAGCTGTAGTGGACACCAGTGCACAGCGTACCCTCATGCCATCAAGCTTTACAGTGGCAAAACCCATATGTATCTCGAGTGACAGGGGGATCTCAACAGCTGACTGCCAAAGTGAGCATAACCGTGAATGAGTGGTAGAAGCACACCATTGTGACTGGCCCAGAGGCTTCATCTATCCTTGGCATAGACTACCTCAGGAGAGGATATTTCAAGGACCCAAAAGAGTATCAGTGGACTTTTGGTATAGCTGCATTGGAGGCAGAGGAAATTAAGCAGTTGTCTACCTTGCCTGGTTTCTTGGAGCACCCTTCTGTTGTGGGGTTGCTGAGGGTCGAAGAACAGCAGGTGCCGATTGCCACCACAACAGTGCACAGGCGGCAATATCTCACCAGCCGAGACTCTTTGATTCCCATCCATAAGCTGATTCATCGACTGGAGTGATCAGCAAGACTCGCTCACCCTTTAAACAGTCCCATATGGCCACTGAGAAAGTCTAATGGAGAGTGGAGACTAACAGTAGACTATCAGGGCCTGAATGAAGTCATGCCACCATGGAGTGTTGCCATGCTGGACATGCTAGAACTTCAATATGAACTGGAGTCAAAGGCAGCCAAGTGGTGTGCCACAACTGGTATTGCTAATGTGTTTTTCTCAATCCCTTTGGCAGTGGAGTGCAGGCCACAGTTTGCTTTTGCTTGGAGGGATGTTCAGTACACCTGGAATCAGCTGCCCCAGGAATGGAAATACAGCCCTACCATTTGCCATAGACTGATCCAGACTTCACTGGAACAGGGTGAAGCTCCAGAATATACACAAAATATTGATGACATAATCATGTGGGGCAATACAGCAGAAGAAGTTTTTGAGAAAGAGAAGAAAGTAATCCAAATCCTACTGAAAGCCAGTTTTTCCACAAAACAAAGTAAGGTCAAGAGAACTGCACAGGAGATAAGGTTTTTAGAATTAAAATGACAAGATGGACATCGTCAAATTCCACTGGACGTGATCAACAAAATAACAGCTATGTCCCCGCCAACTAGCAAAAAGGAAACACAAGCTTTCTTAGGCGTTGTGGGGTTTGGGAGAGTGCATATTCCAAATTACAGTCTGAACAGAAGCCCTCGCTATTAAGTGACCCGAAAGAAAAATTGTTTCAAATGGGACCCTGGGCAATGAAAAACATTTGAACAAATTAAATGGAAGATAGTTCATGCAGTAGCCCTTGGGCCAGTCCGGCAGGGCAAGATGTAAAAACTGTGCTCTACACCGCAGCCAGGAAAAAAGGCCCTACCTGGAGCCTCAGGCAGGACTGAGGTCAACTAGGGTCAACCCCTAGGGTTTTGGAGTCAGGGATACAGAGGACCTGAGGCCCGCTACACTCCAGCTGAGACAGAGATATTGGCAATGTATGAAGGAGTTCAGGCTGCTTCAGAAGTGGTTGGTACTGAAGCACAGCTCCTCCTGGCACCCTGACTGCCGATGCCGGGATGGATGTTCAAAGGGAGGGTCCCCTGTACACATCATGCAACTGGTGCTACGTGGAGTAAGTGGGTCACACTGATCACACAACAGGCTCGAATAGAAAACCCCAGTCACCCAGGAATCTTGGAAGTGATCATGGACTGGCCAGAAGGCAAAGATTTCAGACTATCACCAGGGGAGGAGATGGCACGTGCTGAAGAGGCCCCACTGTATAATAAACTGCCAGAAAATGAGAAGCAATATGCCCTGTTGTCTTGTGGGTAAACACTGGAGATGAAAAATTTCTGTGTGGAGTCCTATAGGACAAGTTGCAGAAACCACTGAAGGAGAAGGTGAATCAAGTCAGTATGCAAAAGTAAAGGCCATACAGCTGGCTTTAGACATTGTTCACCGAGAAAAGTGGCCAGTGTTCTATCTCTATACTGATTCATGGGTGGTGGCAAATGCCTTGTCGGGGTCATTATAATGGAAGCAGAGCAACTGGCAGCGCGGAGGCAAACCCATCTGGGCTGCCACACTGTGGCAAGATATTGCTGCCCAAGTAGAGAACCTGGTTGTAAAGGTACGTCACATAGAAGCTTATGTATGCAAGAGCTGGGTCACTGAAGAACATCAGAACAACCAGCAGGTTGTTAAGATTGAAGAGGCTCAGGTGGATCTGGACTGGCAATACAAGGGTGAATTATGTCTAGCTTGGTGGGCCCATGACACCTCAGGCCATCAAGGAAGAGATGCAACATGTAGATGGGCTCATGACTGATGGGTGGACTTGACCATGGACACTATTGGACAGGTCATCCATGAATGTGAAACATGCGTTGTGATCAAACAAGCCAAGCAGTTAAAGCTTCTCTGGTATGGAGGACGATGGCTGAAATATAAATATGGGGAGGCTTGGCAGATTGATTATATCACACTCCCACAAACCCCCCCAAAGCAAGTGCCATATGCTTACCATGGTGGAAGCAATGTTGGAACACTGTGGAACCAAATGTCTGGTAACATATTCCGTGTTCCATGCCACTACCTGGAACACTATCCTGGGCCTTGAAAAACCAGTCCTATGGTGACATGGCACCCCAGAAAGAATTGAGTCACACAACGGAACACATATCTGGAACAACCTCATGGACAAATGGGCCAAAGAGCATGGCATTGAGTGGGTCTATCACATCCCCTATCATGCACCAGCCTCCAGGAAAATCAAGTGATACAATGAACTGTTAAAGACTGCACTGGGACCAATGGGTGGTGGGACATTCAAACATTGGGATACACATTCAGCAAAAACCACCTGATGAGTCAACGCTAGAGGATCAGCCAACTGAGCTGGCCCTGCCCAATCAAACCTCTTATGTACTGTAGAAGGGGATAAAGTCCCTGCAGTGCATGTAGAAAATATGCCGGGGAAGACTGGCTTACTCCTGCCTCAGGTAAAGGCAAAGCCATCCGTGGGATTGCTTTGCTCAAGGACCTGGGTGCACTTGGTGGGCGATGTGGAATCATGGGGAATTCCAATGTGTACCTCAAGGGCATTTGATTTTGGGTGAGGACAGCCAATGAACTGAATGGTATGGTGCCAAATGCTGTATAATTACTGTATGTCATAGCTTTTATGATTGCTATACGTCATATCAGCAGTATTACAGTAAGAATCACCCAGATTAATAAAGAATGAACTTTGGTGAAACTGAGCAAGTGCAGCAGTGATGGAACCAGAACTGGCTTCAGCATGAAACAACCCAACACCACACACCTGAAAGACTGTTATGAGAGATGGAGCCCAAAATCATGGGCTAAATTAACTCAATGGACATTTTAGAGGGATGGCCCTTAGACTGAGGGAATGTTATCTGTGTGTATATATCAAAAGATGGGGAAAGTGGTGGCAATTAATTGGAATGTATTGGAAAGGGTAGGACCTGAGCATGACATAGATAGTATAGAATAAGGGGTGGATACTGTCCTGGTAAAAATATAAGTAAACGCTATACATACGTAGTCAACAATAAAGGTACACTGAAACACTCCCTTAAAATAAACTTTGATTTTTGAGACATTGTATTACAGGATGGCAATAGAAGAAGAGAATAGACTTTTTTTTTCCTGTGAGGCTGACAATCATCACTATTTCTTCTATATTTTCTAAGTTGTATAAAAACACTTAATCTTCAACTAGACTAATTTATGTCTCTTTAGGAACAAGAATGGTGTCTGTTTCTAGCTGGTAAACTTTATCACTTGGGATAGAAAATAGAGGGATCATAACAGAGTGGAAATAGGTAAATATTGCTCACAGATCAGAAATACTTCTGAGTTTGATTTTGCTCAACTGCAATGCAGACCACAGAACTCTGAAAAAAAGAAAAACTGTCCTACTTTTGTCAGCCTTTAAATGGAGGAAACTTTGAATATTCTCTGATTAAAAAAACAAACCAAAAAAAACAAACCCCATTGTATAATATAAAAAGCAAAAAATTATCTTTTTAAAGAAAGAACTATGATCTACATGGAAATCAGAAAAAATACTTGTTTGGCCTGAGAACAGAATACAATCTACAGGAAAGTTAACTTTGGTACATATTTGATGTCTGAAATGAAGTGGCTTGAATTTTTGTTCTGGATTAATCTTGGCTGGCTTCCGCATATCAACCAAGCTACTCTATCACTCCAACTTCCCAGCAAGACAGGGGAAGAAAATAAGACAAAAACCTTGTGGGTCAAGTTAAAGAGAGGAAGATCAGAAGATCACTCACCAGTTAGCATCATGGCCAAAACAGGCCTGACTTGGGGAAGATTAATTTAATTTATAGTGAGTGTCATGTTTTAACCCCAGCCAGCAACCAGGCACCGCACAGCTGCTCACTCACTCCCCCCAGGTGGGATGAGGGAGAAAATAGGAAGAAAAAAGTGAGAAAACTCATGGGTTGAGATAAAGACAGTTTAATTGGGAAAGCAAAAGCCGCGCGCACAAGCAAAGCAAAGGAAGGAATTCATTCACTACCTCCCATCAGCAGATAGGTGTTTAGCCATCTCCAGGAAAGTAGAGCTCCAGTATGTGTAACAATCATTTGGGAAGTCAAACACCATCACTTCTAATGTCCTCCCCTTCATTCCTCTTCCCCCCAGCTTTTTATGCTGAGCATGATGTCATACAGGATGGAATATCCCTTTGGCCAGTTGTGGTCAGCTGTCCTGGCTGTGCCCCCTCCCAGGTACTTGTGCACCTGGCAGAGCAAGGGAAGCTGAAAATGCCTTAACTAGTATAGGCATTATTTAGCAACAACAAAACCATCAGTGTGTTATCAACATTCATCTCATCCTAAATCCAAACCACAGCACTATGCCAGCTACTAGGAAGAAAATTAACTTTATCGCAGCAAAACCAGGACAGTGAGAAATAAAAAGAAAACTAAAAACCCCCTTCCCTCCAACCTCTCCTTCTTCCCAGGCCCAGCTTCACTCAAGACTCTTCTGCCTCCTCCCTGCAAGTGGTACAGGGGGATGGGGAACAGAGGGGTTTCAGTCAGTTCATAACACTTCATCTCTGCCACTCTTTCTTCCTCATGGTGTTTCCCTGCTCCTGTCCATGGGTTGCAGTTCTTCAAGAACTGCTCCTGCATTGCTCTTTTCTATGAGGTGCAGTCCTTCGGGAATGGAATTCTCCAGCACGGACCTCCGGGGCACAAGGTTTCCAAAAGGGCCCCGGATCTCCATGGGGTCACATCCTCCTTTGGGCACATCCACCTGCTCTGACATGAGGTCCTCCATGGACTGCAGAAGGACAGCTTGCCTCACCATGGTCTTCACCACAGGCTGTAGGGGAATCTCTGCTTGGGTTCCTGAAGCACCTCCTCCCCCTCCTTCTTTTCTCACTTTGGTGTCTGCAGAGTTGTTTCTTGCACATATTCTCCCTCCTCTCTCACAGCTTCTGCACGGCATTCATTTTTTTTACCCTTTCTTAAATATTTTATCAGAGAGGCACCACAAACTTTGCAGTTTGGCTCAGCTTTGGCCAGCAGCTTAGAGCCATCTGGAATTGACTCTGTCTGACATAGGGGCAGCTCCTGATATATTCTCACATCAGCCACCTGCAGCCCTCGCCCCCTGCCCGCCCTTGCCATATAAACCCTGAAACAATCTCACGAATTATAATTATACTAGTTTGGTTTGTGACATGTTATGCAGTGCAATTACAGTGATCCAGATAACAGAACACCTTTACTTCAGTGCAACCCAGCTGGTACTTTTTATAAATGGTCATGACTATGACTCAGTCAATGGGGTCCCTATTATAATAAGCATTGTGCAACCCAGAGCACCAGATTGTTCTTGTTCTTTGAAGCTTCAAATGAGAAAAAACAGGATGGTGTAAAGAAGAATAAACAAGTATTAAATGTCAAGCTTGGCAGATGTGAAGAGTTAAATCTACCAAATGGGAAAAATGAATTAAAAAATATTAGAATCATGGACAAAGGGAAAAAATGGAATGAGAAGCAGATGCTACATGGGACAGCAATGAAAGGACTGCACAAGTGGAGAAAGGAGGTTGAAGCAATTATCCATCTAACCCATCACAGAGCAAGTCCAGTGTATATCAGACCTATCTTTCTCTGTACTTACTCTTAGCTACTGGAATTTCTGGCTTACTCATCTGTTTTCTTACCAGGCTGGAGACAGAAAAGATGACATTTATGTGTGTAGGGAAAGGACAGGTGGGTAACTCCTATTCAGTATTTTTTATTGATATGTATATTGAAGACTGTGATTGCACTTGGACTCTACTTTAGTTTTTCTTCCTTATTGTGCCACTCTGTGTGTTAGTTTTTTCAGCAGGTATTCCTCCTAGCTGGACTTCATGGTGCCTTTTCCCTTGTATTTCTGTAGAAATAAATACAAAATAAAGTTGTGTATTTCTAAAATGGAAACAGAGAACTTATGTTGTGGGTTTTGAAGGGTTTCAGTTTCCTGTTTAAGTGATAGAATTTGCAGGCATTCCAAGGAGAACCAAAACTTTTGTCACCATCATGATTTGAAAGGCAATAACAGCAGATGTGCAAACTTCATATCTATTTAGATAGTGAAGCTGATAAATTAATGTTGATTTATGAGCATTATGGAATATTTGCATATTAGAAAAGAATACATCAGCTAAATCAACTACACATAAATTTGGACAGACAAATAAAAGTATCAGGGTTTATAGTAAAATAGATCAATGCTACTGCTGGTGATGACAGTATCCTGAGTTCTCTGCCTTATAAAAAGAATATATTTCTTCTCCTTTCACCCATTCTCCTCTTTTTTTAGTGCTCTTTTTTTTTCCTTTCTTTCTGAAGAGGACTTTCCATGAAGTCAAAAATAGATAAAAATCTGTTTCATCATGTCGGAAATAATTTTCAGGAATACTGAGTCAGAGAAGGATGTCATAATGACATTCAAAACTACTTAACATAGCCCAAGTCTATTTCCAAAATCATCACTTGTGGATACATTCCTAGAAGAACAAGGACATCAAGTCCTGATAAGGTCGGAATGCTATTAAGGGGGAAATGCTTAGCCAGTATACGGAACTTAGTTGCTAGAGTAGAGAAGCAGTAACCGCAAGCAGGATAAGATGACAACAATGAAATAACCAATGAGTGAGTTGGAGGCTTATATGCTTGTTGGATAGACAGTAGTATGTACGAATGAGAAAAGTATACATGATCATGTGTACAGGGCTTGGAAGAATATAAAAGTTGTATGCAAAGGTATAATAAACAGCTTCTGGAGATCATATCGGTCGGCGTCAGGAGTCTGGTCTTCCACAATCACTGGTTTATTTTTTTTTTTTCTGTTGACTACAATGAGAACAGAACAGCAATTCTGAGAATGTTTTAAGAACCCAGCAAGAATGGTACAACCCATGTGACCCCAGACCACAAAAAGCATTAAAATGGGTCATGAAGACTATTTCAGGAATAAATTAATTAATTTAGCCAAAGCATTGCCTCTTTGCTGAAAGAATCAGTAACGTGCTTTGTATATTGCTCTTTTGTTAAGTCATCTTGCCACAGGAAATAAAATCGGTTTAAATATTTAATTACTACATTATAAAATATTGACCTAGTTTTACTTTCATACATTTAGCCCATTGATCACTGATCATCTCCTATCCATGTTGTGTCTCATATATGTTGAATTCAATGGTATTTATTTCACTGAAAACAGTATCAAAACCTTACTATCTTTAAAATTCAATAATATTGAAGATATTTTGATAGCAAGAGTGACCTTGAAATATTAAAAAAACCCCACTTTTAACCAATGTATTAAAGTATACTCTGTTTCTGAAAATGATGTTATACGTTCTTGGGTTTAAATACATAGTTATATACATATATATATATACACACATATATATGTGTGTGTGTGTACATATATAATCTCAAAGACCATTTAAGTTTTAGAGTCTGTCACCATTTTGTTTGGAAGTTTCTGGGACATAAAGGTACAAAACTGAAATTAGTGTATACAGACGTAAATTACAATATACTTCAAAAACTATGTAGGTTGACAAGAGAAAAAGAATGGACAAAAAACTTATTTTGAAAGTGCTTCAAAAATCACATCATTCTAAGAAAAAGCATGTTCATTTCTAAAAACGTGGTTGATAATAAAAATAATGGAGAAATCTCTAATAACCAGAAAAGCAACAGCAGTTTTAGAAGTTCTGAATCAGACATTTTCCAAACCACAGCTGGCTTAGCAGCAAAAATTAGAGTGCATTCGATGTAAAAAACCATCTGACATATATCTGCACCTACATAATAGATCGTTATATTCCATTTTCAAAGACATAATATAAATTGAGGACGTAATGGGATTTTATTCCAAGTGATTAAACAACTCCTTTATGGAAAAATCAGGTTTATGTATAGAGAATAACCACTAAAAATTTCTCCTTTCTGATGACAAAGGGAGATTTGTAAAAAAAAGAAAAAAGAAAATAAAAAAAAATGCAGATAAACAATATTACTCAGTCAGACCACAGGTGTTTGGTTACATTGTGGCAGTGAAGGCATGTGGCAATGAAAGCACAGACCCCAGGTCCATGCACAGGCACAAGCAGCATTGGGATCACACTATTTATCCCTTTTCTCATTGGTCCCAAAACAAAGTCTCCACACCTGCAGATCCTATACTTATCTGTTGCACCTACAGATCCTATACTTGCTCCCACAACAACTCCTCCTTCTTTACTAAGAACAAAAAAGCAGAAAATAGCCTATAATTATAACTGGCGGAAAAGTAATATGGCTTCCTGACTGCTGTACTGATCGACAGAAAAAGGGGGATAAATACAAAAAAGATTCGTTTTTACGTTTTCTGTTTTACACAAGCACCCCATGGTTTAGGAACCACTATATATAGTCAAAATCTATTAAAACAGATCTCTACGCAGTATCTGTAAACAGTTAAAGAATACATTTAGATAATATCATAATTCTATGATGGCTTTCTTTAAAAAATCTGAACTTAAAAATCTGAGTGCAAATCAATTCACATTAAAAAACCTGCAATTTCAATTACTGAATTGGTTAAGACTATTTTCTTGTTCTTGCACTTGTTCTTGTCTTCCTGTCTGTCCTTCCAGCAGTCCGAGTAGCCTCCCTTACATCATCTTCTTTGCCAAGTTCTTCTTTAGTTTTATTTCTTTTTTCCTTTTTGTGGCGATCTATTTTCATTGTTCTCTGACTTTAATTTTTTGAATGCTAAGTCATCTGCTGGCAACTGACATTTTCTTCTGCGAGAAGTGGAAATTGCTGGTTGTATAGGGTTAACCTCTTTTCCTTTTCCAGAGCGATTATATTTTTTTTTTGGAACCAGTGGATGTCAAACACACACATTTTGAGTTTCCAAAGTGCTACTGTTTTATGGACTTGTTCCTACAGTTACATCTCCTAGCTTAAGTACTCATAGCATGTTTAAAACTGAAGTTTTGAAAGTGAAGTCATGGCAAGATGATAGTCCTAAGCATTACTGAAGATAATGTTCTTACTGTAAATTCTTTTATTTTTTCTGTCTAGAACTTAACAAAGCTGTTAACAGCCTAATGCGTAGGCTGAAACTTCATGTTCTGCATGTTTCACTTCAAGACAATCAATTTTTTATTTACACATCAAATATTTCTGCCAGAATACCTCTTTGGGGCTGAAAAAGATGTATTGTGCTATCCTTAATTAAATATTACATCATCTTATGTATTTATTTATTTATTTCCATTGGTTTGGTGTTAGGTGTCTTGGAACAAGACTTTTATAAGTAATTGGATGTAAAATGCCAAATTTATGATCATTTGAAGAATTATGTTTGTTAAGACTTACTAAACTGCAACAATAAATTCTCTGGTTAGCCCACTGCCACCTGTACTTCCATAAACACCAATAAGTATTCCCCTGCTCTTTCCCCATACTTCTACCTGATAAATTTGTGGTTATTGATAATAAAAATGAGAGACTAAAAAATAGGCAAAATACCTGGATACGAATGGTAGTCTTCCAGACTAAATTCGACTGCAATAACCTGTAAACTTCTATTAAAAACCCCTCAAAAACCAACGCCAAAACCCCAAACAAACAAAAAAAACCCACAACAAAACTCCATAAATCTTAAATATATGAGGATAGACATAGAATACAATGTAGATATGAAGATAGATATATCCAAGAAAGAAGACATGTCACTTTAGTATTATAATTTTAATACAGAAAAAATACTGACAAAACCAAATGGGACTTTCAAGAAAGGAAACAAGTGAAAACAACAGAAAAACTTCAGCAGTGAAAATGCATAGAATGTGGCATAGGGAATTTCATGCCATGAAACAGAATTTCTACATTCCTATGATAAAAGAAAAATTTGCAGCAAGAAAGAGAAACACACATACTAAGCATAGTTCTGTCTGTTTATGTGATGCCAGATTTACCAAAGGAATATGTGGATATGCAGCTAAGGAAAGCATAACAAGAAAAAAGAACAGAACAGCTTTAGAAGTTTCAGACTTTTGTCATGCAGTTTGAAATTTATGAAATTAGTTGTAATGGGTTAAATGAATAAAGACAACTAGTATGAGCATTATACAATAGAAAAATGTAAAGACTGCCATACTAAAATTGGAAGTTTGGAGAGGTGTAAAATGTAAAAGGTGAGAAGTGTGATCCTGCAAATGTAGAATTAAGAGTCAAAAATGTAGAATTAAGAGTCAAAAGTTAATAATAGACTGGTAGTGTTCAAGAGAAAGTGAGTTGTTTGCATTATAGCATAGTTAAATAAATGAGACTTCAGTGCTGTGCTACTCCACAGATTAAAAGGAAGAAAAAACAAATAAGTATGTTAATAAAATTGTTTCCCTAACAAAGGGAAATCAAGCTGCATAGATGCAAAATTCCTGATTTTGCAGATGCATATGAACAAGAGAGGCAATACAGACTGATTCTCTTCACCAGTGTTGGATATTTTTTTTTCTTTTTTACTGGAGTACTGTTTTAATCATTCACTTTTCTCTTCTAAAATAATCACAAACTGGTATTTCAGTTTTATCCCAGAAAAAGAAACTTTTCAAAGAAACACTACTGGTTCTAATATTCTTGAAGTTGGATAATGGAGCTATTGCCAAATGTTGTTAAGGCTATTTGAATAGTAGAAATATTCTGTGGCTGCTGCTTACTCATGTTTAATTACATCAACACCAGTTTTGCCCCATAGTGTAGCTATTTGAATTTTTCTGTAACTTTCAGCTATGTAAGTGATGAACCTATGGATCACAATGGCAACACATATGGAAAATGCTTCCTCTTTTTAACGTTATGTGAGTCAGTAGTCTCTGCTTCCAACTACTGTTGTCATCCCTGTGTGAAAAGCTGTGTAAATGGATTTCACACAGCAATATAATCATAGATTAGAAAAATAATTGGAAATGGATGTTAAAAATTAACTTGGAAAAAATAAGTCGGTCACCTCTCAGGAACACTGCTAGCTAGCTTTTAATGTCACAAACATGCTTTTTATAGAAACTCAGTTCCTCTGTTATTTTCAAAGAAAATAAACTGTGACAAGCTCTGTAAGTTTGTTCACTGTTGTGAACAACACAGTTTTCTGTTGACCTGTTCTCTGTATTTAAAAGTCAAGGGTAATTAGTCACCTTTTTTATTGTTAATGGAAGATTTTAATTTCCATACTTACACCTCAGGTCTTTGACTTTCAAACTAAGACTTTTGTTCTTCTGGCAACTATAATCTTCCTGCCCAAAGTACACAGAAGAGGATCAGACACTTCAAATCTGTTTGAAAGCCTTAGCACTCTAATTCATTCAGGGGAAAAAGAACCGATCACTGAACTGTTTTAAAGAGCCTAGAGCATTTAGGAGTCTTCCTATATGACTTCCTAAAGATCAATAATACTTCAAATCTGTTAGAAGTAAATAAGACATACAATTCTAAGTTTGATTACATCAGCATAGCCTGTGAACCATAGAGCTCATGATGGAGATGTTTAAAGAAATTCATAACATGCTAGTTTAGATACTGAGTGGAATATAACTGTGGAATTGCAGTTTCCACTGTTTTATGGCTTTCTTCAGAGACAGCTATATCCAATATCTCTATTTAGTGCACTATATATAGATATTCCTATAGTCCTTTTGTAAACGCTCATTTATATCCATCACAACCAAACACATGCCAAATATTAATGTCAACCCCTTTAAACTTTTGGTCTGGAAATTGATAATAAAATTACATTAGGAAATTAGATTTTTCTATAGTGAACTTGGAAAGGCCAAGGCAGTTATCAAGGAAAGAGAAACTGATTGAAATTTCTGACTCATTAAGGAAGAAAATTAACAGTCTGTGCTAGGTATTCTGTAAATGTTCATATGCAATAAGAAAAAATAACATTTGAAAATAAGGGCATGATACTAATCTAGAATGATGAATTTACTTATTCTTTTTAACAAGATGCTCTAAATGTGTTTAAAAAATACCATTTGAATTGATCTATTTATGCCCTCTGTGAAAGACAGAAAAAGACGGATACCTACTCCTGGTGATCGATTATTAATTTATGACAAATTTAAAGGTTAATAATCTGTGTCACACACAACAAAATAATTCTCATCTTAGTTTTTCATGATCAAATTGAGCTTTCACATCAGTTAAATGATTAATAAATAAAAGAATAAATACCAATAACTTCTGATTATGGACTAACTTTCAAAACCGCATTATTTATTTAGAAAAAATATTACTATGTGCATGCAAAGATGTAATGAATGTGCAAAAAAAGTCCAGAATGCATGCAGAAGTGTTAGGAGGTCAAATCTTTCAACGTTTGCTTGAACAAGTGGAGGAAACTATTTCAAGTACACAGTGAAATATAATACTTTTCAGCTGGCATTAGTTGATAAGGTTAAAGGAGAGGAACAATTACTATTTATTATTTAATAGTAAAGTTTCCAGAAGGATCAGCAAGGAAGGAAGCTCTCAAAAGGTGACAAGCAAGGAAAAATATTATACATGTTTGGATACACACAATGTGAAACCTCAGGAAGCACTGAACAAGCTACAGGTCTGTAACAATATCACAAAGAACACTTAGCAGAATTGAAGAAACAAGGAAAGAAGAATGTATTGGTATATTCTATCTTTATCTAGGAAAGCCTAGAAAATTATTCTTTCAAAGGAAATATTGTTTATAGTACATATTTCTACAATGACCAATTTTTTTTTCAGTTACACTTGATTTTGTGAATAGAGAATTTGCAAATCATAATGAATATAGTCAGTGTTCTGAAAAATAAATAATTATCTGGACATCCTGGGATACCCTGGACAAATTAGATAACCAGTTTACCTTCTAGCTAAAGAGGTCTCCAGTAAGCATCTGCAACTGACCATTATGAACCCTGATGTTGATAACTCAAATGACTTTGGAGATTTGGAACAACAATCACATCCTGACACAAAGGCAATGATGGTACCATTTTGCCCTCAACAGGTTCTACAAAACCTTATGGATATTATACACTTCAATGCAGAGGAGAACAAACCTTTTTCTTCAACTTGGACAAAACAAGGTTCTGCTCTTGTGTAAGTTTTTATTTAGTTATATCTAAAATATCTGCAAATTTAAAATATGTTGCTGAAAGTGGAAAAATTCATCCTCAATTTGTGAAGTTGTGGTCTGTACTTGGTCTGGCTGTAACAGTGTTAATTTTCTTCATGTATGATGCTATATTTTGGATTTGTAAACAAAATAGTGTTGATAACACACCAATGTTTTAGCTATTGTTGAACAGTGTTAGCAGAATCTTGAAGGCCTTCTCTGTTTCTCACTCTGCTCCCTGCCTTGCCCTGCCTTTAACTCGCCTTTAACTCAACTCACCTTTACCTCAACTTTGCCTTGCCTCACCTTGCCCCACTATCAAAACCTCTCCACGCAAACCCAATACAACCAAAATAGTAGATTATATTGTACTTTTAATATTTAATATGTGACTTCGTAATCTCTTTATGTGATGGAACCCAGTTAAACATTTACATTACCAATTTCACAAGGAAGATCTTAAAAATGAAATTTTTGAACATTACTAGTAAGTTCTAAAGATTAACATAATAAAGAACGAAATACTTTCTAGAAAAAAAACTTTTAAAATTTGTTTTCATTTACTGTTATTCTCTCTAACATAATTTTTTTAATACACCAAATTAGAAAAGCCTAAAACTTTTATAGTAGTTTTATGACTGTGAAATATTTAAATTCCATGCATGCCTCAGGTTTTATACATATTTTTAATATTTAAAAAAGATTACTATTTTATACAACTTGGTTGGGGTTTTGGTGTGAGCTTTTGTTTGTTTGTTTGTTTGTTCTACACTTGGAAGTTAACAAGGATCTTGGCAATCATCAAACTAGCTATTCAACAGATGATTTTTTTTTTTTATGGGTAACTTGTCAAAATTCTCTGCACAAATAAACTGCTTAATTATTACAAGATTTTTGAGAATAGGATTCACACTTTTGTTTTCACAACCTGGTCTCATAAGAAGATCCATGGAAGTTCAATTTCTAAGTAATCTGAATAGCTGTATAAACTAAAGTCCTGACTCCACTGAGTTCAAAGAGGACTGGATTTCACCTGTAGGCTTCTCATCAATTTTACATTGTCCAGCATTTTTTCCTCTTTTGGCAGTTACATAGCCCATACCTATGCCATAAGCGGAACACAAAAATCTTGAAGAAAGCTAACATTTAGGGGGTAATTTGTAGCCGCTTTTCAAAGTTCCTATGGAAAGTGACCATATAACAAGTGTTTCCTGCTAACCTATTCCCAGAACCAACATCTTGATGTAGCTTCCAAAGCAGCCATGGATTAATGATATCCCTTCCCTGCAGCACATCCTTATTGTTTTCTGTGTCATTCAAAAATCTTCTTTTATCTAGTAAAGTTATATGCACAGTAGACTCTTCACAATATTGCAATCAACTATGCAAGTAATTGCACTTGATGAAATTATTAAAGAAATATCAAAAAGTGCCCACTGATCAAGTTTCTAAAATTCAGGTATGTGCACATTGCTTAAACAGAATGACCTTTTGATCTATAAGACAATTTGACATGATGTCGAAAACCAATGTACTGTTACAAGTTGCATTTACATTTTGTTTAACTTATGTAGAAATTTAAAACTTGTTTGCAGTTCATAGTTTTTTTCTTAATACTAGTTTATTAGTTAAACTCACATAAAGTTAATGTGTAGTTTTTATTGATGATAATAATAAGTAGTGCAACTGCTTAGCAACTGATAAGCAAAGGCAGTAGGAGACCTGCATGGATGAACAGGGAGATTCTGACTAAATTAAGACATAGAAAGAAAGCACACAAGAGGTGGAAGCAGGGACAGATGACCCAGGATGAATATAAAAATTCTATCTGAAATAAAAGAATGAGTTTAGGAAAGCCAAAGCTCTTCTGGAGTTGAATCTAATGAGACATGTGAAGGGCAACAAGAAAGGATTCTACAAAAATTTCAGCAGGAAAAGGAAGGCTAGGGAAAATATGAGTCCACTGCAGTATGGGAGAGGAGACCTAGTGGCAAAGGTCATGGAAAAGACCAAAGTACTCAATGCCGCCTTCACTTCAGTCTTTACTGGTAAGGTTGGTCTTCAGGAATCCCAGGTCCCTGCAACCACAAAGAAAATCTGGAGGGAGGAAGACTTACTCTTGCTGCATCCTATATTTAAATAAAAGGAGAAGAAATAGGATTTTTTAAAGTTGTTTTCCTAAGTTTCCTGTAATATGGGAGGAATCACTTATACAAAAAATGGACAATTTGGGCATGTCATAGTTTTCTTAGTTTCAGTTATTGAACGTTAAGAACTTGTATTTGGGATTCTAAACATCTAAAATGTAGGCTATTTTAATTCATGGGTGACTTCTAGTTATCCTTTTTGTAATACACTGTGAAGAGATAATGAAGTTGTTGCATCAAAACAAGAATTGTAAAAAAAATAAATATTACTTGAGGAATTTTGATAAAGATGTTATTACAAGAAAATGCATTCTGCAAATTCTATTTAGTCAGTCCTGAAAATGGTCAGATACCATTAATATTATTCGTAAAGTAAACCATTCACATATTTACCATTTACCATTTAACAAATTATATCAAGCAACTTAACTCATAACCTTCACCTGATGCAGATAGGGAAAAATTCGCACCATACTGGGTATTCAAGAAAACTCACTACATTTTTCTGTAAGCTGAGTTCTTTACAATGGTCCTTCTGTAGAAGAGATTATCGTATTTTATTTATGGTAAAAGGGTCAGTGTAAAAGAGCAAATACTCCCATTTGTCTGCATTGCACGAACATTGTCAAGGTTTTTAAACTGACTTGTCTTCAGTAATTCAAATACAGGATCTCATCACTTTTTTTGAGATGTGATATGTTGAGTCTGAATCTTAACAGTGTTGAAGCTAGAAGCCAAAGCATAACCTTCTTATTTTTTGACATCTTTATGAGCACAACTGTTTTGTTTGGAAAGGGGGGGGGGAAGTATGTTTTCTGTGAATACAAAAGGTAGATTTATTTGTTGTTGACTTTCATGGGTATAACAATAAACGTACTGAGATTTATAACATGGGTTTCTTGAGCATACATTCCTCTAAGGATATAGATTTAAGGCTTTTTGAAATCAAACCCCAAGGGAAAAGTATGTCAGAGGATATTAAAAACATCTGTTAAATGTTCACACTGTGTTTCCAAAATTAATATAAAATTTAAAAAAATAAAAAAACAAAAAACAACAAAAACACCACAGACCCCAGTAAGTTTAAATGCCAGGCTGCTTTCTTTTTTTTTTTTTCCAGATAATATCTAGCATTCTACTTTTTTATCATAAAAGGTCAACATATCTTGGCATTTATCCTCTTCTGATTTACCCAGATAAAATGAGGCCATTAAGATCAAAGGTCTAATTGTAGAAAGCTGAAGCTGAAACATTAGATCTCATAAAAGATAGTCTACTATATATGTAGGGCTCAATTAGTTAAGCAGACCACTATACCAATTTGTTAGAACACACTGTAGAAGATCAGAAGAATAACTGTTCACCGCCACTGTCAAATTTCTGTCTTTACAGTCACACCAGTGTGTGTTCTGCCAGCCTGACAGTGGAAGAGATTCACTGATTTGTTCAGACCTGGCAAGTCTTACTAGAATGTTGCATTTCTTTTACAAAGAGAATATAATGAATACAACTTCCAGTTCTACGAGATTATTTGTGAACAGGGCAATGAGAGACATACCTGTACCTGGCTTACATTTCCTAAAATTTCCAAAGCAATGACATAGATAACTTTCTAAGAGAGAGAGAGGAGTGAATCAAATCCTTAGGCTACCACCTACACTGCAGTGTAATGTGTAATTTTGGTGCCTGTTGTCATTTATATTGTACTTCACAGATGTTAAGTACTTAGTATTTTATCTCAACTTCACAGGAAACGAAGGGAGAAAAGTTAATGACTTGGCAATAAAGGACAGAGCACCAGAGATATGGCTTGAGTGCAGAAGTTTGCTTTGTGTAATCTAATAAATCATGCTGTTCATATGTTATTTAGATGCCAGTAGATCTTCTCAGTAAGGCACAGAGCTCAGTCGGACTTGGCTGTAACACTAGGGTTATCAGTGTCAGCCTTAGCTACATTGCCTCCAAAATCTATGAACAGATCTGGGGGACCTCCAAAACCCAAATCAACATTTGTCAGTTTTTTCTTAGACCCTGAGGAAAAGATCAAGGCAAGTGTTGAAGAAAGAGCATGAGGAGGGAAATGCAACAAATCTTCACAGAAGAGAGATTTTGAACAGTGGCATTAATCTGTATGTTCATCTTTTCTTCACATGAAAGATGAAATGAGATTTATCTTGAAATTTCTGGGTCCTCAAAATTAATTGCATACCAGAAAAAAATAAGAAAAAAGGTGATGTTAATGTATAGAATGCAAAATTGATCATTAATGTAGCCCTTACACTTTAATTCATAATATAATCATGTTTAGGCTTGGTATTTTAACTACCACACAATTAAAGTACTAGCTAACATACATGTCCATAATCAACACATTCAACTTAGATTTACATAGAAAAATACGTAAAGACATTGCTCACAAAGTAGCAAGAGTCTTATGTTAATAATAGACTTATTTTTAGCAAACATAGGAGCAAGGTGTAAATAAATCTTATCACCTAATTAAAGGTTAATGCCCACTCTCAAAATATTAAAAGAAAGTATATTTCAAGATGTATTAACACTATTTTTATTTTTTATTTTGGAATTGTGACAGGTTTACCTCCCAGGCATAGTCCCAGTTTTAGTCCTGAATTCTATAGTTTGAACTGACATCCATAATGAAATTCATAACAAAAAGAGGAAAACTCAGGTTTTCACAAAATACAGTCATTCTTAAGGACTTTCACCGGGAGTAGAAGTAATTAGTGAGGTGCTTCTGAAATAATAAATGAAGTACTTAAGAATACATAAAACATTCAAGAAAAAAAGAAAATGCATCAAAGAGGTAATATTACTATCAGTAGCACAATATTTCTTCTACTATATAAATAATGTTCATGAATGAGGGTTGTTATTAGATGAATATATTCATTTATGATATAAGAAAAAAGAATCTTCCAATATGTTCTTTTACAGGAAAATCTAAGCAGAACTTGAAACACATTTTCACCCTGCATATGGCTGCAAGATTACTATGATAGCTTTTAATAAATTAGGTTTCCAAATAAGGTTAGAGTTTCTTTAACCTATTAATTGTCAGTGAAGTAGAAAAAGAACATATATACTGAGCTCCAAGTCATTCTTCTGGAACTGCAAAATGCAAGCTGCCCTGTAAATATTTCTGCCAGCAGCTTAATGTAATAAATGATGTTATTTCTCAAGCTCAAAAAATATTCACTGTGAAATTTGGATACTGATCATATAATATGTTGGTTACATTCCTCTTGTAAAATAATATTATTTATTTTCATCAGTATTACCTATACATTAATGGGTGTCATTTTGGAAAAAAATAATTCTAACTATATTACATTTTTTTGTAAAGTTTAATCAATTTTTTTCTTTAAGGTCAAGCACAACAGTGTTTCCGGAGTTAAAAAAAAAAGTTAGAAAATCAGCATGAAATGTCAAATGTACTTTTAGGAATCAGTTTCTATGCTCAAAATTTAAGTATGATTTATATTTTATGTTTTAATCTGTAAATCCTAGATTCTAGGTTCTGATGTCCTTACTGGATTGGTAGCATATTTTATGTGTTACATCACTGAAATCAATGGAGAAAGACAAATAAGGGCATGAGAGTCCTACTTCCTGGAATTTGAATCACATAATTCTCTCTTGTTTGAGCTGTAGTGTGTCTGAAATGAGAAATGTAGTCATTGTTCTGTTAATTTTCAATCAGTGGCAAATCAAACCTGGACATGGAAAAATACAGTTAGCAAATGGATATACAATACAAAGCTGGAAATATATTTTGGACACAGTTCTCAAAATCAGAGAATGGATGAGGTTGGAAGGGACTTCTGGAGATTACCTGGTCCAACCACGTTGCTCAAGCTGGGCCACCTAGAGCCAGTTGCCGCTGGTTGCCCAGGACCGCATCCAGACAACTTTTAAATATCTCCATGGGATGAGACTCCACAGCCTCCCTGGGCAACCTGTGCTCAGTCACCCTCATAGTGAAAAAGTGTTTCCTGATGTTCAGCCAGAACCTTCTGTGTTTCAGGTTGTGTTCATTGCCTCTTGTCCTGTCCATGTCCTGTATGAAGCCTTTCTTCAGGCATTTACCATTGATAATATTCTTCCTGAGCCTTCTCTTTAGGCTGAACAGTCCTAGCTCTCTCAGCTTTTCCTCACAGGAGGGATGCTCCAGTTGCCTCATTATTTTTTTGACTCTTTGTTGGATGCTCTCCAGTATGTCCATGTTTCTCTTGTACTGAGCAGCCCAGAACTTGACACAGCAGTCCAGGTGTGACCTCTTCAGGGCTGAGTAGAGGGGAAAGATCACCCACCTTGACCTGGTGGCAACACTCCTCCTAATGCAGCCCATTAACCTTCTTTGTGGCAAGGGCACATGGCTGGCACCTGTTCAACTTACTTTCCACTAGTACTACCAGGTCCTTTACTGCCAAGCTGCTTTCCAGATGGATGGCACCAGCATATACGGGTGCTTTGTTTCTCTCCAGGTGCAGGACTTTGCACTTCTCTTTGTTGAACTTCATGAGGTTCCTGCCACCCATTTTTCCAGCCTGTGGAGGTCCCTCTGGATGGCAGTATCAGCAACTCTTCCTAGTTTTGTGCCATCAGCAAACTTGCTGAGGGTGAACTCTGCCTCTTCATCCAGATCATTAATGAAAATGTTAAACAAGATTGGACCCAGTATTGACCCCTGGGGTACACCATACAATGCAGTTTCAAAACATAGCCTCCTAGTTTGAGATTCTAGGGTACACAAGTCAGGCAAACAAAAATGACAGATATGACCAAAGATTTAAAGGATAACCTGCCCCTTCTGTAGTATTGACTGAAAGCTGGGTAAAATATCACAGATCACTTCAAATTACTCTAGACACTAGGGTTTGTGCAACCAAGAGCCAGTCTGGATTCAGATCCAGACTGTAGACATGTAAATTTTGGCATCTATATTTAAAAGTTAGTATGTGAGAGAGGTTTCTAAACTTCCATTATATTCAATGAAGGACTAGGTGTGGATTCAGTTGCTTAAGCATAGGCATTGGTGCAACATTGTATGACTTAGTGTATCCCATCTGGCCCTCAGGTGCTTGCCCGGAGGAGTGCATGCCTACTGTTAATTCTGTATCATGTCTTCCGGGCTTATGTGGATATTTCAAGCACTTAGAAAGCTGAAATAGCAATTGGTATTTATGTTTAGGTGATTGAATCCCACTTTATATATACACTGTGTATAGTAGGGTCTTAGACACTTCTTTGCCTGTTAAACTTGTATTAATTTTGACATGTCTACAGTCTGGAGCTTAATTTCGTTCTCCATGAAGTTCATATTCCTCCTTAAAATCTCACTCTTCCATGTAAGTTTGCAACTTAGGTTTACTCACTGATTTCCATTTCATAGCATCTTTTTCATCAGGTTATTATATGGTGAAAGGCATAATTAATGTGCTAATGAAGGTGATGTGTTAATGATAATGAGTATAAATTAGTGAATGAACAATGCAGTCTTAGGAAGCTATTGACAAGAGAGAGAGTTGCTGAAAAATTTAATTCCATGCACAGAATCTCTAACTTTGAAACTGAAATATTCTATGTACCTAATTGGGCAAAATGCTTATGAAATGTTACAGAAATATTATATATATAAATTGGCTGAAATATTAAAAACATAGCTGTTCTTCTACCAAAGTGTAAATTCATGAAGTTTTAATGTAAGTGGATCAAATTAAGAATCCTGTGTGCTCAAGTGACTTCTCTTCACAAAACTGTGCATACAAACATTGGAGGTTGGCTTTCAGCCCCCTTTGAAATTCTAGTTCACTGAATTTTCACATTCTGAATTGTCTTGCTTTTACTGTTTAATAATACATATGGACACATTGTTCCACAAGATAAATTCTGGTTTACAACTGAATCCCCAAGAAATATTTCTAAAAAGTGTCTGGGGGAGAGTAAAACGAAACAGTAGCTGGATGAGTGACAGGGGTTCACCATTTGTCTCTTTGTACTTGAGGATCTTTTATCCTCTCACCACAGCAGGACTACAAATGTTTTTGTTCGTTTCACGGGGACTTTTATTTTCTGTCTCCTTTTACTGCCTATACATTACAAAACTAGACTGCTAGGGAAAAATAAAAAAACTAGAAATATCACAGTAGGAAAGATCAGTGAGTACTACTCTCAGTCATTAGGGCTATCTTAAAGGACGCGATTTCCTCATGGCAACTAACCATTCCCCAAAGGCGCTGCTTGACTATATGCAGGAACTACACCTCTGAGGCAGCAGATTTTACAGTCATACTGCTGGAGAGTGTTTTTACCTATCAAAAGCAATAGTGAGGAGATCAGAATAAAGTGCTGATGATTTTGCCCATGAATACTTAGAACTGAAAGTTCAAATGGAAAGTTAAAAGAGATTACACATAGAATCATAGAATCACCTCGGTTGGAAAAGACCTTTAAGATCATCGAGTCCAACCGTTAACCTAGCACTGCCATCGCACCACTAAACCATCTCCCTAAGCACCTCATCTATCCTTCTGTTAAATACCTCCAGGGATGGGGACTCCACCACCTCCCTGGGCAGCCCATTCCAGAGCCTGACAACCCTCTCAGTGAAGAAGTTTTTCCTAATGTCTAGCCTAACCTGCCCTGGCGCAGCTTCAAGCCATTCCCCCTCGTCCTATTGTCTGTTACCAGGGAGAAGAGGCTGACCCCCACCTCTCTACAGCCTCCTTTCAGGTAGTTGTAGAGGGCGATCAGGTCTCCCCTCAGCCTCCTCTTCTCCAGACTAAACAACCCCAGTTCCCTCAGCCGCTCCTCGTATGACTTGTGTTCCAGACCCCTCACCAGCTTGGTTGCTCTCCTCTGGACCTGTTCCAGCAAGGCAACATCTTTCTTGTAGTGAGGGGCCCAAAACTGAACACAGTATTCGAGGTGTGGCCTCACCAGCACCGAGTACGGGGGACGATCACTTCCCTACTCCTGCTGGCCACACTATTCCTGATACAGGCCAGGATGCCATTGGCCTTCTTGGCCACCTGGGCACACTGCTGGCTCATATTCAGCCAGCTGTCAATCAGTACCCCTAGGTCTTTTTCCACCAGCCACTCTTCCCCAAGCCTGTAGCGCTGCATGGGGTTGTTGTGACCAAAGTGCATGACCCGGCACTTGGCCTTATTGAACCTCATACAGTTGGCCTCAGGCCATCGATCCAGCCTGTCCAGGTCCCTCTGCAGAGCCCTCCTCCCCTCCAGCAGATCAACACTCCCACCCAGTTTGGTGTCATCTGCAAATTTACTGAGGGCACACTCAATCCCCTCATCCAGGTCATTGATAAAGATATTAAACAAGACCGGCCCTAGAACTGAGCCCTGGGGGACACCGCTTGTGACCGGCCACCAACTGGATTTAGCTCCATTCACCACGACTCTCTGGGCTCGGCCACCCAGCCAGTTTTTAACCCAGCGAAGAGTACATCCATCTAGGCCATGAACTGCCAGCTTCTCTAGGAGAATGCTGTGGGAGACTGTGTCAAAGGCTTTGCTGAAGTCCAGGTAGACAACATCCACAGCCTTTCCCTCATCTACCAGGCGAGTCACCTGGTCGTAGAAGGAAATCAGGTTGGTTAGGCAAGACCTGTCTTTCGTGAACCCATGCTGACTGGGCCTGATCCCCTGATTGTCCTCCATGTGCCTGGTGAGCCCACTCAAGATGAACCACTCCATAATCTTCCCCGGTACTGAGGTTAGGCTGACTGGTCTGTAGTTCCCCGGATCCTCCTTCTGGCCCTTCTTGAAGAGAGGCGTCACATTTGCCAACCTCCAGTCATCTGGGACCTCCACTGTTCTCCAGGACTGCTGATAAAGGTTGGTCTGCCAACTCCTTCAGCACTCTTGGGTGGATCCCATCCGGCCCCATAGACTTGTGGATGTCCATGTGGCATAGCAGGTCAAAAACGGCTTCCTCCTGGATTATGGGGGGTTTATTCCACTCACTGTCCCAATCTTCTCTTTTTGCTGTTAACATATTTATAAAAACTTTTCTTATTATCCCTTACAACAGTGGCCAGGTTAAATTCCAGCTGGGCTTTTGCCTTTCTAATCTCCTCTCTGCATAACCTGACAAGATCCCTGTACTCTTCTTCGGTTGCCTGCCCCTTCTTCCAGAGCTGGTAAGCTCTCCTTTTTTCCCTTAGTCGCAGTAGTAGACCTCTGTCCAGCCAGGACGGCTGTCTTCCCCACCGATTTGTCTTACGGCACATGGGGACAGCCTGCTCCTGTGCCTTTAGGACTTCTTCCTTGAAAAATACCCAGCCTTCTTGGACCCCCTTGTCCTTCAGGACTATCTCCCAAGGGACTCTCCCAACCAGCGTTCTGAGCAGGTCAAAGTCTGCCCTCCGGAAATCCATGGTGGCGTTCTTGCTGACCCCCTTCCTTACCTGACCAAAAATCGAAAACTCTACCATTTCATGATCACTAAGGCCAAGACGACCTCCGACCACCACCTCTCCCACCAGTCCTTCTCCGTTAGTGAACAGGAGGTCAAGCGGGGCACTTCCCCTGGTAGGCTCACTTACCAGCTGTGTCAGGAAGTCATCTTCCACACACTGCAGGAACCTTCTGGACTGTTTCCTTTCTGCTGTATTGTATTTCCAGCAGATGTCTGGGAAGCTGAAGTCCCCCACAAGAACAAGAGCTCATGACTGAGAGACTTCTGCCAGCCGCTTGTAGAATTCTTCGTCAACATCCTCATCCTGGTCGGGTGGTCTGTAACAGACTCCCAACAGGATATCTTTTCTGTTGGCCTCCCCTCTCATCCTTACCCATAAGCATTCTGCCTCAGAATGATTCTATGATTCTATGATTAATGAATATAAAAGAAACCTGATGATGAAGATTCTCTAGGTCTTTGCATTATAAAAAAAAATGTTAATTTTCAGATTTGAATGTTAGACATTTAAGATGCAGTCATCTGTCCTTGCTTAGGCATTTAGGTCTGCTTAAAGCATTTAAAGGTTTGGTTTTAATTTGTCTCTCTACTGACTGAAGAATTTGTAAGAACGGATGAGTAAGGAGCCAAAAAAAGATGTTACCCTTTGGACATTATGCTTAAGATAGCTGGGTTTTAAAAATGAGGTGTGAATGGCAAGATTTAAATTCATTGATTATCTTAACTCTGATAATCAACACAGGCCAGGGAACACACTCATGTCCTGAGGTATGGCACAGACTCTGTTCAAAGACCTAAACTGTATTAACCCCCTGAATAGTGCAAGAAAAAGTATTCTCCGGTCCATGTCATTTCTTGAAATATGTGTGGACATACCTAGATGAGAACCATTTGGCACAATCTAGAGCTATGCCACAGAGCTTGTTAAAAATATGGATAAGCATGAGGCAGGCAAGAAAATTAATCTAAGCACTCAAGAAGAAAATAACTTTAATATCTTTATTTTCTCTTGAGGGTACTGACTGCACTTGATTCACAAAATCTGACTCTTCCAAACCATTAGTCCACTGGTAAATTAATTGGTCTCTAGCACAATTACAGTATCTTTTTTGAACACTTACTTCTTCTTCTTTTCCTAGACTCCCCAGAGACCATTTTTCCTTCAGAACCTGTGTATTGGGTTTGCATGGCAAAGTTTTGGTAGTGGGGCACGCTACAGGAGTGGCTTCTGTGAGAAGTTGCTAGAAGCTTTCCCTGTGTCAGACAGAGCCAATGCCAGTCGGCTCTAAGGTGGACCTGCTGCTGGCCAAGGCTGAGCCCATCAGTGACAGTCGTAGCAACTCTGTGATAACATATTTAAGAAGGAAGAAAAAACCTGCTGCAGAATAGTAGCTGGAGAGAGAGAAGTGAGAGGATGTGAGAGAAAACAGCCCTGCAGACATCTAGGTCAGTGAAGAAGCAGGGGAGGAGGTGCTCCAGGCACCAGATTACAATGCGAGTCTGTGGTGAAGACCATGGTGAGGCAGGCTGATCCCCTGCAGCTCATAGAGCTCCATGGTGGTGCAGATTTCTGCCTGTAGCCAGTGGAGGACCCCATGCCGGAACAGGTGGATGCCTGAAGGAAGCTGTGACCCCATGGGAAACTTGTGCTGCAGCAGGCTCCTGGCAGGGCCTGCGGACCTGTGCAGAGAGGAGCCGTTGCTGAAGCAGGTTTGCTGGCAGGACTTGTGACCCCACAGGGGACCCATGCTGGAGCAGTCTGTTCCTGAAGGACTGCACCCCAGGACAGGATGGACCCACGTGGGAGAAGTTTGTGAAAAATTGTACCCCCACAGGAAGGAACCATGTCAGAGAAGTTCGTGGAGGACTGTCTCACATAAGAGGGATGCCATGCTGGAGCAGGGGCAGAGTGTGAGGAGTCCTCCCCCTGAGGAGGAAGGAGCAGCAGAGACAACGTGTGATGAACTGACCCCAACCCCCATTTCCCGTCCCCCTGCACTGCTGGCGGGGGAGGAAGTAGAGAATTCAGGCGTAAAGTAAAGCCCAGGAAGAAGGGAGGGGTGAGGAGAAGGTGTTTCAAATTTCAGGGTTTTTTTTATCCTCTTGTACTCTGATTTGACTGGTAATAAATTAAGCTAATTTCACCAAGTTGAGTCTGTTTTGCCCATGACAGTAACTGGAGAATGATCTCTCCCTGTCCTTATCTCAACCCATGAGCCTTTTGATATATTTATCTCTCCCCTGTGTTGTTGAAGAGGGGAGTGATAGAGCAGCTTTGGTGGGCACCTGGCATCCAGCCAGGGTTAACCCATCACAATCTGCTATGTGCTTTTGAACTAAGACAATACCATGTGTCATGAGGACACTATTGCTTGGCCTGGGAGCATCACACATTCTTGACAAAGAAAATGTCAGCAGCATTTTCCATTTTTTGTGGTAGCAGAAAGAATGAATATATTACTCCAGAGAGCAATGTCAGGCCACAGTCAAAGGTAGCTGCACACTCTGCTTATTGCTTAAAGGAAAAAAATCAGTTGTTCAGCTTTTCAGATCTTCATGATGATACATTCCATAGAGATTCAAAGGTGGGTGGGGGAAAGATCTGTGGAGATGTGAGAAAGAAGACCAGGGAATGATCATTGTGCTTTGTCCTTGCTTGTGCATTGTGTAGATGCTTCTTCATATTCACCTTCACGTGATGATGTACTTTCAGCAGACAATGAACATATAAGCCCAAATGATAATATTTTTGACATGACTATTGACCACTAACATTTTTTATACCACCTCATAACCACTAATCTAAACATAACCCAGTTATTTCATGTGTGCATTTTTTCCCTCTCTTTAAGCCTCATGAGGTTCTTCCAGGGATCTTTTCCATGCCTCTACTTCTAAGTTTGACAGACAAGTACCAGATGTTCCTGTGGGTCTTTTACAAGTAGCAAAAATCAATGAGAAAATTTGTAATAATAAAATTTCATACTGAAAAGCAGTAAATTTAAACTACTTGATGCATTTCTTTAACTATTTAATGTCTTTAATCTTGTGAAATTAAAAAAAAAAATCCCAATCACACAATGTCTTCAATTTCTCTTTGTTACTTTGCTCTGCTTCTCTCTCAAATGTGGGAAGAATCTTTAACATATCAGTAACCAAAGAATCACAAAATGGCTGAGGTTAGAAGGGGCATCTGGAGGTCACCTGGTCCAACCACCCTGCTCAAGTAGGGCTACCCAGAGCTGGTTGCCCAGGAACATGTCCAGATGCCTTTTGAATATCTCCAAGGAGGGAGACTCCACAACCTCCCTGAGCAACCTATGCTCTGTCATCTTCACAGTGAAAAAATGTTTCCTGATGTTCAGCCAGAACCTTCTGTGTTTCAGTGTGGCAATGAAGGCACAGACTCCGAGTTCATGCACAAGTGCAAGCGGAATCGGAAACCCTTTATTTAATGCTTTACATCCTTTTGTACTGATCACAAAACAAAGCCACTGCTTTTCTCTTATCATGTAGCTAGTTGGCAAGCGCTGAGGCCCAGACTTATATGGAAGCAAAGTTCATCTTGCAAAGTCCATTGGTCATAGCATTGACCTTGCTTTTCTCACTTAGCTCTTGTTTTACTTCTCCCATGGCTTGTGGCCAACGAGACAAAGGGTATCTCCAATGTCCAGGTCAGCTGCCGCATCTGTGGATTCTGTACTTGTTCCCACATTTCAGGTTGTGTCCATTGCCTCGTGTCCTGTCACTAATCTCTGTATTTCTTGTCCTATCCT
Source organism: Gorsachius magnificus (assembly GCA_034008185.1). Lineage (NCBI taxonomy): Eukaryota > Metazoa > Chordata > Aves > Pelecaniformes > Ardeidae > Gorsachius > Gorsachius magnificus. The sequence continues at coordinate 41,147,364 of CM067081.1, forward strand.
AATTTCTGTAAGGATATGCTTTTTCATCCATTCTCTTCAGGCAGGACTAAATATTTATATTTTTTTTTTATTGCTGTGTTGTTCTATCTTCCTTTCGTCCTGTTTGATAGGGGAAGGAAAGCCTTTGCACACACGCACAAGTGAAATTGCCAGAACATGACTTAATATAAAGCTTAAAAAAGGAGGATGGTCTTACACTATTCTCTGGGAGTCTTCAGAAGAGAGCATCATAATCCTGATCACATTCAGCTTTATTAAAGGGAAGACACTGTCACTTTTAGTGATAATCTATATGGTACATAGATCTATCTACTAAATATTCAGAAGATCTAGTCAAACTGTACAGTGAACACACATAAAGCTGTTCTCTGGATGCAGTTTTGTGTCCTTTGGACTTGCAGGCATAGAACAATCGCATATTATCTCAGATCAAGTCATTACTGAATTCAGTTTGGAGCTACAATTCCTGGAAAATATGTCTCAAGGAAGTTGCTAAACCACCGACATTTTCTGTAACTTTTCATTGTATCCTTGTTTTAAGATTTCTATTATTGTGCAGGTTACTAACAATACTGAGACTCTGTGGCATGGAAGGCAGTTACCATCTCAGATACAGCAATTCCAGTGTGTTACCAGCATTGAAAAGTGAGACATTTGAAATAAATGTGTAACTGTGTACACAGATGTGCAGCACTACGTATATTTTCTCCTGATGTACAGCAGGAGCCTTTTCTGTTTTTATTTTTTCTTCCCCTCCCCTCTTTTTTGTCATTTCTTATTTTCATGTTAGTGGCAGATCATATCTGGTACCAATATAGATGAAGCATTGTCCTAATTAAAGAGTTAATTAATGACTGGGAAAAGCATATTTTTAGAGAGAAGCAAGGGAAAGGCTTCATGCAGGTTTTTTTTGTTTTTTTTTTTTTTCTAATTTAGATCAATCTCAACTAATTATTCCTGAAAGTAAGCATTCAGAAATCAGAAACAGGAATATTGAAGACAATGCTTAATAGTAACACATATATTCTGTTAAATAGAAAGTAGAAAGATTTGTCAGTGCTATAATGACTTTTTTGGTGATCCACTTATCTCATGATTTCCTTGTATTTATTCCAGTTTTAACTATGACAGGACTCTAAGAACATCCAAATTTAAGCTGAAAACTTTAATTCCAAACTTTAAATGTGGTAAACAATAAGATTAATTTATCTTATAATAAAAAATTGCCTTATTTCTCCTCTGAGTTCTCAATTTATGCATCTGTAATGACTTACACTTACATCTGTATCTGTTAGACTGAAGAGGTCTGTACTACAAAAAATTCCTTTTATTATCTAGCTAACTGTAGACTATGATCTAATCACCCCTTACATTATTTTTTGATGATCTAAATAGATTAAGCTTCTTCAGTTTCTAAATACAACACATTTTCTACTGATCTTTTATTCTGGACCAGAGACAGGTCTTCTTTCAACCTCCCCTTAAAAAATAAAATAAAATAAAATCTTCAGAGCTGTGAATAGTTCACAAATGATTCCTCAAGCATCAGAAAGAGTGGTAATATGGTCTTACTCCATAATGTATTCCTTCTGCCCTTAGTTCATGTTTCAGTCACAGCTCACAACAGGATAATAGGCTCAGACAATTAAATGCTGGGATCTCTAGAGATTTTTCATAGCTATTCTTTATTTTTACTTGAATTATATTACATTAGTTTCATCCAAATATATGGCATCCATTCACATTAATTTACAAGAGTTAAAAGATTAAATGGATGCTAAGATGCGGACACATGAGGAAAAAAAAGAAAGAAAATAACTAGAACTTTGCTTTTTTTTTTTTTCTTTCATTTTGGTGTGTTGTGGATGGAGTGAGAGGGAGGCAAAAATAATGTGGTTTATTGGTGTAAATCAGTGAGTTAACAAAGGTCAGTGGTAAATGCGACTAGTTTATGAGATTCGATGGCAAGGTACACTTTGTTATTTACTGCACAGAGGACAGGGTCAGACAAGACTGTCAGGGAGACCCTCCTGTTGAGTCATGAGGTTCAGAAAAGATCCCCTTGCTTTCTAAACTCCCTCAGAGAGGAGTCTAGGTGCAGCTGGATCCAATCCTAGTCCCAGACTTGGTCAACGGTTTATGTCTAAAGGATTATATATGCACAATCAATCCTTTATGTTACTTAGCTAAGATTTCAAAGTTAGCATGCTGTTAGTCACTTACCGAGAATCTGTTGTGGTAAGGAATCTCCCAAACTCGAGGAGTAACCTTGAGAGGCGTCCCTGCTCAAGGGGAGATCCTGGCGTGCAGCCCGCTGCCTTGCAGGAGAGCTCAAAGGGTTCTTGGACTGTTCACTATTTATGGGGGTAAGATAATTGGCTCATAGTCATATTTGCATACTGACCACTGTGCTTAGGTGGGCACATCCCACAATAGCCCTTTGCTATTGCATTGTTATCTGTCTCCCCCCACATCCAGTGGGTGCATCCTTCATGGCCAGACACAAACCAGGTACATCTATCACCACTGCCACAGGTGGTTATCACTTGAAAGAGGTCAAAGGAGGGGGATTCAGAGACGAGGGGGGAGCACACAGCCAGATGGTGTCATCCCAGAAATAATCAAGAAGATATGTTAGTCTGGAGAAGAATTAAGCAAATTAGTTATGGGAAACTCTTTGTCCATGATCCTTTCAATGCCTATTTTTCTCTACAGTCCTTCAAAGTGAAGCCATAACAATGACTTAGAAACCACTTCTCTTAAGTGATTCTTAATCAGTTTGCAACAACTTTTGCCTAGATCTATCGACATAGGTAAAAGACAATTAATAATATAAAAAAGTTCATTATTTAATATAATTATCCTTTCACTTCTAATCAATTAAAGTCAGGGGAAATACATGTATACAACAAAATTTACATGAAGCTAAATTTGTGCTCAAGAATATTTCAGATTAGGAGCTTCTATGCATCCCAATACTTTTACTGTATAGATTTTTGGAGGATAAGCTATTAGGTGGTGGATTGATGGAGATGATTAAGACAGAAATCTATTATGTTTCCTAAGTATTCTTCCTTTCTGGAACGTTATATAATGTATTTTCAAGCAGACTAGCTCAGTAAGTAAAGACATTCCTTAAATATATATTTTAAGTGAAAATTCTTCTGTTTATAACTATTTGCATGTGGAAACTCACTGAATGTTGTTAATATTTTGAGAAAGTAAGGGTGTCTTGTAAGTATATGCACTGACACTATCTTTACTCTGTTACAGCTAATTCCTAGGCAGATAAAATGGGCTTTGCTGCTCTTTTCTGAGTTCTAGCAAAATAGACTTCCCTGATATTTGATGCATCATGTTGTTGCTACCTGTGACACTAAGGAAGATATTTCTTCTCTTACTGAAAAACAGTGGGAGTTTTTGATAATTTCAATGGGGCCTACACAGAGGCAGAATTTTTAGCTGGAAACTTCTAACATGTACATCTATCGCTCAGTCAAAACCAACAGAGATCAATGGAAACATAAGCTTCTACAAGGCAAAGAAGAACAGAGGACCTTTCCTAATGAAATTTCAAAGAGAACATCCATTATAAGATATTGATGTTAACTAAATTTAAATCATTTAAAAAATTGTTAAATTTGGGGAGAAGGTGTTGGTAATTACAAGTTGGTAATGTATTCTTCTATTTCTATAATAAATGGAATTCTGAAAAAAAGAACTGCTGTGAGGCAAGATTATAGATTTATCATTCCTTTGTGTGTATTCAACTCTGCACAGTTCTTATGATATATATTCTTTCAATAACATTTATTTCCTGTGCATATATGTGAACAGATCTGTGGGTCTCTGGCATCCCTAGTGAGCCTCTTTACTCTAAAGGAACACTAATGAGCTATCTACTGAATCAGTAAATCTGATTTTTCATGCAAAATGGATTGTTCATGCAAATTGATTAGGATAAGGAAGTTACTTCTATTTCTGCTGTATGAATGACAGTAGATATAAAAGCATAATGATAAATACTCCATCCAAGAAACTAGGGTACAAGCTTACTGCAAATGAGATTGAGAACAATGTAAAATATAATTATATCACCTTTCTGAATGTTAACTAACACTTTTCATTATTCTAATCTTATTTTTTTTAAGAAATATATTAGGTTTATCTGCATCATTTGCTGTCCATATGCAAACTGATATTGAAAATTTAATCAGCAAGGTTGACATATGCTTATGTATCTACTATTGACACTGAATTCCATAATTAAAGAATCAAAATGAGTTGCTCTTTTTTGAAGATTTGTAGGCAAGATCTTTTCAAATGCAACATGTTCCAAAGGCCAATACATAACAAGTAATAAACAATTTATAGAAGCTGTTCACATTGTGAGTGTCACAGTAACTTTATATTTACTTCTCAGATGACAAAGTGGTGGGAATTCAAAGTGAAGTAATACAGTGATTGTCACTTTGACATAAGAGGAAAAAATAAAAGAACAAAGAGCAGACAATTCTTGTGATTACTTTCTGCAAAATAAAGATATGCACCATTAACTCCATAGAAACCAATGGAAACTGAGGGTACTGAATACCTTGTGGAATAAAACTAGCCTCTCTCTGTAACAGACTCTTCTTTTTACATCATACTTTAGTTATGATAAAGCTATGGTAATCTAAATATTTCAGTGGTAAGTGCTAGTGGATATATATTTCTGTAAGTCAGATGTAAAATTACATAGAATTCCTTAAGGATTATTTTAAACAAGGAAAGTAATGGCTTAGGGTCATGAAGATTTTTGGGACATTGCTTTGGATAGATAGTCTTCAGCCATGATATAAGCAGTTGCTGTTCTGCCAGCAAATAAAGACAATAGATTCAGGAAAGGGAAATATGAATGGTACAATTGTTCCGATCAACTGAATTTATCAATGTCAGAGGACTCTCAATAAATGTAACATCCTTTTTAGGCATAGACATATTTTCCACCTGAGCTTAATTTTATAATTAAAATTGCTTGTCCTAATTGACTGAAAGGGGTTTTTGAACTAATGTTCAGCAACATCTTTCTTCTCAAACTCTCACCATCTTTGTACTATCCTGATATAACACTCAGAACTGTTCTCATTCACTGAGAACTGATAGTGAGTTTTGATATCTAATCAGTTGCCAAGGGTCAAAAATGTCTGTAATTATGAAAGTTTTACCAATATGGTGAGATGATAAGACCATAGATGGTCTTCAGCATTCAGCATTCTATACTTAAGAGCACTAAGAACAGATAATTTATTCAACAAGTGTGTTTGGAAACCTCAGATGCTATCACAGACAAATTACAAACAAGTAAATTCTGCCTTCACAGATAATGGAGAGGTTCTAGTTAGGAATATCACCAAAGTATGTTTTGAAAACTTCTTGAGGTTTCTTGAAAACTGCTTGATCTCTATGGGTGGGACATCCTACTTGCTATCGTTTGGACTATAACCAAAGTAGAGTCCTGTTGCACCCATAGAAGTTGAAGACTTTCATTTTAGCTTGTTTTGAACCCAAGCATAAGCACACCAATAAAGCATAGCTTCATAAGCATTTATAGGCCCAATGGCTAAAAAATAGCCCTGGCCCACTGTTTAGCACATATGACTACTATGTCACAGAAATTATCCTTGCAGTTTAAACATAGGGTTATAGCAAAGGCCTTGAAAATATTGGCACAGGTTGAAAGCAGAGGCCCTGGAATCATAAACAAATCACTGATGAACTTGAATTGGTCACTGGAGAAGCAGAAGCTCAAGAACTGAGGAAAGGTTGTTTTTTGCTGTAAGAAAAGTAGTAGCTAAGCAATTGGAGTAGCAGGCTCTGGCATATGTTGGCTTGGGAAAGTAGCACCTGTATCACTGCACAGTGTGTAGTCTGGGGACAGAGCCAAAGGCTAGGACCCTTCAAAAACCTTATAAAAGGAGATCTTGAGTTGTGGTAGGGAAAGAAAAAAGAAAGAAGATTCTGACTTTGGTTCTAGCTTCTTTGCATCAAGAGTTGGTAGACCGGCTAAATTTAAATTCAATGAGTAAAAATAATTAAGGTCCACAGTTGTTGACACTAACTTCAGGGCATCATAGAATCGTGGAATGCTCTTAAAAGCCCATTCTCAGACTTCCCATCTTCCATTGCTCTCCAGTTCATAGAATCATAGAATCATAGAATGTTTGGGGTTGGAAGGGATCCCTAGAGGTCATCTAGTCCAACCCCCCTGCAGTGAGCAGGGACACCACTAACTAGATCAGGTTGCTCAGAGCCCCATCCAACCTGGTCTTGCATGTTCCCAGGGATGGGGCCTCCACCACCTCTCTGAGCAACCTATTCCAGTGTTTCACTACCCTCATTGTAAAAAATTTCTTCCTTATATCCAGTCTAAACCTACCCTGTTTTAGTTTAAATCCATTACCCCTTGTCCTGTCACAGCTGGCCCTACTAAAAAGATTCTCCCCATCTTTCCTATAGGCCCCCTTTAGGTACTGAAAGGCCACAATCGGGTCTCCCCACAGCCTTCTCTTCTCCAGGCTGAACAAGCCCAACTCTTTCAGCCTGTCCTCATAGGAGAGGTGCTCCAGCCCTCGGATCATTTTAGTAGCCCTCCTCTGGACCCGCTCCAACAGTTCCATGTCCTTCTTGTTCTGAGGGCTCCAGAGCTGGATGCAGTACTCTAGTTGAGGTCTCCTCAGAGCAGAGTAGAGGGGCAGAATCCCTTCCTTCGACCTGCTGGCCACGCTTCTCCTGATGCCGCCCAGAATACAGTTGGCCTTCTGGGCTGCCAGCGCACATTGCCATCTCATGTCCAGCTTTTCATCCACCAGCACGCCCAAGTCCCTCTCGGCAGGGCTGCTCTCGATCCTTTCTTCCCCCAGCCTGTACTGATACTGGGGGTTACCCTGACCCAGGTGCATGACCTTGCACTTGGCCTTGTTGAACCTCATGAGGTTCACACAGGCCCACCTCTCCAGCCTGGCCAGGTCTCTCTGGATGACATCCCGTCCTTCTGGTGTGTCAACCGCACCACTCAGCTTGGTGTCATCCGCAAACTTGCTGAGGGTGCACTCTATCTCTCTGTCTAAGTCATTGATGAAAACATTAAACAGCACCAGTCCCAGTACAGACCCCTGAGGGACATCACTTGTCACCGGTCTCCATCTGGACATCAAGCCATTGACCACTACCCTCTGGATGCGACCATCCAGCCAGTTCCTTATCCACCGAACAGTCCACCCATCAAATCCATAGCTCTCCAATTTAGAGAGAAGGATGTTGTGGGGGACCGTGTCAAAGGCTTTGCAGAAGTCCAGATAGATGACGTCCATTGGTTTTCCTTTGCCCACTGTTGTTGTCACACCATCATAGAAAGTCACTAGGTTCATCAGGCAGGACTTGCCCTTGGTGAAGCCATGCTGGTTATCTCGACTTACCTCCCTGGCCTCTATGTGCCTTAGCATAGCTTCTAGGAGGATCTGTTCCATGATCTTCCCAGGCACAGAGGTGAGGCTGACAGGTCGGTAGTTCCCAGGGTCTTCCTTTCTACCCTTTTTGAAAATGGGCACAATGTTTGCCTTTTTCCAGTCCCCAGGGACTTCACCTGACTGCCCTGACTTTTCAACTATCATGGAGAGTGGCTTGGCGACTACATCAGCCAATTCCCTCAGGACTCTGGGATGCATCTCATCAGGTCCCATGGACTTATGTGCGTTCAGGTTCCTCAGGTGGTCACGAACTGGATCTTCTCCTACAGCAGGAGGAGTTTTGCCCTCCCGGTCCCCCTCATGCCATCCATCAACTCGGGTGGGGTGAGGAGAGAGCTTCCCAGTGAAGACGGAGGCAAAACCGTTGTTGAGTACCTCAGCCTTCTCCTTATCTGCTGTTACCAGCCTTCCAGTCTCGCTCATCAGCCGGGGTATGCTTTCTTTAACCATCCTTTTCTGGCTGATATACCTGTAGAAACCCTTCTTATTATTCTTTGCATCCCTAGCCAAGTTTAGCTCCAGCCGCACCTTGGCCTTCCTGACCCCATTCCTACACAACCGGACTGCGTCTCTATACTCTTCCCAGGATGCCTGTCCCTGCTTCCACTGCCTCCTTATTTTGACCAGCATCTCTTGTCTCGGCCATGCCGGTCTCTTCCCTTCTTTGCCCGATTTCTTACACCTGGGGTTCGAGAGCTCTTGCGCTCTGTGGATCACATCCTTAAAGATCTGCCACTCTGTTCTGTTCCCCTGTCCCTGAGGACCGTTTCCCAGGGAGTCCTTCCGACTATCTCCTTGAGGAGCTGGAATTTTGCTTTTCTAAAATTCAGAGTCCTGACTGTACTCTTTGTTCTTCCCATTTCCCTCTGGAGCGTGAGCTCTACCAGCGCATGATCACTGCAGCCCAGGCTGCCTCCGATCTTGACATGTCTGACGAGCTCGCTTGCATTGGTGACCACCAGGTCCAGTATCGCATCCCCTCGGGTAGGAGTGTCTCTTACCTGGCTTAAGAAGTTGTCCTCAATGCATTTGAGAAACCTGCTGGATTGCCTACAGCTTGCCGTGTTGGTTTTCCAGCAGATGTCAGGGTGGTTGAAGTCCCCCAGCAGGACGAGAGCCTGCGAGCGCAAAGCCTCCCGGAGTTGGAGGAAGAATGCTTCATCAGTCGGCTCCTCTTGATCTGGCAGCCTGTAGTAGAAACCAACCACCAGGTTCCCTTTGTTGCCTCTCTCTCTGATTCTTATCCATAAGCTTTCGACCTGCTCGTGGCTATTCTTCAGGGTCAGCTCTTCACACTGTAATGATTTCTTGATGTAAAGGGCAACGCCTCCGCCCCTCCTTCCTCGCCTGTCCCTTCTGAACAGCCTGTAGCCATCAATAGCTACATTCCAGTGGTGGGATTCATCCCACCAAGTTTCCGTAATGGCAATCAGGTCGTAGCTTTCTAGCAGCACAACAGCTTCCAACTCCTCTTGTTTGTTTCCCATGCTGCGTGCTTTTGTATAGAGGCATCTCATCTGAGCTGTAGGCCTCGTCACCTTCATAGCAGAACACCCCTCGTTTCCCTTGAGGCGTTTCACAGGCTTTTCAGTGTTGGCTCCTACTACCTCAGGAGCCTCCGGCTCACCTCCACCAGATTTCAACTTCGGTGCAGTGCCCCTGGCACACTGCTGGGCAACGGGTTGAGGGCTCATACTATCCCCCCGTCCCTCTAACCATGGCATATCATCCCCCAGCCTGTTGCTGGCAAGCCCAATAGGTTTCCCTTCCCCTTTCACATCTAGTTTAAAGCGCTGTCAATGAGCCCCGCAAGCTCCTGGGCAAAGACCCTCTTCCCCTTTTGAGAAAGCTGGCTCCCATTTGACACCAGCAAGCGCAGTGCCGTGTAGACCATCCCATGGTCAAAGAATCCAAAGCTGTGGCGGTGACACCAGTCGCGAAGCCATGTGTTAATAGATTGAGTCCACCTGTATTGCCCAGTGTCTCTGCCCACCACTGGAAGGAGTAAGGAAAAAATGACCTGTGCTCCAGATTCCTTCAATAACTGCCCCAAGGCTTTGAATTCTTTTTTGATCACCCTCGGGCTACTTACTGCAACTTCATCAGCACCCGCGTGGAAGAGCAGTAAGAGATAGTAGTCCAAGGGTTGGACCAGGCTAGGAAGTTTCCTAGTGATGTCTCTAACCTGGGCTCCTGGGAGGCAGCAGACCTCATCAGGTCCATGAACTTGTACACTCACAACTATTCTAGGTTAAATGTCTTAAAGACTCACTGCTTTGAGTAAGTAATGACATAGAATAGGAAACATGACCTGTGAGAAGTAGCTGTTAACATAAATTGTGCTAATGAAGGTCCAGTAAAGTTTTGTTTTAGAGGTTGAAACTGGCTTGATTTATCATCCTTGTAAACATATCACAGTCATCTGTAATTCCCTAAGTGATATATGTATATCAGTTATATGCTTCCCTACTTTGTTATTATTTATTTTTACTTGATTCTTGGTCAAATGGAGGCCACTGATAATTAACCTAGTACCTATAAATCAAGTTCAGACAGGCTTCACGTGGCATCTGGAAACTCAAGACTAATTAGCAACAGTTTAAGAGAGATCATACATCTCAAAGATGTACAAAAGAGTTTACTTATTTTTTAGCAGATCTATTAAGTTTAGCAGTTTTGGGATCTCCAGCTCTAGAAATGGCTGTGGGCTAAGTTTACCTCAAGGAAGTTCTTGGAAACCTTTCTGGCCTCAGAGAGCTATTTTTCCTAAGCTTTAGGGTTTCCCATCAGAAACCAGTTATCAAGATACATAGTATGCATACTTTTTGTCTGATCAAGCCTTAATCTCCCAACCAGTTAAATTTACAAGCATATTAACTTCTGAAAAATTAGTAGAAATTATTGTCTGTTGATTTTGGGTCTAGGTTTTTGGGTTTAGCTTTTTTTTTTTTTTTTTTTTCACTCTTTGTTTTCCATTTCATAAGAAGGTACAGTGGTCTTGTCTAAGAAACTAAAAAAAAAACCATGTGTTGAGAGTTGTTTCTCTCTTTTACTCATTTTATCAGTCATATGGTTCAATAACATATCAGTCGTTCAAAAACACAATTCCTCAGTTCACTACAAATGGTAAAATATGGCTAAGTATGAAATCAGGTGTCATCAATCTTCGTGCTATACAGGCCAACACAATTTAGAACAATTACTATTGGCTAAAGCAAGATTATATTGAAAGCTTATATCCACTTACTTTTCCACATTTATTTAAACTTAGAATGTCCTCATTTTTATTTTAATTGAAACAAATATGTTGAAGTATACCATATAGTAAATACAGTAAGTTTAAATTCTTGTGATCATGTATTACAACTGCTATGTATTTAGGGCCATTATAAAATTGCCTCATTGTACTCAAAAGGTTCATGTGTATCCCTGTGACACAGCTCTTTAAAGAACATTTAAAAATCAGTTCTCTCTGGTACATTGCATACAGTCAGCTCTGAGCAACCACAATCAGTGCATTATGATTTTCACAGTTATAGAACCTGACACAGAATGTAACTCTTAAATACTGCTTATTTTTGTATAGATTTCTTAAACTCTGTGTTTGGTAAAATAAAGGTTTTTCATTTGGTAGTTGTGTGAGTCACACAGGTAATATATTAAGAAATACATAGATAATATACAGATACATTTACATATTTAGTTCTCCAATTTTTTTTGTGTGGAGAAAAAAAATTTACTGTTAGTCCTATTAATGTTCCAAATCATTGGAATAATTCAGAAAAGCACCATTAATAACAACTTTAAAATATATACAAAATGTTTTTTCTAGCATATACCCATTTTCCTTGATGTTATGCTCACCCTCCTAATATCCTTCTTTGTTTATGTATGTACCTTCACAGAGGTGTTGTGTTCCTTGTGTGTGTTTTGCATTGGAAAATTATTGCTTGCATCTATTAAAGCAATGGTTTATATTTTTTAATGCCACATAAAGCTACTGTAATTTTAGCCAGAAATCTAAGGAAGGGTTGGTTCTCTCCTGGAGGATAGGAAAATAATCCATGCAACTTAAAAAAGAAAACAAGAAAGAAAAAAAAAGAACAAAAAACAAAAAACAAAAAAAAAAAAAAAAAAAAAAAAAAAAGAAAAAAGGCAGGAGGTACAGTGGATCAAGGAGGTCATTAGTCAATGTGTAATGATACTGTGAAAAAGGGAACCATCATATACAAAATCTATGAACAGAAATAAAATCATTAAGAAATATGGAGTGAGGGACAACTGGCTAAATATAGCCAGTTAGTACTATTTCAGATTCCTACATGACCATTGGTTGCCCTTCTAGGAGAACACAAATGTACTCTGCATTGTTTCTGATAGTCCCATGTGGATATCCCACATGCCATCAGACACAGGTAAAACTGAATGGCTATGTTCAGCAAATTGTTTTTGGAAGAAGACTGAAATGCAGGAAAAAGCACATTACTGTAAGGGTTTCCACACAGGTAGATAAGAAAACCAGGTTGCCGAGCTTTCAGTAATTGGCAGGTCATCTAAAAAGGGCTCATGTCAGAGAACTGTATCAGTAGTTCTAAAGAATTCAGGGTTTCATCTTTCTGAAATAAAGGAGAGTAATCATATTTGATTTAAGGATTGTGATTCAATCATTTATTATCCATTTGCTATTATCACTGCTGGTTTTTAAGTGTTATATTTTGTGCTTAGAGAAATACTAAGTAATTATTTAACAGCATGCTTTTCTTTGACCCTCCATCTGGTTGGGATTCACTCTTTGGAGCTTCAGTAATATACGTGTGCTGTTTCTATATTAAGATGTCAGATGTCTAACTACAGGGTAGGAAGCAAATAAGGCTGTTAATCGATGAAAATATTCAGTTGACTGTGGCAGGAACCTTTGCCATCAGGTTTGTCTCATATCCTCTTTTCAAATTTTTTTTTTTTTCTTCCCTGAAAAACAGATCATAAAATCATGGAATCATTTGGTTGGAAAAGACCTTTAAGGTCATTGAGTTCAATCATACCTGTCCAACAGTAAACCATGTCTCTAAGCACCTTGTCTACCCATCTTTTAAATACCTCCAGGGATGGGGACTCAACCACTTCCCTGGGGAGCCTGTTCCAGTGCTTGACAAGCCTTTCTGTGAAGAAATTTTTCTTAATATCCAACCTAAACCTCCCCTGGTGCAACTTGAAGCCATTTCCTCTCATCCTATCACACATTACCTGGGAAAAGAAATCAACACCCACCTCGCTACAGCTTTCTTTCAGGCAGTTGTAGAGGGCAATAAGGTCTCCCTTCAGCCTCCTCTTCTCCAGACTAAACAACCCCAGTTCCCTCAACTACTCCTCATAGGACTTGTTCTCCAGACCCTTCACCAGGTTCATTGCCCTTCTCTGGACATGATCCAGCAAGGCAATATCTTTCTTGTAGTGAGGGGCCCAAAACTGAACACAGCATTTGAGTTGCAGCCTCACCAGTACCGAGTACAGGCTTAGCATCACTTTCCTACTCCTGCTAGCCACACTATTTCTGGTACAGGCCAGGATGCTGTTGGCCACCTTGGCCACCTGGGCACACTGCTGGCTCATATTCTGCCAGCTATCAACCAACACCCCCAGATCCTTTTTTGCTGGGCAGCTTTCCAGTCTCTCTTCCCCAAGCCCGTAGTGTTGCATGGGGTTTTTGTGATCCAAGAGCAGGACCCAGCACTTGGCCTTGTTGAACCTCGTACAATTGGCCTCAGCCCATTGATATGAGTTGTCCCACCATGTTTCTGTGATAGCAACTATAGTTTATAGTTCTCCCGCTGTATAATGGCTTCTAATTCTTCCTGTTTTGTACCCATGCTGCATGTACTTCAGTTGGGCTAATGATGCCACCATTCTTCAGAGGGGAGAAGTCTTAATTCCTAAGTGACTCATTGCAGACTAACCCATCAATAACCTTTGCATATTTGCTGCCACTTAGATTACTATCCACCACTTCCTCTGAGGTGACAGACCAAAGGACCTTGCTAATGCACAGTGGGAAAGGGGAGGGAAAGAGTTAAGAAGGGGAATGGAGAGTTGAGGAGGGGAGAGAAGGAGATAAGAAACAGTATATTACAGCGACATCACAATGAACAGACTGCATACTGTCAATAAGCTTCAGCAGGATAAAATTCACACTTAAATTCCCATTAGAGGCCCCAACATATTAATACTTTTGTTTTCTTGCAATAACTGTGATAGAGAAAGTAGCCTTGGTCAACACCGTTGGAAACAACATACATGGTGTTTCTACAAAGCAGATCTTTCTTAATTAGTTCTTACATAATCTGATTGGTTTACAAAGCAATTTTAGAAGAAAATTTAAAGAAATCTTTTATTGAAAGTTGGTTAGCAGTTATTTTGTGGAGCTTTGCATATTGTAATGATAGGATTTGTAAATGAGGCCTCTTAGTTTTAATGTTATATTATTTTTTTCTTAATGTTCTTCAGTATGGTCACAAAATATAAATTACCCAAAAAGTAGTTTCCAGACTGTCATCCCCTCTGAAATTTACTGTTGCAATAAATGTCTGGTACATCAGTGCAATGATTATAAACTGTATGTAAAACTACAAACAAGCACAGAGAAAAAAAAGAATCTGAATAATTCTGGAGCAAATGCTCCAACCCTGAGTATCTAGTAATCCTCTGATGAACTCACTACAGTTGACTTGTGTCTTATACTGAGGGTCCAAGAACTGAACCTGGTATCTAGATGCAGTATAATTAGTGTTGAGTAGAGAGGGTTCTGGATCTAATGATCATGCTCCTGTTCATACAGCCCAGGGTGCTCTTGCTGCTATAAGGACACACTGCTGGCTTGTGTTCAACTTGCTGTCTACAAAGACCTCCAGGACCTTTCCACAGAGCTGCTTCCCAATCTGTCAGTCCCAGCCAGTAGTTTTGCAAGGAATTACTCCTTCCCAGCTGCAGAAAATGTGCTCCAAGAGGACTAATTACACAATTTTTCCAAGGACAAATGTCAGTCTTACCAGCTTGTAGCTCCCCAGATCATGTTTTTGACCTTTCTTGAAGGTACGTACATTATTTACCTTTACTGTGATCTCCATGATCTTTTGAGGGTTTTTAAGAGCAGCCCTGCCACAATATCAGCCAGCTCTCTGACCATTCTTAAATACAGCTCAAAAGGTCTGATGGACTTGTTATGGCTCAGGTTATCTATAATAATCCCTGACTCGATCCTCATCCACTGCTCTTATTCTTCTCCGCTTTGATCCCTGCCATTAAGCACAGAGGCCTGGGTGAACTTGTTGGTGAAAAAAAAGAACAAAGAAACTATAAGCTTAGCGTTACATGAGTCTGCTGCCACTAGATCAGCCTCCCACTCAGTAGCTTGCCCACATTTTCCTTGTTTGCCCCTTTACTAAATAATGGAGCACTATGTTCCTCTTACCATTCTTGCATATTTTGCGTGTAATTGAGCTTTGTTTTCTCTAACGTTACCCTTACATGCATGGGCAACATTTCATCAACCTCTTTAAAGACTTAATACACTTCCATACTCTAATGAAGTGACCTGTAAAAGATGTCCACCGTGATGTCACTTTTACTTACTTTTTCTCTGATTCTGATGTCCACAAACTGTCAACCAGCTGGTAGTCAGTTCTACAGAAGAACTCCATAATTTGAACTGCTCTTTCAGGAGTATGGATCAGGTGTCTCTCCCCAGCACTCCTTCATCCTCAAAAGGTGTCGCAGGATCACAAACACTAAATCACCGGTGACAACAAGAACTGTGCAGCCAACCATGTACTGACCTGTAGGATCTATCGCTCCTTCCCAGGTCTTTTCATTTTACCAGCAGGGTGGAGAAGAAATCACCTGGACCACTATGCTCTCCTTCATTTTTATTCCTAGAGCTACATAGCTGTTTTTGGTTACACCAGAAGTTTCTCCCAGCATTATTATTGGTACCTGCATGGATAACCTGCAGTGGCTGATAATACAAAGGCCAGATGAGCTTTATCAGCTTCTCTGTAACATCCCCATTCTGAGCACCTGAGAAAAGCAGCAAACCTAGGGACAAAAGTCAGGTTGGCACATGGGGTTTTCTCCAAATAATTGCAATTACCAGTTCTCATCTGACTCTTACACCTGCTCAGACATAGCTTCTTCCCCATTTTTTGCTCCAAGGTCACAGAACCTATGGAGCTGAATATCTGTGGGAAGAGAAGGCAGATTTTTTCTCTTGTCAGAAGTCATAATCTTCTAGATTTCCTCCATCTCAGGAACTTCTATCTCATGCTTAATCTGGTCTTCCCCTTTTATACACAGTTAAGGGTTCAGGACCTTATCTCTGCAAGGTCTCTGTGAAACTCCTCTCAGCCTTTTCTTCATCTTCTGTGGTGCTGCTCAGTCTAATATTTAAATGTTCTTATATTCTTACCATTATTTTCAGAAACAAACAAAAAATGGTAGGCTGGAGCAGCAAAAGTTATCAGCAAAAAGTACCAGTAAAAGTAAATTAGACGGTCATACTATACAAGGCAGTATCTATGAGATGAGAAAATGGAAGCATTATAATAAAGGTTTTAACATATTTCTTGTCAGTAGCAACAGGTCGAATAAATCTGCAATTAATGAACTCATCATACTTCATCCTGTCATTACTGAGAAGTACAAATAAGCCTCTAAACCCATCATGCTGTAGAGGAGATCACTATTCATTCAAAATATCGACATAAATAATGTCTTTAGAGGAGATGATCAGCACAAATGTCAGGTTTGCATGTAATTTCACAAAATAATCAACTTCAGAGACAGAAATTAAAGAGATTCAATTAACATCATGATACTCAACAGGTGTGTAAACCTTCCAAAACTATATAATATTCAGTAGCATTTACATAAATATTATGAATACCATTCTAAACTCTGCTAGATTAAAACCCAAGCTCTTGTTAAGTCACAAGTCTTGTAGGGCAGAATAAATTACAAAAGAAATCATAGAATCACCTCGGTTGGAAAAGACCTTTAAAATCATCGAGTCCAACCGTTAACCTAGCACTGCCATCCCACCACTAAACTATGTCCCTAACCACCTTGTCTACCCGTCTTTTAAATACCTCCGGGGATGAGGACTCCACCACCTCCCTGGGCAGCCCATTCCAGAGCCTGACAACCCTCTCGGTGAAGAAGTTTTTCCTAATGTCTAGCCTAAACCTGCCCTGGCGAAGCTTCAAGCCATTCCCCCTCATCCTATTGTCTGTTACCAGGGAGAAGAGGCCGACCCCCACCTCTCTACAGCCTCCTTTCAGGTAGTTGTAGAGGGCGATCAGGTCTCCCCTCAGCCTCCTCTTCTCCAGACTAAACAACCCCAGTTCCCTCAGCCACTCCTCGTACGACTTGTGTTCCAGACCCCTCACCAGCTTGGTTGCTCTCCTCTGGACCTGTTCCAGCAAGGCAACATCTTTCCTGTAGTGAGGGGCCCAAAACGGAACACAGTATTCGAGGTGCGGCCTCACCAGCACCGAGTACAGGGGTACGATCACTTCCCTACTCCTGCTGGCCACACTATTCCTGATACAGGCTAGGATGCCATTGGCCTTCTTGGCCACCTGGGCACACTGCTGGCTCATATTCAGCCAGCTGTCAACCACTACCCCCAGGTCTTTTTTCACCAGGCAGCTTTCCATCCACTCTTCCCCAAGCCTGTAGCGCTGCATGGGGTTGTTGTGACCAAAGTGCAGGACCCGGCACTTGGCCTTATTGAACCTCATACAGTTGGCCTTGGCCCATCGATCCAGCCTGTCCAGGTCTCTCTGCAGAGCCCTCCTCCCCTCAAGAAGATCAACACTCCCACCCAGTTTGGTGTCGTCTGCAAATTTACTGAGGGCACACTCAATCCCCTCATCCAGGTCATTGATAAAGATATTAAACAAGACCGGCCCTAGAACTGAGCCCTGGGGGACACCGCTTGTGACCGGCCGCCAACTGGATTTAACTCCATTCACCACGACTCTCTGGGCTCGGCCACCCAGCCAGTTTTTAACTCAGCAAAGAGTACATCCATCTAGGCCATGAACTGCCAGCTTCTCTAGGAGAATGCTGTGGGAGACTGTGTCAAAGGCTTTGCTGAAGTCCAGGTAGACAACATCCACAGCCTTTCCCTCATCTACCAGGTGGGTCACCTGGTCATAGAAGGAAATCATGTTGGTTAGTCAAGACCTGCTTCTCATGAACCCATGCTGACTGGGCCTGATCCCCTGATTGTCCTCCATGTGCCTGGTGAGCCCACTCAAGATGAACGTCTCCATAATCTTCCCCGGTACCGAGGTCAGGCTGACTGGTCTGTAGTTCCCCGGATCCTCCTTCCGGCCCTTCTTGAAGAGAGGCGTCACATTTGCCAACCTCAAATGGAGATATCTATGGAATAACCATCTACATCTGAGTTAATTAACCTTGACTCCTTTCTCAGTTCTCTCAGGTTATGGAAATAGGTACTTTTGTGACATTGTTCATCTCACATAGTTTGATCATTTATTTCTGGATGAGGCAAATTGTGCCACAGAATTGCTTATTTCTCTTTATTTACTGTAAAAACTAGCTACATTCAGAACTCATCTGTCTTCAGCCATTTAAAAGTGAAATATCTGGTATAAAATAGTCTTCTGAACTCTTTGTTGCTATGACTCTTCATCCAGAGTTTGATTCTTTGTTTTTTCACAGTACATTGATTTTTATCTGAATAACATTAACCAAAGGATGGCACAAACTCTATGATTCTCCATTCACAGCTAGAGTCCTAATTTCCAAATAATTATAATCTGTGACATCTGTTAATTTTGAACATCCTGCAGAAAAATCACATTTCAGTGGGCAGTAAGAGATTCTCACTCACATTTCAGACAGTTTCTAGAGGAAAAACACATCTTTGAATCTTTGTATACTTAGGAGAGACCTAATCTGTGTTTTTCTGCTCTCTGAATGTGTGATCTAATTACTGAGCAAGGGAGTAGGTTACTCTCCATTATTATTTTTTGTCATTCTGCTAAAGTAAATGCTGTAGTAATGTGACTGAAATTTGAGTGCTACAATGGTTAATACTGAAATGCTGAAATCCTTTTTAGATCTAGCCTTAGGTCCTTACTTGTATCTTGAGGAGACAAAAGTTTACTACAGAGGTTTGGTACCTTAAAATTCCTCTATGGTTAGTGAAGTCAGTTGTTCTAGAGAGGGATCCAGAACATCTAAAACTAAACTCTTGAATAGCCCTTGAATGAGGTTCCCTCTCTCCATTGATGAAGTCTATGGAGACCAGTTGCACAAGAATAAGTCTGTTTTGCATATACATACAATGTTGTTTCCCAAGTAATTTGAAAAGTTTACCCCAAAGTAGGCAAGTATCTAGTAAGAATTTATAATGATGAATGGTAATATTAATAAGCTATGGAGTTATGAATGGTTTTTAACATCACCAGGACAGTGGTGCTATCTCAGTTACCCCAAAATAAATAGAAAATAGTCCTCTCCTGTTATTCCTCTCCCTTTATTACTGTTCCTTTCGTCAATGCATCATTTAAGAAAGTTGTATACATTCCTCCTAAACAGAACCTGAACCAGGTCTGAGGATCTCCTAAGCATAATTTTAATAACAAAGCTATGACTAATAAAATAGGTATAACTTTAATGTTGCAAATATTATGAGCTTGTATGAATAAAAAAATAAATTATGATTAGGAATAAACTATCTGGGCACAGGTTAAGTAAAAAAACTTCAAAGCCTGCATTTCAGTTATCAGAGTTCTACAGTTGTTTGGCAAATTTAATATATAATAGACTTCCCAGAATGAAAAACCTGCATACATGTTCTTCTGTCCCAAAGCCCTGGAAGACCAACAATTTGAACAAGGAAAGTTTTCCCTTGTGATAGCTACTTTCTTGCTATTTGAGAAACAAGTAAGCTAGTGAAAGAAAAAAATGTACTGGGTTCAAGAAATGTGGATCATATTCTATATGGTTTCATGAAGAAAGAAAGTGTAAATATGTTCACAATTAGATATCTCTCCTTGTTAAATAGCATCAGAGTAACATAAGCTCTAATACCTTGGCTAGGGAGGAAATCCTAAGGAAATCATGGTTTCCTTCATTTGCATGTAACTGTATAATAGTGAACTGTATTAAAAAAAAAAATCTTTAGACTGACATTTGTTCTTTTTATTTTATAAAATATGTTCATTTGATGTGAGAACTTTTTCAGATAATTATTATTGATGAAGACCAAAATAAGTCTTCAAGCAAGAACATATATAATTTACAACTACGTATGTTTCAACAGCTGCCAGTATTATGCTGGTATGCATGTTTTATATTTGCAACATTTTCCTTGATGCTAAAAAACACATCTATTCCTCTCTGAGGTAATCTTCTCCCCTCAAATCTTTACAGCTAATGTAAATGAAAAGTTTTTATTTTTCTCAGGAAATTAGATGAATTACATGCAGTTAATTTTTAGATAAGAAACAATATCTTATGCAGAAAATAGCTAACTCAGTTTTAAGATTGTCAAGTGGAAGTGATATGAACTTTCTCAGCCTTAACACCTGTATGGAGAACAAAATGTATTTAAAGTCTTTTCCTACTAAACTATAACATTTTCCCAAGAATGAGGTAAAAAGCTCTAAATGAATATAGACTTGTAATTAAAAAAAAAGAAAGTATAGTCACAAAATACTATTGTACTTAATTGCATTGTTTCTTTGTTCATCAGCTGCTGTGCAAACACTGTTTACTGTTATTGTGATGAAAAATACCATCAATATTTTAAGATATTTTTTTTTCTCACAGAAAAGATTTATATATGCCATTCTTGAACTATGGCAATTAACATTATCTTTAATAAATTAATAAACTGCTTATACATGAAAAAGAAATAAAACCATACATTGAAGAAACATAACGTGTTTAGAAATAAATAGACACTTTCTGAAAATATGAAACAATTTTTAAGTGTCCTTGTGGAATGTTCTGATAAGCTATGACTGTATAACCATCTACCTATACTCAGGATGTGCTACTACTACTTTTCTGATTATAATAATATTCTAAACCTTAACAATTCAGTGTACTGATGAGTAATTGTAATGGGAAATGGGAAATAGCCTAAAGCTGACTTAATTATGAATTTCATATGTTCATGTTAAGGGTATGTCCATATAGGTATGTAGTTAAAAGAATACAAATCTTGAAAAATGAATCATTAAGATGTCTAGGAAATGTGAGAATAAAGGTTACACCTGCAAATATAATTCAGCCCCCAGGCAGATAAACATCACGGAATGTGGCATAATAATACCATTAGAAGCTATTTTTCCCTATAGGACAGTCAGCCTCTAATTCTGTTTTTCCTTACTTTTTGATAGCTTTCTAACTTTAATATTCACTAATGTATCATTTTTATGCATAAAAAATAGAGGGGAAAGTCATAGCATAGAAAAATAGTAGTCTCCCCCTGAAGTCATCAACAGGCTTGAGATCTCTACAAGAATTTCAGTTCCCTTTTCATATGAACTAATTGAATAAAATATAGCAGTAAGGTGGCTGTTAACTTCTCCATTAGCCTAGCATCACAGAAGGATGGAGACACTCAATTGTAAGTCCATGTCACAGATATTTTATAAAATTAAAAGGGAACATTGAATTCAGGAATAATATTTTCCAACTGAAGGTCTGGAAAGAAGTTTGTCTGATGTCATAGACTGCCACCCTTCTTATTACTGTCTTATTACTCTTTCTTCTGACACTACCTTTCTATTGTCAGGGCTCATTCCTGTTTTTCCTTTTTATGGTTACTCCCACAATCTCATGCTTGGTCCATCCACTCTTGGGTTTTATTACAGATTTGTTATGTCCTGCCTATGCCTAATTTGATGTATGCATGTCTCCTTCATTGCTGTACTTGAGCACCCTCTTCCACAATCAGCTCGTCTCTCTCTACTAAAATTTGCCATTCCCACTGTCTGCTCCTATCACTCTCTTGTATTTTTCCTGATCTTCCCTACTACCCAGGCCCATACATCTCTTCCTATTACAGTTCCCTTCCAAATCCTATTCAGAAATCTCTATTACTTAGTGAAAATCTAGGTTTTTTTAATAAATCTATTTTCAGCTATCAAGCGAACGTTAAAAAATTTCTACTGAACAGAAATAAATTACACATTTTGAGAGATCAAATTTAAGGTATATTTTTAGATTTTTTCTTGAAGTTTAAACTAGCTCTTTCTAATAAAAAGTTGCACTCACTGATACATCATAAGGCAAATATTTAGGGTAGGAATTTTAAGCTTAAATGGCTTAAAATTGGCAAAATTACAGGCAACTCTTGTTGCTTGTAGATCAAAAGCATGATTTTCCTACAGACAGCATCCAGGAAGCTTAGCTGCCTACACTGCCAATAAATGGAAGGTACCATCAGGCAATGAATTCATTTTTGTTTAGAATCAGAGAATTATTGACAGATTAAAATTGGAAGGGATAATTGAAGGTTACCTAATCCAACCTCTTGCTCAAAGCAGGGCTAATTTCAAAGTTAGATCAGGTTGCCCAGTGTCTTCTCTAGCTGAGTTATGAAAACCTGCAAGGGTGGAGATTTCACATCCCTTCTGGGCAACCTCCTCCGATGTTCAGCCTCTTTCACTGTGAAGAATTTTCTCCTCAGGGTCAGCCACAATTTTCTTTACTGCATTATGTACCTTATTGTCCTTCTGTTACGTACTTCACAGGAGAAACTCTTTTATACTATAGCCTTGATTTATGTAACTGAAGACTATAGGTCAATCCCCTCTTTTATCTTTTTATTCTTCAGTTCAGTCAGACATAGTTTCCTTAGGCCTTTCCTTGCACTGGGTCTAGTTTGTCAACATTTGTCTTATTCTGTGGCATCCAAAATGGGACACATTTTTCCAACCACATTGCAGTATTCCAGCCTCTTAAGTACCAGGGAATAACCACTTCCCTTGATATACTGGCTGTACTATACCCTTGAAAAAATGGCCTAATATGTGGTTAGTTGTCATCATTGCAAGCACAAGTAAATACAACCATGAAACACATGCATTTTTATTTACAGGGTTTGTAGGATTCTGCTACAGTTACTCTAAAACCATATATATTTATTTTAATTTATTCTTCTTGTACTTACAATTTATAAAATGTGTTTCATTCAAGAGCTTTGGCCAATTTTCCAGCATATTAGTATAAAAATATTTTCACAGATTAAATATTATGTATCAGAATATTTTGAGTTTTTTAAAATTTTATTTATCTTTAAATAAATGAATAAATAGTATTTTCTATTTAGATCTATTTTTAGCAAAAACTGTAGTTGTGTCTGCAAGGAATAAAGATTTTGGAACATACAGATGTTCTGTGGTAGCTGAAGACAATGTTCCAGGGTTGGCAACTGCATGGAAAAGGTTATAGGTTCACTGCTGCATCTGACAGACATTGCTGTACTAGAGACATTGCAGCAGTTGAGGGCCTGTTGTGGTTTAACCCCGGCAGGCAGCTCAGACCCACACAGCCACTCACTCATTCCCCCCCCAGTGGGATGGGGGAGAGAACTGGCAGAGCAAAGTGAGAAAACTCGTGGGTTGAGATAAAGACAGTTCATTAGGTAAAGCAAAAACTGCATGCACAAGCAAAGCAAAGCAAGGAATTCATTCACTACTTCCCATCATCAGGCAGGTGTTCAGCCATCTCCAGGAAAGCAGGGCTCCATCACACGTAACAGTTCCTTGGGAAGACAAACACCATCACTCCAAACATCCCCCCCTTCCTTCTTTTTCACCGAGCCTTTATTGCTGAGCATGACATTATATGGTATGTGATATCCCTTTGGCCATTTGGGGTCAGCTGTCCCAACTGTGTCCCCTCCCAACTCCTTGTGCACCCCCAGCCTACTCACTGGTGGGGTGGGCTGAGGAGCAGAAAAGGCCTTGATGCTGTCTAAGGAATAACTAAAATACTGGTGTGTAATCAACACTCTTTTGGCTACAAATGCAAAACATAGCACTATACAGGCTGCTATGAAGAAAACTAACCCTATCCCAGACAAAACTAGTACAGGACACAAACCTGAATCCAGAGGAAGCATGGGTAATGGTAATTTTCAGTCATAAATAAAAGTCTCTTTCCATGTTTGATTTTATTTCAGTAAAGGTTTCTCTATCACAGACAAGGAATTCATTGTCAATCGTAATTATGATGTTATATCAGAGCTCTGAGAATACTTTGATTCTCCCCCAGCTTACAGGATAAATATCTGCTCCTCTTTTTGAATAAAAAAATATCTAGGGAAGATTCTGGCTAGCTCAGTAACAGATGCTGTTATTGATTTTGATCCAGCTGTTGGCACTGCCTTCCCTCCCCCCTGTTACCACAACAAGAGGAAAAAAGAAAAGTTTAATTTAGCTCTTAACCTTCAGCCCCTCTGAGGAATGTGTCGTAATTTCCATGTGTTATGCCAATTGATTTCATATGCATTATTTTACTTTCATCCCTAAAGTGGTTTTGCCACATTTAAAGCAGTTAAAGCAAATGGAAAGTAGAATTGCAGAAAGATGAATAGAAACTTTGACATCAGGGAATAGGTAAAGATATGCCTTGGGGCAGGATCCGGTGAGAACAGAGGTACTTGAAGTGGGAATCAAGTGACATTTACTGGTGTTTCTCAAACTTCAGTTCTCTGTTTGCCTGTTCAACATCTATCTGTTTCTTCTTATTTGACCTTTGAGCAGTTTTAACAGACCTAAGGATCTTAATGCTAAGTTATATTAAAATCTATTAAACAATTATACTTCTACCTGAGTCCTGTGAGGGGTCTTATCAAGATCCCTGTGAAATACAGAGAAGGCTGTCACTTAAAAAATATGGCAGATGTGGTGATCATACCTCATTGAGCAAACAGAAATTCTGCATTCAGTTCTTTCCTCTGTTGGTGGACTTTTAACCCTCCAGACTGGAGGCAGTTCACAGGACCTGAGAATACTTCCACCTATTTTACTGAGGCTATGGCATTTCACATAAGTTTTATAAGGCCCCAAAAGAAAGAGGAAGAGTATGCTACTCTACAGTCTATTTGTTAGGGAATTACCTGTTATAAAGAAATCCTAGTGTCATGGTTTAACCTGGCTGGCAACCAAGCACCACGCAGCCGCTTGCTCATTCCCCCCTCCCTCAGTGGGATGGGGGAGAGAATCAGGAAGGAGAAAAAAAGGTTAGAGTCGTGGGCTGAGATAGAGACAGTTTAATAAGAGAAAATAATAATAATAGTAATAATGAGAATGATAACAAAATATACAGAATATACAAAACGAATGATGCACAATGCAATTGTTCACCACTCACTGACCGATGCCCAGCCCGTGCCGAGCAGTGATCACTCCCCGAGCCATGATCACTGTCATTGCAACCGACTGACTAACCTCCCCCAAGCATGATGTTATATGGTATGGAATAGCTCTTTGGTCAGTTTGGGTTAGCTGTCCTAGCTGTGCTCCCTCCCAGCTTGTTATGCACCTGGCTGAGCAGGAGAAGCTCAAAAAGTCCTTGAGTAATCTAAGCACTACTTAGCAACAACTAAAAACATCAGTGTGTTATCAACATTCTTGTAGTACTAAATCCAAAACACAGCACTATGCTAGCTACTATGAAGAAAATTAGCTCTATCCCAGCCGAAACCAGGACATCCAGTTTGCAGTCACCTCCTGCTAGGTCTTCCTATATATAGACTTGGCATATTGAACTAAAAGTCTCTGGAATAGGTATGAATAATTAACTATACTTACTTTCACTCAAAAGCTCTCCTTCTCTTTCTGGTTCAGTAAGAAATACTCTTTTTGTGGTCCAGTAAATTCCTAATCCTTAGGAATCATTCTTGTTATGTTTCCTCATATTTAGTATGAACTATGACACAAGGTAGATGGATGTGTTTTATGAATTTCAGATGCTTTGGATAGCATTTTAGAGGACACATGGACACTTTCACTCAGCCTCTGTCCCATGTTGGTCAGACGTGATTCAAATTAGTCTGGCACCTCGTAGCTTTATTAGCACTTTATTAGGTACTTTCTCAAGATAATATTCTGAAAATAAAGAGTGAAATGAAGTGAACCTGCTTCTTCTTGAAGTACGTAACTCTTCCTAAGTATCAATTATAAAAACCTATGAACTTAATTAAGCCTGCGCATTCAACTCAGATCAAGGATTCCTCTGTAGTGTCGAACATCCATACAGTGATATGTCTTGGCACTTCTCTTCTAGATCTTCGTGTATTATATTTGTTCGTTACTTTTCTATTGGTTTAAGGCTAACACTTCTCTGTATCATTTTTATTAATAAAGTATATGATAAAAAGAAAAAAAAAGCTATGGTGCTTATGAAAACAGTAGAGGGAATGTTTTTTCTAAGAGATACATGCATTCAAACTACTACATTAAAGCAACTTTTTAGAACTCACTTGAAAAGGTAATTAAGTACATAAGAACCAAGTAATTAATTTCTTAGTCCTTTTCCTTGTCTTTAATTATGATGGTAACATTCCTACATTCACACAGATGGAAGAAATAGTTTAACATTGCTATATAATTTTATATGTGAATACCAGAAATCTACCTCTATTATTCTGATGGTGTGCTAAGTCTACCAAATAGTACCGTTTCTCAAAAATCATGATTTTTTAATGTTTAACCAAACCAGCTCATTTTAGCCTAATGTAGAATGTAATATTCTGTTTAATTTAAAAGTCCTAAATTCTTCCCTAAGGATGACACTATCCCTTTAAAACACTTTTTCTTTAATTTGTTCTTTATATTTTGACAGTATTGTTTCATCAGTTAATTCTTGTGCAAAATAAATACTGTATTGGTATACCCAAGTTAGATTCCTCTTCAGAATTTTTCACATTATTACAGGTGGTGGTGAGGTTTCGGAGACTGCTCTAAATGAGGAAAAAGTGTGTTAATGAACAATTGAAAAGCAAGTTCAGTTGTGACAAACTGCTCCGATTTCTAAATAGTTGACATGAAAACTCTTGATAAATGATGCTGCTAAGTACTCTGCATATAGGAATTAGGTAGGGACTCACACTTTTTTATATTAAAATAAATTGTTCAAATTTTCATGGGATCATAATCAATTACCACGATCACTCTACAAATTATTAAATAACGTTGTCAGATTATTGTATTATTTTTGAAGTATGAAGGGGCTTATGTAATAGATCCTAACTTTTGTGTCCAGGTAAAAATCAATGATTTGGGGAAAAAAAAGATATAATATATCCAAACCCCAGACCTATAGAACATGACCATTTTTCTGTAATCCTGTAGATTGTATCTTTTCCTGCTGACTTTGTAGAGATGGTGTCAGAGTTTCTTTAAAGCTGTCTTACCATCATATCCTATGACAGTATCAGCTGCAGGGCTATTTTATGTATCAGAATTGAGTGTGTACTGTTCATGTGTCATAGTACATATTATACTACATGTGCCAGTGTTCTTCATGTTGTTTTCTCCATCTCATCTTTCTCCATCCTGTTTTCTTATACAGTAATTCATGTGCCTATGCTGAGATATGCAAAGCATGGTAGAATGGTAAAACAAAGCAGATAACTCACTTTAAAAATTTCCAAGGGCCTTAATTATTTGATGTTCCCATGTTCTGCTCGGGGTGCTACCTACAGATTTCTTGTAGGAAATGTTGGATGATATGCTCTGACAAAACAGGTGGCCTGATGAATGTAAGCACTTCACTCGGAGGCGGCACATGCAAAGCTCTTCTATACATGATTCCCAGATGTTTAATGTACTTCTTCAGGAAATATAATTTATGTCTTATGCTGTGTATACCCATATAATGTTTAAGCATTTTATGTGAGTGTTCCAGAGCAATATACCTCTCTCATCAGCTCATGTCATGCTTTGAGTCACAGTCTAACTTACTGAAAATTACCTCCTGTGCAGAAATGAATCTAAGATCAGAGAGAGGAAAAACACACTGTGATGTGATTTTCTATTACACCAATGAGTTCGTTATTGTAAGAAATAGGGTGAGATGAGGTTCTTACCATAGTTGGTATTACTAAGCATGCATTTTGTCTAATGAATTTCTAATGACAAATATATGTAGAATATAAGGAAAACAGAACCCAGTATCACTTATGTCCAGTCTCTCAGAAATCTGTTCAGGTGTCACAGTACAGACTGAATACAATTTATTGTGGGATTTTCAGAAATGTTTATGAGTTACTTCCACTGAAATCAACAGAATCTCAAAGATAAAATATAATAATAATAATAATAATAAATAAATATATAGTTATTTTGGTTTTAATTGGGTAATTATGAATGTGACAAAATAATGATTGCTTTTCCAGAGTTCATTAGAACAACACAGGTTAATTCCTATTTAATTACAGTGAGAGTACTGACATTTACTACCTGTTATTTAGGTTTTAAATATTGTGTCATAAAACAAGTATTAATTCATATAAGTTCATTAGGAATGGTATATTAGTTACAGATACTGATATTTGTAAAGCTGTGAAAACAATTCTAATCCCAGTTTTCAAGGTAACATCATTAGAACATTCGAGTTCAAATATTACTCTTTCCTCATCTGTATGATTGTTAGTATTCATCATTTTCTTACTACTTAAAAAAAGGTTTCAAGCATATTAAGTGTAATAATGTTTATTAAATAATTCAACATTAATGTAGCAGGAAGACAAATACTATGCCTGCATTAGAGGCGGATAAATCTGGGGTTGTTTTTTTTTTCCTTTTTTCCTCCAGAAAAAAATGAGCTAGAAAGAAGGTACAGACTTGAATGCCTTTTAACTCAGTTTTATAAAAAAATTGTCCATTCTATCAATTAAATAATATTCTTTGAAACTTCATCTGCCTTGTGAGGAATAAAATGAAATACTAAATTTGGACTTTTAACTTCTTATTGACATTCCTACTGTTCCACTCACAAATCAAACAGAACACACCTTATACGTGGAACCTAGAATTAATTGTCTAGTTAATGATTGAATAGTCTAATAATAAAAATTTCCTAATTAATTCGGAAAAGTCTCATTAAAAGGAGTTAAACAGGTATGGAAGGTTTTTTTCTGATTTTTTTTTTTGTTGTTTTCAGTTGTTGTTTTCCCCACCTTACAAAAGTGTATCTAAATTATCCATTCCTTTTCCCTGAAGTTATGCTTACTCTCTCAGTGTTCCTCTGCATCCCACATAAGAGTGACCATTGCAGGCTCTGTCTGGAAGAAGGGGGCAGGTTTACACTGCAATGTCACCACTCTCAGTTCTTTGCTGGGCTCATGGTAGTCATTTCTTTCTCCTCAGCTTTAAGTACACCTGGATTTAGTTTTATATTTCCTTACCACACTGTGTGTGCTTCACCTTCACACAACTGTTCATCTGGACTAGATCCAGGCAGGAGTTCCGTTATGGTGTATGGAGATACTCATCTGATGAATCTCTAAGGCTAAGCATACATACATTGCAGGAGCATGGGTCAGTAATCAACACTCCTGACTTCCAAATCCAGAAATCTGTATCAGGTACTGCAGCAGGCAGGTGGAAAACAGTCTTGTTATGGGATTCCCTTAGAATGCAGCAATAAACACTTATTCATGAATGGCTGCAAAACTGAGAGACCCATAACAGCAAGCCAGAGAATTTTTTCTTTTTATCTGGTTCAGCTGCTGCAGTTATTAACAGGAAGTGAGCATAGACCATTTCTTTCCATTTGGTTCTTTTTTTTTTTTTTTTTTTTTTTAGGCTGCAGACAGCATAAAAGAGAAACTTGAATGATATTTTCACACAATATTAGAGTAGAGGAGACAGACCACAATCCTTCACCCCCCCAACCCCCCAAGAAAAAGTCATAAATAAATAAACACACACACACACACACACAAACCACATGTGAGAATTCACTAGAATGTTTGTAAAACTGGTACTTCCAGCTTGCATAAATTTAAAATCACCCTGGCAGCCTTTTCTATCACAACTGCAGTAATTGCAGCAATGTCTTATTCTTCAGTATTCTTCTTCATCTTGGTTGCTCATACAGCTATTGTATCAAAGAAAGTTCAGCAAAACAGTTACTCCTTCACACATATATAATATTAAACTAATAAATAAAACCCCAGTATTTTAGTAATTGCCCTCCATCTTCTTTAACTAATGTATCTCTAAGTCTCTTTTTTATATTCAACTGTCCTGGTTTCCCAATGGATGTGATCAACAAAATAACAGCTATGTCCCCGCCAACTAGCAAAAAGGAAACACAAGCTTTCTTAGGCGTTGTGGGGTTTGGGAGAGTGCATATTCCAAATTACAGTCTGAACAGAAGCCCTCGCTATTAAGTGACCCGAAAGAAAAATTGTTTCAAATGGGACCCTGGGCAATGAAAAACATTTGAACAAATTAAATGGAAGATAGTTCATGCAGTAGCCCTTGGGCCAGTCTGGCAGGGCAAGATGTAAAAACTGTGCTCTACACCGCAGCCAGGAAAAAAGGCCCTACCTGGAGCCTCAGGCAGGACTGAGGTCAACTAGGGTCAACCCCTAGGGTTTTGGAGTCAGGGATACAGAGGACCTGAGGCCCGCTACACTCCAGCTGAGACAGAGATATTGGCAATGTATGAAGGAGTTCAGGCTGCTTCAGAAGTGGTTGGTACTGAAGCACAGCTCCTCCTGGCACCCTGACTGCCGATGCCGGGATGGATGTTCAAAGGGAGGGTCCCCTGTACACATCATGCAACTGGTGCTACGTGGAGTAAGTGGGTCACACTGATCACACAACAGGCTCGAATAGAAAACCCCAGTCACCCAGGAATCTTGGAAGTGATCATGGACTGGCCAGAAGGCAAAGATTTCAGACTATCACCAGGGGAGGAGATGGCACGTGCTGAAGAGGCCCCACTGTATAATAAACTGCCAGAAAATGAGAAGCAATATGCCCTGTTGTCTTGTGGGTAAACACTGGAGATGAAAAATTTCTGTGTGGAGTCCTATAGGACAAGTTGCAGAAACCACTGAAGGAGAAGGTGAATCAAGTCAGTATGCAAAAGTAAAGGCCATACAGCTGGCTTTAGACATTGTTCACCGAGAAAAGTGGCCAGTGTTCTATCTCTATACTGATTCATGGGTGGTGGCAAATGCCTTGTCGGGGTCATTATAATGGAAGCAGAGCAACTGGCAGCGCGGAGGCAAACCCATCTGGGCTGCCACACTGTGGCAAGATATTGCTGCCCAAGTAGAGAACCTGGTTGTAAAGGTACGTCACATAGAAGCTTATGTATGCAAGAGCTGGGTCACTGAAGAACATCAGAACAACCAGCAGGTTGTTAAGATTGAAGAGGCTCAGGTGGATCTGGACTGGCAATACAAGGGTGAATTATGTCTAGCTTGGTGGGCCCATGACACCTCAGGCCATCAAGGAAGAGATGCAACATGTAGATGGGCTCATGACTGATGGGTGGACTTGACCATGGACACTATTGGACAGGTCATCCATGAATGTGAAACATGCGTTGTGATCAAACAAGCCAAGCAGTTAAAGCTTCTCTGGTATGGAGGACGATGGCTGAAATATAAATATGGGGAGGCTTGGCAGATTGATTATATCACACTCCCACAAACCCCCCCAAAGCAAGTGCCATGTGCTTACCATGGTGGAAGCAATGTTGGAACACTGTGGAACCAAATGTCTGGTAACATATTCCGTGCTCCATGCCACTACCTGGAACACTATCCTGGGCCTTGAAAAACCAGTCCTATGGTGACATGGCACCCCAGAAAGAATTGAGTCACACAACGGAACACATATCTGGAACAACCTCATGGACAAATGGGCCAAAGAGCATGGCATTGAGTGGGTCTATCACATCCCCTATCATGCACCAGCCTCCAGGAAAATCAAGATACAATGAACTGTTAAAGACTGCACTGGGACCAATGGGTGGTGGGACATTCAAACATTGGGATACACATTCAGCAAAAGCCACCTGATGAGTCAACGCTAGAGGATCAGCCAACTGAGCTGGCCCTGCCCAATCAAACCTCTTATGTACTGTAGAAGGGGATAAAGTCCCTGCAGTGCATGTAGAAAATATGCCGGGGAAGACTGGCTTACTCCTGCCTCAGGTAAAGGCAAAGCCATCCGTGGGATTGCTTTGCTCAAGGACCTGGGTGCACTTGGTGGGCGATGTGGAATCATGGGGAATTCCAATGTGTACCTCAAGGGCATTTGATTTTGGGTGAGGACAGCCAATGAACTGAATGGTATGGTGCCAAATGCTGTATAATTACTGTATGTCATAGCTTTTATGATTGCTATACGTCATATCAGCAGTATTACAGTAAGAATCACCCAGATTAATAAAGAATGAACTTTGGTGAAACTGAGCAAGTGCAGCAGTGATGGAACCAGAACTGGCTTCAGCATGAAACAACCCAACACCACACACCTGAAAGACTGTTATGAGAGATGGAGCCCAAAATCATGGGCTAAATTAACTCAATGGACATTTTAGAGGGATGGCCCTTAGACTGAGGGAACACTACCTGTGTTTATACATCAAAAGAGAGGGAAATACTGAAATATAGTATAATTCCGATAATTTTATCGGTATTATATTTTGTGTCCTGCATTTTTACAGGGACAATTTCTTCCTTTGTAAAGTGTACAAGTGCCTCCATAACACTGTTTTTTAACCCAGAGATATCCTATCACATATGCAAATATCATACTGTGAGATTCTATTATTCTTTCTATATATTATAAATTATTTTATTATTCATAGATCTCTGATCATGATCATATAATCAGAAATAACCCAGAAGCAACTAGAAGTCAAGAATGATGAACAGAACCTGAGATTTCCCCCTATTAGAGGCAGATTCCCAGACATCCAAGCAAAAATGTTCTATCCTAATAACTGGATACCTCAGAACAGATAAACAACAGAAAATCAAGCAGCACATATGTCCTAAGATTTAGAGCCCTGAAGACTTGGTTTACTTCCAGCAAATCTTGTATAATCAAGCAATGTGAAGTGGACAAAGAGATGTGTGGGTTGCAGTTCTGGCATCCTGGCACAAGAAAGTCACTCAGGATTGCCTGCGGTCCAGTCTTAGACATGTTGGTGGTCTTGAATGGTACTGGACAATTGATTTTTCTTTTTTATTGGAAAGAAATACCTTTATTGCTAGCTAGAATATGAGATGCATGCTCAGGTCATCGTTGCAAAATATTTTGAGACCAACAAAAGAAAAGCGTTATGAAATCCTTGAGCACTGGTACTTGTCATTAAATTAATGTTCTGGTGTTACTTATTCTTTAGTGCAACTTCATTACATTCACTGGATGCCTTTTCCACTGAACTCTTTATTTATTTATGTTGTCTTTTCTAGACAAAGAAGAAATCTCCTTTTTAATTTTCTGATCTTCATGTCATCCCTGGTTCAGACTATCAGCTCAATTTCTTCCACAACAGGTGATTTTGATAAGAAATTCTATCAGTATATAACTTTACATTTACATTTTAGCAAACCTTAACAATGGAATTTCCCCATAAACTTAGTTTCTGGTAAAGAGCTAAAGTAAGACAGTTTTCTGTAAGCACAAATTATCTAATTGACTACTGAGAAAATAAAATTTTAATAGATATTGCGATAAGATGTTATCATTTCCTGTATTTGGGAGTGCTTTCAGGAGAACCATAATAATGTGATGTTGGGGAGGGGGGAATGTTGTTATTATTATTACTTTTGTTTGATCAGTAGATTTCCTGAAGGGTGAAGAGACCAGAAACACTTCCAGCCATCATTGGCTAGATAGAAAAAAATACAGATTTTCTTCAGAAGCAGCTATCAACATATTTTTTTCATTTGCTGTTGTTTGCTTTTATAAACTTTACTTTGGAATGTTTTTACTTCACAGAATAGTGGAAATGATAGCTTATGGAATTTTTTTAAGAAAAAAATCAAGAACTGAAAATCAATGTCATATGGTTAATTTTTTTTTTTTTTATTCGCTTTCCATTTACATTCAGGTACTCAGTTTAGAAGAAATATAAGTTTTTTCTACCTATTTATTTCACACTGTAGTTTTAGTCATGAAAGAAAATTAGGTTGTAACTTACAAATTAGAGCTCAAGACAACCTGCATTCTCCTTTCTTTGCTTCCAGGAAAGATTCTTCTAAGCTGTTGTTCTACCACTACATGATTAATATTCTGGTCTTTTTTCTATTTTAGGCCCTTGAGAAATATATACATTGTTGCTGGTCCTCAGTTCAATAATCACATGAATCTCAGATGTAAGAGCTGAAGGGGTTTCTTATGAGACAGAATATCACTATTCAGTCTGTTATGATTTACTACTATGTGAACGTATCAAATTGTTCATGGATATTTCACTGGCATATGTAATACAATTAATAACAGTAAGAGTAAATTAAAAGAACAGCTGAACTGTCTGATTAGCAGATTTTTAGCAGAAATCTATCTGATAATTTGTTCTTTATTCATTATCCTGTGTCTATTCACCTCTGAAAGGTTTCTGTTTGGGAGCTGGTGTCCCCAGACACAAAGAGAAGCACAAGGCATTTCCTGCAGTCAGAGGCCTGAACAGATAAAGTCCTCCCTCAGGACGCTCATTTGAGGGTTGAGGTCTCTAATTTGTGGAGATGTACTGTCCAGATGGTGCTAGGAACTGTACTCTCCTGCAAGTAATTTCTTTGGTTATGCTGTCTTTAGCAGTCCCATACTGTGTGAGCAGCTCCTCTGGGATCTTGTCCATGCCTTCTTATGCATTTACTGTCAAAGCTTCATTTGGTCATCCTGGTTCCTACATTCATTGTCAGTCCACAGGAATAGCTAAACCAGTGCTCCCTTGAGTTGTTGAATTAGTGCCTGACATTGCCTAATCGATTAGCAGGTGAATTTGAAGGTGTAGGCACACCTTTATCAGGAAACTGCAGAAGCAGAAACCTGGCTTTGTTTTCAAATAACATTATTTTCATAGCATCATAGAATACTTTGGGTTGGAAGGGGCTTTTAAAGATCACCTAGTTCCGACACCCCTACCATGGGCAGGGACATCTTCCACTAAATAATGTTCTCAAAACCTGGTCCAATCTGATCTTGAATGTTTCTAGGGACGGGGTATCCACAACTTCTCTGGGCAATTTTTTCCAGTGTCTCTGCAACCTCATAGTAAATAATTTCTTCCTTCATCCTAGGTCAGTCACTACTTAGTGGCCCTGTTCACCATGCTCCTCATCAGCAAAACATGGGCTAAATTTAGGACCATCTATTTCTTTTGCAGCCATGGACAACCACAAACAAAACCAGACAGAATTTTTAGACCTAGTGTTCCCACGGATGCTTTTTCTAGATAAACTAATATAACAACAGTTGATTAAAAAAAAGTGGTTTACTGTATTGATTTACTAGATATGCTTCTCAATTACCCTTGTTTTGAAATTCTAGTTTTACTGAGTTCAGCAACACCACTCAACTTATATTATGTTAAGGAAGACAAGATTCAGAATGTCCAACAGTTAATACTAAGAACTCACTACTGAAACACTGAGAAATAAGAATATCACAAAGCAAAATTTTATTTTCTATAAAAAAGCTCAATTTAGAGTAATGCATGATCATTTAATGATTGATTTCTGTTTTAAGTCTAGTCTGCATACTTGCTGATTTTCTTTTTCTTTTTTAATTATGTGACAAATGACAGCTTTATCCAAGTATAGATTTTACACAATAGTTTCAATTTCAAGTACACAAAACCCCACTGTTTTACTGATGTTGAAGATATTCATGCCTAAGTACTTTTAATAGAACAAGATTCTAGAATTACAGTGAGTCCTTGAAGTGTTTGTATGTTTGGTGAATAATGAATGATTTTTCATTTGCAACACTGCAACATCTTATGAAAGAATTTTTATCTTTGCTCAACGGGCTGAAAATCTGCTAAATTGCGCTTCACTTTCTTAACTCAGCCTTGGCATCATTGTCTTTCCGAAGCTGTTGGCGTGGATATTCTAAGAAATTGCCTGTGCATTAAGTTTAAATTAGCTGCCATTATTATTCAGAAAATAATGAGACTGAGACCAAATCATGTCATTAGCAACAGCTTTTTCATCAGTATCGTATTTTCTACTTTGTTTACTGTTAAATGTACAGTTTACCTAAAGAGGGAGTAAGAGAAGAAATACTGATAAAGGAATTAGGAGTGAACATGTAAAATATTTAGAACTTTGCTGTGGGATAAGTTGC
The DNA here is from genome assembly GCA_034008185.1 of Gorsachius magnificus. NCBI lineage: Eukaryota > Metazoa > Chordata > Aves > Pelecaniformes > Ardeidae > Gorsachius > Gorsachius magnificus. Next base: position 41,183,248 of record CM067081.1, read on the forward strand.
AGCGTAAGGATGTATAGTTTCAGAAGTAGGGTATATGTCCTTGTATGTCAATTATTTTTTAAAACTTAAAGCAGGCTAGTGTTTTATATATACATAACTAACACTTTTCCTAAGAAATAAGTGATATTATTTTATAAAACACAGATGAGGACCCCACACAACAAAACATATCTGAATTTACAAATAAGGAATTTTCCCTGAAAATACCTCTCAGTGCATGCTTAATACCTCAAAGAAAGTCCTAAGGCTTCAAACTAATCAGATCTTAATATCATCTTTTCTTGATGAATGGATGGGCATCTTGAATTTGGGCATAATATCATTTTTTCTGTTTATCACTGAGTCCAAATACAAATAGGAGACCTGCAGCAATTAGAAAGAAAAAAAAAATAGCACTAGTTGGCAAAAAATTGGTACTTCAAGGATTCTATTCATCTCACCTATATAACAGTGTATAGTTGGCTAATATTAACCATAGACCTGCTCTGTTTTTCTCTACTAGCTGTAAAGGCAGCTTAAGATGCTCTTTTCAGATGTAATGTCATTATTTGAGATACATCAACAAAGAGTAGAAGGATAGGATTAACTGATGATAAAAAAGGCATCAAGAGTAGGCAGTTTGGAAAAAAAAAGACCTTAACAAAAGAAATGCAATTCTAGAGTGGGTCTAGTAAGGACAGTAAGCTTGGGAACAGAAAAATTCTAAAAGGAAAAAGCCTCACAATAGTGGAACTGTGAGGGACTCTAAATGAAAATTAGTATCAATGTGAGATCAAAGTGTAAAAAAAAAGAAAAAAAGAAAAGAAAAAAGTAAAACAAATGGAATATATAAATGTATCTACAATTATTCCTGTTTAAATCAATAAAGATACTATTTCTAATACATGAAGTACAGTATTTGCTCTTAATAAGCTGTCTATGTATTAAAATGTGAGCTGTTTGTAAAAAAAATCTAATTTTGGACAGTATTGTAAGTTTTCTGCAGAAAATAAACAGTTCCAAACCTGAAATATTATATAGCTACATATTAAAAAATTAAAAATAAAAAAAAGGTTATTTGTTCCACTAAAGGAAAAATTGAGTTACTATAATCCTTTAATTGTTGTCCATTTTGCGTTTTAGGTAAAGATCTAATAATAGAAATTCCCATTGTCTGACCCACAGCTATTCTTAGCTTCCTATGGTCTATCACTTTACCAGCCATTCCAGTATCTCCTGTACCACTAATGTCTGAATTTGAAAATTGAAAGGTTACCTTTCTTGCTACCCACATGACATTTCTATTTTTAAAACTACTGAACAGGATGTATTTTCAGTGATACTGCTGCACCCGTACTCTCCTAAGTTCCAGTGGATCATGGCTCAGGCAGAAACTAGATTAGTATTAAAGCACATCTCTCTACTGCTTAAGAGTGAGCCAAAAAAGGTTATCTTCTAGTCTTTGTCATCCAACTTAGATGCTTAAAGGTAGTCATAATTGGTTTATAAACACAGATAGGCATCTGAAAGTCATTTGAAGCTCCCTAATCTAAGACATTTGTATGTCAGACAGATGAAGACATAGGAGAAACCTGTTTCTTGACACAACTCCAGTTGGAGGTCAGGCCATAACAATGATATTAGAAAAGTTATCAGATAACTAAGTATGGGAAAATGAGTCAAGGCCATCTTGTAGCTATAGAGCTAATTCATGTAGTTTCTTTATTTTTCTGAATTTCCTTTCTCAAAATTACGAATAATTCTTAAGTCTACAAACTGTGTTATGGATCTGACTCGGTTCCAGACTTACCTCTAGTTAGAAACTTACATCTGGAGGTCTTCACATGAAGTAGGGGTCTTAACTCTCATTTTAGTCATTGTGGATCTATTTGTTACCATCAAGGATATCTAGAGCAATTCAGTTCATTCTTATTAGGTAATTAGAAACCAGTTCAACTGCCTGAACACAGTATTTTTGAGACATCTTAGGTTAACTGAAAGATTCAGAGGCAGCTGGCAAGTGTGACTATGGGAGACAAGAACCTTTCTGAAGTGACAGCTGGGAGCCAGGTGGGATACTCTGGGACATCTCAAATGACACTTGGTAGGAAATACACAGGCAACTGAACTGAGACCATAATGTCAGTATTGCTTTTCTTCAGCCACCTTTTATTTTAGCACATTGAAACTATGTATGCAATTCAAAAAAAACCGAAAACCACCAACCAAAACCTGTGATAGTGTAATAAATCCTTCTGAATATTTACCGTGTTATAATATTATGACTTTCTATTCATATACATCACATCCAGTTTTTCAGAGTTGGTTAATAAATCTAAAGAGAAGAGTAATGTTAGTGAGAGATAAAAACTAAGAACAGTCAAGGGAGAAAAGATATGTTTGAAATGTAAAATGAGATGGCAAGCTGATGAAGCAGAGAAGCAAAGTTTGTTCCAAATGGCAGTAGCTACAAAGCTTCTAATACCTTTAATTATAAGTGCAGGTAGGAAAATGTAACAGAGTAGATTGCTAATGAAGGAAAAAAGAGAAAGTCAAAAAACACACATCGGAGAAGCCTGATAGTGATCTTTAAAACTCTTGGCAGCAGATTATAAGTGAGACAAAGCAGAGCTAAACTGGATTGAATGCAGGAACAATGATCTTTTCATGCACATGACTGTGATTACTGTTCCTTATATATGTGAGAAAAGAGATAATAATTTTCTTCATTTCTTTGTATAAGAAGTTTGACCAGTTTGGAAAGTCATCGGAAGTTAAGATTATAATAAAGAGCAGAGAAAATGATGAGTCTATGATAGGGAATTACTTACATCATAAAATAGAAAAGGAAAATATAAAGACTGTATAGTTCTTAGACATGCTCATAACAGGCATTGATGAATTAAGAAAACTTGTGTTCTGCAGTCTGAATGACACATGAATGGAAAACACTTCAACTGTAATTTGCCCTCTGAAATTCAGAGCATTCTGTATTTAAGACACATCTGTTTCCCTCTTCCCAGATATATACGAGACTCAGAATTGAATACACCCTCTATCCATTAGCTACTCTTCCTATGAAAGAAGGAGTGGGGCTATCTCATCATGAGCACAGTTAGCTGAGTAAGTATGCAGCAATTATACTGTAATTATATAACTTCACTTTAACAAAATCTCCAAAAATGGTTAGAGGAAGTATCTTGCATGCTTCTTACTCTTTCTTACATCCTTCTCAAGACACCCTGTAGTGTACTGAGCTAGATGGACCTTTGGCTTACTAAGGACAGATAGTCTTCTGTTCTTTGTCGCAGTAGCCAAGAAATGTATCATTATGCAATGTTAAACTGTAGACAAAATAAGTACACATCTTTTCCTTCATGTAGTAAGACCTAGCAACATAGTCATAGTCATAATCATAATTTGTACATTATCATCTTCTGTTTGTACAATATACACATTTCTAAATTTATTTTGGTCCCAACAAAAAGGGCAATATAGACCTAACTGTATGAATTATGCAAAAATATTTAATTGGGAACACTGAATCTCCTGGTAGTTATACTACTTTCTTGGCAAATGGGAGATATGGATGCAAGTGGGACCACACAGATGCATCCTCAGGATGTGGAAACACTTCAACCAGAACTGCTCCATGTGTACTGCTGGTTAAATATACAACTGAGATATGAAATGCAGTATACTCAGTTGCTGTATACTCAAATCCCATGTTTCTCAGTATAATGGTGTCTAAAACTTGGCATAGTCCAAAATATAGGTGTTGATCAGGTAACTGAATAATTAAGTAGTGCACTTTAGTGATAGGTTCAATCTGGAACAGCTCCATTTAGAATTTCAGAAGTCTGAATCTAAAAAACAAAACAAAACAAAAGAAAACAAACAGAAACACATACCCCACCCCACCTCCCCAAACCAACATGTGGGTCTAGAGGACAAATCCCATATCTGTTAGTTTAAAATGCTCTTTATTAACAACGTTTTGCAAATATGGAATTTAGAATGATGCCTGCGAAAGATGTAAAACCAGAAGTAATATTATCTAGGAAATTACCATAGGAACAATGATCATTTATATCATGTATATCATTTAGGTGTTTGACAATATCTGTATTTCAGTATTGCAACACATTAACTGTCACCGAATTCTCCCGTATTTGTAAGTGTAAAATGTTTTGGAGTGGTGTTTTTCACTATATTTTGCTATATATTTCAGCCCCCAGATTATACATTTCCTAATTTAAAATAATTTCCTTCTTTGTCATATTAAACAGCAATCATCAGATATCTTCTGATATTTTCTTTCATTTGTTGGTTTTCCTTCTATCTTAAGGTGCCTGAATTTGTTTTAGCAACTGCTACTTTAGAGGGCAATCTTGAACAATAAGTATAACCACAAATATAACAGATGTCTCATAAAATTAACTTCAATTGCTTCTATATGACCTCTGTCGAGGAAGCAAGACTCAAATTGAAGTCAGCAAGAGCAGCTGTAGATTCTGCTGTTAGATAACGGTGACCTGCATTCCCAAGGGTAGTGCCCATAAATAAAAGAATTGTGGTCCTGCAAACAATAAATGTGATTAATGCCAGAATAACTTAGCAAGCATAGCTTCAGCCACATAGTGGTGTGACATCTTGGGTCAGAAAGAATAGATTCAGTAACAACAATTAAAATATATCCACTAGGTAAGCAAATCTCAGCTGAACTCAGGAGAGAACCACATACCGCGTTTAATGCTATTGTGATTTTATCATCTTTGCTGTTTTTTTCTCCTCCCCCCCCCCAATATTCTCTCTCTCTCTTATTTTTTATAAGTATCTTTCATAGGTATCTATATATTTTGGTAGCATATATGTATCTCTACATATGAATCAGTTTAGGTATCTAATGAATAATCTAAATGTCAAAAAAGTGTAAGAACAGCTCTCTGTCACTTGCATCTCTTTTTACAGAGCTGAATCAAGAAGGGATGAGAGATGGCAGAGAAGCAGGTACTATAAAAAACACTAGATAGCATACTGACAAGTGTAACTATGGCAAAATGGAGCTGGCATGGGCTAATGATCTAAGTATTTACTCAGCTCCTTGAGCAGGCTTTGTAGCTCTCAAAGAAATCTTTACTTTCTCCATTATATATCTCAATAAGTGTGCATATTAGATGAGGTGACCAAAGAGTAGAAATGGTCAGACTTTTGAGGCCAGGGTAGTCATGAGAATACAAGGGCAATGCCCATATAACTTCCAGATTTAGTTGAAGTGGTATATCAAACCTGCTATCTTCCTTTTGATATTTCTCAATCAGTTCAGTTCTCAGAATTTTTTTAGGTGTGAGGAAGCCAGATACACTGTACACTAGGAATGTTTTCCTGACTGTATCCTATCACATCACTAGATTTTGCACAAATACTTAGAAACATACTTTTTACAGCAGCACAGAACAAAACTGCATCATCCATATACTGATTTGCATTTCCACTTTCAAAATTACTTAATCTGCGGCCTAGTTTCCAAAACTGATTAGGTAAAGTTACAGATTCTCCAACAGTTTTCCAGATCACTTAATATCCTACTATTATTGTTCTGAACTAGCACCAACCCCTTTCAAGTAAATCATCTACTGGTGTCAGAAGCACACAATTCCAAAAAATATGTAGCAGTCTTCAAATTTTACTATTAAACATATTTTTATTAAACAATGAAAACCACTTACGTACATCATTTTGCTTTTAGTTTCTCATCACCATTTTACCAGCTGCCAGCAATTCTTAGTCTTTCTTAGGGTTAGAAAATAATATGGACTTATTCTTGGAAGGCCCATGGTCAGTTATGTTAAAGAATTGAGGCAGAATATCACAAAACAGACTATTTAACATAAGAACCTGCCATGTTTCAAAGTACTGCAATGATATTTTGAGGTACCATGGCTTCATTGTGAATTTAGATTGACTGTGCCACATATCTGTATGTCCTCCAGGAATGAAAATTAGCATCCTGGCCAATATAATGAATCATTTTTGAAAAGGAATTACATTATTGCTCTAAAATTTGACATACAAAAATACAACATCCACACCTCTATAATAGATGGTTAAAACCTAAAAGTATAATGCTATATACTACATGTAACTTCAATTCATAAATTACTGTATCAGGCATATGATGGAAGAGTTTGTCAGAGAGCACAAGGAAGGAGTACAGAGTGTAGCCCTACAGTCTGATAAGTATAACACTGTCGCCACTACCAGCAATTGACAGGTTTTATTATTAGCACAACCTAGGGTTCTGGATTTGCCAAGCTCTGCCTGAACTTGTGTTGGCTTTTTTGCAGTTTGTTGTAACAATCATCTAATGACCAGGTGACTAAAACAGAATTTGTCTAATTTTTGCTTAGCTTTCTATAATTGAGTGCCCTAACACCTCTTGTTAATAATCTTCATATAAATGCAAAACCAAGTAGTTAGACTGTGTAGAATGACCCATTTATAACCCTAGAATAATGATTCTGAGTAAAGGAGCATGGGATGATAGGAGAGGCTTCAAACATATGGGCACAGGATGATATGGGAAGTCCCAAGGCTGTCAACAACCCAACAGTGCTCAATTAGAGGCAGTAACAGAAACTTAGGAATTGGGTGAAAACCTATTTCAGGGAATATGAAAAGGACAAGTATAAAGCATCTACTATTTCTAGTATGCACCATATATAGTAAAGTAAGATGTAAAACAAAGTTGCAGACTGATGAAGAAAGAGTGTAAAGAAATTTAGAAAAGTCACAGAAATTGTCCCAAGTAAACTCAGCCTGAAGATTAAAAAAAAAAAACCCACCAAACAAATCAACTAACGAAAAAGATCCACAACATCAACATTGTACTTCTGTTGGCAAAAAGAACATAGAAAACATCGTTAACATCACACTCCTCTTGAATAAGAGCGCAGGATGATGCCAACCTGATATTTCTTCCACTGTAGATAAACTTATCAACTTCAACATTTAAAGGAATAGTGAGAGCATGAATGTAACACCAAAGACTTTTCTTGCATAACACTTTTAACTGCAGCATTGTTAACACTAACACTAAAAATAAATTATTGATTTCACATATAAGGTGTGTTTCTAGTTTGTTCATAACATGATTTTGAGTGCAGCAGAGGTCAGAGATTAGAAAATACACTCACAATATAAAGGGAAAAATCAGAGATAATGAGTATAAATAAAGAGACTAATCAGGAAAAATAATCTGCATTATGTGACACCCGTGGAAATAGATGATTTACAGCTGTACAGATAAGACATATTTCATCCGGGTAACTTTTTCAGTATGTTCTGAGGCAAAATGCAGAACTTGTTCCTTGCCACCCAAGCTTCAGTGATGAACCAGGCCTAGTCCAAACCCTCCAATACATGAATGTAATGCAAATTCCGTATCACCATTAATTTCATACAGCGGCTGTTTCCTTATACATTAAAGTACTTGCTTCTTTGCACTCATACTCATACTCCTGGCTTGTATGAGGAATAATGTGGCCAGTAGTAGTAGGGAAGTGATAGTGCCCTGTACTCAGTACTGGTGAGGTGCCACCTCGAATACGGTGTTCAGTTTTGGGCCCCTCACTACAAGAAAGATGTTGCGTTGCTGGAACATGTCCAAAGGAGAGCAACAAAGCTGGTGAGGGGTCTGGAGCACAAGCCTTACGAGGAGCAGCTGAGGGTACTAGGGTTGTTTAGTCTAGAGAAGAGAAGGCCGAGGGGAGACCTTATCGCCCTCTACAACTGCCTGAAAGGAGGCTGTAGTGAGGTGGGGGTCAGCCTCTTCTCCCTGGTAACAGGCAATAGGACAAGGGGAAATGGACTGAAGTCGCACCAGGGCAGGTTTAGGTTAGACATTTCTTCACCAAGAGGGTTGTCAGGCATTGGAACAGGCTAGCCAGGGAAGTGGTTTAGTCCCCATCCCTGGAGGCATTTAAAAGATGGGTAGATGAGGAGCTTAGGGACATGGTTTAGTGGTGGGATGACAGTGTTAGGTAAACAGTTGGACTTGATGATCTTAAAGGTCATTTCCACCCTAAATGATTCTATGATTCTATGATGCCAGTAATGTCTTTCCTATTTTTATTTTTCATTCATTCTTAATACTGGATCTTTCTCTGCCCTATTACAAACAAGGTTTGGATAAATCAGTCAAAATCAATGGACTACAGAAGTTTTAAAACCATGTTTGGTCTATGTATGACAGTGACACTGAGTGTATATGGATATCTACAGTTTCTAACATGCTGTGTTCCAATTAAAAGTATTTTACCAAAAATTCTTTTATTTCTTTCAGAAAATATTTTGAGGTAAGCAAGACAACACCCCGCATTTTTTCAGCCAACTAAATAAAACTCTTTGTTCCTGTTCTAAGAAGTTCTATATAATTGCCTATTCATTAAGGTCTCTAGCAACACAGAGATTAAATTCTACCCCAACAGCAAAGTAGCCTTGAGTAACATGTTTTAAAGTACAACTAGACTGTGAGTAGTTATTGTGCAATGTATTTATGCTTAAAAAAATATTTGTTATAACTGGCAAATTTAAGTAAGTTTCACAATCTGGAATGTTTATTCTGAGCAATGACAAAGTGGATAGAATGAAATAATGTTCCTACATTAAAAACTACAGTTTTCAGCTATATGTACTCATTTTATCAGGTTATTTTAATTTCTGAATAAATTTTCAATATCAATTTGTTAATCTGTATATCAAAATGATTTGTGCATTAGACTATTAGAAATTTCCTAGCAACTGTTTATAGTTTTTGTAGATTTGAAAAAGTTTATGTGATACCATTTTTCTTTGTATAAGAATGTGGATGGGTAATATTGTTTAGAATAGTTCCTGGGCAAACTGTAAATTCTTTCAGTTGCAAGACTAACCCCTGAGAAACACAAAGTCTATACTAGCATAAGCTATACCTTATCATTCAGAAGAATTTTTTTTTGAAGTCCACTTTTATCTTTCCTTGTTCTAAAGATAGTACTTTTTCTCTGCCTTATTATCAGCTTATTTCCTATCTTATTGATAAGCCTATTAATGCAAAATATCATAGCCTCTTTTGTCTAATTTTAGATGTATTTAGAATATTGTTCTGTGGGTCAGGGAACAGAAAAAGGTCATCTTCTCTGTGGTCTCTTTCATTTTTGTACTTCAAAGGTATGACTCAAGAACAGTGGTTATTAATGTTTGTCTACCTTTCATCATGGAATTTAATATATGCTGTAAAATGGTGGTTTAAAGTATATGAACTGAGCCTTTTAATTTTTTTTTTTCTTTTAGCAAAAAAGAATTAATCTTACTTGGGGTTACATTAGTATGTTTTTATTGATTGATGTGATATTAAAAACACATTACCATGTATACAAGTATTAATTACCTGCATTTTAGATGTTTTCCACAGTCTCCAATGAGATTTATCTAGTCATCGGTTAAAGGAATAGAAAAATTAGAAACTTGTTAAAATAACGTGAGTTATAAAGTGTAAACATCTATTTTCATTACTTATAATTTTATTAGTGTAAATGAAAACTAATATGTTAACAAAATATATTGTTTCCTTTTTTTCTTCTTCTTTCATTTTCCTGAATTCACCAATCTTAAATTTGTTCTGATTTCTATGGCAGATATATTTCATAAGTTATTTTCTACATACACATTCGTGGTGTTGTTTGTAGATTAAAAAACCTGTCTGTCCAGTTTATGGCTTTCAAATACATTAAAAATATTGTATAAAATAACTGTACAATAATATTTCCATATTTTCTTCTCTATGTTTAAAGTCATTAAATTCTGTGAGAATATGTGTACGTCTAAATTGAATGCCTGCTGATTTCAGAAATTAATGTGCACAGTAAATTATATCTTCAAAGGTCGTTGATTTTTATGTATGCTTACCTAAACTGAACTTCAGCATTTTCCAAATAGATGACTGAAAATGTAACATTTCAAAGTCATTTTCAACATTAAGTAGCTTCAATCATAATTGTACGATATAACCATGTTGGTATTTTAACTGTTGTCTCCCCATTCAGAATGTCTGGGAAGTGGTGGTTTTATTTTTATAACAGATTTTAAAGTTTTATTCATGTTTGGGGATGAAGTTGCAGAAATTTCAAATGGCAATTATTACAATATTGCTTTTGAAATTCTGTTACTATAATTATTTATAAGGTAAAATTGTGGCTTACTGTGGCCTAACAGGGAAAACAAAGTGAATGTAATATTTTGTGAGAATTCTGAAAGCAATCCAGGTGAAACAAACCTAGAAAACAGCAGAGCCCTGATAAATAGTTTTCCAACTAATATGATGGAAACTTGGCTTAAAATGGAAAACCCTATTCTGTAAAATTGCATACAGTCTCTAACACAAGAAGCTCATTATCATCATGGATGGACCTAACGACAACCAACAGACCCACCACAGGGCACATCTGAGCCCCTCGGCCAAAATGATGGTGCCTTGGGGAAAAGCTAGTTTAGAAAGGGTAAAAATGTTGTGCAGTCAGAGAGGGGTGAGAAAAAAATGAGGGTATGTTCAACATGTTAGTAGTATGTTAGCCACAGGAAATGCAGAATACAACTCACAGTGACTTCATCGGTATATGAATTAGACCTAGAAACTGAGTACGCCATGTCTTTGGACCACTAGCTTCAGGTACTATGTGAGACAAAGTTTTTTAGGAGAGGTAACACCTTCTATTAACATTTTGTGCAGTATATGGAAAACTCCTATCTATCTACTACAAAACTCGGTGTGACTAAAAATTTTGAAAGGGAGTCCTGAATATCTGAAAACTTCTGTTTGCATATTCTGATTTATTTTTGAGATAACAGCGGCAAAAAAATGGTAAGCATCCAAGTAAACCATTGGTTTAAGGACAGCTTCTGCAGTTCCTAGTCAGGACATTATCTACATACCGTGTGATACAGGTTACACACCTGAAGCTGAATTAACTTTTATATAAATGAATGTCTTTTCTTGAGCATTGAGATACCTTGCTTTTACTTATGCATTATGCATAATATTTTACTTGGCACCATTTTTTTTAAAATATTCCTAAATATTCTGGACAACAGTCAGAATTATCAGCATAAGTGCTTATAAATGTGCTGGGCTTGGGTGGGATAGAATTAATTTTCTTCATAGTAGATAGCATGGGAGTATGTTTTGGATTTGTGCTGAAAACACCGTTGGTAATACAGAGACATTTTCATTATTGCTGAGCTTTTCTGCTTCTCACTCCACCCCACCAGTGAGTAGGCTGGGGGTGCACAAGAAGTTGGGAGGGAACACAGCAGGGACAGCTGACCAAAACTGACCAAAGGGATATTCCATACCATATGACATCATGCTCAGCATATAAAACTGGGAGAAGAAGAAGGAAGTGGGGGGACATTCAGAGTGATGGCATTTGTCTTCCAAAGTAACCGTTACATGTGTTGGAGCCCTGCTTTCCTGGAGATGGCTGAACACCTGCCTGCCCATGGGAAGGAGTGAATGAATTCCTTGCTTTGCTTTGCTTGCATGCACAGCTTTTGCTTTGCCTATTAAATTCTTTATATCTCAACCCATGAGCTTTCTCACTTCTACTTTCCAATTCTCTCCCCCATCCCACTGAGGGGGAGTGAGTGAATGGCTGTGCGGTGCTTAGTTGTCATCTGGGGTTAAACCACAACAATGGAAAACACAATTGTGAGAAAATGCTGTGGAAATATATATCTGGAAGGATACTTTGATTTGTTAAGTCAAACATTTGCAGTATTCATCTTTAATGTATGTAATGAGGAAATAAAGTACAATTAAGAGCGTGATTAATCTTACCTATATGTAGCTATATAGAAGTTACACTGGTAGTGCAGACCAGTCATTCATTTACCTACAGAACCACCTGCAGGACATGATTCTACCCTCCTCTCTTTGTCATTTATGTTTAGAGTAAATGTTACCTTTTGCAATATGCCCCTTTCCATTGACTGTAGAGGACACCTAGATAAATAGCTTACATTTTGTGCCTGAGTTTTAGACAGCATCTTGGTAGATGAATGTCACTTTACTCATCTAGTCAATATTAAATCTCAATTACTATGTATTTATGAACTAATGCTTGATACTGTCCAATGCTTTGAAACCTAAGCATGCTGATAGGAAAGTCTGTAAGGGTGTGAAACTTTCAGTTCTTGTCAGAATGCTTGTCAAAGTTGTGGTACCATCACATAAATTACCTTGTAAAAATAGGGGCAAAACAATTGAACTGTATTTTGTTGTATAGATCTGACCGCTATAAAAGAATTTTTTTAAAAATTACATATACAAGACTTCATTTAAAATTTGGAATAAATTTATATTCATATATCTCAAATACATATCTGAGTAAAGAACTTCTAACAGATATAAAGATATTATGCCATGACTTGAGAACATAGATAAGCAATAATTTTATGAACTACATACATGATCTGGGCAGTAGAAGCTATTTTTGTATATGATGTAAGACTTAAATTATAAATCAAAAAAATTTAGCTTTATAAAATCCTGAGAGGGAAGAAAACCAAATCAAAACAAAAAGTCAATACCACTGGTACCAGATCAACATACTCTGAAACACTGATGAAAAGTCACAAGGTGCAATGTGTTGACCCTGGCCAACAGCTAAACACCTACCTAGTCTCTTGCTTACTCCCCTCTTTCTGGACAGAGAGAAAACAGAAGGAAGGAGAGAAGACTTGTGGATGACATAACAAAAGTTAAACAGGGAAATGAAAAGTTGCATGTGAAAACAAAGGAATATAAGGGATTCCTTCACTATGTCCCATCGGCAGGCAAAGGTTTAGCTGCTTCCTGAAAAGCGAAACTTTAATGCTTGTAATGGTTGCTTGGGAATACAAATGTCATAACCATGAACATCCTGCCTTCCTTCTCCTTTGCCAGAGCTTTTATTGCTCAGCATGATGTCATATGGAATGGAATATCACTTTGGTCAGCTGGGTTCAGTTGTCTCAGCTATGTCCCTCCCAACTTCTTCCCCAGCCCACCCACTGGAGAGGGGGGAAGGGGAAGGGAAAGCCTTGATACTGTGCATTAATTGTTTAGCAATAGCCAAAACACTGGTGTGCTACCAACACTGTTTCAGCCACAAATGAAAAGTACAGCACCATATGGGCTATTTTTGAGGAAAGTTAATTCTATTCCTGCCACATCCAGTATACAAGGTAGTGGAAGAAATGCAGTATCTACACACCACATTCAAAAAGGACAGAGAAACGGAATTTCAAAAGAAAAATGAGAATTTAAAGTTGCTTTTCTGTGTGGGAAAGGGTGAGGGATTTAAAAATCTATACTGTATTACAGCCAAACAGGTCAGCTGTGGACATGTTGAGAACCTCCAGCGGAAACCTGACAGAAACTAGATTGATACCTGTGCAATGTATTTTATTTTAATGCATATTTTTCCTTTAAATTCATGGGTTTTGTTCTGTAAAAGTGAATCTCTTCCTTACAGAGACAGCTTGTTAATTTGTTATAAATGTCACTGCTCCAAGGGGAAGAGGAGAACTAAGAACAAAAAGGTATATTTAAAGTGAGAACCATGAACAGCAGAGGGAGAACTGCCATGCAGGGCACAGTATGACACTAAAAGCACTAGAGCAATTTTGTTATGGAGTGAAGACAAAGACTGCATGAGATCTGAGAAAAGTTTTTCATCAAGGCCATACAAAATCAGACCTGTGGTTAACATGGGCCATATTTGTATTTATTCTGGAAAGCATAAAAGTTTCAAAAATTTTTTTTAAAAAAATAATGAAATAGTACTTAAATAAATAGTGAATACTGATCATTGCTGCTAATATATATGCAGAACTTTGTTCTAAAACATCAGGTTTTCCTTTTAAAAAAAAGTTTTAAAAAGAATGACAAAGCCAGAATCCCAGCTGGTATCAATTTAGTTAACCTTACTGAACAAAGAAAATTAAATTAATTATTACCTAATTATTCCATTTTGATCTAGAGTCTTATCACAAATTATTTCTGATTACAAAAAAAAAAAAAAAAAGCTTTATTTATGGATAAAATATGACCATAGCTACACAGCATAAATGTTGAGGTTTATTCTCAGACCAGGAATTATTCAATAACATTATGCATCAGGCACTTATTATTCTATGATAATTGTATTGTTTTAATGTAGAATTCAAGTAAAGAGATAAAATGTAATAAGTATTAATTTCAAACTACTCAGTTATGTGTAATTTAAACACTAGAGGCACAATTAGTGAAAATTAGCTCTATAGCTTTTAAAATAAAAACATCTTTTCCCCTTCACAGAACAGAATATAATCATAGAATGCTTTAGGTTGGAAGGAACCTATAGAGGTCATCTAGTCTAACCCCCCTGCAGTGACCTTTTAACTAGATCAGGATGCTCAGAGCTCCATCCAACCTGAGCCTGAATGTTTCCAGGGATGGGGCCTCCACTACTGCTCTGGGCAACCCATTCCAGTGTTTCACCACCCTCATCATAAAAAAATGTCTTCCTTATATCCAATCTAAATCCTCCCTCCTTTAGTTTAAAACCATCACCCCTTGTCCTGTCACAGCAGTCCTTGCTAAAAAGATTTTCCCCACCTTTCCTTTAGGCCCCCTTTAAGTACTGAAAGGCCGCAATAAGGCCTCCCCACAGCCTTCTCTTCTCCAGGTTGAACAATGCCAACTTGTTCAGCCTGTCCTCATAGGAGAGGTGCTCCAGCCCTTGGATCATTTTGGTAGCCCTCCTCTGGACCCGCTCCAACAGTTCCATGTCCTTCTTGTGCTGAGGGGTCCAGAGCTGGACGCAGTACTCTAGGTGAGGTCTCCCCAGAGCAGAGTAGAGGGGCAGATTAACCTCCCTTGACCTGCTGACCACACTTCTTTTGATGTAGCCTAGGATACAGATGACCTTCTGGGCTGCAAGCACACATTGTTGGCTCATGTTCAACTTTTCATCCATCAGTACCCCCAAGTCTTTCTCCACAGGGTTGCTCTCAATCCTTTCATCCTCCAGCCTGTATTAATACCAGGGGTTACTGTGACCCAGGTGCAGGACCTTTCATATTTTTTGTCATTTAAAGAACCTCAATAGAAGTCAAGTAGCAAAGAAATTAGTACACAATATACATGTATTTTAAAATATTAATCTATGATACTTCAGCAGAAGAAAATATTTAGTACTATTTTTGAGAAATATTTGATACCTTATATGGGAGCTCAAACACTGGTATTCTAAGCAAAGCAGTTTTCTTCTTGCTCCTAGAATTGAAGTGGCTAATAATTCGATAAAAAGGCTCTATTAGTAAAATGTTTCATTCACTTGACAAAGAGAAGTTGTGGTTTATCATTGTTCCGTACTGCTTTCATTACATATTTGAAAAAAACCCCACCCCATAAGATTCAAAAAAATCCACAAACACACACACCCCCTTCAGGGTTTTTTTTGTATCTTTTTAAAAATATTGTTTCTGAAAAAACCCTTAGAAACATATAATAATTAACAATATATCCTGGCCTTCAAATAATATTTTATTTTTGAGGCATGTAGTCACCTCATCTTTTCTTTTCTTCTCTACTGTATTATTTTCTAAAGAAAAATCATTAATAAGAAGAAGATTGAAGTTTTGAGAAGTTATTTTGATGTTTGAAGAAGGTAGACATAAATTCAGGTTTTCTATACTTTATTTTTATTAAAAATGTTGTTAGTTATGATAATTAAATTTTTGTGACAAAAAGGAAAAGTCATTCAAAATATTTAGGTGTTCTAAAACCAAATAAACTTTCAGTCATGATGACCACACAGTACCACTAAGTATTCACATACAAGTAACATATTAATTTAAACAGCCAGTAAATCAAACAAGGAAAAAAAAAAACAAAACAATTGCCTTTCACACAGAAGTGTAACTACAAATTTCTCCAAAACAAATAGTTCATCATTGTACCCCCAATGGGTATTTAGAAGACATAATTATAAATTATGATAATAATGTATGAAGAGAATTGGTATCAAAAAATGGCTGACGTCTAGATGTCCCCCAGAATTTTTGTTTTAGTTCCTACTTAAAGTCCTTACACTTATAATTGAGGTTTTAAAAACTCCTATTCATATGTCACTAATTTACCACTTATCTAAATCTTTGCTATCAGCATCTCCTAAAGTTTTTCAGACAAGTCTAGATCTTGCTAAATAACAATATCCAAGGTTAAATCTAAAGAAGCTCTTAATACACTAAACACCGTTATTTAAGTTCTTTTGTCTCTTGTCCCTTTTCTGTATCCATTCTGCCTATACAGTCATGGGAATGATGCAGTAAAGTAGCAGAGAATCTCACAATGCCACTAAGCTGAGTTACAGTTTGAGCAAGAAATACTGAGGAAAGTGCCTGTATTGAGGCGTTCAGAGATTTTTGCTTGGGAAACCTAACTGGAACCCAATCAAGAAAATTACATATTTACTCTGAAACAACGGGGCACAGGTCACTCTTATCCTTCAAAATCTGTAATGAAAGGAACTAGCTAAGAGGGTACCGGTTTCCTACTACACAACATCTCACCCACTGAACACACAGAAAGGAAATGTGAGCTCAGTTAAAGGTTTAAATTTATTTAAATTACATTTTAAACTCTTTACAGAATTTCCTAACCATCAGGTTATTATTAGAAGACATGCATGGCAATGGAGGAGTATCCAGAAAAGCTGTTTGTGCAAAAAGTGGAAAAGATGGTTGTTTATTTCTTAGTTTCCATGCTACCCTGCTGGGATAGAAGTCTGGGGAGAGAGGGAAGCTACCACTGTATCTCAAAATATATTATAAAAACTAACTTAATTTTTCCTATCTTAAAATGACAGTATCAAAACAGCAATACATTCAAACAAAACACAGTATTTTTTTTCCCTTTTTGATTTGAATGTGCACCCCAAGAATGAAAAAAACCCTCATAGTCTGCCAAGACCCAAAGCAGCATTCTTTTTTGACATTTCTAATGGGATGATCAAGTAATTCAATCAAAATATTCTGGAAAAGAAGTTAAACTGTTGGCTCTGAACTCATCTCCGTAGCAATATTTTAGCAAATGCAATTTGCTCTTGATTATCTCATTCCATTTCCTTGTATTGGTGTATGGAGGCAAAATCTTATTTCCCTTTAAATTTATGTGCTTATTTTCTTTTCTTCTCCCACAACTTCAGCATCAACAGTGTGAACTACTATGCAAGGAAACCAGACAAGTCTTCATGGCAGTGAAAAATTATTTGACATACAGAATAACCGCAACTTAGAAGATGATATATTCATCACTTTCTGTCATCTGATGGTTTTTATGCTGGCAGGAAGAAATGACCCTCAATTATGGAGATCTATGGGCATTTTTCTTTTCAGTAAAACTTGAATAACTCTTTCCAAAATTGTCTCTTTCTCTACCCCTGCTACCTTGTGAAGCACTAGGAAACATAGTAGCAGGAATAATAAATAGTAGCTTGATTAAGGGTTGGAATAGGTGAAATTGAAGGTGTGAAAAGCCTAAATATAAACTGGCAGACTTTTTTTCCTTTAAAACAGAAAAGAGCATGTTTTCTCCCATGCCACTTGTTACAGCTAGCCAGCAGCCTGACAAGATTTTATACTGGATCTTTTGAAAACATACCAACATGGATTTTCATTAAAATGTTGTGTCTTGACTAGCATCACTTTTGAGATATGACCAGTTTATCAAATACAGTTCAATTTGTAGCAAGAGGGCATTGAACATAAGAAAGTAACGAAAAAGTTCTTTTATTTTAATGTAAAGATGTGTTCCAGAAACCTAAGGAATAAAAAAGATAATTTTGTAGTTTTACAAATATTTCATTGTATTTGCTTCCTAACTTGAATATCTGTATCAATGCCTTGTCCAAACATGCTCTTGGGATACGAAAAACATATTAATTTAATCCAGTGATCTCAGTCGTTATTAAGCCAATTAATGCAGTGTACCAAACATATTTGCTCACCAGTGTTGTAACATATCCTGTAATCCTCAATTATCACATTTGCCTATCTTTTTCTGAAATGTAGCAAACCATACACTAATCACTCATATCTAATGAGAGTAATTCATAAGGCTATACATGAAAAAACACTAAATGAACTAACATACTCATTGCTCATACTTTGAAGGATGTCTTGCATAACAAATCTGAAAAAAAACTGAAATTAGGTTTCTGAAAATTTTGTGAGTAATCTGAAAGACAGCAAAATATAGCAACATTGTTCTTTCAGACAAGCAGTTCTAAAAAACTTTGGAATCTACTTTAAATTTTGAACTTGTGGACTAATAATAGTAGGTACAACTTTAGCTGTATCCCACATCTATCAAAATCATGGTAATACTCTAACTGATTTTTATGGGATTTAGTTAAATTTTCCAAAACTTTCCCATCTGTATTGTATCTCTAACAGTCTGTCAAGGAAAAGTTAGTAATTTATTTTTTTGTTTTAAATTACTTCCATTCATTTATTTCTTCATTCAGAGTTAGGAATCTTGGAAAGTAAGCATAGGGTGACACCTTTCCAAGCCTTTCCTGGTTTTCAATTATCAGCATCATGAGTTGAGTCATACTGTCACACCTGAAGAGAAAGCAGAAAGTTGGGCGTCTCAGACTGATGTAGCCACTTACAAAAGCATCTGCTACAGCACTGTAAAAAAGTTGGGTAACCAGTATCCTTTAGAGATAAAGGCTATTTCCACTCAAGAGGCAAGATTAGAGGAAGTATTTTTTTGTTTCCTTCTCTGTTTTGAATATGTTAATCACAACAGATCAGAAGTCTTAAAGGCACAGGAGCAGGCTGTCCCCATGTGCCGTAAGACAAATCGGTGGGGAAGACGACCGGCCTGGCTGGACAGAGGTCTACTACTGTGACTAAGGGAAAAAAGGAGAGCTTACCAGCTCTGGAAGAAGGGGCAGGCAACCCAAGAAGAGTACAGGGATCTTGTCAGGTCATGCAGAGAAGAGATTAGAAAGGCAAAAGCCCAGCTGGAATTTAACCTGGCCACTGTTGTAAGGGATAATAAGAAAAGTTTTTATAAATATGTTAACAGCAAAAAGAGAGCCAGGGAGAACCTCCATCCACTAGTGGATGCAAGGGGGAACATTGCCACTAAAGATGAGGAAAAGGCTGAGATACTCAACGCCTTCTTTGCCTCAGTCTTTAATGGCCCGACGAGTTATCCCCAGGGTACCCAGCCTCCTGAGCTGGAAGATGGGGACAGAGAGTGGAATGAACCCCCCATAATCCAGGAGGAAGCAGTCTTTGACCTGCTATGCCACCTGGACATCCACAAGTGTATGGAGCCGGATGGGATCCACCCAAGAGTGCTGAAGGAGTTGGCAGAGGAGCTTGCCAAGCCACTCTCTATCATTTATCAGCAGTCCTGGAGAACAGGGGAGGTCCCAGATGACTGGAGGTTGGCAAATGTGACGCCTCTCTTCAAGAAGGGCCGGAAGGAGGATCCGGGGAACTACAGACCAGTCAGCCTGACCTTGGTACCGGGGAAGATTATGGAGCGGTTCATCCTGAGTGTGCTCACCAGGCACATGGAGGGCAATGAGGGGATCAGGCCCAGTCAGCATGGGTTCGCGAAAGGCAGGTCTTGCCTAACCAACCTGATTTCCTTCTATGACCAGGTGACCCCCTGTAGATGAGGGAAAGGCTGTGGATGTTGTCTACCTGGACTTCAGCAAAGCCTTTGACACAGTCTCCCACAGCATTCTCCTGGAGAAGCTGGCGGTTCATGGCCTAGATGGATGTGCTCTTTGCTGAGTTAAAAACTGGCTGGGTGGCCGAGCCCAGAGAGTCGTGGTGAATGGAGCTAAATCCAGCTGGCGGCCGGTCACAAGTGGTGTCCCGCAGGGCTCAGTTCCAGGGCCGGTCTTGTTTAATATCTTTATCAATGACCTGGATGAGGGGATTGAGTGTGCCCTCAGTAAATTTGCAGATGACACCAAACTGGGTGGTAGTGTTGATCTGCTGGAGGGGAGGAGGGCTCTGCAGAGAGACCTGGACAGGCTGGATCGATGGGCCGAGGCCAATTGTATGAGGTTCAACAAGGCCAAGTGCCAGGTCCTGCACTTTGGTCACAACAACCCCATGCAACGCTACAGGCTTGGGGAAGAGTGGCTGGAAAGCTGCCTGGTGGAAAAAGACCTGGGGGTAGTGGTTGACAGCTGGCTGAATATGAGCCAGCAGTGTGCCCAGGTGGCCAAGAAGGCCAATGGCATCCTGGCTTGCATCAGGAATAGTGTGGCCAGCAGGAGCAGGGAAGTGATTGTGCCCCTGTACTTGGTGCTGGTGACACCGCATCTCGAATACTGTGTTCAGTTTTGGGCCCCTCACTACAAGAAAGATGTTGCCTTGCTGGAACAGGTCCAGAGGAGAGCAACCAATCTGGTGAGGGGTCTGGAACACAAGTCATACGAGGAGCGGCTGAGGGAACTGGGGTTGTTTAGTCTGGAGAAGAGGAGGCTGAGGGGAGACCTTATCGCCCTCTACAACTACCTGAAAGGAGGCTGTAGAGAGGTGGGGGTCAGCCTCTTCTCCCTGGTAACAGACAATAGGACGAGGGGGAATGGCTTGAAGCTTCGCCAGGGCAGGTTTAGGCTAGACATTAGGAAAAACTTCTTCACCGAGAGGGTTGTCAGGCTCTGGAATGGGCTGCCCAGGGAGGTGGTGGAGTCCTCATCCCCGGAGGTATTTAAAAGACGGGTAGACAAGGTGGTTAGGGACATAGTTTAGTGGTGGGATGGCAGTGCTAGGTTAACGGTTGGACTCGATGATCTTAAAGGTCTTTTCCAACCGAGGTGATTCTATGATTCTGTGATTCTATGATTCTATACTTGCTTAACTGTCAAACAGTAAAGTCATTAAAGAACACAAACACCTGAGAAAATGGGAATGTAAAGTAGAATAACAAATAAGAATGTAGCCAATGTGATGTTGGTTTAGATGTACGATATTATCACCTGTTCACATAAAACCCCACATTTTTCTAATGTGTACCATTATACCCATTGATAAAGATATGCAACAAAATTGGCCCCAGGACTGAGCCATTGGGAACACCACTTGTGACTGGCTGCCATTTGGATTTAACTCCATTCATCCCTGGTATTTGGGCCCAGCCATCCATCCAGTTTTTAACCCAGTGAAGAGTGTACCCATCTAAGCCATGAGCAGCCAGTTTCTCCAGGAAAATACTATGGGGAATGGTGTCAAAGGCTTTATGTATCATATACAACCTATACATTGTTGAGTTTATATTAGTTAATCACTCCCTGTGCAATCTATGACAAGCTGCTATTTGTAAAGAAATGCACCCATAATGCTAGACCTGGAGAAATAATTTTGCACAGGAATTTGAATCATGCTGATACCCACATGATTTGTCAGCAAGGCCAAGTCTTTCAATGCACCTCAAAGACCACTGCTTCTTTAACTAACAAAAGAACTGATGACAGTTGCAAACCATGTCACAAGCTTGCTTCTGCTGCAGACCTTGTTATTCCAACCCACTTCCGTGTCTTTTGATTCTGACCACTATTTTCCTTTTCAGTTTGTCCCTCTGTACTTTCCACTGAACTTTTATCTCTATTTTCCAATTTAGCATTCCTAATCAGAGAACTCAATCGCTGTTTCCTTCCAAAAGTTATGTCCCAGACTACTTGATAAACTAGCACCATCTGATTTCCTTTTCTCACCTCCCTTTGCATTAAACTTTTTTTTTCATTTCTGTCATGGAAGTACACTAAAACTAACCCAAATGAAGCTCAGACAACTTTATTTCACCCTAACAGCCAAACCCACATAACATAGCAGAGTGTACCTGCCACTCAATGTCATTCTTCCAAAACTTGTTACCTGCCTGCCTCCTTCCTATGACCTCCTGAACCTCTCTGTTACCCCTTCTGAGTTCTGTTTCCTCTTCCATTCTTTAGTCTGACTCTAAAGATGTTGTGACCTGAATGTGAACAATATATAGTTCCCTAAAGAAGTTGTCAAGTCACTGAGAACATTTACATAAACAAATAATCTGTCCGCACAAGAGAACAGATGTAGAAATATGCACCTAAGCAAATAAAAGTTTGTCAGAACCCTCCTGCTGTCTTCTGTGTTGCCATAAATAGTTTTGAACTACAGAGTAATTCACACCAATACTCTGCATATGGAATTTTAAGAAATTGATTACCAACAATAAATAGACACCTTCAATATTCCATTCAAACTTCATTTGAGTAGTCAGTCACTTTTCCTCCACTTGCTTGTCTTACATAAATGATGAGATGATAAACTATGACAATCTAAAATAACTGAAGGTGTTGCTGAGCAATTACTGTAACTCTTACTGAAGTAGTAATCTTAACTCAAGAGACCTTCTCCTAAATTGTGGAATTGTGGAATATGTTACAAATATTTTTCAAAAAGAAAAATAAATGAAGGGGAGATTCAGTCACCTAAATGTAGGTGTCTAGCACAGTCTGAGATGCCCTAAAGTATCCCCCTTGTCCTCTAGCTGCTTCTCTAGAAGTACATGTGTGTGTCTCATATCCTGTGTTACGTATGCCAGGATGGCTGTCCCAGATTTGTTGAGATATTCTAAATTCTAAATTCTAAATAGGTAGGTATCATGCATTCGGTTGCATGCAGGTAGCTGAATCACTACCAAATTATCCATTTGGTATTTGTTAGCTAGAGGAGGTTTATAAAAAAACATAAAATAAATACCCCATTAGCCACACTGTGTACCTGTTGTGTAGTCCTCAGAACGGCATTGCCTGTAGAACTGTATTCTCAAAAGAGTTATAAAATTATGGTTTTTTCTCCCTGCCATGGAAATATATGTAGTAAAAAACATTTGATAAACTAGATTGATAAAAGATTTATTCAGACACTATCACACATTCTTCTATGAACATCAGCTTAATTCTTGTAGGTAGATGTGTCACAAAATGTGATTGGGCTTCAATATTTATAAAGCACTTGAAAATATAAAGATATAGACATAAATGGCAGTAGAGATTAAAATCATACTTTTAGCTAGCTAGCTAGCAGCTTGTTGATCTATCTAGCTCCTATCTGTAGGATATGATTGACACTTGGTAATTGAATTCTTCATAACTGAATTTATTGCCAACAACTTATTTCTCTTATTAGATATATGTTAACACCATCTGGCTTGCAGAGTTTTTTGATTACTGATGGCATAGACAGCATTTTGAATTTTTTTTTTTTTTTTTCTGGGTGTTAAAGATGAGTGTAGTTTTGCGTGGCTGTATCCCTTTATTTTTGAAGGCATGTAAAAAAAAATAAAATATCTCCAGATAGAATGCTCTTATGAGAAGTAGTAAGCAAAAAAATAGCTTCTGTGCATATATCTGATATACCTTTCAGATGATCACAAGTATTCATTTATTAATGGACATCTACCAACTAGCATATTGTTGAGTTTTGAAAATGGAAATTCTTTGTCATCTTTTGTGATAAATCAAATAAATGAAATAGTTATACACAAGATTCCTGGGAACACGACCAAAAAAGTGAGACGTTCAGCAGCAGGTGTAGCACAATGTGCATTTGCATGATAAAGATACCAACTGCTTAAAAAATGTTGTCTGGGAGTTGGTTGTAGTGTATAAAACTAGACCGAACAAGAGGAGTCTTCATCAACTAGACACTATACCCGCCTATGATAAATATTCATAATGTCTTTACTATTGTTTCCGACTTAATGTTGCACACAGTATTTGAAAGCACTGTCTTACTTACAGGACAAAAGCCTTTATTTCCAGATGGGTATATAAAACTGCAACAGACTTAAAAAAAAGAAAGAAAAATGTTGAAGAGTGTCCTTCCTTTAAGGTTAAATCTAGCATCATAATATTTTTCTCACTCAAATACCTGTAAAATAGGAGAAAGAAAAAAATTGTGATTTAACACCCTTAGGGTGTTTTTGATTTTGGTTTGTGTTTTTTTTTTTTTTTTTTTTTAATTCAGGGTAAAATCCATGAGTGCGTGCTGTTACAGCTGATGAACATCATAAACTGGTGGAACCATCTGTTACTTAATAAAACACCATAGTGGTGTCAAGATGTAATTCTGGCTAACAAAATATTCCTCTAGAAACAAAAAACTTAAATTACTACTGTAGAAACTAAAGATAATGATTCTTAAATCTTTGTGAAAGATTGCTTGTGTGTTCACTCCTTTCAGATAACATTTTTCTCCCCTAGTTTCCAATCCTCTCCTCTCTAGCATTCTTCTTTTGCCAATTTTCTGTTTCATTCAAGTAACACTTATATGAATAGTGTTAGAAAACAGTCAGTAATTCCAACAGGAGAACAGACATAAACAGACATGAACAGACCTGCGGGTCAAGAGACAGATAAGTACTTTGGATAGACTCTGAAGAAGACACAAATAGGGAATGCTCAGAGAGACAGAACACTGAATGAAAAAATACAAACAAGGAAATATACAGAATTTCAAGGCATGAAGTAGCAATGGAAAATGTTCTCCCCTCCTCTTTTCCTTGTAACTATTTTAAAATATTTTTTTTTATAATTTAATGTTACATTTTCAAATCATAGAATCATAGAATGGTTTAGGTTGGAAAAGACCCTTAAGATCATCAGGTCCAACCGTTAACCTAGCACTGCCATCCCACCACTAAACTATGTCCCTAACCACCTTGTCTACCCGTCTTTTAAATACCTCCGGGGATGAGGACTCCACCACCTCCCTGGGCAGCCCATTCCAGAGCCTGACAACCCTCTCGGTGAAGAAGTTTTTCCTAATGTCTAGCCTAAACCTGCCCTGGCGAAGCTTCAAGCCATTCCCCCTCGTCCTATCATCTGTTACCAGGGAGAAGAGGCCGACCCCCACCTCTCTACAGCCTCCTTTCAGGTAGTTGTAGAGGGCGATAAGGTCTCCCCTCAGCCTCCTCTTCTCCAGACTAAACAACCCTAGTTCCCTCAGCCGCTCCTCGTATGACTTGTGTTCCAGACCCCTCACCAGATTGGTTGCTCTCCTCTGGACCTGTTCCAGCAAGGCAACATCTTTCTTGGAGTGAGGGGCCCAAAACTGAACACAGTATTCGAGATGCGGTGTCACCAGCACCAAGTACAGGGGCACAATCACTTCCCTGCTCCTGCTGGCCACACTATTCCTGATGCAAGCCAGGATGCCATTGGCCTTCTTGGCCACCTGGGCACACTGCTGGCTCATATTCAGCCGGCTGTCAATCAGTACCCCCAGGTCTTTTTCCACCAGGCAGCTTTCCAGCCACTCTTCCCCAAGCCTGTAGCGTTGCATGGGGTTGTTGTGACCAAAGTGCAGGACCTGGCACTTGGCCTTGTTGAACCTCATACAGTTGGCCTTGGCCCGTCAATCCAGCCTGTCCAGGTCTCTCAGCAAATTCCTCTTCCCCTTGAGCAGGTCGACACTCCCACCCAGTTTGGTATCATCTGCAAACTTAGAGAGCGCACTCAATCCCCTCATCCAGGTCATTGATAAAGATATTAAACAGAACTGGAATTTTACAATAATGCATCAAATAATTTCAGATTACTTAAAGCTAGTATCATTACCTTTCCAAATACAAATTTGCAGCATATCACATGTTGACCACACAGAACTGAGGAACAGAATGCTGTTTTCTTCTTGTATTTTTTCCCTACCACACCATTTATATTCCTTAGAAAGTTCTAACTTCTTTAAAAAGATACATTGTCTACAGTAGCCATGAGAATTACAGAGACATACAATTTGCATAATGTCATCTCTGTTGCTTCACACTGAATTTAGTTTTCTGTAATCAAAGTCCATAGGAAGACAAATGGGAACAACCTGACCTTTCCTCTAAAACAGATAACGTTGAGATAGATCCAATGAACAGATATTGATCAGTTTAGAGTCCACTACCTAAAAACTAAATCTCAGCTTCAGTAGAATAGTTCTGACTGCTGCACATGTTGCTTCAGTTCTCTGAATGTTAAAATGTTAACTTAGACAGTGGTTGCACACTTAGACAGCGGTTCACAGGAACCAGACTACTGAATAGTACCCTATAATTAATGGCATAAAGGAGTATTTATAGACACTCTTAAGTAGATTTAACTACTTAACTTAAAGTTGCAATTACACACATCCATAAATTTGGACTCAGAACTAGAAAACGTCTTATATCATCTCTACCCATATGACTTTAACCATCTAGACTACTGCTTGATTTTTCTCAAAGCAGGAAATTCATCTGTATTTATCACTGCTGTGGCAGTCCAGCAGCTTCTGTGATATGGGTTGTAGGCCTGTTACGGCTTTTGAGCCACAATAATCTGCTTATGATGACAATACAGGCCACACATTGTAACATACTTGTAGATATCTTTGAAGACTGAAACACAAGTCTAAACATAGAAACCTAAATCAGCCTGGTGATGGTGGGGAAGAAAGTAGAATGTCTAAAAGAACATTTAAAATCTCATATTTTATGGATCTTGGTATTTTATTGATTTACTTCTTGCTAAACAACAATTAATTAATTAATCAAGTCCAATAACACCAAAGGAGACCATCTGGACCCATATCTCTCATGTTTTATCACTGTGAACTAAAATAATATTCCCTAGGGAAGTGCCTTAGACTTTGTCTCTGTTAGACAAATAAGAGATGGACTGAGCTTGTCATCCTTTACTTATTCTATACTTAGGATGAAAAATGCTTTTCAACAGTGTTCAAAGAGAATATTCCCTTGAAAATTAACCAAAGTTCATGACTATAATTTCCCATAAAACACTGTGAATTTATTTTGGAGGGCTTGTAATCAGTAAAGGCCAGAGCTTGCTGCCCTTCCTTGCAACAAAAACACCTGCTTGAAAAATTGACTGGGTAACTTTGCAGAAAAAAACCCAATGAAGTATTAGATGCGGTGCCATATTCCCTTATGTAATTTTCTCTCTGTTACTTTCTTTTGTAGCTTCTGTACATTCTGTAGTGGGCCAGTCTACCATTCATTGAAGTACTGATGTTCCAGTACATTACTGCTGGTTCCTTGAAATACACTGTATCGGACACTGAAAATATTTTCTGGAGTGAGATTTGTGTTGGTCAGGGCTGAAGAGCTAAAATATTAGATTATATTCAGAATTAGAAATTAGACAAATTAAATTGTGGTATGACACTCTAATTTCCACCTCCTTAGAAAAAATAATATTTCTTCTTTTAAATTTCACTTACCAGTTATAGAGTCAGTCATATAATAATAATAATAACAATAATAATAATAATAATATGATATTTGTAATGCCATACAGTTTTTTTTCTGAAGATTATCTATAGCACCTTTCAGTTTCATAAGTTCAACGTGTGAACCACATTGTTTCTTTGTGGTTCTTCACACCTTTATTAGTTCAGAAGTTTACAGTAAACAGACCAAATGGATAAAAAATCTTTAGAAATAGTAGTGCTATATAGTAAGTGGGTTTAATTAGCTAAATTTGCCACAAAACATTCTGTGAAACAGAATTTCAGATGTTTATGACACAAACATGGAACAAGATCTATATATGAAATGTTTTAAAAATATATAGGTTTGGTTTATAGCAGGAGAATCTTGTCTATTAATTCTGATCACTAAACTATCTGACAGGCAATAGAAAGGAATTATTCATATGTTTGTACATTTAAGTAATCAAATTGTAGGACTGTTTTAGAGTTTTACACAAGGAAGTTGAATCTACCTTGGAAGTTCAGTCATCTATATGCATGGTAGGAGGTATCTAAAATTATTTGGAACTAAACTGAATAGCTTCACAGGCTGGAGTGTTTTAGTGTAGCACCACTGTGTGACTTTGGCCCAGTTTTGTTTAAGAAATTGTTGGTGATCTGTGAAAAAGTTCAGGCCATGCAGCATATGAAAAGTTTAAACATGTTATTGAGATGGCAATAATTTTCAGGTCGAGAATTCAAAAGAGAAAATATGGACAAGAAAATGTATAAACCACTTAGAAAAAAGTAGAGAACTAGAAAATAGCATCTCAACACCACTGAAGATTAGCATATTCAAGGATAAAGGAAAGATAATGCTTCTTCTCACAGTTGATGATCAGCTGCCTAACAGAGGCTCAAGGTGGTTAGCTAGTGCTTAGCCCTGTAACATCCTGATCCTAGATATCTTCCGTATGTATTGTCCAACAAGCGATCACTGAGTGGTTCTAAGTTGTCTATGTCTTTCTTGTAGAATGAGAAGAGATATCTGAATAAAAGTAAACCAGTGAGTGAGAGTTACAAGGTCCCTGAATTCTGTCCTGAAGACAAGTGTCATGCTCGCATTTACACTAATACTAAATGCCTCTAGAGCAGGGTAGCTGTGTCTAGTGTATATAGAAAACAGCTCTGGGTATCCCAGAGAAATAGACATTTCTGTGATATGAATCTTTCAGTTCTAGGGTAGACCTAGAATTAAAAATACCTACATGAATCTCAGTCTTCTCACTGACTAAAAAGAGACTACGTGTGTGGTATTCAATTGCATAAATGTAGGTTTACAGTGCCTTATATGACCTAAGATTTCTGAAATATCTACATGTGGCTGGGAGACATGGAGTGGAATCAAGTGGGAGAGCCATTCACTTTTAAAACAGCAGTTAGAATCTATCTTTAATAACCTATAACTCCTGAGAAAGCTTCATATATCTATGGTCATGCAAATGAATCCCAAAATATCTGTTTTAGCTAAAATGCAGATGTCTACATTTCTCATGTCTTAGGTTAGCCAAAGGAAACCCAATTTCTAGTACCTGTCAGAAGGAGCAATAGATTTTAAATTTAGTAACACATTAAAAATGTTCATGTCTGTAGAAGTTACGAACAAACACCAAAGACATGTGAATTGCTGTGCAGATGTGCAATTTGATGTGCTTTTAAAAGCTTGATAAACCTCTGATATACAAAAGCTGAGACAAGATGATAGAATCATGATTTAAGAAAGCAACCTGTGCTGAAGGGAAAGCTGTAAATTGGCCTCAGAAGTCAGAGACAGGCTGATTTGCATGAGGAGATGCTGATAATTTTATATGAAAAATTATAATACAAATATTATTATAAATTTACTAGTAGGGGAAAAAGACTTTTAGGTTTTATGTATTTCTGTGAGTACACCAGAACAATCACATCAAAAACTGAGAAAACGACAACAGCTTGACCCAGCTCTCTCTGAAGTAGTTTACCTAAATGTAGACTGAATTGGAACTGGACTAATTAGTCAATGAAAACAAAGTAGGTAATTTCCAAGCAGTTAATGATTGAAGAAGCTCTTTAAAAGAAGAAAATCCTCACCAGGGTGAAATGCACGGGAA
Source organism: Gorsachius magnificus (assembly GCA_034008185.1). NCBI lineage: Eukaryota > Metazoa > Chordata > Aves > Pelecaniformes > Ardeidae > Gorsachius > Gorsachius magnificus. The sequence goes on from CM067081.1 coordinate 41,212,695, forward strand.
TTTTCCCATTTGTAGGTTTAAAATGCCTAAAATTCATTTAGTAGCTATACAAGAGCCTATTCAAATAAAGCATTTGTGAAGTTTTAGCTAAATAGCTAACTCATTATTGTTTGTTATTGTCACAACACTGTTAAACACCTATTCTTCCCTTTAAGGAATGATGCTGAATGAAGCCAAATATTCTTATTGAAAATACATTGAAATAATTATGGTTGTCTTCTGCCTCATGAGAAAATACTTTTTGTGTAAGTTTACCTCAAACTACTTTATGTTTCGTAAAAAAAATGGTTCTCTCTGTTATCAGCAAGGGTTGATTTTCAAGAATTCAGACAAGTTTAAGAAGAGGAGCTAATGGACTTTGTACTTATGTGTTTTAGAGACTATTGAAATTCTGTGTAAATCACAACCACAGAACACAAAACACTTACTTAAATTTTACTGTATTTAATTCATATACTGAGAATTTAATGTTCAAAAAGATATCATAACTGTCACAGCTATAAAACTATTCTTAGAATCTTTTTAACCAAAACTCATCAACCTAATTTACTTATGATACTAGTATGTTGAGAACATATGTATTCAGAATGACTTTTAAAATGCAGTATGCATATGAGAAAAAAAGCATTATGGAAAAATTCTGCAATCATTGGGACTTTATTTCTCTCCCCAAAGTCTCTTGAATTCTTTCCTGTTGTTTGTTTGTTGTACCCATGGCAGAAATGCTGGGATGATGAGAGCTTTCATATACCTCAAAAAAACTCACTTTATTTGGCAGGTAGGGCACTTCTGAGAGATGTTGGCTTTAAACACTCTCAGAGTGAAATGAGACATGATTCCTGGTCTTCTGCTTTTGGGTTAAGTTCTATAAGCATTTTGTAGAAAGGGTGATAGCTTTTTCTTTTCTTTGTTCAAAGAAAAAAGGAAGTATCACTGATTATTGCCTAATGAGGGAGTACAGTACCATTAGTGTGTCAAATCTGTTTTGAATGCATTGCAAATGTAACATCTCCAAAAACAAAGCAGAAGAAAGTACTATTTCTTAAATCCAGACAGCACTGAATTTTGGCTAAACTCTTAAAAGATCATCAACATTTACAAATGCAAATATCTCAGGCAATAAAGGAGTTCTTGAAAATATACAGCTTAAATATTTCCACTATTAGGCAGAAACAATGCTTTTCAGGACATTTTTTTAAGTTAGATGCCATAATTCTGCTTACAGTAGGTATTATTTTTTAATTTTGTTTTCATATACAGACTTTAAACTTGTCATAGTATATCACAGTGTGTTGGCATAATGAACAAAGGCAGATATTATATATTAATATTGTATGTTCAGCAGAAATGCTTCTGTGTCTTGTACAAGGATTTGATATCCTCATAACTTAGTTATTCAAATTCATGTTGGCAAAGGTTCAAAACCTGCTCATTTGCTTGATTATAAATCAGTCATTCTGAAATAAAAATAACAGTTCTCCAAGACTGTTGTTGAGATATGATACTGGAAATTCTTTATTTGCAGACAAAAAGTTGCTCACGGAGCTGAAATAATTTTGTAAATGCAATATTTGTGCAAGAATAGTGCAAAAAAGTGTGGGCATCACTAAGTTTTCCATAATTATCACTAGAAAGATAGGTTAGAAATACTCATGGGTAAACCAGATAACTTGGCAAAGTTAGGTACCCAAATATCCATTTTTGATACTTTAAAATGGGCAGGTTTCTTTTTACAAACTATGGATGTATTGTATCTTCATACACATCACAAATTAAGTTAGCTAAATATCTGTTGAAGTGAGAAAAGGCAAAGGTTCACACCACTCAGATTCCGTGCAGGTTTCTGAAAGGCACTTTGAACTAAATGAAGCTCAGTCAATGTGTTTCACATGATTAAAAGGATAAGCACAGTCATTAACAAAACTGACTAATGGACTAGAGGGTTCTAAAACTCCCAAATGCCATCACAATGAAATGAAAGCATTTTCTTATTAATTTTCCTGCATAGATCTTAGCTGGAGAACCAGGAATCTGTTATTACTTTGGAACTTCCCAGGCTGTGTAGGTGTCATGGGTGCAGAGTGATATTGCTTATCCTATGACTCGAAGTCTTGTCTTTTGCATTCTAGCTATAATATAAAAGGTAACCTCTGTTTCATATTTCACAAGTTAAAATGTAAATTTGCATTTAGTTTTGTGTTGTTATTTCAGGTTAATCCTACTAGTTCAGTTAGGAGCTAAGGTAAATTCTGCACTGATCAGGATTCAAGGAATTTAAAAAAAAAAAAAAAAGATGTGATGCAGTTATACTCTACCTAGATATACTCTTCTTCTTTGACCCATTAAAGGATATTGCTATTTATCTAGTATAAATTTGCCAGTTACTTAAGATTCTGTAGAACACAGTTTCAGTCTCCTATGCAGACTCTATTTCTAAAGTTGAAATATTTAACCCATGTTGCTGGGTTAAATATTGCAGTTTAATAGTAACAGGAAAGCATAAAATACTTAATTAAATTAAGGTATATATGTCCATATTCTAGAAGAAATATCTATTCTGAGGCCAGACTCTGGTAGTTCTTATATGAGAGAGTATGATTTAACAAACTATAAACTACATTAAATGAGGAAAAAGACTACTCAAACATTATGAGTTCATTACCCCTGAGGTGAAACTTGGGATTTTTAGGCGCAAAGACTGCAAAATATTTTCCCATTTACTCAATCTGTTTTCCTACTACACAAATTCAGAAACTGATTCTCACAAATTTATGGATCATAACCTTACAAGTTTCTAGGCTTCCTCACCTTGTGACTATGGTTGTGCCCTCACCACATTAGGAGTTAAATATTCTCCTGTAATTTATTCATACCCTGTGTTTGCCATTGGATATTTTTATAGATAGAACTTAAGTATCTGTTTCCTAGCCTTTGTTGCTAAAGTACTCGTACCTTCCAAACTAAGAGTTCTGTCATACTATGTTTGTAGTAGTGTCTCCTCCCATTCATTCCATAATCCAAAGAACTGGGTAATTATTTAATGCAAAATGGGAGACCTATAAATGAAAAAAAAGATTCTACTGGGTTGTTTTGTCACTCAGATTTAGGAGGCAGCTGCTCTAACCTCTATCATCTATATATTGACTTAATTTCTAATGATTATTCTGGTGTAGATTTGAAAAACCACACATACAGCTGACCCAATTACTTAGATGAAAAAATATGTTTTCAGAAATCATGTTATATTGTGGTTCAATGTCATTGTTGTCAGAATAATCTGCTAATGGGATACCAATGAGTTTCCTGGTGGCAAATACAAGTATTAAACTATTTTGGTAATCTGGGCTGGAATTAACACCAAAAAAAGGTTTTCACAAGTTAATAGCTATATCATAAAATGTTATCTGATTATCTCATGCATGAAATTAAAACTTCAGTGTAATCTTCTGTAGGTAAGAAGTAAGTTGCTTGTTACCAAGTAATTCCTTTCATTATTGGTTACAATTCATTGTAATTACACAATCCACAAAAAAACAGTGAGAAGGAACCATAGATGGCTACAAACTCTTCAGAAGGGACAGGCAAGGAAGGAGAGGTGGCGGGGTGGCTCTGTATGTTAGGGAGTGTTTAGATTGTACAGAGCTTGACACTTGTGGTGAGGCAGAATGCTTATGGGTAAGGATGAGGGGGGAGGCCAACAGAAAAGATATCCTGTTGGGAGTCTGTTACAGACCACCTGACCAGGATGAGGACGTTGACGAAGAATTCTACAAGCGGCTGGCAGGAGTCTCTCAGTCACAAGCTCTTGTTCTTGTGGGGGACTTCAGCTTCCCAGACATCTGCTGGAAATACAATACAGCAGAAAGGAAACAGTCCAGAAGGTTCCTGCAGTGTGTGGAAGATGACTTCCTGACACAGCTGGTAAGTGAGCCTACCAGGGGAAGTGCCCCGCTTGACCTCCTGTTCACTAACAGAGAAGGACTGGTGGGAGAGGTGGTGGTCGGAGGTCGTCTTGGCCTTAGTGATCATGAAATGGTAGAGTTTTCGATTTTTGGTGAGGTAAGGAAGGGGGTCAGCAAGAACGCCACCATGGATTGCCGTAGGGCAGACTTTGACCTGCTCAGAACACTGGTTGGGAGAGTCCCTTGGGAGATAGTCCTGAAGGGCAAAGGGGTCCAGGAAGGCTGGGTGTTTTTCAAGGAAGAAGTCCTAAAGGCACAGGACCAGGCTGTCCCCATGTGCCGTAAGACAAATTGGCAGGGAAGACGACCGGCCTGGCTGGACAGAGGACTACTAGTGCGACTAAGGGAAAAAAGGAGAGCTTACCAGCTCTGGAAGAAGGGGCAGGCAACCCAAGAAGAGTACAGGAATCTTGTCAGGTCATGCAGAGAAGAGATTAGAAAGGCAAAAGCCCAGCTGCAATTTAACCTGGCCACTGTTGTAAGGGATAATAAGAAAAGTTTTTATAAATACATTAACAGCAAAAAGAGAGCCAGGGAGAACCTCCATCCACTAGTGGATGCAAGGGGGAACATTGCCACTAAAGATGAGGAAAAGGCTGAGATCTCAACGCCTTCTTTGCCTCGTCTTTAATGGCCCAAGAGTTATCCCCAGGGTACCCAGCCTCCTGAGCTGGAAGATGGGGACAGAGAGTGGAATGAACCCCCCATAATCCAGGAGGAAGCAGTCTTTGACCTGCTATGCCACCTGGACATCCACAAGTCTATGGGGCCGGATGGGATCCACCCAAGAGTGCTGAAGGAGCGGACAGAGGAGCTTGCCAAGCCACTCTCTATCATTTATCAGCAGTCCTGGAGAACAGGGGAGGTCCCAGATGACTGGAGGTTGGCAAATGTGACGCCTCTCTTCAAGAAGGGCCGGAAGGAGGATCCGGGGAACTACAGACCAGTCAGCCTGACCTTGGTACCGGGGAAGATTATGGAGCGGTTCATCCTGAGTGTGCTCACCAGGCACATGGAGGACAATCCGGGGATCAGGCCCAGTCAGCATGGGTTCACGAAAGGCAGGTCTTGCCTAACCAACCTGATTTCCTTCTATGACCAGGTGACCCGCCTGGTAGATGAGGGAAAGGCTGTGGATGTTGTCTACCTGGACTTCAGCAAAGCCTTTGACACAGTCTCCCACAGCATTCTCCTGGAGAAGCTGGTGGTTCATGGTGTAGACGGGTGTACTCTTTGCTGGGTTAAAAACTTGCTGGATGGCCGAGCCCAGAGAGTCGTGGTGAATGGAGCTAAATCCAGCTGGTGGCCAGTCACAAGTGGTGTCCCCCAGGGCTCAGTTTTAGGGCCGGTCTTGTTTAATATCTTTATCAGTGACCTGGATGAGGGGATTGAGTGTGCCCTCAGTAAATTTGCAGACGACACCAAAGTGGGTGGTAGTGTCGACCTGCTCAAGGGGAAGAGGAATCTGCTGAGAGACCTGGACAGGCTGGATTGACGGGCCAAGGCCAACTGTATGAGGTTCAACAAGGCCAAGTGCCAGGTCCTGCACTTTGGTCACAACAACCCCATGCAACGCTACAGGCTTGGGGAAGAGTGGCTGGAGAGCTGCCTGGTGGAAAAAGACCTGGGGGTACTGGTTGACAGCCGGCTGAATATGAGCCAGCAGTGTGCCCAGGTGGCCAAGAAGGCCAATGGCATCCTGGCTTGCATCAGGAATAGTGTGGCCAGCAGGAGCAGGGAAGTGATTGTGCCCCTGTACTTGGTGCTGGTGAGGCCACACCTCGAATACTGTGTTCAGTTTTGGGCCCCTCACTCCAAGAAAGATGTTGCCTTGCTGGAACAGGTCCAGAGGAGAGCAACCAATCTGGTGAGGGGTCTGGAACACAAGTCATACGAGGAGCGGCTGAGGGAACTGGGGTTGTTTAGTCTGGAGAAGAGGAGGCTGAGGGGAGACCTTATCGCCCTCTACAACTACCTGAAAGGAGGCTGTAGAGAGGTGGGGGTCGGCCTCTTCTCCCTGGTAACAGATGATAGGACGAGGGGGAATGGCTTGAAGCTTCGCCAGGGCAGGTTTAGGCTAGACATTAGGAAAATCTTCTTCACCGAGAGGGTTGTCAGGCTCTGGAATGGGCTGCCTAGCGAGGTGGTGGAGTCCTCATCCCTGGAGGTATTTAAAAGAAGGATAGATGAGGTGCTTAGGGACATGGTTTAGTGGTGGGATGGCAGTGCTAGGTTAACGGTTGGACTTGATGATCTTAAAGGTCTTTTCCAACCGCGGTGATTCTATGATTCTATGATTAAAATACAATAAAATTAAAAAAAAATAAAACAAACCAAACAACAGAACTTTTCCTCTGCTCTCCAACTTTAGAAGAGGAAACAGTGAACAGCAGCTAAGTTTCAGGGTTTTTCTTCCCCATAAAAATGAACAAAATTCTTGAAGTGTCAACAAAGGTAGTCTACTCATCTCCATATGTGGACAAGTAATTACAACATCCAAAAGTTCACCACCTCATCCACAAGAATAAACAGAAAAGATTCACACAATAAGCATTCCTTTGTCTACCATACCTGAGAGAGTTTATTATATCATGTTATTAAATCATGTTTAACAAATTATTTGAGAATACAAAACTGGGGCATGAAAGTGGTGCTTCTATTTTACAAATGACTGGAGGAATTCCATGAGATGCTGGAGAATCAGTTTAAAAATCCTACCTTTGCTGAGGTGACTACAGTACAGAATTTCTACATTTCAGAAAGATGTAGCAGTCCCATGTCTTTTGACTAATCTGGGACAGAGTTTTCTCTCAAGAATTTCCATTTTGCCTGCAGTAATTAAATATACATAGATCCAAAGTGAGATCCCTGCTGGCGGGGAGAAATATCCCAATTAATATAAGTCTGTTTTATTCAAGATGCAGCAAAATCCTCAGACATTTCAGAAAACAATATATTTTCACAGTGCTCTATTCCCAGCGTTTCCTCAATCATTTTTAAGTCTTCTGCTCAGAAGGTTATCATAGCTAGGATACAAGGATGTGGTCATAGTTTTAGTATAGCTTTTTTTAGGGAAAAAATAACTTGTTTACATACTTATTTCCGGAATATTAATCAAACTATCAGTGAAAACAGAAAATCCCATAGATTACCAAAGCATAACTTAATGTCTACGTTCAGAAGAGCAGTCTAAGAATTAGTGTCCCTACAAAGCCCTAAACAAAAACCTGTAGTCCCATGGGTACACATGTCCAGAAGCACAGGTGTTAATCAACTAAACCATTTACAACTGTTCAGACCTAGAAACAGGATGTCATTCACCTTATTCAGTTTTAGAGGTCTAGAAGGTAGATGCCAACATTCAAGCTACTTGTGTACTCAAAAAAAAAACCAACAAAAAAACCACCCCAGAATATGTCACATGAATAATGCATTGGAAACACTTATTTATTTGCATTGACTAACTTAAGTGAGATACCTAAAACCTACACATAAGGTGTTAAGCAAGTTGAATTTTATTCTGAGTGTCCCCATTTCTACATCATTTGAAAGGCTTAATTTGCTAGACATCTTAAAAGAACACCTCACACAGAGAGCATTTGTCAAAACAAAGTCAGAAAAGATGGTGCTCCTAACATTATTGTCTAGTAATTTGAGCTTTATGTCAGGAACTGATGTAGAGAAAATCAAGCAAAATAAAATATATCTTGACAGCCTACTGCTTAAGTCACTCTACTGATTGCAGAATCTTTATTCATTCACTGTGTCCTGTTTTATTCTAGAATGGGGGTGGAGGGTTGTTTTATTTTTAATCTGAAGATTCTCCCAGGAGAACGCAAATGTTTCCTCTTTCCTTAGCTCTTGTGGGTGAATACAAATAAAAGACCTGGGTTTTATGAACTTATTTCTGCCTCTAAATGGAAGCTTCCTGACATGATAATTTTCAGCCTAGGCATTCTGAGTAGCTGAATTTCTCTCCACTCTGCCCCCATCCTCACTCTGTACTCCACTTTATTTTGCAGATTGATGCCTAAAGAAATGGGTAGTCTTTGCTGTAGTACAGAATCACACTTCAGTCATTTCAGAATTGTGAGTTCCTAGAGCTGGGGATCTAAGAATTAGTGTGTGACACTGAGTATTCAACCAAATGTGAAGGAGTTATTTTTCATTCTGATTATTAAAACTTTTAAACAAACATTTTTATTTTGGCCCTCAGTCTCTAAAAGAGCATGATGAAAGGTATGAAAACTTTGACTAAGCATTGTCTAGTACTTCAGCCAGTCATCACTATTATAGTCAGACTTTTTAACTGTGGTGAACCAGTTCCTGGGTTCTTCACTTATTCCATGTATATGAAAGTAGTTTAGTCATAATAATTTGATAATAATGAGCAAAATTTAATGAACACTATGCAACTTCTGTGGCATAAGGGTTTAAGTCAAAGCAGGGGCATACTGCGAAAGAGGCATATCATAGAATCATAGAATCGTCTAGGTTGGAAAAGACCTTTAAGATCATCAAGTCCAACTGTTATCTACTCACTCATGGCCATGGAGTGATATAGTCATAAATTATCAGCATCTTTTCAAATAATATTAAAATACTCAGTACTTGATAGGAATAGTTCATACTTAAAGCACCTAACAAACATAAATTTATTAATTGCAGAATTAGTTTTATGCTTAATCTAATATCATGTTATTCCCAGTCCATTACTATGTGTATTATGATGAATAATTGCTTCATATTATTGTCTGAAGGATTCTGCTTTCCTCCTTTTCCTTCTCCTTCTCCTTTTCCTTCTTTCTTTTTCCCTTCCCCTTCCCCTTTCTGTTTCCCTTTCCCCTTCCACTTTCCCTTCCCCTTCCCCTTTCAGTTGCCCTTTCTCTTTTCTACTTTTCTCTTTGTATGTCTGTCCTTATTTTTAAATTTTCTTTCTTTTTTCTCTTTCTCTCCTTTTTCTTTTTCTCTTTTACTTTCATTTTCCTTCTTTTTTTATAACTTTTTTTCCTTCTTACAGTCCCTTGAATACACTACCCCCCCAATTCCTCCAAAATTTTCTTAGATGTGTTTTTAGTTCTTCGGTACTACTTTCATGAGAGACTCAACAGAAGAAATAATTCACTTATTGATTAAAAAGAAACACCCAAAGGGTGGTGGTAAATAGCTCCGTTTCAAACTGGCAACCTGTCACAAGTTGGGTCCCCGATGGATTGATACTGGGCCAATAGGATGTTGGGTTGCATCAAAAAGGGCATCACCAGCAGAAATAAAAAAAGTCATTAATCCCACTCTACTTGGCACTTGTCAGGCCACATCTGGGACACTGTGAACAGTTCTGGTCCCCGCTATACAAAAAAGATGTGGACAGGCTGGAGAGGGTCCAGAGAAGGGCCACCAAGATGATCAAAGGACTGGGAAGCCTGCCGTATGAGGATAGGCTGAGAGAACTGGGTTTGTTCAGCCTAGAGAAAAGGAGGCCCAGAGGTGATCTCATCACCATGTACCAGTATTTAAAGGGTAGTTACAAAGACGGAGACTCCCTTTTTATAAGGAGTTACATGGAGAGGACAAAGGTTAATGGCTACAAGTTAATCCTGAGAAAATTCTGACTGGACATGGGAGGAAAATTTTTCACAGTGAGAATAATCAACCATTGGAATAATCTCCTCAGGGGAGTGGTTGACTTTGCCACACTGGACACTTTCAAGACACAGCCGGACAGGGTGCTGGGCTATCTTGTCTAGACTATGCTCTTGCCTAGAAAGTTTGGACCAGATGATCCTTGAGGTCCCTTCCAACCTGGTATTCTATGATTCTGTGAAGAATCTTGCACCCCACTTGTACTTCCCAGTGCAGAACATTATCCTAGATAAGATCTTCTAGATCAGACATCTTGCATGTCTCCATATCACCCTCTCTGGCCCCACAATCTGCTCTTGAAGCTTAAACACTGATTCCTGTGAGCGTGGGATTTCACCCAGAACTTTTTATAACTTCTATGGAGTTTGAAAAAGGTGCTTAATCCCATCAAACATCAAATGCCTTGTTTTCTGATGTGGTTATTAATTTTTAGTGTTGGATAATTTGAAGATAATAAACTTTTCAGATGCAATGATTTAATGCTTATAAAAGCTACTCCAGAACATTTTTACTAGGACTTACATGGCCATATGAGCAATGTACAGTAAGAATGACATCTATGGGACAACTGTTCTTCCTAAGTAAAGGAAATTTAAAAGTTTTCAAATCATTTTTTAATATTTTTTTTGTCAGTCACTCAGTAGGAACTGCATAATTTATGTGCAATTTCATTATTCCTGAAAAATACAGACATTTCAAATATACATCAATATAACCTTCATATTTCACCATATATTCCCATATATATTTTGACAACCATCCAGACATCCCATGCAGAAACAATTCTTACAGTTAATTATACAGTTACCACAGCTCTCCCTTCACAAAGTAAACAAAGCACTTCATGAAGTTATGTATATTTTGCTGTGTGGAAATTTCATTGGTATCCTCCATGATACACATACATAAGTTGTTGTCAAAAATAATAGTAGCCAACTGTTCCCTGATCTACGTAAGGAGTAGAGATAAAAAGGAATATTGTATTCTTTTTATGTGGCAAGGTTTTGGTAGCAGGGGGATTACAGGGGTGCTTTCTGTGAGAAGAAACCAGAAGCTTTTCCCACATCTGACAGAGCCAGTGCCAGCCAGCTCCAAGACGGACCCACCACTGGTCAAGGCTGAGCAAATCAGCGATGGAGGTAGCATCTCTGTGATAACATATTTAAGTAGAGGAAAAAACTGCTGTGCAACAACAGCCAGGAAAGAGGAGAGAGAATATGTGAGAGGAGTCACTCTGAAGACACCAAGGTCAGTGAAGAAGCATGGGGAGGAGGTACTCTAGGCACCGGAGCAGAGATTCCCCTGCAGCCCATGGTAAAGACCACAGTGATGTATGCTGGAGCAGGGGAAGAACATGAGGAAGGAGTGGCAGAGACAACATGTAATGAACTGACTGCAACCTCCATTCCCTGTCCAGGGGGAGGAGGTAGAGAAAATCAAGAGTGACATTGAGCCCGGGAAGAAGAAAAGGGTGAGGGGATGTTTCTAAGATTTGTTTTTATTTTTTATTATCCTACTCTGACTTTTGATTTTCAATAAATTAAATTAATTTCCCTGAGTCAAGTCTGTTTTGCCCGTTACTGTAATTGTTCAGTGATCTTTTCCTGTCCTTACCTCAACCCACAAGCCTTTCATCATATTTTCTCTCCTCTGTCCAGCTGAGGAGGTGGAGTGACAGAGTGGCTTGGTGGGCCCCTGGCACCCAGACAAGGTCAACCCACCACAAAGAGCTCAAACAATCTTCAGTATTCCATAGGCAACAATATTGTAGGAAGTATATGATGAAGACTACAGCAGTAATTTCTGCTCGCTTTTAGCTTTATATTTAACTTCTCATTTCTTGTAGCTATAAGGAATCTTAGACACATTATACTGCATGTACATATATAATGTCACATATATTTCCTTTTTTTTTTTTTTTTGGTTAAATTCTACAGACCATTTCAAAGCCACCTGTGCCCCAGGCACAAGTAGCTACTGGTCCTCAACACCGCCTGGCCTGGTGAGGAAGTTTGCTCCTTCGTAACAGGTAGTCTATGTGTCACTGCCTCCATTAAATAAAATTTCCAGCCCAGGTGTCATGGAGAAAGCATGCTGGGACTCCAACTTCAGTTTCCTTCAGCATGTTAGATGTCATAGCATAACTGAGATAAGGAATAACTTAAGCGAATCTAGAGTCATACAAGACTATATCAAACCTCCAGGTATTGTAGGCTGATCACTCTCTTTAACCAGTAATTTTATATATCTTTTGAGCTGTTGCATTAAATCATACAGTAGTGACTGTCATTACCTCACTGTCTATCTGAAGAAATATATTTCCTACCCCACCACAAGCATATCAAATAAAAAGTCCAAACTCCAGAAATTACAGATGCATTAGATAGCTAAGGTTTTATTTATTTGCTGACAATTTACGGTGATATATGTGTTGCATACTATAAAAATTTGTCTCTGCACAGAGGAAGGTACAGAGGAAGGTTTACCTTGGCTGCTGCAATCTGGACAAGGAAATTGAACCTTTCTTCAGAGTAAATGAGTGTGCAGAGCTGGAAAAAGCTTCTGAAGTTCAAGATGAGAAAGGAAGGATTGAGACAATAATGAAGGGGGGAAATATTGAGACAGTAACCTACAGTCAAAATGCAGAAATAATGGAAAGAGAGAGAGGAGAGAGAAAATTACATAAAAAGAAAGAAACCCAATTGTTTTACACACTTCAAAGGAACTGTGTGGAGTTTACCACAGCCCAGGAAGCCATTAAGAATTACTGGGTTGAGAACAGGACTGAAGAAAATGGCCTATCCTGGCAAGACTGGCATGGTGAGCTAGACAGGAAACTCCTTCCAAACAATCTCTATTTTTATCCTCTCTCTCTGAGTTAGTTTATTTTAAAAACCTAGGTTTTCTTGTGTTCAAACAAAACTTAGCTTTAAACATTCAAAATTCTTTCAGTATATTTTATGGTGCTTTCTGGAAGAAAAAATTGTGAGCACAACTGCCTCAGAACTCTGGGTAATACCGGATTTCCTCATAACAAACAACAAATAAAAATTAAAATGTGTGTGCAGATAATGTGAAAAGAGAGAAACATGGAATGTATTTTCCATTAATTGACTTCAATGAAAAATTCAAGTCTCTCTAGTCATATGAATCACAGTATGCTTAGCAGATGTGAAGTCACAAATATAAGGCAGACCAATGAACATGTGTGGGAATATCAATGGTACTCTAAAAAAAGATTTAGCCTGATAGTATTCCAACAATGGCAGCTACAATTTTTCATAATTTAAATAGTTTATTGATCTAGAGGGTAGCAAATACAGCTGAAAGGAACTGTGAAATCATATATATAATGATATGTTCATATATAAGAATAAGGTTTGCATTAGTAAACAGCAGAAAAACAAAACTACAAATTATTTTATGTGTGTCTGTGATTTAAAAAATAACAAAAGAAGACAAACCTATTTTCTTTTCCCCAAAAAAGAAACTGGACACACTAATAGTATCTTTCCCCATTGAACAGCAAAAGTTTCACATTTCACATAGCTTTTTGCTAGATTTGGTACAGTAATCTCTATCAAGGGGTAAATTGACTTTCCTTTTACAGATCATTAGCAGCTGCAATCCAGCCAATACAGTTTGCATGAACTGATTCTAGATTATCTCTAAGTTCAGACGTGTTCATTCAGCATTGTAAGACACACTAAATAAAAACAAATATTTCCTTGAACTGTAATGCACAGCTTTTGATTTTTAACTATAATAAATAATTCTCTGTATTATTTCTGTGTTATTTAAACCTTTCATTTGCAAAGAATTTTTGTTTTCGAATACATAAAACATATATGTCCAAACAACATCTTATGAAAATGAACAGATTCTCAGGAGATTGAACAGGAATCTAATGAACATTATCCCTGTATCCACATTCTGGTAAGGATTATCCTAAATATTTTGCTGACTTTGAACAAGTACAGGCTTGACTTCTGAATTAACAAGCCAGGAGACAAAGAAGGGTGCACTTATTTCTGTGTTTAAGGTAAAATATTTTATTCTAGAATGATGTTGGTAAGTCCTTTGGAATTATCTAATGCACTACTTAATGTGGATTTATGCCTGGATGGATGTAAATTTCTTAATGTGTATCCTCTGCTAGCATTCAGTCTCTAATATAGTTACATTTACAGTTACTGAATATTCTCACCTGGTAACAAGTTCTTGAATGACAGTTTTGTCAGCATATAACCACTACAGCACAGTTAGTTGGTTCTTAAAATAGGGAAAGGAAAGGGCACCTGCCTCAAAAACTTGCTGTCCCTTTCTAAGGTTTTGTGTGTCTTGAAGTGTAAGCACAAAAGAGAAGATCAAACTCCAAGTGGCTGGCCTCAACAAAAGCCGAGGTTCACTTTTCACCTCCACAAATCACAGAATTATTGAGCTTGGAGAGGAGCTCATCTGGTCCAACCAAAGCAGATCATATTTCTCAGGTCCTTAGAAAATTAAAATTTTAATGTTTCCAAGAATGGCGTGTCCACTGCTTCTCTGTTAGACCACCTTCATGGTACACAATGTTTCTAGTATCTAACTGGCACTTGTCGTAACACATATTCACTGCTGCTTGCCCTTTTACTCTGTATACTCAATAAAAGTCTGCCTGTCGTCTTAGTGCCTAATTTAGGCTTGGTAAATCCATGCTGCTAACCACCTTCTTGGTCTTCATGTGTTTGAAAATGATTTTCAGGAGCTTTTTCTCTATAACCTTCCTAGAATCTGGGTTTGTGTGAAACAGCATGTTACTCTTCAAACTATTTTGCCTTCCTTGAAAATGGATGCTATGTTGGACTTGCGGGTTACTAGAAATCTCCCCTGATCACCATGATCACCATGTCAAGATTGATAGAGGCTGACCTCAAAATTATATCAACCAGCTCCCTCAGCATGCCTCTGTCACGGGTTCACTTTGGCTGGCTGCCAGACTCTACCCAGCTGGTTCCTCACTGTCCCTTCTCAACTGGATGGGGAGAGAAAATTTCATGAAAAAACAGTGGTAGAGATAAAGAGTAAAACAGACTAGACTTGGAGAAAATAATTAATTTTATTTATTGCCAATTAAAAATAGAGTAGAACAGCGAGAAACAAAGACAAAGAATAAAACCACCTCCCCCTGCTTCATCCCAGCTCAACTTCACTCCTTCATTCCTGACTGCTCTACCTCCTACCCCCCCAAGTGGTGCAGGGGAGATGAGGATTAGGGTTGCAGTCAGTTCACAACACTTTGTCTTTGCTGCTGAATGGAATGTCCTAAATTCATTCCTGCAAACTTCAGCAATGTGTCTATTATATTCCTGCTGGGTAGCCCATCCTTGTTTCAGCCTTTTGTGTACTTTATTTTTTGCTCAGTGAGGATTTTGTTGTTCAAAGTTAACAGCCTTCTGCTACTCACACTTAACATTCTGCATATCAGAATGGATTATTCTTGTGCTTTGAGGATATTTTACATATTAACTATCTCTATGGGACACTTCACCCTTCAAAACAGAACTCAGAAACAAACAGACTCTGCTCCCCTATTCTGGGGTGTGGTACTGCTCCTCATCTTTTTGCCCTCTCTCAAGATCTTAAACTTCACAGTTTCTTGTTTGTTGTAGCCAAGGATGCCATCACCTTCACAGTTTTGGCCAATTCTTCCTTAACATTAAGCATTAGGTCCAGCAGACAGCTTCTTCTAGTTATTGGTCACCTGTGTTAAGAAATTCTCTTGAATACATTAAAAAATCTCCTGGATTGCTTGTAGTCAACAGTACCACTCTTCCAACAGAAAGTTCCCCATGGTAACCAGGGACTGTGATCATGAGATTTCTTCCAGTTCTCTGAAGATGGCTTATTCTATCTTCCTTTCTTGATTACATAATAAAAGAAGATGCCTACCATGATGTTATACATGTCAGTTTCTCCCCTGATCCTCATCCATAAGTTCTCAGCTTCAAAAAAAAGCAAGCCAGCTGACAACAAGAGCTTGGTAAGTTGTACCGTATACATTTGGGTTTTATGAGAGTTTCAGAGAGCAATCCAGAGGAAAAGTTTGGTAGCTCATTGCAATAAGAATATGATTAAGTCAATGGTATATATGTCAAATTTTGATACAAAGATCCCTGATACCACTGGAGTTATAGAGATGACATACTGTGAGCCTCATACATGAACAGCAGTTGTTAGAACCTGTAGCTGAAGAGAAGTGAAAGGAGGTCTAATACTAACAATGGGTTTCACAGTTTGGAAAGAGTGTCAGCTAAACATAATACCTACAATTGAACTGAAATATTTTTTCCTTAGTTCCATCATACTCCAACCTAACTCAGCAGAAATAATGTCTTTAAAGTTATGTATTATATTTTAGCAGGAAAACCAGCCATTTTATTCAGTAGTTTTTAAGAAAAGAACTAAAAAGTAATAACTTTGGTTAAGCAGAAATGGTAATTATTTGTAGATGACATTAGGCATAATATTGACCATTTTTAGCAGATTCACTTTTTTTTGAAAGTCTGTAAATCAAAATCTTTTACTCAGAATTGCTAGGAGACCGAACAAATGACAAAATCATATAGAATTTTTTTTTCAAACATTGTTGTCTTGTAATTTAGAATTGATTTAAAGGGTAATTGTTTTTGTCTGAAATTCTGCATTGAATAAGTCTTTAAAGAAATTATGACAGCCTCAAATAATGTATTAAAACTTCTTATTAGTGTAGTTTTGCAACTCTCTGCTACAGTAGAAAAGATTTTTATAAGTAAAATTTATGTGTGGTTACAGAAAATAATCTGATCTTTGAGATATAACTTGAGGGAAAAAGCTATCTTCAGTATCTTCTGGACCTTTTAAACATTCTGATAGAGGCAGAATGATTAAGCATAAGTGATGTACAGCTGTGAGAAGAGTAGAACTCAATACAGCATAAGTAGATATCCTAGGAGAAAAAGCACAGAACAACAATGGAATAAATTGCAGTTGATGGTAAAAATGGCTGAATTGTTTCACATTTTCAGGTAGCTAAAAACTTGTTTGGCTTTCACTACTACCTTCTGGGGAGAAAAAAATATTTTAAAGTGCTTTTTATGTATGGCAGGTCTTTGGGGGAAAAAAGGTCTTTTCAACCTGCATGGTTCCCACATGGAAATAACCAGGATAAATTTACAGCAGTGGTCTGACCTGGTCATAAACCTCCTGTGTGTTATCTGGGACATTATTATGACGAGTCCTCAACTCAACATGAGTTTTTTATTCAGGAAGCTTATGAAAGTTCTATGCTACTACAGACTACCCGTATCACTCCCTTATGCCAGTCTATCAGTTAACACACGATTTTATGCCTTTGTCTTGAGGGGGAAAAAAGAAAAAAGTGAAAAAGAAAGAACACATCTCATACTACATAAGTTTTTCTTTGTGGGATAGGAAGCCCTGAAACTTTATTACATCTTTAGAGGTCTGTTTGATTTTAGGATATTGTCAAAATATAAGAATGCATGCATGGGGTACTTAAAGCACTGCTGCTTCACTGCACATTTTGAAGAGATGTGTTATTAGTCCTGTAGTCCCTCAAGTACAATATAAAACCCATCTACTATAAAATCTGTAGAAATTAAATACTTCAAGTTGGCTAATGAGAACATGCTAATAGTGGGAGCAAAAAACCAAAAAGGAGGCAGTTTAATATTGTGCCTGTAATAATTTGTTGTATAGGCCTCATTTTATAGCCAAGATAACTTACATTTTTCAAGATACAATAATTATTATGAGACCTTTCTGCAATTAATGTCTTTTCTGAAAGTCAGTTCAAGGAGGCTTCACTCATTAAAACAGTCTCAAGCAGCTTCAGGATCCTCTTTCATCCCCACTTGCTGTTTGCAGAGGAAAAGTATGTTACAAGGTCTAGCAATAACCATAATCTCTGGAGAGATGCAAATCAGCTAGATACACCAAGGACTTGCATAAGTTCACAAAGTTCTGTGAATCTTCTTCTGAGGTGGTATTAAACTGTAAAGGTTCAATGATCCATCACTTTCAAGATCCATGCCCTATGCCTAACCATTGCTTCAGAATAACTGTTTTATAACAGAATGTTATTGTTCTTAAGGAAAAAGTAAAATTAGCCCAAATATGTGTCCAAGAACAAACTTGTTTAATAGGTTTTAGACTAAGCTAATTTCAATACTACAACACAGAGGAAGCCTGTAAAAATTATATTAAATGATGGCATTTTTGTTCAATTTCATTTATTATAGTGATATGTTTTTATTAGTCAATTACCATTCTCCTTTCATTTGTTTGTTTGTTTATTTATTTAAATTATTTCCCAACATTTAAAGGAGAAACAATAACATCAGTAAAACCTAAAAAATATTTTTATTTCCCTTTCTGTTCAATTCAGCTATTTTAAAATGAATTTTCACATTTTTATACACAGAATTTATTGCAATTTTTCATAAGAGTGATGTCTTTAAAAAATGTCAGTATTGTTTCTTAAAACCTTATCAACAAAAGCAAACTGAAAAATGTAACAATATTTTAGAACATCATATTGCCTTTTGTTGTACTCATTTAATAATCTTCACATTAAATTTTCCTTTTAAATATTGTTTAATTGCTAGGGATTTCTAGGGACACAGATCCCTAGAGAATTTAATTTCCTCCATTGCCCATCAATTTCAATTTAATCAGCTCTGAACATGAGGCTTCTAAATTACAATTCCCAAGATGTAAGGTACTAAATAGGAAAATTGTAGCCAAATGCTTAAAAAAACGTAATCACAAACCGTCTCCCCTTAATATCATTTCAGATAATTTAGACAAACTGAAATTTCAATTTCTGTAATGCCAAAAAGATCAAGCATATTCAAATCAATATTTTTGTATATTTTCTGTTCCTTATAATTTTCAAAAATCTCAAATTTTTGCCTTCCCTCAGTTTAAAAGAAATTAAGAAATATATAGAGACTAGCCTATAGACTCCTAGAAACATGATTGCACTGAGCAAAAGGAAGCTGTGCTCTTTTTCAGCATGAATTTGGACAAGAATTTGCTAAGTAATTTAGTCATAGCCAGGAGGAAATATATTTGGATTCCATTCATCTAAAGTAGAGAGAAAAATTTTAAACTCTTACATCTGAGTTAGTCAGCTCCACATCACTTTATAGTCAATAGAGATATAGGTTGTCACAAGACAATTATTTTTCTCAAAGTATCTGAGAGAGGTCAGATAACTATGCTCTGCAGGTACTTTGTTCTCTTTGTTGGGTAGAGTGTGATATGATTAGTCCTTCAGCATGTCTGACTTTAGATGCATAGGTTAGGGCAGATGGTTCTGTTCATAGGATTATTTAGGTGGGGAAATACACCCACCAATGACAGCTATTTATTGCTTTATAGAGTCTTTATGGGGATCATAGGACAGTTAGCCTGCAAGTTAAAAGCATTAGTTAAGCTGAGGAAGAGAATGTGGTGTTTATGTTCTAGAACAATCACATTGGGTTTTAATCTAAAAATGTATAATTTTTCTTAATAATATTACCCTGCTGATTGTCTCTCTATATGTATAAATGTTGAGTTTTATATAAATATTTCCTTTATTATAAAAAAAAAAGCAGCAAGCTTTCTCAGAATATCTTCCCCATTGCTCAAACAAAGGATTCCTTTTAGCTATTTTCACTGTAACCCCTTCTCTCTAACCTTGATACAAGCCATTGGCCATCTCAAGGGTGTAACTGCCTACAAGGACAGCTGTGATGTGATGCAGCTGCATAGCTCTGGTTTGGACTTCTGATAAAAACTGCCAGTAAGACAATAAAAACATTAGGAAGGTAAAAATTGCAGCCAGAATTGGGGTTCCTAGTGCATCAATGATTCAAAAGAGGAATTGCCAACATGGAAAGACAAAATCCTAAAAGAAAACAAACTACTCAGCATAAACAGTAATTATAGGATCTTATAGTCAAGGCATCAGTGTTACCACTGATGATAAAGCTTGTGGGACCTGTCAAATCAGCAGCACCCAGGACCCATGCAGCCCCTGCCCCTCCTGACTGATACTTTTCTGGACAGTAGAGACTCTTCAGGTATATTATAAGTAGTGGTGACCACACTAATACTTCGCCTAATGACTCATTAAATCCCAGCTATCTTTTTTGTGTACTAATAAGTAATCACTTTATACTTTTAAATTATATAGATCCTACTTGTAGAGTATCTTTGCACTCAGCTAAAGATGTCAAGACAAAGTACCCCATAAGATAGGCCATAACATCTCTGTAAAGGTAAACTTATCTTCTAGATGTAGCAGCTGAAGTTAGTTATATCATGTAAACATCAGTCCCTTTGAGACAGTCTTTCTCATAATTGGAGTTAACACTCTTGAAACTTAAACTTCCTACATAGATTTGTTATGATGTTTTCCTTGCAGTTAAACCCCAACTGGTATATTAATAGTCCCATATGTTCTCTGATAGTACTAATTTCCATAATTTTATAAAAGATGGCTGGTGATCATATACCTTCTCCCTTCCCACACATGGCATATTGGATTAGATAACCCCAGCTGAAATTCTGAATCATTTCTGATGGGTGTGGGGAATAAGGGAAGAAAATATTTCTTGTTTTTATTAAATTTAATATCTGAAAGTTTATTATGAAACCTGAGTATTCTTCTGCTGATTTAAATCTTCTGAGTAAAAAAATAACTACATTAAATTTATATTTAAACTTAATATAATTTCTGTGCAACATTAGGGTGATCATGGTACTATCCCCAAAGTGTCCTTAGTTACTGAGAACTATTTTAGTAAATGTGATAATGCCAATTCCCCACTCAGAACTTTGCAAAAATACTGCAAATTTAGTAAAAGCTTAAAATCTGTTATATTCCTAAGCCTTCTCATGTCTTCTAGATTGCGCATATATATTTACCAGCAGTAAAGAGAGCAGTGCATTATATATGCATTCATGTTACATATGAAGCCATTTAATTAATATATACTCTCTGTTTCTGTTCTTTTCATAAGTACCATTAAAATGTGTTCACACCTAAATTAAGAGGTGAATTAGCCTATACAAAAAAATAATAAGCCATTCCACTGTACCCAGTATTACAATATTACAACTATTTTCGGTGTATGCAGGATTTCCTTACTCTCAAATACATTGAAAGAGAAAAAAAAACACAACAAAACATTAAGAGGTATTATTATGCTGAGTTATATCTTTTTATATATTCACTGAGTGCTGTCAGATCAAACGTGCTGGAGTATCAGCTTTTCAGCAGAAGTCCAGAGGAGTACACAAACAGAAAACTCAGTGTCAGAATTCCCCAGAATATACTTCCAGTCTTCAACAATTTGTAGCTCTGGACTTCCTGTAGAAAAAATAGTATATTTCTATCTATTTCTTCTCTTCGCAGTATTAAGAAAGAGAAGACATAGTGGGTCTTTACTTCCAGTACGACTCTTTGCTTTGTACGTTGCCACTATATTCTCCCTTGCTCATTCTTCTTCCGTGAGAAGAGCCTACTCTAACAGTTCTTCATGAGGAAGCTATTGATTGCCTTGTCTCTTTCTTGTCCTTATTTTTACTCCGTATAACATTAAAGTTGTGAGTGTGCCATGGCAGTATATTCTTTTTCTGGTTGGGGGGTGTGTGAGGGGGGGGGGTGGGGTGGGTGTATGTTTGCTTGTTTGGGTTTTTTTCTCTCTTTATTTTACCTAATATTCTATTTGATTTTGGACTCCACCATTCAAAAACACTGCACAGATGACTTCACATAAGGAAGAAACTATTATAATTGAATGATCTTTCTTTGCAGCATTGTTTGAAAATAAGATTTCTTTTTTGTCCTGTATACATCACTGTACTTATTTTCATTGTTTCATCTCCAATTTTAATCCTCCAGTCAACAAAATACTGTGATTTTGCAGCTCTTTTCAGACATTTTTTGTCTTTACTACTTTTCATACCTTAGTAAGGTCAACAAACTTTATTATGTTATTCTTAATACCAGCATGGATTTCTGTGGGAATTCTACTGGTGAACTCTCTCTCTCCCTGACAGAAATGATGTTTTGTTCCTATTCTGTTTTCCTTCTTTTTAAATAACTACTTCTCCATGTTAGAAGCTTGACTCTCATTGTACTTCATTTATTTCTTCGCATTATTACTATGAGGCTCTTTGAGAGCCTCTGTTGATGGAATTAATGAATGTCTTTTAAAAAGCAAAGGAAATTCTTCCAATGTCTTTTGCTTACTGGCTCCTTTAGTGAATCTTAATAGTATCCATTAATTGATTTTTTCAGATTAATTTGAAAAAAAAAGTTTCTTTTCGTAAATATTTAGTTTAGTGTCCTGTTGTTCCCTGAATGTCCCCTTGAATTTTAAAAAATTGAGTCTTTTCTTCTACTTCCTAATCATCTGCTACCACAGCTGATTTAAAACATGTTATATTGTACAGCTGGTAGCTCAGCTATATCTTCCTTGATTTTCTTGGGTTTCTAGCGTGATTTCTTACTCTTCATTTTGTTATTCTGCAAGCTCTACAGAAGTCAGTTTACAACAGTCCTGAAACACAACCCTCAAAAGACTTAAAGCATGGGAAACCCTACCACCATCTGTAGAGTGAACACAGATGCAAAAAATGCATTTAGCCTTTCTAACTGCAGCCTAATATACTCTGAAAACTCTTCTT
The DNA here is from genome assembly GCA_034008185.1 of Gorsachius magnificus. Lineage (NCBI taxonomy): Eukaryota > Metazoa > Chordata > Aves > Pelecaniformes > Ardeidae > Gorsachius > Gorsachius magnificus. The sequence continues at coordinate 41,235,026 of CM067081.1, forward strand.
TTTACTTTGGTTGCCTACTGGATTATCACATTCTATGTCCTTGAAAAAAGATTTAGTAGTATTTTTATAACCTTGGCAAGCTGTTCCTGAAACTCTGACTTAGTGTTGCGTTGTCATCTGCTAAGCTTTCTAGCTTATTAATTTAGACACTACTTCTTGAAAGACTCTTCTCTTTTAATGACCACTCAACCTTTTTCTTTAGCTGCATTTTTTTCTTAAACATTTTGTTTATAAGTGACAAATTTTGGTCATTGGTGCTTAACATGATCAAGTGTTTGTATGATTCTCTTCTATTGACCTTCCGGATATAATTCAGTTGCTTAAAAATAGACATTTAATATAACCTGAGATAAATTGGATATTCAGTTTTGCTTCCAGCTGCCACATCAGAAAGTTGAAGGTCTCCTGTAGATCCTGTATCATGGCAGCCAGCCTCATGGGAATGGCTTGGATACCCTAAAAGAGCCAATAGATACACTAGATGCTTATGTCTGAGTAACCAAATCTCACCTCCTATAAGCCATTCTTGTATGTCACACGGGTACGTTAGACTCATTACATAATTGTGCCTGAACATTTTTAATAATGGAGACTTTTTTAAAAATTTGATTTAATTTCCTTCATAGCATTTTATCGTCTTATTTCCCATGTTGTTTTTTGTTATTTTATTTGAGTTTCCCCCCCTCCTTCTTAATGTATAGTTTAGGTGATTGTTAGTTTTATACTCTTTTTACTTTCTTCCTCACGCTTAAATAATTAGATGTCTCAGTTCTATCTTCTTCAGTGAGAAAGGTGCAGCATTCCTTCCTACCAATACATTCTTTCCAACCAAGACAATTAAATCATGTATGTAGGAATGCAAACACTATGAGAATTGAGTTACTGTGCGCCAAAAGCAGGACTAAAGCAACAGTGAGCTAGTAGTAAAGTGCTTATACTGAGCAAAGGCTAGAGCCTTCATCTCAAAACAGACCTCGATTTGAGTTCCTTATACCTGTTTCTTATTCAGTGATTTATTTTTTTTTTAATTCAAAACAGTCCTAGAAGCTGAAATCAGAAAAATTAATGCTTGTAATTGAGAGCTCTAATTGACTGGTGGGAACAGGTTTCTTCTTTCTTATGCTTTCTCATGCTTTCTCTGGCCTTTCACTCCTGAATTCATAAATAGCTCAGGTTAAACAGAAGAAATCAGATAGAACCTAAGATAATTTTATAGATTAATGTTAAGAAATTTCTGAGTGGGTCAACACTTGTTTGTGTCTCTCTATGGAGGATCAGTTTCAGCAGTAGCCTGTCATATGCCAAAATTACCTCCAGGCTTAAATGAAAGATCCTCAAGCCTGCTTAAGCAGAGGAGACTGAACTGGATCCTGAGAGGATGAACATACTTAAGCCTACGTTCAAGTGCTAGAGATCCCTAAAGTAGTGGAAAATGAGCCATTTGTTGTACTAGGTGTTGCCTAGCTTCAGAAGTTCCCTGTTAAGAATAGGGCTTTTGGAGCTATACAATTCTGACAATTATACAAAACTTACTTGCCTTTGATGCTCTACAGGCATCCCCACAAATGTCCGTAGATACACACAGCACTTCGCAAACTGTGCAGCATAACATAGTGCTCAAGCCAATGTGTTTTGCCATTACTTCAGTTTTCTGCTTCTAGTATTTACTTCCATGATAATGATCTTTGATTTCTAGCCTTGATTGCCTTCTTGTGCCAGACTGAATCTGAGCATGGCGAACTTGGTCCACCTGAATCTTCTCACTCTCCTGGCTGTGCTTAGTTACTGTAGAGGAGTTTCTTGAACAACAGGGCCACAAGGTATTATGGGAATATGTGGACAATCCAGGGTTTGTAAACAGCGTGTCCTTGGTACACTGAAACAAGTAAGAAGCTATGAGCTAAGGCAAAAATGTGCTGATTGCAAATAGAAACTAAGATAGCTGTGTGCTTTGTTTTATATATCCAATCACTATTTGAGAATAAGTGCGTGGACAGTAAAGCTTAAACCAATGAAAAGTGTTACAAGTGCGGTCACTGTCCAAGGAGAAGCACGTGGACAGTGTGTTAAAACCAATGAAATTATTGCTTGTGCCGTGTGAACCCTGCTTGTAGTATAAGTATACCCGTTCTCGAGAATAAAGTTAGAGCATTCACTATACTCCTATGGAGACCGTGTCTGCTTTCTGGAGCTCCCCTCTTCCCTAGTAGCCCTATCAATCTAGTCGCCCTGTTCAACAAGTTACCTATTTTTCTGCACAACAACATGTTCTTTAGGATGCCTATTTAGATACTTTAAAATTTACCCTAAGTTTAAAATAGTTCTGAAGTTAAGAAAATCAAGATGTAACAGAATTTGACACATATGTTTCTGTGACTAGAAAAGGAAGATAATATCTTTGACAGCATCACAATTACTTCAGGTATTCTTAAGCCTAATTTGGTTTTCCCTTGGACTTTAAGCCTATGAAATCATCGTATCCTTTTCAGCTTAATTCTAAATATATCTATTTCTAAATGCATCTCCTGTAGGGGATGTCATTTGTTGTTATCTCTTCCATGTATGACTTTTCCCTATTGCAAAATGTAAAAAAAAACCCAAAGGGGATTAGATTGACCCAGGTTTGTTTTTTTTTTTCCTTATTACTATAAAGCTTTTCTCTGTATCTGATTTAATCTTTTCTTTTAGTAAGTGTCAGAGGAGTAACTTAATATCAAAGAAACTTTATTTTTACTTTTATTTTTCCTTTAATTTGATCACTAAAAAATAATACCTGCACAAACAAATTGGTTGCCAGTTTATATCCTGGTATAGTAAGTTTCTTCAAGAAATGCAATATCTGGCTGATCCTTTGATAATTTGCTTATAATTCACTTGCTCCTAGCTTTCATATTGGAATGGTTTAGGTCAGGCATGTTAATGGTGCATGGTTTAATACTTGCTTACACCCTTTAGTGTTCACAATGTTTGTCTTTCCTAAGGTTTTTTATCTCCTTTTCTAATCTTGATATAGCAACTGAAGCTAAAACAGATTAGTATCCTATTTCAGAAATTTAATTCCCTTTGTATATCTTTTAACCCCTCAATGCTCTTATTTGCTTATGGCTTTCCAGATGGCTCCAGATTTCTGCAGTTTGTATATGGCTCCTACTTAATTGAGATCTAGCACTATTTTTCACTTTCCTAACGATATTTTAACTGACTTTATATTTGTATTGAATTCCAATATTTTCCTGGGTTCAATTCAGTGGAGCTTTAGTGACTTTCAAAGATACCTCTCTTTTTATTGCCTTACAAATTCTTGCTATTGGACCTTTTTACGAAAAACTTTCATCTATCTCTTTGTAGACCTTACGATCTGATAAAATTCCTTTTGCCTTTATTTTTCTTTTGAGTGGCTTACAAGGTTTCTACTTTGTAGGCAACTGTTGTTCAGCACTTGGCTCTGTGAAACAGACCTGTGTGAGTTAAGTAGTTTCATTGCTACCAGAAAGTGTAAGTACAATTTTGAGCTACTGACATTTTCTACAGTGCTATACATTCTGAAGTTCTGAAGAACTTGGCACCCACAAGTTTTGATTCAGCTGAGTTTTATTATTCTGTAAACATAGCACCAACCATCCTCTGTGGAAGAAACAACACTCACCAATGAATGGATTTTTATCTCCTGCAAATATCTACTAGTCTAATGATTTTGACCTAACATTTCAATACAACAATATCAACTTTTATGTCTCTTTATATGGTATTCATGAGAAAGAATGAATTAATCATTTTAAGGACTATTTTATGGTATTTTTTGAAATAAACTCTCTTCACGATTTTACAACATGGCTTTTTAAATGCAAATGCAGTGCCACAGTTTCCTAAGAAGTCTTCTGAAGCAATAGAAGTGATTATATGTTGGCATTCTCAGTGGCAGGCTCTTGACAAGCTGATTATCCCCTCTGTGCTTGCAGCAGTCACAGCCTGTAATAAGTAAGAGGCTGTAAATTCTAGGGGCCACTCATTTTCCCATTTCACTGTCTGCAGGAGCTGGTGAAAGCTGAAACCCTTCTATTCTGCCCTTTCATGTCAGTTAAAATAATGACCAAATTTATTTTTTCTCTTAGCAGAATATAATTGAGATATAGGTGATGGTGCCAGGAAAGTGAGATCATTTAATCAAAGGTCAAATTACTTTCTCACTCCATACACCCATCTAATCAAAAGCTCTTTTTTTTTTTTTTTGTTACCTGCATAGGAAATTCCAAGATAGCCTTGCCATCTACTTGTGTTGATCAGACATTTCCCAGTAGTGATCTGTCACAAGGCATCCACTTACAGAAGTGTTCCTATGACATTTCTGCTTCATTGTTTTTTGTTCAAGGACATAGGCTGTAGGGGAAATAAATCCAAACTACAAACATTTTTTTTTGTGATGTTTGATCATTCCATATTCTTATAGTGTTATAGGATAGAGGACTTTCAAATGATAAAATAATTGAAGAATAAAATGAAGCTATTTTCATTTAATTTTTGATTTATCATAACAGTATGTTTCACTTTCTATAAATGATAAACAGACAAAAAAAAAAAATCATTCCTCTGCAATATAAAGGATATGTGAGTGAAAGATACATTAGAATACCTATCTGTAAAGGGCAGGGTTTGTGCCTGGTAAGCTCAGACAAACTGCTTTTTAGCACTCTGCTCAATGTTTTTTTCTCTTGGAACAAAATTAGAATTATTCTGGCAAATAATTTATTATTCTAATCAAACTTCTGTTTGAATAAATATTTTAAGTGTCAATGAATAGCCAGTAGTATTACACTGTAGAGCTACCTTCTTTTTAATTGTTGTTGCAGCATATTTGGAGTAAATTCTTATTTACTCTTGTTCCATATCTCTGGTTGTCATGACAGGATTTGGTCCTGTCATTCACTGTCCTTTTTAGGGAACGTATTTTCATAATTAGTTCTTCTCTTTCTAACACATGAATAAAGGCCCAACATTTTATAAAGATGCCATTAATCAAGCTGTTTTTTGAGATCCACCTGGGCCAAATGAGAGCATGGATTGCCACACAGAACAAATTCACATCAAAAAGCAATTGAAGCTCTGCATTAAAGATGTGCATCCACAGACAGACATCCTTTGAATGTAGAGACATTATAAAATACAAAATCCAGATTAAAAAGAATAACTTAGTGAACAAGATGGAGTCCATATAATATAATTGGCTGCATATCAAAGTGCCACACTGGTAAAACAAATTTTGTAACATATTAATCAGATGGTTTGACTTCTGTTTATCATCCCAAGTAAGACAGAAGATAAAAACAACATCCTTTCTGGAAAACCTAAAAATATTTGAACAAAGAATATGGAATTTCATAGAGGAAAAACAAACACAGTTCCTTACTATGAATTTTAGTTGCAATATTTCCACTACAGTTATATGCATAGGTCTGAAAAGAATAATCACACAGAATTTGTAATTCACATTTCAGAGTTGTAGGATTTTTAACAGCAGGACTTTGACATCCGCAGTGTTTACAATTAAAAAGTTTTCTTGAGAAAAAGCAAGGCAGTCCTAGTCATAAGCTGCCATAATATGTGTCTAGGACCTGCAGCTTGAAAGGGACTCCACAACCGGTATTCATACGTAATGTGCGCTTTCATAAGTCAAAATCTTCAGATTTGCTGCTTACACAGAGCATATGCACAACAAGACTGATCCTTACTGCATTCAGACCAGTTGTACTTCATTTAAACTCACTGCAGTGTAGCTTTTCTCTGTACCTTAATCTGTGGTTGCTCTCACAACAGGTCTGAGACTAAGACAAAAGCCTTGAAAGACATCATGGATAGCATTCACTTGCCTAAACAATAAAAATCTGTTCTCATTTCAGTTGTCATAGGGTATCTGAGACATCTGCAACGGGCCAGATGACATGGCACAAATCCTACAAAAGTGAGACATCTCCTGGAAAGCCAGCTGGAGGCTGGGCCAAATATGCTAGGGAATTTAATGTCATTAGATATTGTTCAGGCATGTACAAGCAGTCACATCACTCAAAATTAAAATATTATATAGAAAGCTATAAAAGCACTCCAAGCATATTTGCTTATGAAACTTCCTGTCCCCCCAAAGTGACAATGAAAAGCTAGACTAAAACTGAAGTTTTAATTTAATTCTCTCTCTCTCTCTTTCTAGAATGGCAATTTAAAAACAGTATTTACATGCAAGAAGAGGTTTTATGTAGTAACTTATTATATATTTATCTTATAGGACCCTTCTGGTTTATATGGTAGGTGCACTACTTGAACAAGTTTTTTTCAATATGTTATTTGGTTGATAAAATTTAAAGCCTGCTACGCAAAGATGGTAGATTCTCATTTCTTTTAAAGAAAGTGACTTTGTCTTTTCTAAGAGTTTTAGGGATGAAGGTGTGAAAAGAGGGGGGGAAAAAAGGCACCATTACAAAAAATTTAATGACTTTATCTATATAAACACATTCTGGAGTTAAAATTTTAAGTCATACTACCTGTTTAAATATAATTTATGATACCGCTAGAGAAAATAAGCAAAACATGTTTTGTTTGGGTTTTTTTTTCACAAATTATAAACAAAACAAATAATTGGACAGTTACTTTCTGAGTGCTACAAAATTAGTCACAGTGTGATTAATTGATTGTAGAGAGTTCTTATTGGATAATTAGATTATTTTCAATAAAACTCTTCTAGTTTCATTCTCTATTATCTGCTATAGAATAGCAGCATCATAAATAGGTTGATTCTCACATGAGATGCTGATTACAAACTCATTGTGTGTCATCTGATTTAATTTCATATAAGTTAAGGATGTTAAAATAATTTGATTTATTCATCTGAAAAATGGGAGCTTACATGGACTCATTTATATTTGTTTTATAGCTCATTCACTAAAAGAAAAATAGATGAAATAAATGAGATAACACTTTCCTCTCACATTTCTTAATTTATTTCACACCCCATTATGTTTCACACCTTCTGTTCAGACATGGTTTATGTCTTTGTTTGTCCCTTTAAGTCTCATCATTTTCACATATATTTTTAGTCTTTTCTCAGCTTTTTAGAGCATTTCATAGGTACATCATCCGAGTAGTTCGTTTCATTGTATTAATATTTTATTAGTGCTTAACTGATACAGCAGGGAAGGCCTGACAGTTGGACTCTTAATTACAGATGTATCACCTGCATTTCCTACCAATGCAAGACTTAATTACAGCCATTTCACCTTCATCTCCTACCAATGCTTCTTCACCTTCCAATTTTTTTTCATAACTCACCTTTCATTCTCCTCCTAATTATTGAATTTCAAAAATATTGATAATACAGACTGAAATTAAGATGTGAGTATTTGAATGTTTATCTGAATTTTGAAGGCCTGAACTGTTAGGACACTTATAAATCACCTTGATCTACTAAGTCCTTCAAAACTTTTGAGATTGCCTGTCTAAACTGTAATTTAAATTTTTTTTCTCAAATAAAAATCACACATGAAATATCATAAATCATCATCTTCATCACTAATTCTAATATTGAAAACCTTCTCTGGGCAATTAATTTCAATTTTAAAAAACTTATCTTGGTTTTATTCTTTATTTCAAACCAACAGGAACTTATCTGCATGCTATGGTAGTGACAGGCTGTGGGATGAGGTGCCTAGCCTTTCACTGTTATCTTTGAGATTTCTTGAGTCAAATGTTTTACACTTGACATGCAAGTATCCTGTCTGAATGGGATCTCTTCCCAAAGATGTATGTATGCATGCACGTAATTATTTATTTTGATGAGACTTTTACTACTGATTTAAGATTATAATTTGACCATATTACCTTAGGCCATCCAACTTACAGTGTAAATTTATAAACTTCATGATAAATACATTTCTTCTACGATATTTATTGACACACAAATATATATTATTTTATACATAATACAAGAAATATCCTATACTGAAAAACTGTCCTCAGAATTAATTATTATAACCTTACAGCTCAGTTTCTCATTTTCCACTCAAAAGCTGGTTCAATCTAAACCCCGCAGGCATAATGCGACTATGTGGTATTAAGGACTTCACATTCTAGAAACTACTAAGCTTGTTCAGATCATGACGCCACTAATATCTAATGATATGTTAAAGAGTTGAATCTATCCAAACATAAGCAGGATATTTTGAATTAACACCTTTTGCTGAACGCACTGTTCCAGTAAATACATAGGTGTTCAAATCATTGTCCTGTGAGCTAAAATAAGGTGCTGTTTAGAAGGTCTGGTTTCCCCTTGTAGTTCAAGAATCAAAATATAAACCAGACCCTGTCACTAAGTCTTTGAGAGTTCTGAAATGAAACTAAACTGTTCTTTTAGGAGTGTAGGCAGATGTTTCTTTAGATGGCAGCAGGTAGGGAATGTTGCTTCTTTTTCTTTCTTTCTTTTTTGGACCCTTCTGCAAAAGATATGTCTCATTTTCACAGGAACATGAGTGTCTAACTGCAAGTATGGATTCCACTCCACAAACAGGAGTAGAATATAACTGAAAAAATGTGGGTATACTCAAGGTTAATGTTTATGTTCAAGGAAGACCTTGGCAGTCGCTTTCTCAGCATTAACAAAACCAGATATTCCTAGAAAGAAACTTGTCTCATCCCAAGGTAAATGTGGTTAAAAAGGTCTTACTCTTCTCTATTAAATTAAAATAATTCAAGCTTGAGAAGCTCCACTCTCAACATTGACAGTATCTAGAACTCAGACTTTCCAGTAGTGAATATTGAGATACCTAATGTCTTGTATGGAACAAATTACTGGGAATGTAAAGTCCGTTGGCTTTCATATGATAAACTTGATACATCTGGCACAAGTTAGAAGTTTTCCACCAATCCTTTCTTTTTAAGAACATGAACATTTTCATGTATATGTGTACCTAAGCTCTCTAATATATTTTGTTAGGGAATTACTTCATTTTCTTTTCTTCAACTTCTTCATTGCTTTTCTCAAAATATTTCTTCAATGTATGGAAGAGTTTGTGCTCTTGTCTCAAAGAATAAACTTTTGTGCCTCCTTGAAGTAGACAATATTATGAGCATCTTCCAAAACAATAAGGACCAATTACATGACCTATGATAACCACTCCAGAAGAAAGTATATAAATGTTTTAGTTTGAAAGAATTCTGTGATAGTATCTTAGTTGTTTCCAGATTCATTGTAACTAGCTGAAGTCTTTATGAATAAAACTATATTAAGCTCTCATTTCAGCCATGTAGATAAATTGTCACGTACAAAGTGCAATTAACAGGGCTAAAACTATCTCTGGAATTTTCTTTCTTTTGACACTAGAAAACATGTAAGGCAAACAATTTCTCATTTTTACACATAAAGGTGCACCTAAACTACTTTTTCAATTTGGATCGCAAATACTGTTCTGAAGAAAATCTGATTATCTCTCTTTGAGATACTTTGGTTTCTATTATGGGTGTTTCTTGAAAAGCCATTGCCTGGAATCTTTTCAGAAGCAGTACATGCTGCAAAAGTTTACCTAATGCTCCTCAACCACAAACAAGCATTTAGCTATTCAGAATAGACAAGACCTACACAGGAGTAAAACCTGAGAAACATGCATAACATAGATATTATGTCCTTTGTATCACTTGTTCTATTTTTAAATTTGGTTCTATTGCTCCACAACATGACATAAAATTGAGAGAAATTGTTAAGTGTTTAAAACTAGGAGGTATCAATCTTGGCCAAAATCTGTTTTTTTTTCTATATAGATAACAGTTTTGTCAGATTTGCAATTTATGATAAATCATAATAAATTCATTGATAAGAGATCTGGCATATTTATAGATTATATTATTTGGCACCCACACCACATTTCATTGTAACAGCTTTATAAATGAGGTATACATTATGTTGTCCCCGCTTTAAGAAAAAGGAAGTGAGAAAGATTAACAGCTTCATCCAAAGAGTTACACAGTGCATAGTGGCTAGGCTTCTATGGCTTTTTAAAATTTAAATTAGAACAACAGCAGCAAAACAGAAATAAGCAAGGGTAACAGTAAACAAAGTTGTTTGGGTTTTTTTTAAGAAAAACTTAAATCTTTATTTGTTTACTGAAGTTAAGCTAATAATGAACTTTAAGATGCTACTTCAATTTTTCTTCACATAACTAAATGATAGTCAACTAAAAAGCTAGCCAATTTAAGAAAACGTGTGATTATGGAACTGCATTATAAATGGGGAGTCCTAAAAGGTTTATAGCACTCTACACATGGGATGCTTTTTTTTAATAATCAGTGAGAAGTATTATTATTCAAGTAATATTGTAGTCCCAAAATTACCTGACTGGACATTTGCCTAGGAAAGAACTGTGAAATAGTTGACCTTGTAAAAGAGAATGCAATACTTGCCTACAACCTCCATGATAAAAAAAACCCCTGTTATCAAGTTGGTTTGAAGATTATAGAAATTGAGACGAAATGTTAACTGAAGGGTGACTGATTAGGGTGGGTGTAAGAAAGACTATGAAAGGAAGAAATTAATCCTGTATAGCACCTGGATGTCTATAAAATGTAACTGAAAAGTATAAGAGAATGGAGAAGAAAACAGCAGAAGAAAATTCTATAGCATCGTGAAGTGAGATACAAAACAAGAACTCACACTGTCCTATGCTGCCTCCTAAACTCTGATCAAATCTCAGTAAATCATGGTTCTGTGTATTTGTTGTAGATGTTAAGTTAATTTGACATATGCTTTAGTCCACACACTGGGTGACTGGTAGCATAATGTGTGAATCTATACATCCTGTTGTCACAAATGAATTTGTGAATCCTGTTGCAAATCCTGCTCACTATGCCAATTTGTTGCGAATGGGTATCTTTACACAATTTGATTTAGTAGCAATTTAGAATTTATTTATGCCTTTATGGCAAATCACGGGATTTGGTATGATATTTTAACAGCAATCAGTCGTCAGTTGATTAATAAAGCGATGCAACAAAACTTATCAAAACAGCAATTTAGTTACTGATTCGAAGATGGCAAGGTTCACTCTATTACTGCATGGAATAAGTAGACAAAGAAAATGAAGTTACACTCACGTTAGAACGATTTGCAGAGGGATAATGGACACAGAAGATAAGGAGGACCTTCCTGTTGAGTCACTAGGTTCCCAGTAGACACTCTTGCTTTCTAAACTCCTTAGAGAGGAGTCTAGGTGCAGCTAGGTCCAATCTTAGTATCAGACTTTGTCAACAGTTTATGTCTAAGGATAGTACTTGTCTAGCAGCAGTCTAATGTTTATTTACAATTTTAAGGTGGTCTGCAAGTTTTTTAGCAGCATTTGATCATTGACTAAATTAACATTCACAGACAGTAATTAAATCACACATCTACAGACTACTTAAATCAATTCACACATGCATACACAAATATGGTTATATTTATGTGTAATATATATATATAAAGGTATACATGCTAAAATTCCCCTCAAGTTCAGTGAAATACTCACATTAAATGTCTTGGATTTCTCAACAGGTGAGGGCTGAGCCTCAAGGAGTGAAAAGTTTCAGCCCAGGCTCCACTGTCAGTCTTTGGCAATGGACCTCTGATTTTAGCAAACTTGAGAGTCTGCAAATACTGAAAGGCATCCCACTCAGAGGGAGATGCTGGTCGCAGCCTGCTGCAGTCCAGGAGAACTCAAAGGGCCTCACTTTGAAATGGTGTTTTATAGGGTCATGAGTTGATTTGCTTTAGTAATTTGTAAACTGTCGTCCTGACCACAATCCATCTGGAAATTACTGAAACTCCAGTAACCATGGTACTACTCCGCTTGGGTTGGACAATGGTACAGCTCTGCTTGGGTTGCGACCCAGGTGAGGAATGCTTCAAGGATGTCAGGGAATAATTGATCGTTCCTGTTCTGTCCCCTGCTTTAACCAGTCAACCAGTGTTTCTAGTACATGCAGTGCCTCTCCCACCTCAACCATGTAGGATTTTCTGGTACAATTAAAGGGCACCTAACTGACCAACTCGCTACACAAATGTTGAGGTTTGGCAGGAATTCCTGAGGTCATGAAGTGGTTGAAGAGAGAAAAGAAGGTGGGGGGGCTGTGCACCACCACACCTGTAAAGTAGCATAAGTCAAAATACCTCATTGCTTTCACTTAAGGAATTTCCTTATGCACCTCCTTTAAGAACCTGCTGATGAATCAAAAATGTTCCCTTAATCTGCTGTCCCAGTTGGTGAGTACCAGTGGCCCTCAATTTGCGTGCAGCAATGTCATCCACAACTGCCTTGCTCTCCATTATTACCATCTGCTTTGTGAAGAGTGTGATCAGATGTCCTGTTCTCAATATGTTTTAAGGGCAGGCAGGGAAAGAAGTGCAGCTCTTTCATGAGATTGCACAACAGCTCACAGAAAACTGGAATAAACTGGAGTGCTTCTGCTGTTTGTACACATCTTTATGTCTAGAGATAAGTAAACAACCTACTGTCATCAATTTGTCTTTTTACATTTTCAGATGAGAAGTCTGGTTCAGTCTTCTGAGGAAAAAGAAAACAAATCTGTGCCAAAGGGCCGCTCTGAACTGGTTGATTTCAAAACCATGGATTATTTGCTGGGGTAGATGTTATTTAGCCATGTAAATGTAGCTTTTAATTTCTCTAGCATGAAATAATACTCTTGGCTACAAAGCTCCTAAGATATGAGCCATTTTTATTTGTCATCTACTGTGTTTAAGAAGAATCATTGCCCATACATGGAATACCTATATGTTATTACAGTATTCCTATTAACAGTATCACCCTCCTTTCACAGAATACAACAAAGAAAGATTCCTAATAATACCTCTAGTCTCTTCCCCTCTCAACAGCCATCTGATTTTCAAATATATTTTTACTTCTCTGATCAGTCAAAATTAACAGCCTTGTTGTTTGTTTCTTTAAGTGAGAGAAACTGATAGAGTTGAGAGATCTCTTTCATTAATTTCCCCTGCAAGGAATATACAGTTTTCTTTTACCTCAAAAAAAAAAAAAAAAAAAAAAAAGTAATCAAACCATATAGTTTTTCCTTCCCACTTCCTGTATCCTATTTTGGAGTCAAGATTTAACCACAACTTTTCCTTCTTAGGGAACCTCACATTACTGTTGTTATTCTATAGCTTCATTCTTCTGTTTCTTGTCTAAGTCTGTGCTGTTTCCCTTTTCATTTCCCTCTTTTTCACTGTATTGGGTTGAGCTGAGGTGGAGTTAATTTTCCTTGTAGCAGCCCTCATAGTGCTGTGCTTTCTATTGGTATGTAGAAAGGTGTTGATAGGACACAGTGGTTTTGGTTACTGCTGAGCAGCACTCGCACAGCATCAAGTCTGTGTCTCCAGCATTCCCCCACCACCACCAGTGGGCTGGGGGGGGGGCAACATCTTGGGAGGGGACGTAGCCAAGACACCTGACCTAAGCAGACCAAAGGGATATTGCATACCATATGACATCGGCTCAGCTATAAAAGCTAAGGGAAAAGGAGGAATTAGGGGGGGAACATTTGTCTCTTATGACGTTTCATCTTCTGGAGCAATGGCTATGCATACTGAAGCCCTGCTTCCCGGGAAGTGGCTGGACATCACCTGCTAACGGGAAGTAGAGAATAAAAAGTTGTTTTAGTTTTGCTACCGCATGTGACATTTGCTTTTGCTTTTTATTAAACTGCCTTTATCTTGACCCATGTGGTGTTTTTTTTTCTTTTCCATCTCGTTTTCTCCCCACCTGTCCTGCTGAAGGGGAGAGTGATAGAGCAGCTTGATGGCACCTGGCATCCAGTCCGTCTGTGTTATTCCCACTATCTTATAAACAGATTTCTGGATAAATAGTTCACCAAATTACAGATGCTGATGATGTCTCTGCAGTTAACAAGGTGCTGTAACTTTCATAACCATCTTCAGTGTCTTTTGGTGTTTACTCTAAATATCTCTATAGATTAAAAATAATAATAATTCTATGAGCTTTTTTGGCTAGCTAAACAACCTCTTTGTTTTACATGGGTTTGCATAATGTGGGTCTGCGTAAGGTGGGTTCTCCTTTCAGACTTCTTAGTAGTCAGACTCTTTACCTTTGAATTACTACTTCTGTATATTCTGTACATGTCACCAGAAGAGTACGCAGAATTCCTGAGATGGTTTTATGAAGGCTTTTATAATAATTTTAATGTTGGTTTTACCCAAAATATTTTGTCTGATACCCCTCAAGATAATGCTTTTTCATTTCATGTTCGTGACTTGCAATCACCCTGTCATCAACCAATGTAACAAAATCCTTTATCTGCTTTGTGATCCAGCAGGTAGATCTTTACCTATTAGCAGAGGTATGGTTTTAATTCCCCAGGTGGATTGCACTTCATATTATCATTTTTATTGTTTCTTTTTTCAAGGTCATCTTATTCCTCCCAGGAGACATTCAGGTGTTCCTATTGCTTTGTACAATTCATGACTTTCTGCCATGGTAGAAATCCGTTAGCAACAACTATATCACTGTCATTAAATAAGGTATTAATGATTAGCCACAAAATGATCCACAGAGTACTCCACTAGTAATATCCCTATCACATGATAATTCTTTATTCAACTTACAATTCTTGTATTAGCCAGCATCTTAAGTGGAAATTTCCCACAGGCTACCATATCAAGTGTTGTAAAGAAGTCAGATAGATTAGATCTACCACAAATCTCTTGTCTATAAAAGCAGGCATTTTTTTAAAGAAAATATTATATCATTCTGACAGAATCTGTCTTTGCTAATCCCCTGCTTTTTTATTTAATTATTGTTTCCTTCACTATTTGTTCCACTGACTGTGGTCTCCCATTGAGGTCACACTGATGGTACTGTAGCTGTCAGTTTGATTTTTAATTATAGTCATTGTAGTCTATCTCTGTAATACAGAAGGTTGTGTTTGGTGTAAATGGCAAGTTTTTGGTAGCGGCAGACTGCAGGGGTGGCCTCTGTGAGAAGAGACAAAGGTCTGCCCTGTGCTGGACACAACCAGTCCCAGCTGGCTCCAGTAGACCTACCACAGAAATCAGCTGAGCACATCAGCAAAGATCATTGTGCCTCTGTGGAAACATATTTAAGAAAGGGCAAAAAACTTTGGAAAGAGAGAAGAGGAGGGAACAACAGAGCGAACAGCAAAGGAAATGAGCATATAACAAGTTCAAAGGAGGTACTCCTTTGTAACTACACATCTGAAGGGACTATGGCCCTGGAGGACCTGTGCTGGAACATATGAAAAGGATGAGAAACAAGGAGCAGCAGAAAGAAACCACAATGTACTGACCCCAACCTCCTGTACTATTCATTGTCTCACTGAAGGGACCATGTGTAAAAAAAAAAAAAAAGGGGGGTGGGCTGGGAAGGAGAGGAATTTGGAGTGAAATTGAGCCTGGGAAAGGGGGAGGAGAGGTGTTTTAATGTTTGTCATCTTTGTTTCTATTGTCTGAACAGTAACAGAGTCTGAAAACAACTTACTAAGGCAAGTTTATTGAGGCAGTAAGAAAGATGGGCAACAACATGCCTGTATGGAAACTCACCCAATCACTGATAGTGAACACAGGATCATAAGTGCATGGCTCTGGCACACTGCCAGGAATATTTGGTGTCCAGGTCATCTGGCAGCAACAGCCTATCGTCCAAATGACTTTTGAATGCAGGTAGGAGTCACACTGCCCCTTGGCTCCCCCAGTGGTAGTGTGATTTGAGAGACTCACACCTTACATGAATAATGTGGACAACATCCTGCCTACATTGCCAATGATGGTCAGGGGGCAGGATATCAGTTTCCCAATACCTAAATCAGTAATTAAATATTTATGCTAATTGCCAATAAATGAGATTAAATTCCCCACGTCAAGTCTGTTTTGCCCATGATAATACTTGACAAGTCATATCCCTGTCTTTATTTCAACCCACAAGTTTTCTCACTCTTGTTCTTCCTTATTTTCTCCCTCCATCCCACCAGGGCAGGAAGAGGTAAGCAAGTGGCTGTGTGGGTGTTTGGCTGCTAGCCGAGGCCAACCTCCCACACAGGTTTATTCAACCCGCTTGTTCTTTTCAGAACGAGTGAGACAGATCTGATAACTACAGAAATTTTTAGGAAAAAAGCTAGTAAGATGACAAATACTGACTTAAGTGAAATATTGATAAAATTGTTCCCTGAAAAAAGACATTAAATCAAACATTGAAATAGTATGTTTTATTTTAATGTTATTATTAATATTAATATAATATATTAGTATATTTATTAATATTACCAATTAATTTAACTAGTAAATAAATATTTATTATATTGTATTGATGTATTTATATTATTTAATATTCAATTATATAAATTTATCAATAATATTATTTTAAAATATATTAATATAAAAATATTATTAACATTAACTATAATAATAAACCAAAAATAAAATAATAAAACTAAAAATTATTTGGCATGCAACCATGGAGATTGATTCATGCAGAAGTTATTGAAAAGGTATGCCATATAGTACACATGACAACAGGTAACATTAGGGGTTTTTTTTTGGCTTGCTTTTTAGTTCTGTTTCTCAGATGAATAGGGCGTTTACAACAAATGGAAATATTTGAATACAATCTGGATACCTGAACACACACAATTCTTTTTTTTCTTCACATTAAGAAAACCACATAAGCAAGAGGGTTAAAGCTCAGTTTGGCAAAGAAAGAGATAGGTTAAGGAATGTGCAAATAATTTTTACTGGAGGGACAAGATATTTTTGGAAAAACATCTGTTAAGTGCATCGAAAAACCTCACTTCAACATGATCCCAACAGCATGATTTTGTTGATTTACAAGGTACTGTTGGGATTACACAAATAATTCTTTAATTTACTTTCCCTCTTTGCATATTCTCTCTACACTTATTAATTGCCCTAGGAAGGCAGAATAATAGAGACTTCACTTATTTTCAAGAGCACACGTATTTAGACAGATGCTGAACTTTGAAAGGAAAGTAAGATGACTTCCAATGAAAATTCTGATAGATTTTAAAGCCTGAAGGAATCAGCTCAGACTTCCACAGATGACAACACTCCCCTCCCCCCTACAGAAGACCAAAACAAGATTTAATGATACAGGCAGTTTCATCCAGAAGAACAGCTGCTATGGTTAACATCCAGGAAAGAGAGGCTGGAATGACAACTGTGTCTAGACTTAATTTTGATGTGAACTGTGGATTTGGTTTTAGGTCTTGATCACCTAAGAATTAAATCTAATACCTCACTGAGGCACATGTGGCTCCGTACTGGTTTGGCTGGTAGGGAGTTAATTTGTTCATAGCAGCCCATATGGTGCTATGTTTTGCATTTGTGATCAAAACAGTGTTGATAGCACATCAATGGTTTAGCTATTTTTGAGCAGTGCTTACACAGTGTCAAAGCTTTCTCCGATTCTCACTCTTCCCACAGTAAGTTGGGGAAGGACAAGAGGCTAGGAGGGAATGCAGCTGGGACCGCTAACCCGACTTGACCAAAAGGATATTCCATACTATATAATGTAATGCTCATCAATAAAAATGGGGGGGGACTTAGACAGGGGTTGCCACTGCTCAAGAACTGGCTAGGCATTGGGTTGGCTGGTGAAGGATTTATTTTGCATAACTAGTTTTATTTTGCTATATTTTGCTGGGTTGTTGTTTTTCTGGGGTTTTTTGGTTTTCTTTTACTTATTAAACAGTCTTTATCTCAACCTATGAGTTTTCTCACTTCTGCTCTTCCAGTTCTCCCCCCACCCCACTGAGGAGAGTGAGCAAGTGGCTGTGTGGGACTTAGCTGGCTACTGGTGTTAACCCACAGCAGAGATGAACACCAAAAATCCTTTGTTCTGAAACTATGAAAGGGGATAAAGTGATTATGCATACTAAGGTTTAGGCCTGTATGGAGATGCAATATGGCTTGGTCAGGCATCTGCAGTTGGGAATTATAAATACTGCAGAATAGGGTACTCATTGATCAGTATTGACATCTCTTATGTCAACTTTTCCTTAACTTTTTCAGCTCCAGAGTGTGTAGATGAATTTCAGCACTGTTATGGTAGAGATAAAGTAACATCATGATTATTTTTTTCCCCCAAATTGTCAAACTGCTCATTCAACATCGTGTAAAAGTTTGTCCTTATACACCAAGCTCTATTATCTAGAAAAATAAATGACTTGTTACTGAGTGTATTAAAACCAGCAAACATAGGATGCAAAGAAAAAAAAAGGGAAAAGTGAAGGACTGACATGACCTCTGTCTTTGCCAGAGGATTTATTTCTGGACTCAGTAAGTCCTTTCCTTTCTATTATTATAACTGACAATTATGTTAAACATCCTGCTAAAAATGCAAATATTTTTTGAGCATGTATGTGAAGTTGTATGCAACACTTCACCATTAAATCGTATTGACAGAAACCCATCTGGCTAAAATTACACAGAATCATAGGTTATGATTTTTTGAAGTCTGAAGTTTAGAATAAAAAGCACTTCCCTTTTTACTTTTGCCTGATAGATTTTGTGATACTTCATCATAAGTCATGATTCAATTTTACTTCAATTTTATTTTTCTTATGGTTACTTTATAATAAAAATACTTAACTTGTAAAAAGTTCACTGCTTTATATTCATTATAAACTTACAGAATTAGCAAGCAATATCTTCTGGGTTCTGACTTGTGTAATACAATCTATACCTCCTTCATTATATAGGATAATGAAACAAATTTTCAAATTTTCCTAAATTGAAAAATCTTATTGTCAAAAAAAGCTGTCATAAAACATTACCAAAAGATCAAAGCAATTTTGACAAAGTATAGGAAGTATAAAATAGAGGTTAATAGAGGTTAACATTCCCCTATTTGGTCCATTATCTCAGTTGCTGATGTTGAATCATTTATTCCTAGTTAATGAATAAACAACTTCTTCTAATCCCAAGGGCCCAGATTGGAAATCATCCATGCATGTTAGGTACATCAAAGTGGATGAAAACACACAGGTGAATAGCCTGTAAGAATTAGCCCAATGGTATATACAGTACCATCCTAATTTCTCTCTAACAAATACAAAAGAATGATGATAGTCTTTTTCTATAACTAAGGGTTCATTTTACTTTCTTTGGTAAGAGTTAGACAGCCTTGACACATACACTTGAGAAGTAGCTGAAAATTAATTCCCAATCTTTCTCATTTCTAAATAAATCTGCTTCTCATCTACACTGGGAAAAGTGTTCAAGGCCTACTTTCAAATAGCCAAAACAGGAAAATATTGAGTATGGCAGACAGATAAGCCAGCAGAATCATAGTCATGAGTGGGAGAGGAAGGGGTCTCAGCAGTGTCTTTGGCTTTATCCTCCATCAAAGAGGTCCAGTGGCACCAACAGAGCTGCTTCCCAAACACTGTCTTCTGTTGTTGATGACAAAACCAAGTGTGCTTCTTCACCAGGAGAGTAAAATGGTTGTTGTTTTTTTTGTTTCCCCATCATTAAAAGAGGAGAAGATTCAAGATTACACTAATGATAGATAAGGAGTTGGGAAGCTTAAAGATGGATACATTTCCCTTTTGAGTTCTCTTGCTAGGGAAAAAAACAGACACCTTTCCTCCCTGAGTTCTCTTAAAGATAGGCACACAGTTTCAGGGTTTGCAGGGCATTTCTGGATGTGGGTACAAGGGCTGTAGAGCCTTGTTAAATCATTACTGAGATTGAAAGTATGATCACCCCAGAATAAAATTCTGCAGCTACTTTATGACGTGAACAGCAAAACTCTTCTAGAGTAAGAGGGATTCACAGCTGAAAGAGCTTGCACATCTTCTTTTCATCTTTCTTTCATCTTAACATGTGATTGCCCCACCTTCATTCAAGGGGAATGAAGATCAGAGGTAGTGCCAGATTTGTGAAGTCTCTGTGAAGTTGCTTATCTTAGAAAGAGGAAATATGTAAAGAAGGAATTTCACACTCTCTCCTGAAATTTTCCATGAAAATACATAAAGGAAAGTTTTAAGACAACAGAATTTATTTTACCCTATTTGTTACTTATGTAACAGTTTTATTACTCAGATCCAGAGGAATATACCTTTACTTAATGATAAAGAATGTTTTATTAGATGACAGCAGTCTCTTCCTTTATTTGACACCCTTTATTGCCAAACACTGCTTTGTAGGTGTCAAGAGCATACTTGACATAACACAGTATACTTTAACAAAATGGCAGACTATAATTGCATAACTCTAGGACAGTTAGTCTGATATCTGGTACTGGCACATTAATGGAATACTCACACATGACTCAAATATTAAAGAATTAAAATAATATAATTACTCCCTGATGATTTGATTTAACAGAAAGTAGGCCTTGCCAAGAAACTTGGATTAATTCTTCAAGCAGATTGGAATGTTGGATGATAAAGGTACTTTATTCTTTTATTTAAGAAGAGCAAAACAGTACTCTATTTCAAAACATAAAATTGTAAAGATAACACCTACATTAGAAGAATTGAGAAATGGATAAGTGAGTTATCAGAAATGATTATTCATGTAGATCACCATCATGTGGTGATGTATTCCTCTGAGACTGATATCGTGATTAATATTATGTACTAATACATAATATATAATACATCATATATAAGTTATTTATATTAATGACTATTTGTTAATTTATATTAATATAATATATCCCATATATCTATATCATGTATACTGTGATCAAAAATTTAATCACTAGCCTGAATATAAAATAATATCTGGTGGTAACATTTTTGAATGACACAAATGTTAGTAAATAATGATCAGAATGTAGCTGTTGTTATACTGGGGATCTGGATCCCACGTTAACCTGTATACTGTTAAATAACACACTGTAGAAACAGAACTGTTAGTGCATAACTATACACTTCATAACTTCACTGGAGAGAGTCTTCTGTTTTTCAGTATTTCTGAGAAAGTGTTAAGGATTATAGTGGCCAGACACCTGTACATCTCTGGATAACATTCTGCGACTATGATGTAGTAAAAAAAAAAATAAAATAAAAAATTACTGTAATCCTTGGCATTATAAATTGAGTAAGTATAGAGTAGGAACTTGGTAATGTGGAAAGGGATTTTACTTTTTCTTTCATATAGCATTATTGTTAGCACTGAAATATTGTTCAGTCTTCTAATAGCCACCTTTTAAGAGCTGTTAAAATATATAAGATTTAAAAAAAATTCACAGAATTGTTTGAAAACAGATGACAATGAAAGACTTGGTAGATATACGTATTACTTTTTGTAAGGTACTGTGAGTGTCTTCCTGGTGTCCTGCTTACTCTCCTTGCGGAAAGCAACTCTGGAAGTGCAGCCAAGCACTGTCCTCTAGATTTGGCACATAGAACATTTTATGACTGTGCATATCATGTGGAGCAGATCTGGGGGGGAAAAAAAAGTATACCTTGCTCTTTATAACTGAGAAGAAGTCTTTCCAAAGAAGTATAGCTACAAAGTAAGCCTATCCACTATATGAAAAGAAGACTGGAATTACTGCTTATGTATTCATTAGGAGAAAAGCATTAATTAATAAAGGCCTCCTCAGCTTAGAAGAGAAAGGAAAATCAAGTAAAAATCAATAGAAGCTGAAGCCAAGCAAATGCAATTTGGGCATAAGGCACAAATATCCAAGAGTGAGGGCAATTAACCACTGGAAAAAAAATTATTTCACTCTAGTTAAATGCAATACATTTTTAGTTAGACACAATTATTGACTTTGATGCAATCTTGACTTTGGGATTACCGCATAAAATGCACAAATGTGATCTGTAATACACAGTAGGAGAAAGATGATCAGATCAGTTAACCTTTTATACCATGTTTTCATCCTTCAGTATTCTCAGCTGATAACTGATTTTATCTGACCATTATCCACTGCTAAAATGGAAAACTTACTTCTTAACAGAAGCATAGAATGTTTTCTGTCCGGTTTACTTTTTTTTTATTCTTTTTGGATCTTATCAAGTTTCTGATAGGCTTTGCAGAACTATATTTAGAAGGTGTACTCCACAACACTTGTGGA
This sequence comes from Gorsachius magnificus, assembly GCA_034008185.1. Taxonomy (NCBI): domain Eukaryota; kingdom Metazoa; phylum Chordata; class Aves; order Pelecaniformes; family Ardeidae; genus Gorsachius; species Gorsachius magnificus. Next base: position 41,257,132 of record CM067081.1, read on the forward strand.
AAATATCCTATGTAATTGTTAGCATTTTCTTTAGCAAATCTGTTTCCCCACTCATCAGGGATTTATAATTCAGCTGCTATAAACCTTATAATGATTCCAATATTAAATAGCTTAAATTGTTTTCCCTGGCTTTAGCATCAGGTCAGTCAACATATTTTGCATCATATTTCAAATTAAATATATCATTGTTTACAATTGTCATTTCATAAGTACATATCTTGTTTAAATTAATTTAGATTCTGTGATGTTTATGGAACATGTTTATCCATTGAAACTGTGATCCTCAGTTCATCCAGAACGGAAGAATAAAATAGACGGCAGCTATACAAGCTCCCCTGCACTACATTTGCCAATAGGATAGAATGGGACATGGGAAAAATTAAGAAGCTATACCTGATAGTCAGCTTGAGAGTCAGATTTATGAGGTTAAACTCACTGCTAGCCATGTTCTTGACATGATGAGGATAAAGGCTTTGTGTAAACAGTGCATTACCCAGCCCCCTTCCAGCAGGACAAAGGCTGGCATTTTAATGCACAACCATTTTTCCTTGGCTCTTCTTCAATGCTTTTCAGACTGGGGAACACCATTCAGCAAGTTTAGAGTGTTGCTGGGACAGTGAAAAAAAATTCCCATGTCTCTGAATGTACAATCATACAATAGAATCGTACAATCATACAATAGAATCATACAGTCACCTCGGTTGGAAAAGACCTTTAAGATCATCGAGTCCAACCGTTAACCTAGCACTGCCATCCCACCACTAAACCATGTCCCTAAGCACCTCATCTATCCGTCTTTCTAATACCTCCAGGGATGAGGACTCCACCACCTCCCTGGGCAGCCCATTCCAGAGCCTGACAACCCTCTCGGTGAAGAAGTTTTTCCTAATGTCTAGCCTAAACCTGCCTTAGCGCAGCTTCAAACCATTCCCCCTCGTCCTATCGTCCATTACCAGGGAGAAGAGGCCAACCCCCACCTCTCTACAGCCTCCTTTCAGGTAGTTGTAGAGGGTGATAAGGTCTCCCCTCAGCCTCCTCTTCTCCAGACTAAACAACCCCAGTTCCCTCAGCCGTTCCTCATAAGACTTTTGCTCCAGACCCCTCACCAGCTTTGTGGCTCTCCTCTGGACCTGTTCCAGCAAGGCAACATCTTTCTTGGAGTGAGGGGCCCCTCTCTCTTAAGTCTGTTTTTTCAGCTTAATTAAGACTGTTTCTGTTTCATTGGTGCTACATCATATGGGACACTATTGCAAGGATACACGCCCCCAGATTTACTGAACCTGATTCCTGGTGACCACTGGGAGAAATTAACTTGTGTCCTCTCTTCTGAAATGGTTATCTAAATTAAAGCAGACAATTATTTAGAGACTTACAGACACTAAGTTTCTCAGTAGTAATTAATCCTTTTAAAACCCTCAAGGAAGTCACAACAAAAATAATCTGAAACATAATCTGACCAATAAATGTTTTAATAATTATTTTCATTCATGTGAATGGAATAATGGTAGCCCCTATTTTATTACCTGTAATGAATAGATATTGTTTATATCAATTTTGAAGGCTTGTCATAGTCATAGAGACTTGAAGGCTTTATGATTTATAATAATTTGACTTTTTCAGAATTCAGAAACTTATATGGGAAATTAATAACCTAAATGAATCAGATTTAATTAAATCAAATCTATGATACCCATTTCTTGAAAGATTAAACATCCTCATTCAATTCTACTTTGCTTTTGGCATTGCTGAGTGTGTAACCCCACAAAATCAACACAGTTAGATTGGCATGAATGGTTGCACCAAATATGTTGACCACAGTAATTTTTTTACAAGCTGTTCAGATACAAATACACCTCCAGTGTTCACGAATTATTTGTTTTCTGAATTTGGCTTTCTATACTTTTATGTTTACCTTTTGTATAGCTGTAGAGAAATAATTCTATTCCCTTGATGTTACATTTCTGACCTTGTGTATATATAAAAAGAATTTATGCTACATATAGATTGCTTTTGAGACATCTCAATGTTAAAAACTTCCTTATGTGCATTCTATTTTTTTTAAAGTGACATCAAAATTAATGAACTCCAGAGTAAAACTCAAAAACTTTCCTTTTATTCTCAGTGTTTTGCCTCAATATCTATATTCTATGATGCCTTTAAGAAACTAAATTACTGCTTTATGCAACAGTCAGAAAATCCTTATACACATGCCATTTCACTTTAATAAATTTACTTCACGTTTTAAAGCCACCTTCTCTTCCTCACATTCCTAAAAGTAAGTTGTCTTTTTTTATCACCACGTTATACTTAGGAAATTCTTGTTTTGAAGGAAATAATCCCTTACTTTCTCTTATGAGTCAGTAACCAAGCTCAAATTAGAATTCACCATTTTGAGCTCCACACTCTGAACAATCCCATCTTGTTATTTCTTCTAACAGTATTATGAAAAGATGAACTGAGGCATAATATTTGAGGCTTTCTGTCATTTTCAGACTGATGTTGATCAGATCCACTGCCTGAATTTTATTCTATGAAGTTCAAAACATTGTTTTGATGTAGGTATTTTCATACCATTCCTTCCAATTCTTCCTATATCTGTTACATTTTCATCTGAAACATTGACAGGCATAAGATATTTCTTCACATTATCAGATCACCTTTCCATTATATCTTAACCAAGCTAAACATATACAATTTTTAAAGCTTTTCTCCACAAGTGAATTTTGGGAAGCCTTTAATCAACTTTGTATTCCTTCTTTGCATCCTAACCAATTTGCTGATCATTAAGTGAAACTGAATATGCACTGTTGCACACAGTAGTCTATGGGCAGAAAAAATGAAAGTTTCATGTCAAAGTGTCCACTGACTTCAGTGGGGCCAAAATTTATCTGATATACCACTTTGTAAGGTATATATGTACCATCTATAATGTAAAGATGTGTTCTATCAAGATACTGTGTTAAGGGTTATTCAGCATAACAGACAAATACAAGAGATGTGGACAGTAATAAATTAAGCACACAGAGATATGCAAACCCTAAGAGATGGCACATAATGGAGACGATAGCAAAGAGTAGAATTATCAGCTTAGTGAGAGGCTACCAAAATAACCATTCAAGTGCACCACTGAAGAGATCATAGAATCATAGAATTGTTTAGGTTGGAAAAGACCATTAAGATCATCAAGTCCAACCATGAACCCAACACTGCCATTCCAACACTAAACCATGTCCCTAAGCACCTTGTCTACCCGTCTTTTAAATACCTCCAGGGATGGGGACTCGACCACTTCCCTGGGCAGCCCGTTTCAGTGACTGACAACCCTTTCTGTGAAGAAATTTTTCCTAATGTCTAATCTAAAACTGCCCTGGCACAACTTCAAACCATTTCCCCTTGTCCTATCACCTGTTACAAGGGAGAAGAGGCTGACCCTCACCTCGCTACAGCCTCCTTTCAGGTAGTTGTAGAGGGCGATGAGGTCTCCCCTCAGCCTCCTCTTCTCCAGACTAAACAACCCCAGTTCCCTCAGCAGCTCCTCATAAGACTTGTGCTCCAGATTTAACCAGAGCTTTGCAACTGATATGACAATCAAGTCAAAGAATAAACTGTCATGAATCACAAGAGTTGTTAAGACTAGATGTACACATATTTTTATATATGTTTGTACTTATATATATTTATGGAAATTAGAGGTGACTGGGATGGAGCATTTAAAAATCTGACAAAATCATTCTAGTTTTAAGTGTTAAAAGTAAACCTTACTAAACCAGTTCATTAACAACACACAGTACTAACTCTTAGTTCTCACACATTATTAATCATCATCACTACATATATGACGCTGTTTGTCTTTAACACTTATACTCTAAATGAGCTGTGAGTATATAACACCGCAGAGTAGTTGCTGCATAGTTAGCACTGAAGGCAGTGGTCCTTGGTGGCTCTCCGAGGTCAAGGTAATTAGGCTTGAAAGCTCTTTAGAACAAAAAGGCAGAGCTGAAGCATACTTGTCTTCCTTCTTCATGCTTTCTTTTCATACTTCGCATTTTCATGTTATTTGCATCCCTCCCAAAAGGAGTTCTTGTTTGCTCCCAATGCTTTGTACCACTTTTTTTTTTTTTTTCCCCAGTCACTTTTCTTATGTATTCAGGAAAATGAAGTGCCTATTTACAATCCTCTCTCCCTTTTATCATTTGGGTGTCTTGTACCTGCACCATGTCTGTCTTTGATCCTTTGTGGTTCTGTTGGTCTCATACTGATGTAAAATGCTTATATACTGTGTCTGCCTATGCCACCACAGTGTTATAAAATACTTGTATACTGTTCTTGGTTACACTGTTTCAGTATTCTTATTTTTGGGTTCAAGGCAAGATTTAATATTAATTCACTACTAGTTTCATGTAAGCAAGCTGCTGGTCAGTATGCTTGTTGGGCTGAGCCCTGTGTTTCATCATCAGTCTGCCCTGTATTTTTATTAAATACTATTCCTATTTCCTGTTCTATACAGGAGCTCTATATTCTCTCACATAAAACCCCAGCCTCTGTGCATGTGAGCTAGGTTGGTGGTTGCCTGTGTGAGTGAATGAGTATACAGTCTCCTATAGACCTTCACTAGTCAGTGAGTAGGGGTACTGGAAGAACCCAAGACTGAAGTTGGAGACTGCATAATAGGGCCCAGGGACAAGGCACGTATTTTGGACAAACCTCAAGTCTGGTCTGGGTTTTGAAGATTTGACTTATGAATCAAAAAAGTAAGTGTGTACATTCTACTAGTGAATTTCAGCAGCACCTGACACTTGCTTTTGTTGAACTTCATCAGGTTCCTCTCTGCCCAACTCTACAGCCTGTCCGGCATATCAGCACTCCTCCCAGTTTTGCATTATCAGCGAACTTGCTGATGGTACACTCTGTCCCCTCGTCCAGGTCATTGATGAATAAATTGAACAAGACTGGACCGAGTACTGAGCCCTGGGGAACTCCACTAGCTACTGGCCTCCAACTAGACACTGCACCACCAATCAGAACCCTTTGAGCCCTGTTGTTCAGCCAGTTCCCAATCCAACTCACTGTCCACTCATCCAGCCCACACTTCCTGAGCTTCCCTATGAGGGTATTATGGGAGACAGTGTCAGAAGCCTTGCTGAAGTCAAGGTAGTTAACATCCACTGCTCTCCCCTCATCTACACAGCCGGTCATGTCATTGTAGAAGGCATGTCAGATTGGTCAGGCATGATTTCCCCTTGGTAAATCCATGCTGGGTACTCATGTTGATCTTCTTTTCCTCCACTTGCTTGGAGAGGACACCCAGAATGAGTTGTTCCATCACCTTTCCAGGGACAGAGGTGAGACTAACTGGCCTGTAGTTCCCTGGTTCCTCCTTCTTGCCCTTTTTGAAGACTGGAGTGACATTGTCTATCCTCCAGTCCTCAGACATCTCTCCTGTTCTCCAGGATGCTTCATAGATGATGGAGTGATACAATAGTGTTTTTCTAAGCCCTTGTAATTGCTCTGGGAAATGCTGAAACACACACACGTACATGGTATTATAAGGGTGTCGTAATATAATCTGAGATAGATGAAGCACTTTCAGAATATTCACAATTGCTTAGTGGGCCTTTATTTTTGTGTGTACAATATCTGCGACACTTTGCATTTGGGAACTCTTAGGAGTTTATCAAATTATAGATATTGTAGTGAGGGGAAAAAAAAAACAACTCACAATGTATTAAATCTCAATAGATAACAAGTAACAGTATCGCTCACATGCTGTTTCAAAGCACAGTATCCTAGTAAACCTGTCTGCACACATTTTTTTTCATCAGTTTGTTTTTGCTAAGGAACATAGTCTAGATATTTCCAGGAGCTTAATACCAGTTTGTTTTCCAAGTAAGATCCCATCTTTCTTGGTTACACTTATGAGAATGTATTTTCACATTAAATTGGAAACAAATGAGTCTGTCGCCATTCCTCTCTGGAGCACACATACTCCTGATGCACAGATTTAACATAGGCTTAAGGGGAGAATGATTTGTGAGAGTCTCTTGTTAAAATATTGGCAACACATCACTGAGGATTTCCTCCAGCAAAGGGAACAGATTATACCTCTGTGATCTGAATGCAAAACTACATGGAGTTTCTTTCTGTTTGCAAAATGATATACACAAATAGCAAGGAAAATATAATTAGAAATAGTCAAACTGATTAATGACAAAATATGGAAAAATCCCAAATTCAGGGTATTTGCTTTGCAGCAAGAAAATGTCAGTGAAGAATGAATAAACTACTCAAACTAGAAAGAGGTTTCCATTTCTGAATACTTGTATTGGACAAAAGAAAGATTAAACTTTATTGGTTGAAATTGCATGCAGATAATTTCTAATGTTTATTAGTGGCCAAAGTAATAAGTAACTAAGACCATTTCAGATGCTCTAGGGTTCTCACCTGCCTTCTAGCAGCCTCTGTAGCAGCAGCAAGGTAGGCATGTATTTCCATAAATATTGTCTCATAGCTGTTTGTCACAAGCAAATGTTTCAAATACCCTAAGCATATCAAATAGTACTAAAAATATGATTAGGCAATCGTGTCCTTAATTTCTGTATTCTGATTTGTACCTGAAGTGCTGAATTAGCCATTTTAATCTCTTCGCAGACTATTAATGAAAACCCTCAGACTAACAGAAGCCATGCAGGAAAACTTTGTACTTACAAGTGCCCATGAAATTTCTGTACTATAAATAAAAGCATCTTCTGTTTCTAGATACCAATTTAAAATTACTGTTAACTTATTTTAATGTTCAACTTTAATACAGCTGAGATACTTGGGCTTTATTTTTCATCTTCAGTCTTACAAAACTATTTTTTCTACCAAGTTTGTTTTAGAGGATTATATTGCTAGGACACTTATTCAGTCAGAAATTCATAGAAAAAAATTAATATTATCTATTAAAATATATGTATGCAAATATGTCCTGTGCTATCAGTAAATAACCACCAGGATAGTTAAAAATCTACAAGAAAGAAAGAGACAAAATAAAATTTTAAAATGTGCATAAAAATAAAATAAATATTGAAAACCATTGTCTTAACTAGCATGGTTTTTTACAAGTAATAAAACTAGCAGAAGAATGAGGCATAGTGTACGCTGCTGCATATCACTCAATGTAGGCATATCCAATTTGGTACTCAAGTCCCAGTGCCCCTCATGTATGTGACACCTATGAGTTTGTTTACACTTGCATTCTGCTCTGGCACATGCCAACCTAGTCCTTTGTTGAAGAATATGTGTTCAACAGGGAGTCTGGATTTATTCTTCATTAGTAAAACTGTTTGGAGTTTGAATTCAAATATAAGAGCCAAGGCACCTGTCCATAATGTGGGCACCCCTGTATGGTGTTAAAAAACTGGATCTCAAGTATTCTACTAAACATCATAAGCTTTTATGATCTATGAAGTATTTACATAAGTGTAGGCTGGATGGTCACATTTATGTAAATTGTCACTGTTCCACAGAATATAAGAAGCTCAGGCTACAAAGGATGCCAGTCTTTACTTATCCTAATGTTCAACCATATGTAGCCTAAAAGAACACTCTCACAGCAGGTAACATGGGTACCCTTCACATCATCTCTTCATACAGCAAAATCCATTCATAGGCATAAATTATTAAGTAATTGTGTCACCATAGAGCTGGTTTACAGCTGTTTATAGATGCTTTGCCTACTTTTAGTTTAAAAAAATATGTTAATGGGATAGAAGAATGACCTCTAGAGAAAATTATGGAAGGAAAACATATTGAGATTTACATTATACAAGTCTCAAGTCTTGCAGTATTTCAACAGTTAGCATCCTGCTTTGTTCATAATTACTTCATAATTTTGGATGCACATACTTATCTTTGTTGTTATGCCTTAAAATCTGTTTTTATCACCAAAATCCCCTTTAATATGAAGAGAAAAAAAAAAAAAGGAACTCTTAGTTTTGCTGAATATGATTTTTCTGACTCAAAATCAAATACTCAAAGGCCTGTACAATGTGAATATGAAAGCTGGCTGCAGCAAATCTACTTAAGAGAGAGAAGCAAATAAAAATCTTCTATAGTTTGTCTGCTCAGTATAACTTTTGTTATTGCTAAGTATGAACCCTATGGAGCTATTTCACTCAGGGGATTGAAGTAGCATACAGGCATTTTTACCCCTAGGTCATTTTTTCAAGTCTAGTTCAGTTTAATAATGACCAAACCGTATTATATCATTTGCTGGCTCTGGAATGATATGCGCCAAATGATTTGGCAATTCAAGAGAAATCCTAATGGACCTTGAACTCATCAACTTTGTATGAAATAAAATCTTAATTGCAAGCCTTAGCAGACAAGCGGTAGCTTTCTTGGCTTAGGAAAACCGGTAGTTACTTCACTAGGTATATCAGTTTAATGGATAAAAGAGCTAAAACTTTGTATTTTGAAAGGCTGTTTAATTGCTAAAAAATACAGTTTTAATCGTTCCAAAGCGTCTGTAAGTTTAAAAATTGGTATGATGGTTTAAATGAAGACATTAAACTTACATTTCTGTCCCCATTTTTAAAAGTTAAATAGTTAGGAAACTTTATTGAGTATATGTAGAGATGCAGTACAGGTTCACTTCTTTTCCCTTCCTGATAAGGCCTGGGCTTATAATACATTTTGCTTTGAAGAAAAGCATCCGAAACACAACCTTACAATACCTTTTGGATTTAATGTTTTCTGTAATGCATATTTAATCTTATATTTAGCAAACACTAAACTGAAATCTGTAAACCAGATGTTTCACCTCTTAGGTGTGTGTCTGAACCTCAACCTCCATTACCCCAGCTGGAAAACTGTCATTACTTCTCTTGGGCTAAAACAAAATTTTATCGTTTCACGCATAGTAAAACATTTGTAAGAAATGAGCTTGAGAAAGCATTATATTAGGATACTTTATAAATGGATGGTTAGCACATGGCTCCAGAGTCCATTTCAAAACCGTTCACAGCCTGAATAAAAGAGGTAGCTTAAACCAATTTTGCTTCAGGCCAAGATTCACAAAGGCATTCAGGATTTTGGATTTCCTTTTTTTTCCTTTTTTTTTTTTCCTCTGTTGACTTTAATGGGACTTGGGTTCCTCAATGACTTTGGGAAACTGCAGTCTATTTCTTAGGACTGCTACCTAATGACCAGCTCTGAGATTAGTTTCCCTCAAATGTTCTTTTAATGACTGTGATACATCCCATTGGGATTCTTTGGGTTTAAGCGTTCACTCCAAAATCTTTTTGTATGACAGACAGATGCCTTCTTTAGATACAGTCGTGTTTGTGTGTCTTGATTAAAAAATTATCTGTACAAGCTTCCCTTCAGAGTATAATTCCAGGAGAAACCTCAGCTGATTTTCACATTCTAAAAGCACTCTAAAACTCCCTAGAGAGGTGATCCTTCGTCTCTACTTGGCACTGGTGAGGTCACACCTGGAGTGCCGTGTCCAGTTCTGGGCTCCTCAGCACAAGAGAAACATGAACATACTAGAGAATCCAGCAAAGAGCCACAAAGATGATGAAGGGACTGAAGCATCTTTCCTATGAAGAAAGGCTAACAGAGCTGAGACTGTTCAGCCTGGAAAAGAAAAGGCTTAGGGGGGAATCTTATTAATATGTAGAAATACCTGAAAGGAGGGTGTAAAGAGGATGGAGCCAGGCTCTTTCCAGTGGTGCCCAGTGACAGAACAAGAGGCAATGGGTACAACCTGAAACAACGGAAGTTCCATCTGATCATCAGGAAACACTTTGTCACTGTGAGGGTGACCAAGCACTGGCACAGGTTGCCCAGGTATGTTGTGGACTCTTCCCCCTTGGAAATACTCAAACTCTGTCTGGACATGGTCCTGGGAAACTGGCTCTAGGCCGCTTTGCTTGATCAAGGGTGTTGGGTCCAATTACATTTGTCATTCTGTACTCAATTTGAGGACCAAATGACAGGATAATAGGAATGCCTGTACGTAGGTCTCTCAAAGAAGCTATATATGTGTGAGGTGCATGTGGTGGTCCAGTATTGATTAAGCTTACTGTTTAGACTCCACTGACTTTAACAGCTAGGTACAGGAATCAGCTGCTGAAGAATGGGGTAACCCCATTGACCTCCATCTGCTAGACCAGAAGTCTGCAAGTATCCTGTTATTCTTTTGACACATTTCTCAGGTCCATGCTGATGTCCTGGATACTGTTAGAGAAGTAAAATGGCATGAGACATGAATGTGTGAACAATTCAGTAGAGCCCCTTTTTTTCATCAGTTTTAATAGGAGTTTTGACACATACATGCAGACATGTAACAGCCAAATGCCTATGGTCTAGAGCTTCATCCTGTTCTATGTGTGACAGTAAGGCTTGAAGCAGCATTCAAATATACATGACAAATATATTCATAACTGACTTCCTTATATCAGAATTGTATGTGCTTCTCTAAAATATTCAGATAAAATAGCCTTTGGGGGAGGGAGAATCGAAGTCACAATCTACTGATCACAGTATCACAATACTACTGATTTTTCAACTATCGATTTATCTGGTGAAACTGGCTAAAGTTAGTACCTGAATTAAATTTATCAGGGTAAAAAGTCTACAAACAGCTAAGAAAATCTATTTCAAAGCATTATGTAGATTTTAATTGTTGCAGTTTAAAAAAAGGGGAGGTGGTTTGCTTTTTTTTTTTTTTTTAAACTAACCTGGAAGAAGATTTAAACCTTCAACATGTGCAGTATGGGAAACATATGGTCTAGTGTGCATGCATATTAAAGATAATTTTTCATCTGGTCCTGGGGATGTGAAAATGCCTATAATGTTCAGCTTTGCTCTAACAAAAGCTAAGTGACAGAGAGATTGGACACTGCTGCCTGGAGTAGAAAACTTGCCTTTCAGAACTAATTTTATTTGACCATCTCCAGCTTAAACAACATGAGGTCTGATATGGCTATTAAAAGCTCTCTAATCTTAATTGAAAAGCTACTGAAGAACATAGTGAGAAGTAAGTATGCAACAAGTTGATAGAGAGGGAAAAGTCATCTATTGCTTAACTGAAAAAATAGATGGGAAAGTGGGAAAGTTCTAAAACTAGCTCAGGCTTAGGGCCTCACTCATATTACTGAGCAGAATACTCATCCCCACTAGCAGAACTGTAAAATGACTGTACAAGTTTAGAAAATCCAGCCTTCTCTGTTCTGCATTCACTTATACTTTAAGCAGAATGATGTGTCTCTTCTCCCAGCACAGGACAGCAGCTCCATAAGGGACAGGGAGCATCAGGGGCTCCTCATGGGGTCTGGCAGAACAGGGCCCATCCCACTGCCCCAGCAGGGCAGTCCCAGAGACTGTGGTCATGTTCAACCAAGAGTTGAGGTCAGCAGGTACTCATGGCCCCAGGCCGAGCTGAAAAGGGGTATTGGGCTTCAGGAATGGTTGGGGTGAAGTCCCAGGAGAGGCTGGCTGGGGCCTGTAAGGCCTGTTAGTGCCCTGAGTAGATCCTTGACAGTCTTTGCCTCTACCCTGAACAGCTTGCCTTGTACTGGTGGACCTGAGATTAGGAAGCAACCTCCTGTCCAGGTCTTAACATGTGTTACTTACCAATTTTCCGGATCAGTTAAAACTAGACATATTTAAGCTCATTTAGCTAAGCCTATGCCACTCAAATAGGGAACGCTGCTCTGAGTCATATGTAAATCTAATTTTTAACTACCTGGTGCATACAGGTTTCTTTTTCCTATTAGGCAATCATCAGCTGGTGGCATTACTTTAAGGCATGAAGAAGTATTATTCTCTACCTTCCAAAGAAAAACAGAACTTGTAACAGCGTATACCGTCTAATATAGGAACCAAATAGCACACTGTTCCAGGCTGGGTTCACATCTCCTCATCTTCCCAAAACTTAAAAATAGCCAAGTGTTTGGTTTAGATTAATGAATTCCAGGGTTTGAGGAAAAATAATGAAACATTGATAAAGATCAAAGTTACTTGCCCCTCTCATTTCTTCATGATCTCTCTGGAGTTCCTACAGTTAGGTGTAAGTCTTTGGTCATCATTTTTCCTGATGAAATGAATGTTTCTGTCTAGACCAAAATAAACTTCAGTCCTCTTACAAATGCACTGATCACTTCTTATAGCCTAATATGTGTAATACACACAAAAATATACTGTCTTCTCAGAATTAATCAGTGACCAGCCAACTTCCCAAATAACAGAGATATTTTTTGGGATAAAGCACAAGGAAAACCAGTATAGATTAAAGCAATAAATAGCTTTTTCATATATTTAAGAGTTAATACCTATTTACCATGTAGGAAATTAGCAGATTAAGTCCACAAGTCAGTTAATAGGTGTAGAATGATGGTCCATGAAAGTGCTTAGCTGTCTTTTTAGATTGTTTTCTTCCTGTCTTTCTCAATTTTTGAATAAGATGAAAATAGTCCTCTTTTTCAGTCATCAGTAAAAAGATGCATATTGTTTAACCAGTAGGAGAATTTGCATCCAGTTTTCTTTTCCACGTCACCAAAACTCTGATTTTGTTTCCGGTGCTTAGTCAGGAATTCAGTAACTAGCATCCCCTGGAAAACACCTGTATCATACAGTGTAATTCAGTATATTCCAGTGCTGTATTTCTCAAACTTTCCATGTGTCCAGAGCATCCATTGCACCTGACTGGAACAGTCCATAAATATTCTATGCTTTCAGAGTACAACATCTGGCACACTCATTATTAGCCTTTCACTCCACATTTTATTTATAGTATAATTTGGTAATGCCTCTTCAGTTCAGACATGATCCCTGTGCCAAAATACATCTTATTAGTATTTGCAAACTATAGACTGATACAATGATTGTGTCAAAGATGTGCTTAACATCATCCCTAGAATACTGAGGACCATAACAGATATTACAACTGCCTCGATGTTCTGTTTTATTAGTGCTAACAGCTGCAAGTGTTGCATGTTGCAGTAGTCTGAGCTGAGACTTACTGTATTTTGACACATGACTAGTTAACCTAAGTTCAGAACTGGTACATTTCCTTAGGAAAGTGTTAAACTACTGTTAGCACTTAGAATAGGGAAAATTAGCTTTCTTTTAACTCCATCTGGTACATACTGAGATACAAAATTGTTACTAATAAAACACTGAATCTGCCTAAGCGTTTATATAAAAGTAGAAGGTGAAACAATTTCTGGGAAAAAAAGGATAATAATGAACTATATACTTTGATAATTGCAAAAACAGAAAAGACAACAGAAAGACACAAATTATGTTAAATGGTGGTATAGTAACATAATGTGTTTTAGTGGAAGTATGTCTGATGATTCTCACAACTAGAATTCCAATATATTTTAGAGAGAACTGTGTATATAAGGAAGAGTTAGCTGGAGGTAGAATTCTTATTAGGATTTTAAATAGCCCAGCATTGTTGGGTAGATGTAATTTACCCCATAATAAAAGAAAAAGAAAAAAAAAAAAAAAAAAGAAAACCAAAACAAAATTAATCAAAAATAGGTGCCTGCTTCCTTTAAGCCACTTGAAAACTGCAAACCTACATATCAGACAATGACACAAACCTTATTAAAGAATATAATGGTTCGGTTTTTAGTTAAAGTAGCAAGGAATTAAAAACAAAGAAGAAACGACAGATGGTGTATGACTAGAGACCTGCAGGAATGAAAATTTCCTGGACCAAATCTCAAGGTACTCAGAAACACAAGATACCATTTATAGAGGGATTATCTCTCAGAAATCAAACACAGCCAACCATGCACCAACTAGAGGAGAAGCCATCCTTGACCTACTTGCAAATAGAGAAGAATTGATGGAAAATGTGAGAAAGATAGTGAAATGTAGAACCAGTCACAATGAACTAGCTGAATCTCAAGAAATAATTTATGAGTTCACAAAGCACAATGGTACAAGGGTACTGGATTTTAAGGAAGAAAATTAAGCTCAAATCCAGAACAACTGAGGAGCCAGGCAAATTTCTGGACAGTTTCCCAGGACACTGAGGGTGAAAGAAGCTTCCCAAGATATTTCACGCTAAGCCATTTGAGACAGTAAGTGAGAAACTCCTGTAGATTATCTGCATGAGTTTATGCAGTTTTCAGTGCCCATGGTCCCACTTATCCACTGCACCTTATTCTTCCTTTTCCTGCTCAGCTCCTCTCCATATTCAGTGTCCCTCCCATACATCTGTGTAGCAGAACCACATAGATACCAATGCCAAGTGTTTAATTATAATAGCATATCCAAAGTTCATCCGTGCAAATGCCTGTAATAATTTGGGCCTAGCCATCCAGAGAGCAGTAAAGAGAAATAGTAAGCCTAGATTTAGAGAATTTAAACTACTTTAAAGAATGGAGTTTTCCAAGCCAAAATAATAATAATATTAATAATAACAACTGAATTATAATGCAATTAGTTTATGACGAACTGCTGTAGATGTGATGTATATGGAACCTAGTAAAAATTTTGACAATAGAGTGAACTCCTGCTTCCAAACTACACTTGAATGAATGAAATATGATTTTCATTATTTGTACTGTAAAATTAATAATACTGTAAATTTAGAGAGCTTCTATCCTACTCTGATTTTTTTTCACAGAGGAAAGGGACAGCAGAAACACTAAAGGTCAGAAAAGATTGTAGGTTTTTCAGTCACTCTTCTCTTCTGGTTGCTTGTTGATGCATCTTCTCCAGAATAATGGTTTGCACTGCTGAGATAAGATGTGTAAGTTTAGCATTATAGCACTTCCTAAGCACCTTTTTCTATTTAGATCAGCTGAAAAGTTGACTAGAGTCTGTCTTATTTTGGGATTGCTCTTTCAGCTAGGATGCAATCGCAAAACAAGACCTGTCCTCAGGCTTGCCACCTTTGAAGTAGATGCTGGTCAGAGGACAGGTTTATTCTTATGTACTTCTTTTCTCCTGAGGTTACAGTCATGCTCACACCTTCCTCCAAGGTTTTACTGTAATCCATTAACTTGATACATAATGACAGTACTTGCTTTTAACACTTCTGTCTGAGAATGGTTAATCTGCCAAGGTATATTAAGAACACTGATGTCTTGTGGGTATTATTAGACCCTCTAGTCACCTGGGAAGTGACAAATGTACTATTTATGAAGGGTGAAATCAGTGGCTGGACAAATGCTTGGGGAGTAATCCTGACTAAAAACACAGTTTTCCCAACAAATGAAATCCTTCAGTTTTGTAGAGAAGGTTTATGCATAATTCTTTATAAGTTGAAAACCACATCTCAAAGAGTTAAAAAAAAAATGTGTCCAGAGGGAGTTTGAGGTAAATTAAACCAATAAACTAAAAGCACCAGGGCCCATTCTCTGAGTCACATCAGATGACTCATAACAGCTGGTTTTCATACTATTAAATTCTTACACACTCCAAAGAAAGTATGGACTTCTAATTTTTCTATTGGGAATGGCCCATGACCTATGCTAACTCTCAAGCATTTAATATAAATTGTTTGGGAGATTGCTGGTGAGAAAAAAAACAAAACCATGCCAGGAAATAATTAAAGCAATTTAAAACATTTAGTGATACATGTGTGTAAGTAATAGAGTTACAGTGCTCAGGAGTGCTCTTGGTACTCTTGAATGGAGATCACGCAGTTCAAACTATTGCTTATACAGAAGAAGAGAGTGCAGCTTTTTCTAATTCTTGATGTATCAGATGCCACATCAGGCAAATACATTTGGGGACTACAGAACATTTGGAGGGGGTGCCTTCTAAATTTGACTTACCTGGAGTAAGAGTAATTGTGACAGTGGTATAAAAGCATATTAAAACTATTATTGTAGAGGAATGATTTCTTTATTGAAAGCAAGATGCACTGCAGTTTTACTGCTTCATGCTGAAGATCTCTCACCTTGTCAAGCAGGTTACAGGGAGACCAATAGCTGCGTAGATTGTCTAAGGTGGAACTATGGTCCAGAAAACTACAGTAATTTTAATCTCATATTAAATAACCAAATGGAAAACTCGGGTTGTGGCTGTATTCATAGCAGTATACAGAGGGCCAGTGCTAGACAATATTTGGCATTAGAGATTTAAAAAAAAAAAAAATTTTAATAGATTGAAAAATTTATATTAAAAATAAAATGTGGTATACAGAAAACATTTAGCAGTCAGAGAACAAAATATCTCATGACTGAAAGAGTTATGGAAATAAAGGAAAACCAACATGTAGATTGGAAAATAGTTTGTACTGTTAATTCCTAGATAATATCTCCAAGTTTAGCATTACAACACTTTCAAGAGGATCCAAAGGAAAAACGTGAGATGTTGTCATAGTCTATGCAGCAGAACTTTCTTTCTGGCAGAATCTGCTGTCACTGTACTACAGTACATTCTGGGCTTTACAATATTACTGGAAGTTCAGAAAAAAAAATGGACAAAAGTATCAGTAAAGATGAATTAATAAATATAAAAAACTGAAAATGTGTAGAAGAGTGAAATGTTAACAGCATACAAGTATTTTTACAGTGTGTATTACAACATTTTGTAGGTCTGTTTGTGCTGTCATTATCACCCTCAGTTTATTATTGATTGAAATTTTTGATTACTACAATGGAAGTTGATTGCATTTTTCATTTTGCTTCATTGAGTAATAGATAATTGGACATTTCTTATAAAATACAAGGCTGTATAATAAAATGGCTGGGAAATATTTCCCCATTTTTTCTTTCCTTGATGTATAAATTTTTTGGTTTCTTTTTTTTTTTTTTTTCAAGTAGGAAAAAAATCAGATTAAAATTTGTTTATTTCTGCTTTTGTGTAAAATCAAACAAATATATCTATTATATTTCTGTTCTGGCTTTTTTTTTTTTTTCTTTCCCTCCCCAAAAGAAACAAAGTCTTCTCAAAAACTCATTTAATTTAAAAGTGAGAACTAATCCCTAAACAGTTCATCTGCTGGACATCCACAAGTCTATGGGGCCGGATGGGATCCACCCAAGAGTGATGAAGGAGTGGGCAGAGGAGCTTGCCAAGCCATTCTCCATCATTTATCAGCAGTCCTGGAGAACAGGGGAGGTCCCAGATGACTGGAGGTTGGCAAATGTGACGCCTCTCTTCAAGAAGGGCCAGAAGGAGGATCTGGGGAACTACAGACCTGTCAGCCTGACCTCAGTACCGGGGAAGATTATGGAGACGTTCATCTTGAGTGTGCTCACCAGGCACATGGAGGACAATCAGGGGATCAGGCCCAGCCAACATGGGTTCACGAAAGGCAAGTCTTGCCTAACCAACCTGATTTCCTTCTACGACCAGGTGACCCGCCTGGTAGATGAGGGAAAGGCTGTGGATGTTGTCTACCTGGACTTCAGCAAAGCCTTCGACACAGTCTCCCACAGCATTCTTCTGGAGAAGCTGGTGGTTCATGGTGTAGACGGGTGTACTCTTTGCTGGGTTAAAAACTTGCTGGATGGCCGAGCCCAGAGAGGCGTGGTGAATGGAGCTAAATCCAGTTGGCGGCCGGTCACAAGCGGTGTCCCCCAGGGCTCAGTTCTAGGGCCAGTCTTGTTTTATATCTTTACCAATGACCTGGACGAGGGAATTGAGTGTGCCCTCAGTAAATTTGCAGATGACACCAAACTGGGTGGTAGTGTTGATCTGCTTGAGGGGAGGAGGGCTCTGCAGAGGGACCTGGACAGGCTGGATCAATGTGCCGAGGCCACCTGCATGAGTTTTAACAAGGCCAAGTGCTGGGTCATGCACTTTGGTCACAACAACCCCATGCAAAGCTACAGGCTTGGGGAAGAGTGGCTGGAAAGCTGCCTGGTGGAAAAAGACCTGGGGATACTGGTTGATAGCTGGCTGAATATGAGCCCAGGTGGCCGAGAAGTCCTATGGCATCCTGGCTTTTTTCAGGAATAGTGTGACCAGCAGGAGTAGGGAAGTGATCATGCCCCTGTACTCGGTGGTGGTGAGGCCGCACCTTGAATACTGTGTTCAGTTTTGGGCCCCTCACTCCAAGAAAGATGTTGCCTTGCTGGAACAGGTCCAGAGGAGAGCCACAAAGCTGGTGTAGGGTCTGGAGCAAAAGTCTTATGAGGAACGGCTGAGGGAACTGGGGTTGTTTAGTCTGGAGAAGAGGAGGCTGAGGGGAGACCTTATCACCCTCTACAACTACCTGAAAGGAGGCTGTAGAGAGGTGGGGGTTGGCCTCTTCTCCCTGGTAATGGATGATAGGATGAGGGGGAATGGTCTGAAGTTGTTCCAGGGCAGGTTTAGGTTAGACATGAGGAAAAACTTCTTCACCGAGAGAGTTGTCAGGCTCTGGAACAGGCTGCCCAGGGAAGTGGTCAAGTCCCCATCCGTGGAGGTATTTAAAAGAAGGATAGATGAGGTGCTTAGGGACATGGTTTAGTGGTGGGATGGCAGGGTTAGGTTAAAGGTTGGACTTGATGATCTTAAATGTCTTTTCCAACCTAGTCGATACTATGATTCTATGGTTAATAGTATGAGAAAAATATGTTCAATGGAAGCTTTATACAATGTATTAATTTGTTGATTACAATTTCTGTTTCATCAAATCAGCATTTTTCCTAAAAAATATGATCAGATTCTATACAAAATCCTAAAGTTTCTATAGATGCAGCTAAAACAGTGATTGTGATTATGAATAGAAAAAACCCATTAGATGCAAATTTGAATAATAAAAATAACTATTCATTTTTCAAACTATAATGGACAACATTTATTAATAAAGGTGGGAATTAGGAATATTTTACACATATGCAAACACTTTTTACATACATACATACATAGGTAATCTGCATTATTCTATCAGTTCGTAGCACAGCTATGGCAGTTGTAAGCTTTGTCCTCTGGGTAAGATGAAACCAAATATGGAAGATGGAAAGACGTTCTTGTTAGAAGGAAAAACATTTCATAAAGCAGCACTCTTTTGACAATAAGATTGATAGGGTGATGGAATAGGATTTTTTCCTACCTTCTATTTCTCATTTCTTTTCCATGAAGGGAGAACATGCTTGGGAAGAAGGACTTGGTTTGGATTTTTTGTTCATCTGTTGGAGTTTTTTTCAGCTTATTATGACTTTCATGATATTATTAGAATCCTGAAAAAATCTGTATTCCATCTTTTAATGTGAATATATATCATAAATTCTGGTTGGTTTTGTGAGTATGGATAAATTACCATAGCTTGCATTCTCAATTTCTGTCTTATCTTCTCTGCCTTTTATTTTAAACACTTATTTTTTTTCCTTTCTCTCATTATTGTACAAAACTGGTAGACCCCCACAGATATATTCTTGATCCCTCATAAAACCCCTTTAGTTCACTTTGGCTATAGATATCATTAATGATCTATCAGGCATAGTCAGTGCAGGAACCCTGGGACGGGGATTGTCGCTTATTAAGTGGATTTGTTAAGAAGATTTTATTTTCTGTATTATTTTTGTTACAAAGTTCAGACATCAATTAGTATTGAATAATTATTGCAGTTTGCTGTCTTATCCTCATTTAAGCATATTTCAATCAAAACAATGACTTAATGGAGGATCTGATACATAGTGATGATGATGTAAACTGGCATTACCAGACAAAATTAAATTTAAATCAGCTGAGAACCGAGCCTTGATTCTGCAGGTGAGATTGAGTAGTATTTTCCAGATGGTTTATACCACTCTAAGAACAGAACACAGCTGTAAACCCAGTTTAATGTTTGTCATTAATCCAAATTCATAGCTACTTTGTACAGAAAAGCAACCAAAGTACTTACAGTAAATCAGTGAATCTGGGCCTTAAGCTTACAAAGACAAGACCCAATCATATTCCTCGGTAAGTTAATGTATTTTATTTTTTTTTTTCTTTTTCCCTTCATATCATTAATGGAGAGAGATTGGGAGTCCATTGTCTGTTACCAGTTATCAACTTCCACTCTGCATGATCAACAGCTTCTCTGGTACATACATTTTATGTATGTCCTACATATATCTGAGCCAGGTGAGTAGTAGATTGGCTTTACATGGGATTGTACAGTACGCTCCTACTATCCAAACAGAAGACTAATATTCTTTTACAAAAGGGACAGACATTGGCTTTGTCACTTAATTATTTCACCTCAAAAGAATCATCTTAGATCTTCCAATCCTTTAGTGGCTCAAACAACATATCTGTCAATGTCCTTCTAGATTAGGGTGATACAAATTACATGACTGTCCACCAGCTGGTTTTATCTGACCCACTAGACCAGGGGACCAAAGAGGGCACTTTCCCACCTGCTTGATCTAGTTCAAGAGTTTCTAGTTGCATGCTTCGCTATCACAGTTGACCACTTCTCAACAGTTCTTGGCACATCTTGATAAACATGTGTGCCAAAGATTTAATGTAACTTTTGCCCAAACTGAATCTGAAAGCTCATTCCTGCAAGATCAGTAATGCTGACACCTTTCAATATTAACTTTACAATTGCTTTGTGTTTTTAGAAGTTTTATAGCACCATGAAAAAGGAATGAGATTACTTTGACTGAGCAATCTGAATGGCAAATTATGTTCCTGTAACAGAAAAATAACTGCCAGAATGATGGAAAAGGCCAGTAGAATTAGTTATGTACATGTGTTAGATGGGTGGAGACATTTTGGTTCAAAAATTACTGGTGATGCTAGCAGAATTTTTACCCAGGCACTCAAAATGGACTTTGAAATTTTGCTTCACATGACTGTATGAATCAGAAATCCATGTATTCAATGCCATAATATTTTTTTAATTGTAGGGCAAACATTACTATAGAAAAGACATATCCCTTTTTGATTTTACAGGAAGTTAGTATGTTCACACTAGACTAAAACTAAACAAAATACAATTAAACACATTTTGGTTCCCCTCTAGATGAAATGACATCTTCAGTGAGAGTGAAAATGCAAGTTATGTCTTTGATCTTTTAAGATAATGAGTAAAATTAATACCCATGGGCATGGGTGAGACTATAGATCGTATAACAGCTTATAGTAAGTTTCAACATGTACATTGCAAAATAGTGTTCTTCACACTACCACACCATATATCTAAAAGGAAAAGCTCATTGTTATTTTAAACTTTCTAGAGAAAACAGTGTCTTCCCTTTATGGTCTTATTTCACTTGTTTCTTCTCCATACACTGGAGATGAAAACAAATAATTTAAATTAACAAACTGACAATAAAAAAGACCTGTTCTGAATGCTGCCCGCAGGTCTTTACAAAAATTAGCACTGAAATTTTAAGATTGCTCTGTCTTGAACATGAATCCCAGTTTAAAAGTCACATCTTTACTGGAAACTTATAAAAATTTGAAATGCTCCAATAATTTTAAATCTTGTAGAAGCCTAGCACCTTCCAAATTAAAGTGCTAATAAAAAAATTAGCACTGAAATTTAAATCTCCATGTGCAGTGTAAAATGATTTAAAATTATTGAAGCCTTTCAATTTTTTATGAGGTCTCTATGTAGAAGTGAATCAAATGGCATTTTCAGTACAATAGAAATAAGTTAGAAAAGGAAACAAAGAAAGAAAAACTGTCATCAACATAGCAGCGTAGTATGAGGACCTTTCCAGGGTGCTGAAGAGCTTTGAAAGAACAACTGCATACTGAAAAGTGAAGCAGATGCAGTCTTCTGTTCAAAACATTTTAGTAGGGCTCAGGAAACGTTACTTTTAGGTTGTGATTTTGTGGAAACTATTTAATTCCTCTGAATATCTGTTTTTTCCTTTCTTATTTAGATATTAAATTCATTGGGACAAGAATTTTTTTTGTGACTGTTATTCATCTGACTAAATGCGGGTATCTACCATGTCAACATCCATATCTAAGCTGGTTATCCCATATATAATATATAATTGTAAACTCCTACAATAAGGTATAGATAGGAATCACATCCTGAAGAAGTCTATTAGTCTCTGTATTGGGTCGAGCAGCATAGGGATGTGCTTTCTAATGGTATGTAGAAAGGGGCTGATAACACACCAATGTTTTGGCTAATGCTGAGCAGTGCTCAAACATCATCAAGGCTGTGACTCCAATATTTCCCCCTCCCCCCAGCAGTGGGCTGGAAGAAGGCAAGATCTTGGGAGGGGACGTAGCCAAGACAACTGACCCAAACCAACCAAAGGGATATTCCATACCACGTGATGTCAGCTAAGATATAAAACTAAGAGGAAAGGAAGAGGAGGGGGGACATTCATCTTTTGTGATGTTTTGTCTTCAGGAAGGAACAACTATGTATACTGAAGCCCTACTTCCCAGGAAGTGGCTGGACATCACCTGCTAATGGGAAGTAGAGAATAATAAAATCTTGTTTTCTTTCCTTTTGCTACTGCACACGGCCTTTGTTTTTTGTTTTTTTTTACTTTATTAAACTGCCTTTATCTTGACCCATGAGCCTTTTGATTTACTTTTTTCTCCTCTGTCCGGTTAGTGATATGTCTGGAGTGACAAAGGAGCTTTGGTGGGCCCCTGGCAAAGGGGGAGCCTAAAGTAACTAGTTTAGATATTGACCACAGTATCTAAAGTTGAGGGAAATGAAGCTAATTTGTTATTATCTTGTCTAATTGTTAAGACTTCCAGGTATTCCTGGAATACCTATTATTAATAGCCATAAAAAATTCAAATAGAGAATCTTAAATCATCTGAATCTGCAAGTGTTAAGCAGTGACTATCTTTAGAAACAGTGAACATGCAAAGATCTCTCAGTAAGATGTTCACAGATATGTTCCTGCAGTGAAAATAAAGAAAATACATGGGTTAACTGTAGCAAATTAGATGGCTTTTTCTTTTTCCATAATATTCACAGTAAAGAGAACTAAAGAAGGAAACATACCACATATTTGATGCACTTTATCTGAAAGTATGAATAATTTTCTTACAGAAATAATAATAGGAGAACCTGAAGAAAATCCAACCACTTCCAATGACCTATTTCAATCTGAAACCCACAGGTTTTCACTTATCTGGTGTAAATATCTGATACGTATGCAGAAAGACCTGCAAAAACATATCCCAGCTTCTTGTTCCTTTCCACAAAAAATTCAGTCTACTCATATTGATCTACATTGGTCTGTATACTATCTGAGGGACCCGTTTCTGGTTACCTTATTACAGATTCATCCAATAATAGGTGTAACACTTTTTCTAGATGTTGCTAGGTCTAAATGCCTAGGAGCTGAATTTTCAAGTGGTGTTTTTTTTCCTGTCAAACTCACATATTTCTCAGATGTGCTAGTTGTTGAAAGTGTGACTTTATTATGCTTACAGAATACAGATAATTTTTAAATATATTTGGGTACTGAGGACTGTTATTATTTGCTTGCCTTTATGTTGAAAATTAAGTATATGCAACTGAATGTATTTGAGGTGAAAACAAAAAAGCAAACACAAAGACATAAGAAATGTATAATTTACCCCATTCACAATGATTTTATGAGTCACGGACATGGGGAATGGGTAAATTATGTTTTGCCAAATTGAAATTAGGGCAAATGCATTTTCTCTCAGCTATTACCGTATCTTCCCTTCTAATGAAGACTAAAATGTCTAAGGATATAAACAAAAAAAATTACATGAAATGTTTGTTCATTGAAATGGTAATTTCTAAAATTCTTTAAAGAAGACTGTGAGATATTTTCCCTCATAAACTTAGAGAATTCAAAGGTTAACTATTACAAATACAAGTTCTTGAGATAAAGAGTACTTACAGGGCAAAACACTGAAAATGCAATAATTTACAATGGAGATAGAGGGTTTTGAAAGTTTTTGGCTAAGATCTGTCCCTATAATGGAAAAATAATAGCACAGTGTCCTGATTTTGGCTGGGATAGAGTTAATTGTTTTCCTAATTGTCCTGGTTTTGGCTGGGATAGAGTTAATTTTCTTCACAGAAGCTAGCGTAGTGCTGTGTTTTGGATTTAGTACTAGAAGAATGTTGATAACACACTGATGTTTTTAGCTGTTGCCAAGTAGTGCTCAGACTGCTCAAGGACTTTTTGAGCTTCTCCTGCTCAGCCAGGTGCATAACAAGCTGGGAGTACAGCACAGCTAGGACAGCTAACCCAAACTGACCAAAGAGCTATTCCATACCATATAACGTCATGCTCGGGGGGGGGGGGTGGTGGTAGTCGGTGGTCACGGGGAGAGTGATCGCTGCTCAGGGAGTGATCACGGCTCAGGACGGGCTGGACATCGGTCAGCGGGTGGTAGGCAATTGCATTGCACATCAGTTGTTTTATATATTCTGTATATTCTCTTACCATTACTATTATTATTATTATTCTCTCTTATTAAACTGTCTCTATCTCAACCCACGGGTCTTACTTTTTTTTTTTTCTTTTCTCTGATTCTCTCCCCCATCCCACTGAAGGAGGGGGGGGAGTGAGCGAGCGGCTGCGTGGTGTTTAGTTGCCAGCTGGGTTAAACCACGACACTAATAGCTGTCATAGAGCTGTGGTTTGAATTCAGTATGAGAAGAAATGTTGATAACACACTGATGTTTTAATTGTTGCTGAGCAGTGCTTACACCACTCAAGGACTTTTTCAGCTTCCCATGTTCTGCCAGGTGCACAAGAAGCTGGGAGGGGGCACAACCAGGACAGCTGACCCCAAATGGCCAAAAGGCTATTCCATACCCTATGACATCATGCT
This sequence comes from Gorsachius magnificus, assembly GCA_034008185.1. Classification (NCBI taxonomy): domain Eukaryota; kingdom Metazoa; phylum Chordata; class Aves; order Pelecaniformes; family Ardeidae; genus Gorsachius; species Gorsachius magnificus. The sequence continues at coordinate 41,281,816 of CM067081.1, forward strand.
CAGTATATAAAGCTGGGGGAAGAAGAAGGAAAGGGGGGACGTTAGGAGTGATGGTGTTTGTCTTCCCAAGTAATCATTACATGTGATGGAGCCCTGTTTTCCTGGAGATGGCTGAACACCTGCCTGCCCATCAGAAGTGGTGAATTAATTCCTTGGTTTGCTTTCCTTGCATATGCAGCTTTTGTTTACCTATGAAACTGTCCTTTTCTCAACCCACGAGCTTTCTCACTTTTACCCTTCCAATTCAGTCCCCCATCCCACCATTTGGGGAGTGAGTGAGTGGCTGTTGTGGTGCTCAGTTGCTGGCTGGGGTCAAACCACAACACACAGAATTCAACAGAGCTAGAGTCAATTGTCTCTATGTTTGGGGTTTTTTTTTTAAATAATGTAGTGCTTGATTACCAAAAGAGTCTCAGTATCTATCCTTGAATTTCTTCTACTTCCCATGGACTGATTATCTATTTGGATGTACCAGAAAGAATGTGATTTTAGCTTAGTAGGTTTACTTATGTCAATTTTTTTAGACTAATTTGGTATTGAGAAAGGACATTATTTTCTTCCTAACATGTTGGATGCCCTAGCCATGTTCTTATTTTTTTGTAGTTATAGATGGCCTGAAAAATGAATGAATCAGAATATTGTATAGTTTATTCTATCCCTGTATTTCCAGCTGAGAGGTCAGAGATGCTCATTTAAATCCTCTGAGTCTGCTGCAACTTGAGTGAGTAGTAAATGACTGTGTGAGAAAAGAGTGAAGATACTATCTTCAGCTCTGTTGGAATAATTCATATGCAGAAAGTGCTGTCTGAAAAACTTCGAATCTAGTTTGCAGGTGCTTAAATGTAAAGCGACCACAAGATGCCCCTTCTCAGCAGAACTTTATCATCTCGGATCCGGATCCAGATCCACAGAGGTACTGAGATGTTTATTTCCTCATATCCCATTGCTTGCAAAGAAGCATTAAATACCTCAATGCCACTGTTGAACTGGCCTTAGATAATGCCATTGGCATCTGTGGAATACAATAATTATGAAGTGCAAAGAATTTCATCAGAATTAATTTAAGAATTTACCTTTTATTCTTAGATATATATCACCACAGTTAGGAACATGGTGCATCCAGGATTTTTCATTGCTCTAGCCTTTATTGTGTGTTAACCCCACAGGCTAATCTGAGCCACTACACACCAGGTTAGTCTAACTGAGACAGATTACTGAAGTAAACACACAGCACATGGAAAAGCTTTAACAGAATTTGTCATTTGCCTTTGTGCTACATATTGTTATGTTGTATTTTTTACATGTCCTTTTACAGAATGAATGAATGACTTCTAGTCTCTTTCCTAATAAGGTATGAGAAAATTTGTCTCATAATTAAAGGAAATCAAAAGGACTCTTGTGAGTTTTGAACTTATGTGATCATTACACTGTGTCTCTACAATGTAGAGGTCCTCCAGTTAGCTTGGACCTAAGTAGGGATAAAAAAACATTTAAATTGGCTGATTTATTGGTGGCTTAAATTGCTGAAAGTTCCTTTCTGATTCCTAATTCAGAATTATGTTTAATATTTTTTTCCTTAAATAAATCTTCTCTGTAAAGGAAGTTTAGTTTGCGTTATTCGTAGTAGTATGAAAATCTTACTTGGAAAGTCCAATCCAAGTGACAGCAAGATCTGAGCCTTGAATTCAGGTTTGGGCAATTAGCCAACATAAAATTGTATCTGTATTTCCATGAGAAGGAATAGTATATTGATACAAAAACTGTAAGAACAAAATCAAAATACACACCAAAGCTGTGTCTACGAAAGAAGCAAAACTGACTTCCAATATTATAGTTATAAAATAGAAAATATTCCCCATTTTGCCAATAGAAACTCTGACATCAAGAAATATTGAGATTATTTATTATTCCTGTTAAGGTGTTTTAAACAGCCACCAGCTCCAGTAGCAGGGGATTCATCCTACCTAGCCTACTGGAGATTAGCCCTATGTACTTGAGGGTCTCCATTATAGGATGACAAAGGCAGCTGCTGGTTTCCCACATGGACACACACACAGACAGACACACACACAGGGGACACAGCCACGGCCAGTCACACAGATGGCCACAGAGTAGGCACTGCCCCCAGCAGCACCCAATTTCAGGGCTCACAGCAGACACAGGCACAGCCACATCCCCTCCTCCTCTTGGGCGGGCAGAGGCAGAAGGTCACTGGTGCAGCACACACACACACACCATGCTCCAGCTTCACAAGCACATGCGCATTCACAGATCCCTGAGCACCAGCATGGACCCTCCACATGCCTGATACCTCTTCCCACACCCAGGGCCTCCTACTTCCTCGTTGGTCCAGCTTGAAGTTTGCCAATGAATCCACTCACACAGCCCATGTACACACCATGCACACCTGGTTTGGGAAAGATACAAGCAGTCACCCTCCCCAAACAGCTGGAATGTGGGCACCCTGGGGCAGTGACCTACCAGCAGAACATAGCCACTGGCATTGGATTACACATAACCAGACATACCCTTTTCTGTCTATTCCTCACTTTTTTCCTCCCTGACTTCTGTCTTCCAAAAATTATTTAATTTGGTTAGTCCCGCAGGTCACCTTTGAATATCCCATATCTTGATGGTCCTCTTATTTCCCCCTTCTTATCACTTAGAAAGCCCAGGTTGTCTCTCTCCAAAGCTGTGTCTGGGGTTCTAAATGGACCTTCAATTAGTAACTCAAGACTTTTGATCTTTGCCCCTGTCTCCTTTGTCTAACATGTTTGTCTCAGTTCTTGTTTCCCCCATTACTTATTACCCTCTTTTACATTGAAAAGGTCCTTGATCAGACAACCTTAATGAAGCAGACCTCTCACCCTCCACATAACCTTACAGTAACACATAAACATACAGTACCATAGAAATGCAGACTACAAAAACACCCATACTAGATGGAAGAGATGTTTTATCTTTCAATTTATTATTCAGATAATTTCCGGAAAAAAATACATGTATAATTGGAAAATTAAGGTGCTAATTTTGTCTGTTAAAAATAAAAAAACATTTTTTAATGAGATTTGGGTTTTGAGATTACAAGGCTACACACAGATTAAACATGATCATATATTTAACAAACTTAATAAATGAGATCAATAAAACATCAGAGAATGAATCAGCACATCCTGAATGTTACACAGTGTTATAAACAAAGAAGTGCAAGCAATCATCTTTGTATGCATTTGAACTCTAGCAAGAAGTACCCTGCAAAAAAGGAACCTCTTATTTGCTATCACTGCAGGATTTGCCAGACATTTGCTGATGATGACAATTTATCAGCTGACTGATAGGTTGCATAATTATGGTCAAATGAAGCTCATATGTGTCCTATTAAATACAACTATGTCTTGACAAATATAAGGAAGTCGGTTAAAAAGGTGAGGTGCTGGTCTTTTCCCAAATATTTTTTATAAACATATCCAAGACAATATAATATTAAATGCATCAAACATTTTTTGAAGTAGGAACAGAAACCATTGTTCTTCCTTCATATTTGCAAGTCCTTAACATATTAAGCTAGAGAAACATTTTCAGTGTGAGACTCTTTCACTCACTTTTTGGCCCAAATAACTTTTTTAATAATGCCATAATAAGGGAGGCTACTTCGGCAAGAGGGGTTGACACACCATGACTTCAGAATAACTTTTATTCTCAGAGTTAAGAATTGTCCTTTAAAATATGAGATTTGGAGTAAAATGCATTATACCACAGCTAAGTGGGTTTTATAAAATCAGGCTTAGTAAACCTATCTGCATATTGTAAGTATTTAGAATCATAGAATCATGGAATAATTAAGGTTGGAAAAGACCTCCAAGATCATCAAGTCCAACTGCTAACCCAACTTCACCATGCCTACTAAACCATGTCACGAAGTGCCACATCTATGTGGTTTTTTGAACACCTCCAGAGATGGTGATTCCACCCTCTCTGGGCAGCCTGTTCCAGAGATTGACTACTCTTTCAGTAAAGAGACATTTCCTAATATCCAATCGAAAACTCCCGTGATATAACTTGAGGCCATTTCTTCTCATCCTATTGCTTGTTACTTGGGACAAGACACCAATACCCACCTCACTACAGCCTCCTTTCAGGTAGAGGGCAATAAGGTCTCCCCTCAGCCTCCTTTTCTCCAGGCTAAACAACCTCAGTTCCCTCAGCCTCTCATCATAAGACTTGTGCTCCAGACACTACACTAGCTTTGTTGCCCTTCTCTGGACATGCTCCAGCAACTTAATGTCCTTCCTGAGCTGAGGTGCCAAAAACTGAACACAGTACTTGAGATGTGGCCTCACCAATGCTGAATACAGGGGAAGGATGACTTCCCTACTCCTGCTGGTCACACTATTTCTGATACATCCAGGATGCCATTGGCCCTCTTGGCCACCTGGGAACACTGCCGGCTCATATTCAGATGGCTGTCAAACAGCACCCCCAAGTCATTTTCCGCCATACAGCTTTCCAGCCACTCTTCCCCAAGCCTGTAGCATTGCATGGGGTTGTTGTGACCCAAGTGTAGAACTTGGCACTTGGCTGTGTTAAACTTCATACAATTGACCTCAGCCCATTGATCCAGCCTATCCAGATCCCTCTGCAGAACCTTACTACTCTCAAGCAGTAGTAAGGTTCCCAACTTGGTGCCATCCTCAATATTTCTGAGGGTGTACTTGATCGCCTCATCCATGTCATTGATGAAGATATGAAACAGAACTGGCCCCAGAACTGAGCCCTGGGGAACAAGTTTAACAAGAATTTATGTTGAAGAAGAAAACAAAGTCATTTCAAGACCTTTAAAAGGAGAATCTGCCAGCTTAAATTTAACTAAAAGGCAGAAAAATTACCATCTCGATACCTTAGTTCTCTTCTGCATTGCAGTATAGTGATTTAACTCTGAATTCTGAATTTAATTTTTTTTTTGTCGATTGGTTCACTTTGCACATAAAATAATGAATACTGTTATATTTTGCAAGTAACTTCATCCACATATAATGTATTTATTCTCAAAGCAGGTACTAGATGCAGCGTAAAATGGTAAATTGGACAAGTTGGCGCAATGTTACAGAACACAGGACACATCCCAAACAAAAAAAATGCAGGATGTAGATATTCACAGAACTGCAAAACTGTAGGAAGCAGAGGAATATTAATTAAAATATATAGATATATATCTTCAGCATTTGGATTCTATAAAAATAGTTAACAAGTAAGCAACTATTTTTAGGATCTAAAGTCTGGATTTTAGACCTCTAAGTTCCACCTGAAATTTCTCACAAGGTTCCTAAAACCTGTTGTCGATTTAGTCACACTGTCTTTCCTAAATGCTAGAAATAAATTTGGAAGTGAAAAAGCATTTCAAAACAAAGCAAACCAGGTAATTATTGCCTGCTGTTCTATTATCATAGAAGGGCAGATTAGGAAGTTCAAAATTTTCAGATACTCTCAGCAGTTCCTGTATCAGAATTTTGCATTTGTCTGGTCATCCTTCCCTCTGAGAAGGTATGTTTGTTAAATGTTACCAACTTTGCTTGTCTCTCTCAACAATCAAAGGCATTTTTCCTTTGAATCAAACTACTCAGATTCAGGAGTTCTGTTACTGTCTGTGCTGTTCTGGCCGGGAGAGGGTTAATTTTCTTCACAGTAGCCTCTATAGTGCTATGTTTTGTATTTGTGATGAGAACAGTGTTGATAATATACTAATATTTTAGCTCTTGCTAAGCAGTGCTTACACAGCATCAAGGCCTTCTCTGCTTCACACATCGTCCCACCAGTGAATAGGCTGGGGATGCACAAGAAGGGGACACAACCAGGACAGCTGACTCCAACTGACCAAAGAGATAGTCCAGACCATATGATGTCCTGCTCAATATGTAAACTGGGGGAATAAAAAGGAAGGAGGGGACATTCAGAGTGATGGTGTTTGTCTTCCTAAGTAACCATTACACAAGCTGAATCCCTGCTTCCATGGAGATGGCTGAATGCCAGCCTGCTGATGGGAAGTAGTGAATGAAATCTTTTTTAATTAATACTTTGCTTGCACATGCGGCTTTTGCTTTACCTATTAAAGTGTATTTATCTCAAGCCATGAGTTTTCTCATTGTTACCGTCCCAATTCCCCATCCCCATCCCCAACCCCATACCACTGCAGAGAAGTGAGCGAGCAGCTGTGTGGGGCTGAGCTGCTTGCTGGGGTTAAACCATGCCACTGTCCTTTTACAATTCCTAACTGGTAGGACTGGATGGCCTGTCATCTTTCCCTTTCTGCTTTTATTCGAGATAATCTTCTAGTGAATTAAACTGGATTGATCTAGTATAGTCATATGCATACAGTTATCTAGCAAGCTGAAATGTAGTATTTATAACTGAGTGCATTACACATTTATCAGTGCCAAATTAATACTAGGGATGTTGTATTTCCTTGAAATGTTTAAACGAGCCCCTTTTTCTGCTCAGAGTTTATTCTTGACATAGAGCATGATAAACAAGGTGTTCATTGCTCACAACTTTTATAAATGCTTTTTCCAAACAGATGTATTTGGGATCTTTAACAGAAATGCCTACTATGATTAACACTGGCTGAGAAGAGATTTCCAAATATTTTTGTGAATTAAATGTATTCAGTTTGCTGCACTATTATTTATGGAAGTCCTACTTCTTATTCTTCACAAGCATTCAGACATTTAATCAGAAATTTAATAAAAGAACTCTTTCAAGTCTCATGCTGCTAGAACATGTCAGAGCAATGCAATGCCCATAATGCCCACATGCTGATCAGTTCTTTTTCTGAAGTGTCCATATTAAATAAAACTATTTGGCACATTTCAAAACACATTTTCAAATGTTCATAGGTATCCTGTGGCACCAAGGAAAATATCATACTGCACTCGCTGAGCTGCTAAGTTGCCATTGAATTTCATTTTATTGTTCCTACAGCTAGTGATTTAAAAAGCGACAAATGTTAAAATTACTAGAAGCACATCTGAAAGGCATAATTGTGTTTGATTCTATGGATCTACATAGATATTGCCAAGGAATCTTTCTTAAGAATTAAATCTGATTTATCTTGTTATAAATGAGGGCAGATTTTTTTGTTCAAATTACTTCAGCTTCAGCAAAAACTCATGAAATGCTAGTGTAAAATCAAAGGAAAATTATGTAATTGAATTTTTAATTTTTGTTCTGCATACTGAAATTTGATTTCACTTCTTAAAGGTAAAAAATATCAAAATTCCTACATATACCACATGAGATATTTTAGTCAATGTTTGCTAAAACCAGGGAAATCTACGAATCTTGGCTTTTTTCCTTCTTTTCTGAAGTGAAATATTTGCTTATATCTATGGAGTTTTAAGTAATACAACAGGTATTAAAGAAAGGATTAATTCTAGTCTTCTTACAGTTTAAGACCAGTAAGTTTGCAAGGATCAGTACTATAGTAATTTATATAGATGATATAGATATAGATATAATCAGAATCAGGCCCTTCTTCCTTTTATTTGTCAGGTGGTGTTTTTGTCCTGGTGTATATCTACCTTAAATTGCCATAAAATCCGTGGAATTATTCTAGATTTATGGCAGTGAAGGATCTGACCTCACCTTTTTCATTCAAATTCTAGCTTATTTTTTAAATGAAATTGAGGTTTGCCTTAATACCCAGATCCCTGTCTTTGCACAAAATAAAGACATTTAACAAGCTCAGCATAACTGCAGTCTCTGCAGAGATCTGGATATATGCCAGTTTTAAATGGTGTTGAATCAGCAAAAATGTCTGAAGAATTGTGAACAAATTTGTCAAGAGATACCTGTCATAATCCTAGCTTAAATTTAGGGTCATGGTTGCTCTATATTACCAGAGGAGTAAAAAAGTAGATGCACATATGTCCATTTGTCAAGCACTGAGTATTTGAAGCCAGGATGATGTCTCACTTGCGTAAGTGTTACATATGCATACACTTTTATGAATGTAAAGAGGAGGTTTCTAATTTCACTTTATCCCTTTCTTGTTTTTTGCTAGACAGCAATCATCATAACTCTACTCTGGAAAGAAACAGTGTTACAGGAGTGCCTTTGCCTGCTGGCAATTGATTTGTGATGCTTCTGCCTGCTGTTAATTAGTTTTATGAATAAGGAAACATAAAGCTGTGAGTAATTTATATTAACTCAGTAGAATGAAGGATGGAGTAGTAGGATAGTCAGTGAAAAGCTGTATGGGCAGAGTTACCTGGTCATCTATCTGCATCATTCAAAATATCTCATCCTATTCAATTGCAGTCAGCCCAGGATTCCATCATTATCTGAAGCTGTCCTTCTGGGCATACTGAGAGTCATATGAGTCTTGGACACTGCTGAACAAGTAGACCCCTAGCTCATCATTAAGTCCCATTAAGAACAACAAATCAGGCATTCCTCCAATTCTCCTTTTTGCAGTGGATCCAATAATCATTCTTAGAATATTACTACTGAATGCAGAGGACTTTATAGCATGGACAGTATTTTCCACTGACTTGACCACAGGAAATGTATTGAAGTCTACTTTCAGTTTGAACAAAATGGAGTATTTTAGCATTTCACATTCAATATTTGGTGGGAACTTGAAACCCTAATAAAATCCATCTCCACTAATCTGAAATATTTATAGTTAGTGGAAAATAATGTTTACTTTTGGGTGCTATTCACCTCATCCTAAAGCAGATGTAAAAAATTTTGCTCTATAAAGGTCTATTGTTGTTCTTCTTTGTAAACAGAATCAAGCAAAGGAGTTCCAGTGATGATGGTGATGTGCATTCAGGAATGCCTTATTGTATGAGTATGGGAATTTGGGAATTTCAAATTATTTCATCTTCTAGTACTGGAGCACTGCAGATTCACAGACTTGGAAACAAAAGGAGATCCTGGTTCTGTAGCCCAGTGATTATATCACTCCAGGAGCTGAGAGTTCTATTCTCTTATGCTTTAATTATTTTTCTTCTTTATTCAATTATTCTTTAAGATAAAAAAATCCCTTGGAGTAAAGGCCTGAAAGCAAGTCACTCTTCATCTTGCCCATATTGCATTAAAGACACTAACCATTTTAGGAAACCACTTCTGGATCTCTAATACGAGACAGTCTCAGATTTTAAAAGTGCTTGTACTCTTCCTTGAAAGAGTTTCATGTCTATAGGTGACCATTGTTGCATAAGGACCTATTTTTAAAAGTTATTTCTTCACTGCCTAAGTAAAGGATAGGTCATCCACATTCTTCTGAAGTAATTTAGCAGTTCCTTAAAGATTTGTCTTAGTCCTGTTCCTCAGCTATCAAAAACAAATGCCATAACTAATTTCTAAAACTGTATCTTCTAGTAAAGAAATTAAATTCATTAAACATACAGCATCACATTTCTTATTTAGTTTTCTTCTTTCAAATGTCATGATACTACAATTGATGTCATTGCTACCATATATAAAGAATGTATTAAAGGTAGAAGTGCAGAGAAACAGATCAAAGTTTATATCTGGTAATGACAGCTTTTTCTGACGGATATACCTAATTGGAAACTATGAGCAATCAAGTATTTCTGACAGAAGTTTATGTATAAACATGAAAATCTGGTTGTATTTTTTTCTTTCTACAAGTAGTATGGTTTAAAGGCTATTTTCTGCACAATAATTATTTCTTTATCGATCGAAAAGTAGTGATTTGTAGTAAGATATTGGCAAAGATAACGAATCTAACCATAAATTGGATGGCATTTTTGTGTTATTTTTTTCTCTCTGATACTCTTTTGGACTACATCTGATTAATTAGGAACTGAAAAAAGAGTTCTAGGTACCAGTGATCATGGTAATTTGGGCAAAATAGAGAAACAATGGGAAAAAATGGCCTTCTCAATATACTGGCTGATTTATGTTTTACCTCAGTCTGTTTGGAGAACCTCTGGATGTAAAGGAGTAAGAAATAATGAGGTAAAGGTTTTAGTTTTTTCTTACATTTTTCAAGGGCAAAATAAGTGGACTCCACAGGTTGTATCTGTAGCTAAACTGAACTGTCAGATGCTACTGAGGGTCATTCCAATGAGGATGCCCTAGCTGGAAGTGTTTTGTTTCTATTCATGGTTTGGACACATATGGCATTCTCTGATGACCTTCCATGCCTCCATATTGCACTGTAAATTGCACTGGGTATCTTGGGCAGAGTGCCAGTCTTAGACATCCACTTGGAACTTCTAACATTCACCCTGACCCCATCTGAACCATGCAAACTTCATAATCCTGTCATTACTCCTTATGTAATGGGAACCTGCTTGACTTGTGCCATTAGTTATCTCCTTGTGGCAAAAGGGATCTGTGTGTGAAAAAGAGGTGAAGCCAGACAGAAATGGCTTTTTCCTGTGGATCTCAGGATCTATGTATATCTTTATCTTAAATCCCATCTGCCTGCATTGCTTCAGTTTTCAGTCTTGTTTCCTGTTACTCCACCCATCTCAGATGCTGAGGCTTCCTGATATGTCCTCCATGCTTCTTGCACTAATTCCTGATCATCTGCTCAAAGGCTGGTAAGGGTGATCCCAGAGAGTATGCTCACATAAAGAAGTAAAGAAGGAGAGAAAGGAGGCTGTATGTGGTTGTGCCAATTTGCAGAGAGAAGACTTCGAGAAAATATAGCTTTTCTGCAATCAGAAAGAAAATATTCTTTTCATCAAATAATACACACTGAGATTTTTTTTACTGAAAAAAGTTAGAACAAATTTCCAAGATAAAATATATCTACTACCCACTCATCTAAGCAGCCAGACAGCCAAGACCAGTATTCTTTCTAAGGTCTGTAACATTTCCTATGATCTCCATCCTCCTCAGAAATTACTTTCCACATACAAGGTATGGAAGGGAAGTAAATAGACCTAATAGCTCTCTACTATCTTTCACATCTCTGTTTTTTTAAGTTTTAAAATAGATAGATAATGATGAGCTCTCTTTCTCAAATTTTCTTCTTTCAGCCTGGTCTCCTGAAGAAAGAAGACTTAGGGTTTGGTGGTGGGTTTTTTTTTGTTTGTTTGGTTGGTTTTTTGTCTAAATCCGTCTACCTCTATAACTTTTCACTTGATTTCTGCCAAACATGAGAGAAATGTTAAGGTGTCAAAAACAAGTTTCATAAAAATCAGTGACCATATAGAGGAGAAAAATCCAAATTATAATGTCTCCTTTGAAAAGCTGTCAGGCAGATCTGGACAATCAGCATATGTGTACTGAACAGACACCAACACACAGACAGACATTCCAGCACTCAGTTTGGGCATATAGGTAAACACAGGGATTATGCAGGTGATATCCTGTAGGAAAATGCATTGGGAAAAAAATGACACAAATCTTGAAAATGAGATTCTAGCACTCATAGGAAATAACTCTAGTTTATTAAGATGTTAATTTTCATGGCTAAAAAATGTCTGAATAGCTATTATTTATGATATTGGGTTATGATTACAGCCCAATTTCTGTGGCTCCCAAAGGATTATATTGTTGCGGATGGAGTGAGAAGGAGGCAAAAATAATGTGGTTTATTGGTGTAAAACAGTGAGTTAACAAAGTTCAGTGGTAAATGTGACAATAGTTTATAAGATTCGATGGCAAGGTACACTTTGTTATTTACTGCATAGAGGACAGGGTCAGACAAAACTGTCAGGAAGACCCTCTCATTGAGTCACGAGGTTCAGAAAAGATCCCCTTGCTTTCTAAACTCCCTCAGAGAGGAGTCTCGGTGCGGCTGGATCCAATCCTAGTCCCAGATTTGGTCAACGGTTTATGTCCAATCCTTTATGTCACTTAGCTGAGATTTCAAAGTTAGTATGCTGTTAGTCACTTACCGAGAATCTGTTGTGGTAAGGAATCTCTCAACCTCGAGGAGTAACCGTGAGAGGTGTCCCTGCTCAAGGGGAGATCCTGGCGTGCAGCCCGCTGCCATGCAGGAGAGCTCTAAGGGCTCTTGGGCTGCTCACTATTTATGGGGGTAAGATGATTGGCTCATAGTCATAATTGCATACTGACCACTGTGCTTAGGTGGGCACATTCCACAATAGCTTTTGTATTGTTATCTGTCTCCCCCGAATCCACTGGGTGCATCCTTCACAACCAGACACAGACCACTGCCACAGGTGGTTATCACTTGAAAGAGGTCAAAGGAGGGGGAGTCAGAGATGAGGGGAGAGCACACCACCACATATGTGTAGTACAAATATTAATGTCTAGGTTATTCACCCTAACTTTTGCTTTATTTTTTGCTTAAGTTGGAGAAAATGAGGAAGTTGTTTATGGCTTCTGTTCCCATACTTCCCAAACTCTGAATAAAAACTGAATAGGAGCAACTGTGACTTGTGCTGAAGGCAAAAGGTCCTTCAGGTTCTGTCTAGACATTCTTTTTTTCATATTTGTGTAATCTGCTACATTGTTCTGCTTTGCAGATTGGCACATACAATAAATTACAGCACCTGCTATCTGGGACATGCAGGTGGCTTTTTCTTTGGATGGAAACCAGGGAAAAGAGATCTGGCATGTGCTTCATAGGGGGTTATGTTGCTCTGGTAAGGAATTAGTATGTAGCTAAGGCAGCTTTGGAATCTGCAGACTGAAAAGTGTTTGAAGGTTCTGGTAGGATCAGCAACCTCAAGCAAGACACAAAGCAATCAGCTGTGTCCAAGACCCCTGCTGCTCCTGTTACTCTTCCCCTTCTCCTGACTCTACCACTATTTCACTGATCATTTTTGAGAGGTCAGTACATTGGGTTTACATGGCAAGGTTTTGGTAGTGGGGAGGGCTACAGGGGTAGAAGCTTCCCCTATGTCTGACAGAGCCAATGCCAGCCGTCTCCAAGATGGACCCACCACTGGCTAAGGCTGATCCCATCAGTGATGGTGGTAGTGCCTCTTTGACAACATATTTAATAAGAAGGAAAAAAAAAAGACCTGCACAACTGCAACTGGAGAGAGGAGTGAGAATATGTGGGAGAAACAACTGTGCAGACACCAAAGTCAGTGAAGAAGGAAGGGGAGGAGGTGCTCCAGGCACCAGAGCAGAGATTACCCTGCAACCTGTGGTGAAGACCATGGTGAGGCAGGCTGTCCCCCTGCAGCCCATGGAGGTTAACAGGGGAGCAGATATCCACCTGCAGCCATAGAGGACCCCCACCAGAGCAGGTGGATGCCTGAAAGAGGCTCTGACCCCATGGGAAGCCTGCACCCACACTGGAGAGTCTGTTCCTGAAGGACTGCACCCAGTGAGAAGGACCCATGTTGCAGAATTTCATGGAGGACTGTCTGCTGTGGGAGGGACACCACGCTGGAGTAGGGGAAGAGCGTGATGAGTCCTCCCCTTGAGGAGGAAGGAGCGGCAGAGACAACGTGTGATGAACTGACCCCAACCCCCATTTCCTGTTTTGCTGCACCACTGAGGCAGAGGAGGTAGAGAAAACTGGGAGTAAAGTTAAGCCCAGGAAGAAGGGAAGGGTGAGGGGGAAGGTGCTGTGAGATTTAGGTTTTATTTTCTCATGTCCTTACTCTGATTTGACTGGTAATAAATTCAACTGATTTCGCCATGTTGAGTCTGTTTTGCCCATGACATTAATTGGTAAATGATCTCTCCCTGTCCTTATCTCAACCCAGGAGTTTTTTTTCCATCTCATTTTCTTCCTCCACCCCATGGTGCTGAGGGGGAGTCATTGAGTAGCTTGGTGTCACTTGGCATCCAGCCAAGGTCAACCCACCACAGTGAGATTATTGTTCCTTTTTGCCAGCATCTACCTTCTGTTGTTTCATTTCTGTCAGACCAAAAATTCATTGACATCAGACCTCATCAATAAGTTTAAAGAGTTTTCGCCAATTTAACGTGTGTCTTGATTCTTGTATATGTATGTAAGTATAGAAATGAAATAAACATTTAAAGAATATATCTACCTATTTTGTAATACAAGGGGCACAAAAAAATGTTGTATGACCTTTACTGGATAGGATATTTTATAAAAACCCACCTTTCATGTCTTTCAAACCTAAGTCTTCCTACAGGACTATGAAGAATTTAGGATTTTTCTCCCACATAAATTAATTGTGTTAATAGAAAACATTATAACTCTGTAGGAAAATAATCAGAAAGACAATGTGCATTCATAGGTTCTGAGTAAATAGGTACGTAACTATCTCTTGTTACTGTGAAGTTCTAGGAAATGTGTCAAAATATTACATTGTTCACTACTTTCAATTATTTCACAGCTGTAGTGTATTCTTTGAGACTTAGAATCACTGTTAATATCCTTTAAAGACAGAAAATTTACTTTTCATAAGCATTAACTGAGGTCTTTATTAATAGCAATATGAATCATAGTATCATAGAATCATAGAATCACCTCGGTTGGAAAAGACCTTTAAGATCATCGAGTCCAACCGTTAACCTAGCACTGCCATCCCACCACTAAACCATGTCTCTAAGCACCTCATCTATCCTTCTTTTAAAGACCTCAAGGGATGAGGACTCCACCACCTCCCTGGACAGCCCATTCCAGAGCCTGACAACCCTCTCGGTGAAGAAGTTTTTCCTAATGTCTAGCCTAAACCTGCCCTGGCGCAGCTTCAAGCCATTCCCCCTCGTCCTATCATCTGTTACCAGGGAGAAGAGGCCGACACCCACCTCACTACAGCCTCCTTTCAGGTAGTTGTAGAGGGTGATCAGGTCTCCCCTCAGCCTCCTCTTCTCCAGACTAAACAACCCCAGTTCCCTCAGCCGCTCCTTGTATGACTTGTGTTCCAGACCCCTCACCAGCTTGGTTGCTCTCCTCTGGACCTGTTCCAGCAAGGCAACATCTTTCTTGTAGGGAGGGGCCCAAAACTGAACACAGTATTCGAGGTGCGGCCTCACCAGCACCGAGTACAGGGGCACGATCACTTCCCTGCTCCTGCTGGCCACACTATTCCTGATACAAGCCAGGATGCCATTGGCCTTCTTGGCCACCTGGGCACACTGGTGGCTTTTAGTGTGAACTGTTTTTGCTTTTTCTTATTTTTTTTCAAATCCTCCTTTCCATTCTGTTGTTTTCTGTGACCCTTAATGAGCTAAGTAATAATAGTAAGTTTTAGCTAGCAAAAAGTTATTATTCTTTCCTTCAGTAAGTTAAAGATACATAGAGAAACAAAATGAAACACTTTAACAAAATGAAATGAAAAAAAAAATTATATGTATAATCTCAGTTTGCAGAATACAATTTAGATGCCAGGCTGAAAAAACATATGCATAGTATGCAGCAGGTTTACCTTCACTCTCTCTCTCTGCCCCCCATGAACACTTAACATAGTATAGCACCAACCCTGAATTTTGCCCTTGAAGTCAATAACATTGACAATGTCTATCTTGCACTGCAAAGGAAAATGGAAATATTCCCACTTTATTTTTCAAGCCTTCTATGATGATGAGAAAGTTCAGCAAATGCTGTCACAAGAGAATTGATATTGTGCAAGCTTTCAGTTTTACTAATAGGTAGAATTTATTAATTACTCTTTTTCATTCAAAGTATTCTTTTATTACAGAAAATAATTATTTAAAAAAAAAAAATATGTGGTGCCTATGTTTTCAGACTTGGATTCCACGTGGACCTTTCCTCCTAACTTGTTTGACATACACTAATCATATTGGTAACAAATGTATAGAAGCTACCTGACAGAGAAGGTTATTACTGTTATAATTAAAAAAGCTTAAATGAAACCTTAGAATTGATGCAGCATATCAAAGAAACTATGCCTGGTTTGTTGTTTGTTTTTTTTTCCACATTAGTGTAAAACATATGACAATATAGAAGAAAGCATAGTTCGTAACAATGAAATTTAGAGCAAATATTTAAACTATCAGTATTTACCAACTTCTCTTGTTTATTCCAGCTATAATATTTTGCAGGACTTCTTTTTTTGATAGAGAGAGAAAGAGATTTTGAAGGAATATAATTGTTATTATGTTATTGTATCAGAATGCTAACTTTTTCTGAAATTTGACAACTTGCATGAACAAATATTTCAGGAAAATTAATTACAAAAAGACCTTACCCTTTTCAAAATATTTGTAGAAATACTCATTAAATGTTGTACTAAAAAACCTTTAGATAACTGTATAATGCTCACAAGTTACTACAATATTTTGTGTCTGGGTTTTAACAAAATAATATTTTCTTTAATCATATCTTGACTTTTTACACTTGTCTTTGACAGTTTTTTCAGTCATCTACCTCTTCTCTAAACTCCCATGTACCTTTATGGAAATAATTTTACATTATTGCATTCAGGTGTGTATAGTGGGTTTTGGTCAATCAACTACTTGAAATGTTTACTTACAACATATTGATGTCATTTGGGTTAATGGTTTTGTCATTAACAACAAAGACAGCATCTGCAGTCACATTTTCTGTGGTGATTTTTAGACAGAAGTATGTATCAAGGATATTTTCCTTCCGGGTCTGTTAACTTTAACTGACTTCTGACTGTTGTCATATAAGACACAAGAACTTAATTTCTCAAGAATTTGGCAAAAAGGTTGCATAATTTAAAAAAAATACCTTAAATCCTGTGGTTTGTCTGCTGAATACTCATGAAGTATTGCAGGGAAAAAAAGGGGGAAAAAAAGAAGTTCCTTCATCTGGTGTGCTTACAGTTAGGTTATCTGACTAAAGGATAATCATGTTGAACAAAAACATGGAAAGGATCAGAGGAGCAATGACAAGTGGAGGAACAGGCTGCCCAGGGGGGTTGTGGAGTCTCCTTCTCTGGAGATATTCAAAGCCCACCTGGACTAAGTCCTGTGTAACATGCTCTAGGTGAACCTGCTTCAGCAAAAGGGCTGAACTAGACGATCTCCCGAGGTCACTTCCAACCGTTGCCATTCTGTGATTCTGCGTAACCCTAAGAACAGAGTCAGTGAAAAAGTACACTGGCTCAGCTACTCCTAAGGCTATTAAAAGGCAATTATTAGATCATTTTCCCTGGTGTGAAGCCCACCAAAATGAGTCAGCAAAAGAAATTCCCCAGAAAACCATGCAAACTAAATGGGGTTATTCTCTAAAGGACCATAGGACTTCCTTGAGGACATAGGGAGAAGAGAATTTTGGGGACAAAACAAAGACAGTGGGGTTTGTATAAAACTTAGCATGGTGCATTTTAAGAAGATTGTGGAAATGTGTGAAATTTATTATGGGATGTGTAGGGAAAGGGTCAAAGGCATAATGCATTAGAAGGAATAAGTTGGGGGAGGGGAGAAGGAAAAGGGGCTAAAAGTCACTGATTATGTCTAAGCAAGCTGTTGGTCAGTGCACCTGTCTGAAGAAGTCCTCTGCCTGATCACTGCAGTTTGTCCCATCTTCTTATGATATTCTGTCTCTTTTTTCTATGTGTGTGTTTTCTGTTCTGTATGTGCGTACGTACATGAGTCACTAGTGACCTTCAAGCTGGGCTAGCCAGTGAGTAGAGTAAGGGGTGTGAGCGAGCACATCTGGAGAGAGGTCTGATGCCACATAGGTCTGGGTTCAAGTAAATGGAGGAGATCAGGCTCTGGGGTCAAGCTACTGTAGAGAACCACATTGTGCTTGTTCATATTCTACAAGTAGACTTTAATCCTGATCAGCTGAAAAGGTGAAACAGAAGTGGGTATGCTGTTCATGTTTATGTGACTGCTGTTTTGATCTGTGTGATCAGCCATGTGTGTTTCTGAATCAGGGATATGTGTTCAGACTCATTACTGGCTGAACCTGGGGACAAAGAGCCAAAGCAGCCTCACATCCACCTGGCAGGGACAGATTATTCCACAAGGCAATGTGAGTCAGGAGCTGAGGGTGACAGCAAAACAAGCAGGGAACTGACACAGATCCAGCACCTGAAAAAAAAAGAGCAGGTCTGGTGCTGGAAACCAGGTCTAGCCAACAGTCAGGTTATAACCAGTCAAGGCCATAGTGATGAGGCAGGTCCATGGTAAAGCCAAGATGTCAAGTCAGTAAGGCAAGCTCAAGCTCAAGCTCAAACTCAAACTCAAACTCAAACTCAAGCTCAGCAAGGCACACAACCAGGCACAGGGTACCTGCAGTACAGCCAAGGCAAGATCATGGCCAGTGACCTGAGCTTAAATGCAACTCCCAAGATGAGGGGTGGAGACTCCAGAAAAAGCTTCTCACAGTTCTTTCTTCATGAATTAACTATTTTCACAGAATTCTGATCCAAGTTTACACAGCTATATCTTGTTGAAGCTTACCTTGAACAATGGAAGCTAAATTCCTAGCAGAAGCAGAAGAGGGTGTAGAACCTCTTGATGGATTCAGGTGTCTCAGAGTAGGTATTGCTAGGTAAAACAGATTTTATAAAGTAAACCACAGGTTTTTTAGAAGTATATTCAGAGGATGTTTCATTTGTGTTATTTCTCATTTGTTGATTCTAGGCACCACTACTGGAGCCAATGTTATATAGTAAGAGATAAAAATCTTTAGGTGATATAAATCACAGATTCACATGCTGACTGGCTAACTCAGGGAGACATTTTCACTACCAGGTGATCCACTCCACTGTTAACAGCAGTTTTTCTAAAACAAAGGCCACCCTCTGGTCCCCTTTGTGTAGAGATATAGTCAGATGCTCTGCATTATTTTCTGAGCTTCATGGGCACATTCTCCTTTGCCTATTTCCACAGAGCTTTCTTCTACTGTAGGGGTTTTAGTGAGTCACATTCCAGCCCTAGGGGTTTAGTCAGTCATGATACAGAAAATACTGCTGGACCAGCTTGTGAGTAACACACCTTTCTCTAGTCTGTGAATCTGTGATTTATATCACCTAAAGATGCTTATCTATTGAATAAAGAAGATGCCTACAATAAGCTCACTTAAATTTAAATATCAAAAAGATATCCAGACCTCTTTTATGTATTTGATGAAATAATCTCCATTTTAATAATGAAGCAATAAACATAACTTTCCACCACCTTATTACACTACTGAATACTCTTAGTCATTTTGAACTTGCATATCTGTTAAATTATACCAAAGTGCTCTCTTTGTATCATCAGGAAATATTGTGCTGATGAAGGCCATCTTTTCTCCTGCCGAAACATAATACACAAGTAACAGATGTCAGAGCTAACCAACTTTTCCCTACCTACAGCACGAGAAGAAAAACATGCAGAAGCAAAACAAGTAAACACACAAACCAGTGGTATTCCATTCCCTTTTCTGTCCTGTGGCAGTATACAATTCTAGATGACATTCTACAATGCAGTTGCTAATTCATTGCCCAGTTAGATAGTACATAATTATGAAAATAGGCTTTCATAAAATTCTGAAAAAAAAAAAAAGCTCTCAGAGAGAATTGCTACATTTAAAGCTCTACCAATTTCCAGTCACCATACATAGTGTTATATTGCATTCCTGTTCCATTTATTCTGCATTACTGAAAAGCTAAATTGTATGTTTAGTGAAACTCGTGGTCACCCACATGCTGTTTTAAGTGGTATTAGATATTGCAGACTAGTAAACATCTTCCTTCCATACTCCAAACCACCCTAAAGGTCAGACAAAGATGGTAAAAGGACAGGGTTCAAACTGTCAGACTTCAGACATCAAGGAACATAGTTGCCATGGGCTTCCTTTATAATCAATGGAGAGAAGTGTTGTAGGAGACAAATCAGAACACCCAACATATGTCTCTGCCCAAATATCCCACTGAAGATGTCTGTCATTCTTTCATGTGTGTAAGAAAAATAGGGACATTGAGCTAATCAAAATCTCAGAAGCAAGATCCCTAAAGTAGATAGTGTTAATAAGTTAGCAATCACTCTTATACAACATTTTCACTGGTCATCCCTTTCAAACAGGGCTTTCTTGTTTGAGGCTGTTAAGACGGCACCAGAGTTCAGAACCAGGGGAAACAATCGGTCCCTTGCTTGTACAAATTCAATATTAGGTACAAGTACTGACACATTATTACTACAAATGAATATCAGTATTGACCTGCTGTTGCCAATTAAAATAAAAGGCCTACTTGCAGTTGTGGGAACTGCTGAATAGACATTGGAACTCCTTGATATAGAAGAAATCACACAAAGCAAAAATGAAGAACTGATTCTTCTCTTGTTCTTGAATTTCTTGGTTTTGCAAAACAGTTGGACTTTTTATTTAGTGTCACCTGAAAAGCATGCATTGTGTATTTCAAATCAACCCCGTTGCATATCGGTTAAATACTGTGGGGATTGTAGTAGCTTTTTGCATAGAAACACTCAGCTGAAAACTGTATGTCATTCCTTATAAGCAATAGCATGGTGCTATGTTCATGGTAAGCATTTCAAAATAACACTTGAAGGTGTCTAAAATGAATGTCCTCACACAATTTAAATTATTTACCAACTTTAAATCCTATGTATGAAAAAGAATAGTAAATGAAACAAACCAATAAATTTAACTAAAAAAAAAATAAAAAAAAAAAAAATAATAAATTTAGTGTGGAAAACCCAAAATTTAAAAACCGGGCTCTAAATATTAAGCTCAAATAACCAGAACTAACAATATCAGAAAAGTGATTATGACTGACAGTGTGATCAGAAACACTGCAGATCTCATTAGAAATATTAATTTGTGTATGCAGTATGAGCTACAAGTCTGCTGCACATTTCAAATACAAATTTTACATGTGAAATAACATCTTTCAAGGCTATTTTTTGTGCTATTCAGCTTCTGCTAATATCACATATAACTACTAACTATTCAAAGCCAAATCTGCTAGCATCTATTTGTTCTTTACATCTTTTCACATTTCATAACCAGAATAGCAGTTCTAACAACTTGTCCCAAAGGCAAGAGCATAAAGAAGGTCATAAGAAAAACAAAGCATGTTATCCTAAATGAAAATGAAGACAGGGAATTAGGAAGATCTAAAAACTTACAGCTTAAGCTACAACAGAGCGAGGGAGCAGGAGAACAAGATGTTCACCTATGTATTTAAGAAAAGAAGAATCACTTTCTTTCTGAAGGGATTATTTATTTCAGTCTCACGGCTGCTGTGATGCATTGAATGCTTGACATTGTTATAGAAAATCAATGGAATTCAATCTGAGAAAGTTGTGTTGCATGCATTCAAACCTGACGGTTGCATAAATCAGTATTTCTGCTTAAAAAGAATCCTTGGCTCAAACGAAAACCACACTCATTTGTATACCTTTTTACTTCTTTTTTAATGACAAGTGTGATTGATATTTTATTTTTCTTCAGAGGGACTTCAATTACCAATTGGCATTCAACTGCCTTGTTACGTTGACCAATGAAGGATATCTCTTTATAAAAATCTGATTAGAAAACCTGCCTTCAAAGCATTTTTCCTTGTGGAGTTTTTTCACAAAAGGACACTGAGGTGAAAGATTTTTATGGTGGTAGAAAAAGCAACATAACCTTTTTTTCATTCAGACTAAGTAAAGCACTTTAATAGCACAGTTGAAATATTCCTATTGTCTCTACAATAATTACAACATGATAAAATTATACATGTTTTCAGATATTGCTAATGTGCATCAAAAGAATTCTTAAGCCAATGTCCTTGGTTTGTTAGAAGTTTATGACAAAACTGATGTTAAAAGGAAGGGAATGGATCTCTACATTTCAATACAGTATATATAATCATTGGGCCAGATGTTCAGGAAGTGAAAGTCAAATATGCCACTCCCCAAATTAATGATTTTTATATATACCACTTATTTCAGGGGACAAATTCTAATTTACTAAAAGAAAGGATATAGGATTTTGAGATCAGATCACACCACTGATACACCAGGTTTTCAGGATTAACTCAACACCTGAAGATACAAGAAAAATGAAGCATACCTGTTGTGACCCTATTATCTGGGGAGCACTGCAGTGATGTGGGCTCAGAATTCATTCTAATACTTCAGTGATAATTTTCCACCTGCCACAGAAGATTTGGTTAGTCTCTTGTCTCTGTTTTGATTAAAACCATAAAGATTGATTTTCTATTAATGGCCTATAAATTTAATTGACATTCAGTGTCATTCTGGGTAGTTTTCTATTAATGAATAGCCTAAAGGAATTCTAAACTTCATAACTGCTTAAACAAATTTATGCTATGTAAGTTTTCTGTCACTTCATCATCATTGTTTCTGATATCTTTTCAAAAATATCTCAGGCATCCAAATTGTTACTCTAGTTCTGAATGTCTCACAACTTCTGTCTTAGAAAAACATACAGGGAGTGTGCCTTGATTCATAAATATATCTATCCTTCTATAGGCTTATATTGCCTAAGGCAAGATTGCAGATATGTACCTTGTATTTATCTTTGCAGCTGAGGAAAAAAAATATTATTTTTTTGGTTTTTGTGTGTCTACAAGTGCCCATTCTAAAAAGCCAGCCCCATAAGAATTGTACATTATACACAGATATTCTTTGGTTCTGGGATACTTACATTGTGAAAATATGAAGCACTGTCCTCAATCTCAAGCCTGGAGTTCCATGTGATATTTTTAACCCAAAGAGAATATTAAAGTACAATTTAAAAAAATCATAATAATTGAAGACATGTTAACAGCAAGCTTCTGACTGTTTCTCTTTATGCAGAAAATTATCACTAAGTAAACAGGTATTAGCTAAGTTATACTGCAGTAAAACAAATACAAAACATGAAACAGGCCTTTATTTTGATCATAAAAAAAGTCCACCACACATTGCTGTGTCTAGAACAGTACAATTCACAATTAAATACTAAATTTTTGCATACTATCATGTGTGCATATTATTAATACACTTTTTTAAATCCCATCTCCTAAAAATTTTTGGTTTAGTTTGGTAGGTTGGTTGATTTTTCACTTTCTATTCATTCCCAGATAATTCCACTTAATTAGAAGCAGGTAGCTGCATTTTGTTTCTCAGAAACTAATGTGTATGATGTTGAATTTACAATATCAGTTTTAACATTTAGCTGAGAACTAAGTAAAAGGTAATAAATTATCCTATAGAGAAACGAGAGTAGTTGACTCTGTAACTAACATATTTGCATCTAGTTTCTGGAGTACATATTTTCAATGTTCTGGGTTAGAAAGAGATAAGAGATTAATTGATACTACCTTTCAGAGGCTAAAGGACAGCATGTGATTTATTTACTGTAAAAATATGTTTTAGCTAACAGTGTAAACTGTTCTTGTATATATGTGTATGCAGATATGTGAGCTGTTTTTGTAATAATATTCATGAATATAGGATTGAATGGAAAGACATGAATGGAAGAAGGAATCTGAGTTGTGTTAAAGCACTTAAGGAAGTTTGGCTTTTCAGCTGAAACTAGTAGCTCATACCATAATGCTGGAAGTCCTTGTGGCAGCTAGAAGAGGTCTGCTGTGACAAAGCAGCAGTGAGTATAGCATAGAGGGTCAGGAGAATTTAAATTGAAATTTAATCCTGGTTCAGCTTCCTATTCATACTTTACCATTTTCTTCATAATTTTTGTAGATGCTTAAAAATCAATGTGATACTGAAATGAGTAATTTAGATATCCTTCAATAAAAATAATTACCTGGTTTCAAGTCATTCTAGTCACTGTGCTCACCTTCATATACCTATACTGTATGTATTGCAGTTTATGTTAACAAGAATGTAATAACTGTAAAGTTTTTTTCCCCAGTTATACACACCACTAAGAGCCTCGTTTGATTCTTCTACTTTTTCTCAGTCATCAAGTTCTCTCAAAAGCTGTGTGCTTAGATGTTCCAGCTTTATAACTACATACCATGAGAACTAAAGCATTATAGCTGGTGATTCTGTGTATGCTTAAGACTAAAATAATTCACATAAGTTTTAAAAGAGAATATCTTTAAAGTAATGTGAGGAATTTCCCCTATCAGAAATGAGTATTTCCTTGTATAGCTTTCCCAAACCTTACCCTTAAAAATATGCATTCTTCGATGCAGAGATAGGACATTCAGTGATAGATTAAAACAGGAAAGAAGAGGGCAAATACATGCTACTGTCCAAAACCTGGAAATTAAGAGATGCTTACTTTTCAAGTCTGTGTATTCATAGAGAAATTTTACGTTATGTTTCATGATGACTTTTGCGACACAGCTTCCCATAGTAAACTTCCTGGTGATTCATGGCCAACCTTCTCAGCTTTTTGAAACATCTTTTAAACCTTCAGATGACCTAGTTCTGGTAAGTACATTTTACATACTTCAGAGAACTAAGAAGAGAAGCTCTAAAAGCGCTTTGTCTATGGGTGTAAACAGTGACTTCCCAAGGGATCCAAACTGTTTTCAGTTTGGATGAGGGCTGAGGATGTAGCTAAGTCCTGAAAGACCAACAAGGGCCAACCTCAGCCATGTTCTCACTCTGGTGGCTTTCTGCTGGGCCACTTCCTTGACAGGAGTAAATTCTGCACCACCTTTTATGCCAGTGCTTTTCTGCTTAAAGCCCATCTAAAGAAGCCCCATTTGAACTGACCATAAGCTGCATGTAGATCAAGGGCCACAGACTGAGACCTCCTACTGCAATTGATTTGGAAAAAAAAATCTGAGTAATATATTCTGAAACAAAATGCATTTAGCAGGCCAAAATTCAAGAAACAGACATAAGTTGGAAGTCTGACTCATGGCTGATACCCTTATTTTTACAAAAGAAGACTTTGAAATGTGTGGGTAATATTCAGTCTTATGGTTGAAGCTATTACCCCATCACTGCATGCCAGAAAGACTTCAAGGTCACTAACAGTCATTGAAAAGTACTTCCACTCTCTTGAGTTCTGAAGTACTTCCATATTTTGGATTCAGTAAAGGACATGCTAGACAGCTTGTGCACTTCTTAGGTTTCTAAGGGTAGTTTATAGATTCATACATACTTGGAAGAGGAATGTCTTATTATCCAGTCACTTGAAATCAGACTTAGATCAAGTAAAGTTAAGGAACATGTCTAACTGATCCCTAGAGAATTCCTTGTAAGCATATTGTAACAGGCTAATAGAAATTCTGCAGAACTCTTGCAAAAAGTAAATTAAATCAGAATACTATTTTCCACCCAGATTCAAACTTTACATTTCAGATCTTTCAAATTAATCTGAATGTCCTTCTCCTTTCTCTAAAACATTTTATTCCAGTCCAATACTGACCTTTCAATTAGAATCATAGAATAATTTAGGTTGGATATGACCCCTACAGGTCATCTAGTTTGTTCCCCTTCATAAAGAATGATTAATTTCAAAGTTAGATCACACTGCTAAGAGCCTTGTTCAGTTGACTCTCTGAACAACCTGTTCCAGTGCTTAAATACTCCCTGTGGAGATCTTTTCTCTGATACCTAGTCATAATTTTTCCATTGCTGTAACTTATGACCTTGACTTCTTGTCCTTTCACTGTGAACCCCTGACAGGTCTGTCTTCTCTATGACCTCCCATTAAGTAATCAAAAACAGCAGTCTTGAAAGACATCCCTCTTCAGTTTTCACATCCCTTTGAAGACATCCATCTTTAGTTTTCACCTGGCTGAACAAACCCAGTTGTCTCAGTGTCTCCTGTATGTCATGTGCGTGAGTCCCCTGACCTTCTCAGTGACTATTCTGGGCTCTCTTCAGCATATCAATGTCTTTCTTGTACTGGCAAGCCCAGAACCTGAGGCAATATGATGGGTTTGGGACACACAGGTGATGCATAGAGGGTAATAATCTCTACTGTTGACCTGCAGACTACACTCTTACTTATGTAGCTGGGTATGAGGTTGGCTAATATGTCACAAAGTTGTAGTGTTGACTCATATTCAATTTCTTGTTTGCTACAATCACCAATCCCTTTTCTGAAAAGCTGTTCCGCAGTGGGTCTGTGACCAGTGTCTGGGAGTTGAGAGCATCTGATTCATTAATGTTATTAGGTCAAGGACATAAGGTAAAGTGACAGGGAAAGAGATAAACAAAACACACAGACACACAAATCTGGTAAGTACATGATAAATAAGTCAATAATGAACATCAGAACTCTACAGCTACTAGTTGATGGACCATTAAGAAACACCAGGCACAGCTTTAAGGAGGGCCAACCTGGGTTTCAAAACAGATAAGAGGAGGAAACTATAGAACATGAATAGTATGGGGCGGGGGGAGGCTGTGGGACTATGCAAGACTTATTAAGGAATTCAGGGGAAGGATCAAGGTGGGTAAAAGCAAGGATAAGGAGGAAAAAGGAGTAGGAGAAAAGAGAAGAGGAAGGATAAACCACTTTAAATCTGAACATGGCTTCCAGTTCTGTAGTTCCTTGGAGTCTCCTTTTTGCCTTTTTGAAGCTCAGCATGACTTTTGCCTTTTTACAGAGATAAGAAATTTTCCTGGTTGTCTCCACCTTCAAAATAATGACAGTGGCTTGCAATAACATCAATCAGCTTTCTCAGAAGTGTTAGACATCAATCAAATTCAAATGCACACCAGTAATTACATTGTTGTTAATAATAAGCAGATAGAAAGATATTTTATATAAGTTCTTTTACGACTGCTGTGGTACATGTTACAGTGCATGCATAATATGAGTTGCCATGAACCTGATAAACCCGGAAATGCCATAGCAAGAATGTGCACCAGACTCAATTAAAATATCCTGAGGTGTCAGAAAACCACATCTCTGAAAACTTCATTGAAAGGTTATGTCCTCTGAAGGATGTAAACTGAACAATCACAGGATGATAGCTGGGGCTGAAAGTAAATACAGGCAGAAAACAGAGACCCTTGAGCTATAAAAAGCAGTGATCATTTATTGATGAGTTTGAATTCAACCTGGAGAGAAACCAGTTTTAGAGCATAAAAAAAGCAGTGCGTATGGCTGAGCTGGGTAGATAAAGCCATTAGTGATGCTGTCAGAAAGGTATAGCAGGAATCTGCTGTTATAGGAAACTATGTATCTTGAAGGAAGGTAGAAAAAACCCAGGACCTTCTGTTAAATCCTTTGCCAAACACTGTGCATATAACTGTATATTAATACCAGAAGCAGAGTTGGATTTAGACTTTCAACTGGCTGTTAAATTTGGATGCAACAGCACCCTCCTATGCATCCCACCTCGTGCCACTGAACTTTGTATGTCCCTACCTTGAACCTCCTCTATAGTAAGCAGGACTTATGCATGCATTCCCTCATCAGGCGTGGAGGCCTGAGAGACCTGTTAGCAGACTTTACCAGTGAAGACTGAGGCAAAGACGACATTACCTCAACATTTTCCGTCTTCTTCATCACTTGGTTGCCCACCAATTCCCTTGATCTTCTCTTTTGCTGCTGTGTACGTGTAGAAGCCTTTCTTGTTGGCCTTGACAGCCCTCACTACTTGTAACTTCAGCTGAGCTTTGTCCTTTCAAATTCCATCCTTGCATTAGTGGGCATTTTCTATATATTCCTCTTGGGTATCTTTTCTCCACCTTTATCTTGCATATGCTTCCTTTTGGCATTTAAATCAGTCAGTGTGGCTTCCTGCTATGCCTACTCAATTTTACGCATATTGGACAGAGTGTTCTAGTGCTTTAATGAGGTTGTCCTGGAAGATCAACCAGGTCTCTTGGGCCCCTTTAAGACAGCATGCCACAGTCCAGCCTAGCAGTTCCCTGAGCAAGCTGAACTCTGCATTCACTAGGACCAGGTTTTTTATTCTTCTGTTTGCTTTCATCATCTCCCTCAGAATCTTAAATTCTGTTATATTCCAGTTACAGCAAAGTTTCTATCAGCCTTCCCACCCACAACCACTTCTTTTCTATTTGTGAGCAGTAGATCCAACATAGTGCCTCCCTTAGCGCTCCATGACCAGCAAAGAACTGGCTCCAGAGCAATCAAAAAATCTCCTTTCTGTACTATATTCCTAACACAATCGGGAAGAAGCAGCTTGGCATGAGCTGCTCCACCTCCTCATGAGATTTTGTGTTCAGTAGGTAAGTTCTTAAGTTGTGTTTGCATGACTGACCGCAAGTCATTCAGTTTATGAACTCCAGACCTGCAGCACATTGTCCTCCTACACTGTACTCCAACCAATCCAACCAACCGAAAAAAATATTCATCCTGTAAGCAAAATCTTGTGAAATTTCTTTGGCACTGATGTGAAGCCATACAGCCAATAATATAAGTACAACTGGTGGACATACTGTCTGTATGACATTACACGAATTAAACAGAAAGTAATGAGGGAAAACAGCAATTGCTATCTATATTTTGATATAATATTGTAGAATGACTCGAAGTGATTAGGAGAAAACAAATGCTTCTGTTGCTAGAGACCACCATTTAAACATGGTGCTACATTGCCCAACACTGTCAGAATGCAGCGTGACCCCAGACATAGTGATTCTCTGTCATACAAATATGAAATAATACTTATGTTTATGCGTAAGATTAACCACCACTCCTCAAACCCATTGTGTAATAGTCAAAATCTTGTTATGGCAAAAAGGGACACACTGTATATATAAGATAACAATTTATTATTAGTCTAATAAATGTTTTAAAAAACAATTTGAAACAGAGCAATTGGTTCCTAGTAGTAGTAGTAGACAGTTGCACTGAAGCTCATACTCGTCCAAATTCATACAGAAAAGGCTCATGCATGATATTAAAATTGTTATACAAGAAAACTTTCTAATATCTATACATTTTACTCTGGTGTTAAGCTCATCCTTCCAATGTTCTTCTGATGTCAAAGCTGTCATGGTTTAACACCAGTAGGCAACTAAGTACCACAGAGCTGCACACTCACCCTCCTCCCCCCACCCTGCAGTAAGATGGGGGAGAAAATAAGAAAAAAAAAAGTAAAACCCATGGTTTGAGATAAAGACAGTTTTATAGGACAGCAAAGGAAGAGAAAATAATAATAATAATTATAAAAGAATATACAAAATAAGTGATGTGCAATGCAATTGCTCACCAGCTGCTGACCAATGCCTAGCCCATCCCTGAGCAGCAGTCGCTGTCTCCCAGCAACTCCCCCCAGTTTATATATTGAGCATGACATCATATGGTATGGAATAGCCCTTTGGTCAGTTTGGATCAGCTGTACTGGCTGTGCCCCCTCCCAGCTTCCTGAGCACCTGCCAGAGCAGGGGAAGCTGAAAAAGTCCTTCACTGGTCCAAGGACTGCTTAGCAACAACTAAAATATCAGTGTGTTATCACCATTATTCTCATACTAAATCCAAAACACAGCACTATACCAGCTAGTAGGAAGAAAATTAACTCTATCCCAGCCAAAATGAGGACAAAAGCTTTCCTTAAGTGTTGGGGTGAGAGTAACAGCAAGTCATCACCACCCTGAGATATTTGTCAAGAATATGATTGCAATGGTTAAGGGGGTCTTCCTTCTTCCTATCATTCTTGGGCCTGCTGAGTTTATTTGAAGGGTTTTTTCTCATCACATTATGCTTTTTACTTACAGGTGCCCACCTGAAGTTTGCGAGTTGCAAAATAGACACTCTCCCTGCCTCCAGCCTCAGTGTACAGCCTCAGACAAAACAAACAAAAACCAGCTCAGAATTAAAGTAAACTGAGACCAGTCCTCAGATGCTGCACTGTTAGGTATGGCCTTTTAACAGTACTGGCTAACTCATATTTACTGTGTTATACAAGCTTACAAGGGATAGATATTACAAAAGCAAAGCACCAAACACCTTTGAAGAAAAGAATTAATCAGTCTTTTATGCCAAGATCCATAGACTATGCACGTCTCCACTGCAACAAGAATAACGTGTGTGTATCAAAGAGGGGAAGGCAAGGAAGGAGAAGTAACTATCACCATCTCACTTCTCTCACCAAAGGAGACAGTACCTGGCCACCTCATGATTTGATTTGCTTGATTTAGTAAGTGAGAGTATTAAACACAATTTGTAAATTTCTACTTCAGAACAAATAAACCAACAAAAATTTTCTTCAAGTGTTTAGATATATTATGAGGAAGAGAAACAGAAACTTTCATAATGACACACCAATTGCTTCCCTGAGTTCCTCTTTCTCTGTTAGACAATACTTTGTTTTGCACTCAAGACGCAAGAGGTTTGCTTCCAAATTCATCACTTTCCTGTTTTCTTTAAACTATTGGGTACTCTGTAATGAGCATCTCATATGTCATACAGACACAGAAGCAAAATTTGGAAGGGACCTTGGGAGATATCTAGATCATCTTCTGCTAAAGCAGGTTCACCTAGAACAGATGGCACAGGACATCATCCAGGCAGGTTTTGAATATCTCCAAAGAAGGAGACTCCACAGTCCCCCCTGGGCAGCCTGTTCCAGTGTTCTGTCACCCTCAGAGTAAAGAAGTTCTTCCTCATATTCAACTGAAACTTCTTATGCTTCAGTTTGTGCCCATTGCCCCTTGTCCTGTTGCTGGGCATTACTGAGAAGAGTCTGTCTGCATCCTCATGACATCCACCCTTGAGATATTTGTATGTGTTGATGAGATCCCCTCTCAGCTTCTCTTCTTCAGGCTAAACAAGCCCAGCTCCCTCAGCCTTTCCTTGTAGGGAAGATTCTCCAGTCCCCTCATCATCTTTGTTGCCCTCCTCTGGACTCTCTCTAGGAGTCCCTCATCTTCCTTGAACTGGGGATCCCAGAACTGGACACAGTACTCTATCACAGTGTCCTGTGGTCTCTGTCTCCAGTCCAAACATTTTCATGTCTATTACTAATTAAATGATCTATTCTTATGGGATCTGTGTCTCCCTCATTTAAGTGTGTATTCTGACCAACTATCCGTTATGTAAAAAGTGGGTCTTATCATCACTAGATAAAAAGAATATATTTCACCCTGTTCTTTGAAAGAAAAAAATATAGATGACTACCATCAGAAGACAATCCCAATTTTAAGGGGTCTTTTTTATTTTTTCACAAATGCATACACACAAAAAAAAAAATCAGACATTGATACTTAGTTTCGTTATGTAATGGGAAATTATGTATCTCAGAAAAACTTCTTATTATGAGAGTAATTTCCTGCTCTGTTCTATTAATAATTCTTCTTATTTCCTTGTTCACCACATCCAAGAACAAAGGATTTTAAAACATCTGTAGCTCTTCCTCTGGCTCTTCAGAGCAGTGTTTGAACTTTTCCATTCTTCAGAATTGCTCCTTATGATGTTTAACTACAAAAGGTATTCATTTTTTTTTTCCATTTCACTAAAGTTTTAATCAAAGTAGCATACAATTTTACTGAGCATTGGGTTTGGTATAAATCTTGATAAACGTAACAGTGTTTGATCAACATCTTGATCATACCTGGGGTTTGGCACACCTGAAGCCAACAATGCCTGCTGGACCAAGACTCTCCAAGTAAGGGCCATATCTTGTCAGGCCTGCCCCAAAGCCAGTGACCTTCATCAGAAAACAGTTTGTGGGAGGCAATAAAGTGAAACTAAAGACTTTCTGAGCCCCCAGACTGGAGGGGGCTCTCTGAAGTATTTCGCTGAAGTGTCAGGACACTGCAAAATTTGGACACTCCATGTGGGCTGGGATACTGGGAGCATTGGAGGGCTCCTCATGGCATCTGTCAGGGTAGGGCCTGGAAGTCAGGGCCTGTCCCACTGCCCCAGCCAGGGGCAGGGCAGCTGGGGGCACTAGGGCAGCCTCAGTCCCGGGCACTGGACACCTCCATGGGGATGGGGATGGGCTGAGTCTGGGCTGAGCCATGGGCTTGTGGAAGTGGGCCCAGCTCAGCAGGGCCCATGGCCAGGCAAGGCAGGGCAGTGTGGAGCTGGAGATCAGCCCTGCCACAGTGCCACCAGTGCAGGGGCTGACGGCCCTGGTGGTCTAACGTGGGGTCTTGGACCATGGGCAGGGTGGGGGGAATTCTAGGGGGTGGGCAGGGCCTGTTAGTGAATAATCCAGGGACCTTGGGTTCATCACTTACTTTGATAGCTACTGATTTCTGTTTGATTTTAAAACACTCATTCTCCTTGAATTCACTGGCAGCCAACATTAAAAAGAAAAAGAGTCTAGGTTGCAGAAGTTGTGTTCAGCAGCCAGCACAGATTCAGCAGTATACATCTCTTTTTCAAAATAATTCTATTTTTAAAACATACAAAGTTATATTAAAAATAATATTATTAGAGGTTATTTCTCATTTTCAATAGGGTGTTTGGTCCTTAAGATTCTTTATGGAATATTTACTTGGTTTATCCCACTTGACACACTAATTTTAGGTTAACAGTTGGAAAGCTCACTTTCTTACACTCGACCCTCCTTGACATTTCCCTATCACATAGCATGTGGCAATGCATCATTGAAAGTTAACATCATACTACAGCAGCAGAATTACAGAAAGCCCTTTCTAGTATATAGGTCTCCTAAAGACATATTTTATACCTTTAATTCTTTTTTCAAATCATTGTAACCATAACTTACTTTCCTATTAAAAAATATTAAATGGAGGGGTGGTCAAACACATATTTTATAGACCATATGTGTATATTAATTATTGGGTATCTGTGCTGTGACTGATAGTTAAGAAAGAGATTCCAAATTCTAGTAACTTGCTTAAAGAATGGTCTTGATATTAATTGAATCATTATTCCACAATGGGTCTGTCTATCTGCTGTTTCAAGATTTCTATAGTTAATGTTAAAATATTATTTCCTAATTTTATTTTCCAAATTAATTTTAAATATCAGTTAGTGTCAGTAAACATTTAACTGGGAAATATCTCTTCTCTAAGAAATGGTTTTGTTCATCAAGATCATTTGTTATTCATGTTTTCACTCTTGTCAAGTTGAAGAAGACTAACTGGAGATATTGATTGATGTTGGATTCTTCTCTTACAACAGTTGTCTATCTTTTGCCATCTTGCTGTCAATTCAGGCTTACAGGCAAACATTGACATTTACTCCCACTTTCTTTCCTTTTAGCAAAGAATATTGTAAGGCTTGGACGTGCTGTTTGCAACAGATTTCATCCAGCTCTTCAGTTACTGTAATTTAAATATGAAGAATCTAATCAATGTGTATAAATCATAGAATCACAGAATGGTTTGAGTTGGAAGGGACCTCTAAAAATCATCTAGTCTAAGCCCCCTGCCATGGTCAGGAACATCTTTCACTAGATCAGATTGCCCAAAGCCCTGTCCAACCTGACCTTGAACATTTCCAGTGATGGAGCATCCACAATTTCTCTGGGCAACCTGTTCCAGTGTCTTGTCACCTGAGAGGGTGGGGGAAAGTAAAGGAGAAGGAGCCGGATTCTTCTGAGGTATCCAGTGATATCCAGTGACAGGACAAGAGGCAATGAATACCAACTGAAAACTGGGAAATTTCATGTAAACATAAAAATATTTTTAATCAGAACAGTAGTCAAGCACTGGTGCATGTTCCCCAGGGTGGCTGTGGAGCCTCCACCCTTATTGGACTGGACACAGCCTTTAGCAACCCACTATAGATGACCCTGATTTAAGCATGGGAGCTGGACTTGATAGATTCCAGAGTGCCTTCAAACCTCATCAACTATTCTGTGCCTTAGCATGACATCACTAGAGCATCATATACTTCCTGTAGGAGACTGAAGATCAGGTGTCCTGTAACTTTATTTGTCCAGGGTGTGCCACTTAAGGAAAAGTGATGGTCTGGGTTGCTGTGTTATTTATGTGCATAGGAAACAGCAAGGATTGATTTAGTAAGAATAAACTGGAACAAAAAGGATCAAGAATGCTAGTCAGTCCTAGACTATAGCCTACCCTGTTGCCTCAAACACTAGTAAGAGATGTAGTTTTAAATTTCTGTGAGAAGAACAGGACTGAATTTAAGAATCATCTCTGAAATCATCAATAAACATATTAGCAGCATACCCATATACCTCAGCTGTATATCTCTTCTTTCAGTTTATTTGTCTAGGAGAAAGTCTTATGGCAAATTTAGTCTGGATTTCAGGTAGAATGAAACTGATTTTTTTAAGAGATTTATTTTGGGGAAGTATTTTTAGCTGATATATAATCATACCACAAAGCATTCTTCACAATTCAGTGTCCAGCATATTCAAATATTCAACTGTTGATTTGCCAGTGGATTTATTATTGTAGCTGTAGGTTGCTTTTTTAATTAAAAAATATTAAATTGAAAGGTGTTCAGGCACATATTTAACAGTTATAGACCGTATGTTTATGTTATTTACTGGGTATCTGTGCTATGGACAGATCTTAAGATCCTTGACCAGTCCTTCCTTGTTTGTAAGTCCAGCAGAGCACCTGTCCAAATTCGTTCTCTGTCACCTGTGTTGAGAAGTTGTGGTCAAGCACTACAGAAACCTCCTGGATTGCTTTTGCCGTGCTGCACTGTCCATTCAGCAGATACTGGCATAGTTGAAGTCCCCCTCGATGACCAGTGCCCGCGAATGTGAGCCTTATTCCAGCTGTCTGCAGAAGGCCTCATCTACTTCCTGATCAGGCAGTCTACAGAGATCACCCACCACAACATCACCCACCTTGGTTTTCCCACTAATCCCAACCCACAAATTCCCAGCTAGTTCATCACCCATTCCTAGACAGAGCTCCATGCATTCCTGTTATACTCTCACGTACTGAGTGACTCTCCCTCCTTGCCTTCCTGTCCTGCCTTTCCTAAAGAGCCTGTATCCATCCATGGCAGCACTCCAGCCATGTGAGCTCTCCCACCATTGATCGTGTTGAAACTGTGAAAAATGGTTGGAGCCAAATGTAATGTAACTTTGTACATATGCGTGTTGAGAATGTCCCACAAACCATGTTCAGCAGGGTCCCAGAGAATGCCAAGTGTAACAGACAGAAAAAACATCCGGGGGTATGCTGACAATTAATACCGTTACCAATCTCCAATGGTAAATCCACTTGCAAACCCATTTTACAGATGCAGCGTAGATATATCTGCTTCTTAGGAGGGTATCCTACAGTCTGTCACAGAATATAATTCTTGTTTGCAAGTCTTCTCTCCTACTGATCATTCAGGCAATTTATACAAAGTAAAAAAAAAACCCACAAAAACTTCAGTAGGCAAGACAGACAAAAGGTTGACAACCTAGTTTCACACCTTTCTTAGGCAGGTAGACTGTGAGGGAGTGATGGCATACTCTTAGCAAATCTCCAAGCCTCTAGTCTCCTAACAGGCACTGGGATGATGGAAGGGTGAGACTAGAAAACAGATAGGTTAAGTACTGTATCCATTGATGTTTCCCAAAAAGAACTCCCCAGTCCAGTATATGTGTACTGAATGAAATGAATATTTAGCAATAACTGATTATGTTAAAGGTGAGAGAATTCTTTGCCTGTACTTCCTACTCCTTCTGAATGTTTACCATTCTTATCCTGAGTAACCATCAGTCACTCCATTGATTCTACAGGCGCCGTTTCTATGCACATTTTCAACAGTCAAAGCTAAAACAGTCAACATGGAACTAAGGTCACAGAATTTCTGCTGTTACTAATTTTGCTACATAAATATTTCTTGCTAGAATTAATATGGCATTATTATTGTTTCTGAAGTTAGTTTGTATTGGAATCCAAAGGAGTAATAAGGGATAGCAATAATTCATGTGAGTCTAGATTTATTATTTTTCTAAAATAACTGTTATAAAGACTATCTATTTCCATTTTCTGCCTCTAGATCAAGAAGTGTTAGGAGAGTCTTTGAATATTTCAGACAAAATCACTGTAGATGTAAAATATATGTTGTATCTATACAAGAAGTAAAATGGTTATTTATGATAGATTTGGAAGGAAAAATTAAAAGTGTAAAAATCCTGTTACAATTACTAAAAATACTCCCCTTTCATATCTTTAATTTAAATCAATAGGTGGAAATAGTTGTGTGTTCCAAAATCTGTACCAACAGATGGCAAGCCTTTGTTACACCAGATATGTATGTACCTTGCACCTGTCGCATATTTTATTATAAAGGTGTAAGTATTGCTAGTATACATATAAATGACTATTTAATCCTCAGGTCAGTTACCAGCATGTTAGCCATATGTCATGTAGGAGAACAAATGTTTTACTGTAATAGGAAAAGAACATTCTAGTTGCCATATGATTTTCTTTTAATTACAAGATTCAAACGTGCAGCATGGACAAGTCTCTCTGTGTTTTGCCACAGGATACTTATTTATCAGCCTCCAAACAATGGAATTCTGTCATGAGAGGAATTAAGCTCCTTTTAAAAAAATTCTTAGATGTGTTATGAAAGGGAGTTTACAACTTATGGGCAGTGACCCACAAGGAATACTGCTGAAGCTGAAAATAGATTAAGGTCAGTTTAGGTTCTGTGGAACAAAATTATCTTAGCATTTATAGCACTAATGCAGAATAGGTTCTTCTGAGAATGGCGGGTGCATCCAAAGTGTTGTTTTGTTTTTCAGCTACAAAAGTAGAGTTCCAAAAGCAAACCTGGACATATAATAGAGGTGAACGCCTTACCAGGCTAGTATTGATGTAGCCAATATATGAACTCCCAGATCACCAAAAGAGACAATATAAAGTAGCAGAAAGAGTGGTGTGTTTGGAGCTTATTTTCCCATGGGTACTTTTTTCAAGGTTTCCTTTATGTACCTTTTTGAAACAGAAGTACTGTGTTGGAAATTTAGGTTTTCTTTTAGGCATTCAGTGTTTCGGTTTTGTTTGACGACAACGTTTATAATTATATACAGTCTAACTTGAGTGGTAGGCACAGTCTGAACACACCTTGTTAACTGCATTCCCTTGTCAATGTAGTCATCAAAATAGCACTGTCCAAAATGTTACACAGCCTTACACAGAGACTGTCAGCTTAGCAGTGGCAGAAGGGCCGCTGAATACACCTATTCAGAAAAGCTTCTCCCTGAAACCTCAAGTAGATAGAGTGCCTCAGTAACCAAAACAGTTTAAAAAAGGGGTTTATTTTGTTTGTTTCCCACAACTGGTCTCAATTTACAAATTTACTCTGAGACTGGTTTAGGCCAATCCTTACAACTTCTCTAAGAAACACCTGTTTTCAAACCTTTGGGGTTTTTTTTGGGGAGGTATGTTGCTTTTGGTTTTGTTTTTGTTTTTTAATAGAGGATTTCTATTTTAAGATAAAAGCTTATAAATTCTGGGGGGTTTGTTGTTTTGTTTTGTTTTGTTTTTCTCTAGGGTTATCTCATTTTTAATACTTTCTAAATGTTCCTAGTGCTTACTTTACAAACAGTTACATTGAGAACCAAGATCAAATAAACAATATAGACTGAATTCCTGATCAGTAATATAATTCATGGTATGTACTCTTTAATCAAAAACATTTTGTAATGCTTTCTAGGAATTAAATATATACTGAGAAAGATATGGGGTTTAACCAGATATTAAGGTTCTACTTGGACAAAATTACTACTTGCTTGCTTATTTCTTTTTTTTTTTTTACCTATAAACACAGCGTTTGGTGTTGTTACTCACTGTCGACTATATATGTGCGGTATGCATATTTGCATACCACAGTAACGTTCAAACATACAAAACTTATGTTTATTGTATGAACTTCGTGTACCTTTTTTTCCTGTGATATCTTATCACTACAAGCAAATCATAAGACGTGATATACAACTTCATCTTTTGTTAGTTTTAAAAGAGTCTATGACAGTGTATGTGAAAAATAACATCCTGCATATTGTAGGAAAGGGTACCAGAATCACATAGTCAGCACATCTTTATTCTTCCAATGCATTCACTTCAGAGCTGGCCTAAATTAAATTCAATAAAATATGTGCATGTTTTTCTCTGTCTTTTATTTCTGACTCAAAATGCTAACCACCTAATTTAAAGACTCTGCTCTTTTCATGATCTGTCATTGCAGGCTCTAATCAGATATAGTCATTAAAAATCTCACAGCACTTCCCACAAAAGTAATCATCATGATTTGTTAAGTGCTGACACTGGACTCATCTTTACACTAGACACAAACAAAAACGAGAACAATTACCAGCTTGAGTATATGTGTTCTAATTTCCTATGTTTCATAAATATTCACTTTGTTAAATGTAATCCTAAAAGAAATAGAAAAAATCAATTTTTTTAATGTATAAAGTTAGTCTTTTGTTTGTGAATTATTTAACACATTGTGATCTACTCATGTGAAAACCAACATCAAATCACAAGATTTTTGCTTTGTTTCCACAGTGTGTAATATTTTATTAATTTTGATCTCTAAATTTTCTTTAAGTTACTGTACAATTTTATTTTACTATTTTTTTCCCTTGTCATCCTAAAGGTAAAGAAAGTATATTTAGGGACCCACTATAAATTCCGTGACCGTTTATTCATAGGACATTAAGTTCAGAGTCCTCTGAACATGCGTTCTCTATCACATGTTCTATTTAGTATTTGTTTTTCCATTATATTTTTTTCAATTTTTTACTATATTTATGCCCCCTACTTTACATTAAGTTTTTGTTTTCTATTAATTAACCCATAGCTTTATTCAGATATGCAAATTAAACTCATTGGGTTTTGCTGTTTCTGAAACCATGAATCAATTTTAATTTATTTTATGCTTTTTCTAACACTTATACGCTTGAGGTTTTTAACTCAGCATGCAGAACTAAGGACAACTTCTTCTAAAAGGAGTAACAACTCCTTGATATTTATTAATTATAAGATATGCAGTCCACATCTATGGCCTATATGCTCCAGTTAATAGAAGCCTTGCAACCATACTTAGATTAGCAAGGACTCTAATCTCCATTTTACTGGTGGAGAAACAGTGCAAAGGTGGTGGCTGGGAAATATATGTTAAGAAATGTGCAGTAACAAATGTGTGTCAGAAATAATATAAAATTCAGCAATATTTAATTACTTCAATTTATTTTTTTTCATTACTCAGTAGTTTATTCTTTCTCACTTTAAACCAAGTTTAAAGTTTGAACATAAATGGAATCTGTACTCTGAACACTGTGTTAAAAAGGGCCTATGCCTACTAAGATTCAGACTGAAGTCCCAAAGCTCACCCTTTTCTTGATTCTAGACTGCATTTCTGGCTGTTATTCCTAGTATTATTTTTATGATGCCTTAAGAAGCCAATGGAATAAAAAAACCCAAACCAAAACAGTAACAACAACACACCTATGAATCCTGAAATACAAATCTTTTTACATCAGTGTGAGTTCCCTGGTCATTAATGATTCAGTAATGATCCTTTTTAAGTTTAGCACGTTCATCTGTGCATACAGAAACACAGAGGCACATCTGCACAAAAAGGAGTAGACAGCACCTCTTACTTAACCATTTCTATAATTAAATATTTAGTTTACTATTTTAAATAAATCACTATGACTGAAATGTGAGTGACACCTGACATAATGATCAAAAAACCCCAAACAAACAACCGAAGTGTTTTTGAATCTTAAATACAGGGGTTTTGAACCCTAAATATAGTTGATTGCTAAACCACTTAGATTGGATCATTCCTGTTAAAACCAACAGCATTCAGGGATTTCATCCAGAAGTCCCGGCACTGGAGTCAGAGGAGCTTGTCATCTCATTTTAAGAAGGATATCTGCCTTTGGTCAGCCAAATAGCTCTCCAGATTTCTCAGGGATCCATTTAGTTGCCCATACATAGGTATCTACTGCTATATGAGATGTGGCCCACAGTTTCTGAGACATCTTCATAGGGCTTGCATATTTAAGAAGGGACCTCAGAAGATGCTTGTGCTTTTGAAGTAGCAAGTGAATGGCAGAAGAAATATCCTGGGGTATCTCAAATGGTATTAGATAGTTATGTGTGGGCTACTGAACTGCATCCCAGATTTCCACTGAATATAACGGGAGCTTAGGCATCAAACTCCCGTGTCAGTGTTTACATTCAGTAATCTAGGTATAACCTTCAATCTAGTTAAAACAACTACAGTCTGGGCCATATGGGCTTGATCCTGTTGTTTGGACATAAATGTCAGTGTTATATGAGATGCTGTGTGATGTTTACCTGGTTATCACATTGCTGCTCTTGAGCAGTGACAGTTTCTTATGAATGCCAGGTCATGCA
Source organism: Gorsachius magnificus (assembly GCA_034008185.1). Classification (NCBI taxonomy): domain Eukaryota; kingdom Metazoa; phylum Chordata; class Aves; order Pelecaniformes; family Ardeidae; genus Gorsachius; species Gorsachius magnificus. Next base: position 41,321,818 of record CM067081.1, read on the forward strand.
TTTCTGGCTCTATGCAACAGTTTCTGAGGCATCAAATGGTACTACACATCTATGGTTAGGAACTACATAATTGCTGACTTCAGTTTTCTCCAGTCATGGCTGATAATGAACAGGGATTTTCAATTTCACTGTTCTGAGATGCCTCAGTTCCACTTAAGTCCTAAATAGTAATTTATGTACTTGGCTGAATCTCATCTTTAATCATTTGTTGACACAGGACATTACTGTCATTTTAACAGATTAACAAAGTCAGCTACTTTCCAGTTATCATTATTAGGTATGCTTGGAATATTTTGAAGGCTTTCTTACCTTCTAAGTTTTTCTTATTAAGAGACAAAAATCCTTGCATGGATTATCATGTATAACTTCTGCTTATGAATATTTGCTCATTTTTCATGTTATTGGTTACTCCTGGAACTTGTTAGAAATATGTTGATTTCTCAATGAAAAAAAGTAGCCTGATTTTTCAGATCTCTTTGATCTTTTGTTTTCATTAAATTCAGATGTTAATATTTACCAATACTTTCAAAGTTACATTTGCTCAACTCATCTTAATGTCATAGTAATGCTTTGTCACATAACTTCCAGGAAAAAAAAAAAAGACTTTTCTTGCTGAAGAAAACATGGTTCAGCTTGCTTGTGATGATACAGTTCAAAAGGATAACAGACTCCTCACTGTAGTACTGATTTGCAGTTTTTCTTTTTTGATCAGTTAAGTATTTTTCCCTTATCTTTCAGGGATTTGTTTTGGATGTCACAGTTATGATACTTTACCTGATAGCAAAGCAGCACTGTACATAAATGTTGGGTGACTTATAGATAGCTAATGACATATATATTACCGATAAAAACCTGCTGCATTTATGTATCAGTTCTCTTTATATATGAGTGTAAGAAGGGTGGGCCTGAACCATTCAATATCTGTTAATAATTTCTATAAAACACTCAACATACTGCATTTAATGTGCTTGTTGAACTTTTATCATTAGATAGTAGTTTACAAAACTGATTTACACTGCTGACACTTTTTAAGACAAGTAAGTCTTGCCTTTTTTAATGTAGATGCAATGATTAGTATAAGAGTGGAGTCTGCAGTTTGAATTGTGGTACCTTATATAAAATAGTATCATAGAAATGATAACAGGAATTAAAACAGGTTTCGTGATAGGTAAAAGACAGGTGGAAACCATCCTAGTCATGACTAATTAGCAACTATACCACTAGATAAATTGTCATCACTGCCTTGAACATTATATAGCGTACAACGGTAATTTAACTCAAAGCTTAAAATTATTTTATATGCACTGTTTTTCACTTCCTTTTCTTTTAGCTATTACTCATATGTGTAACTTCAGGTATTTAGTATTTATACCATAAATAAGTTCAGAAATGCAGACCATTTGAAAGGTAGTCCTTATCTTTCTTTTTTTTTTAATTACAAAGTAGCTATATATGTTGTTCCAAAATATACAATATTGGATTCTCTTGCAAATATAGATCTGAAGTGTTTTCTTTTTTCTTTTTTGAATATTAAAAAATATTCTTACTGCTCATTAAAAGGTACTTTAACAGATCTGTTGTGTGTTAGCTTTTCAAAAGATTCAATGAATTTGTTTCCATCATTGTAAAATTAATTCCTATGCCTAAGAAAACAATAATACTTTTGTCTTCTTTTCTGGATCCCTAATTCATTGGCCCCTGACGAATCTTTAGAATCATAGAATCGTTTATGTTGGAAAAGACCTTTAAGATCATCAAGTCCAACTGTTAACCTAACACTGCCATCCCAACGCTAAACCGCGTCCCCAAGCACCTTGTCTACCCGTCTTTTAAATACCTCCAGGGATGGGGACTCAACCACTTCCCTGGGCAGCCTGTTCCAGTGCTTGACAAACCTTTCTGTGAAGAAATTTTTCCTAATATCCAAGCTAAACCTCACCTGGCACAACTTGAGACCATTTCCTCTTGTCGTATCACTGTTACCTGGGAGAAGAGGTTGACACACACCTCACTACAACCTCCTTTCAGGTAGTTGTAGAGGGCAATAAGGTCTCCCCTCAGCCTCCTTTTCTCCAGGCTGAACAACCCCAGTTCTCTCAGCCGCTCCTCGTATGACTTGTGTTCCAGACCCCTCACCAGCTTTGTTGCTCTCCTCTGGACATGTTCCAGCAATGCAACGTCTTTCTTGTAGTGAGAGGCCCAAAACTGTACACAGTATTTGAAGTGGGGCATCATCAGTGCAGAGTACGAGGGGAGAATCACTTCCCTACTCCTGCTGGTCACACAATTTCTGTTACAAGCCAGGATGGTGTTGGCCTTCTTGGCCACCTGGGTACACTGTTGGCTCATGTTCTGTCATCTGTCAACCAGCACTCCCAGACCCCTCTGCCAAGTAGCTTTGCAGCCACTTTTCCCCAAGCCTGTAGCATTGCATGGGGTTGTTGTGACCAATGTTTAGGACCCGGTACTTTGCCATGTTAAACCTTATACAGTTGGCCTCGGCCTATTGATCCAGCCTGTGCAGGTCCCTCTGCAGATCCCTCCTTCCCTCAAGCAGATAGACGCTCCCTCCCAATTTGGTGTCATCTTCAAACTTACTGAGGGTGCACTCAATCTCCTCATCTAGATCACTGATAAAGATATTAAACAGAACTGGGGCCAAAACTGAGCCCTGGGGGACACCGTTTGTGACTGGCCACCAACTTAAATCCCTTAAATGGGATTTAACCCCATTCACCACAACTCTCTGGGCTTGACCATCCAGCCAGTTTTTTACTCAGAGAAGTATATGCACGTCCAAGCCATGAGCAGCCAGTTTTTCCAGGAGAGTGCTGTGGGAAACAGTGTCAAAGTCTTTGCTGAAGTCCAGGTAGAGAACATCCACAGCCTTTCCCTCATCCACTAGGTGGGTCACCTGGTCATAGAAGGAGATGAAGTTGGTCAGGCAGGACCTGCCTTTCATGAACCCATGCTGGCTGGGCCTGATCCCCTGGTTGTCCTGCACATGCCTGGTAACCGCACTCAGGATGAACTTCTCAATAACCTTCCTGAGCACCAAGGTCAGACTGACAGTCCTGTAGTTCCCCAGATCCTCCTTCCAGCCCTTCCTGTAGATGGGCATCACATTAGCAAGTCTTCAGTCATCTAAGACCTCCCCTGTTAACCAGGACTGCTGATAAATGATGGAGAGTGGCTTGGCAAGCTCCTCTGCCAGCTCCTTCAGTACTCTTGGGTGGATCCCAAGTGGATCTATCTCCACCGAAGTGGATCTATGCGGCCCCATAGTCTTTTGGGTGTCCAGGTGGCGCAGCAGGTGGTAAACTTCTTCCTCCTGGATTATGGGTGATTTGTTCTGCTCTCCATCCCTGTTTTTCAGCTCAGGGGGCTGAGTACCCTGGAGATAACTTGTCAGACTATTAAAGACTGAAGCAAAGAAGGCATTAAGTACCTCAGACTTTTCCTCATCCCTGGTGGCAAGGTTCCCCCTTGTATCCAATAGAGGATAAAGATTCTCTCTGGCTATTTTTTTGCTGTTAACAAATTTGTAAAAACATTTTTGGTTATCTCATACAACAGTGGCCAGATTGAGTTCAGTCTGGGCTTTTGCCTTTCTAATTTTCTCTCTGCATGGCCTAATGAGATCCCTGTACTCTTCTGGAGTTGTCTGCCCCTTCTTCCAAAACTGGTAAACTCTCCTTTTCTTCCTGAGTCCCTGCAAAAGCTCCCTGTTCAACCGGGCTGGTCCTCTTCCCTGCCAATTCATCTTACGGCACATGGAGACAGCCTGCCTATGTACCTTTAAGACTTCCTTGAAGAATGCCCAGCCTTCCTGGACTCCTTTGCCCTTCAGGCATGTCTCCCAAGGGACTCTGTCAACCAGTGTCCTGAACAGGCCAACACCTAAAAGACCTACATTGAGTATCTTCTGATAGGTACATTTTCTTGTAACTTTCTTTGGCCTAATCAAGATTGCCAGCTGCATGGTTTCTTCCTCTCTCAAGAAACATGTTATTTCTTGGCCAGTTTCCTGTGAATATATAGAGTTTCTGTTCTCGGAGTTTTTCAAGATCTAAGTGGATAAAGCCCTAGAAACCTGGTCTGACCTCACAGCTAACCCTGCTTGAAGCAGAGGTTGGACTACAGACATCACTTCCAACCTGGATTACCCAATGTTGCAGTGAATAACTGAGTGCTCTTGGATCACACTAGCAAATGAACTAGGAAGGCTGATGAACAAAGCTGAGCTTCTGCACTGAGATGAAGAGCTAAGATTCTGTAGCAATGGGCTGGAAGTTCTCTATTCTGGAGCCTGACTTAGACTGAAGATCTGTAGCACATACTCACCCATAAATTACATGCATATAAGAATAGGGTCTGTTTCTATACATATGTAAAATTGTTGTCTAGTTCTTTTATATCTAACTTGTCTTTATAGTACATTGAAGAGACTATAGCTTTCTTTACTGACCTCTTGATTCATTAAATGCTTCTTATATTTTTTGCAATTCTCTTTAAATGACCACTGGAAGTGAACTTGTCCCCTACATATTATTTTTCTTATCACATCAGGTGCTATATATTGTACATCACCAATTTTCTTAAATTGTATTATTCATTTTTGCAAAATGGATTTATACTATTTTTATATTTATTACTCAGAACCACAATACTTTCAGAGACTAAAAATGACCAAGCACGTTTCACAGATCTTCTCTGTTCTGTCTTCCCTGTGGCAATATTGCCCATTATTCTTTCATAATTTTATAGACTGAAATTTTAACATCCCCAAGGGTTTCCCTGACTACAAGTGTAACAATAGTAGATTTTTAGTACTCTTGAATTCATGTTCATTCATCTCATTCAGCTCAACATGTCTTACATATATCTGTTAAAGATTAAGCCAAGCTCTGCTCCAAATTTCCTCCTGAATATGTTCTAGATAAAGCTGAAGATCAGTTTCACTTTTGTTATTTTGTTACTTCTCTTGAATCTTTCCATTTAGCCCAGTACAATAATTTATATTGTGAAACTACTGACATAAAGAAAAAGGAGATCATCAAATTGCTCATTAACACACTCAGAGCAAGGAACCTGTCGATGCCTTTGAAGTCACCAGCTCCTATTCAATTTTAAACTGTGATCATTGCATAGAAAGCTGGGAGGGTCCACTGAGCCTGAGTACAAAGAGAAGCCAGGAAATGTACTGTGATGATAAAAGTTGCCTTCTTCCCATGATGCTATGGGGAGGGACAACATGACTCCACGCTTTTCTTTACACTGGCACACCACTGAGTGATGTGATAATATTTAATAAAGCTGAATAATATGCATTTAGGTTGAAAGCATAGTTCTCACTGGGGGAAGAAGGATAAATATTTCCTACTCAATTAATTTGAGATCAGTCAGTACTGATGGTAGAACCATGGATGTTAGATTGCTTTTTAATTTTTTTTTGGCCATTTAGCTAAACATCTCAGTTTAAATTACTGCATGGATTTTATTTAGTCTTTGTCCTTTTCTCATTCCTTTCTCTTTCCATTTTCAGCTTGTTCTTTTTAATTAAACTTCATATACTTGCTACAAAACCAAGAAAGAACAAACTCCAAGCGTATTCAGAGGTGTCCCACAGAAAAAAAAAAAAAGAAAGTAGCTATATCTGTCATATCAGAAGCTCTAAAGAAGCCTAAGCATTTTATAATTCCCATGCACTCTTAATCTACTTTGTGCATATTACACACTCAGACTTTTCTAAATATATTGTAATTAAACCTATGTATTACAAAGGGACTGCTCATATTACTTCTACCTAATCTCTAATTTATATGCAGAAGAGCGAAGCTAAAGAGTTTAGGAATTTTGCATTCAGTGCTCTTTTTACCTAATCAAGTTATACAGCTTAGCAACTTCCTTTCCTGTGGTTCTCACTTTTTAGATTTTTTTTAAATAAATCAACATAGTCCTAGGCAGGTGTTGTGGTTTAACCCTGGCTGGACGCCAGGGGCCCACCAAAGCCGCTCTATCACTCCCCTTTAACCAGACAGAGGAGAGAAAAAGTAAATCAAAAGGGCTCGTGGGTCGAGATAAGGACAGGGAGAGATCATTTTATCAGTTACCATCATGGGCAAAACAGACTCCACTTGAAAGAAATAATTAATTTATTATCAATCAATCAAAATCAGAGAAGGAGAGGAGAAAAACTGCTAGATCTTAAAAACCTTTCCCCCCACCCCTCCCTTCTTTCTGGGCACAACTTCACTTCCAGCTCCTCTACCTACTTCCCCCAGCAGCACAGGGGGACAGGAATGGGGGTTGAGGTCAGTTCATCACACGTTGTCTCTGCCGCTGCTTCTTCCTAGGGAGAGGACTCTTCCCCTGCTCATGCGTGGGGTCCTTCCCATGGGCTACAGTTCTTCACAAACTGCTCCAGCATGGGCCAATAATTTCCACGGGGTGCAGTCCCTCAGGAGCAGACTGCGTCCCCTGCGGGATCACAAGTTCTACTGGCAAACCTGCTTCGGCGAACCTCCCCCCGGGCCGGTTCCCCTCCCTTTGGGCATCCACCCGCTCCGGCGTGGGGTCCTCCACGGGCTACAGGTGGAGATCTGCTCCACCATGGACCTCCATGGGCTGCAGGGGGACAGCCTGCCCCACCATGGCCTTCACCACGGGCTGCAGGGGAATCTCTGCTCTGGCGCCTGGAGCACCTCCTCCCCCTCCTTCTTCACTGACCTTGGTGTCTGCAGGGCTGTTTTCTCTTGCATCCTCTCACTTCTCTTCTCTCTCCGGCTACTGAGCCGCAGATGATTTTTTTTCCCTTCTTAAATATGTTATCACAGAGGCACTTCCACTGTTGCTGATTGGCTTGGCCTTGGCCAGCGGCGGACACAGGGAATACTTCTAGCAGCTTCTCACAGAAGTCACCCCTGTAGCCCCCCCACTACCAAGACCTTGCCACAGAAACCCAATACAGCAGGCCTTAATGGTACTTCTGTAACCTTTCTGTATTCACTGATTGTTCTCTGGGGACACAATAATTTATCACTCAGAAATAAATGGTGCATGGATAACCCCTTACAAATAATCAGTTTACATTTGAAGCATCAGTGAATCCAGATTAAGTTGAAATGAAGTTTCATTCACCATGTTTTTTTCCTTCATTCTTTTCTCAAACCAGTATTATTTTTTTTTCTTCCAAAAGCAGGGGCAGGTGTGTCTCAATAAGACTAGATCAACTTTGTGAACTCCTTCAGAGAAACAAGTCTTTACTACCAGAAATGGTTTTGATGGTCCAAGAAGCTAATTTAAACCTTGCTTTTCTCAACACAACATATCCTGCTGAATCTTATTAATAAAGTATCCCCCTTCAGCAGTGCACATGATCATTTAGTAAATAGCACAATTTCCTGCTGGCTTTTTGGTTGTAATAATTCCTGACATACATTCTCAAAGTAAAACTGCTGCTTGTCTCCTTCCTTTACATTAGAATATTATACCCAGCAACATATAGCACAATGTCTATGTAGACAGCTGTAAGTCTGAAAACATATTAATGAGCCAAAGACATCATCAGTTAATTAAGTTTGGGTTATTAAAAAAAAAAAAAAGCCTTTTTTTGTCATTTGACTTTGGATATCTGGTGCTCCCTGGTCAGACTGAAATTTTTTTTTTCTCTCTTTTTTTTTTTCTTCTGAAAATACCAACACAAATCATATTGTGTTTAGGCATGTTATTCTTTTTAACTGAAAGGTGAATATTTGATATGCAAGATGACACAGGTCCTGATTTTTTTTGAGAAATAGAATTAATTTTACAAGGACTTTTATTGAGTCATCATCTGTCTGTGGAGAACCATTACTGAATGTGGTTTGTCTCGACATTGCCATTGTACCACCATTTTCTGCCACTCAGAAGGTCGTGCCCTCATGGTCTGCAGACAAAACACCACCATGCACCTGCATGTCCTACCCTCACAGTCTGTAGACAAAGCAACAACATGTACCTGCACAAGGGCCAAGGAGCAAAAAAGGTAGAAGGCATCCAAAGGAGACAGCACGCATGGCACGAAATGCACGTACGCCAGTGTGATCTGCACATGAGCAAGGGACCCCAACCCCTATAAAAGGAGAGTGTGCGGTCCAGTAGGGGGGCTCTTTCCTGTCTTCCTCCCTTCCCTTCGGACCTCTTGGAACCCGCCTTGTCGAAGTCAGCATCGCGTGGACTGAACCTGGAGTAGCAGACGGGGGCGTCAAAGCGTCGACTGCACCACAGACGGAGGCGCCAGAACATCGCTGGACCCGGGGTGGTGGTAGCTAGTCCTCTCTTTCTCTCTATCATTCACGCCGTCCTCCCTGACATAAACCCGCTCCCTTTCTAGCTCTCCTTTTCTCTCATTCCCCTTTCCCCCCTCTTTTTTCCTCAGTTCTTCCTCTTTGCCTTTCCCCATTCACCTCCTCTGTTACCTTCTCACGTGGTTCCCTCCTTCCCCTGCATCAAAAATAAAGTTGAAAGGTTGTACGACATTTGACTGGATTCAGTGTCTTAATCTCGTCCTTGGGATCGTATCGAAACCTCCCTGACATTGGATCAGGACACTGTCATCTTCCCTATATGTATAACTTGACATTCTCTCTTCAGTGTTAGAATTAGGCTTCTTCCTCTGGTTTTTCACTGCTTATGTTTATGGTCTTGAGAATGATATTTAAGATATTTACAGAACATTAAATTTACAGAAAATGGTTCAAGGTGGTAAAACTTGAAAGGTTAAGTAAGAATAGGGAAAAAATGAAATCCTGCCTGTCAGAAAGTATATGAAGAAACAGGAAATGAAAGTGTGCATTTAGTTGATATTGTCTTATGCAACACATTTTTAATTATCATTCAAACTACATAACAGCTGAAAAAAACTATCGAGTATTAATCTTTTATACTGTCATTACATTAGTCACATGCAGTCCCTTTTTCACAGACTTGCAGTAAAATCTGGAATCGTGCCAGGTTTTCCATATCAGTAAAATAATCCTGTGAGTTTGAGGAAACAACTTCTAATGGGCTTCTCACAGTTTTTTTGCACAATTGCATGGTCAGCAATGACCAAATGGATTTCCAATTTGACTGATGTTTGCCATTTACAACGACAGCATACTGGATGATGTTGCAAATATGATGTCCCATGTATCTTCAGTTATAAATAAATAGTAAAGTATAAACAAATAAGAAAACAGTAACCTTTTAACAAATTATTCATATTTTGAAACTTTTTACTGCATCAAAGTTCTTCCAGTATTTGTCTTTACTACAGCGAACACTAAGCTAAAAGAAAGCAAGCAAAGCCAAACCCTGAGAGACATAAATGTTTTTTCTGTCTACTTGTAATTACAATTCTGTCTTTTCTGCAAATAAGACAGGCATTTGTGTTTTAGTTCATCATATATCAGTGGCAATACAAAAAACAAAGAAGGTCTATGGTGATAGAAATCAGCTTGTGTACATTTTTTGTATTGGTTCTTTCTTTGATTGCTTGAGAGTAACAAAGCAAAGCTAACTAAAGAATTTTTTTTTCTTAGACTGACAAATAGAATGCACCTTTTCAGAAATGCAGTAGATTTTCTCAGCTGTCATAAAAAGTAAAGAAAATGAAGACTTCATCTTCCTATGTTAGGATCTTTATCCTATATCCTTTCAGAAGACATAAGGCATACAACAGTAGCTGTCTAGTTGTTTTTTTCTAGTGTACAATAAAAATTTATAGAAGAGTAAAAAAGTAAACATCTGAGTACCAGACCTTACTTGAAGCTTTTAGTACACTATTTGGATATATGTAACACTGTGTAAAATTACTTTAAGTAGTACTGATAAATCTGACTTTAAAATAGTGTCTCATCTCACAGTGATTGTTTATGTTTTACAGTATGACATGCATGTTAAGACTCAAAATCTTACAAGATGATGCTTTGCCTTTTCTATCAACCTATGCATTCAATACAAACACATCACAGGCAGCTGTTCATAACTTTCCCAGATTTTAATAGAGGAATTGAAATTTTCCACGTTGAGCCTCTGCCTCAGGCTAATTTCTCTGAAAAAGAAAGGATGTAGGAAAGAGAACGATAGCAAAGCAAAAGCAAAGGCAAAGACAAAAGTTTTGAGACCTTTTTATCCACATGAAAAAGTCCTGAAATAATGCAATTGTGTACTGCTACTGGCCCCAATTTTCAGAATGGGTGATCTCTATTTTGAGAACATTCCTTTTTCTGTCTAGATATGCAAGAAGTGAAGAAAAAGAGTGAGAGCAGAAAGGGGAGAAGGTTCACTAATATATCAGAAAGACATAAAATGTTTTAGGAATACTCCAGGGCAGCAAGAGTGATTCTACAAGTGTAACAGCAAAGGGAAGTTTATGGAGAATGTGGACCTACTGAAGAAGGGGATAAGGGGCCTGGATACACAGGACATGGAAAATGCTGACATGCTGAATGCTGAATTTCTTGGTAAGATTTTACTTCAGAAATCCTAGGTCCTGAAGGGACCTTCTAGGGAAGGAAGACTTACCCTTTGTGGGAAGAGGTTAAGGGAGTAGAACATTTAAACAAACTGGACATGCAGAATTCCATGACATGTGACGGGATGCACCCGTGAATGCTGAGGAACCAAGCTGATGTCAATAGAATCATAGAACAGAATAGAATCGTAGAATCACTTTGGTTGGAAAAGACCTTTAAGATCATCGAGTCCAACCTTCAACTTAACCCTGCCATCCCAACACTAAACCATGTCCCTAAGCACCTCATCTACCCTTCTTTTAAATACCTCCAGGGATGAGGACTCCACCACCTCGCTGGGCAGCCCATTCCAGAGCCTGACAACCCTTTCGGTGAAGAAGTTTTTCCTAATGTCTAGCCTAAACCTGCCTTAGCGCAATTTCAAACCATTCCCCCTCATCTTATTGTCCGTTACCAGGGAGAAGAGGCTGACCCCCACCTCTCTACAGCCTCCTTTCAGGTAGTTGTAGAGGGCGATCAGGTCTCCCCTCAGCCTCCTCTTCTCCAGACTAAACAACCCCAGTTCCCTCAGCCACTCCTCGTAGGACTTGTGTTCCAGACCCCTCACCAGCTTGGTTGCTCTCCTCTGGACATGTTCCAGCAATGCAATGTCTTTCTTGTAGTGCGGGGCCCAAAACTGAACACAGTATTCAATTCACCAGCACCGAGTACAGGGAGACGATCATTTCCCTACTCCTGCTGGTCACACTATTCCTGATACAGGCCAGGATGCCATTGGCCTTCTTGGCCACCTGGGCACACTGCTGGCTCATATTCAGCCGGCTGTCAACCAGTACCCCCAGGTCTTTTTCCACCAGGCAGCTTTCCAGCCACTCTTCCCCAAGCCTGTAGTGTTGCATGGGGTTGTTGTGACCTGCAGGACCTGGCACTTGGCCTTGTTGAACTTCATACAGTTAATATCTTAATGGTGGATGTCACAAGGATGGAGCCAGACTCTTTGCAGTGGTGCCCAGCGACAGGAGAAGGGGCAATGGATACAAACTGAAGCATAAGAGGTTTCAGCTGAATATGAGGAAGAACTTCTTTACTTTGAGGGTGACAGAACACTGGAACAGGCTGCCCACGGGGGTTGTGGAGTCTCCTTCTCTGGAGATATTCAAAGCCCTCCTGGATGATATCCTGTGTAACATGCTCTAGGTGAACCTATGTTGTGTCAACTGGGTGAGGTTCTTGAGGACTGTAGGAGAGAAAATGTCACTCTTATCAACAAAAAGAGCAAGAAGGAGGACCCAGGGATCTACAGGCTGGTTAGTCTCACCATTGTCCCTGGGAAAGGTGGTGGAACAACTATCTTGTAAACAATTTCAAGACACGTGAAGGACAAGAAGTTGATTAGGAATACTCATCAATGATCTGTGAAGGGTGAAGCACATCTGGCCCACACCCCAAGCTGCTTCTCAGCACACATCTCTTGGCTGCCCTAACTTTCCTTTGGCCACACAATTCTAGCTCCATGTCAAAAGCACATCCAGGCTTTCTCTTTTGATGAACCCTAACTTTAACCCTGACTTTAACCCTGCTTTCTGTCTCGGGCTGGGACTAAGATCTCCACCTTTGGCCCAACATCCAAATTTCTTCTCAGCACACATTTCTTGGCTGTCCTAACTTTCTTTTGTCTTTCCAATTGCAGCCCCACTCCAACCACACATATAGACTTTCTTTTCTGTTGTACCATAACCATAAATCTTACCCTACTTTGCAGCTCAGGCTGGGACTTACAGCCCCATGTCTGGCTCACACCACCATCTTCCTCTCAGTATAGATCCCCTGGCTGCCCTAACTCTCCTTTGGCTACCCAGTTCCAGGCCCATGCCAACTGCATGTCTAGGCTCTCTCTTTCACTGAGCTGTAAACTAGCCCTGGAGTCATGTTTAACCTATCTGATAACCTTCTATGGTGAAATGAATGGCTTGGTGGATGAGGAAGAGCAGTGGATGTTGTCTATCTCAAATTTAATAAGGCTTTTAAGACTGTGTCCCTAAACATTGTCATATACAAACTGATTAAGTATCAGCTACTCACTGGACACTGAGGTGGACTGAAAACTGGCTTACTATGAACTTTTGGGTTATAGGGAAAATCTCTTGAGACTGACAAGTACATAGACCAGATGAGTTACACTTCCTGGGTGACAATATTGACATCTTACCCAAAACCACCACTGCTGAAATTGCTATTCTTTACTATCATTCCGCACAAAAGCACAGGCTTACCCAAAATATTGACTTCCTCCAAAAGTGTGCATCTTATAACTTTCAAGGCTCAGACTGAAGGCAGGTGAGGCCTGGACTGCAGAAGAAAGAAGGTTCATTAACAATTTAGAAGGTCAACAGGACTTTAATCTGAAAATAAGATATGGTTTTACCTCACTATTGAAACAAAACAATATTTATGTGACTGGTAATATTTTAGGAAAATTGAAAAAGTAATCTAAAAACTTTTCTACATCAAGTAGTTTATAGTATTAAAATCCACACCTAGATAGAAGAGCCGCTGTGAAGCATCTTCCAAAATGCTTTTCAAAGATTACTCTTTAAACGAATCTCATAGGAAGTTTTTCTTATACATCAAAGATGCAGGCAGTGATTTAATTCACAGTGGTTGTATATGTCTAATGTGAACAGATTCTCTTAATGCACCCAGCACCAGTCAGAATTTTACAATGCTCAACTTATTATGTATTCAAATTCATTAAAACACATCAAAACTAGACACCCCTGGTGCATGCCTCTACAGCTAAAATGTAGAAACCAGGGGGCTTTTTTAAATGCATAACATTTACATCCTTCTTTACTATACCTAGGTTCTCAGTCCACATGCATGAATTTAGTAAAGAAAACTGATAAAGGAAAAAGATACTAAGTACGAACAGTAAACCCCCACATTTTTTCCCTTATCATTGTGAGAGTCTTTTTCACAATTTGCTTCATTCTGCTTCAAAGTCAGATCATGGTTTTGGTATTGACCTCCTGGTTACAGTGTAAAAAAATGTATCTGTGCTGTAAAATCTACCAACTGGAAATCACAGGCTATTTTAAAGATTGTATAAGATGACCAATAATAATCTTTTAACATGAATATTAAAACATATATCTCAAGAATACTGTCAGACTTAGAAAATTACACTTTTTTTTCATTTATCCCAAAGTTACTTCCTAGACTTCTACAAATATTTGACTGGACTTATACTTTAATTATCGTATATTTATTTTATTTGAATTACTTAAAGACTTTGAACATTAATCATATCTGTTGTGTAGAGCAAGCATGAATTTTACTATGTTTATGTTATATGATAAAAAATTTAGCTCCAAGATGCAATAGGTTAGATTGTTATAGGGGCTTTAGAATTAGGATTTTAGTATCTACCTTCTATATAACTATCCTCTAAAAGAATTCAAAGCCCAGTCACTAATGGCTCAATTGATTTGGCCCTATACCCCCATTAGTAGTGTTATTTGATATACGCCTTGGTATCTGAAACATCTACGAGGCTAACATGTAATATTTGATTTATGAGGTGACTGTACCTTTTCTAGAGGAGTAACTGAAAATATATGGACTATTCTAAGATATTTCAAATTACACTAGAATCCTATATTTAGGCAACTGAATCAAGGCCCAGGCTGCATTGTACCATAGAAGAAAGGCTATACAACTAGGATTTAATAAACCTGCCTAAAATTAAGTCTTCAGTGTCTGTGTGGGATATCCCACATTTCCTCTGTTGCTGCTGGTCTTCTGTATGTCCTTAGCATAACTGTCAGCTTCATGTGGATTTCTCAGATACCCCATAGCATCTCAGATGCACTAGTTTCATGGTTTGACCCCAGCCAGCAACTAAGCACCACACAGCTGCTCACTCACTCCCCCCCAGTAGGATGAGGGGGAGAATCAGAGGAGTAAAAGGAGTAAATCATGGGTTGAGATAAAGACAGTTTCATAGGCAAAGCAAAATCCGCACACACAAGCAAAACAAAACAAGGAATTCATTCACTACTCCCCTTTGGCAGGCAGGTGTTCAGCCATCTCCAGGAAAAGCTCCATATTGTGTAACGGTTACTCGGGAAGACAAACACCATCAGTCTGGAACATCCCCCCCTTTTCTTCTTCCTCCAGCTTTTTTATTGCTGGGCACAACATCATATGTTATGGAATATCCCTTTCATCAGTTTGGGGTCAGCTGTCCCAGCTGTGTCCCCTCCCAACTTCTTGTGTACCCCCAGCCTACTCACTGGTGGGGTGATGTGAGAAGCAGAAGAAGAGTGCCAGTATGAACTGGAGTCAAAGACCTTGACTCTGTGTAAACGCTGCTCAGCAATGACTAAAACATCCCTGTTTTATCAACACTGTTTCCAGCACAAATCCAAGACACAGCCCCATATTCCTAAATGAAAAAAAAATTAACTGTAGCCTAGCCAAACCAGCACAACTGCTCATGTTTAGGCAACTACATCAAGCTTAAAGAAAGGGTTTCACAAGAGATGAAGCAGCCAGGAAAAAAGGAGAGTAGCGGGTGTAGGTGTTGACCCTTGAAAGAACTCACTGGTCTTGATTTAGTTATCTAAACGTAGATTTCTACTTGGCTTGAAGATGTCCTGAGGTATCAAAGATTAAAGCTGGAAGACATCACGCAGCTGGGGGACCCATATCCTTCTGGACGGATAAGTGGAGGGTTAGATGAAATACCCCTGTAAAAACACCTAGATCCACTTGTTTGACCTAAATCCACCTGTCTGAGCCACTGAATTCAGCCTTCTAGCCATGAGCTGGCAAAGACCAAATACCCATGCATCACATGAGTTTCTGGTAACTGACAACTATCTGGGCTGGCATTCTAAGCAAAAACAGGAGTGAGAACCTAGTAAGTTTTCTCAGACCAGATGAGAAATACATTCTTTAATATTTGCATACAGAAGTGCATGTTTCTAGAAGGTTTTAATTTTATATCTTGTATAATTAAAGCACCTGCAGAGTTGATCAGTTTTTAGGTGCTATACTTTACATATGGGAAAAATTTACCATGTTAATTATACAAACCTTATAATGAATGTAATTATTTTTATCTAAATCTTAAACAAATTTGGCATGTTGATTTGTCTTTTTTCTTAAAGTTCAAATTAAAAAAAAAAAAACCAAACAACCAGACAACACAACATACCCAGACCTGTTCTTGTGTTACACAGAATTAGAGCCACTGCAGTCAGAAAAGCCTATAATTAATTTGATATGTTCCCCATGGCTAATGTTGTCTTTTAATTAGAAGCCTTTCTTTGGTTATCATAAATGATACGAGGTTTTGGTGGTTTTTTCCCCTTTTCTGAGATTATTCCACAAATAATTATCAAAATTTAGTTTATTTCTGTAAATACAGCTATTTAATTAAGCAAATCTAGAATCTCAGTTATTGGGACATGGAGCTTGGCATTTGGTAAGAAGTTCCCTAGCATCAGCACTTTGCTGATACGTAATTGACTGATATACAATCATTTAACTAAAGACTGTACCAACAAGTATTTTCTAATTTTAGTAGCTAATTTAGAAATCTTAACATAATTTTATTTTACTTTTTAATATAATAATGATGGATGTAGCTAACTAAATATTCAACTATGACACTATTGGAAGTTGTATTCTGATAAGACATTAAAGAAAAATCTGGATTACTCATCCACATTTCATTCTATGAAGCAGTAGAACCATTTCTCTTTTTAAAAGAAATATTTTAAGGATAACTTTTTCAGTATAAATGGCAGTATAAATTAATTTTTTCATAATGTGAATTCAGACCATATGTGAAGTGAAGATACATGCTGAAAGAGTCCATCTGTCCCAATTATGTCTAATCCATCACTAAATCTTGCCGTGAATACATCAGTCAGTGTGAGGCATACAAATATTCATTATACCAAACTGAATAATGTTAGTCATTTGCAAGAATGAGAAATCTGAGTATGCATTTTTGCAAGGTGGCTGCACTTTAAAATCGTTATTCAAAGTCCATGTACAATGAAGGAATGAAGACAGCAGTGAGACTTCTTAGAAGTGACCATAGAAGGTTAATCAGTTTGAGAGCAAGGAAGAAGCAAGATGACAGTAGGACATTTTCTGACATAGATACAGACACTAGAAAAGATTTGAATTGTGACTGTGGTGGTCAACTGACTAGGCCAGAACTGTTTTCTTTTCCTATTTTTTCTTCTTCCTCTGTAAAATGGCAAAGTTATGGTTATGAACTGCATCAAATAATGTGTAGGATTGTGCAAGCTCTTTTCCAGAGTACCAAAATAGTTAGTATCAAAGGCTGCAAGACGTTATTGCCACACAATATTTCTGTGCAGGTAGGGAAAGAAAGCAGTTTGTTAGCAAAGGGAAAGTCTTGGGGAAAGCTGCAGTTCAGGGTCTTTTGAGGTATGCATGAGAAGTACAAACAATGAATAAGAGAATAAAGTGGCGCAGAAAGTGTCTACTGAAGCTGAGTGACTGCCACCATCACTACTCATGGCCAAAAGGGTTGAGTTTAATTAAGCTTACAGAAGGTTTGTTGATCTTTAAAAAGACTAAGTTTTCATGCAAAGAACATAAAAAGGACTCATGCAGTTAGGAAAAGGGTGAAGTTCAGAATGAGGAAACTGAGAAATATCAGTGAGTGGTGATGTAGGAGACTTCTGGAGGGGAGAAGGGGCCATTAAAGGATTACAGGTAGAAAAGGGACAGAACTGCTATTGAAATGGAGGGCAAGTGATCTGAAAAGTCTGAAAACTGTTTTCTTAAGAAAAGAGGGAACAATAATAAAAAGCTTTTGGAGACCACTAATCATAGAATCACAGAATCACAGAATGGCAAGGGTTGGAAGGGACCTCAGGAGATCATCTAGTCCAACCTTCCTGCTAAAGCAGGTTCACCTAGAACATGTTACACAGGATTTCGTCCGGGTGGGCTTTGAATATCTCCAGAGAAGGAGACTCCACAACCCCCCTGGGCAGCCTGTTCCAGTGCTCCATCACCCTCAGAGTAAAGAAGTTCGTCCTCGTGTTCAACTGAAACCTCTTATGTTTCAGTTTGTATCCATCGCCCCTTTTCCTGTCACTAGGCACCACTGCAAAGAGTCTGGCTCCATCCTCATGACATCCACCCTTAAGATATTTGTATGTGTTGATGAGGTCTTCTCTCAGTCTTCTCTTCTTCAGGCTAAACAAGCCCAGCTCCCTCAGCCTTTCCTCATAGGGGAGATGCTCCAGTCCCCTCATCATCTTTGTTGCCCTCCTCTGGACTCTTTCTAAGAGTTCTTCATCTTTCTTGAACCAGGGAGCCCAGAACTGGACACAGTACTCCAGGTGGGGTCTCTTTTGACTGGAGACCTCTAACTTGATACCAATTGTCTAAAAGAGCTGTCAGAACTGCTATAAATGTTATGCCTTGTTAGAATATAAAAGAGAAACAAAACTCTAAAAATCCCTGTTAATATGTCAGAAGAGAATACAGTAACAGGAAGAGAAATGTGATTGGTCATTGGTAATAAAAATATTATAATAAGAACAATAATCATGATTACTGATATTGCTGAAGGCAGGCTTACTTTACAAAATTTGATAAAAGATCAATATTTCAACTGTTTGTATAGTAATACAAAAAGCACAGAGGCACAGAAGTTTAATGAAATACAGATATTGATGTGAATATGACCAGAAAACAAAGAAACAGTACAGGTGCTGAGACAGTGTGTAAAGAAAAGAAAGAATGTGTAAAGAAAAGAAAGCAATAGCATGGAGAATTGTGAAGTGGTTTGGATCACAATCATCTTTGACACCAAAAGAAAGTCTAATAGCTCCCAGTGGAGTACTGCTGAAAAGACGCTATAGTGGAGCTGGAAGTGAACAGCCATTTGTTTATATTATGAAAGATAAATACGTTCAGAAAGTGTGTTTTCATAGTGATGTTTGTTATCCTTAACAGACTTGAAGAAAGAAATATCACAAGAAAAAGCTTTATAAAAATCCAGATATAGACAAACTTCTTTACCAGCAGTTAAAAAGGGTGTTGTTATTTTTTACTTGGTTTGGTGAACAAAGACCTATTTGTAAATGAAATTATTTTATAGAATCCTTCATGCCATGTGATCATAAGCTACTTTTAAAATGACATGACATTTGTTAATTTTGACTTACTAGAAGAGAAAAAAAGTTAAACATTAAATTCATTTTTAAAAGATCACTGTTGAGAAATCAAAATACTTAAAAAATAATTATTCAGTAAATTTCATTTTACAGTGGATTATAAGAACTAATTCAAAAGTGAACTTCTTGTTCTTCACAACTATTGGTTGACACTAGGATTTTTACTTTGTGTAAAGCATCTGGAAACTAGTATTTTATGTTTTTATTTTTAGATAAATTTATAGACAACATAAAATAACCAAGATTTTGGTTTTGTTTAGGTGGAGGTGTTGGTAAACAGTGACAATGTGTTTCCCTGTAGTGGCTAGGTTTAGGCAAGTAATTATTGCCAAATTCCTCTATCCCTCCCTGCTGTTGTTCATTAAAAATAATTTAAATAGGTGCTCAAGTTTCATGTCCTTCTCTTGCAGGATGAATATGTGTAATTTTCATTATTTTTACTCACTTTAAGATATAAAAAAACCCCAAGAGACAACACTTGTATTTGTTGGAATAAAGAACAAATTTACGCTTTCTGTGAAGGAAAAAAAAGATCGTTTTACTTCCTAGTAAAGCAGCTTCACAAAGACCTTTAAGTATTGCAGGTACCACAATTATAGTGTATTATGGACTTTTAAATAAAATTTGTTGGTTTGAGAGAGAACTTTCGCTTACTGAAGACCAGATGGATCTATGCTGTAGCAGATGTTATTCAAAATATGTTTCCTTTTAGAGTAAAAACTGTGACCTGACTCCTCTGTTAAAGCTTAAAACCGAGCAGAGTTGAACAGCAAACCTGAGGTCACTCTTTGCTTAATCTTCCACATTTTCCAAGGCAGGGAGTTTAAAATGAATGACTGCAAATGACCACATAGTCTCTAGTGCCGGACAGAAGAACAGTGGTGTTAGTTGGACAATATTGTTCTCTGTTAGTGCTACTATAAACAGAGCAGCTCCACTGGCTACCAGGTGCCCACCAAACTGCTCTTTCTCCCTCCTCAGCAGGACAGGGGGAAAAATAAAATGAAAAGCTCACAGGTTGAGACAGGGGCAGGGAGATTATTTACCAGTAACCATCATGGGTAAAACAGACTTGATTTGGGGGAGATCAATTTAATTTATTACCATCAGAGTAGGATGTTGAGAAATAAAATCAAATCTAAAACCACCTTCCCTCACCCCTTCTCCCAGGCTCAACGTCGCTCCCAATTCTTCTACTTCCTTCCCCATGAGAGGCACAGCGATATGGGGAATGGGGGTAGCAGTCAGTTCAAAACACTCTGCTGCTCCTTCCTCCTTATGCTGTTCTCCTGCACCAACATGGGGTCCCTCCCATGGGATACAGTCCTTCAAGAACTGCTCAATAATGTGACCTTTCCATGGGGTGCAGTTCTTCAGGAACAGACTGCTCCAGTGTGGGTCTCCCAGGGGTCACAGGTCCTGCCAGAAAACCTGCTCCAGAATGGGGTCGTCTACACGAGCTGCAGTTTCTGCCAGGAGCCTGCTCCTCCGTGATATGTCCACAGGCTGTACCTTCCTTCAGGACATGTCCACAGGTTCCCACATGGGGTCCTCCATGCGTTGCGGGGTGGGTAACTGTGTCACCACGGTCTTGTCCACAGGCTGCAGGGGAATCTCTGTTCCAGCTCCTGGAGCACCTCCTCCCCTCCTTCTTCGCTGACCTTGGTGTTTGCATGGTTGTTTTGCTCACATTTTTCTCACTCTGTAACACACTGCTGCTCAGCATTTTCTACCCTTTCTTAAATATGTTACCACAGCCTATTACTGATGGGCACAGCTTTGGCCAGTGGCAGGTCTGTTTTGGAGCTGACTAGAACTGGCTGTGTCCAAGGTGAGTGCAGCTCCTGATCTCTTCTCACAGAAGCCACTCCTACAGTGCCCCTCCCCGCCCCCCCCCCCAACTCTGACTGAATACAGTTATAGACAATTTGTAAAAATGCTGAGAGTCAAAATCCACTGGAAGTCTTGTTCTTATGTTCATCTGAAGGAAGTCTTCACACCACAGGTGGAAAAGCATGTGTGTTCTCTAATGTTAGAGGGAGCCTGATTCTGTCTCTATTCAAAGAAGCCTTCTCATTTCTTTATGAAGATATTTAAAATAAAATAGAATCATTTAAAAACTCTCAGGTCTAAGAAGTCTATTTCTATAAGGAAAGAGTGGAGAAAATAAAAAATCAAACCACATAGTCTGTGGATAAGGAATGCAGTTGCCTGGCCCACAGCAGCCAGCAGAGGAAATAATAATCGTTATTTAAATAGGAAAAATCTTGTCCTCTGCCTTCAGCCTCTTTCATCTACTTGCAACAGTACAATAACTGGAAAGCTGTCCTAAGATGGCAGATAAGATTTCTCACTCTCAGTAAGAAAAAAAAACACAACTTGAAATTAATATTATATGTTCCTATAGAATGTTAAAAAAAGTTATAACTTGAACTGTTTTGGCTTTGGCTTGTCCACCAGTGATAACAATAAACAGAGATACCTTGAAGTTATCTTTTTCTGTTCTTAGTTACTTCTTCAGGGAAGGAGATAACTGTGATCCTCCTTTCCTCCTATTTCATATAAAAGATGTAGTGTTCTTCTTAGAAGTTACGAAATTAACTTTCTTCATATCAGCCTGTATGAAGCTGTGATTTGCATCTGTGGCTGAAATGGTGTTGATAACACCAGTGAACAGCATCAAGACTTTACCTCTTTCTCTCTTTCCCCTTCCCAGAAAGTGATTAGGCTGGGGGCAGGCAAGGCTTGGAGGGGACATAACCAAAACAGCTGACCCAAACTGACCGAAGGGGTGTTCCATACTACATGATGTTGTGCTCAGCAAAAAAATCTCAGGAAAAGGAGGAAAGGGGGGATGTTTGTGATTATGGCATTTGTCTTCCCAAGAAGCCATTAAGCATGCTGAGGCCCTGCTTCCCAGGAGGTGGCTGGATATCTGTCTGCCAGTGAGATCTGGCTCTTTTTGCCTTGCTTGTGTGCATGGTGTGTGAGACTGAATAGCCCGCTAATAGTCTCAAAGCTTGCTCCTTTGTGTGCTTATCTGAGAAGATCAGCATTCCCACAGGCAAGGTGGCTTGCAGGCCTGCTGAAGCAGTGGACCATGACACCCTGGTGGGGCCAGCTGCCCACCAAAGCCTGCAGTTTGAACAAAGAACAGACCCTGCCAAAAGGAAAGTGCCAAAATATATGCACAAGCGTGTGCCTCAGGCATGCAGCCCTGGGGGGACCACTGACTCCGTGGGTGTTTACTGAAGACTCTGGTGACCACTGACCCTGTGGGAGACCACCGAAGACCCTATGAGATCACCAACCCTGTGTGTGTGATCACCCACTACTGAAGACCCCAGAAGCATGGACCCCCAGGATGCCACGGATCCATGGTGGTGACTGCACTCTTCCATCTGGACCTCTCACTTAATTTCCTATCTTTCCTTCCTTCCTTTCCTATTGCTGCTTTCTCTCTTTCCCCCAAAGAGTTAATAAATGAGTGAACTTACGGCATCTGTCTTAATCTTGGTTGAAGGGATGAACTTGAAAGGAGAGATTGGCCTAGCTGCCCCTAGTCTCCCAGACTCATCTGAGGTCGGCTAGAAAGCAAGGGAGCCTTCCTATCATCCAAGAAAATTGGATCCTAACACACAGCTTTTGTTTTCTTACTAAATGGTCATTATGTCAATCCATGAATCTTTTTGTTTTCCTATATTTCCTCCCATCCTCCAGAAGATGGTGTGAGCAAAATGCAGGGTGGGTGTTTAGCTGCTGTCTGGGATCAACCACCACAGAAATCCACTTGCAGCCTAGTGGGTTACCCTATATATGGTAGGAGACCTTCTAGCTTTATTTAGCAAGAAATAGCTAGGCCAAAAATTTGACCTGATATTTCTGTTTGAATATCCAAACAAATAAATAAATAAATAATATTTTTAAAGAGCAAGAAGACCTGCACTACTTTAAAATGATCTATTGTAAATGAACACACAGAAGGGGATAGGATATCTAAACTGTATTTTTTTTTCCTACACAATTTAAAATTCACCGATAATGTTTGTTTCTAATCCAAGCAAAGAACATTTCAAGGAGAGAAACAGCTGTGCTGTCCTATTCCAAGTGTAACCTTTCAGTTTAGGGTCAAATTCCTCAGTCTTTATCCAACCACTTCCCAAATAACATATTCATTTCACAATTACAACATAGTCTTATTTCTATACTAATGGGGGTATTGGGACCCAAGATTTTTCATAATTAATTTACCAGTTTGATCATCTGTACCAGATTTGGACAAAAAAAATATATAAAACACAATTTCTATAGTCTTTTAGCCAATATATCTGTTCTGCTTATTCAGATGAACATACTTAAAATATGCAATTCCTTCAGTTCTTGTGACAGGACTGCTCCATGTCCCACCTCCTAGTCCCGTCCAGTCCTGTCCTGCCCCCTCCCCCGCCCCCACCCCCCCCCACCACCCCCCCCCCCGCCTTCCCCCATCCCCCATCCTCACCCTGGTAAAGATCGTGGCTTTTAACAAGGTTATCACCATCTTTTTGCGCCTCATATTCTTGCCTTTTATGCTATGCTGTGCTGTGCTGTGCTGTGTTGTGCTGTGCCCTGACGTGCTGTGCCGACCATCAGGCACCCACCAAGGCACCATGCCCCCTGTACATACACCCCTCGTTAGGGGGAACAGGAGAAGTGGAACCCCTCAGCCAACAGAGTCTGCAACCAGTGAGACACCTTGGTTTGGAGAAGCTTCTGGATCATGACCAGTTACGACCACAGCTCAGATCCAACCCAGGGTATAAATGGGACATGACTGGAGTGGTCTTTTTGGAGCAATGGGTCTGCATTTCAAGCCTCTCTGCTTGGGTTGGGAAGGAACTTCCTGGGATTGAGTGCCCTCACCTCCTTTTGGTGAGTGATTTCTTCTGGATACATCCTTGACTGAGCTCTCTCTGCTCTCCTTGCCTCCCCCCTGGGCAAATGATTATGCCGTCTGGGTACCCACGAGAGAGAGTTTCCCCCTTTGTGAGTGAGCATGTGTGCACACTTTTGATCATCATTCTTTTGTGTATAGATGTGTAGTAACAATACCCTGGCTGACACGTCAAACCTGTTCTGTGTTGAATGTTACTGAAGTGTTGATTAATTTTGGTTTATCCCTGTTTCTCACTGTTTTCCATCATGTGGTTTTGACTGTTTCATGAAATAAAGTTGTTTGAGCTTGTCCATTATTTGGGTTGGTTTTAGTGTACCTCTGTGACAGTTCTGAGCGGGCGAATAAGAAGTACAGGTCACAATCTGAACACCTAATCAATGCAGATTCAGATTCTAAATCCAGATCCAAAATCAAACTATTTTATTTTTTAGGTGTGCAGAAATCTTCCTATAATTCTGACTGACATCAGTGTTTAATCAGCATACAGGAAACAATGGAATATGTTTTAACATATATAACTACAAAGGTTTAACATATCATAAAAGAGAAAATGTAAAACCAAATTAAAAGAGTTGTTATCGTGTACTACAGTTTATATAAATGTCCAACACATGCATGGAAAAGAACCTTTGGAACAACAAACTAATTGAAACATCTGAATCTGCAAAAAATAGTCTAAATAACAATAGAAAATCACAAAAGGAGAAAGCGAACATAAACTGTAAGAAAGATATGTTGTTTATTTGAAAGAGTTGTCCAAGCCCAGTGAGATGACAGCTAACATAAATACAAAGGTCACAAAAACAAAGGCAGTAAAGTGATTATTCCTTCACAGTAATCAAATTATAGTGCATCTTGCAGTGATGTGTGTTTATTTTAATAATCACTGATGTCACTCTGTTCTGCTTTCTCCCTTTCTATCCCTACAACTCTAAAAAGGAAGGAAACTTTAGGACTGTTACTTGTAAAAATTCTTTTGTTTGACCCTATGATTTCTTGCTAATATCAATGCATCCATCTTTGGAATTTTTTCATATATCATATTTTATCTTTTACAGACAGCTCTTGATTTTGTGAGTTAAAGGGAGGGACAGGGATGGAAAGAGACAACAATGATAAAGCAAAAAGTTTGGGTATGTAAATTCTGAACCACATATAGTGTATTCATCTTTATAAACATTGACCAGCATGAAAAGCAAGACCTGAGGAAAGAAACATTAAAATTGTACCATTCACTTCTTTTGCGTCCAGACATCCTGGAGCCTGGTTAATCTACCACCTTGTTAATGTACTGTTGGACAATGAAGAGTTGATGGACATGCAACACAAATATTTAACCAGTAAAACTAACAAAATATACTGATGAATCATCCAAAATGTGTGTTAAAAACAAACTCTAAGAACGTATTTTACATACCCTAAATTTTGTATATTTCTTCTCCTGCCAAGCGATGTTATCTGTTTCTACCAAGCTTATTTTATTAAGTCCTTTGATCATCACAGCCCAAACAGAACTACCACAGAGAAATTTAAAATATTCCATATTAGAACCATAGAACAATTTAGGTTACGAGGGACACACAGAGAACGTATACTCCAAATCCTGCTCAAAACAGATCTAACTGCATGAGGTTGCCCAAGGTTGTGGCAAGTCAAGTCTTGAACACTTCCAAGGACAGACATACCACAACCTGCCTGGATAACTTGTTGCAGTCTTTGATTACCTTCATGTTAATTTTTTCCATTATATTTAATGAGAATTTCTGATTGTTTTATGCCTCTTGACCTATTGCCATATCTGACTCCATCTTCTGTATGCCATTCTGTCCTCACTGTACACAGAGCACTTCATCTGCAAAATTTTTATCATTTGTATTGTAGATTAGCTGTGAGTATACAGTAACATGGAATTGATGCCATATGGTTATCACTGGCATCTGTGGTACTTGGTGTCACAGTTTTGCTTTGGCTACATTTGCTGTGACTGAAATGTGCATCACTGAGCATCCATGCTATATCCAACCATTAGGTCTCTGATGGTCTCTGATAGTGTGCACTTGCCTGCTACATTTTGTTATGTTGCTGTTAACTTGTCACATAATATTTAGGAATTTCAGCTTTGCATAGTTATTGTCACTGACAGTTCAGGTTTTTCTACCTCTCTGCTGGTTCTTGTCACATTATTGTCAAACCATCAATTCCATGAATAAAATGCATTTCTGCCCTTCTTCACTGACTCACCACAACCTGTATTTCATGATCCTTTTACGTCTAAAGTGCACAGAGGATATGTTGCTCTTTTTACTACGCTCTGCATGCTCAGAGGATAAAAGAACCTTAGGCATAAACTGGATTACTTTGTAGTGTTCTTCTGTCAGTGCTGCCTCATGCCTCCCTGGATGGCTGTACATCATCTCCATATGTTCAACTGCTGTTTGTAGACATTGCTACTGTTTTCATTCAGTATGAAACACTTTTTATTTCCCAGATTAGGATACTCTGCAGGAGAGTTTTATGTAATGTATTAAATAAAGATAATACAGATCTGGACACTGGTCACCCAAACATTAAATTCATGCTTCACCCTGTGAACCATTCTTCTGTTAAGCTGTATCCCTCTCCTCTGCTTTGTACATAACTATTGTGTTTTACTTATGTGCACTTCACTGCTAGTATACAGAAGAACTTTTTAAAAATTGCTGTAAGCTCCCTAATTTGCTTACCCGAGGCAGCAGAATGACTTGGTTTGTATAATAATGGGAGCAATTTATCCAGCGCTTGCTACTGTTGACCACTTCTTGATTTGGTAGCTTGAATTGGTAAATTTGAAATTAAGGAACAGAGCAAAATGTATTTCTGAACTGTTTGAACCTTACATATAATTTCTGACTCTTATTAGAAATAAAATTTTGGCAGGCTTCTGATTTCTATTTACTGACAATTAAAATATTTGCAATTTTTTAGGCATACAGTAAATTCTCCATTTTCCAGAAATTACCAGTCAATCAGCTATTTCAGAAATGTACCATGTTCCTGAACCCTTGATTCCAGCATCTAGAAATTTTACTAGACCAAAAAAAAAAAAAAAAAAGAAATCCCATAATTGTTCAGAGTTCTAGTATAGCCAAAAGCCTTGTAGAGAAAGTTATAGAAGGAATGGAAAGTGTCTAGAGAACAGACAAGTCTGTGTGTAGAAATCATCAGGATCTACAGGCACACAGGAGTCCTTCATGAACATGAACTTTTTACATACGAAACAAACAGTCCCTTAACATTTGCAGTTAAGAAAAGGAACGCTGCATGGAGAGGTGAAACAGCATAATAAGATTAGTCAAGCCGCAGTTTTTGTAAACTGGCATGTTAGATAATGACACCTGTGTTCAAGTACTGTCAGTTCATATCAGCCTGATGATGCCCTGCCTGAGAAACTGTTCAACTGCTGAGGGCAGAGCTGCATTTGTAGGCTATCCAAGCATGCATCAGACATAAGAAAAAATAATTCTTTAAGCAAAACAAACAAAACAAGTCTTGGTAGAAGGGAATCAAGCAAACAAATGGTCACACGAGACAGATCTGCAAAACTTCTTTTTATTTTTAACTGTACAACGCAGCTGTTATGACGCCACAGTGATCTCAAAGCTCTTTCAGCCATTCTTCCACTGACTGTTTAACTCCTGACCTCAGCTGACACATTTTTTCTTTATTGTATTTGTGTGTATAAAATATATGTGGAGAAAAAAAAAAAAACAAAATTCTAAGCTGTCAGTGTACACCTAGTCAGTATAGTTAGAAGGGCCTGGAGAGCTGTTCAGTTCACTGCTAGTTCATATATTGACAGCTGTATTTAACCTTTACTATTTGGAGCTGTGTTTCAGCCATGCTATCATCATGTCATAGCTTCTCTTTCCCTATCATTGATCAATAAAGTTAGAGGCAGCAAGGGTATTACTTAGATGCAGATGAAGTCATTACACCTTTCATGATCATATTGCTGCATTCCTTCAGAAATATATACCTAAACAACTTCATCTGTCCTCTTCTGCTCAGGGTTACTGATGTCTGTCTTCAAGTTTATTTTCATTCTATTTTTCTCCACAGGCTTGGAAACCCAAACATCCATGACGCATCTTAAAATTTCTCTCAGTTTTGAGTTCAATTTAGGGGCTTTTCTGGCTGAGAAAAGAAGAAATACGTATGAAATCGTGCTCTGTGCATTCAGTTAAGAATTTCTCTGTGCATTTACAGAATAACTCGTGACAAATCTACTGTGCAGGTATAATTTACAATGCACAGTAGTTCTTATATTGGAACTCCTGGAAAAAAAAAAAGTTATTAAGAGAGAATTGAATATATATATATAAAAATCAATATAATATTTTGGTAACCTAGCAATGCCCAATGAGTCTTTGGGCCTTATGTTCCTTGTACTTGCCTACCTCTAATGCACTGACATTTACCTTTTATCAATTATATATCACAGGCTTTTTGCCACTGTAATTTGCCACTGTAATTTGCTAGTTCTTTAAACTATTATTTGCCAAAATGCCTTTCTGTAATTCAGAAAGACTTTTTCTTACTCTGAAGTTATTTTATTCCCTTACATCTCATTTTTAGCCCTCAGATACTTACGCTATATTAATTTCAAGTTCTCTCAAATTACATCTCCACAGATAATTTCCTCTGATACCCATATTATATTTATTTATTAGGAATCTTATGGTAATTGTCCAAATGGGTTAGATGATAAGTGAGTTGGGTTAGATTAGACAAATTAGTTGGATTATATACATGGATAGTGAAGTGGATTGAAAACTAGCTGAAAAGGCCGAGCACAAAGTCCATCTGAAGCCCAGTCACCAGTGGTATACTCCAAGAGTCAATAATGAGTCCTTCATTAATGTCAATGGGTCAAGAGTGCATCCTTGGCAAGTTCACAGATGATATAAAACTGGGAGGAGTAGTCAATACACCAGATGAGGATGCTGCCATTCAGACAGACCTCAATAAAATGGAGAATTGGGTAGATAGGAACCTCATAAATGGAAATCCCAAGTCCTGCACCAGTTCACCCTGGAACCCAACTGGCTGGAAAGTAGCTTTGCAGAGAGGGACCTGGGGGTTCTAGTGAACAGCAAGCTGACTAGAATTCTGCAACATGCCCTCACTGCAAAGAATATCAACAGCCTCCTGGGCTGCATTAGGAGGAAGGTAACCAGCACAGAGATGATCCTTGCTCTCTCCTCTGTTCCAGTGAGGCCACATCTGGACTACTGGGTCCAGGTTCCACAGTACAGGAGAGGTATAGACATGCTGGGCTGTGACCATGTCCAGCACAGGTCCATGAAGATGGTTAAGGGTCTGAAGCATCTTTCATATAAGGAGATGCTGAGAGAGGTGGAAGTGCTCAGCTTGGAGGAGAGAAGGCTCAGGGGGACCTTATTCGTGTGTATTAATACTTGATGGGAGCATAAAGAAGGTGGAGCCAGACTCTTTTCAGTGATGCCTGGTGACAGGACAAGAGACAATGGGCCCAAACTAAAATATGAATTTCCACAAGAAAACACTTTTTTTGACTATGAGGGTGGTTGCATGCTGGAACAGGTTTCCTGGAGAAATTGTGGGGTCTCCATCTGGGGAGATCTTGAAAATGTGACTGGACATGGTTGTGGTAACATGCCCTAATGACTCTGTTTGAGCAGGGGCTTTGGGCCAGATGATCTCAAGAGGTCCCTTCCAACCTCAGCCATCCTTTGATTCTGTGAAATGCAATCTCAAGTTTACTGAAACAGAAATAAATGTGTTAAATTAAATAAGATCATTTAGTTCTGTGTGAAACAAACAAAATCTTTCTTTTGCTTCCTGAAATTTGTCAGACTTTTTATTATCTCCTTTATTTTGGATGTGTTCCACACCAGTTTTGACAAAAACTTTTGACGTAGAAAGCAGACATAGATGCAATCACAGAGGTTAATACAGGATCAAAACTCCTTTATTCTAACTTCTCAGAGTAACATACAGATTCCTGCAGGTTTTCTTATTACCCGTTTAGACTAAACTATGGTAAGCATCCCTCTTCTCCCTTAGTGAGAGTTAATAACCTATTGTCTATGTGAATAGGTACATGGAGCTTGCTTTTCAGGAAGTTTGTTAGCAAGGAGTCACAGGAAATTATTTAGTATCTCTAAGAAAAGCAATAAGTAAAAGTTTGGAAAATAGCAGACAATACCAGTAATACCACATACAGGCAACTTCAGGCTGTTATCATTGATTTTGATTTTTGTGTGCAGAGCTATCGTATAACAATATCAATATATGGCATGTGAACATCATTCTTTGGTCATAATTGATGAACAGTACCCAAGAAAACTATTACAATGTGAGAAAAGAGAATCATCCTCACTCAGATGGGGTGGAGAAAGGTTAATCACTAAGTCCACATTTTGCTCTCTATTGGCAGAAGCTCAGAGGCATGTTTTAGAAACCATACTGTGGACAGAGCTATATAAGCAGATATTTGGAGAAATTGGATTACTTTCTTGTAAATATCAAAGCTAGCATACTACTGTTAACATATTGGAATTGTAGAAATAAATCATTTTAGCTCTCAAAATTAATCTCTCATTCCATTTAGTGGGAGACAGAAAGTAATTTATAACAGCACAGAAAAAAAAATCTGTTTTCCATTGAAATACTTTACTGATATTTACATATAAATTACTGAATTCTCTGCAATTGCTGTAATAAAAATATATCAGACATGGATGTAATTAATGCAATCAAAAATCATGAGCATTCTGGAGCTTCTCTACAGAACTTGCAGTACATCTACATTGATATAACAGTATCATTCACAAAGCAAAGAAATAAAATCTAATTTCTACATTGCTTCTCTTAGGTCCTTCATACGATATAACTAGCTGAATCAGATTTTTAAAAGAAATTTCTCTAAAACAGTTATTCTTACCAGGAACTCCCACATTTCCCAATTGCTCTTACTGAGTTCTGCAGAAACCTCTCTTAAGTCAAGAACTCTTCCACATTTTCATGAAGAAAACACACACTTCCTAAATTTACAGATGATAAAATGTGGGAAATGCGAACAATACACTGGAAAACAAGATAGGAAATATCAATGAATGTGACAAATTAAAAAGAAATAGGCTCAAAAATGAAATAACTTAATAAGGGAAATTCCAAGATTCCATACTTCAACAATAATAATCAAGTGAACAAATATAAGATGAGAAACTGTGACTAAGTAGCAGCTCTGCAAAAAAGAATCTGGGGATTTGAGCACAGCAAAATCTAAAAACGAATGAGAGTCCCTTGCCACTGTGGGAGGGAAGAGAATGGTAGAAATATATTTAAATTTGTAATGCATAAGAAATAATTCTGCTTTATTCTCCTGAGCATAGTCTAACTTTGTCAACTGCATTTCCCTCTGAATACTTTGACAAAACAGATGGAGCCCTCCCCACTCTTCCTCAAAGAACCCCAAAAAACAAAACCCCCACTGTGTACTGAAAACACTGAATGAACTGGTATCATTTAACCTTGAAGAGGAAACAGATTATGTGATAACAGCTTCTAACTATAAACAAGGTTAAGAACAAAATTAAAAGAATACTTTAATTCAGCTCTCATTTTATATAGGAGAATCTGCAATTGGCTTAAATTGCAGAAAGGACGTTTCAGATGAAGGATTGGGAAAGGCTTTGTAACAAGGATAGTGGAGCACCAGAACAGACTGCCTAAACAGACCACTGAAAAACAAGTATCTATCTGTTGCAAATGGTACTGTATGGTTCACTCGACCCTGATGCACAGAGATAGATAAGACAACTTCCGGAGGTATTTTCCAGTCCTACAGTCTCTAAATATTAAACCAAATAACTTTAAATACATATTATTCTTAAGAGTTCTTTTTACAGGGAGGCAATTATAATCAGCTGATCATTCACTTCTATTGCTGAAAAAGTCCACCCTGACAGAGATCTGAGAATGCCTGCCTCAGTAATGGTAGGGAACCCCTCTGTGAGGAGGCAGAAACCTGCTCAGCTCGATATTTCCATTTAAGGTCTTCTCACATACAATTTCAACCTGAAAAAAAGTTCTGCTATCCTCATTTAACTTGTGTTTTGGTAAACTTATTCAACTACTGAAACAAATAAAGTAAAAAAAAAAATCACATAGGACTATTCTCAATTGAACCCATGGCTTTTTCCAATTTACTTATGATATAAATACTTTTCTACAATTAAATCAACTCTCAACATTCTTCCTTGATTATAGAATAGAAGACATTATATGTTACAATACTGAGTTTTGAAACACGTCAGGAAAAAAGTTACATCAGAAATCTGACGCAGCCTTTGAAAACCTAATCCAAATTAAGTGAGAGTTAGAAATTTAAGTTCAGGATAGAAATTCAGAAAAACATCCCCAAACCTATTTTGCTGCTTTGCTGCTTGAATTTTCTGATAAAGTTTTCATGGACACATGAAGTTGTGTTACTGAGCATGCAGCTTTTGCTCTACTGACTCCCTGAAAGCTTTCTAGGTAGTCTGCACTGACTGCTATCTCTCACTTGTAGCCACCTGGTTTGCAGAAGACAGGTATTCCAGGATCTAAAAACAGAACTGTTGTGATTGGTGTTTGTACTCTTATACAGAGTACATACAATTCAATTAAAAGCATTGTGCTGCTGTCTCATTTTGTTCATTAAAACTATGTATCTGCAGAATATTTACTCCAGGAGTCAAATATCAAGGCTTTAAACAAATCTCAGGCTAAGCAATTTGAACAAGCAGCTTCCTCAGGCTAAGAAAAGGCTTTAACTACCAGAATGTGGATTATCAGGGATGAATATGCTTTTTTGCTCTCCAGAGGTACCCTATGCAGAAAGGAATACAAAATTCCAGCTCATTGGAAAAATATGCTAGAGAAAGGAAGCTAATTTTGTCATCTTGCAGTTACCCCTGTCAACTGGGAGTGGGACATTACTCACCGACATTTCTAGATATTTCCACTAAATAAAAATTATTAATAAAAAAGATCAGTGACAAGAGCTCCACATTCTACTCAACTTTAGATGCTTGAACATTAGACGATCACAAGTTTTACTCTAATTTCCTTTTATGGTCATTGCAAATAAGATATTCATAGTTCATGATTCCTTTCCTTTTTCTGTGAATGCTTCTTTAAAGTTGAGATGACTTGCACCCTGGAAAAACTTCTTTCTCTCTATTCAACATAAAGAAATCATAACATGACAAAGAGGGATGCAGATAAACACAGTAAAGATGTCTGGATATAAGAGGATATTTTACACTATTACACAAATGAGACAATATACAGCACCATTTTGTCTAGCCACGGTTCTGAATTTAAGTGGTTAAATTCACGTTATGTAGATTCTTAGACTACTGAATGCTTTGCAAAATGCCTGTGTAAATGCTAGCTACACCCTTAAGTTCATAAAATCATGATACTATGCATTGAGTTATTTTTTTAGAAACTGAACTTCTCGCATATGCAAAGGCAAATAAACTGTTGCAGTCCTCCCCAGTGCCATAAAAGGCATGGTCTATCTGTGGTTCATAATTCCCTTGGTCAACAATAGATGAACAAGGACCTGAAGTGCTGAATGGCTAATTTATCAAGCACAAAGCAGGGAATAACACTTTCTGAAAGCAATTTTATTATCAAGGTAAAAAATTGCAATCATTTGACTACATACCCTATTTCGTTCACTATGGCATAAATTGTTACATGGAAAGCATCTTGATGGCTATGGTAATATAAACTCTGCTCCTAACTAAAAAAATCTGAGATTTGAGATCAATAAAACTTTATGTGACATCAGAAAAATTTCCTTGTTTCTTATGTACTGACCCTTCTATGAAATCTGCAATAATCCAGTAATAGAAGCAACTACAATAGAACTAATACTACGGTATTGTAGTAGCAATATTCATAGAATCATAGAATCATCTAGGTTGGAAAAGACCTTTAAGATCATCAAATCCAACCGTTAACCTAAACCTGACATCCCACCACTAAACCATGTCCCTAAGCACCTCATCTACCCTTCTTTTAAATACCTCCAGGGATGGGGACGCCACCACCTCCCTGGGCAGCCCGTTCCAATGCTTGACAATCATTTTGGTGAAGGAATTTTTCCTAATGTCCAACCTAAACCTCCCCTGGAGCAACTTGAGGTCATCTCCTATTATCCTATCACCCATTACCTGGGAGAAGAGACTGACACCCACCACACTACAACCTCCTTTCAGGTAGTTGTAGAGGGCAATAAGGTCTCCCCTCAGCCTCCTCTTCTCCAGACTAAATCCCAGTTCCCTCAGTCGCTCCTCGTATGACTTGTGCTCCAGACCCCTCACCAGCTTTGTGGCTCTCCTCTGGACATGTTCCAGCAACAAAATGTCTTTCCTGTAGTGAGGGGCCCAAAACTGAACACAGTATTTGAGGTGTGGCGTCACCAGCACCAAGTACAGGGGCACAATCACTTCCCTACTCCTGCTGGCCACACTATTCCTGATACAGGCCAGGATGCCATTGGCCTTCTTGGCCACCTGGGCACACTGCTGGCTCATATTCAGCTGGCTGTCAACCAGTATCCCCGGGTCTTTTTCCACCAGGCAGCTTTCCAGCCACTCTTCTCCAAGCCTGTAGTGCTGGGTTGTTGTGACCCATGTTTAGGACCCGGCACTTGGCCTTGTTAAAGCTCATACAGTTGGCCTCGGCATGTTGATCCAGTCTGTCCAGGTCCCTCTGCAGATCCCTCCTCCCCTCGAGCAGATCGACACTCCTACCCTGTTTGATGTCATCTGCAAACTTACTGAGGGTGCACTCCATCTCCTTATCCAGATCACTGATAAAGGTATTAAACAGAACTGGCCCCAAAACTGAGCCCTGGGGGACACCGCTTGTGACTGGCCACCAACTGGGTTTAACTCCTTTTGCCACAATTCTCTGGGCTTGGCCATTCAGACAGTTTTTTACCCAGTGAAGAGTACACCAATCTACACCATGAACCTCCAGCTTCTCTAGGAGAATGCTGTGGGAGACAGTGTCGAAGGCTTTGCTGAAGTCCAGGTGGAGAACATCCACAGCCTTTCTCTCATCCACTAGGCGGGTCACCTGGTCATAGAAGGAGATGAAGTTGGGCAGACAGCACCTGCGTTTCATGAACCCATGCTGGCTGGGCCTGATCCCCTGGTTGTCCTGTATATGCTTGGTGAGTGCACTCAGGATGAACTGCTCCATAACCTTCCCTGGTACTGAGGTCAGGCTGACAGTCCTGTAGTTCCCTGAATCCTCTTTCTGGCCCTTCTTGAAGATGTGTATTGTGCCAGGAATATTGCATTTGCTGACTGGGTAGAAACAGCTAATAGAATGAATTTGAGAATTGTTTCTCTTTGAGACCAGTTTCGTCCTCTGACACTTGAAAATGTACTAGCTTACTTTGGGGTTTAGAATTCTTGATGATCTAGGTGTCATAGAGAAATAGGCACTTCTTATCAAATTGGTCAAATATTCTGTGTGTAAATAATGTTTAAAGGGCTGGCTGAGCTCAATTCAGTCACCCAGATGTACGATATTTTCAGGGCCTGTATGGAGCTAATCGATATGCCACACACCCTGTGGGAAGCTCTATGGGAGATCTTCTGAATAAGCAGGCAGAGGACTCAGAGGGAGGCATATCTGAAAGAGCACTAGAAAATCAGCTTAAACAGCTGAATCTCAGCTCAGAGATTAATCAGAAAGCTACAGTGCAGAAATA
Organism: Gorsachius magnificus; assembly: GCA_034008185.1. NCBI lineage: Eukaryota > Metazoa > Chordata > Aves > Pelecaniformes > Ardeidae > Gorsachius > Gorsachius magnificus. The sequence goes on from CM067081.1 coordinate 41,357,293, forward strand.
CCAGGGGAAAAAAAAAATCTACATGAGGAATTTCTTGCTCTTGATGAGAATTGTTACTTACAACTCTTAAAACAAATTAACAAAAGCATGTATAAATTAAACCGGTTTCAGTAACAGGTGACTGGTTCTCACTGGCTGAATCTATACTACCAAGGCATTCAGAGAGAATAGGAGAGAAGCAGTAGATCAAAGCAATCAGTGGTGGGGATGCTCCATGTACACCAGGTGAGGTTCAGAGCTTTTACTCCCAACTATATTTAGTCTGATCCTATTTAATGAACATCCCCACCACACATGTAATATAAAGCTGTCTGAAGGTTCAGAGCTTTGTTTTCCATTGAGGAGCTAAAGCATGTTATTTCACTACATAAAATGTAGTTTCTGATTTAGCTTCCCCTCACAGAAATCTGCTTTGTGGGGAGCAAAACTATTCAGTATATTTAATCAACAAATGGTAAGTGGGGACAATCAAATATGCTTCAAAACCACACTTGTTTTGAACAAAAACACTAATGAGGAAGAAGCAAATTCTGGGAATAAATTTATTTCATTACACTGTATTCATTACACAATCTCAAAAATTAAAGTTACAGTGAATGGGAGCTACTTTAAATCCTGTGTAAGAGTTCAGCATGTTTGACCTAAATATTTACTGTACTCTTCTAATTATTTCTCTTAACTGTATTATTTTCTAAAAGTCTATGACATCTAATTTGTAAGGAAACGCTAGAGATTTCTATGTATCCCATCCAGTCTATCTAGTAATATTTTGAGGATTTTTATTTAACTTGTGGTGGTGATGGTGTGTGCTTAACAGTACTGGTCAGAAGATTGTTCAGCCTACTTTACCTTGCAGTGGTGAAATCTACACCTCAGCACAGTGTGACGTAGCACGATGTCTGACACTCATGCCATAAACTGCACTTCGTGAGATTGTTTTCACTTATCCTTGTATAAGCCATTTGTGGGCATGAATGCTAGAGACGATATATGCAAACATGGGTATATATACATACGTATTTAAATAAACAAATAAATAAATAAATACACACACACACACCCCAACTTAAAACATCATTTCAGCCTAACATTTTAGAGTTTTGATTGAGATGACCAGATCTTATTTTCTTAAAATGGAAGTACATTTTAATTTTTATTATTTCTTTCTATTAGAAAATCACTGGATAAAAAACCAAAATGAAATCTATTGCCCTATCATGGAGAGGATTACCTAACTATCTTCTCTTCTAATCAGTTATCTTAACCATTAATTAGAGTCAGTCTTTATCTGATTTGTTCTCTATCTCATCCCATAACAAACTGTTCCCTAAACCTGAATTGCAATCAAAACTTAAAGAGAAGTAGTCACCAGTTGCCTCATAACAGACACCTCTGTCTCTGTACAGACAAATAAAACTAAGCACCAAGGATAATTTTAGGCAGACTTGAGTACAATCTCTTATCCCAGGTGGTGTTTATAATTCAGAAAACTGAACTGCTGCTTAGGGTGTGGACTACTATTTTAGTTTTGAATGCCAGTGGAAATTTTTTAACATTCCAGGTTAAAGAGATTTCTAAATTTTACTGCCTCGGTTAACTGTCATTTCAACTCTGCAAATAAAAAGTCTGTAAATTATCCAGATTAAATAAATAATTTTATTAAATTTTAAGTTGGAATCTTGGTAAAATTATGGTGATAAGGAATGGTATGGAGGAGGGAGGAAAGATGGAAACCCCAAAAATAGACTGTCCACAGACACTGTAATATCATATGTACGATGTACTAAGTAAGGTAAGATCTAGGCAAAATGAATCCAATTTGTAAACTTTATTGTCTTCAGTGACTATGTTATTGTTTAGATGTGCAGGTCTCTTAAGAGAAACTGAGTTTAAACACAATAAACACACACATATATTTTAGCCTAGTTCCTTATTGTTCTTTATAAAACAGCCAATGTTTCAGTGTAAACTGACTATTGATATTACATCTAAACAATTAGATTTATATATTGTGCTCTCATGTTGAGTTAGTACATAACATGTTTTCAGGTCAAAATAACTCCCCACTACCAGTTCTTTGCCAGATTTTAAGCAGAATGTACACTGTAATTAAAGGCATTAAGAAATTTTTTGGTTGAACTTACTAAGGTGTACTGTATGCACATTCAGATACAATCTTTGAAATAAAGTGAACTGGAATAGCTTAGTAATGACACTGCCATGACAGACTCAGGGAAATCTTCTGGGTTTAAGATTTAGAAGAAATTCTGGAAGAAAATAATGGTTTTGTACACACACACACAAAGTGAGAAAAAATTTTGTTATTCAGCTCTGACTTCCCTAACTTCAGTCAGTAGCAAAAATATTGAATAAACAGTTATATCAAATGCCTATGGCAAATGGTATAATCTCTAGTTCCTGGCAGCCACAGTTCCTGAAACTGTGTGATAATGGCTGTGGGTTAAGCTCTCTATTCTGATAGGAATAATTTTGCACAATGTAAAAGATGTCTTAGAGAAACAAGCTGTTGATCAAAAGGATAGCTGTCATAATTAAAGCTGTCTATCTCAGAAAAAGAAGTTAGCCAAGATGTTTTCTTTTAGACGATTAGCATTTCAGATGTTCACTTCCTACCTACCAAGGAAGATTCCATATAATAGGCTGGATGGCATCTACTGCCATCTCAGGTGTCCTTCTGTGTCCATCCTGATCCTCTGCTGAAATAACACAGTATATATAACAGATCCATACCTTTCTGGGAGAATGGCTGAACTCCATGGAGGATTCCTAACTGATGATATTTCACAGTACTTTGTGAAATTAGGATCATTTTGCAACCTCCTATACCCTTCGGTTTTCAACATTTTACCTTCCACCAAATATATTTCTATGCAGGATAGATTAAATTTTCTCTTAATAATAAACTCTATGCCATAAGTGGCTGAAAAAGTTATAGAGCATGGGTAGTCTTTTCTAAATCCCAGCAACACAGTGCTCTATGTGTCAAGTTTGACAATGAATTCCAGAGGGTCAGAGTCAGTAACAGAGAAATAAGATTGAATAAATAAGATTTTGTGGCTGTATACATTTTGTTATATACTCTTTCCCTTTGCAGAGTGAAAAAAATGTGTTAAATGCTTAATATTTGACACCTTTATAGAATTCAGTGCAATATTTTGTAATAAATTTGTATCGATGTAAAACCAAAATCCAGGAATCTAATATTCTTGTGAATATTCTGAAATCTAGACCAATAAAAGTTTGCTTATTAGAGATCTACAGCATAACCCAGCAGATAAATTTACAAGAAAGACATTCAAGAATGGCTGTGTGGTGTTTAGCTGTCTGCTGGTTTAAACCACAACAGTGTGTGTGTCAGGTTTTTTTTTTTGGTTTGTTTTGTTTTCATATGACACTGTCCAAAATACATGAATGATGTACAGCTGCTCACTGCACTGTTGTTTTACAGCATGAAATTAAGGGCTAGTTAAACAGCATAAGTTTTAGCAAAAAAGCATGAGAATGCAGCTTGCTGAAAGTGTTGGAGGACAACTTAGAGCTCCTTTTGGGAAGAGTCATTTGAAAGAATTGTCTCCAAAGTGTATCTGATATTTCTCTTGAAAAGGTTCAGTTGGGGTGATCTAAACCAAAGTGAAATTAAAAATAATCAATGTGGATGTTTGAGTCTCCAGCATTTTAGTTTGTTCTCTGTCCTCCTTTTACTTTAATTTTTGTTAAAATTTTACAGCAAAGAGGTCCCAAACACAGTCAATGGGACACTGCTGCATTCTTGGTATAGTGTTCTCGCTTCTTGGATAAAGAATCCAGAAACAGGTGGAAACTATAGTCTACTATCTACAGTGATTATTCAGGAGCTCTACGGCACTATGTACTACAACCTCTGATCAGAACACTGAGTTCTTTTGTATAAGTTAATACATATAATAAATAATAAATATAATAAATACATGGAGACACCACCTTCTGGTCGTATACAGAAACAAAGGCAAAGAAGAAACACAAACCTATTTGTAGCATCCCAGAGGATAACAGAAAAAACCTGACAGAACAGACAAGCATTTAATCAGAAACAGTCCTCACCATGGTCTTCACCACAGGCTGCAGGGGAATCTCTGCTCTGGTGCCTGGAGCACCTCCTCCCCCTCCTTCTTCACTGACCTTGGTGTCTGCAGCATTATTTCTCTCACATATTCTCACTCCTCTCTCCAGCTGTTGTTGTTGTGCGACAGGTTTTTTTCCCCTTTTTTAAATACATTTATCACAGAGGCTCTACCACCGTTGCTGATAGGCTCAGCCTTGGCCAATGATGGGTCCATCTTGGAGACCGCTGGCATTGGCTCTGTTGGACATGGGGGAAGCTTCTAGCAGCTCCTCACAGAAGCCACCCCTGTAACCCCCCACAAACTAACAAAACTTTGCCATGCATACACAATATAAATGTACCATGAAACACATTTTTATGAAGAGTTCCTTGAGCCATACTATCATGGTTTATATTACAATGAGAAGCCCAGGAAAATTTTTCTGCCTATCAGTCAGCAGATCTTACAGAGGAGCACAGGGCTTTGGCTCCCTCCTCCATGCACACAAATATGTCCCTTTAGCATGAACATGTTTAGCAGTGTAGATGCAGTTTAAAATATAACCAGAGTTGAGAGAACACTCCAGAAGTCTGTCAATTCTGTAGGAAGAAAAGGTTGGCTATATGGTTTACCATAGGTATTCAAAAAAATCAGCTAGCAGCAATGAAGTTAACTAAATAGACAGGTTCTGGGAAATCTATATGTATTTGTTCTTCTTTAATAAGCACCGCAAATCCAACTGCAAAGATATACAGCGAATCTGGTTCTTAGCAAATGCATTAGGAAATGGTTTCTTAACCTGGACTTTAAGAAACACAAAGTCAAAGTGTCTCATAGTTTGGAGATAAAACTAGTGCATTTAAGGAAAAAAAAAAAAAAAAAAAAAAAAAAAGGAGGAAAAACATCCCTAGCACTATTTTTATGTCTCTTCCATGTGTTAAACTGGAACACAAATTCTGTGTGTGAGAGATTTAAAATAAATCTTAAAAAATAATGAAGCTAACTCTCTGTTAAAGTACTTCCTTTAATCTATACTGTTTTAAGGTTGTTAGCTATTTCAAACTGCATGATTTCTCTTTATCTTTGACTCGAAAGGTTTCCTTTTGAATTACAAGAACAGGAAATTTAACTTCTCTTTCAGAAAAACTTCCTGGAATAATACTGTTGAAAATAAACCTTTTGCTTCAGTTTTCTGATATGAAGCCTGAAACATGGAGTCTGAAAAAATGTCGTGTTCCAAAGTTCTTGTGATGTGTACCTATGGCATCCATGCAAACACTTTGTTAATTTATCAGCCATGTTGGAAGATGTTCAGAGATAATGGTCTCTAAATATTTGTATCTATTTGAAATAGACATAATGCTATTGATCACTCATTAATACCTTCTCAAAATATTCTATTGATGTAGAAAGCATTTCCTCATTACATACCACTCCACTAATATTCATAAACTCAAAACTGAAGACAGAGAACACATTTGATGATAGATTTACTCTGCATCTTATTCACTGTGGGGTGAAATTTATTAGGTGGAACATATATATTGCCATAATATATTAAAAAAATCTACAGATTATGTTTACAAATGTAAAAAATAGTAAAATGTTTATTGCCAATGATTAAAAAAACCCCAAAACCTAAACCAACAACAAGCCAATATGTAATTTTAAGCATAATTTTCAGGATAATGAAAGTGATTCTAATCTGAAATGTAATGGGACAAACAGGATTAATCCTTATTTCTTTAATATTAAGTTAATTTTTAGACAGAGGATTTGGAACTTATTCATGCTTTTACTTCCAGAGTATTATGACAAGGTGGTCTTTTACTAAAATCATTGAATAATACAAATGCTTGTTTTGTCTTGGTTAAACTGGAAAACTGGGAAGGGTTGATGAAAAGGACTTGAACTTACCTCCAAATATTTCAAAATATAATAATAAATAAAACAAAAGTATATAATAAATACTAAAAAAAAAATGGGCAATGAATACTCTATTTTGAAGTATTACAAATTAATTTTCATACAACTTCTTTGCAACTTGTTTTGTTCAGAAATGGCATTTTGGTGCAAGATTACTTGATCTCGCCCAGTTTCTTGAGCTCTGTAGATAGCAGATATCAAAGCTTACGAGGAATAATTTTTGTGCTTTTAAGAAAGAGTCTTCAATTTAGGACTGGAATCTAGGATTGTTCTTTCTGCAAGTAAGACAATAGTACTCCAATTTCCTATTAAAATAAGTTCCTCCTGTAAGGCAAAAACTCCAATTTAACTAGCATTCAATTAAAAACACAATATCTGATGAAGAAGAAATAGGTAGCTCTTTAGGTTACGCTAATGAAACACTTTCAGCCACCGAAGTGTAGCACTTTCAAGTTTTCACACTCACATAATTTTTGCATTTTGTTCATGTCTTTTCTGTGTTCACAGAGATTTAGTTAAATATCATAAATATGCGTTAGTACAAAAGATGTGATTTATAACAAAACATCCTTTAAGGAGAAAAAAATAAAGACTTTAAATATAGTAGTTATGTTCACATCTGTTCACAAGAGCACTCCCAAGCTCATTTTAATTTGTAGAGCATGTCAAATATGTTCTGTTGTTATAATATAGACACCTGTATTAGTGACTTGCTTGTGTGTTCCGTCAAATAAGTGGGAAAATCTAGCACGGGTGCTCATGTCACAATATAAAATAAATGTCCTTATTCTAGGGTCTCAAGTCTGTTTCCTAACACTGATCTGATTTATTATGCTCCTGCTTGCTGAAGACACGCAAATTTTGATAAAGAAATAAAGTCGTTGAACTTTGAAAGCTGTGTAATACATCATTAGGCTTCTGATTTTAAAAAGAAAAATAATTTGAAATATCTAGGCTTCAACAAATCCTGCATCTGGTCATCCAGGACATATATACCTTTATGCTCAAGTTGTTTCCCGCCCAATTTATGTTGAAGAAATCCCTTGTGAAATAAAATACAGACCATATTTTGGGTCCCAGCTCTCAAACTGCACATTTTGATGATGGAATCCTAGCTTCATGTTTCATAGTCACTGCCTGTAGGTATAAAAATATTTTAACAACATGAATAAAAACAAAATTGGACCCAATTCTAGATGCCTAAATGTTATAGCTCTAAGTTGCCTTTATAGTTACTGAAAGCTTTATAGCCAATGGACTCGGACCACATGGCAAGGTGCGCACAGTCCAGGAGTTTCCTGAAGAACATAGACGATAACTTTTTGACCCAGGTGGTGGAGGAGCCAACAAGAAGTGGAGCGCTACTGGACCTTGTGCTGGCAAATAGAGAAGAACTGGTTGAGCATGTGAAGGTAGGGGGCAGGCTTGGCTGCAGTGACCACGAGATGGTGGAGTTCTGGATTCTGCCTGGTGGAAGCAGAACAACAGGTAGGACTACCACATTGGACTTCATGAGAGCTAACTTTGGCCTCCTCAAGGACCTACTTGGAAGAATTCCATGGGCTATGGCTCTTGAAGGTGGGGGAGTCCAAGAGAGCTGGCTGCTGTTTAAGCAGCTCTTCCTCCGTGCCCAGGATCAGTGCATCCCTGTGAGTAGGAAATCAAGTAAACGAGGCAGGAGGCCTGCATGGATGAACAAGGAGCTCCTAGTGAAAGTCAAAGAAAAGAGTAAGCTCTATGGAATGTGGAAAGAGGGTCAGGCCACTTGGGAGGCGTACAGGAATGCTGCCAGAGCATGAGCATGTAGGGAAGCAACTAGAAAGGTCAAGGTCCACCTGGAACTCAGTTTGGCAAAGGGCTTCAAGGATAACAAGAAGGGATTCTTCAAGTATATCAACAGCAAACGGAAGACCAGGGGTAATGTGGGACTGCTGCTGGATGAAATGGGTGCCCTGGTGACAGAAGATACAGAGAAGGTGGAGCTACTGAATGCCTTCTTTGCTTCAGTCTTCACTGCCAAGGTTGGCCCTCAGGCTCCCCAGTCCTGGCAGGTAAGCGAGCAAGCTTGGAGAAAGGATGACTTTCCCTCTGTCAATGTGGATCAGGTTAGGGATCTTTTAAGTAAGCTGGACACCCACAAGTCCATGGGCCCCGATGGAATGCACCCGCGAGTGCTGAAGAAACTGGCAGATGACATTGCTGAGCCACTTTCCATCATCTATGAAAGGTCCTGGAGAACAGGAGAGGTGCCTGAGGACTGGAAGATAGCCCGTGTCACTCCGGTCTTCAAAAAGGGCAAGAAGGAGGACTCAGGGAACTACAGGCCAGTTAGTCTCACCTCTGTCCCTGGAAAGGTGATGGAACAACTCATTCTGGGTGTCCTCTCCGAGTAAGTAGAGGAAAAGAAGATCATCAGAAGGACCCAGCACAGATTCACCAAGGGGAAATCATGCCTGACCAATCTGATAGCCTTCTATGATGGCATGATTGGCTGGGTAGACAAGGGGATGTTGTCTACCTTGACTTCAGCAAGGCTTTTGACACTGTCTCCCATAACATCCTCGTAGGGAAGCTCAAGAAGTGCGGGTTGGATGAGTGGACAGTGAGTTGGATTGGGAACTGGCTGAATGACAGGGCTCAGAGGGTTCTGATCGGCGGGGCAGAGTCCAGTTGGAGGCCGGTAGCTAGTGGAGTTCCTCAGGGCTCAGTACTCGGCCCAGTCTTGTTCAACTTATTCATCAATGACCTGGACGAGGGGACAGAGTGTACCCTCAGCAAGTTCGCTGATGAAACAAAACTGGGAGGAGTGACTGATATGCCAGAGGGCTGCGCTGCCATTCAGTGGGACCTGGACAGGCTGGAGAGTTGTGCAGAGAGGAAACTGATGAAATTCGACAAGGGCCAGTGCCGAGTGCTGCACCTGGGGAGGTCGAACCCCATGCACCAGTACAGACTGGGGGCTGACCTGCTGGAAAGCAGCTCTGCCAAGAGGGACCTGGGATTCCTGGTGAATGACAAGCTCACCATGAGCCAACAGTGTGCCCTTGTTGCCAAGAAGGCCAATGGTATCCTGGGGTGCATTAAGAGGAGTGTGGCCAGCAGGTCGAGGGAGGTTATCCTCCCCCTCTACTCTGCCCTGGTGAGACCGCATCTGGAGTACTGTGTCCAGTTCTGGTCTCCCCAGTTCAAGAAAGATGAGGAACTCCTAGAAGGATTCTAGAGGAGAGCAACTAGGATGATAAAGGGACTCGAACATCTCCTCTATGAGGAAAGGCTGAGGGAGTTGGGCTTGTTTAGCCTAAAGAAGAGAAGACTGAGAGGGTATCTCATTAACACATACAAATATCTTAAGGGCAGAAATCACGAGGACGGAACCAGTCTCTTTGCAGTGGTGTCCAGCGACAGGACAAGGGGAAATGGATACAAACTGAAACATAAGAGGTTTCAGTTGAACATGAGGAGGAACTTCTTTACTCTGAGGGTGACAGAGCACTGGAACAGGCTGCCCAGGGGGGTTGTGGAGTCTCCTTCTCTGGAGATATTCAAAGCCCACCTGGATGAAGTCCTGTGTAACATGCTTTAGGAGAACCTGCTTTAGCAGGAGGGTTGGACTAGATGATCTCATGGGGTCCCTTCCAACCCTTGCCATTCTGTGATTCTGTGATTCTATGACTCATATTTCTTAAATGAGAGGTGGTTCTGTGAAGGTTCCTTCTTCCCACTGACTAGAAAGAGATCTAGAGTGACTGGGCCAAATCTACATATTTAACTTCTAGATGTCTGAAGCTAGTTTGTGGAGTTTTTCTCACCAAAACTATGGTTTCTATGAGCAAGCAGACAGTCAGATTTGCTCAGAATTTCATCTCAAATGCAATGATTATTTTAATGGAATTATTTGTGATTTAATTTCCTATAGAGAACTTTATTGACTTTTACAGGTTAAAAATGCAAAACAAGGAACCTTTACAAATTTTTTAAAATTCAACCGCGGAAAAAAAAAAAAGAAAAAAAAAAAAAAAAAACCAAATGGATTTATTTACCGCAAATATTGTAACAGAAGAACGTTAATGGCAAACAGTAGTAAACACTAACCAGAAAGGAAATGACATGACAACCTCTTCTGGTCCCCAGAGCAAATAGAAGCTGTAAGAGGAGTGCAACAGTCTAAATATTGCTTTCATCTTCCCTCAAGGAATAAAAATGAAAGCAGACATTGCTGAATACAAGTAACAGTCATTCTTATTAATGTCTGCCCATAATCATGAAGATAAACAGTAAAGCAAGAGCTGTATTTATTCCTAGATCCTGCCATTTAGAAAACTACATTGTCAACTCTAACAAATTAAGAGGTGGTTTAAGAGCAGTTCAAGATAGTCTAAGGCAACAAACCAGTACTGTTATAGATTAAAGTTTTAAAAAATAGTATAATTCCATTATGGCTTTTTTAGTTTTTATTATAGAGGTTTTAGAGCACACTCCATTTCTAAAACTCCTAAGGAGACAACTTAGTTTGTATTATATGTCCCAGAATATATATGTCTTGAAGTTTTTGTGGGTAACAGAACTACATTTCCTTATTGTTCAATCTGTGCGTCACATGTGCTTGATTTGGCCTTCTCCACCATATCATGAGATTCAGGTTAGAAAAAAGCATTATCTTATTTTCTGGTATTTATCATCCTTTCATTTTTCTGATAACCTTTGACATCTTTGGATTTTTGACAGAAAACCTTGAGTAAGTTACTCCGTGTTATGACCTTATTCATAGTTAACCAATAGATGATATATTCAACAGCTACAAATATTCTATATAAAAGAGTGTAATAAGTTTTTGACGAAAACAGTCTACTGCATAACTTGATAATTTGGAGTATCATTCCTAAAAGTAACTTTACATTTTGGATTATGTGTCTATTTTCGTTGTAGTACAAAATATTTTTGATGTCTTAAGTCTTATAGAGTTAGTGTATCGATAGTATCACTGTCTTCTCTTCATCAAAGTATAAGAATAAACACACATTTGCCAAAGAACACTGCTACTTCATGTTCCGACCATCTGTCTCTTGTTGTGTCAGCTCTTGATCTGATACAATTGTGCTCCACAGTAACCTTAAAACAACAAAACTATTTTTTAATACATTATTTGCCATCTTTGCTCCAAACTGGTCTCACCAATGTATCTGTGTCAGAAGATGTATGCCAATGGGGAGCAGGAGGAAAAAGTTCAAAAAACAGTTCTGCTCACCTGAGATCTGCATCAAATCTTAGAGCTGCTAATTCTTCCCATTGGCTGTGTAGGAGATACAACAGATTAACTCCATCAGGTCTTTGCTTAAAATTTGGTGGTTAAATATCCATGCAAAAATATGTGGGTTTATTTCAGCTTCTTATAACCTCTAATTTAGCAATACTCTGATAAATTTCTGATATATTTACAAAATTAACATCTTCGAGACACCTATTTTGTATCTAAATAAGGCCCTGCTAAAAAGTTTGTGCCCATCTTTCCTATATTTATTCACTATTTCTGCTAACAGTTTCTTTGGGAATAGCTAAACTTTTGAAGATAGTCTATGCTTTTGTGCCTCAGTTTCCTATAAGAAAATGAGAATGCATTCATTTATCAATTTTGAAATGTATGAAAAACGTAAACAAGTGTTATAAATCACAGTGCACTTACTGTAAGAGTCTCTCTTGTTACCTGTTACTAGCTCTCTTGAAGACAGGACGACATTATGTAACACTGGGGGCTTTTTGTTGGTATTGATTTTCTCATTTTTCATTTGCTCTTCATATTTCCTGATACTACTTCCTAGCATAGCTCTATATATATACTTTTTCTGGCTACTATGATTTACAATGGCTTTAAGAGTAAAGGTTGTTGGGAGAAAATTATTTAATATATTTTACTTTTTTTCTTTCTTAGCTTCATAACTAAAACCAACCAACCAAAGAACAGAAAAAGAACAAAAAACCCCAATCATAAAAACTTGCAAGATTCAGTTCTGCTTGGTACATTTCATAACATAATAGCCACATTACAATGTTTCTGACTTTTAACCACTTTTACTGTTTTTATTTTGATCATACAGAGTTACCTATTTTAGCGAGACTTGTTAAAGACTCTATTAAAGAATAAAATAGCCATATAAATCAAACAGAAGCTTTCCTAACTTCAGTGTGCTCTACCAGAGCCTGTTGGCTATCTTTTTAAATTCTGAGCATTTCCTAGCTATAGCATTAGTTTTTATTGTAGCAAATAATATATTAAACCATAATTATAGCTAAGAATTTCTGTACTCTTTCTGTAACTTTGACAGTAACTCTCTGTGTGGTCGTGGGCAAACTCTTTGAAGTTCTAATTTCAGTTACTTGCAAGATCGCAGTGAAGACTCAAGAAAAATTAATGTAAACATGTAAATCCTAGTAATGCCAAAAGGTCTTGTAGCTATTTTGTGTGAACAGGCCTTAATTTCACTTGTTGACTTCATGAAGGTATTAGCACTCAGACTCATGGAACATCAACTTTCAGAGCTTTACTTCAAGGGTAAATTCCAACAAGACATAATTTTACAGGCAAGTCTGGGAGCTTCTGCTTCACATTTGATTTGGTATCAGACTTCTCCAGCCTGGTCTTCATCTGCTGTACTGTTTGATCTATTGATTCTCTCATGCACAAAATGTCAGAGAGAATAAGAGCTATGGCTTGGTTTTAAGTCTGATGTATTAAATTTGTTGCTCATTAGTGGCCTTTTACATGTGGATATACAGTGGTCAGGATTCCCTAGTATCTTATAATGATCCATATTTCTCTATCTGGAAGTTAATGGTGAAGTAAAAAAGAAGAATAATCTGTAAGCAAGTAAGAACCCATTATTTGCTGTCTATAGAAAAACATCTGAGCAGGTTAAACTGAAACATAAATATGAAGGTCCAAAAGATCAGTAGAAACATATTCTGGTGTGAATAATGACATTACTGAATTTCTCAGTGGTAATTTATTTTTCTTTTAAATCCTTATGAATAGAGAGAGCATGTATTCCACAGTTAATATAGATTTAAAAATCCACAAATTAGTTTAAGTTATCTGTATGTAAGATTTTATTATTTGCTCGTCTTAGCATTTTTCTGTCAGAGTAACCAAATCTCATCATATTCAAGGAGTCTTAATTTTATCTAATACTTTAAAAAGATAATTATACTAGTGACTCCCATAACACATTAATGGAGAGAAGCACTAATATGATACAGCATTAATTAAACTTTAGAAACTACAAATCTAAGACTTACATACTGCTTTTTCTGAGAAATATCAGTGCTGTCTGCTCTTTTTTTTAACATTGCCTACAGGGGAAGCCTTGTTATTGAAAAACCCTAAAATTATCACCAATACTTTCAATGGACAGCTGCTTCTTCTGTGAAGGTAAAAGACTGGAAATGTCTAGCTATTTCAGAAAGTACAATTTCCCACAATACATATAATTTTTCAGCCTTTGTTTCAATTAAACACATTAGTCAGAGATGTACAAGTGTAACTCTGTGTCTGGTTCACCCATATATAGAGAATGAAAAATAAACCTAGCTTTATAGACTACAAAAATGAATATCTTTACCAGAACTTGATTCTTTTATAAAACAGCTCAAGCTTGATTTTCTGAGTCACAGCTTTCATCATGGTTATACGATACTTGTTAAAGCTGGGGGGAAGAAATGGGTGTAGTGCATGTCTACTTCCCAGAATCAGGAAATGAAATCTTCAGGCTCATTCCTCTGCTACAAAACATTAAAATTTTTATCTTGCAGTGGTATCAAGAGCACCTATTATGTCTACATGCCTCTCCAGAAGAGCACAGTTCTGGTCTGCAACAGATGCAATGGATACCCATAAGAATCCAAGGAGGTACTAGACCTTTATGAAGTGCTGTCCAGATCACACTTTTGTCCTCCTGCTTTTGACCTCTTTCCTGGCTGAAAGATGTAAATAGTTTAAACATGGCTAAACCACATAATCAGTGACCCAGTACCCATTGTAAAATATGAGGCAAGACACACAGACATAGACCATGTTGGGTTTGTTGGTCTTTGGACCGCTACTCTGCGTCAATGGGTAGACTGTGCAAAGAATTCACACGCTTCTAGTTCTGATGCAACCCTTTAATGGTGCAGATAACTTCCTTCCTTCCAAGATCTTAATCCTTTTTGATTTTTCTATGGGTCAGTGCAACAAGTTCCCTTTCAGCCGTTTGTTTCTGCTTAGATATCTTTTTCCTGCTTTTTCTGCCATACTAAGTGAGAGGATTGCATATACTATTACAGTGTTTTCAACTCCATTGTGAATGTGGGAGCTGTGGAGATTAAAAAAAATGCACAGCACAAACTTATTTCTATAGAGGTGTTAGCTACTGAAGGAAGGGGAAAGAGGCAGTAGTGTAGGAAGGGGAACTTGGGAGAGGTCAGTTAAGACAAGCTAAAACCTCATTAGTATCTGCCTCTGGCAAGTTCTGAGTATCTTTTGCTTCTCCTACTTGGCATGCAAGCCCAGTCTTCACAAAAGCAGAAGGTACAGAAAGACCCTAGAAGGTCTGCGTCGTCATTGGTAACATTTTTATACATGGAGTACCTCAGTTATATGTAAAATAAAATAAGTTTAGGAGAAGATAATTAATAAAATGAGGACAAAATTATAAAATGGAGGTTGAAAGGAAAATGTAAATGAATGGAGACTGAGAAGAAACATGAAAAGAAAAAAAAAACAGAGCAGAATTGGTGATATAGGAAAGAGGAAAGAAATTGCAAAGTAGAAAAAAGATTTTCCTGGAAAAAAAAAAAAACCAAACTGAGGAACATCAACTTCATAAGTAGGGTCTGATGTGATAAATAATTCAATTCTTCCTATGAATCAAGTGAGGTGGCTGGATTTTTAAAAATATTTGGTGTAGTTATTTTTAAAGTTTGTTCCTTAATTACATTTTGACTTCATTAAGTGAAAACTCAGATCTTTCAAATACTTTTATCTTAATATGAGTGCTGGACATGAAAACTTGTTCTCTTTTGGTTTTCAGATCTGTTTTTTACAGAATGGAATACAATTTATATTTGGTTTTTTTCTGTTACTCTTTATTAAATCTACTGCAGTATAATTTTTTTCTTCTCCATTTCCTCTTGCTCTACTATTTATTTCACAAATGACTGAACAGGAAAATCTCCACTTTTCCTTGCTTCTCATTATTTTAAGCCTACAAAATTGGTTCAGAACTTCTTAAGCCATTCTTAATTTCCTTATCAAAGTCTTACACTGAAATTTTAGCCATATTAGTAATAACTGGGGTTTAAAATTAGAAACTTTCACAGATTAGGACAGAACGGGTTACAAGCTTTCTCGTTATAAACAGGAGAGTAGGAAAAAAACAATACAATGTTATTGACTGACTAGAAATTGACAAAAATGCAAATGGCAGACTTTATTGTCAATAGATATGTTTATAAAGTGGTAGAGGTGAGTGAGGTACTGCTGTTCATACTGCCAATGGTTCATAAGCTCTGGCAAAATACTGTATTCTAAGGATACTTCATGTAAGCTAGTAGGCATGCATCCAGGGTGTAGAAAAAAGCATTAAAAGGATGTTATAAAAGAGGTTTCCAGTTGCTGAAATTTACACAAAGCTATCAGGATCTCAATCAACTGGAATGCATTGCAGCATACAGAATGCAAAATGTAAAAGGATACTTTGGTTTGGTATAAGCATTTTCTTATATTTTTGTTTGTCCACAGTTCCTAGATATGCAGTTATCTATTTTTCCCTGAAGTCTACTTTACAGATTGCTAATCCATAAGGGGACAATAAAATACTTTGCAATAGGGTATTCTGGAAGATAACCGTCAGCTTAAAAATCAGTAATTGTTCTCTTTTACTTTTCACATCCTTCAAGTATTTCTATGGTTGTTGCTAAGTCAAATTTATAAAATTAATGAAAATGCTTTTGCAAGAAATTGACGTGATTCAGGTATTTTTAGAATGTCATATTCTATGTTTAAGCATGTGGAGGAATAAAACATATTTTCTACCTGAAATTATATGAAGGAAAAAAAAATGCTTTAGTTCATCTTTTGATTATTCCAGTGGGTAGATACTGAAAAATTCTTTATCTCTGATCTTCTATGTACTGTTATTACTGAGAGGAAGACTGAAAAAGTACACTGATTTGAAGTATGAAAATCGAGCTGTGGGATGATTTTTGGAATCTTATGTTAGTTCATTTCCATGTGTTGAATTGACCCCAAGAAAAGTTTTGATTCATGGACAAATAGTGAACAGTTCATAGAATTTTATCTCCTATAAAACATTTTTCTTGGCTGAAGAAAGTCTTTAAAATATTTCAAAATGTAGCATTTCATTATTTAAACATCTTTGGAGCTATAATTATTTTGAATTTCCAAGTTCAAAATTCTTTACTAAAAAAGCTCTAAATAAGTATTTAATGTTGTAAAATATTGCTACAATCTTTGTAATGCTTACTTTTTACCTGTATATGGATAAATAACAATTTAAAAAATTAAGATTTCTAATAAAATGGGAACACTACTTAGACCTGAATGTAAAACTCTGGCTCAAACTGCTTCTAAAAAGAGGATTGAGGAAGTCACTTGAACTTACTAATTAAGACAAAAGAAAAATTTACAAAATTCTGCTCTTAAAGAAGAAATATGGTAAACAATTTCACATCCCAGGAGAGATTCTTGCACTTCTATTTAAAATGTAGAGAATAGAGGGAGAGAAAAAAGAGAAAAGGACCTGTGGATAAAAAAGCAAAGTAAAATAGATACTTAAAGCGTGTTCACAATTACCTCTTTCTTGCTTGCTTGCTTTTTTTAATCAAGTCACCCAAATCCTACTTGGAAACTTAAAATTTCAAATAATGACTCAGATAATGACTATGTTTCATCTTTTCCAAGTTCAGTTTTCACAATCTGTTAGTCATAAACTTCTAGGGTGTCATGGTTTAAACCCATCTGGCAGCTGGGGTTGCACCATGCAGCCACTCTCTCTCTCCCCCCCTCAGTGGGATGGGGGAGAGAATCAGAAGAGTAAAGTGAGAAAACTCGTGGGTTGAGATAAAGACAGTTTCATAGGCAAAGCAAAAACCATGCATGCAAGCAAAGCAAAACAAGGAATTCATTCACTCCTTCTCATCAGCAGGAAGGTCTTCAGCCATCTCCAGGAAAGCAGGGCTCCATCACTCTTTCTTGGGAAGACAAACACCATCATTCTCAATGCCTCCCCTTCCTTCTTCCCCCTGCTTTATATGCTGAGCATGATGTTATACATTACAGAATATCCCTGAGGTCAGCTGTCTAAGCTGTGCTCCCTCCCAGTTTCTTGTGTACCCTCAGCCTACTTGCTGGTGGGGTGGTGTAAGACACAGAAAAGGCCTTGAATCTTGTGTAAGCGCTGCTCAACAATGACTAAAAAATCCCTGTATTATCAACACTGTTTTCAGCACAAATCCAAAACATAGCCCCATACCAGCTACTATGTAGAAAATGAATCCTATCCCAGCCAAACCCAGCACATTCTTCACCCCTTATTCCACACCATTTATATCATACTTAGGTCCCACACTGTCCAATGCATCCTCATTAACCACCACTCCTCTTCCCATCCTTTGATATAATAGACAGATATCATTCCCCTATGGACCTTGTGGTCTACGGACAACCCCTGTAAATTTTTCAGAAATGTCCATAAATGTTCACAAAATGTCCATTGAGTTCATTTAGGCCATGACATTGGGCTCCATCTCTTATGGTGGTCATTCAGGAGAGGAGAGGTGCTGTGTTGCGTGAAGTTATTGGGCACCAAAGCCAGCTCAGTTCAGGTCACTGCTGCACTTGCAGTGCTGTAAGGCTTCTCCTCTATTGGTTCAGGTGGTTCCTGCTATAGTAATTCCCACAACATGCAACTCAAATCCTGGGTTACAACAATTTAAAGGTATTTCCATTACAATCTCCACTGCTGGTCCCTTTGGACCAGACCATCAGGCTTAACATTGCAATGAACTCTTCCCCTTGCCCCTGCTCCAGCTTAGATTTATCCACAGACTGCAGTCCCTTAGGGGTGTACCTGCTCCAAGTGGAACCTTCTCTATGAGCCACAGTTTCTCCAAGGGTATACCTGCTGCAGCATAGATTTATCCATATCCACAGTCACTTTGAGGCATACCTGTTCCAGCATGGCCTTCTCCATGAGCCACAATGCCTTCAGAGACAGATCTGCTCCGCGTGGTCTTCCACAGTCCCTTCAGAAGTAAACCTGCTCCAACATGGCCTTACCCATGGCTGCAGTCCCTCCAGGAGAGTACCTGTGTCATGGTTTAGCTGAAACAAGCAACTAAGCACGACACAGCCACTTGTTCAACCTCCCCACCCCCAAGTTGGATGAGGGAGAGAACAGGACTAGACTAGACTCTAATACACATGAAGGCAAGAAAGGCCCATGACAAGCATGGGAGCCTGTGAGTTAATAGCTAAACAGCAATAGCAGCTACAAATTCAGTCTAGCACATTCCAATCTAATCTGTCATTATCTCCAAACCTCTTGCACCACATTGGGTGCCAAAAAGGACTGTCATGGTTTAAGCCCAGCTAGCGACTAAAGACCCCACAGCCACTCACTCACTTCCCCTCAGTAGGAAGGGGGAGAGAATTGGAAGAGTAAAAGTGAGAAAACTCATGGGTTCAGATAAAGACAATTTCATAGGGAAAGCAAAAGCCGCGCACACAAGCAAAGCAAAGCAAGGAATTCATTTGCTACTTCCCACCGGCAGGCAGGCATTCAGCCATCTCCAAAAAGGCAGGGCTCTATAACGTGTAACGGTTACTTGGGAAGACAAACGGCATCACTCTGAATGTCTACCCCTTCCTTCTTCTTTGTCCAGCTTATATACTGAGCATGAAGTCATATGGTCTGGAATATCTCTCTGGTCAGTTGGGGTCAGCTGTCCCAGCTGTGTCCCCTCCCAACTTCTTGTGTACCCCCAGCCTACTCGCTGGTGAGGCGGTGTGAGACACAGAAAAGGCTTTGAATCCTGTGTAAGCACTGCTCAGAAATAACAAACCCCTGTATTATCAACGCTGTTTTCAACACAAATCCAAAACATAGCCCCACATTAGCTACTATGCAAAAAATTAACTCTATCTCAGCCAAAGCCAGCACACAGGAGTATCAGAGAGAGACAGTAATTTCTGAACAGTGACTACTCAGTTTTAAGGTAGATTCTCCAGATAGGTATGAAAATCTTCATTCTGAAGGTTCCTGTATCTGGTATTTGCATAGGGGTCTCAAATCAAATGTCCATAGATAAAGATCTAGTGGTATTTGTGATGTCCCACAGCATATCTGACATGTTCAAAGAACTGACAATATGAAACAGGGTTTATGGTAATCACACACTTCTGCAGGAATAAGAACTTCAACTATCAATAAGCACCTCAACTATCACTAGACACCTATCTGTGGGAAACTATGTGAATCCAAGGAGCCTAGATAACTACTTCTGTTTGGATGCTTAAGTCTACAGAGGTGGGACTGAACAAACCAGATTCACTCATGTTAATTTGGGTGTCTACAGCAACACTTTGACATGTTAACCGAATGTCTAAGTTACCATTATAGTCAATAGAGATCTAAGATTCAGATCAGTGATGCCACTTAGGATTTTTAGAATATCTCACTTGATTTCCAGTTGCTACACCAGAAAGATCTCCTATAGGTTTTGTGTCATCTTTCTCAGTTCCATATAGGTATGTCCAGTATCCTAGGGCACCTCAATACATTTCACACTCATCTGTGGGCAACCTAGTTTAGTCCTAGATCTCCATTAACTACAACGAAAGTTTATGACCCTGCTTATATATACCTATAGACACCAAATCTAAATATCATGATCTGGAGGTGAATACTGTCCTAAATATATAGTTTTAAATATGATTAATTACATTGTATGGTTCAAATTGTATGTTATAAACCTTTTTAGGCAACAAAAGTTTACTGTCACCCCAAATTATGTCATGACTTTTGTCAAACAACTTTTCATCATCATTTCTGAGGCAACTTTAATGACAGCCTTTGATCAGTTGTTCTTCAGACAGATTTCATTGCAGTATTCTCTTTTGCCTCTTTTTTCTGTAAGAAGACAGTGTCCTAGTTATTTGCCTGTAGCCCAATGATAAACATCATAATACAAACACATCTGAAAAGATTGTAATGGTTTATTATAAGCACTACAATGTGAATTCTATTAAGTTGTCAGTTATTTATGTGATATCTTTAAAGCCTTACCTTATCGGTAAGTAATATGAAGATTAAAGAGTGCTGAAGGCTCTTATCCTGCACATATGTATACTGTTTTCAGTCATTTTAGCCACTTAATTAATACAACCACTCACTGATGTGTTAGGCAAGGAAAAGTGAGCCAAGAGTGACAGCAGGGCAGGCAGGGCAGTGCCCTCATGGACTGACCTGCAGCATCCGAGCAAGAGAGCAGGGCTGGTGGTGGTAACTGGGGTTGGCCAAGAGTCCTGTCATCAGTAGACCAGGTGATGGTGATAAGGCAGGTCAGGCCCAGCAAGGCGCAAGGGCTGGCAGAGCATATCTACAGCACAGGACAGCCCAGGCAAGGAGCCAGGGCAGGGGCCTGAGATGAAGAAGTCAGTGGGGAAAAGCCCTAGTTGTGGTTTCTCATGGCTCTTCTTCCAGCAGCGTGGTTCAGCTGCACTATATCAGAGCTGACCTTGAACACAAGTAAACAAAGTCTTGGCAAGGGGAATCCTTGCAGAGCAGGATTAGAGGTAAAGACTATTACAGCCTGCTGAGGACAATCATAGACTGTTAGTCCATTCGGGACTCTGATATCATTGCCATGTACAATTTCACAGCAGAGTAGAAGGCTCTGTAGAACAAAATATCATTATTTGAAATCTGATTTCCATTGAACAAATAAATATTTTAAATACTCATAAATTTATATGTGAATATATATGTTTTTGTGTACTCAAAATGAGTTCAGATTTTTTTTAATTCTAATATTAACACAAAAATATAATTGAATGAATTATCATATCTGAACGGTCAGTTTAACTTTTAAATTTCATCCTTTCTGCCCCTGATTACGTTAATGGTACAAACAATAACATTTTTCTCTAAGGCCACAATGGATGGATCAAACTAAGGCCACATCAGTTTCAGTGGAGAGTTGAAGGACTATAGATTCCCTGTTTTTTTTTTCCTTATACAGGTCAGAAACATGGCCAGGGTGTGCTGCAATACCTCCATGCCTTGTACACTAAATAGCCCTTTTGCTGAAATAAAGACCTAGGAAGGAAGAAAGAGGAAAAGAGATGAAAAGAGGCTTGGCACATGCATCGCTTAGGAATAGTTTCAGTTTATATGGACATAAAAGTGAAGGTCTTGTATCACTGATTAACACCTACATTCAGTCCAGGTTTATATTCAATAGTGATTGATGGTTTTGGTTGTGGTTATTTGCCATCTGTTTTGTTTGTCTCTCCTCCCTCAGTTTATTCCTGTTTCTTTATTGCCCTTTGTTTCCTTCATTACAGATGTTCCCCCATTTTCAGGGGTTTCTTCATTCTCCTTCCATGTTTGAAACACTCCTTTTGAAGATGGTGACCACTTAGTCTGCCTCATTTGTTTTAAATATGTCCTTCAAAAGTAATTTCAGATGGCACAATACATAAGATGAACAAGAAATAAAATACACCAAATACAAATGCAGAAAATGATGCAAGATTATTATATTGTCCATAAAATAACCAGGATACAATCTTTACATGTTCTCTTCTTTATGAGGAGAAGCACTGTCCTTTACTCTGGCATTGAATATCCTTCTGGTTTTAGTAGAGGAATATCTCCAAAAATACAAAACTTTGTCTTCGGAGTACAGATAAACCTCTTTTGGAGGAAGCATTACTGTAATTATTGTGAAGTACATAGCCCATATCACTGCAATAACAACAATAATACTTTGATGAGTGTTTAGCTTTTACTGTATGTATGTAATAAATAATAGCTTATGTCTTAATAAACTCCCGGTATAACACATGCCTAGCAATACAAATAAAACACCTATACAATGCTTAGCCTTGGAATGGTATAAACCACAATATTCCCAGATTAAATTTATGTTAAACACAGATAAACCTAAGTATTTATGTTTAATTTATACCCTTAATTTCTGAGAATAACATGTCAATATTTTCACATTAGTTCCCACTTATTACCATGTCAGCTCCAGCTGTGTCAGAAAGAGTAATACTCCAGACATCTAGTCAAATTGGCAAAACTTAAAGTTACTCCTTCAGGATCATCAAACATGTATGTAGACAATTACTATTCAAAGATGCCAGCAAAATGTTAAATTAACATCTCTATTATGAATCTTAATCCCCTATTAAGATATGATTGTTTTTCTTATAGCAAATATCCTAGATATTTAAAGAAGTATACATCAGATTATAGAAGCTCTCTATACTTCAGTAGAAGTGATGTCACATGGGGCTCTCTAATTTAAAGTGCTCTACTTCCCTCCTTCACAATGTCAATGTTGTTTTACTTTTTTGAAGTATCTATGTTTTTCCAGGGTTGTAGTCCTGTCTTAAAGGAAATTTTATTCGCTTCTGTTCTAACATGGATGAAAGGTAACGGAAATCATGATCCTTTCTGAAGACATTTACATTCAGGGCTACAAAGTACCCTGGCACACCTGCAAGTAAAATGAAAGAAAATTCATTTGAATGTTGAATCATTTTCTTTTTTTTGTTTTTAGTAAAACATACCAACAAAGTTGCATTACAATAAAGTAGTAGCTAATCACATGAAATACAGCTGTTAGGTTTTAACCGAAATAAACCAACCACCCAGCAGCAGAACATATGTACAATATATGATATTAGCTGTCATATAAGATCATAATATTACCACAGTATTCATTGTTTTCTGCTGTTCATACTGTTATGTTCCTAATCCTACTTCAGTACTATACAAGGCAAAAATATCCACTGACTGGGACAGAAAAAATGTCAGGTCTCCATGAATGCCTTTTGTGGCTAAGATGCAAAACACTGTGATGGAATCTTATGTAAGTAATGATTTATATAGAGATGATTCTTTTGATATTGCAGAGTCCTTCAAACATCAGTGTCAGAAAAGTTGAACAGCATTCTCATTTCACCAAGGCAAAGCAAAAGATTAACATTATACAGAAGGTGACCAGTAACAATTTACTGCACATCATTCCTAACACATTTCACAATTTTAACCTTGAGACATGACACTTGATGCAATGTCAGATGCCACAATAAGAAAAAGTATTCCTCACAGCAAGCCTCAGGCTGCTTATTGGTAATTGGTTTCATGAACATTTAGAAAGTGATGAAATCATTTGTCCCATTTATATTTGAAATGCCTGTCTCTAAAAGCATATTGGTCTACTAGGCAGTACACTGTCATGTCAAGTGTTCCATTTATTTTTTGAAAATTATCTTCATAATCTAAACTGCTATGCTCAAAATCTTATTTATGGGCAAAGAAGCAGCACAGCTTATATGCACCTAAAGCCAAAAATTTGTTCTCAGTATAAGTGAAATCTTAAGAATTTCATAATAATTAGTCTAGATCTAATTGTTACAGAAAAAGAAACAACAACAATGCATTTACATTTTTTATATACACACATTATTTTCTACCCCTCTTTCCCAATGTTATGCTCTCCTTTCCTCTGTCTTGCAGGGTCATATGATTGGTGGCTACCTTGGTAGCAGTGGGCTGTTATGAAGAGTCGTCAGCACCTGGCATCTTCTGCCAAGAGAAATATGATGGTTGTGTTAATGTTTTCTTCTTCCTCACTCTGGGGTCCATTTGGGGTCATTTAAAATATTTGCTAATTCATTTTACACATCTCTCTTTCTTCACTGGTCTGTATCTCCATCTTACATAGGAATTTACTTTATATCATGAATTTTGCATGTGTTAGATATTTGATCTTTGTTCTCTTTGTTACCCATAAGACCAGTTTTGTCAGGCTCCAGGTTTGCATTTCTGTAACTGATCATGGATGAGTTGCTTAAAGCTGTGGGGTTTCCAGTGCCAAAGATGTCCCAACCTCATGCCTTAGCCTTGTCTGCATGTATGAGCCTGGGCACTGTTGTAAGGGATAATAAGAAAAGTTTTTATAAATATGTTAACAGCAAAAAGAGAGCCAGGGAGAACCTCCATCCACTAGTGGATGCAAGGGGGAACATTGCCACTAAAGACGAGGAAAAGGCTGAGATGCTCAACGCCTTCTTTGCCTCAGTCTTTAATGGCCCAATAAGTTATCCCATGGTACTCAGCCCCCCGAGCTGGAAGACAGGGATGGTGAGTGGAATAAACCCCACATAATCCAGGAGGAAGTAGTCTTTGACCTGCTATGCCACCTGGACATCCACAAGTCTATGGGGCCGGATGGGATCCACCCAAGAGTGCTGAAGGAGCTGGCAGAGGAGCTTGCCAAGCCACTCTCTATCATTTATCAGCAGTCCTGGAGAACAGGGGAGGTCTCAGATGACTGGAGGTTAGCAAATGTGATACCTATCTTAAAGAAGGGCTGGAAGGAGGATCCGGGGTACTACAGACCAGTCAGCCTGACCTCAGTACCGGGGAAGATTATGGAGACGTTCATCTTGAGTGGGCTCACCAGGCACATGGAGGACAATCAGGGGCTCAGGCCCACTCAGCATGGGTTCATGAAACGCAGGTCTTCCCTAAGCAACCTGATTTCCTTCTATGACCAGGTGACCCACCTGCTAGATGAGGGAAAGGCTGTGGATGTTGTCTACCTGGACTTCAGCAAAGCCTTCGACACAGTCTCCCATAGCATTCTGCTGCAGAAGCTGGCAGTTCATGGCCTAGATGGATGTACTCTTTGCTGGGTTAAAAACTGGCTGGACGGCTGAGCCCAGAGAGTCGTGGTGAATGGAAATAAATCTAGTTGGTGGCTGGTCACAAGCGGTGTCCCCCAGGGCTCAGTTCTAGGGCCAGTCTTGTTTTATATCTTTATCAATGACCTGGATGAGGGGATTGAGTGTGCCCTCAGTAAATTTGCAGATGACACCAAACTGGGTGGTAGCGTTGATCTGCTGGAGGGGAGGAGGGCTCTGCAGAGGGACCTGGACAGGCTGGATCGATGGCCTGAGGCCAACTGTATGAGGTTGAATAAGGCCAAGTGCCGGGTCCTGCATTTTGGTCACAACAACCCCATGCAGCGCTACAGGCTTGGGGAAGAGTGGCTGGAAAGCTGCCTGGTGAAAAAAGACCTGGGGGTACTGTTTGACAGCTGGCTGAATATGAGCCAGCAGTGTGCCCAGGTGGCCAAGAAGGGCAATGGCATCCTGGCCTGTATCAGGAATAGTGTGGCCAGCAGGAGTAGGGAAGTGATCGTGCCCCTGTACTTGGTGCTGGTGAGGCCGCATCTTGAATACTTTGTTCAGTTTTGGGCCCTTCACTACAAGAAAGATGTTGCCTTGCTGGAACATGTCCAGAGGAGAGCCACAAAGCTGGTGAGGGGTCTGGAGCACAAGTCCTACGAGGAGTGGCTGAGGGAACTGGGGTTGTTTAGTCTGGAGAAGAGGAGGCTGAGGGGAGACCTGATCGCCTTCTACAAGTACCGGAAAGGAGGCTGTAGCAAGGTGGGGGTCGGCCTCTTCTCCCTGGTAACAGACGATAGGATGAGGGGAAATGGTCTGAAGCTGCGCCAGGGCAGGTTTAGGCTAGATATTAGGAAAAATTTCTTCACAGAAAGGGTTGTCAAGCTCTGGAATGGGCTGCCCAGGGAGGTGGTGGAGTCCCCATCCCTGGACGTTTTTAAAAGAAGGATAGATGAGGTGCTTAGGGACACGGTTTAGTGGTGGGATGGCAGGGTTAGGTTAAAGGTTGGACTTGATGATCTTAAAGGTCTTTTCCAACCTCGACGATACTGATTCTGTGATTCTGTGAGGACATCCCCCTATTATCCTTTATGCTGCTTCCTATGTCCTCACTTTTCAAGGCTTCTGCTCTCATACCAAGCCTCTACTTCTCTACATTACATAATTACGTTGGAATCATAAATATATAATTATTTGCCGTATAATTGCTTTTTACTGCTATACATATAAAATCATGTATCATACTGTCCTAGTTTCAGCTGGGATAATTTTTTTAAGAGTAGCTGGCACAGCACTGTGTTTTGTATTTAGTATGAAAATAATGTTGATACATGCTGATGGTTTAGTTGTTGTTAAGTAGTGCCTGGACTATTCAAGGACTTTTAGAGCTTCCCATGCTCTGCCAGGTGTACAAGAATCTGGGAGGGAGCACAGCCAGGACAGCTGACTAAAACTGACCAAAGGAGCCTGAGAACTACTAACCTGTCAGCCTCACCTCTGTGCCTAGGAAGATCATGGAACAGATCCTCCTAGAAGCTATGCAAAAGCACATGGAGGACAGGGTGATGATTTGAGAAAGCCAGCATGGATTCACCATGGGCAAGTCCTTCCTGACCAACGTACTGGCCTTCTCTGATGGAGAGATTACATCAGTGGACAAGGGAAGAGATGTGGATATCATCTATCTGGACTTCCATAAGGCCTTTGACACAGTTCCCCAGAACATCCTTCTCTCTAAACTGGAGAGCTATGGATTTGATGGGTGGACTGTTCAGTGGATGAGGAATTGGTTGGATGGTCACATCCTGAGGATAGTGGTCAACGGCTCAATGTCCAGATGGACATCAGCAACAAGTGGTGTTCCTCAGGGGTCTGTACTGAGACCAGAACTGTTTAATATCTTCATTGGTGACATAGAAAGTGGCATCCTCAACAAGTCTGCAGGTGACACCAAGCTGAGTGGTATGGTTGACACACCAGAAGGACGGGATATCATCCAGAGGGACAAGCTCAAGAAGTGAGCCCGTGTGAACCTCATGAGGTTCAACAAGTCCAAGTTCAACATCCTGCACCCGGGTTGAGGCATTCCTGGGTATCAATACAGGCTGAGGGATGAAAGGATTGAGAGCAGCCCTGCTGAAAAGGACTTGGGGGTACTGGTGGATGAAAAGCTGGACATGAGCCAGCAATGTGCGTTTGCAGCACAAAAGGCCAGTTGTACCCTGGGCTGCATCAAAAGAAGTTTTGCCAGAAGGCTTAAGGAGGTGATTCTGCCCCTCTACTCTGCACTGGTGAGTCCTTACCTGGAGTACTGCCTCCAACTGTGGAGGCCTCAGCATAGGAAAGGCATGGACCTGTTGGAGTGGGTGCAGAAGAGGGCTACAAAAATGATCTGAGGGCTGGCACACCTCTCCTGTGAAGAAAGGCTGAGAGACTTGGTGTTGTTTAGCCTGGAGAAGAGAAGGCTCCAGGGACATCTTATTGTGGCCTTTCTGTACTTAAAGGGGGCCTATAGGAAAGATGGGCACAAACTTTTTAGCAGGGCCTGTTGTGATAGGACACAGGGTAATGGTTTTAAACTAAAACAGGGTAGATTTAGACTGGATACGAGGAAGAAATTTTTTATGATGAGGGTGGTGAAACACTGGAATGGATTGCCCAGAGAGGTAGTAGAGGTCCCATCCCTGGAAACATTCAAGGTCAGGACAGGGCTCTGAGCAACCTGATCTAGTTGAAGATGTCCCTGCTCATTGCAGGGGGCTAGGACTAGATGACCTCTAAAGGTCCCTTCCAACCCAAACTGTTCTATGATTCCATGATTCTAATGCTCAGTCTAAACCTCCCCGCCACACCTTTGAACCACTCCCACAGGTCCTATCACTGAACACCAGGGAGAAGAGATCAACACCTGCCTCTCCACCTCCCCTCTTCAGGAACCTGTAAAAAGCAATGAGGTCACCCCTCAGCCTCCTTTTCTCTGAACTAGAAAAACCTGAAGTTACCAGCTGGTCCTCGCAGGACACTCCTTCCACCCCTTTCACCAGCTTTATTGTCTTCTTCTGGATGCATTCGAGGACCTTAACATCCTCCTTAAATTGTGGGGTCCAGAACTGCACATGGCATTCAAGGTGAGGCTTCACCAACCTGGATACAGAGGGATAATCACCTCTTTTGAACAGCTGATTATATTGTGTTTGATGTACCCCAGGATGCAGTTTGCCCTCTTGGCTGCCAAGACACATTGCTAACTCATGTTGAGCCTGCTGTTGACCAGCACCGCCAGATCCCTTACTGCACAGCTGCTCTCCAGCCACTCCTCTCCAAGTTTATACTTGTGGACAAAATTACTGTCCTAGGTGCAGAATCCAGCATTTTGACTTGTTAAATTTCATCCCATTAATCATAGCCCAATGCTCCAATCTATCTAGATCCCTCTGCAAGGTGTCTTGTCCCTCAGGAGAGTCAACAGCACCTCCCAGTTTGGTATCACCAGCAAACTTGCTAATGGTGCATTCAATGCCTGCATCCAAATTGTTGATAAATATATTGAACAGGACTGGACTTAGAATTGAACCCTGAGTAACACTGCTGGTGACCAGTTGCCAGCCAGATGTAGCTCCATTCATTACAACCCTTTGCATTCTGCCCTTCAGCCAGTTCTTCACCCATGAACCTGCTCATCCCACAGTTGGATAACTTCTCCAGAAGGATGCTCTGAGAGACAGTGTCAAAAACCTTACTAAAGTCCAGAACTTTAAACTCAAATTGATGGGGAAGGGGATACCAACAGGATTGCAGAAGGTAAGCCAAGTTGCTGCATTGGTTCTACCAGGTTCTAGAAGCTCAAGAGAAGCAGAGGACACTGCTTTTTGCTGGGTGCTTATCATGCTGTCATGTGCCTGCTGGGAATATATATGCTCATCTGCTGCAATTTCTGAAGGCGTTTACTCCAGACTTGTGCAGAGTAAGTTTATATCCCATTGACGTCATAGCACCTTACTAAAAAATAGTAGAACAGTGTCATTGACTATATTTACTCCAAATGAACAAACACTGGAGAATTTCTGACACTTCTGATAAATGGAACTATCAAAAACCTCCACCTGAAGAGACTCCAGCACTTGAGTGTGCCATATGGTGTAGAAGTACTATAACAAAGAGTAACATATTGCCCATTAAGTTCACCAGTCAAATCTCCATTGCTTCCATATATACATTGTTCTTACACTGTGCCATGCAAATGAAAAAGCAAAAAAGTGTTTTGCTAAAGGAAGTATAAAGTTCTTACTTTATGATGTTATCTTCTGCTGGATTCAGTACTGTGCAGTAACAGGCTTTATAGATACAGGAAAAGTTTTGACCTTCTAAAATTCATGCTGATGCCTGCCCTCTCTTCACACCAATGCAAATAGATACCTTTCTTACAAGGACTGTATGGAAGAAATGAAAGGTAGGTAGAGATAATACAGGTCATCCTGTGTGCCAGATGTGCCATTACTGTGCACTACGTACGGAACGGGCCTTAGAAAGGGCCTTACTGAGCTAACACAGAAAGTTGCAGGGAGGAGGGGGAGGTGTGTTTTGATTTTCTTTTGTTTGTTTGTTTTTTTCCTGGAGGTTCAAATCACACATTGCTATTGCAGCTCCAAAGCTTTTTAGCTGGTTGGACTCTCCCCCTCACTGAGGACTAAGTTACAGGCACAGTTTATTTTGTTCCCAAAGTGTATTTCTTCTTTGTGTTTGCTGTGGTGAGGCTTCTTGCTGGCATGTGCATAACTGCTGTCTCTTCTTAGCATAAGAAGAAAATAATTCAGAAAGATTTTACTAAAACAATACTTAGTAAAGTTATAGCGAAGATGGGCTCCAATCAATGTCCCCTAGGTAACAGCTGACAACCCACTGCAATCATGGCATTTAGCACTTAGACCTATGTAAACTATGTTCCACCATACAATTAGAAGTCTAGAACAATGATACAAATAAGTATAGTAAATTTTAAAAAAATCAAACGAACAATAATCCTGCTTTGTTATTATAATACAAATAAAACACTGTTGATGATATTTGATTGGCTGTACAGTGAAGAATGAATATCATTGTGCTAGAAGGCCTGAGTTAGGTTACCTTTTTGTTAGTGACTGTAAAATGGCTGTTAAATGATATAAAATCGAAATTCTAGCATTAGAAGAGGTGGAGATGTCTCTGCAAGTTGCAGAACGTAGAAAAGCAGCACAGGCAAGTGAGGTGGTAGCACAAGAGACCTCTGTTAGATGTTTTTTAACATGAGAATGTGCCATTTCTGCCAACATTGCTTAAATGATATTTGATTCTATTCTCGTATGATTCAGTATGATGGTTTTTGTCAGACTAAGATGTAACTCCTTTTGATATATTCTGTGTTCCCTGAAATATTTATTAGGAGCAGTAAGTGATGGTGCAGAACTATCCCTGGGGAAACTGCCCTTAAAATATTTAATGCTACCTGCCAAGAATACCTCTGCTCTACCTTAGGATTGCCAGTCATTCCTGTACAATAATATCCAAAATTGTCATTTATACTTCATTTGCAGTCATTCTTGTTTTTTAAGAACTGTTTCCAAATGCCTGATTGTTTATACAAAGTGATAAGTATCTAAAAATACATTTTTTTCTAGTAAGTTATTTATTATATCTGTTTGTAACACCATTGCTATGCCTTATATTCCCTGACAATATTTTTTCTAAGAGTTGTTTAAATAAGATGAGAGGTAAATATTGCTCAGAGAGCAATAATGTCTATTGTAATAATTTCAGGCACTGTTTCACTTTGATGAGCTGGTTTTGTCAAAAAACTTCCCTTTTCATATTCAGATAGTTTAAAAAAAGTTCAAGAGAAGTTGCAGCTATGAAGTTCTACGTGTGTTGTTTTTTTTTTTTTCTTGTTAGGTGATGCAAATGCTTTAGTTACTTAGAGAAACATGTTTCTTTTAGCTGTGTTATCAAAATACAAAATTTCATTTTTTGGATTTTCTTTTCTAAGTGTCTGAGGGAAAAGACTCTACCAAAGTCATTCCAGACCATGTAACTACTATTTTGAAAAAAAAATGTTCTAATGGGAAAAAAAGGAGACAATTCAAATTTCCCAATAAAAGTAGCACTGCAGAAATGAGCTTTTTTTTTTTTCTTTTCTATCCTCCTAATCTATTTTTAATGATGTCCGTAATGAGGCCTTCTGCACCTATTTTAGTGTGTTCCCAGCAACTTTCAGTCCCACGGTATTTATTATGGTGTATATATTTTATATATGAACAATACTGTTATTTTGATCATTTATTTATGTTAAGTGGTGGCCATTATAGCAAAGTGTAGCATCTGTGGTTTCATTTCTGGTGCAGAGGCAAAGTGATTACAGAATTATGAGCTAACCACACTCAGGGGTATTACAAAACATGAAATACAACAAAGTTCAGTAAGTTCTTCTAATTTTACAGGGATGTGATTATCTCGCAGGAGCTACATCTTGTAGTTACCAGATGTTTCACAATAACAGTAACTCTGGAGTTGCTTCATTGTTATAACAAGAAGATTTTACTGCGGAGAGAAAGGTTGGCATTTTCTCTGCTGGATGAAGATGAAATTGGCAATTTGGAACAGCAGTTTCAACTGAGCTATGTGGTTTACATTGATTAATCTATCACTTTAGAATATTAACCTACCAACCCATATGTCTGGAACTTAATAAACATTTTATTTTTTTAATTCCAAGTATAACAAAGACTATTTTACAAAAGGAAGAATCCTGAACTTTCTCTAAAACACCAGATATTTGGATCTTAATTTTCTAAAGCAAAGTTAGATTTTTAGTCATGCAATACCAAGAATCACCATCCATCTAAAATTGCAATGACTTGGATTATATGGATTTTGACACTGTACCTAAATAAAGTAGTAGTTGAGTAGAGAACAAGCCCTGTTAACATGACTAAAGTACTTGGGATTGTGTTTAACCTGAATGTTCAGGGACAACTTCTGAGACTACTATTCATTTTGAATGGCATCTTCTTCTGCTATATAAATCCGTTGAGATGGTGCTATCTAGAATGAGTAAAATCTGGCCATGGGAAAGGACAGAATGGTTACAGAAATAAACACATTTGCCTGGAAGGATCTCTTAAACATACACAGTTAAACCAGCTAACAAACAGAGAGATGCTACTAGATGCATATTATCCTTCAGAGGCAAGCCTATCACTTCCTCTCCACAGGAATTTTGCAGCTTTGCTCTATATGAATTGTAAAATAAAAGAAAAAAAATCTTTGTTTACATAGCCAGCATCTGAACGGGAACTAGGAAAGTATTTCTGTGGCAGGATTGTCATTAATTGAAACCTAGAGTAAGTACTTCAGGAAAATTTTTGATAATAGGTAGCTATTTTTTTATATTTATTGAATCCTCTGACATTATGTCACATACCAAAACAAAAAAAGGGAAAAATAGCACCTCTTTGCTCCAATGAAATGATGTATACATAAGAATTCTGATACAGTCATAAGAAAAGTAAACTGTCAGCTGAAACTGAGAAGTATTTCCTTGGTAAGATACAGAGAGATTACTTACTATCTTAAGAGTGTCATGAGAACCAGGAATTATTATTATAAGAGAAAGCAGGGATGTAAATTATGAATATTAATAGGATTAGTCTAGACCTTCAGCTAGCTTCCTAGACTGCCACAGAGATAGTAAAATTTATGCTGGCTCAAGAGCAGGTCTAATGCTGTGTTTTAATTATTTTCAAAAATTCTACTGTTTATGATTAAATGATAGAAATATAAGCTATTTGGTTACTCTGAAGTATAGTATGTGATTTCTTCTATGTATACCTTAATTAGCAAGAGTTACTTCTTTAATTGTTACCTGAAATTAAATGTATTGAGTTGGCTTCTAATCAATGAGTTCTAATAATGGCTTGCATTTTTTCTTTTACTCCTTAGTTACTGGCAGTAAAGTAGAGCTTAATTTATGGACTATAGTTTTTTCTTATTCTGAAAGAGAATCCCCAAAACCCAAAACCAGACATAAGTTCCTAAACAAATAATTATTTAAAGAATTTTGAAGATATTTGGTTATCTGTAGCATTTGAGTTAAACTAAATACTATATTTAACTCAAAAGAAGTTCATTGATGCACAATAAAGGAGAGCATAATTCAACAGCAAACCATTCTTTTTTTGTTATTAGTCTTTCTTACACTTGACATGTTTGTAATGGCAAACTTCTGTGTATAATTTTGTTAAAAGAAATTTAACCTGCATATTTATTTGAGTTCATGACTGTCCTGTTTTCAGCTGGGATAGAGCTAATTTTCTTCCTAGTAGCTGGCATAGTGCTGTGGTTTGGATTTAGTACTAGAAGAATGTTGATAACACAGTGATGGTTTAGTTGTTGCTAAGCAGTGCTTAGACTGGTCAAGGACTTTTCAGCTTCTCCTGGTCTGCCAGGTGTACAAGAAGCTGGGAGGGGGCATAGCCGGGACAGCTGACCCAAACTGGCCAAAGGGCTATCCATACCATATGATGTCATGCTTGGGGGGAGTTGGCCTGGGGTGAGTGATCACTGCTCAGGACTGGCTGGGCATTGGTCAGCAGGTGGTGAGCAATTGCATTGTGCATTACTTGTTCTATATATTCTGTATATTCTTTTACCATTTTTATCACTGTTGTTATTCTTTTCCTCCACAGTTTTAATAAACTGTCTTTATCTCAACCCATGGGTTTTATTTTTTCCTGATTCTCTCCCCCATCCCACTGAGGGAGCAGGGGGAGCGAGCGAGCAGCTGTGTGGTGTTCAGCTGCCTGCAGGGTTAAGCCACAACAATGACTAATTAAGGCTAGTGATGACATGTATCTAGGTTGTGGGAACATATCTTCGTACATATTTCTAAGTCCTGTTTCTTTTTAAAATCAGTGGAGAGAAAGGTGTTTTTGGAGAAGGACTCAGCTTGAGTAGTATTCTAAATTAGAATAGATGAACTTCCCTCTAAGGGTACCTATTTCTATCTATTAATGTCGAAGGTAGCCTTAAAGGGTCTAGTCTAGCTCTAGATATCTATGTTGCAGATATCTAATTTTGGCAAGATTATTTACATCTAAAGTATCCCACTACTTTTATATGCCAGAATGGAGAATAATAGCCTCCATACAGCTGTTTCCCTTCCTCCATCAAGGAAACTGTCTTGGAAACATCTACAGATTCCTTAATTCTTTATTCCCTAACAGTATCAGTCTGCATACTCAAAGTATACTCTTTTGAACTTGATACATCCTTTTTGTATCAGGATAAAATATGGCTGATTGACAATATACAGCAAACTTTCATCTCTTTATAGTTCATAATACTGTCTACACAGAAGGAAGATCAGAGATAGCTTTGTCAGTTGAATATGGCATCTGACCAAGAGCCTTAGGATCCTGTCATAGTTGTTCCATTAACAGTTTGTTTCATGTTTTTCATACAGAGGCTTTTTGGTAATGAAGAAGAAAATTATTTGGAAAACTAATACTCTTTTTGACTGAACTTCTGCATAGATGTTCATAGTAAAGATAAAACTCTGAGTTGTTGTCATGTCTACCAAAGTTTGCTTGAATTTATGCCCTTTCCTGGGATAGGTATGTTCCACCCATTTCCAGGGTGAAACGGTTCTCATCTTTAGTAAATCTGGAGTCAGTGAAGACATGCTGCCTTTAAAATGCTAAGGGTCATTCATGTAATTTGGCAGACAGATGTTTCTAGCATGAGGCTCCTGTGGTGCTATAACACAGGTATTTAGTGGAGAGAAGAAAGGTCAGAGGTTTTTCCATTTCAAATATCTTGTTCAGTGAAAAGGCAGTCAGCACCTTCATCTTTTTTTTGAGATGTCTAGCTCAATTTACTTTATAGCTGTAGTGTTTACTCAAAGATCTTGTGTTGCTTCAAATTTATTGAAGAAATTTACAAGAAAGAGGACATCCCACCTGCATTGCATTGCTGCTGCCTCCTGCTCCCCTAGGCATCACTTAGAACTCATATGTCCCCAGTACTGCATCATTGCTTTGCCATGATCCTACATGCTAGTGCTAAGAAGCTGGAGAAAAGATGTGGCACTGTGGAAAGGCGGCACCATTTCTCATTATGCTTATGCATAGACTGAGGCATAAGCTGCTACTGCAAAGGTGTGCTCATACAAATTGAGAAAACAGAAATGGGTAACTGCCTTCCTTTCAAGTTTTCTGCCATAGAAAACAAATATAGGGAGAAAACAACAGATATTTACAGAACCTGTATTTTATTTGCTACAAAACTTTAAAAAAGAGTACTCCTCCTAACTGCTCAGAGAAATTTCCTTAGTGAACTGAAAATTATTTGAAAACACTAGATATGTATCATGCAGGAAAAAAATGATGTCATTTGACACAGAAAGAAAAAAAATAAACTTATCAACTGAAAAACCGTAACACAAATTTTACTCTAGAAATCCTTAATAGATTACTTATTTCCATATATTTAACAAAGTATTTCTTCAACAACAACAACTAAGTCATTAAAAGTAATCAGTCTTATTGAAAATATTTGTTAAAAGAGTTTAGAAAATTTTACACTGTTTGTCATTGATATACTTAGTGTCCAACTCTCTCCCCTCTGTAAAAAACCCGAAAATACTATAAAGATGGACTAGCAGGAATGGAAAACTGACAATTAAATAGCTACTGTACATGAATGACCTAAAGCTGTAAGTAAGGACATAAGGGAGCTATACACTTTGATTGATAGAGTTCACATTTTCATTAAATACTGAAGCAAGTAATTCATCCCTAAGCACAAACCCAGAAGGACATGGAAAGACAAGTAAAGTAAAGAGATGCAAAGCCAAATGCAGGCCAGGTATCCAAGGATTTGGAAGAAGGACAACTATTTATGTTACTTGAATAGGCAAAAGTTATTGAGAGGAAGAAATGAGATCCACAGGAAAATTAGGTCTGTACACCTCAAGCTTTTGAAAACTGTAGAAGAAAACTATCTGGACATCAGTCAGGCTGATATGTGAATTTAATGTACTCTCCCTATAAAGATTTTTGAAGGACAGCTTCTGAGGATGTCATGCCCTTTTATGTGCAAGACTTGTTAAACCATGATGGGTAAAATTTACTTTAGAGATGTCTTCTTGGCCTTGTTACGGTGATAAGAATTCTTTACTTTATCAAATGAGGAAACTGGTAGCTTGGATCCGTATTGCCAAAATTAAACATGTATAACAAAGGCACCCATAATCACACCAGAGTCTTTTTACAGTTAGTGATATGCCAGGGAACAATTCATTTCATTCTAAGGTAGAACAGGTAAAATATTCCCTAAAAGTATCTGTTGCTCGTCAGCACACGTATGAAGGATATCTTGCTCGGTAGCAGACATACATACTACAAGTGTTTGAAACCAACTTAAATGAATGTCACCCAACCGTGTATGTTCCCATTGTGTGCTCTACTATAGCCTCTCCACATTTTTTCAGACATCAGTAGCTTCTGTTCCTTGAAACACCTATTATTCAACCCACCCTTGTCGGAACCAGTCTTCCTGGATCTTTCACAACCTCATCTCTGTTGACTTGCTTCTCCTTGGCACAGCTGTCCAAAGTCTGTCTTGCACACCCATCACTGATCAGAAACCTTCTCCAGTTTGGCAAAAGTCTCTCAAGCCTGGGAAAATGTCATGAACTTTTTTTTTAGCTGATGGATATTTTCTTTTGATTATTTCTGGCTGTTCCTATTCCTATGTAGTTAAGTCACTTCAGGCTTCTATTGTTAATTCATATGTTTGAAATAGGCATTGGCAATTAATCTGTAAGGTGTAAAACTCATTGAAAAATTGTAATGGTCTTTCTCAGGCAGAAGGGACTTCAGGAGATCATTTTGTCCACTGTCTTACTTTAAAATTTAAGTTCTGTCACGTAACAGAACAGGATTAAATAATGTAAAATCTCTGAGAAGGTACGTGCTTGTATTTAAAAATCAAATATATTTGATACATTTATGTAATTCTTCATTGTTCTAATCTCACTTTCCAGTACAATGTCCTACTTAAAATTTTGCACTGGGACATAAATGACTAAATTAGAAATTTTCTCCCTTGCATTGCCAGAGACTTACTTTCTCATGCTGATAAAAATCACAGAGGGTGGGATTTACCTGAGTTAGATTCCATGGGTTCACTTTCCATAAATGGAGAGAAATAACTGCTTTAGAACTCAATTTACCTGGCCTAATTAACACATCTTCAGATGTTTTAGAAAAAGATTAAATCTGAGGTACATAACTTTAACATTAGTGCTGCACTGAAGACAGGCTATAAAGAGAACCTATCTATATCAAACCCCCAAGATAACTAGCTCACATACAACAATCTAAAGTTAGTTGGGAAGAATGCCACTGCCTGTGTCTCTATGCCTTCCTTTCCTCTTTTTTAAGACGTGGCATATGTGCAATTGCAGAAGCAAAGCGTTTTAGAGGTCTGCACTAGAAAACAAATGCAATACAAATTACTAAGCCTTGTGGTTAATTATAAAATATATAGTTTCCTCCTAGCACATACTACTTCCTCCTTTCATTGTCCACCATCCCCATAAACTCAACTTCCATTATGCTATGTTTTTTCTAGCTTTAAAAGAAAGATATTTTTATTTTTTCCCCATTACACAGAGCAATTCCACCATTTATGGCTATGGGCCTTGATTTATAATCTTTGCTTATACAAAAAGACTCACTAAATGCAGCAAGACTGATCTTTCATATCTGTAAAAAGCGAAATACTTCTGTACTTGGGCTTTGTACAGGTAAATATTTAACCTCCTTTTTGATAACTTTATGAAGGAAAGGTTTATTTTCTTACTCCTGGCTTGGAGATTAAGAAATCCGTGCAACATCATAGAGTTCCAAGTGATTTTTCTGCTCATGTATTGTAACCAACTAAATGCAAATTTGAGTATGGAAAATGATTAAATTAATGTATAAAGTGTTAAAAGGCAAGATAGGTTTTAAAAGTCTGTTGGAGAATAAGACATTAACCTTTGTATGCCTTAAAAATACTCACTATGATTTTGCTGATGAATCTTATCTGCATCTAAGTCAATAATAAATTTAAAAAAAATGAACATTACTTTAACAGAAATTAGCGTATCATGTAACAATAAAAGGAAATAAATACCCCACTGATTGCCTCCTGCCTTTTGGTGTTTAGTTATTGCATTTTGTCTCTGCATTCAGTGGGGCATAATGGAAGGGTTTATTTCTTATGTGATTAAAGTCACAGCTGTTCCCACTTATTGAACTGCCTTAACCCACAAAGTGTATGAAAGGATTGATTCTCCATTTTATAATGCGGTTTTAAAGTTCCTCACAGTAATGCTGAAAGAAAAAATATCACTCTTAACAAGGTCCCTCAACAGTGCCTTCATTATATTCACATGATGATGATCATGTAAGGAAAGACTTACATTCATCCCTGGAGTAACCCCACTGTGTGGATGCTTTTTTCCCCACAACACTTTAGGACCATATTTTGTAATTCTATAGCAAACATAGCTTTACTGTTTTAATCTAAGTGCAGGTTTTTCTTTGTAATGTGGCATATTTATTTAAGCTAGGGTAACGTACAATAACCTACTTTAATAACGTGGGAAGGTAATAGATGCCAAACAATGTGTTATGGAGTGTAGAAAATAACTTCGAGACTATTACTTCCTGGCTAAAACTAGTTCTCACAATCAAGGTGGAGCAGCCAGGACATGTACTGGGAAAACATGACAAGCAAGATAATTTGTTTCCTAAGGTTGCAGGGCATCTGAAGGCCTGATCAGCAAATACTTCTTTAGCTGACTACCAAATTTCACAACATAAACAGCCCCCAGGCATTACATCACCCTCTCAAAACTCTGGATAATAGCTGGCAACAGTCCATAAACTATTGCATCAGAGTGAATGGGATGCGTAATTTAACTTGGACCACTGTAACAGATTATTTGAGGGGAAAGCCATCTTTCTATACAACCTACTCATTTTATTACTTGTTTTCTCCAACCTTCAGCCATTTACATTTTCCTTTGAATTTTAAGATAAAGAATCTGATGTCTACAGTTTTGATTGACTTCTCATGCATCTCAAGTGCCTAAAAAGCTTCTTGAAAAAATGAGCACACAGACTCAGAACATGCTCTCAGTCTTCCTGCTGTCACCATCCATTCTTAGGCTCCCCCATATAGAGAACAAATGCTCTGAAAAAGACTTGGAGCATCCTATCTGTTCCCAGAAGCTGGGAAAGAAATCTTAGAAACCAGGGCATAATTTAACATGGATGCTGGGGAGAGGATTAGTTTTATTTCTGGCCCATGCTTACTATGGGGAAGAAATGGTTTACATCCACCATTACTTACTGGTCCTGGGCAAATACCAGTTTGAAATAAAAAAGTAAATTCTTTTGACCTCAAAAGTAATTCCTAAGATATTGTTCTAGCAAGCCGTATTTTCTGTCAAAATATTTATCTAGTTACTTAGATAGTTAGTAAGTTAGTTGGTTAGATTCCTAAATTAGAAGAGAAAAAGAAAGGAAATAAACCCTCCTACAGACAGTAAAAAAAGTTTAATATAAGTTTTCTGGAATATTTTCCTTATGTAGTGTGGCAACTGCAAGCACATGCTGTATGTCTGCTGATATCTGAGTATTAGAAAGGAGCAAAGATTGATTTCCACTGAAAAAATAAATCTGTTCTGCAAGTTTGTGTGCATTTTTAAAATGGTCAATGAAGCTGTATCAGAGCAATACCTCTAGTTCAAAAAGCAGTGACCATTCTCTAATTCCTTCATAAAAGCACAACACACTCACAAACAAATGAAGGTGATGAGTAATATTCCGCTTATATATAACTGGTGCTACATACTGTTTGGATAAATTTTACCTTATGAAGAGTACTTCAGTTGCAGTGGAGTCCTCAGGTCTATCACTGCAGTCCAGTAAATGTGATCTTCTCCTTTACTAGTACAAGGATGTAGGCTTTATATTGATGTAGCATTACAGGGTCTCAGGACATGTCTGGTTTTGACTTGATCTGAGTTAATTTTAACTTACTGCAAAAATTTCTTGGTGATCAAGTGACTATTGCATGACTGATTGCAGCTGAAGCCCTGGGAACACCACATATGATAAAGGTCTCATGCATAAAAATGGCCACTGTGCAAAAAACCAAGAGACTCTTGTGTCAGCTGGGTCTAGGGTAGGATGTTGAACAGCTTCCAAACTTCATCTAGGAGTGCTTGAGAAGGACTGAGTGTGTGATAAGAAAAAATGTGAAAATAAATTCAAGCTGATGCCATCACTAAGGAGGAAGAAACAAACCTTTTCACAACCTTGTGAACATCATATTCTTCCCAAGAAAGACCTCAGGGTGCTATAAACTTGTCATCACCCACATCCTCATTCTGCTTGAGGCAGGCTGGAGGGCCAGCTTTAGGATCCAGAGTGACACTGAAAGGGTAAGCATAACACAGAAAAGAGAGTAATCACCATGAACACTTATTTTGTATAAAAATTTATGAATAAGGCTCTTCTTGTATTAATTAGTCAATTTGGAATATTATACTGCTTAAACACTAAGCAGGCTAACAAAATTTCATGGCTTCATCTAAGTTGCATGTTCCCTTTGGCCTGTAGCAAGATTTTGAGCATAGCTTTGTCTCCAGAGTAATTTTTAGTTGTTGTCTGGTGCCATTGAGAAACTGGCTATGGCAAGAATAGTATTTAGATTTTTCCCACAATCAGTAAGACCAGGATTCAATCTGTTTACTTTTCTCTTCAAAATACCTAGGAAATGTATGATGCAAAGGAACCTCACAGACCAAAAAGAAAGTTCTGTGGTTATACGGTAACCAAAAACATGAAACTATGCATTTCTGTAGCAATACAGAAATTTGCATATGATAATACTCAAAATAAAACACTAAAATCAACAGTAATTTTAAAATGTCTAGGGAAACATGTCAAGGCATTAAAGCCAGTTAGGTACTAAACTGGGGATAAATTAGTAGTACATTTAAGAACAGTATTCTGCAGGCACATCATTAAAGATTTTGAATTAATTTTCAACAGAAACAATTTGTCACACTTAAACTTTCTAAATCAAATAAAATCAAGATGCCAGTACTTTTTCTAGAAAATATTACTTTATTAATAACCCTTAAAAGAGTTACTGAAATCAGAATTTATCTACCTAAAAAATATTACTTATTCCTAAACAGCTTCTGTCATCTTTCTCATTTGTTTGGATCTGTCAAATTACTCTGGAGGACTGCCTTAGTGAGGCAAATACCTAGAAGGAATTTGTCCAGAATACACCATTTTATAAGCCATCCTCAGGCACAACACCTATATTACAAGCAAGGGTCTGGAGATCTGGGCAATCAGCTTTTTCTGTTTCTTCCCTGGAGAGGGTTTTATTCCCTGTTAAGAAGGGAGAAGTGGGTAGAAGAGTAGGTAGTGCTACAGTCAGGCAGGTTGCTTCTTTTTTTCCCCCCTTGCAACCTCCAGGCAAATGCTGGTTTGCTAATTGAAAATTGCATCTGCCTGAAAAGAAACAGTTCTGGCTTATAAAAAAAGTGTTGTATAGAAGGAAAATTAGCAATAAATCCATTGTTCAAAAATATTTGTAGATCTACTCCATACACGTGTTTATTGCTCATGTGCAGACAGACCTGGGGCATGGATGGAGGTGATAGCAATGAGAAATGGGTCAGAAACAGTAGGAAAGGTTGAACAGGGTTCTGCAAGCTGACAATGTGCAATCCCAACACTGTGGAAATACCTTGAATGCTCTGAACTATGTTTCTAACACGTACTTAGAGAAGAGGTTGGTCAGGGAACAAACTGAAAGCAATGGACTTCTGAATGACGCACATCAATTTAACAACATTTCATCTTCCCCATATGATGTGCTAGCTCTGTAGTTCAGGGCCTAAAAATGAATCCCACAGTGGCATAAAATTTGCAACCAAAGGAGTGTTTCCCAGGTTTGTAAAACCCACTTCTATTAAGCTTATGCCCACATGTATATCTCTGTGCATCAACTAACACTTCAGTTCTGGGCAGCACCACTGCCTATTCACAGTTTGCACTCTTGGCTCTTCTGGCCTCAGATATCGGGAGGTGTAAGTGACCTGGGTGAGTAATGAACGAGGTATAGCCAGAAAGACTAATTGTGATAAACTGGACTACAATACAGGTGACTGTTAGGCAGACCTGAGTCACTTTGTAACTCTGTACTCAGTGTTCAATTATCATTGAGCAATATCAGAACTGAATCGGTAAAAAGCAGAGAATCTTGTCTATTTCAGAAACTTTTAACAGAGATGCTGTGAATGACAGCATGTGGGAACTAATGCATGTTGGTAGGGCCAGGTGATGGGAATATTTGTTAAGACAATTCCAAATGAAGGTGTTCCTGAATCCAGTCATTCAGGTGTAGTAGAGGAGTCTGTAAGGACTTCTAGGTTTTGGGTTTCCTGTGTGGTCTATAAACAAGTTTTCTCTCACAATGCTTCCAGGAATACACCAGAGGCAAAACAGTTTTGCTAGTAAGGAAATTTGTTCTCAAGTATGCTGTAAGCAACACTCCTCTTGGACAATTTTCAAGTCTAGTGTTGACTAGGTAGGGACTTAAGCTTCCTTTACATTCAGAGAGAATACTTTCAAGGACAAATAACCCTACAGTAAAGCACAAGAAAAGTAAGAGTCAAGTGCACCAGAGCATAGGGAAAGTTTATGGAACTAACCCCTGCTGCTTTTTAATATCATTTTATAATATTATTGCTATTATTATGATGTCTATGAAGAGGTAACGTGGGGGGTCTACCACATTTGCTTAACCAGCAGCAAATTTGGTCAAATGCAGTTTCTGTAAGTTGTTATGTAACTTATGATTTCATTGTTTCTTCTATATGAAAAATTTGAAAAGGAGTCAGGTAATAAAGTCTTTTCTATCACTGTTCAGAGCTTAATTCATTTTAAATAAGGCAAAGAGGATGTAAAATTCATTCAGAATAATGCTTTTTTTATTTGATAGAGTTTTGCTCCTACTTAGCACTGTGACACAGAAGGGTTCAAGGTAAAAGGTAGGAAAGAATCAGCCCATAGCCCTTTTGGGGGGGTTAGGTTAGTTTTATTGGGTTAGTTAGATCCCATGTAATTAGTTTAACTTATTTTATTTATCTAAGCATATATACCTGGGATTTTTTTTATCTTTCTTATATGCAATTTATATGCATTCCCATAGAAGTGATACCCATCAAGCTATAAAGCTTTGATATGCATTTTATAGCTTTTGCATTCTTTAGAAACAAACAGCCACAGAAGCATCAAGGCAACAGAAGAAATACCCTCTGTTTCTCAGGAATGGATGGATATCCAGCTCCTGAGGTATCTTCCTAGACCATGTCTGGCATGTCATTTCCCTTCAGTCTATCTTGATATCTCATAGCACCTAGTTCTGGCGTACAATTATTAACAATTACTATTTTAACTGGAAATCAGACATTTTCAGCAAGAAATGAAAGCAATAACAAACAAACAAAGAATCCTTAATTAATAATAAGAAAGTTTCAATAAAAAAGTCTGTTTTAAATATTGATTCAAATGAAGTATTTGTATGTTGGAGGTCTAGTTCTACATCTTTCCTAGTATCTTCTGCAATTTTATATACCTGCTGAAGCACAATCCATAAGGCACCCCATTAACCTCTATAAGTTGTAAAACTCCATTCCTATCCTCCATTTGGACAGTATATACTTGATTGTAGTTGGTATGAGTGGCTTGAAGCACATTCCAGATAATCAGATGTTGTGAATTAGTGTAAGGTGAATGTTGCAACCTATGTATTAGTGAAACAGCTCAGTATAAGTCTTACCCTTGGCTTTCTTCCTGCTCTCTCCTATGGATTTCTCTCCATTTGACACTCTTAAAGGCATGAATGCATACAGAAAAAAAATTTCACCCCCCAAAACTGCTCCCTAAGCAATGTTAATGACTCCTCTTTATTCTACATCCAGAGAAAAGCAATTAGCACCTGCTGAAGGTGAAAAAAAGAAGGCAAGAACAGAGGAATTCATATAGTACTTTATCGAATGTATTCTCCTTGAAAAACACTGTAAGAAGAATGGGTTTATACTGGGAGGAGAGAGTTTTACTTTGCTTTCATTATGGATCCTTAGGTCCTGTAGTGTTAGTAGTCTATCCTTCCACTGAAAGTGACTATCAAGATCTCAGAGAGATTTAACATTATCTTTCTGTCCCTCCCTTTTTATTATGAAAAAGGAAGATAGTGTCCAAAATTACTTTTCACCCGGTCCACACAAAGGCTAAATTCAGAGATGAAATAGAACTGAGAAAGCTGATGGAGTTTCATATTAATTATCAGAAAAGCAGATGGCTGCAAAAAGCCTCCTAAAATC
Source organism: Gorsachius magnificus (assembly GCA_034008185.1). Taxonomy (NCBI): domain Eukaryota; kingdom Metazoa; phylum Chordata; class Aves; order Pelecaniformes; family Ardeidae; genus Gorsachius; species Gorsachius magnificus. The sequence continues at coordinate 41,401,802 of CM067081.1, forward strand.
CAATGCACTTCAGCTTTAATGCTTTCATGTCATCAACTCTTGGCACACTAAATGAATTATTTTAAAAAGAAAGAAAATTAGAAGACAGAACTACAAGATGGGTTAAGTGAAAAGAGGTGTGATACAACTGCAAATAGAGGAGAGAAAGTAGAAAAAATAGAAAACTAGACAGTAAGATATTTGTAGTAAAAGAATCAAAATATAAGTACAAAGTGTTGAGAAGAAGGTGAGAAATGCTGGTGGATATTGAAAAAAAAGCAGGGGAAAAGGACTAATAATTGAATGAAGAAGTAAAGTCTTTAGTGTTGCAAGTTGAGCCAGAGTGAGAGGACAGGGGAGAGAAGAGTAGACAGAGATATAAAGACTTAAAAAAAAATTTTTAAAGAAAGTAAGTAATCCATCATATGGGAAGGGAATTAACAGACTTTAAATGAAACTATTTAAAAGGAAGTAAAGGTAAAAACATAATGAAAATTTCTGATATAATTGGTAGTTTCTCATAGCAGAAAGCATATTGCCATAATATTAAATCACTACATTGTAAATAACACAGATTATATTTATGGTACACTGTTTCAAGAACAATGTCTAATAGGAAGCTCTGAATACACTTCTAATTAGAAGGATCTGGTCCAAAGCCATTTGTAGCAGCTAGAACCTTGGTACTCACTTAAGCTTTGGATTAGATAGTGACTACAGAGCTGCTGAAGTACAATCCATGGGGCAGATCATTAGCTACTTAAGTTGTTGGAATTCCATTTGTATCTTGAAACTCAGATAAGGATTTCTCCTTCAGTTAAAATCAGTGTGCCTTTATTCAATGCAAATGCAACCCAAACCCATACTTTCAATCAGTCTTGGATTCCACCATGGTCTCCTTCATGGGCTGCAGGGAAACTCTGCTCCTGTGTTTGGAGCACTTCCTCCCCACCTTCTTCACTGACCTTGGTGTTTGCAGGGTCATTTCTCATGGGGGTTTTTTTTCTTTGTTTTTCTTCTCCTCACTACTTAATGCTGCTGTGCCACATTTTGCCCCTTCTTAAATACATATTGCCCTAGGCATCAACAGTTGCTACTATACCCAATACAACAGACAATCAAAACTCAGTGCTCAAGAAAGCTCCCTACCACATTTAACTCCTTAATATTGTGCATAGCTTCTCCATCTTTGCTGAGAACTTCCTTTTCTTTCCTCTCCCTTCTGAAACAGACACTGAAGTTCCTTCCATGAGAAAGGAAAGTAAGAGGGAGAAAGTCAGAGGCAAAAAACAAGCAGATAGATAACTGAGCAGACAGCATGACTGGGTGAGAGAAAAATCTGTTAGGACTGACAGAACAATACTTCAGGAAGGCATTGATATATTAGTAGTTATCATTGTTATTTATAATTAAGAGGAAGAAATTGACAGTGTGCTGCATGCACCTGCATTAAGTACAGATGTCATGGTTTCAGCCACTGTGAGGAGAGGCAGGGGCTCTCCTGTACTGAACACGGCCAGTTCCAGCCATCTCCAATGGACCCACTGCAGGGCACAGCTGAGCCCATCAGTGATGCTGGTGGCACCTGTGGGAAAACATATTTAAGAAATGGTAAAATGCCACACAGAATAGTGAGGAAAAAAGAAGAGTGATAAACAACCCAAGGTCAGTAGAGAAGGAAGGAGGGAGATGAGGTGCTCTGGATGCCAGAGCAGAGATTCCCTTGCAGCCCATGGAGAAGACCATGGTGAAGCAGGTTGTTCCCCTGCAGCCCATGGATTACCATGCTGGAGCAGATACCCACACTGCAGTCCTTGGAGGACCCCATGCAGGAGCAGGTGGATACTCCCTAAAGAGTGCCTGCAGAGTGTCCATGGTGGAGCAGGCTTATCCTGAAGGACCGCAGTGTATGGAAAGGACCCACGCTGGAGCATGGAAAAAATGTGAGGAGGAAAGAGCAGCAGAGAGGATCTGTTATGAACTGATTGCATCCCCCCATTCCCCATCACCCTGCACTGCGGGGGAAATGAAGTTGAGCCCTATACACCGGGGTGGGGGGAAAGAAGCTGAGCCTGGGAAAAAAAGGGGGAGTTGGGAGGAAAGTGGTTTAGGTTTTGTTTCTTACCACCTAAATCTATTTTAATTAGCAATAAATTAAATTAATTTTCTCCATGTCAGATTTTTTTTGCTCATGATGACAACTGGAAGGTGACCCTCCTGTCTTTATCTCAACCCACAAGCTTTTATATCTTATTTTCTCCCCCTGTCCTGTTGAGGAGGTGAGAGCAGCTGAGTCAGTGTCTGGCAGCTGGCCAAGGTCAACCCACCACAGCACTATATAGTTACACAGTGCCACAATGACTACTTGCATATTTCACCTTTCTCATGTGTGTATGCTTGCTTGAGCTCATTCTGGGTAGATAAATGCATGTTCTAGAGATTAAGAAAGCATTTAAATATATTTCTCCTCTCCTTCATATTATACAGATTAATCTAAACCTTTGTTTACATTTACATGGCATAAGAAAAATGTATCCCCTGACTTCAAACCTACTCCTCTCCTACACCTGAAGGAAAATTTATCCCTATTTTAAGAATATAATTTAAATATCACTGCACAATTAGTGCATAATGACAGATTTGGAAAAGTACCTTGAAAACTTAAGATTGAGTCTCTACTGTTTTGTCCATAATGTGATGAAATGCACCACAGCAAATAAGACAGACCACAGGGAAAATGAAAAGTAACAAAATGCAGCTTCCCATCTTTAGCTGCAAGCTGTGTTTCTCAACTAGATACCATAAAATGATCTATATGAATATGAGTGATAACATGATTAACACACTGCTAAATTAAAAATTATTTATGTTGGTCATCTTAAATGAGAGTGAAATGTTTTTTACCCATTGGGGGAACAAAGACTCTCTTTTCTTCAAATGTGTTCAGCATGCCTAGCCTAATCCCTGACTTGGGACTCTGCACATTACTACAATTCAAATGTTGAATCATAATAATTATGTTAGAGAATTAAAAAACAGTATTGGGACTAATTTTGTATCCTTCCACTTGAAATTCCAGGCTCCCTTAGTTATCTTCAGTCAAGCCATACAAGACACAGAGGGAGCCATAAAAGGAACTAAAAATAACCTTACATAGCTTTTATAGGCATAAAAATGTCATATTTTCACCTCAGAATCTTCCTGGGACGGAATTAAATTCTGTCTATGTCCCACTTGGACAATGAAAAATTTCTTTTCTAAAACCTTCTTTCTAGAATTAGGTTTTATGTAGAATTAAGTATAAATGCACATAATCTGCCTTAAACTTTGTGTAGGCTCATAAATAACCTGGCAGTCTGAGCAGGTGTCAGTTACGGATGCATGAGTGTAATGAGTCATGAGGTGGTTGAGTGGCAAATATTCACAAGGCCAAGAGCTAGTGGAGCTCTTCAGTAGGGGTGTGTAAGTAGATATGCTTCATATTAGACTTCAGACCTTAACTGTGTTGATTTTATTCATTATAATTAGACTGATTTTACATGAAAAGAAAGTATGCTTTTGTGTTAAGCCACGATAACCTCTGTGTAAAAACCTCTCTAAGTTTAAATAGAACAACAATATGATTTATGTTTTTTAAAGATAGACTTTTGCTTTTTCCATGTGAGGGCTAACTAAGCACTTCTGTTGCGCCCTAGTTTGCCATTACTAGAAGCCCTTTGAAATAGTGGAGTTATGGCAACCAAAAAGGCTAATGATGAGGAAAATTAACCCCTTAGTGGAGTACATATGCTGAAATTTCCAATATTACTATGCCCTCAAAATACAATATCAGGAAACACTGCAAAATTAATGTATTCATTTCAAAGGTAAATTTTGTTCTAATACTTACCAATACTAATAACAATTGTAATAATAATGAAAAAGTAGTCCAGAACCATATAGTTAAAAAAGCAGAAGGAGACAGGACAGAAAAAGGCACACAATACAACTTTGAAGGACAACCTAATGCTCTAAACACAAGACAAGAAATAATTCACACATTTATGCACCAAGGCAATTTTATAAACATCTGAGTTTTCCTTCTTGTTGCATTTTGTACCTCTCAAAGTAAATTGATATTCTTCAGTTGCGCTTCATTTCCATTTTGAAAGAGACAAAGAATTTCCTGCATGAAAATACTCCAGAAATATTTCCAGGGTTAGCTTTATGATAAAGATATTTTCAAATCAAACACAGTTATTGTAATACTTTCCACATTAGATAGTGGTAGTTTTGTATCCAGATTAGCATCAAATTAGTTGTATTGAACAGTTTTATTCTGCCAGTTAAAAATTTATTATTATTATTCTGTTGGGATTTATGATCACATAAATAGTACGCAAAGTACTACAAGTAAGCATGTCTCTTCAGGCTGAATAGAACATGGATACTGTATACAGTCTTGCTCGATTCTCCCCCAGCTAAGATTAATAGAAGTACTTAGAAAGCTTCTTTATGACATGTGAAATTGTTGAGATGGGAGAGGTAGTTTTTAGAAATCATCTTCTTCAAAAAAAACATTGCTAAACCCAAACTCTACTTTTTTTACATGTAGACTGGGAGGTATTAATAGAACTGTTTGAGTGGGTTATTTACATGAAAGTTATTTACAGTACATGCTCTTTGGTTTCCAATTCCTTTGAAGTTCAGTCTCTTTCAGGGTGGGGTTTTTTTGGTTGGGTTTTTTTGGAAACAAAAATCTTAGCAATTTTAAAAGAAATGTAATGAATGCAACCTCCTTGAGGAAGAATATATGAGTGAGCTTTTTTAAAATTATTTCTTATCAGATAGTATTCACATTTGAAGCTATAAAACTCTGAGACTTTCTTAAAGCATTCAGTCTTTTATTTGCAGATCCTGGGAATTAGGCAGTCCTGAAAAATGTAAGGCCTGATTTTTTAAAGCCTTATGACTCATATAATATTTTCCACCTATAAAAAGAGAATACAGTGTTAGCTTCTGCAGAACGGGTATTTTGTTTTCAGTCAGTTATATCAGGGCAGTATGTTGCATCCACTTTGTAATTTTCTGCCACAGTAATAATGAACACTCAGCCCGCAGTCAGACCTGTAACGTTTAAAAAACTGGTAGGTCCAGTGCTTCCACTGAATCCATTAATATGTCTTTGCTGTTTGACTCAGGTACTGACTTTGAGAGGAAACTATGGTTAGGAAAAGGTAGAAGGAGGTGAGAAAGCAGAAACAAAACTTTTATATATATAGATGTGTATATATATATATGCATGTATACGTATGAATTTATGAATGTTATTTCTGCAAACACCCTCCCTGGTGTATGAAGTTTTCCACCACTGCCAAATGCCTGAATCTTAAGATCTAATCAACTGGAACATATATTTAGTGTTAGTCCATTTACAGGGATACCATGGGGATCAATTTATCAAAATTGTTCATTGATTTCCATAATTGACATGCTTTTCCCAAATCATGTAAATGGGAATTATGTTACTAGTGGCTTTAATAGTTTGAACTAGTTTGTGCAAAAGATACAGTATAAATACATGAGCACTAACACCATTTAAAACTAGTATTACTATAGCTCTTGTTCTTGACATTTATAATAGCATGAGTCATTGAGAGTATCTGAAAATTATGTATGCCTTAGCTATCTGTCTATAGGTAAGATTATATTACGGTCAAAAGGGTCTTGACTCATTTGTTCACAAATATGAACATTTAAAGTAATTTATGATATCCTAGAGTGTTTTCTTGTCTTTTAGCTTTCATTTAATAGCCCATGAGTCACCACTGGTTTTGTTTTACCTATAAGCTGCTTACACTGAAAATCCTTTGGGCAAACAGGAAGAAAATCCACAAACATATTTTTTGTATGATTGAAATCTTGATGGTTCATCCAAATAGTTATTATTACTTCAGAGTCAATTGTTACAGAACAAAGAAAAAAACCACAAAAGCAGAAATTAGTACTAATATACAGAAAAAGTTTAATAATAGACAACAGTTCTTCATTCTCTTGATTACTCTTGAAAGGTGTTTCAACTGATTCTAGGTATGAGATTATTTAACTATTTGTGAGCTGTTTAAAGGCATGGTGTCACCAGTGTTATTCTGTGCCTCTGGCATTATCATCTCTTGCCTCTAGTCCTCTTTACAGCATTCTGTATTCCTGTTTTTCAAGGCTACTGCTATCACAACAGACCTGTATTTGGACTGCATCACCACATCAGGCTTAGAAGCATCTTATACTGCACTAAATAGTTGTTTGTTTGTCCTATTAAATACAAAACTATGGTTCTGCCATATTCTATCAAATTAAACAGATTAGCCATAGCTCAACACCCTGTTACAGATGAACCATGTAAGAATGAAGTTCTAGGTATTTAAAGAAAAATTTGAGACAAAGAAAGTCTGACAGTCCTGGTTCCTGAGGCCTTGGAAAAGCAGTACAAAGACTGTAGCCTAATGATGGCAACATTGTACTTGACTACATGGCTCCACATCCTTAAATTAAGTCCCCTCCAGTGAGGGGTTCTCAGGGGCATTCAGTGGTATTCTCAGTGTCTGGCTACTATAACATGGCCGAATATCTGGTTTCAGCTACTTAACTATCTCCTCATCACTTCAAGAACTGAGCAGTTTTTAATATGCTTTGTGGTAGATAGGTAGGGCTTAGTTCAACTGCCTCAAATAGCAATTTAGTGTCATTTGAGATATCCTGGATTATGAATCTTGTTATCTACCTGCCAGTGTAGAGGAGTGCAGTGGGTTAACCTGGGCTGGCCACCAGGTGTCCACCAAGTTGCTCTATCGATCCCCCTCTTCAGCTGGACAGGAGAGAAAATACAACAGAAAGCTCATGGGTCAAGATAAGACCAGGGACATCACTCAGCAATTACCATCACAGGCAAAACAGATGTGACCTGGGGAAGATTAATTTATTGTCAATTAATAACAGAGTATGATAATGAGAAAATAAGAACAAATCTAAAAAAAAAAATTGCTTCCCCCACCCCTCCCTTCTTCTCGGGCTCAACTTCACTCTGGACTCTTCTAACTCCTCCCCCTTGAGCAGTGCAGGGAGATGAGGAATCGGGGTTTCGATCAGTTCACCACATGTTGTCTCTGCCACTCCTTCCTCCTCATGCTGTTCCCCTGCTCCAGAATGGGGTCCCACAGAACAGGATACAGTCCTTCATGAACGGCTCCAGTGTGGGTCCCCCAGGGGCCACAGGTCTTGCCAGAAAATTTGCTCCTGCATGGACTCTCTCCATGGCCACAGTTTCTGCCAGGAGTCTGCTCCAGCATGGCTCTCCACAGGCTGCACCTTCCTTCAGGGCACATCCACCTGCTCCAGTTGTGGGGTCCTCCATGGGCTGCAAGTGTATATCTGCTTCATCATGGAATTCCATGGGCTGCAAGGGAAAAACCTGCATTGCCATGAGCTTCACCACAGAATGCAGGGCAATCTCAGCTCTGGTGACTGGAGTACCTCCTGCCCCTCCTTCTTCACTGATCTTGGTGTCTGCAGGGCTCCTTCTCTCACATATTCTCACTCCCCTCTCCCAGCTGTTCTTATGCAGAGGTTTTTACCCCTTCTTAAAAATATAATCACAGGGATGCTACCAATGCTACAGATAGGCCCAGCTTTGGGTCCCTCTTGGAGCCAGCTGGAACTGTATTTGTCAGACGTGGGGAGCAGCTTCTCATGGCCTTCAGCCATCCCACTACCAAAATCTTGCCATGTAAACTGAATACAAGGAGCAAAGGTTTCCACAGAGCCTGAATCATATTGGTCAGTGCCAAGGAGATGTCTCATATACACTAGGTCATTTTAATTAACACTTGACACTTACGGTAGGGCAGTCAAACAAAGCCCATAGGCAATATGGTTAATGAAAACTGTTCAGCTGACCAAGCACATTTTATGGTAAGACAAATAACTCAGAAAGCTCAGTTGGCTGTATTGTTTAGAGGCTTGGTTCACTTTCCTTAACTTTGGAGTCTAGTACCATTTTAGATGCTTGGGGGAAATACAAAATGCCACATAAAGCTGGCAGATATGATAGAGAACATACAGAACCAAAGTCTTGATAACCAGGAGTGGAGGCTAGTCCTGGAACAGCTGAGTACTGTAAGTGCCTTAAAATTAGAAGATATTTCTTTCCTTTTTTTTTTTTCTCCCTCTCCCTCCCCAAATACTTAAAACTTATAAAAAAACCCCTCATTAGAATTAAAAGAGTTTATACATCTCTTCCATTTTAGAAGAGTACTCTAACCATGAAGTTATAAAATCATGCTTACATATACTCAAAAGCCAAGTTAATATTTAATTATGCATAATGGAGAGCTTTGGCAGAAGGAATTGAGAGGATACTTCTCTTTGGAGACTAATTCAGACTAATAATTAGTTAATCTCAAAAGAAATGTAGTCTCAGGTCCTTGAATTAAAGAACAAAATGAACCTGTGTCTGTCATGCTCTTCGTCATAGCTGCACAATTATAGAATCATAGAATCGTTAAGGTTGCAAAAGACCTCCAAAATCATCAAGTCCAACCATCAACCCAACACCACCACGCCTACTAACCCATGCCCTGATCTGGGCAGCCTGTTCCAATGCTTGACCACTCTTTCAGTAAAGACATTTTTCCTAATATCCAATCAAAACTTCCCTTGATGTAACTTGAGGCCATTTCATCTCATCCTATTGCTAGTTAGCTGGGAGAAGAGACCAGCACCCACCTTGCTACATTCTCCTTTCAGGTAGTTGTAGAGAGTGATAAGGTCTCCCCTCAGCCTCCTTTTCTGCAGAGTAAATAATCCGTACCCTCAGCTGCTCCTCATAAGACATGTTCTCCAGACCCTTCACTGGCTTTGTTGCCCTTCTCTGGACATGTTCCAGCAACTCAATGTCCTTCTTGGAGTGAGAGGCCCAAAAAGGAACACAGTATTCAAGGTGCGGCCTCACCAGTGCCAAGTAGAGGGGCATGACTGCTTCACTACTCCTGCTGACCACAGTATTCATGATAGAAGCCAGGATGCCATTGGCCTTCTTGGCCACCTGGGCACGCTGCTGGCTCATATTCAGTCATCGGTCAACCAGCACTCCCAGACTCGTCTCTGTCAGGCAGTTTTCCAGCCACTCTTCCCCAAGCCTGTAGCATTACATGGGGTTGTTGTGACCCAAGTGCAGGACCTGGCAATTGGCCTTGTTAAACCTCACACAGTTGACATCAGCCCATCGATCCAGCCTATCCAGATCCCTCTGCAGAGCCCTCCTCCCCTCAGGCAGATAGACACTCCCACGCAGTTTGATGCCATCTGTAAACATACTGAGGGTGCTCTCAATCCCCTCATCCAGGTCATTGATAAAGGTGCTAAATGGAACCAGCTGCAGAACTGAGCCCTGGGGGACACCACTTACGACCGGCCGCCAACTGGATTTAACTCCTTTTGCCACAACTCTCTGGGCTCGGCCATCCAGCCAATATATTACCCAGCAAAGAGTATACCTGTCTAAGCTATGAGCCACCAGATTCTCTAGGAGAATGCTGTGGGAAACAGTGTCAAAGTCTTTGCTGAAGTCCAGGTGGAGAACATCCACAGCTTTTCCCTCATCCACTAGGTGGATCACCTGGTCATAGAAGGAAAACAGGTTGGTCAGGCAGGACCTGTCTTTCATGAACCCATGCAGATTGGGCCAGATTCCCTGGTTGCCCTGCACATGCCTGGTGTGCGCACTCAAAATGAATCACTCCATAATCTTCCCTGGTACCGAGGTCAGTCTGACAGACCTGTAGTTTGCTGGATCATCATGAATCTGTTGGATGGTAAGGTGATAAGTGTACCATTATATTATTTTCACAAAAATAAGGAACAGGTTCAATGTTTGACTCATGCTAGGCAGTTGAAATTGCCCTAGACATTACTAGCTTGTGTGATTGTGTTTCCCTCCCCACACTGAATTTGCTACTAATACAGCAATAATACAACATCTATAAAAAAAACAAGGTTCATATGGGTGGACTGCTATTGAGCAGCTTACTTTGTGTGTTAGGAACCAGCAAGTTTTTATCAGTAATCAAGGACTCATTTTTCAGAGACTTTTTCCCACTATAATATTTTTACTGTACACAATACAAGGGGAAAAAAACCTTTCAAATGCAATTTGCATTGTTAGTCTCCAGACTTACCAGAAATTTATTCAGCATGTTACTTTGTTTGAAGACACTGGCAAAATACAAATTGATTTGTGAAACAACACATCAAACCTTTTAAATGCTTTTTATACATTAAATATAGTCCTGTAACAAAATGTTCCTGATTCTTCAGTGTCTAACATACTGTGATTATTTGCATCTACAGAAAGAATATACTATCTTCATCTGCTAGCGTGTACACTTACTTTAGTCAGGAATAAAAAACTACATGAGACAACAGAGGAGTACATTCTCTCTATCTGTTTCTGTACTATCTCCCAAGATTTTGCTTTAGATCTTGTAATAATGGATGAGAAGAATCGAGGAACATCAGTCAAGATTGTCAACATGCAAGGAATCACCAAGGTAAGGTATTATATCCATATTTCATTAAGATAAAAATAGTTCCTTTACATTAAAACTTGTGAAGATTGATCACTAGAGGCAAGTTATTTTATGAAAGAGGTTTTCAAAGGTATAAAGAATTTTATGCTACCAGTTCCCATTTACTTTCAGTAGGAGTTGCGTGCCTGGCTGGTCTTTGTGTGTTATAAATGCTCTAAGTGGTAGTTGCATATTTGCTCTTTACCGCTCTCCAGTCTATTAAATAAAATTTAATTGTCAGGTAATTTTTGACAATTATTGAATAATGTACTGCCATATATTTTTAAGATTGCTATAGGAGTATTCCATGTAAACAACAGACTCATCTAATTCTGATAAAAAACATTTAAGTGGCAAGAAATGTATGAAAAGTCTATTTTAATCTAATCTGCTTTAATGTAATCTGGTACTTCTGAGAAAGATTACTGACCATAAGGCCATTTACTGACTTCACTTCTTATGCATGACTCAAGAGGAGTGGTGAGCAAGCAAAAAAGTCAAGATACAGAAGGCTCCTAAGATACCCAGTGCAAAGAACATAAAAACCATGAAAATACATGATACAAGTGATACATAGGAATAAAAAAGATGAAAGTACAATGAAAAAAAAATATCACCTACTTGCATAGCTACATAGAAAATGTTACTAAGTAGCATAATGTATAAATTGTTAATCGCCAAGACCAGTAACAAAATACGTAAGCAACATCTTTTTTTTCAGCACAACATTAATTTCCATTGATTATTCTATGACCATATATGAGACTCAGACAGTGCAAAAAGGAGAGTTGACAGTCACTGGTGACATAATCTTTGAGGCAACAGGTCAAACCAGATGTAGATGAATAAAAGAATACATTGAAAATAAATCAGCTGAGATTAGACCCACGATATTAACATGTTCATTTATTAAGAGTATTCTAGCCTTGTGTCCTGTTTTTGTCTGGGATAGAGTTCATTTTCTTCCTAGTAGCTGGTATAGTGCTGTGTTTGGAATTTAGTATGAGAAGAATGTTGCCTTCTATGACTATGACAGGTTGTAAAGGATGGTGTTATGCAAAGGAGATCTGTGAGACACACAGGTCCCCCAAAAGTATAAACAAAAGAAAAGCAAAAAGGCACCAAGTGTATAAAAACAAATCACAGATGGTCAATTACTGGACAATGAATGAACACAGCCTTTGGAGCTGGGTAAAACTGGTTTTAAAAATAACAGAGAAAACACATAACAAGACTTCAACATACATGGAAACATTCAAGACCAGGTTGGATGGGGCCCTGAGCAACCAGATCTAGTTAGCGGTGTCCCTGCTCACTGCAGGGGGGTTGGACTAGATGACCTCTAGGGGTCCCTTCCAACCCAAAACATTCTATGATTCTATGATATATAAAATACGGTAAGTTTGGGTATAACAAGGAATTTCAAAACCAGTAGAAAAAGCAAGTAGGCAAACCATGTTAACAAACATAGAAATAACATCAAGCAGACCTTGTGTGAGGAGAAAGAAACCATCAGTGTTAACAACACACTGCTCTCAGAAAAGAACTTGGGATACCGAAGACACTGCAACCTCCCCCATTTTCTTTCTAAAGAATTAGAACACGTAGGGGCAGTGTAGAAGTCAGAATAACACCAAAGAATAGTGTAAACATTAGAACGTCTCTGTATAGCCTTACTGGAAAATAGTTGTAATAACTGGATTATTTGGAGTAGAAGCATTAGCATCCTTGTAACTGGACTAATAACTCTTTGACTAGACTGCTAAGGTTTTAATTAGACTAATGCTAAATTCTTGGATTTGAATATAAGGTCTATTTCTTTATCTTACCTAAATTTCATGTGATCAGGTACATTGCACTTTAATTTTTACTATTAAAATTGTGAGGCAATACGTGCGTTTTCATGTAGAAAAACTTTATGACCTTAAATACTTGGATACTAGAAATAAGATGAAAGAAGTACAAACACAAGGCCCCAGGAACTCCTGTCTTAAACCAGAGAAAAAGTCCGTGGGAGACAACTGGAAAGTAAAGAAAGGCAGTCTCTTTCAGGGATCATAGTGTGATGGGGAGCCTCTACATGAAGAAACCATTAAAAAATAAAACCCTAAGACAAATTACAGAGACACTAACAGTAACAATAGATATTACTCAAGCCATTTCATAATGAAATTGACTTGGCTTGTCAGAGAATCTTAAAACATTTACAACAAAGCAGTCCATATTGTTTGCATTCTACTGGTATGCAAATAACATTCCAACATCTCAATTATATCTATGTTCAATCCTCCATTAAGCTCAAGGAAAAAGATCCTCACTGAAAAATAAAGATCTTTTGAGAAGTTTAAGTTTGTAATAACTTTGCATACACACAATTTTTTTTTCTCCTGACTCTAAAAGAATAATAGCATTTGTTACTATAACCACATTATGCAAATACTTTAAATAATATTTAAGATATTCGTCTATCCTAAACAATGAATGACTATTTTCCAGAGAGACTCAAGGTATAGTATCATGAGAGAAATCAAGAGGTAAGACACATCTCTTAAATCCTGTCAGAATTATAATCAGGAATATAGGAATGACACAGATTCAGTCCCAGCAGGACCTTTTTTATTCACTTCACAATTATTTTAATTGTATTAAATACTGGCTTCTACTTTGCTATTGATAACAGTACAAGATTTCTGTTCATTCTAATAGCTGTCCCCAGCACATTTCTTCATACAGCTAAAATTACATGGAATACATTATGCCAAGATCTATGAAATTTAAGTTGTAACTGTGTTATAAAGATGAAATTAATGTTTCGCCTAACATTGTAACAACAGTATACCTGTGTGTCTGTGCAAACCAAGCGCATTTAACTCCATTACTTAGGTGGTCCCAAGCAGCTATGAAGCTAGTCTCTGCTGAGATTTGAGAAAATAGACCAACTTCAGACAAGAGGATTGACTCTTACGACTATTCCTACCACCTTTGCAACAAAGCACTTGGCTAATATTACAAGAGCTCTCCAGGTGGGAATTTCAGACGGCCCTGGAGACTTCCCCAGGCAGGTCCTACTGTGCTTAGGCCAAGTGGTAACACCATTTCTTTCCTTATATATGTTAACTAACATCTCGGGTGGAGAATCTGGTCATCCCAAGAACTCCCTAAGTCAGTTCCTGAAGTAGAATTTATAAAACTATATACAGATAATTTTAAATAATCAGTAGAGATTGTTTCTGCAGATGCAGGAGTGGTCATGCAGGACTGCTTTTTGTATGCAGATAAGATAGCAGGTGTTTTATATACAGTGTAAGATAATAGAAATTGGTCATGCATACCCTGGAGTGGCCATGTAGGACCATGAGACAGAGAGATTATAAAGATTTTATAAAGATTTTGCAAAAGTTCAGGGTCTGTCACCTGAATCATGCAATAGAGACTCTGGTAACCATCCAGCCAGCTACTGTTTGTCCTGTTCAAGGTGTTTGATTCCCAATGAGAGCATTACCCCACGTAAGGTATCCCATTTTTTTTCCTTCTTTTTTTAACAAGCATTTTTTTCCATGAGTCTTTGTGCAATAATATAGACAGTATAGATTGTATTGTTTCATTATATATGTGTACATTTATACACATTGGTCTCCTTGTATATGAGGAACATCTGTAGAGATCTTTTAGTGAGACATAAAAAGTCTTTGGATAATTAGTGAAACAAAAGGTGAATTTGAATAGCACAAGAGATGTGGATTCAACAAGAACAAAAAAGTACTTGGAAGGAAGTATAAATGGACTAGTCAGAAATAGAACTTGAAGTCCACTGTTCTGCTGGAGGTGGGAGAAAATATGTGCATTTTGAGTGAAAATGTAGCCTATTTTTTTTATGAGACATTTTGTGGTGTGTCACTGGAATTAGGATTTATCTAGCTAAAGCTGATTTAAGAAGGCAATTAAGACCTCAGAACACCTTTATACACTTGAACCTGCTATTATTATGCACTTTGTCATAACTTTGTTAAGTTTAATGATTATCAGTTGTAGAAATAATTAATTTAGTGGGGTTTTTTCAATGTAATGTGCAAATGCTCAGTGTTGTCAGGTAGTGTTATATTTGCTGCCTGTTTTGTGACTCCTAAACCAGTCCAGAGTTTTCAGAATTGCTGATGTCCTTTTTCATTGTATCTATTAGAGAACACATTTGCACAGATAACTATGGCTTGATTTCCTTTTGTAGTGTATATTGTAGTTACAGATTAATTTGTTCAAATGTACTTGAAGATGAATAGTAAGAATAAAGCCTTTACGTAGGAGTCATTTTACTTTCAAATTAATTTAAGTAAATACTTTAAATAGTGTTTTCCCAGTTTTAAACACTGCATTCTGATACAAATCATGCTTATCAATTTAATTTCAGTAATAATGTTGGCATAAGTAGATGTCCAAACATTGCCAGAATGAATGAACAATTTTTGTGTGAGTTATGCTTAAGGCTGGTGATAGAGTAAACAGAATACAGAGAGTTTCCTCTTGCTGTCATTTTTTGGCTACACTGTTATGTTGTGATGAACTACGAAGCTTTTCTGAATTCCACACTTTTCTTCAAAGTTTATACTTTTTTTGGCATTTTTTATTCGGAATTAATGATCTCGGTTTTGATCACTTGAATAAGTTAGATATTTTCTGTAAGATATAGTACATTATGTCTTATATTCATTTTTTTCTCTTTTGATTACATACAGAGTCTGGAGCACTAAGACAGAACAGTACAGCTTCTTGATAAGAATAAAGATTTATTTTATTTCTAGTTTGTAACAAAGCTTTAATATTCCACTTTTTCCAGTGATGCAAGCCCAACACTACTTTAAAATATTCAACAAGATTGCTGTTTTGTAGAAAACATATTTGCATAAAGCTTTTTTAAAAAATAAATAAAAAAAGACAGAACGACTCCTAAGAATGATTTGATCATTAATCAGAGTAAAAAGGAAGTAGACATCAATGCCTTGATCTGATAGTCACAGGAGTATAATTTTAATGACCATTCAGATACCATTCATTGGCACTTAAAAGTCATACAACTCATACATTTTATGCTTTAAATTCTCTCACAAATGTTGGTTTCCTTATATTGTTGAGGCAGATATTTTCTTTCAAGAGGTTTAAACTGACTTTCCACAGTCTTGATCCTCATGATTTTCAAAAAACCTTTAAGTCCCAGATGGCTATGCAATGCAAAATGTAGGATCATGAATTAAATGAGCAAGTTAATCCTGTTAAGTGGACAAGTCCCATGGAAGTCACAGGAAAATGCGTGTAGTTAACCACCAGAATAATCAAATGTAACCACCAGAATAATCAAATGTAACTGCATTAAAAACCAACATTCTCTTATATAAACAATTGATGCCAAACTTGTAGTCTGAAATATAGATGCAGCCTGGGAGTTCATTTCCTTCCACCTCTATGACATTATTTTTGCTTCTTATTGTTAGATAATGTGTATTAATGTGTGGGCTAAAACTATATATTTGTACAGCCTGTGTAGCCTTGAAGAGGCAAAAAATTCTCAGCCTTTTTACATGCTTTTGTCTACTTAATGTTGTTTTAAACATTACTATTGAGACAATTTACTACTCATATAGACTTCCCAATTAAGTTTTAGTCTATGATGTTTAATCGAACAGTCTTTTGGCTTTCTTTGGACCTGCGAGTGGGATGCAGGTGCCTGAACATTGGTATCCAGAGACATTTTAGAGACCCACGAGTATCCTGACTCCTCGCCAACTGCCACGCTACACAGATACAAATCTCCTAGGTGCAAGGTAAATGAGTCAGACACATAAGATATAGTAACTTGAACTAGACGTGTATGAGCAGGAAACTGAATTAATCTCTGAAAGTCAAAACAAATCCATTCACTTGAAAATAGCAGCTTCACATTTTAGTGAGGAAAAACCTGCTGCAAATTGTAATTAATCCCAACTTCTGAATTTACAGTGCAGTGTTGATTATTTTTTCCCCAAATAGCATAGATAGAAAAGATAATGATACAAAATACAGTTTTTGGATGATGCTTCAGTGCTTCTACATATCTACATAGCTGGTTGATTACCCACACTTTTCTGTAGTCCTGTTAGCCTCATGTAAAAAAAACAGTTCAATATCTAAAAGAATGCTGCTGCATGTACAAATTCTCAGAGGCCCCATGAAACATGTTTCTTTATCCAATGTGGTTATCTTGCATTTAAACCTTTAAATATTTAAATATATATTAATTTCAACCATACATCTTCCCTAGAGCATAAATATTCCTCAAAATGTTATCACAGTTCTTCTATTACACGTTTTTTCTTTAGCCTTCTGAAATTAGCATTTATACCTCCATAACAATGCAAGTAGATACCAGCATCTAGAAACACTTTGTGACTCCTACAGTTAGGTTCTTCCCTAGCCATGTTTTATGCATGTTATGACTTAAGCACACAGTAATCCCAACTCCCTTCCATATGCTTCTTCTTTCCCTTCTTGTTCATTCAGAAACCTATTCACATTGTCAGGGAAGAGGTGTTAGTATACTGGAACAAATCCACCAGTCTGGACTTCCATGGAAGAAGAATTTGAAGGGGCACTGTGGCACATTTTTTCCTTCAGACTTTAGAGCACTGTTTTAATATTTAATGATGGTGAAGAGATTAGTTTGTTATTTTAAGTTTCCTGTTTTGGGGCTGATTTCAAAATCAGCCCTTACCCAAGTGGTACCTCTAAACCTTGTTCCATGTACACTGTACCAGTAGTAAAAATATTTCAGCACCTCAACTGCTCGTTTATTTCACAGCTTTCTGTAGCATACCCAGAAATATCTAGAAGACAGTGGATGGACATTTAATGGCATACATGATCGTCCTTGATAAAATGTATATGGGTAATTCTGTATTGTGGAACAGAACAAGGCAGCCACCATGCACGTGACTGATCAGTGTCAAAATTATCACAAGCCTGTTTTCTGGAGTATCTGGTGTTATTATCCTCCACCCCCACACCAAAATTGGAGGTTAAACTGTCTTTATTTGGAAATTTATTTAGCATGACCAAAAGAGCTGCTTTCTAGCCATATCTGAAAAATAATGAAAGATATAAACCCTTCCTTAACCCCTCAGTTTATATTAGCTGTAAGATTTCTAATGGGTCTCCTTTTAGGGGGTGATATTTTGTGTTAGATGAAAGGTTATGGTGAAAAAAGTCCACCACATAAATATTATTTGTGACTTTTTTGGAATACCAGTATTTATATTTTTGTAATTTTCAGATGTGAGCCAACTCAAGGATCATGACTGGTTGAAGAGAATTTACATTTTAAGATAAAAAACCTGGACCCAAATAAGCCCATCCTCAGCTACATTTAAATCTCTATACCTGAGTTGTAGCCTTTCATATACACTAACTTCTCAGCTTTTGATTTCCTTCGGTATTTTCAAGGTCAGAGGGTAAGAGAAAAAGCACAGTTCTGTGTGCAATTCTGAGAACTGAACACCACATACTGTTTTTGAATAACAGATTATTTCCTTTGCAGGACATAACTGCTAAACCCTTCCCTTCCCCCTCAGCCCTCTGGCATTCCAGCTGAGATAATCAGTAGAAAGGGACTTGGCATCAAATGCAAATGTGAAACCGGGTGGTATGAAACTGCTTACCAAGCTGTTAGAGGCAGAGAAAAGACAAAGATCTGTACCAGATAAAAACTTTAATCCTATCTGTGATGATACAAAGGAAGAAAAAGGCAGATGTTAAGATGATAATTTTGGTGATCTGGAAATCTGGCAGTGAGTTCAGAAATCGTAAATTAAATTAAGTACAGGAGAATAACTACATCTTTCAAAACAGAGCAGGACAGAAACTCCAATAGAGAAAGCATCATTAGAATTTGGATACATTCACTCTGCAGGCAACTTTTCTTTTCTGCTGAGGTCTGTCTTGCTTTAAATTATCCATTGTATCCATTCCTCACTTCTGCTAAAAGTCACCTGCAGCTCTGTAGAATTTGCAGTCTTGTGGAGATAATAGCAAGGAAAAAAATGAGCTGTTTGGAAATGATGAAGGAAAAGAGGATAAGCTCCCCAAGTATTGGGTAGAATTGTTCAGTTATACAATATATTAGTTAAAAATGAGTTCAGGAGAGAAATGCAGATGGTGGCCTACTGCTTCAGCACAGCAGAGTTTTGTCAGCTGAATGGTTTTTGAGTTGTTCTGCTTTGGACATACAACAATAACTACCAGTGAAGCACAGCTGGTGTTCAGGAGGCAGAAGTGTAGTAGTGCACTTATGTGAAAGAAGTGATTGTATAGGAAAAATTATAAAAAAGAAACATCAATTAAAAAAATGTAAAAGTCATCAATAGAGGGGAAAAAAGTAGTTACAAATTTATCTTTTTTCCTGGACCGTAGTGAGGTACATGTTTGGAATATGAAGATACAGAAAGAAAACAGTCTGTTATACAAGATTTAAATTACTTCATAATAAATTTTTTCAGATTAGTTTGAATTTTCAGTTTGAGTTTTCTTCTTTGGAGAAATAGCTTAGCAGTACTGAGCCAGCATCTGATGTGAATTACTTTGATGTATGTCCTGACTGAACTAGTTTTGAAAGTATTAGAAATCTATTAACTACCATTAGTTATTATATTTTTAAAAATCCATAATTTAGATGAGGTTGTTTTGTTTTGTTTTGTTTTTTAATAAAACTATGGTATTGAAATTTGGATTACATAGACCAAAAACCCCACCTCTGAATACTGCTGCAAATTTGATCACTTCTTTTTGACTGCAGAAAGTGTGCGAGAATATGTCAGTTCACTGCTTTGTTTGTTTTAGAAAAAACTAACTTAAATCTTTTTATAACCCATTTTGAATTCTGTCATGAAGCAGTGCCTATGCATGCAGAAATTACTGCATTGTCAACTGTTAATGTTCACAAGTCACAAGAAAACCCCTGGAGTCACAGGATCAGTTACAACATTAGGAACATAAATCATAAATACATACATATATGTATACGCAAATACATGTATGTGTGTATGTGTGTCTTTTCTTGGTCAGAGAGCATTTTATGGCTAGTATACTGAATCTCAGTATGTTTGTCTTAGAAAAGTGCTTTATTAACATGACTCTGGAATTCAGAGCCTTAAGAAAAATATCATATACCTCTTGACTTGTTATTTAATGTACAGTTTTGGTATAAGCCATATTTATATTTTGATGGCATAAAGGAATAGATTTATAATGGTATATTTTTAGTTTATTTCTGAGTAGAACCTACAGGAAAACTGGTAAATTTGTATCTTATAAATAACTATGTTAAATAAAACTGAGATAAATATAGAGACATCTTAGCCTCAGAGCAGAGACTGAAAAAACATTTCTAACTTAGCCCTGTGGGATGTGTTAGTGTTATCACTGACTTTTATTTTCTTTGAAATTCCAGAAGAATGACATCATATCCAAGTTAAACCTACATTTTTCCATCAAAGAGTCAAGGGCTTTAAGGATTCCTAAAATGTAGTTGTAAACACATTAACATTCTCAATGCTCCCACTACCAAATTAGTGGAAGGATTCAGATAATAACTTTATAATTATTTCAGTGTTTTTGCTTTATTTTCAGAGCATCCTGAAAAATAAGAAAAACAACTTGCCAAGCATCCTTCATTGGTGCACTTTTACATGTTTTGAATTCCACTAAAGCCACTTTTAGCCTTCAACCATGTAAAATTAAATTCAGGCAAAAGCAAAGGTCAATTCAGAATCTCCAAACATAATGAAAAAAGAAAAGTCATGAAAGGGAAGGCTGGTCTCAGTGACTTGGATTCTTATAACCAAAGGCTCTGTGGATTCTATTACATTAAGTGCAGCAGACAAAATATTTGCCTGTACTTCCACTTCTTTATTTCCTATGGGAATAGGAGAGCAAAATTTTTTTTCTGAGAAAAAGATTACTATTAACATTGCTAAGTGTAACTGTCCAGAAAACACAAACATACAGGTGGAGAGGTGTTCGTTACTTCAATCAAAGTTATCTAACAGAATTATGTAAATTCTCATATTTGATTGCTGACAAACTATGGTTTGTTAAGTTAGAATATTATGGAACTCCTAAATAATTAAGAAAAACAGACTATTATCTGATATTAAAAGGCCTTTATCTGACAATACCAGCATAAGAAGTTCTCACCTGCTCAGGACCTAGTCGATTACCCTAACTCCTCCTTCCAACAAAAAGTTCACTATTTCTCTTTAATGAAGTCATTGTTTGAACACTGTCCTTACTTCCATTGTATCAACACAATGGCAAGAAGATGCTCCATTTTACAGGAGGAAGTTGGATTGAGGGGAAAATGCAGAGTATGGCAAGCCTTAATCCTGTGTGATTTCACTTGGGTTGCTTCCTTTCCCTTTTTGGCTGTTTAGGGATGCCATAATATTTTCACTTTAGAAAATATATATTCTTGATAACTGTTAGCATAATCCCATGACTAGCCTCATTGAAGTCAATTATATTGATTACAGAAATAAAGATGAAGCCTTTTGTCATTGGGATTGTAAAATGCATGAAAGACTAAAACAACTTCTAGTTATTTATACCAGAGTTTCAGCACAATAGTACTAGAGCCCTTGTATCACTATTAGAATACTTATAAGAAACTTTTAATATCTGGATAAGAAATAATAGTAATAAAAGATGCAAAAAAAAATCTACATTTTGCATTTTATCTGTTACTGAAAAGCGGTTTAGAGGCCCTGAGCCAAACTTTTACAGGACCACAGAGAAGTTGCACCTTCCTTTCTCAAGTTCCATTGTGACCACAAGAATTACTTCTGAAACTATTCTATGATCAGTTCAGACAAAACAACTCCCACCCCATTTACAAAGAACTTTTATCTGATATGAGTTACCCTGAAAGTAAAGCTAGATGGTGCTAGAGCATATTAATATATTGCTGCAAATTTACTGCTGCTTGACTACTTGGACTGTATCCTCTTTGTCAGGCCAATAATAAATGGAGGTGCTAAAGTGTGGTTTGATTTTGACTACTGGCCATGTGGAAAGGAGTAATGCTCTTTCAAAAAAAATGTGGATGGAACAGTTTCTGATCAGCAAGAGGAGTTTTGTTAAAATCAAAACATTTCATAGGAGTGTCATGCTGAATTTTTCTATTTTTTTTTAAAATTAAAAAATTTTTTTTTTTTTAAAATTTTAATTTTCAAAATGTATATTACCTGTATACAATAAATATCTAAAGACACACTTGATATATCTAATTCAGTGTTATAATAAACTACCATTACTTTTTTAATTATTATACAGAATGGAAAAACTCACAAAATATTGGAATTTTTAGTGCAACAAATGTTTTATTTTATCATATACTCCGAATATTACAGATTTTTACTTTAGAGTCACATTCACTGCAGGGTTCGTTTCAGGTGCAGTACTGATTAGGAAGGAGGTGTGAACAGTGTGCAGAAGCATAGTAGATTGCCTGTCATATGACATAGAATACATACCACACAAGTTAGTGCAGACAGCAGGAATGAATGTTCCTTTTAGCTTCCACTGTTGGCCCTTGCCCTTCACCTGTCAGTAATTACATCCCTTATTAATGGAATATACGCAGAATTAGAACAGCTTTCTTTAGAAAGTTTTAACTGATTGAATTCCTTGTAATCAGAGTCAGCAAACATATCTAAGCATAATGTAACTGAAGTACTATGTTGGCATATGCACCGGTATCCAAAGTGTATTGAAACACCCAATGTTAGAGGGGCTTTTGGTAGCCTTGACCCATAGCATACAGTAACAGACAGGAAATAAAAAAAGGTCTCTCACTAACACTTCTGTGAATCACACCATTACAACATTGTATATCATCATGTATTTCTTGTATATCATCATATATTTCTTTCCTACATCCAATTAAACTTATGCAAACCAACTGAAAAGAATGAGGTCTCATCAGCATCATCAAGGGCACAGAAAACATATGTCCCTTTGCAAGACTGTGGCAAATATCTACAGAGACAAAACATAATGGTTTTTTTTAGAATGTGGAGCTCTGGTCTTCAAGAGCAGAAGAGGATGACACAGGTGGCAGCTTACAGCAGACTTGCATTACAGTGTAACATCTTAATAGAAATAGTTTAATTATTGAATACAAGCTGTCCTTGCCTTACTAAAAAGTTAATGCTCAATGTCATTAATTGGCAGATTTTAAGAACAAAGATGAATTTTCATAATAGTTCCAAACACCTTAGCAGAATATGTACACATAGAAAGGACAGAGTCTAAAAATCTAACAGAATTATAGATGCCCATTTTATTTTTCCTTAGGGGAAAAACCTCACAAAATCAAACAACACCAACCCCCACAAAAACCAACCCCCAAAAATCCAACACGAAGCATTTATGTCTGTGGCATTACTTTTAATCATAGGCCGTCTTAAATCCCTTAATAAAATCTTTCTCTCACCACTGAGCAGTCCTGATTTTTACAGAAGCTAGCTTAATGTATACTCAGGAAAAGAATTAAACTATGAAAGATCTTTCTGTTACGCAAAGGTACAAAGTCCATGAGGAAATTAAAGATTTTTTATACATGTGAAACTAGAAGCTAGCACTTTTGCAGCTTATCAGGTTTACTGACTGGGGTATCTTGTGTAAACACAGCAATAGGAAGGCATAACAGAATTTTGTCAATTAACGTAAATTAATCCATGACATTCAGTAAAGCAGAACAGGAATAGTGTAAAAGTATGATGGATTGTCAAGAAACTGTATCATGAGAATAGTCATATCAGACTTCATTCACTATCTTCTCCTATTCAGTAACCAGATGTTGCCTGTGGAAAAAGTGTAAGAAACTAGTTATGTCCTTGGTTTTCCTCCTAGTCATCAGTAGCTCAAAGACATCCCAAGAAAAAGATTATTTGTTTGTTCTTAATGGCAATTAATGTTTTGCCCCCCATTGTCATGTGTTTTGTACTTGCTTTTTGAATCCATATAAACTTTTGGGTTCCAAATCAGTCTTATCAATGAGTTCCATAACTTAGCTTTGCTTTATATATATATATGTGTTGTTTATCCAAAATATTGTCCTGTTTTCTTTGAACCTAAGATTTTTTTTGTTTGAGTCTTATTTTTTCTTTTATGAGAAACTGTGAATATTCATTTGCCACTCTTCCTTTTTTTCATGCCACTAATAACTTCATGGACTTTAAAGGAAATCTCTCATCCTTTTCTGGTTGAAAAATCATCTTCTTAATTATTCTTAGAGTGGAATTTGTTTTATTTCTTTCAACAACAACTTTGTCACTCATCTCTTTAACTCCTTTAGTTCTACTTTTTTGAAATGTAGATCCCAAATCAAATTGTAGTTTCTCTATGTGGGTGCATCACAAGTTTTTATTGATTCATTAGTGTTTCTTCCCTTATTTCTTTGTTGATAAATTACACTGTATAATATGGTCTTTCTGCAGTTCATTGCAGAAGCTACCATCCTTAACTCTGTGAATAATTTTATCAGCAAAGTTTATCACTAGCTTTTCTAAATCATTCTTATGTTCCTTCCATATCCACCACCAGAATTAAACATCGGTTCCTACATTTGACTGGTCTTTACTAATTAGTTATTTATGAGAAAAAAATACCTCAGATAATTTACTATGTTATTCTGCAAAGGAAATAGATAACTAAGTATGAGATAAAATATATGAAGACATCAATTGATATAAAGATGGTCACTGAAAACTTGTAGCAAGCTGCTACCTCAGTTGTCAATGTGGGAGGTGTAGAACTGAATACGCATGTGTTTGGCATTTTGGCAAAGGCAGCTTGCCATAAATGTAAAGATTTTGGCAGCAAATACAAATAAATGTAAATTATGAAAGAATTCGTGGTAGCTCCATTACTGAACACTGCTTTCCTATCAACAGTGAATATAGGATACTGAACCCACAAGAAAGCAAGCCGACTTGTGATTGAGAATTATTTTATCTTCTTACCCGAGGAAATATTTTGAAACAGTAACAAAAAGAATATACATCCTGCATTCTTATCCTGCCAAAGGATATTTAAAATAAATAAATAAATAAGAAGTTCACATTTGCCAGGATTCATCTTATACAGAATTCATTGCTTAATTGCAGCACTTACTGTCTGAACCTTGCTACCTCTAAGATCTTTCCACAGTCTGTGAAAAGAGACCAGAACAAAAGGTGATTCAGATCTTTGATAAAACAATGATTAATTGTGCGTACTCTGCTTAGAGACCATTTATAAGTAGTGTTCCTTAGGGGTCTATCTTGGGTCCTTACCCTCTTTAATAACTTTTTTCAACAACTTATCATAGAATCATAGAATCATAGAATGTTTTGGGTTGGAAGGGACCCCTAGAGGTCATCTAGTCCAACCCCCCTGCAGTGAGCAGGGACACCACTAACTAGATCAGGTTGCTCAGAGCCCCATCCAACCTGGTCTTGAATGTTTCCAGGGATGGGGCCTCCACCACCTCTCTGGGCAACCCGTTCCAGTGTTTCACCACCCTCGTTGTAAAGAATTTCCTCCTTATATCCAGTCTAAACCTACCCTGCTTCAGTTTAAAACCCCTTTTCCTGTCACAGCTGGCCCTACTAAAAAGATTATCCCCATCTTTCCTATAGGCCCCCTTTAGGTACTGAAAGGCCGTAATCAGGTCTCCCCGCAGCCTTCTCTTCTCCAGACTGAACAAGCCCAACTCCCTCAGCCTGTCCTCATAGGAGAGGTGCTCCAGCCCTCGGATCATTTTTGTAGCCCTCCTCTGGACCCGCTCCAACAGTTCCATGTCCTTCTTGTGCTGAGGGCTCCAGAGCTGGACGCAGTATTCTAGGTGAGGGACACCACTCGTCACCAGTCTCCATCCGGACATCGAGCCATTGACCACTACCCTCTGGATGCGGCCATTCAGACAGTTCCTTATCCACCGAACAGTCCACCCATCAAATCCATAGCTCTCCAATTTAGACAGAAGGATGTTGTGGGGGACCGTGTCAAAGGCTTTGCAGAAGTCCAGATAGATGACTTCCATTTTTTTTCCCTTGTCCACTGATGCTGTCACACCATCATAGAAAGACATTAGGTTCGTCAGGCAGGACTTGCCCTTGGTGAAGCCATGCTGGCTATCTCGAATTATCTCCCTGGCCTCCATGTGCCTTAGCATAGCTTCTAGGAGGATCTGTTCCATGATCTTCCCAGGCACAGAGGTGAGGCTGACAGGTCGGTAGTTCCCAGGGTCTTCCTTTCTACCCTTTTTGAAAAGGGGCACAATGTTTCCCTTCTTCCAGTCCCCAGGGACTTCACCTGACTGCCATGACTTTTCACTATCATGGAGAGTGGCTTGGCGACTACATCGGCCAATTCCCTCAGGACTCTGGGATGCATCTCATCAGGTCCCATGGACTTATGTGTGTTCAGGTTCCTCAGGTGGTCACGAACCAGATCTTCTCCTACAGCAGGAAGGGTTTTGCCCTCCCGGTCTCTCTCATGCCATTCATCAACTCGGGTGGGGTGGGGAGAGAGGTTCCCAAGTCTGGCCCAAGTCTGATAATCTCTGTTCAAGAAATTAATCTGAGCAATAAACACTACTGTTTGCCTTCTCAGTTGGTGACCAAAATGACACACTTACTTGGGGTGCTTGGAAAATATTGTGGGATGTTTTGATTTTGGCCTATTAGTGAATGAAAGGCAGTTCTTGTTTCTGTTTGCACTCTTAATTTAAGATTGTATGTGAAATTTACAGATCTATATTAAAAATAGAAAGTGCACCTCAACTAAATGCTACATTTAGATCGATCAGCTAGGTATTTCACTTTCAGTAGTGTAGCTTCCTTCAGCCTCCCAGACACTTCCTTCCGCATTTCTACCAGCATTGTAAATGACTGTATAAATAGACTGACAGCCCTTCTGTTTGGGTTGGAGAAAGTAACTACATTTTTTTTTCTTTCTTTTTCTCACTTGCACACATAGTAGTTGGAGATAAAGACATATTTTTAAGTACTTTAAAATTCAAGATGGATGAATCAGGCTAGGTATTATTATAGGCCTTTTATCAACTCAAAGTCTGCCCTACTATATTTTCATCTAAGGCATGTTCCATGTCACTCAGAATTCTCTGTCACTTAATCAGATTCTCAGATTAAGCTGCAGAAAACTGACCATGTTTAAAAGAAATTATGAACATTCCAGTCATTAAATCTTTTAAATGAAAAAAGGAGTAATTTTGTTTCATCATTCATTTTCTATACGCCAGTTTGTATGAACAGTTATGCAAATTTAAACCTGTTGAATAGACAACCTACACGAGCTTTAGACATTTTAATATTAAAGTACTGCTGGAACTTTAAGGGTAAGTATCATCACACTAAGATCCAGACTGATCTTGTTTGCTGAAATAAAATGCATCTTCAGTAGGTTGTGAAATTAAACACTTCCCATTGCAAGACTTCCCCTGGGAAAAAGACTATTCTTTCCCCAGGGGAACAATCCAATTTTACAGTGATTAGAATTTTTATTAAAGATATAGGCTTCTACAGTATAACTTTCTGTCCAGTAGACTAACAGAGAGCTTTTATGGGCAGAAGGAATCACTGATGATTACCTAATCTAGCTTTGTCAATGCAAAGGTCATGGAACTCTTTACAGTACTTCCATCTTTTACTTCAGCTAAATACGATTAGATACAAATCTGTGTTTCTGAAGGAAGAATGGTCCTTCTGTAAAAGCATCAAGTTCTGGAGAATTTACTACATTTTTAAGTAATCTCTTCCATTGGCTGTTTATTTTTACTAGTTCTTCTTACTCATTTAGTTTTTTATTTGTTGTTATATATTTTATCTTTTTTGTTTAAAGAGCCCTGTCATTTCCAACACAAATTATTGTGTAGTTTCTTTCCCAATCTAGCCTACTGGTGGGGAATTTTCCTTCCACAGAATATATTTCTTTTACTTGACTTCTTGCCAATATCAGATACCCAAAAACATTCCTTTGCTTAGGAAAACAGTGATCCGGAAGAATCAAATCCAGTGATAATTTTGGTACACAGTGGGAACTAGCAGATTGATTTAGTTGCCTAAATATAAGCACCTACTGTCACTTGAGATGTCTTAACGTATCTAATCTGACCTCCAGCTGTCAGTCCAGAAGAGCTCAATTCATATGTCATATCTGCCAGTTCCAGTAGATACACTAGGACATCTAGAAATGGCACTAAGCATCTAACCATGAGCAACTAAATCCAGGCACAGAGAACTGTTCAGCTCATCCTAAAATAGATATCAACATTTGGTCAACTAAGTAGCTTTCCAGACACTACTGGGAGCTATTCAGTTATGTGACCATAGATGTCTAAACCTGTTTGAGATGATCTAATGTATCTCAGATATCTGCCAGGACTGACTGATAAGGCACTAGACTTACTATGGCAATGTAGCATGCTCTAGGGCCTCTGAAAGAGTAGTAGTAAGAATTTCTAGAATCTGATTTAAGTAGTCAAAAATAATTTGGTCTCCTAATGATATGACCCCTATTCTCCACTGACTACAGCAAAAGGCAAAAGTCACTCACTTATTCTTAGATACCTAACTTTGGATGAGCGAAAGGCTGTGGATGTTGTCTAACTGGACTTCAGCAAAGCCTTCGACAGAGTCTCCCACAGCATTCTCTCAGAGAAGCTAGCGACCCATGGCTTAGACAGGTGTACTCTTTGCTGGGTAAAAAACTGGCTGGATGGCTGAGCCCAGAGAGTTGTGGTGAACAGAGTTAAATCCAGTTGTTGGCCTGTCACAAGCGGTGTCCCCCAGGGCTCAGTTTTGGGGCCAGTTCTGTTTAATATCTTTATCAGTGATGGACAAGGGGACTGAGTGTACCCTCAGTAAGTGTGCAGATTACACTAAACTGAGTGAGAGTGTCAATCTGCTCGAGGGGAGGAGGGCTCTGCAGAGGGACATGGACAGGCTGGATGGATGGGTCAAGGCCAACTGTATGAGGTTTAACAAGGCCAAGTGTTATGATGATTCTATGAAGCTTATGAAACCTACATGTTCGACTTTTCTTTGAGTTCAGTGGGGAAGTTATATGCACATCTATCTCTTTCTCAGTCAACAAAACAGTTTTATAGATGTCACAGGATAGAAGCCTATGGGCTGGAGTAGACCCAATAGTCTACCTATAAAGTTCCTGTTGCATTAGTGTGGAAACCATGGTCCTTCTTCTGACAGGTCCAAATATCAGCCTTAGGATAAGATTTCTACAGAGGGACTTTTTAAAGAGGTAGTTGGAAGAACAGAATTATACCACTCAGTTATGTAACAGCGAAGATTTAATGACTAAGCGGGATGGGTATAGTAGTGAGTGGATAATTTCATTTCTAGCAAACACACACACATGCTCTGTAAAGAGCGTCTTCACACCAATAAAGGTGCCTGATCCAGTTGTGACCAACACCATGACCTTGGGGGAACATAACACTCACACTAGCTGATTGAGATGTCTTTCATGTCCCTGAAGGCACTACCAGCCTTACTGGCACTGACCCCCAGCGGTCCAGGATTCCATTTCAGGCCCCCAGAGCCATCACCCCCTGCCCTGGTGATCCTGCAGCAGGGCCAATCTACAGCTCCCCACAGCCCTGCCCTGCCCAGCCATGGGTCCCATGTTCCAGCCCAGCCTTGGCCTTTGCCTGACCCCAGGGAGGTGCCAGATGCTTGGGGCAGGGGCTGCCCCATCTGTCCTGCTGCTGGCTGGGACAGTGGGACAGGGCTTGGCTGCCAGGTCCTGTCCTGATGGACCCCAGGGGGCCCCACTGCTCCTGGCCCCAGCTCACAGGGAGGTGCTGGCCCTTACAGCACTCTGACCCTGCCCAAACCTTGTCTGACAGCTTGGGTGTTAGACATAGCAGTTCCACCTTGGACTGTTTGGCGTTGGGCTTTCTGTTGGGCTGTCTGACTTTCTGTTTGGTGTTGGGCTTCCATGGATATGTTCCTCCAAGGGGTACTGTTTCCATATGTAGTGCTTTCTAATTTGAATAGTCAGCACAAACCACCAATGGCCTCACCCCAGGCCAATATCTTTGATTTTCCATGTATTCAAAGGCATCTAGTGCCCATTACCCAGGTTACTACCACATTCTGGCTTCCTGCTCAAAATGCGTTCAAAGGGTGTAAAGTTGTTATTTCCTCTGTGCTTCCTTGTTTCTTTTCCATGCACACCGGAACTGCTAGAAGAGAGCACATGTAGTCCAGAGCTCATCAGTAAACCCTCCCTTCATCTGTGTTTCTTTTGTTTATCAAGTACATGCCAGAATCATCTAGTAAGTTAAGTGCTGGGTAGATGTAGCCAATGTCTCACTTAACTGCATGGTGCTACTTACCCTGTGACAGAGGTAACAGCATAGTCATTGACAACAGCAACAGTGGAGAGCAATTTTACTATTTTGCTTTTCCTTGCTACAGTCCCTGCATGGTTTGATAAATTTGATAAATTTCACAGGCAATTTACAAAACACTTGAAACAAGTATTTTACAGGCAGTCCAGATATGCCATGTTTTAAATAATATTGTATGCTGAATAAATATTGTACTCAAATATACACTGTCAGTACACAGAAATTACTGTCTAATCACTTTTTCAAGGTACTACATTTTTTCATTTAAAAATATTTTTGCTGCAAAGATAACATTTAATAATGAAAAGAACGTAGATTAAGTAAGTCAGTGTTATATTAGTCTAGAAATACATCTCTGACACTAACTCCATCTCCATCCTCTTCTTCAGAGAGAAATGTAAATTTTCTTTACGAAGTTATGCAGTAGTAAGTCTTAGCTTCATTAGTAGATGGTAGGGTTTTTTTGTCTTGTGTTCCAAATTGTTTACTTTACTGATAAACTTATTCTTAGCAACTTACTTTAAGTTAAATCTATCTTGAATCTTTGTTTTAAATTGTGATCATGAATACCACAAATCAATTAAACTTCATCAAATAAACATAATACTAGTAATGAAATGAACGAACACAGACATACCGTACTTCCTTTCATGATTATGCGACAACTCATGTTTATCAGATTGTTGTCTATTCCTACACTTTTAAAAATTAAAAAAAAGGAAAAAAAAGTGCATGTAAATCACGTCCAGCAGCCCTCAAACTACTTGTCATTTTAATGTTTTCTTCTTTTGCACTTAAAAGCTGTTCATCATCGTAGTTGATCGACAGAGCTCAGAGAACATTGTGAAGGACAGAGGAGTCATGAATTCTATTTTAAAAATAAAGAAATGTAGATGCAGAGCAGTAAAACAATTTACTTTAGATCACTCATCAGGCCACTGACAGAGCTACATGTTATCATTTGATGCATCCCTGAATGCCTCTAAAATGAGGTGTTAGGTATTTAAATTATTTTGAATTTGTTCCACAGCTGCTTGCAGACACAAGGTTAAAGGTAAGTTTTAAAAATGAAGTGAACAAAGAGAGCTGTTATTAGGGCAGGGCTAAATACTGGCTTCGGTACTTTATAACCAACACACAAACATTCATATGTATATGCACATACACATACACATAGACTCACTCTATTTTTTTAAAGATTTCAGGAGAAAACCTTCTTCCAGTCATTCTTATTTGATGTAATCATGCTATATTTATTATATAGACCCTGAGGGTTTTTAAAATTATAATGTACCTAGGGATTTTCAACTCTGTGGTAAAAGTTCCCATAGTTTTAATTGTGGCAGACAGAACAGGCTATCAGCCTAAAAAAGCAAAATCAAGTGGAAGTTGACAGATTTGACTCAAAGACAAACAGAGAGGGGAGTGGGAAGGAGAATCAACATTGAAGAAAAAGTTAATATGAATCCTCTGAAAACTGGTGCAGCTGAAATTTGAATAATTCTAAAAAGAATGGAGCCATGAGCAATACTGGGAAAATTCTAGGTCTCCCCACAAAAAGAAATACATTCTCAGCTCTGAGAAAAATTATGATAGCACCCCATATAATTCTGAAAGAATACTTAGCTGAGAAAATAATTCAAATTAAACATGTTAAATCTTTTGCATTTTATAAAAGACATTTGATTTTTTAAAAGACATTGCATCAAGTACATAAAATGACACATCCATCCTGTCACCATTGTTTTGATGTTTTATTCAAGTCCTGCATTTTCATCTCTCTCCAATATTTCTATAGCACCGTCTCTGTAGAATCTCAGCATTAAAGCATATGATTTGCTTTATACAAGCATATGATTTATACTGCACTTTTCTAAACAGCATACTCATTACCAATTCTGTGGCATATTTTTTTTATATTTATGAAACCAAAGATAATATTTAGTATTTGTATAATTCCCGTTATTCCCAGGTATACATAATTAGTACATACTTAAAGACTGGGGTTGTTATACTTGGCTATTGCCCCGAAGCTTGGACTAGATAGAATTACTTTTTGGGTCTATAAACAAACATCTCAGATTTCCTGCTTTGTTGGACAAAGGCAGCCACTAAGCAAACAAGCTGCAAGCCACCATCATGGTGTCCCCAGCACACGATCTGACATGAAACAAAGGGAGGAGCTGGCTGAGTAAGGAGGAAGCAAAAATGAAATCTAAGCTATAGGAAAAATACTAAAAAGCAGAGGTTAAATCAAGTAAGGGAATAGAACTGTGGGACACAAAGTAAAGAATATGAACCTAATTGGTATAAGCAGCAGAAGTAATGTTCTGAGACCAGAAGATGGGATCACAGGTAAACAGTGACTTGATGAAGCTGAGAGATAAAAGCAGAGCTTAGTCACTTTGAGTTTGTATTTGTGGAGCCAGGTAGATAAATCAGGCCTGTAGAATTTAGTAAATGTTATGAAGTGAGAGCCAGGAGTCCTTTTAATAGTACTCCTGCCTTTGTCCCAGACTGGATGTTTTCTCAATTTTTATTTTTTTTAATAGTTCAGTGTGTTATTAAAATATTTTGATCTACCTTTTTTAAATCTACCTTTCCTGAACTGTTTAAATATGATAGCTCCTGTATTGTATTTAGTTGTTACTGTAATGCTTTTTTTTTTGCAGACCAGTGTGTTTAATTTTAGTCTCAAGACTGCATCTTGTAACTTTGCTCCTGAAAGGAACTGCCATCATCTGTTTTTGCATGTGCTTGAGAAACAAGCCTGGTTGTAAGTCCTAGTATGAAGCCCACATTGACAAAGACCTGTCTTGTCAGTATTTTGTACGTATGTCAAGTTTATTTTGCCCCTTACGCCTTACTGTCGCAGTTAGCAGATGATCCTGTATTGTTTGCTCTCACAGTTACCTATGTATCATCCTTATTTGTCTTACAGCTCTGGTTGTTCTTTACTTTTATTCATCACAGGTTTTCATCACTGGCTTTCTATATTAGGAATTCTTATAGAATATATAAATAACCACTTCTTTAATGTGCTGTGTTGGTTTCAATTAGATCTATCATGTCACTATTTTCTCATTAGAGTGCAGAAAATATTGTAGTGTCTTATCAATATGTCTTGCAATAAGGCTGTAGCTGTTCATGGAATAGAGGTGCCCCAAAGTGCCACAGTACTCGTCAATTTTAGGAATTTTCACATCTGATTTAAGGCCTTCTCTTCCTTCAGACAATTCTTCTCTTAAGTGTATATCTTTATTTTTGTGATAAATCTTAGTGATTTACTGTCTTTAAAAAATACTTCTGGTCATTCTTATATACAATAACGTATGCTGGAAGCTGTAAGTTCACTTTTCAAGGAAAAGGGAAACTGCATTCATTTTATTTGTTCATTTTTGTTTTCTCTCTGTAGCAAGAATCTTATTCAGAGCTTCCATCTTTCAAGGCTTTTATATTGGAGAATTACCACAGAAATTATGAAAAAGCAATTCACTAGTATACTCCAATATGGAAATAATGTATTTAATCTAAATTTTTGTTCAATAGAAATGTGTGAGAAATTACCAGTAAACATTTATGGTTGAGATCTTTATCTTACTAGGTTTACTTTGTAACAGTGTTGAACAGATGAAAAATTTGTTCTGAAAGACTTTGAACTGGTATTTTTACCTCAGTAGCATAATATCTGTGTATTCATAATATATGGAAGGTATGTTTTTTGTATGCATTATGAAACATTATGAGGAAGAGGTCTGATGTAGTTATGTCAGGTTGTTTGCATCCTGTGGGAATGAAGTGAGGAACAAAGGTAAGGAGCATCTGCCATTTAATATGTCAAACTTTCAGGGGCCAGTGGAGTTGAAAATCGTTGAAGAAAGCGTGTCTTGCAATTTATAAAGATTAGAATACTCATTTTCCCCTGCATTTGTAACTCACACAAGACATGCAGGCAAGCTAAGCTACAGTCTTGCTGAATATTTCTGAGGTTGATAGTGTACACAGAAAAGTAGCTAACCTAAAAGCTATTTTTTTGTAGATTTAGTGTTTGACGTGAAATCAATGACAGTGCTCCTCTTAACTGTAATGACAAATATATCATAGTCCAATATTTGACAGAATAAAAAGTATGTGTAGCGTAATTTTCTGTCTCAAAATAGTCGTAAGGTAAAGAATAGTGACTTAAAAGTCAGAAGTGTGGTCCTGAATCACTAAACGATAACCACAGATAGCAAACATCTTGCTATGCTAATGATAATTTCTAGGAAAAAAGTAGGGTAAATAGAATTCAAACATGGAGTGTAATATGGAATGTAATAAAAGTATTTGCAAACCTAAAAATATTTGGAGAAAACAGTGCATGCTATGGAAAGAAAAAAAAAATGGACAGAACATATCTGGCAAGAAAATGCCTTTCTTAACAAATAAGTCACTATCCTGCATGTCTGCAGGTCTATGACTATTATTTTACAAGCAAAACTAAGACAATACTGGACTGTTGACACAGTTAAGAACAAGAGTGCTAAAGGAATCAAAGTGGACTTTTAAAATGTTTTTAACTTTTGAATTAAAAATTTCTATAATGTAAATATTCTTTCACTTCATTTCACATCACATTACTCTTAAAGGATGATTTAGTTTCTGTGGATGTAATGATTTCACATTATTTCTTTCAGTGCAGGGGAAATCTAATGAAACAAGACCTCTAACCTTTAACATTTAACGCGATGCATGTACAAAACTTCAATGTACATAAAGATTACAGCTTATGCTTTATGGTAATTATTAACAATACTGCTACTATTGACAATTAGGAATGAAGCTCAATTTATATGGTTGTCACAGGCTATCTGCATCTTATCAGTTGGTGCAAAAAGCTTAACAGATTGTCATGTGACTCTCATCTTCCAAATCTCCGCAATAGGAGGGAAAACCTTACATATTTTCATTAGATTAATTGAACATAAAGTCATTACAATTTAATTCCTGTCAACATTAAAAGGATAAATTTTAACTCCATCTTATTAGCTTCAAGTCTATCCGTTCACTTTCCTGCAA
This sequence comes from Gorsachius magnificus, assembly GCA_034008185.1. NCBI lineage: Eukaryota > Metazoa > Chordata > Aves > Pelecaniformes > Ardeidae > Gorsachius > Gorsachius magnificus. Next base: position 41,436,896 of record CM067081.1, read on the forward strand.
TTAGAAAAACAAGATTGATAAAGATATTAAAATGCTTTATTTCGATTATCTGACAAATTATGTGACAGTAATAAAAAATGTTGAGGTGTTTAAATGCAACCCAAAAAACATGCTATGAGAATGAGAAAAAAACAAGGAGAAAATATTTCAGAATGGAAATAAAACTGAGGAGCTGATTGCTCCTGATGTACATTAGACAAAATGTTAAGCCACTGGGTAACACCTAGAACGACTCATCCAAGAAACAACCTTTATAATATTGTATAAAGGAAAATTATGGCAGTGATTTGGGTTGAGATAATTTAACAATGGGGGGGGGGGGGATTTCAAGATTCTGAATTCAATTTTAGTAGCAATTTTAGGCCAGGTTGGATGGGGCTCTGAGCAACCTGATCTAGTTAGTGGTGTCCCTGCTCACTGCAGGGGGGTTGGACTAGATGACCTCTAGGGGTCCCTTCCAACCCAAAACATTCTATGATTCTATGATTCTATGATAAGTAACTGAAATCCTTTTGAAATTCATGCCTCAGCTTTTTCCACTTCTCCAGCTTGAGTGAAGCACAGAAATAAGTGCTCAATACAGGGAAAGAAAGGGCGCTTGCTAAGTAACACATGCTGAGGAAAAAAAGTTGGAATTCAGTTCCACAAAGAGTTCTAATTTTCAAAGTAGCCATAATTAAACTTCAGCAAGCTGTAAAAGTTAATGCATAGTACATCCTGGATCAGCAAGAAAGCTAACCTTCTTTGACAATGAACTCTCTTACTGTAGCTTAAAAACATTCAGGGCTAGCTCTACAAAGGGTCTTCAACTCCATGTACTAACAAAGATATTCCTCTCACTTAAGCTGCAACCATACTGCAAGTTTCAGCATAGGATAAAGATTTCTGAGGAAGCTTTAAGAGGTATTGGTCAGGGAATTGATAGAGTTAAACATGAAGATCAATTAAAAATAGTCCTAGCATTTCTATATTATTTTGCTGTGCACAGCAAATAGTTCATATGTCCATTTTTATGGACGTAGTTCAGTATATCCATTTTATGTGTCTTTTGGATATAAAAGGAAATAAAACTGGGAGCTTTTTTCAGTTAACAAGTATTGTCACATTTTGAAACAAGTGACACAAACTTTGAAACAACTTAGCTATTTATCCTTCAGTACCTCACTAAGCTGTGTGGAAAAATGACACAAGAGAACAGGCAAAGAAGTTGGTTTGGTTCAGGTTGGAGAAGACAGTTGAGGGAGGATAAAATTGCTTTCTCCACTGACCTGTAAGTGGACTATAAAGAAGATGCCCTCTTCTTCTGAAGTGCAAAGCAAAAGGACAAGAATTAGTGGACACAAACTGCAGCAACAAGAATTCTTGCCACAAACAGGGAAAAGAAGTTCTTCACAGGGATGGTAGCTGAGTAAAGAAGCAGGTTGCCCAGAAGGACCATGAAATCTCCATCCTTACAGATGTTCAAAGTTCAGCTGGACAAGATCCTTTGCAATCTTATCTTTCAGCAACGGGTTGGACCAGATGACCTCCAGAGATCTCTTCTAACCCAAATTGTTTTAAGTTTATTCCATAATTTAATTCTTGCTGCTCCCCAGCAGCAAAGTTAACTTTAGTAAATCCTTAAATGAGAATAAAGAGGCAAAAAAAGAAACATTAATTTATCCCTAAATGGAAATAAGAGATATTTAAAGGTCTGATTCTAGCATGAGTTTCCCACCTAGCATTTACTAATGAAAGATAAGAGACTTTCTGTTGTCCCAACAGTGCAAAGTCTCCGGAATTGTCTGGATTTGTCTTCAGTTGAGATTTTTTGTTTGTTTTTTTTTTAACTTGCATAACAGTAATCTAGTAACAGGAAAACATTATTTAGATTTAATTAAGTTAAGCATTAGTTAAACTGGTAGGGAGCAGCTATGTTTAGTTATTGAATTGCCTGTAACTCTAGAATAAATTACGGAGTGGAATAACTAAAGGAATGCAACCTTATATATTTCAGTAAAAGCAGATACAAAGATAACAAAGACAAAAGTAAAACTAAGTAACAGGGAACCAAGGAACATGTAAGCAGACTCCATTAAGAAAATATGTGAAAATAAAACTAAGAAGATCTAATAATGAGGACGAGGAAGAAGCCATTAACACCAACATTCTGAGCCTCCCAGCAAAGAGGAGAATGAAAGAGCAGATTAGGGACCACCTGTCTTTGAAGCAATGAGTGTTTCTGATTAGAGAAAAGTTACAAAAGCCTCAGTAATGAACAATTATGAAATAACTTGCACAATGCAGAAGTTTCACCAGCTCTTTCAGCTGGTTATTAGATTATGTGCTGAAATCCATTTTTTTTTCCTTCTTTAATGTGGCTGTGAGAGATTTCATTACCTACATAAGTGTCTAATCCTTTTATCAGTCCAACTAAGCTCTTGTCTCAGGGATATCTTGTGGCAATGAAAACTACAAGTTAATTATGTATTGTGTAAACATGTATTATCTTTCATCAACTTCATATTTGTTGCTTTTCAATTTCATTCAGTGTCTCCTTGCTCTTATGAATTTCTGTACATGCACTTTCACTGATAAGTGTTAAGTGAAAGTTATTTCATTATTATATGTTTATAAGGTGTTATTGTATCTGTAACAAGATCTTTTTCAGTACATCTGAATAAATATTATTCTTACTTGTCCCTGAAGATGACCAAACTTTTTTATGATTTGAATGTGTGGGCTTTTTTCTCTTCTAAGATGCCTGCTCAGTTCTTTTGAGTGTAAATTTTTGTCTCTATTGTTTATAAATTATAGTGGGTTTAGTACTTCTTGCTGTTTAGAAATAGATTGAACCATTTATTTCATAATAATAAAATGTTTATGTATGTAATTATAAACCAATTTTAATTACTATATTGCTCACAAAAATATATTTGCTTGATGACATAAACCAATTGTGTATTTTTATTCTGATTGTTAACATGCCACTGAATACATCCAATGATAATTTTTGTAAGCCCAGATGTGTATCTCAAAGTACAGTTCATCTCTAAGTTAAATGTTTTTTTTTTTAAATGCAATTAAAAAAATATGAAATATAATATAATTAAAATATGTTTGCAATGGAACTGATGACTTAAAAGCAATTATTTTAATTGTTAAGTTGCGCCTGTTTCAGTTACGAGATTCAGTCTCCTGAGAAAAATAAAAGGCAAATCCAATTTGGCATACATATAATTTCTTCTCAAGCCAACAGATGTGTCATTCAACTCAACATCTGCTTAGCTTTTACTTCTGGTGATAGCTCATGTGTGTGAATTTATAATTTATATTAAATGATCACAGAGCAGGTTGAAAATTTGTCAAAAAATAAAGATTTACCTCTAAGAAATATTATGAAAACTGCTTGGTTTTATTAAACAAAAGATGTTATTGGAGGTAAAAAAAAAAAAAAAAAAAAGCATGTATTTGGGGATTGGGTAAAAAGAAGAAAAATGTTTCATGCAGTTCTATTAATAAAGATACACTAAGCATGGCCTTGAGAGTTTGCTTTAAATGTCAAATGTACTATATAGATCTATCATGAAGAAGACAGAACTTAAACATTAAACATACAAAATTTGCATAACTGATTAATACAGGAAGTTGTAAATGCATGAAAACTGTAGATAAAATAATGTGTGAATATATTTACATAAATTCAAGCATATTTATGTTGGTGTTTCTACTACATATATTGTTATTTTCAAGTCAGATAGTATCTATATTTGATGTTGCACCAGCATAATGAAGTTTATGTTCCAATAGACATAGATAGTATGAACCAAATAAAAAACTACTATATGAAGTTCATATTCATATATGTTTCCATAAGCAACTTCTAATGCATTTTTTTTTGTGAAATTTAGGACTAATTGTTTTTTTTGTCCCAGAAAACAATAAAAATATTTGAATAGCTCCAAATATGTGGAGTTCATAACTTCTAACTTTTCAGGAGCAACATCTCAATTTGAGATTCAAATTCCTTACCTAAACATCTGAAAACTATATGTCTGTGGCTGAACTAGTTACCCTAGTCTCCTTTTCTAGTCACTGGAGAGGATCAGGGACTTCCAGAGGGCAATTCTTCCCATATCTGGGTTAGGTGTTTAACAGAGGTCAAAAGAAGCATCTTCTAGAGACAACCCTTCTCGACTGTGAAAAGTAGCCCAAAATGAACAACTTATATAATTATTTTATTTTTAACCTCTAGAATACTATTTAATGAATCCTAGCCTACATGTCTTCTTGTAAGCAATGAAGAACTACCTGAAACTTTAGTGACTAGCTGCTCAACATTCACAGCTAAGCTACTATGGAGCTTACAAACATTGTCATCTATGTGCTCTAAAACAACTGAAATAATATGAATTGAAGCAATGAATGCAGGTGATAGTGATAATTTAAGAATGGATTTGGAAAACAGCAATATATGGTTCTGCAGATCATCCTAGATTAGTACAATTCCAAAGTAAAATGGCTTGACAAGGAGCCTTAGGTTTATTTTTAAAAGGCAGATATTAGATTAAAGAGGAAGGAAGTAATCTAGACTTTGTAGAACTGCTACTTGAATATTTTCTTCCATTCTGCTGTCCACTTCAAGAAAAATGTTGACATACTAAAGGAAGTTGAAAGGAGGTATACAGAAATGATTCAGAAGCTTGAAAATAAACTTTATAATTAGATACTTAAGAAAGCCAACAATTTAAACTTACTGAAAAAATTAAAAGGTGATTTGATAGCTCTGTATCAGTAATTAAATATGAAGAAACTGTGCTTCTACATGGGGAAAAGTTTATCAGTTCCCTGCCACTGTTTACTCAGTTCCCTGCTACTTTGGCAGCCAAGATTTGACAGTGATGAACACTTTCATCTTTTTTACACTGATCACAAAATTTCAGATGTTAAGAAGCAAAACAGCTTAGATAAAATTGTAATGGAATAATGTCATTGCCTTTAGTATGCTGTGATACTAAGGTCAAACTAGTGAATTAGTTTCTTCCAGTTCGTTTTATTCTAAAATACATGAAAACACTCATAATCAATAGATGGCAGTTCTTCCATATTTTTGCTTCCTCTTCCAACCTGTTCCTTATCAAGTCTATATTTTTAATTCAAGTAATTTTAGTTTATGGTCATGATTCAAGTACATTATCCACAATATATGCAAAACACATGGTATAAACTTATAAATATGTAATTTCTATCATTTTTTATACTTTTTCTCTGGAGTCATATATCCCTCCTGAAAACATCAGTACTATATAGCACGTGGAGTTGTTCTGTTGACTTCCAAATTACCTTTATACAGCAAGAGGGGATAAAAACTTACAGACCTTATTTCAGGGACAATATTCATCTGAGAGATTTATGCATCAGTCTCTAATGGATACGAGAGTGTATTTTAAAATAAAGAATGAAGAGGGGAGCATAAGTGCATTACTAGAGGAGAAATACCTCTAAAACTGCTAAGAATCTGCTATTGTTAAAAAAAACACCACCACCACTACCACCACAACCAAAACCAACTAAAAACCACCAGACAACAGAAATTAAAAAGTCATTACTTAATGTTTTTAAAACAAAGTTTCTGGGGATTTCATGCTTATGTTTGCAGCAGACATATTTTAATACCTTCCAAAATGTGAAGACAATGCAAAAATGAGAAAATGGTTGGAGAGATTCTCAGCTAGAATCAGTTATAGCAGTTCTGTTGAAGGTTATATTAAAGGCAACTGCCCTCTCTGCACTTAAAACCAGGGATGTGGCTGGGAAAGAAATGATTCAGTGGTCACCAATACAGGTGAGCAGTGAAAATGTTGATAGTGTTCTATCTACATATGCACACCCACACCCCCACACCCCCCAATCACACCCACACACCCCACAAAGAAAAACAGTAAGATAGTTACAAGGATGATTACAGTCTAAAGTGATCAGCTTTTTAGAAATGAAAATTTTTTTTTGACACACTTGTATGATTTCAACTGACTTAACATATCCGAGTCCTGCCTGAGAAAGGTGTGTGAACCACTATATTTCTTTTCAGAAATGACCGTGTTTCATTGATGTTCTGGTTAACATTTACAGATACTGAATTAGTTTGAGAAGCTGTTAAAGGGTTTGGGGATACTGTGAAAGAAAATCATTACTCTTCTTCATAACAGTGCTCAAAAAATGTGTGCAAAAACCCAAATAATTTTAGAGAAAGATTTTTAAACTAACTTTGTTATACGAGTAGATAATCATGACAAAAATACACTAGTCTGAACTTTCTGTGTACCTACAATCATGTTACAGCTAAAAAACACAGGACATACAATGACATAACTGTTGTTGAATCTTTCCTAATCTGTTGTTATGCATCTTTTATATTAGGCTGAGCACATGCTACAAGAGTTGAAAATTTATAACAGCAAAGTAAATATGTGTAAGGAATCAGACTCTTACCTTCCTACTTCAGAGTTTCTGTCAACTGGACTACATTCCCCTGTTCCCCCAGACTGCCTTTGATCATACCCAAGGAACATAATGCCTGTAGGGGTACAGTAGAAGAGAGGAAAAGGAAAAGGAAAAGGAAAAAAAGACAAAACTATAACATCTTAAAATAATTTACTATTTATAGAAAAACACCCCACAACATGCAACATTTTATTAATCTTAGCTGTATTTTAAAATACGGGATTCGCTGTATAAGAAAATAGAAAGTAAATGTCACTCCTTGTTTAAACTGTGCATTATTTGTTTCAAACAGACCAGAAAACCTTTGGAGTCGGTTTCCAGTCTGAATTAAAAATAATCCCAGCCTGTTTGTGCAGTAAAGTGAATTTGTTCCATTAATATAAATTCCTTTGAGTCTTCAAACATCATGCCACGGTTATTTTCATGACATTCTTGTAAAATTACAAACATATTTTCTTCATTTTATGGGTGAGGAATACAGAAACAAAGAGAATAAAGGCATTCACTAACATATACAGTAATTAACTTATTAAAAAATTACTATTCAACCTTTATGACCTTCAGGGATTTGAGTGAAGTATACCTAAGCTTTAAGAAACTTTACAAAGAGAGATCGTCATAACTCTGCAGACATTTAGAGTTGGAAATTAATTTCAATTAGTCTCTTTCTTTCACCCAAATAACAGTATTAAAGTTCAGCTGTGTTAGACTACAATGTTGCATAGAGCTGCTGAATTTCAATCCCAGAAAAGCCATTTTTCTTTTTAAAGTTGTGACAGGTATTTAACACCATCTTTATACACATTTCAAAGCACATGCTTTTGAAAACCTGGCCTTACACACATAAAATATTCAAGTGTTTAATCCTCCCCCCTCCTACCTGTCTGTGTTCACATTGGAAACCAGAATTATCCTTTATTATTTATGCTAAGAATCCTTAATTACAGAGGCTTCCTAGAAACCCAAACAGATATTCAGAGCATGTTGTTTTTTTTAAGCATCAAAGTTTGTAAGGCTTGTAGAACAGGTAGACAATGAAAACTTATTCAGTGCTCCAGTTGAGATTCATATTTTTTTTTGTTTTGCATTTGCACAGCCCAATTTGATATACAAAAATGAAGTCAAGACTGGCAGGAATTGAAAGAAGGCTTAATAACGTGCAGCTTTTTACTACAAAAATAACAATAGTCTTGTCCAAACAGGCCAATTCTAGTTGGAGATGGCCAGGATCATCTACTCTGGTAAACATACAGAGTAATTCTATGTCATAAATCTAAATCTGTGTTCTCAAAATACACCTAGAAAAATCAGGCCTCACATGAGGCATAGTAAGAAGTAGCAGTACCACTTCAACCAGGAGCCTAGAGATTAACCAATTTGCCAAGAAGTCCTCAATCTGTTTTCTGCACAAGAGCTTGAATCCTCTTGTCTCATGTCCTCACTATTAATCTGGATGTATTTTTAAATAGGCTTGCATGCCTTTTATGGGGGTGGGGGGTGGAGTGGAATCATGTTGAATTATAATAATTAAATATTGCCTGGAAAGGACATGAGAAATCTCATATTTTTAAAAGACTGGATTACTCATTTGCTCCTTCTTTGCTGTTTCTTCTTTGGTCACTTTGCTGAATCTGTGTGTTCAATCTTCTAAATGCATGAGGAGCTCAAATGCTTAATTTAAAGCCATTACACAAACAACACTGCTGAAATCAATGCCATATATACAAGAGAGATGTGTGAAACCTTAGTTTCTCTGTTGAGGATTCAAGCTGCTTAGGTACAATATAGTCCAAACAGTAGAGAATTACACCTCAGCAGCAAAAGCACGCAGCATGGGAAACAAAAAAGAGGAGTTGGAAGCTGTTGTGCTGCTAGAAAGCTACGACCTGATTGCCATTACGGAAACTTGGTGGGATGAATCCCACCACTGGAATGTAGCTATTGATGGCTACATTCTGATGTTCAGAAGGGACAGGCGAGGAAGGAGGGGCGGAGGCGTTGCCCTTTACATAAAGAAATCATTACAGTGTGAAGAGCTGACCCTGAAGAATAGCCACAAGCAGGTCAAAAGCTTATGGGTAAGAATCAGAGAGAGAGGCAACAAAGGGAACCTGGTGGTTGGTGTCTACTACAGGCCGCCAGATCAAGACGAGCCGACTGACGAAGCGTTCTTCCTCCAGCTCCGGGAAGCTTCGTGCTCACAGGCTCTCGTCCTGCTGGGGGACTTCAACCACCCCGACATCTGCTGGAAAACCAACACGGCAAGCTGTAGGCAATCCAGCAGGTTTCTTGAATGCATTGAGGACAACTTCTTAAGCCAGGTAAGAGACACCCCTACCCGAGGGGATGCGATACTGGACCTGGTGGTCACCAATGCAAGCGAGCTCGTCAGAGATGTCAAGATCGGAGGCAGCCTGGGCTGCAGTGACCATGCGCTGGTAGAGCTCACACTCCAGAGGGAAATGGGAAGAACAAAGAGTACAGTCAGGTCCCTGAATTTTAGAAAAGCAAAATTCGAGCTCCTCAAGGAGATAGTCGGAAGGACTCCCTGGGAAACGGTCCTCAGGGACAGGAGAACAGAACAGAGCTGGCAGATCTTTAAGGAAGTGATCCACAGAGCGCAAGAGCTCTCGATCCCCAGGTGTAAGAAATCGGGCAAAGAAGGGAAGAGACCGGGGGAAGAGGGAACTGCACAGGCAGTGGAAGCAGGGACAGGCATCCTGGGAAGAGTATAGGGACGCAGTCCGGTTGTGTAGGAATGGGGTCAGGAAGGCCAAGGTGCGGCTGGAGCTAAACTTGGCAAGGGATGCAAAGAATAATAAGAAGGGTTTCTACAGGTATATCAGCCAGAAAAGGATGGTTAAAGAAAGCGTACCCCCGCTGATGAGCAAGACTGGCAAGCTGGTAACAGCAGATGAGGAGAAGGCTGAGGTACTCAACAACTCCTTTTGCCTCAGTCTTCACTGGGAACCTCTCTCCCCACCCCTCCCGAGTTGATGGATGGCATGAGAGAGACCGGGAGGGCAAAACCCCACCTGCTGTAGGAGAAGATCTGGTTCGTGACCACCTGAGGAACCTGAACACACATAAGTCCATGGGACCTGATGAGATGCATCCCAGAGTCCTGAGGGAATTGGCCGATGTAGTCGCCAAGCCACTCTCCATGATACTTGAAAAGTCATGGCAGTCAGGTGAAGTCCCTGGGGACTGGAAGAAGGGAAACATTGTGCCCCTTTTCAAAAAGGGTAGAAAGGAAGACCCTGGGAACTACCGACCTGTCAGCCTCACCTCTGTGCCTGGGAAGATCATGGAACAGATCCTCCTAGAAGCTATGCTAAGGCACATGGAGGCCAGGGAGATAATTCGAGATAGCCAGCATGGCTTCACCAAGGGCAAGTCCTGCCTGACGAAGCTAGTGTCTTTCTATGATGGTGTGACAACAACAGTGGACAAAGGAAAACCAACGGACGTCATCTATCTGGAATTCTGCAAAGCCTTTGACACGGTCCCCCACAACATCCTTCTCTCTGAATTGGAGGGCTATGGATTTGATGGGTAGACTGTTTGGTGGATAAAGAACTGGCTGGATGGTCGCATCGAGAGGGTAGTGGTCAATGGCTCGATGTCCGGATGGAGACCAGTGACGAGTGGTGTCCCTCAGGGGTCCGTACTGGGACCGGTGCTGTTTAATATATTCATCAATGACTTAGATACAGTGCACCCTCAGCAAGTCTGCTGATGACACCAAGCTGTATGGTGCAGTTGACACACCAGAAGGTTGGGATGTCATCTAGAGAGACCTGGCCAGGCTGGAGAGGTGGGCCTGTGTGAACCTCATGAGGTTCAACAAGGCCAAGTGCAAGGTCCTGCACCTGGGTCGGGGTAACCCCAGTATCAGTACAGGCTGGGGGAAGAAAGGATCGAGAGCAGCCCTGCTGAGAGGGACTTGGGCGTGCTGGTGGATGAAAAGCTGGACATGAGCCGGCAATGTGCGCTGGCGGCCCAGAAGGCCAACCGTACCCTGCGCTGCATGGGGAGAAGCATGGCCAGCAGGTCGAGGGAGGTGATTCTGCCCCTCTACTCTGCTCTGGTGAGACCTCACCTGGAGTACTGCATCCAGCTCTGCAGCTCTCAGCACAAGAAGGACATGGAACTGTTGGAGCGGGTCCAGAGGAGGGCTACAAAAATGATCCGAGGGCTGGAGCACCTCTCCTATGAGGACAGGCTGAGGGGAGTTGGGCTTGTTCAGCCTGGAGAAGAGAAGGCTGCGGGGAGACCTGATTACGGCCTTTCAGTATCTAAAGGGGGCCTATAGGAAAGATGGGGAAAATCTTTTTAGTAGGGCCAGCTGTGACAGGACTGGTAATGGCTTTAAACTGAAGCAGGGAGGTTTAGACTGGATATAAGGAAGAAATTCTTTACAATGAGGGTGGTGAAACACTGGAACAGGTTTCCCAGAGAGGTAGTGGAGGCCCCATCCCTGGGAACATTCAAGGCCAGGTTGGATGGGGCTCTGAGCAACCTGATCTAGTTAGTGGTGTCCCTGCTGACTGCAGGGGGGTTGGACTAGATGACCTCTAGGGGTCCCTTCCAACCCAAAACATTCTATGATTCTATGATTCTAATAAGAGATCTGCTAGCACAGGCATATGGCTTCTGAATCAGATGTTTGGTGTCTATGCAGCTGAGCTTGCAAGTAGTCATGCCATATCTTTCTGTAGATATTCCTCAAGACCTTGTTACAAAATAAGTAGAAGGTACCTGTATCCCCTCAAAAAAGGAAAACAGAACATCAAAGTGTGGAGCACTTTAGTATACATGTTAAAAAGAAAAAAAAAAAACAAAACAAAAATGAAACCCCCAGAAAAAAAAAAAAATAACAACAAAACCAAACCAAACAAAAAACCATCCAAAAATCCCCTAGACCCACCACAAACCAAAACCAACACCAACCAACCAACCAAAACACCTGAAAACCTCAGTTCTCTATTTTATACTTCCAACAACTCTTTCAATAATTTATATTAGAATTCCACAATTGAAATGTTAGGATTCTTTCTACAATAAAGGATACAGAAAATAATATCTCAAAAAGAAGGGTGCAGATTTCTTATATCCAATACTTAACATAAATGTAAATATTTCCTTAACCCATGATATTTTAAGTACTCGAATGGGCAAAAGCATTCACATCAAGATGACTTCCAGGATTTTGAGAGCTTAAATCATTGAACGAAAAAATGTTACTTTAGCTGGCATTAACATATTCTAAGTTGACTTGCACCGCTGAAGCAATACTCATTTCGTCACAGCTATCTATACAGTTGCAATTTTATTATGCTATTATACATAATAACATATATTCACATAAACAGTGTGTTACTTTAATAATATGATAATAAAGCATGTCCTTTATACAAACAATTATTTTATGAATGATCATAATACACCTTCAGGAATGCTTAGCATTTCTCTTCTTCCTTTTCTTTTAGTGTCTGTCTGTTATTTTATTATCATTAAGACCCTGTGAACTGATTCTGAAAGGTGAACAGCTCCTACGGAGTACTGATATTTTTGTTTAGACTTGGTGAGGGCTTTCATTTGCAAGTGCAAGTTGCATTTGGTTTTAAATGCATGTTGATTTATCTGAAATAACTAGAATAGAAATAGTGAAATGGAATTAAAATTTATGTTACAGGAAATTTTATCAGGCTGTGGTTGTGTTGGAGTGGCACATGTTGCATTTTATCTTATGGAATGTGGATAGAAAGAATGGCATATTGGAAATAATTTTCCTGGACATCCAGGAAAATATGAAGAAAGCAGGAATAAATAAGTAGAATTCAATTATTTTTCAATGCTTTTGTGGACTGAAATTGTAAATGCTATATTCTTTAGTATATATTTGCTTCATTTTTGTACATTAAAAATGTAAAATTTAAAAGAAAACACCTTTTGTAGTGTTCCTGCTTTCTACAAATAATTTGCATTTTATCCAAACAGAAAGTGCCCTTGTGTCAAGAGGCAATCCATGCATTTTTGTTCTTCTCTTCCTTGTTTTCTTTGCACACTTATTTCTTCCTTTATTCTAATTACATATGAAAGTTTTATGGCGTAAATATCTACTGAGCAGTCATACTGTCATAAAAGTAACATAATTATTAATTTATCTACAGGCATGAAAAAGATATTTCTGATAAGTATGTATAAACTGCATACAGTAAAGTCTATATAAACTGTGCCATCTACACAAAGAGCAAAATATTGTTCCAGCTTTCATTTTAAACTCTTTAAACCTAAACAAACCAATAATGTGTTTGGATTATTCCTTCTAGCCACCTTGACAAGAAATTTGAAGTTCTGTAGACCTGATTACAAAACGGCAACCACAAATCTGAACCATTCTTTAAGACTCTTGTTAGAATCACATAACTGAAACAAAAATAAAATACCAGACTTCATCACAGATAGAGAAGCTTTGATGTTGGTAAGATTCTCACAATGCTTAACTTAAAAAAGAATACTACAGGTTTAGGTAATTGTGAAGAAATAATTATTTTGCAGGCTCCAGTGCTCAGTAAAGAATATTTTCTGAGAGAAGATAAACTATGTAAGACAATATCTATTTTTAAAGGCTGTGTATGGGATTACATATAGAAAATACATAACTTGCAGACCTGTGTTTGAGTTCCAATACCATTTCTGTTAGCAAAATAGCAAGAAATTTGAATTCAATGTGTATTTCTCACTTAATTCAGTTAAGCCAGAATTTCTTCTATCTGTGTTTTTATTCTTGTCTATTCTGTTATTGTTCTTGATTTTACGGCAAGATAACAGATTTCATATACAAGGATGCCTAATAACTAATCTCGCTTGCGTAGACTATGGATACACTATCCAGGGAAGTGCAACACAGCTATATTTGAATTAATTTACCCAACCTAGGAAGGCAGCTTAATGACACAGATCATCTTGCTGGCATACTCTGCTGTCATGTTGTGTGATTTAAAAGGACAAATTTTAAAGTTTTTCAGAGTTTTGGGCACTGTACTGCAGTTCACAGAACATTCTGCTTAGGACCAGTTAGTTTTCCTTCTTAGTATTAGAATACATGGAACCAGACAGAAAAATACAGACATCGCTTTTTTTGCTTCTATGTCTTTCCTCATGGATGTTTTTTCTTTATTATTTGCTACTTTACATTCTGTTATACTAAACATTCAGCATAGTATACCCCCTGACTTAGAGTTCTCTTTTTCCATTTAGTGCAAATATTGCAAAACAGCTAAAGTACAGTTACAATAAGAAAGGTAGAGGGCAATATGGGAGAAAAGGTACTGAATGCTGTGACCTCCAACTAAGGAATCCAATGAAACTTAACATCTGCATGCATAAGAGGATGGCTGAAGCATATTAAAACAGCCATTTTGTCTCTTCATGAGGATATGTGAGATGATTGTAAAGGAAGAGAAACAAAAAGTTGTTCTCTTTTTTTTGTCAGAATGTGAACCTACACAACATGCATGAAGAGACATTAGCTGTAGTAGCCTGGAGTTAGTTTCTGAAAAACAAGTCAGTTATGAGACTGTGTTACTCGATTTTGAGAAATAATGTTCTTTTAGCAGAAGTGAACTTATGGGAAGAACTCAAAATAAGAAATCAATTTTGGAAGCATTTATAATAACATGAGACAGTGAGAAAAGCTGCCATTTCAAAATTGCAGATTCATTATTTTGAAACTGTGATTTGAATTTAAAAGAAGCAAATAGAATTTGTCAGGTTATAGAAACCAATGAGAACAGATAGACAGCTATAACTACTAAAGATTGGTCACCTGAATATTACTCTTTTACTGAACCTGTCTTTCTAAGCAGACTAAAGAGATTATTAACTTTACACTAAAAATACTGTATACTTCTACATGAGAAACAAAGATTTTTCACAAAAGCATTTTCACAAAGCAAAATCTATAGTTATTTTCTATAATATTCATAATTTTATTGGCTTGGCAGGAAGATGAATTACAGATGCTAAATATATCACCTTGTGAAAACAAGTCCTGAACAGAAAAAACAGGCATACCTTTTTCCCTTCCCTAAATCGTTCATGTTCTGTATTCATGCAAGCTATGGTCATTTATCCTGTAATATAATTGCAATATGTGATTTTTCTTGTTCAATATTACTTTTATATTACCTAAACAGAATTAAACTTACAAATAAAACATTATCACAACATAATCATGCAAGTATCTCTGGAATCATCATAGCCTTTAGAACAAATAAAAGCCTATTACCCCAAAACTGGATGTTGGCACACTGGTGAGAGTGATATCTAAAACTTAATGATGTTATGAAGAAAATACAGTCATGTTGCATGCTGACATATAATGCTTAGAAATGCATAGACCACTTTTGCGATTAAACTGTTCCCCTGGTGAGTATATACGAGTAGCAAAATACATTCTTACAAAGATAAGCTTTATAGAAGAGTGAAGATAAAAGGCAATAAAATCAAACATATAGAAAAATTAGAGAGAAAATACGATTTCCAAGAAATCAGACAAGTATCAGAAGGAGAATTTTTTGCTTTTTATTTTTTAAAAAAATAATTTTTAACATATTATTTAGAGTTCTGTTATCTACAACTCACAGAACATGTTGCAAATAACTTTAAGTTAAAAGAAAGTTAAAAAATAATTGAAAGTCTAATTCAGATCTCTGGCACTGAAACAGATGGGAAAATACCCTTTGAAACTGTGTTTGTCATCTGCTGAAATGTTTGACAAAATATTAAAATCCAGATTACTGAAATATATATCTACTTCTGTTAATAAATAAGGACTTGTAAATGCTACATAAAATTCAAGTAGAAACACTACAGTGATAGTAGGTTGATATGAAAGACTTTGCTGCCACAGGACAGATTTTTTTGAACATGTAATGTCTCAGGAAAGTTTTCTCTATCCCCATGATTCTTAAACAAAAACAGACTTATGGGAAAGGAGAGGTAACACCTCCAGCTTAAAGCATCTCAAAGATGCCATGGACCTTGTTGTCATACTTTGCATCTGTCATGTCTACAACAAATGTTCTACATCACTCTGTACATTAGCATTCTGTCACAACTTTGAATTTGTCATATGTGAACAACTTGTGTAATCTATCTGACTTGGATTTACTACAAGCTGGAAGTGGGACCTGGGTCCAATGCCTTCGTGCTTTCAAATGCTTCAGCTTTTCTTTAGGAAAGATTGAAAAGGGTGGATTCTCTGCCTCAAGTTTCAAGGTAGTGTTACCATACTGGACCCAGTAGGCCAGAGAGAATCTAAAGTACTGAGCAGAGCAGAAAATCACTGAAAGAGGAGTGTAGAGTAAAACCCCATGATACTATTCTGAGAGCTCAGATAAAAGGACATCAACTCAATAACCAATTTAGAACTGGGGATGTATATGTTGTATTAATGATACAACTACATTTATTCCCCCTTTAGAGAAAACAAATGAGTTACTGATCCTCTGTTTCAAGCTGAAAAATTACAATAATTGGAACTTTAGTCAATTCTAGTGGATACTGCTTTTTGTCATTGGTGTTAGTAAACAAGCAGTCTGACTGAGGGAAATACAGATCTCTCTCTCACAAGCTACTTACTACAATGATTGACACACATTTAAAGTTAGTGTGTGTGTTTCTTATCAAAGACTCACTATAGTTTTAAGTTCAAAGAGCTCTCATTATCTGTCATTTGAGAAAAACATACCATTAGTTCTCCAAGGAAGTTATTCAGTCTTATTGATCCAGTTGATTTTCCCTTTCAGATTCCTGGGAATATAAATATATGTTCCAGTATGAGACTTTGTGCTTTCTTCTTTTCTTGCCCCTATGGGAAAGTAAGAATCCCAACAGAATGTGTAATAACAATTGCTTCTTCCCTTTCAAATCTTTCGTTCAGCCTCACATCTGCTGTGGTACCAAGAGAACACAAGTGGCACGATTTCTTACAGAATATAATATACACCTGCACTCATGCTCATTTGTGTTCATGACAGACCATCTCCCCAGGCAAGCTTCATTTCCCCTGTGCTTTCAGTGGTCTTTGCAGAAGAAACACCCACCAGTTTCCCCTGAGAGAAACAAAGTGAGTCTATTGAAAATGCTGCAACATTTTTCAGCAATATTTTTTACTAAGCAATACAATGCCTGCAACTTACAGGTAGTTCATGGTCTTGCAACTGTTGCATGAATGGCATAAAACCAGCAAGTTTCACCAGAGGAAAATGTCTCTTTACTTTTCTTTTAATTAAATTGTAAAACATTTGATTGGTCAAGTGTATTCATCCATATCTTGATAGGGCTTTTTAGCCTACGTTAAGAAATTTCAAATACTGACCTGATGTAAAAATCATCCCTTGACCTATGGGGACATCACTGTAAAATAAAAATTAAAATATCTTTTTCACAATCACACTGCAGAAGCTTACCAAGTTACCATACATCAATAAAAATAATAGAAATTATTTGGAAACATTGTTAAAGAGCATGGCAACAGCAGTTGAGGTCATTCATTAGAGACTTCTCATTCTAATGAGCCAAGATGTACTTGAAGAAATAACACAACAGACTTAATATGGTTAATTGTTAAAATCTGTTAACTGGATTAGGAGGCCATTCCACTAGTTACAACCACTTTACAAGGAGAATATTTTATTCTTTTTGTACAGTATTTAATGTCTTACAAAGTACAAGTGTGTCATATAATGAATGGCCTAAAGACCTTCCAGGATTTGCCTGCACTAGAAAACTTGGTTGCTTTGAAGTATATGTTTCTTCCTAGCAGAGACACAAAAATGCCATTTTAGAAAAGTTTGTAATTATACAGCCAGGAACAGAAATAAAGTAATTTATGAGAGTTTTACAGAAGTACAAATTGTGTCCCATTGCACCAGCACAGTCTAAGTGTATTTGTTTGTATAGTAATGCCTACAAGTAGTATAAGTGTTGCTGTAAGATGTAAAACATACATCTCTCAGAGACTGATATGTCCATCTGCCTTGGCAAAACATGTCAGAGCAGGTTTCACACAATAATCTTATTTCTATTAAAAAAAAATTAAAGATCTTAAAGGTTTTTTAATAATTGATTTAATTTTTTAAAAAAAAAAATTTTGAACAAACTAAAAGCTGTGCTTTGAATAAATGTCTTTACTTAATATACTTTCAGCTGAGACTGTCAAATAAAGGTAACACACGTAAAACTCCCTGGAAGATTTATCCAGTGTATGTTGGTTAAACAATTAAATCAGTTCCAATACTGTCTACATCCAAAAGTCTCTATCACCTCTTAAGTAAACACCAAAGTCAAAGATCTACTTTTTCTGTAGTCCATCATATAACTTCAATTTTTGGAACCAAATATTCCCTTAAAAATCCCATGCCAGGAAAAAAACCAAACCAAACCAAACCCAAAAGGCAGTGAAGACTATTTCTATTTGTTAATTCTATTTTTTTTTTCATTTATTAAACTGTTTTTATCTCCACCCATGGGTTTTCTCACTTTTACCCTTTCAATTCTCTCCTCCCATCCTGCTGGGGGGTGAGTGAATGAGCAGCTGTGTTGTGCTGAGTTGCCAGCTGGGGTTAAACCATGACAGAAATCTATAGCTTTTCCTGACATAAATACCTCTACACAAACTTCACAAATATAGATCTTAAAAAATGTTATGAAGGAGTCAAAAATCCAAATAATAAAAGAAGTAATTTTGTTTCTCCACAGAAAACACATCAAAATCTACAGGCAAAGCTACATAATTCCTTTGGGTCTTATATGGAAAAGAATCCATAGCTGTAGTATTTTAAAAGAATGAGATCCTCCTGCTTTATGAATCCTTCTCTTTTTTTGAGTAAAGCAAATCAGGTGTGTAAGTGTTGGCTGCTCTACCTAGATCCATATAATGGATACAATAATTCACTGCGGTTCCAGTGACATGAGTACAGTTGTATGACTTAAAACTAAATGAAAAACTGGCCCTAGACCTTAAATCTAAATCTCGTTATTTCATCGCTCACCCTTTGCAATTTTCTTGTTTCCTTCTTCTGCATCTGTAAACTGTATTCAACACAAAACCTGACTGCCAATAAGCAAGACCCCCAGTGATGAATACAGAACTTCCTATTAGGTCTCACTGCATCCTATGCAGCACACAAGCTAGGTCAGTTTACCATGAAAGCAGGCAGCATGCTGCAGGTAATGGACGGCCTTCAGACTAGAAAAGGAACACAACAAACACTTTCAGTTATAATTTTGTTCCACATTTTAAATGTCAGGCACTTGAGGCCTATCGTCTTCTGGGTAAATGACAAAACTTCTGTTAACAGATTTAATAGATCAACGTTCTCACAGTGTTTAAGCCAGAGGGATGTCTGGTATCTATAAATGGTTGTGAGCTGTGGATTGCTCGGTCCTATCAAGATGAAGAGAGCTCTTGAAACATACAGATGTAGGATTTTAGGTCTTTGTGATACTTTGCAATTAAAGAAGTATGACATTTATGAATATTTATGTTTAGGAAGCAGCTGAGAGTCTTTGCAGGATCATAATTTTAGACCAAGCTATTCACATTGTATTCAAATCCCACTTAGATACAGAAGTCCTTTTGATAGATGAAGCCCCAAACCCTTTTGAGTTCCATGCCCTTTTGCAATTCTGTATTTGAGAAATCGCTAAAATAGCTACCATTTCATTCACACTGAGGATTTAAAATTCTAATAAATCAAGTCATCACAGTTTCATTGACCCTGAGTTTTCATTATTTAGTCCTGTGGCCACAGAACACCTAATATTTTTTTTTAAAAGTAATTGTTCCCTACATTGGCCAGAAACTTATCCTGAAAAATATGTCATTCTGATTACTCAGTTTTACTGTTTTCTTTCTCACTCAGATGAGAAATATTTTTTAAATAACACCCACAGCTTAATCCCCTGTTCTCTTTGCTGTAAAAGGTAGGCATAGGTCTTAATTTACAATGTTAAGATATTCATTCATGGTTCTAACATTATCAATGAGAAAACAGCTTGTCTTTGCATCTGTTACTCACTATGCTGATGCTTCCATTTCTAGAAAATATAATAAATTCTTCTCCTGAAGTATTTTGGTTGAATTATGTCATATTCAGAGAATTGTCAGTCTTCATTGCATTCAGCTGGATCTCAGAATATTGCAGAACCATTTCTAATAGAGCTAGTCAAATATTTTTTTCTCTGTTACTATTTTTTTAAACAGATTGCAGTTGTTTCTTGTTGACAGTCACAGCTTCATTTCCAAACATCCTCTGCAAATTCATGGGTATATTTTTCAAAAAAATCATTGAGAAAAATATGCAGCTACTTGCAAATACACTTTTATAAGAACTACTGAACAAGTAAGACAAATCTATTTTTTCATATAAATTCTCCGTTTCATTTTCCCAAGTCAACTAACTATGGATGCATTTTTACCATTGAAAAGAGAGATATTTAGTAGAAGTGTACATCTGCAATTTCAGTAAGTACAGCTAAAATAGCCACAGATTGAAAAATGTTTTAACTCAAAATCTGTAGATTTATAACTAGATTTGTAGTGAGAAATAATGGCAAAAAGCCATCCTTTGTCTGCAAAAACTGCTTCAAGGTTAGAGAAACATCTGCGCACATCGCAAGACAGGAGAGCTGAAGGTCAAAAGGTTAATTCTACTTACTACAATATATATTCTGCAACTAACTTGTAGCTGTGTGATCTGCAGAACTTGCACTTAATAACAAAGGCTTAAAGAGAAAGAAAAAAAAAATTTCCTTTTAATGATAGTTCAAATCACTGAGATTTACAGAAGGAAAGGAAGGCTAATATTGGGGGAAGGGCGTTGCTGTATTTTCATCTTGTTCTGTGTTGTCTTTATGTTCAGAGAAGGACAGGAGAGTGTTTGAAAGCATTTTTTCAAAAGAAATCAGAGGAAAAATAATGATGGGGAGGGTGAGCTTTTATCCTTTAAAAAGAAAACCTTCTACAAAAAGCTGCTACCCAAAGCCGAGAATGTACAAGAAGGTGAAAAGCAACACAATCCACTTACAAAGAAAGCTGTGGAAATAGCAAGTCTCCAACTATAAGCATCATTAATATAAAAAAAAAAAAAAAAAGTGTGGGCATGGGCCATTAAATATGCTATCATCTATTCAGTGAGCTTAATGTAAGGGTCTTTATCAATTTACTGCTTATTAATGATTTATAATGAAATGGCAGCTAGAAGTCACTCCTGGAGTAGACACACTGATGTGCTATGTTGCTTCTGCATACTGATTAAGTGAAAGAGTCAATTCAGAGAACAGTTTGCTAACTAATCTAAAGAATCCAGAACATGCTTCTGGTAATTTTGCAAAGAATAGCTGTCAGACTGCTCTTTCCTATTTCCAAATAGAGTAGATATACAAGACCCCATGCAGATCCCTTTTATTCTTCATCATCTTTCTTACGACTTGGGAAATGCCAAAGATAATACTTCAATATTTCCTACAATGGGTTCAATGCATGATTCAGATCATATGTCTATTACCACAGTATATGGAACATTACTTTTCTCATACTTTACACAGATTTAGATTAACAAAGCATAGCGACATTTGCACATCATGCTGAGATGTTCAGAAGCTCCAGCAGGGCCATCCAGCTGTGCATATATGTGTTTCATACTATGCTTGACAGACACTTAAACAGAGAAGGTTGGTTAGACCTCCGGTCACCACAACTGATAGCCTAATTTCAACGTAACTGGGATAACCAAATCCCTTTTGCCTTCTGCCTTGTCATTGTGGTATGATAAGATTGGCTTTTCTACTGATTACCCAGCAAGCAGCCATATGCCCAGGCCTGGATTTGCCTGCTTTTTTTTTTTTTCATTTGTTTGTTTACTTCAGTTCTTTTACCTTTGGTTGTGGGGTTTGTTTTTTGGTTGTTTTTGGTTTTTTGTTGTTTTGTGGTGGTTTTTTTTTTCCAAATTACTTGCTGTCTCTGGTCCTGTTGTGTCAAATGCCTAAGGCTAGCAGGGGAGCAGAAGCTTCAGGAATGATGGTAGTTGTACCATGACAAAATCTATTTTCAGATTTAAAATCTGACAGTGTTAGTAGTACTCAACATGAAGCAGACCCTTAATTTGAGATAGAATGCCATGATACAGTCCCTAATGAGGAATTAGTGATTAACGAGCCTAATCACAGCTTTCCCTAAATCATCATTGAGAAACAGAGATAAAAATGCCTGTACTACTGAGTCTCACCTTCTACTGCATTGTACCTTGTAGACACTTGCACTTGTGCAAAGACATCATGAAGAAAGGAGGATCCATTAGAGAAGAAAATATTTCTGTGGGGCACCAACAAATGACTGGCTAGAAGTTGATGCTTCCCTGAGCCATAATCTTCCCTCTTTCCGGAGCACACAGCGTAATATAGAAATTCGGTACCTTTCAAAGTAACATCTGAAAACAATTCTCTGTTTTATTCTCAAATTTAAAAGATTTATGCTTTCCTTAATTTTCTCAATAAAATTGCTTGTCTTCTGTGTGGGGTCTGTCACTCATTGGTGTATACTTTCTGGCTCTAATCCTGTTGAATTTGGCAGACATGAGGATAGGATAGAGCTTACAACATTGGCCTTCAATAGAAACATTCTTCTGCCTAGATTTTTAATCTGGCTTTGGCAATCTTACTTTTTCAGTTTCAGTTATGACTTTGAGAAGACAACATGGATCAAGCTGATTTGAAAATACTAACTGAAGAAAAAGAAACGTCATCCATAGCTGTGAAAATGGCAACTGGGGAGAGAAGACCTTTATTCCCCTTGTAGTATCTGTCTCTACATACCTGCAATGGTAATGCAAATGTAAAGAGAAGAAAAACTACAAAAGTTTAGAAATGTCTCATTTCCCTTTTTACTATGTAGTTGTGGAAGGCAATGGTTTATTTGTACACCTCTGTTCTAGTATAGCGTTCTGGTACAAAGCCTATAAGATGGAGAACTGCCATCTCCAAAACCGCCAGGAAGTTATACCTAGCCTTGTGAATAAAAATGGCTTAAATTTCTCAGAATGATGCCAAATGACAGTTATATGTCCAGTTCAATGGCTGTACAAACTCAGTAACTTCATAACTCTCAGTGCCATTGTTGCAAACTTATCTGGAGTGCAGGCTGGCTGTGAATCCCATCTATCTCCATAATACCTAACACTGAAACTTTCAAAAGTTTTGTCTGCACAGCATGTGAAGTTGCTGAGGATAGTGGTCAAAATAAGTCATTCTGTTCCTAGTCTGTTTACACTGTAGAGAGGTTTTCACATAAACCTACAAGGAGATAGAACATGCCTGAGTTTTTCTTCCTGGAAACCTCAGAGCTTGTATAATAAAGGTATGTGAATATTTCTTCCTCAGTGTTTAGTTTTAGTAAATTTTGGCTATTTAAAAACCAATAACAATGCCTAATTTTCCTATTCCAGAGATGTCCTGTCAATATAAACATCCTAAATGATACAGAATTTCTTTCCTGCTTTGTACAATGCTGCACGAAAAAATATTTCTCTGACTGCTAAACATGCCTGCCATTAAAACTTTCAATAAAGTCAGAAGTTTAAAATTATTTTCTGGTCATATATTCATTTTCTGTAAATCCTTGCAAGTACAAAATGCAATATTTAGTCTCCTTCTAGCTTCCCTTATATATTTAGTGCCATACTAAGCCACACATCACTGGCTCCTGTAATAAGAAGGTCAGTCGAAAGCTAAATTACAAAGTGAATTCCACCCAGTATTTTGCCAATTAATTTCCATGTGGTCATCATCATGATCTGTAATTTAAAAGACAATGGAGAACACTTTTTCCTTTTGCTCCTGAGAATATTCAGGCAACCAGGTGATCATCAGATTTAATTGGAAACAAGGATATGTCAAAACGTTGTCTAGAAGGAGTTAAAGGATCCTAGCAGGTCAGTGAAAATGCCACTGGCTATGACAGATGAAAGGCCTTTGGGCACATGCCCATGTAAGATCAAACACCTTTTCTGTCTGACTGGTACTAGATCAACAAAATATCTGCCGACTGTGGGGATCACAGAGGGGAATAATTTCTTTTCCTTTTCACTGTGTATTATTCAGTTCAATACAGCTTGAAAAATGTCAGTGACACCCCCTGTAATCATTTGTTTGTGTATTTATCGAGATCTATGTTGAGAGGTGGATGACAGCACCTATTGCTTATTGTTTAACTTTTATTTCATTGTGCTGTGAAGAGATAACAGAATCCCCAGCTGCAGCTCCATATGTAACTGGTATAGAGCTTGAAACAGGTTTATTTATAAAAAAGTGTGTTCAGAAAAAAAATATGGTTTAATGAATATGGTGACTTTTTCTCCTGATTCACTACTCTGAAAAGGACTGTTCCAGAAACACAGACACACCAGGGTTATTTTATTATTTCCCCTGCACCTGGAATAGCTATTCTTTGAGCTCATCAGGAAGGTTATTTAGGCTTACTCAGGTGTCTCTCTGACCAGTCATTGAAAATACATCTATTCATAACCTTACACCAGAATAAGTCGGGACAGCACAGAGATCATTTGGCTGACAAAAACCCAAGATAGCCTGACCATGTAGCTTAACACGTCACAATATGGACTCACCAATTGGAAGTCTTCCATATTTTTGAGGATAAAAAGATCCTAGAAGCATTTATTAGGGTTCTTTTTTTCTTTCTTTGAGTATTTTTTTTATTTAATAAAAGTGGATATAAAGTATTAAAATATCAGCAGGAATCATCCTTTCTCATAAATGTAAGACTGCTTTTATATATATAATATTCTGCAATGTCTCTCACACACTTGCTTGTGGGGTTTCTTTTCAATTTTCTGGCTATGCCTAGATATGGTACCTAGGAATGTCATCCACACAGGCACAGAACTGCAAATATGAAAATTTCCTTCTTTGCTTTCCTCCTGCTATGGTTTTCACAGAAAATAACTCTGAAGATATTCTACACATACTCTGATAAATGCCTGATTTGAATGCTGGAATGCAGAACACCAGAGCATGCCCACCATTACGCACTTTAGTAGGAAAGTAAAGACAAAATCTTTCCTACAGCTGTCATTACTCAGCCCTTTTTATTCAGTAACTGAAGTCATGATAAGGAAAGAGTGTATGTATTTTAGTTCTATTTAATGTCACTTTGCATTCCACTGCCCTCTTCCAGTTTCTAGGGAGGCATTAAAATAAGACATTCTGAAGGTGAGTGCATAACTGGAACTACTGGAAATATGAGGAAAGTGACTGGTGAATGGTATGGCATCATGGGATGACACCTGTGCAAAAAGACTACTCACATAAGTGAAACCTTCACCACATCTTCCTGATTGGAAAACAGAGCTATACATGAACTTTGTTACGTAATTCTTTTTAATCTTACACTAATATAACATAGAAGAGGCAGGAGACCAGAACACGTTAAAAAATCACTTAGTAATTAGTGACTGGCCAAAGAGATAGACAGCTACATATTTAGTAAGTCCTTCAAGTCTTAAACTGACACTCAGATTTAGAAAACAATAAGTAATTAAAAAATTGCTACTTGATCAGGTGAATTGACATGATTGTGAGATAGCATAGAACACTGAGGTAAGGTGAAACTCCTGCATGTAAAGACTGGGTTGACAGACAGGACAAGGACACATCCACCAGATAGAGTATCCTACTACACTGAGTTAATGTTGCTGGTCCAAACTGGACTGGAGGGGCAGGGGCCTTGATTGATGTGTGGTGTGTGGAGGCTGTATGTTGCAGAAAGGTTTATATTATATGTCACTGAATGGTGTGGTTCTGTTCTTGCGGCCACCCTACCCCAGCTCTCTCAGAGCATGTGGTGGCACCATACAAGAAAATAATTGATTTTCAGTATTTCACATGAATGGAGAAGAGATCCTAATTCAAGATGACCCTTTTCATTAAAATATGTTTTTCAGATATATTTATATGAAGATGTATTTGATTTTTTCATTCTAGACTTTAATATACTCAACAGTTTTGATTGATGCAATTACCAGTGCGTCAATGCTTTTATATACTTGATCTCATTCCTTGTTTCCTTACTGTGCTGATTTTGCCTGGGGTGGAGTTAATTTTATCATAATAGCTAGTATGGGGCTATGTCTTGGATTTGTGCTGGAAACAGTGTTGACAATACAGGGATATTTTAGTCATTGCTGAGCAGTGTTTACACAGCATTTTCTGTGTCTCACACCACCCCACCAGCAAGTAGGTTTGGGGTGCACAAGAATTTGGGAGAGGACAGCTGACCCCAACTGACCAAGGAGATATTTCATACCACATGACATCGTGCTCAGCATATAAAGCTGGGGGAAGAAGAAGAAAGGGGGGACGTTTGGAGTGATGGCTTTTGTCTTCTCAAGGAACCATTACACATGATGCAGCCCTGCTTTCCTGGAGATGACTGAACACCTGCCTGCCCATGGGAAGTGGTCAATGAATTCCTTGTTTTGCTTTGCTTGCATGCATGGCTTTTGCTTTACCTATGAAACTATCTTTATCTCAACCCATGAGCTTTCTCACTTTTACTCTTCCGATTCTCTCCCCCATCCCAATAGAGAGGAATAAGCAAGTGGCTGTGTGGTGCTTAGTTGCCAGCTGGGGTTAAACTGCTTACAATCTCACAAAGCCTGGGATATTTTAAAGACAGAAACTTCACCTTTTCATTGTTATTCACATAAAGCAGATTGACTTCCTATTTTCTCTATTTTCAGTTACTGTTTTCTTTCTGTAATTCAGGAAGGGAATTCTGGATGAATGAAAAGTAATGTAAACCTTGAACCTGAGGGTCTGGGACAAGGAATTCATTCCACTACAATGGAATGAATGTGGAAGTGGGCCAGTAGAAAAGAACGCTTCACAGAGACTGAAAATAAAATTAAAAGGGCAAGGAGAGGGACAGAAGCATATGAATAAAATTCAAATCTGGATGGAAGAGTAAGGGTGGGCCCTTTTTCCAATATTTATTTTCGTCTTTGAAGACTGACTAGATGTTAATAGCTAAGGACCTAAAGTCATCAAAACATGAGGGGTTTGTGTCTACATATGTGTGTGAATATTTATATTTACAAAGAGGCTTTCATTAAGTTCTCTAGACAAAACAGCTATACTCTCTATAAATGTATAGAAATGTATCCCTTCATAGAACCATAGAATCATAGAATCATAGAATGTTTTGGGTTGGAAGGGACCCCTAGAGGTCATCTAGTCCAACCCCCTGTAGTGAGCAGGGACACTGCTAACTAGATCAGGTTGCTCAGAGCCCCGTCCCACCTGGCCTTGAATGCTTCCAGGGGTGAGGCCTCCACCGCCTCTCTGGGCAACCCGTTCCAGTGTTTCACCACCCTCATTGTAAAGAATTTCTTCCCTATATCTAGTCTAAAACTACCCTGGTTTAGTTTAAAACCATTACCCCTTGTCCTGTCACAGCTGGCCCTTCTAAAAAGATTTTCCCCATCTTTCCGGGCCAGCTCCGCACGTCCCCTTAGTCCGAACTCAGCCCAGCCGGGGCCCCCCAGCCGGCCCCCCCAACCAAGCTGAGAGGCTCCCCTGCCAGCACAAGCCCCCCCGGCCACCGCACTCCGGCGGCGGGCCGGGCTCCGGGCTGGGGCCCAGCTCTGCCAGCATGGCGCGGCACGCCCGGCCCAGCCCAGGCCCGGGGCAGCGCTTCCCAGTTGATATAGACTTCAACTCTCCTTGTTTCGGCTGGGATAGAGTTAATTTTCTTCATAGTAGTTAGCATAGTGCTGTGTTTTGGTTTTAGTACTACAAGAATGTTGATAACACACTAATGTTTTTAGTTGTTGCTAAGTAGTGCTGAGACTACTCAAGGACTTTTTTTGCTTTTCCTGCTTGGCCAGGTGCATAACAAGCTGGGAGGGAGCACAGCTAGGACAGCTAACCCAAACTGACCAAAGAGCTATTCCATACCATATAATGTCATGCTTGGGGGAGTTAGTCGGTCAGCTCGGGGGGAGAGTGATGGCAGCTCAGGGAGAGTGATCGGGGCTCGGGGAGTTATCGTGGCTCAGGACAGGCTGGGCATTGGTCAGCAGGTGGTGAGCAATTGCATTGTGCATCATTTCTTTTATATATGCTGTATATTCCCTTACCATTATTATTATTACTATTGTTATTCTTCTCTCTTCTTAAACTGTCTGTATATCAACACATGGTTTTGTTTTGGTTTTTTTTTCCCAATTCTCTTCCACATCCCACTGAGGGAGGGGGGGAGTGAGCGACCGGCTGCGTGGTGTTTAGTTGCCAGCCGGGTTAAACCCCAACAGTCCTATGCTAGCTACCATGAAGAAAATTAACTCTATCCCAGCCGAAACCAGGACATCAACTCACCAGTACTTTCTTATTCACCAACTTTGCATTTAAATATAGTGTTTGTTCATTAATACATGGGTATAAGGTGGCTATGAGCAACTTTGTAAGGAAATTAGAAAGCATTCAACCCCTAAAAGAATGAGTTTCTACATAAGTAATGCTGCTTGTGAATAACTACTTTGATACATAGTAAGTTTGTAAATTTATATGACAAGAAAGTATGTTATAAAAACAGTCTGCCAGCAGTTACCCAGAAAGTCCTAGGCTTTCTTATGATTCTAAATATACTTTAATAAAGAAATTACCTTTTTTTTTTTAATGCAGGGGTTTTTTTTTCTATTGGTAGCACTCTACTTATGTTTAAATAAATTTATGCAGGACAATGAAATATGTATTTGAAATGTAATGTTTTAGTATGACATTAATTGTATTCTATTTTTTCCCCACAAAAAGTAAAATATCTTAAATCTAAAAGCGTGATAACTTACTATGGGTATTCATCTCATAAGTAATGTTCAATACAATAGCAAAGACGCTTCTTTTGTCTAGTCTAAACCTGAGATTTCTTCATATGTATAAGTCTCAGTATCTTATGCAAAAATATTACTATACTGATGCACATTTATATTTCATGGCCTGCCTTTCTCTATTTTAGCTTCTTTGTTTACTAGACTTTGATATCAGAGAGGACTGGAAATTTCCTTTGAGTGTATTGGCCCTACCACAAGTGTTTTAAAAGATAAATATGCTTTACATTTACATTTCTGAATAAAACATTTTGGGTTATGTTCTTTCACTCTTGGCTTTCACAGGTATCTGTTATTCTATTTTATGTCTTTAAAAGAAAAATAGTTCTACTTTCTCTTCATCTGTTTAATTTATTCAAACTCTATCCTCTATAAGCTATTGGTTTCCCTCTCAAATAAATGTTTCAAATTTCTCCCTTTTAGCTGTGCCATTATATTTTTTACATGCCAGAATGTCCCATAGCTAAACTTCTATCTCTAATCATGTATTTTCAATATACAATTTTATTTAACATGTCGTCTCATCAGTTTATTTTCCTTATAAGGTACAATTTTTTTGACTACATGTTGGGTCTACAACAGTTTGTTTTCCTATAAGGATAAAAACCCGAACATCATACAGATAGTATAAATATGTTTTTTGCATTGTTCGAATAAAAACCAAACCATCAACAGGTCATAATTGCTAGTTTTCTTTGCAATGGTTTGAATCCATATACTTAAGCTTCTTTGGTTCCAGGACTGTGTCTGAGGTGATGAAAGCTTGGTTCACAAGTGATCTCATGAATTTATAAAGATTACATTTTAAAAATGTCTCAATTTTCCACCATTATCTGTTTTTCTGTCATGAACCTTTTATGCTGCTGACCCGTATGCACAGGCCATTATTCAGAAGGACCATATTTCTCACCGCAAGAGTTTTCCCAAACAGGCATTTAATGCCACAAGGCTGTGTGAAGGTAGCAGGCTTTTAAGAACTTCAAAAGGACTTTTTCCTCTGAAACCAGTTTGCCTTTCACAACTGCAAGAGATGTTAAATCTATAGAGCCTGTACATCATATACAGTCCACTGGGAGGAGGAACTAAGTTACCTAGGAGTCCCTGGGTAATCTGCTGGCCAGAGAGGAGGGTCTCCATTGCCAGAACTGTTCATAAGGTTTTCTGTGTGTCCTTTTATGGGTCTGAGAAGTACCTCCATGCAGAAAACATTAGATGTCATGCCAGCATGACCCTGGGTCACCCTCACACATAGAAGGGAACATAGTGTGGAATCTGCTGTGTTACAGAGAAGGGGTTGTGGTATGTACTCTGTCAAGAGAAGCAGGTTTATAGTGTAATCAGTCAGAAATATCTCTGTAATCATCTGATAGGATTATCATCACTTCATGAAGGAATACATAGCTATTATATCAGTGTGGATGAAACTTGTATTGGTTAAGACTTTTCAAAGATCATTTGCAAAATCTAGGACCCAGCTAGAGTCCAGTGTTACAGAGTAAATGGCAATTATTCCTCATTAAAGTAATACTTACAAAATTGATATAATTTTGCCAGGATATATTCCCAATATGAAGAATATATGAAGAAAATACTACTACAATGGCAGAAACTCATGAGTTTTCTCTGGGAGGTTTGAAAAGGAAAAAAATAATCTAACAGGGATAAATGTGACCTCAGTTACTCCACATACATAATTTTAGGCTTATCTGAAACATTTTTTTCCCTTCTTCCATGGTTCTTTCAGCCTGTGGGAGCAGAGTGAGTGGTGACGAGTCAAAGGAACTGCTTTCTGAAGTCTAGGCTGAAAGCCATAGAATAGATCATGTATTCTCCAGACAGGGTCATATCAGAAGTCATTTTACCAAGCAGGCTGTATTATTATGCCCAGTTGGCTGCATGGTTTATTTCTTTCAGCTATCTTTGACAAAGAGGACACAAAATGGATTACAGCAACTTTAATTCCTCATGTAAAGTGAAAACCTGGTTTTGTCTGCAAATGATAATATTTTACATAAATATGTCCAATTTATTCACATCACTTTAGGTTTGATCTTATAGTATGGTGGAGAAAGGCATTGTTGTGTGTAGCGAGTACAATATTTATTTTACCTACCTAGCTGTACAAGTGATATGGTAGTTTCCTTGCACGCTCAGGTGATCAAAACAGACAAACATATTTGTTTTGGAAATCTTTTAAAAATGTAATATTTAATCACGTGATCCTTATTCCACTGTTGTGTGTTACACTGCCTGTGAATAACTGTCCTCTGTTGAATATATGTGTAAGTGTAAAGTACATAGTCATTAGCATTCTGTCATATGCCCCATGGACAACTATCCAGACATGATTTCTGCATATAGATTCCTTCAGTTTTGCCTAATTAGGAAGAATCATCCATGACCATCTGTTTGCCTCTATACCCAAGTCCTACAGTCCAAAGCAGGACTTGGATCCTTATCAAGTCAAAATTCAATCAGCAATTGCTTATCTTGTATGCCAACAAAGCTATTAATGCTCAAGGTAAATTAACCTCTTCCCTCCCTTTCCAATTCATGGCTAAGAAGATGCTTTAGACTCAGAGTGTCTAAGTCTTCGGGAGCGGGATGTGAGTAGCACTGAATTAAAAGTTTCCTGTTGTCTTTTTTTGCTTAAAGAACTTTACTCTGGGGAAGTAGACACAATAAAAGACTTATGTCACCTTCCTCCCATCACACATTGTATAAAAGGAAGTTGTCACCTCTTCTTTAGGGCTTTTGTTTGGTTTGGGGTTTTTTTGGGGGGGGGAGGTTGTTTGTTTGTTTTTAAATAAGGTAATTGTAACTACTAATTGGCAGGGGTCCATTCATGTGTTAGATTAAGATGTGTACCAGACCAAGCTAGTCAGTGAACTTGACCACTACACTTTCTTGTTTACAAATACAGGTAGTGGCTAGCACACAGCTGATTAGGCTAGGGTATACATAGAATTGTTTCCATAATTACATAAGTTATTATATTTCAAAAAACTCTGATGAGTTTTAGGGTTACATGTTGCTTGATAAATAGATTGGCATGGCCATTTCCTATTGAGACCTGAAAAGCTGCAGCTTGGTTAGTTTTATTAGACATATAAAACATGTTGTTATTTCTCTTTCTTGCTAGGATAATTAACTTCTGGAAACATGTTTAAAGTGTATTCCCACTGATCTGTTCATCTAAAGCTATGGAGATGTAACACATTTTGTCTTATAATTGCATATTTTTAGTAGTCTTGATGATTGGCCTGGGATCCATATCACAGCTAGAAAGGCAAGGAAAAAACCTGCAAAGGTAGATGAGGTTATTCTAGTTTTGTGTATTGTCTGAGGTTATTGGTCTGAATTAAACTTGCATTTGTTTGAATATCTGCTCTCATTTTTAACACAGCTTTTCTATCTGATTTTTGTCACTTGAATTATTTTGTGGCACAAATTCTCAGCTGATATAGATTGATAGAGTTGATTTCTGTGATGCTTCTATTTACTCTACCTGAGAATCGGCTTTTGTTGCCAAGGGGCTACTTAAAAGTCTCTCCAGTCAAAACTGAGGAGGTTTCCATACATGTGTATAATGGAATTCCAACTTTTTCTGTTATCCTTAAAATGTCAAATCAATATCCTTATGGAACAGCAGCAGAAGTACAGTTGTTAGAAAGGAGTATAAAAATATTTAAATGTGTAATGAATATACCTTTAAAGTGTTGTAAACCATGGTCTGATTTGCACATTATTGGAAATACTTTAGCAGGAACCACCTAAAACAATGGAAGATGAGCATTACAAGAAGCAGTGCAAGTGCACCTGCGACCCAACCTGAGCTGGCTTTGATGCCAAATAACTCCATGCAACATACCACATCTCATCTCCTAAGTAACTGCCATAGCAGATGGACCCCAAAGTTATAGACTAAATTAAGTCAATGGGTATCTTATGGACATTTTATGGACATTTTGCAGGTGTGGTCCAAGGCTGAGGGAATCATATCTGTGTTTATATCAAAGGAAGAGAAGGAAGGAGGATTTTAATGAGATTGTATTGGATAGTGTGGGATCTCTGCATGACATAAATTGTAAGGTTAGACATTATAAGGACATTATCCTTTGGCTAGGATAGAGTTAGTTTTTTTCAAAGTAGCTTGTCTGGGTCTATGTTTTGATTTGTGACCAAAACAGTGTTGATAACACAGTAATATTTAGATGTTGCTGACCAGTGCTTATACAGTATCAAACAAGTCCTTTTCTTTTTCTCAAACTACCCCTCCAGTGAGTAGGCCGGGGGTGCACAAGAATCTGGGAGGGAACACAGTTGGCACAGCTGACCCCAACTGACCAAAGGAATATCCCATACCATATGAAGTTGTGCTCAGCAATGAAAGCTCAGGGAAAGAAGAAAGAAGACAGGACATTCAGGGTTAAAATGCTTATCTTCCCAAGTAACTGTCACACGTGAAGAATCCCTGCTTTCCTGGAAATGGCTAAACATCATAGAATCATAGAATCATAGAATGTTTTGGGTTGGAAGGGACCCCTAGAGGTCATCTAGTCCAACCCCCCTGCAGTCAGCAGGGACACCACTAACTAGATCAGGTTGCTCAGAGCCCCGTCCCACCTGGCCTTGAATGTTTCCAGGGATGGGGCCTCCACTACCTCTCCGGGAAACCTGTTCCAGTGTTTCACCACCCTCGTTGTAAAGAATTTCCTCCTTATATCTAGTCTAAACCTACCCTGCTTCAGTTTAAAACCATTACCCCTTGTCCTGTCACAGCTGGCCCTACTAAAAAGATTTTCCCCATCTTTCCTGTAGGCCCCCTTTAGGTACTGAAAGGCCGTAATCAGGTCTCCCCGCAGCCTTCTCTTCTCCAGGCTGAACAAGCCCAACTCCCTCAGCCTGTCCTCATAGGAGAGGTGCTCCAGCCCTCGGATCATTTTTGTAGCCCTCCTCTGGACCCGCTCCAACAGTTCCATGTCCTTCTTGTGCTGAGGGCTCCAGAGATGGACGCAGTACTCTAGGTGAGGTCTCAGTAGAGCAGAGTAGAGGGGCAGAATCACCTCCCTCGACCTGCTGGCCACGCTTCTCCCCATGCAGCCCAGGGTACGGTTGGCCTTCTGGGCCGCCAGCACACATTGCCGGCTCACGTCCAGCTTTTCATCCACCAGCACGCCCAAGTCCCTCTCGGCAGGGCTGCTCTCGATCCTTTCTTCCCCCAGCCTGTACTGATACTGGGGGTTACCCTGACCCAGGTGCAGGACCTTGCACTTGGCCTTGTTGAACCTCATGAGGTTCACACAGGCCCACCTCTCCAGACTGTCCAGGTCTCTCTGGATGACATCCCGTCCTTCTGGTGTGTCAATCGCACCACTCAGTTTGGTGTCGTCCGCAAACTTGCTGAGAATGCATTTGATCTGACTGCTGATGGGAAGTAGTCAATGAATTCTTTTGTTTGGTTGGTTTTTTTTTTCTTGCATGCACAGCTTTTTCTTTACCTATTAAACTGTGTCTATCTCAACCCACAACTTTCTTCACTTTTACTCTCCCAATTCTCTCCCCCATCCCACAGTGGGCCAGTGAGTTAGTAGCTGTGTGGGGCTGAGCTGCCTACCAGTGTTAAACTACAACAAAATTTTATCAGTTATTTATGTGGAAAAGCAAAAACTTGAAACACTTACTAAATATTGAGAACTGGAAAGGAAATATGAGACTGAGAAGGGACAGGATCAAGTCTTCTCCCAAGTAATTGACTTAATTGGTCAGATTCTCAGGTTTTAAAGAATGCTCTCACATTTCACTTGCAAAAATGTTTCTAGTTTTCTAGGGGTTTTCTTTTATTTGCATTATGTACATAATAACTCTTCATTATGATTAAAAAATACCAAGAGTCGAAATAGTAATGTGAAATATAAAATCACTGAAATCCAGCATAATTCCAAATTATGCATGAATGAAGGAAAACCACTTGCTTTTATACCTGAAAAACTGGCAGTTGATTAGATATTTTATGTTTTGCTGAGCTGGGTGCTCACTTTTTTTTCGACAAAATAGTCTACATATTATATGAGAGAATCAACAGCAGAGTTTGATTTAAGAGCCTGAAGAGAGCAGTTTACATCAAATTGAGGCAAACAGCACAGATGCTTACAGCCAGTGCATATTGTTGACAGTGCTCATCTCAAAACAACATACCACAATAACCAGAGGTTATCTTGCAGATAAAGTGGGAAATACAGGAACCAACAAGAAATATGACACAGAAGATTTCACTGCTCAGAGGCTGCAAGCTGAGAACTTCTTATGGTTAGAGACATTATAGACAATTTGACCTTGCCTCTAGGTCCCAAAATTTTCATATTTCTTATATGTCATTCCCTGTTCTTAACATTCAGCTTTGGTAGTGCTCACTGTTTAGCTGCTATGCCTGTATGTCTTTTTTCAGTGCATTTTTCTTAAAATATGTGATTATATAGCACTTGCTGCTAAACAAGTTGGGCATTTTATTCACAGATGGCTCTTTCTTACTGCTGCAGCTTATCATTACTCTAAAGATTTCACAGTTTTTCATTTTGCTGCTAAGATATCAATGCAAAGTAAGTTTTGAAAGGTTATGTTTTTGTTAATAACAGTTTTTACCAGGCCAACAGATACTAATTCATACAAATTTTCACTAACACATTTTATTTTTTGGGGAAGGGGGACAATTGTTCAGTGGTCATATGCGTGCTCCTAGAGATCTGGGATAAAACAGAGAATAGATGAATTTGGAACTGGTCCTATCTGGACACTAAAGCAACGCTGGTCTGCTAAAGTGCTTTCCTCTAATTTGTTGTTGATTTTATGGAAGCTAACCTTTTTTAAAAGTCTGGGTCCAGTTGTGGCATTTTGCCACTTCTGATTATGTAGTCATTACTGTACAGATAAATTAATATCCCTTTTGAACTAAAATAGCATTTGTACTTTTTCATAATCATCCAAGGCAGTGGAATTACTGTCTGAAATTTGAGTTTCATTTGCATACATCTATTCCATTGAGTAAGATAAGATTTCTGAGAGTATTTAAGCACCCAGCTTCCATGATAGCAGTGGGTATTAGACACCTAGGCATATTTATAAGCCTGCTTCAAAATTAAATAGAAGAATTAAGGAATAAACTCAAAAGATATGGAAGACAGTTACTGGAACATCTGTTGGATCTCAAAGGTATAATTGTGACACATGCCACATGTCATCTTCAGTGACTATTTCCCACCAGCACTGAAAATTAAGAGAACTGGAAGATGTCCATATGTCAACCAGAGCAAAACAGAGAGTCCTGAGCAGTAATAAACATACTCTAATTTTATCCAGTTTGGGGAAGAGTTTGTACACTGTTTATACGGGAGGATAAACAATCTATATTTTGTATTTTGGAATTTCAGAGTACTGTTATAATAGATGACACTACCAATTTCCTCAAAGAAGATGTGTTTATAAGAACACAAAATAATAGCACCTGTATTAGGATCATTCTTCAAATAAGCTTGAAGGAGAAAAAAGGAGTTCATCAAAATTTAGACAACTTCTAAACTATTTTCAAAACTAATATTTCCTTAATAAGTCCAATCTACTAAGGAAACAGGGAGAGCCTTGCTTTATACCTGAAGTAACATTGGAAGTGACCCAGTCCCATGAAGAAAGGTAGGTGAATACATAGACTGAGTACCACCAATACCAATGCCAAAAAAGGACACTGTAAAATCCTTTCTCCACACACACAAGCTAGATAATTTCTCCTGAAAATTAGAATTAAAAATATTCAGAAAAGAATAATCATCTTTACCTTAAGAAGGTAGTGAAAAAACATTTTTCCTCCTACTTCCTTTGAATGTGACATTCGAGTGTTGTGTAAATAAATCTCAAAAGTATTGAGCTTTTTTCAGGTTTAAATATATCTAACTTCAGCCTCTGGGCACTGAATTCTGTGCTTTTGTCAATGAGTAGAAAGTTCTTTGTTATGAAATATTTTCTTCCTGTAAATGTGCATGTAGTGGTCTTCTCTCATACTGCTCTTAGATAGAGGTAATTGTTTTCCAGAAGCCTCAGTTATCCATCTTGTTTGCCAGATCTGAACTACAGTGCTTCCAATATGGATATATCCACAAGAAATTTTTTATTCTACAAAAAGAATTTTAGATTCTATATATTCGTCTTCTGAAAATATTCAGAAAATGAACATGACTATTTTTCAGGGCTGTCATCTAAAGGTAATCACCTAAAAACTACTCTAGATCCCTACTGTGAAAGACTGATTGAAACTTTATTGAAGTCAGCTTAAACCATACCATCAGCTTCACTGGGGTTTAATATACTCCTTACATACTTGGCTTCAAATCAATAAACCAGGAGTGTTTAATGTTTTCAAAATCCTACAGTCCTGTATCTGCCACCATTCAGCTGTTTAACTTCAAGCAGGCCAGTTACCCATTGAATCTGCTGATTCATGAATTTATAAACAACCATGTGCACAAGTATTTCAGCAGCAGTATATATATACATATCTAAGTATTTCACAGATATTAAGGCTAGCAGCCCTCATCAATTGCAAAACATTACTGTAATTATCATTACTGCATAAAACAAATTTAAAGAAAGGTTCTGTTGAAAAGGGCAAACAAAACAACATAGCTGGTGAGTTACCTTTTTAATAGCCTGATGGCATCTTGATATGTTATTTTGAAGAAATGATTATTTTTTTACCAGAATTTATGGGCATTCTAAAAAAAAAAATACTGCTTCAAATTCAACATGTTTTTTATTGTAACAAACAGCAGTTATTTGATACTTTCCCTTAACTCTCTTAAGAAACATATATTACTAAAGACCTTCTTAAATATTCCCATTAACTGATGTATTTTAACAACAATTACTTTAAGTAGGAAGCCTGCATTGTGGAGTGATGGCTTTTTATTCATTTTTACTACAGTTCAGTTTTAAAGTGCATGATGCTTTTGGTTCATCCAATCTGCACAGTGAAACTATTTTCAGAAACTTCAGGCATTCATTTATTCATGTCCCCCCTGGACATAGCAGTTAACAAGTCCTGCTTATTTTGATGCAGCTAATAAGAACTGATTTGATGATAGCACAGGTCCAAGTGAAACGAAGTCATTCATTAGACAGTTTGTGATGAGTAAAAATAACACCTCAGCAGTACCATCTGGGTTCTCACAATTAAATGTAACCTTTAACAAATTTAAATTTTTTCAACATCAAATTGTCCTGCAATTCTTAGATATCTTACAATACTTAATTAATACTCTGTTCTATATTTTTTCACCTACACCTCAATATTAAAATTCTTGCACTTGTGTTTTCTCCAATTGTAACATTCCTATTATAACTATTTTTGAGATTTCTGCCTAAACTTAACCACTTTATTTTAAAAATGAAGTAACCCCAAAACTGTCCAGGAGACACTCCAGGGTAAGCATCCAAGCAGAAAGTGCTAGAAAGTATTAAAAGAAAAATTATAACAACACTGATAAAATATCCCTGTACATATTTTCATAAACACTTGAGAATAGATGGAGTGGAGGAAGCCAAAGATCTATAATGTTTATACCCATCTCTAAAGATAGCTATAAAATTTCTGTGTAAAATATAAAGGACAATCCTTTCTCAAAATCCAACAATTCACAACTCAGGAACATCATGAGCCAGATAAGTTGTCTTTGGATCTTTCTTTCATTAATCTGATTCCTTTCTTAAACCACTGTAAACTTTCACCATACTTAATATTCTGCAGCAAAGAGGCCCAGAGTTTAATCACATTATGTGAAAAAAACTTTTTTTTTTTTTTTGGTTGGTTGTTTTTCATCTGTTTACCTAGTCATTTCCAGTATGAAGGTGTTCAAAATCTTCAATCATCTTTGCTGCTTTTTCTGAAATTTTCCCATTCTACTATATCCTTTTCAAGATATCAGAACCAGGACTGCATAAAATACTGAACATGCAAGCATGAGAGGGACTTATGAAGTGATACAATTCTTGGGGATTTGGCTTAGTGGCTTCTGTATGCTTGTGTTTTGAGGGAAGGGCATTTGCTGTTATCTTTTTTTTAAACTATTTCTAGCATTTAATTTCCTTTTTTTTTTTCTTTTTTTTTTTTTTTTCTCTTCTTTCCAGATCACTAGTGACTTCAGATAAGCTATTTCCATGGAATAAAATAACCCCACCCTCTCATCTTGGATAGTTATGGTCATCTCAGATCCCATAACTGTAAATTAATCAGGACTTTTCTGTGTTTGTGATTTTGCACTTAACAGAATTAATTACATTGCCTTATCACTCACCCTTGTGCTTTTTCCACAGTCAGCCCTCCTCTTTATTGTACTGAGTAACTTACTGATATAAGCAGATTTGAACAACTCACTACCTATGCCCTTTTCCATGTTTTGTAAGAATATGTACAGGAGCACGGTGTCTAGCACAGATTCCTGAGCACTCTATGTGTCAACCTCTGAGGTAAAAGTCAGTCACCAGGTCTTGCCTTGCCTTGTTTTGGCTTACTTTGCCTTGTCTTCCCTTTCCTCTCCCTCATGCCCTTTTCTCTTCCCCTTCCCTTTCCCCTTCCTCTTTCCTTTCATTTTTCCATTCAAGGGCACCTCTCTTGTCCTTTACTTGCTTAGCTTCTTCAAGGACATTGGTGAGGAGCTATGTTTAATCTCTATGTGGAATGAAAATAGATTATAGCCACCTAGATCTTCTTTACCCGCATGCTTGTCTTGAAGCGATCTAGTAACATTGTAAGGCATGATTTCCATGTAGAAAAGTTGTGGTTATTTTTCCTCAATATACAATATTTATCCAGCCTTCTACTGATTTTATCCTTCATCAGGTACAGCTCTCCACTATCGAGGTTTGCATTTTCCAAGATATTTCTAGGAACAAATTTTGTAACAGTCATCATATTCTCTAACTTTCAGGCATCTGGGACAAAGTGACCTTTAAGCAAGAGGTTACAAAACACATTTAGTAGATTAGCTATTTAATCCCTGAGCTCCATTTTTTCTTTTTCTCACAGGGCATATCTAGAGGGCTAGAACAGAATCTGCAATCTCAAGGAACTTCTGATTATTTCCCTGTATCTACTGCTTCGGTTAATACTCACCAAGGATAACTACGTTGTTACCAAGCTGCTGAACTCTTAGTAGCATAGAATAGAGTATGAATGGTGAAGCATTGGCCAATACAGACCATTTAAAACATTAGACCACAGAAACCAAATAGCTGAATGCTTCAGTTACTTGCATTCTGGGTAACTGCATGGAAATAAAAGAAAATGAAACAAACAAAACAAAACAAATCAAACCACCAAAACAAAACAAAACAGCAGCTGCAATCTCTCTATTCTTCCTCTAAATCCATTATCTTCATAAGTCTGGAAAAAATTAGAAGCTAACAAAAATAGGTATCTGAATGGCAGCTTCTCCCCCTGAAACAGACCTTTAAATGTTTATAGTCAGAAAAGTAAAGAGAATAGATTAATTTGATTGTATTTTTCAAAGTTCTGTGAAAAAAAAAGATAAATCATGGACTTCTTTTGAGTTTGGTTTTAGAATTGCCAAAGGTTTGGGAAATTCAAAATTTGAGCCATGTATAAAATGTGCAGGAAGGAACAGCTTTTTGCAGAAATAAGTTGTTAACATTTGGTTAAACATTTAATGATGTTCATGTGCTGTGCCATGGTGAAATTTTAATACTTATAATACAGAAGAGGCATTGTCATGTTTTAACACCAGCTGGCAACTAAGCCCCATACAGCCACTCACTCACTCCTCCCCAGTGGGATGGGGGAGATAATTGGAAAAGTAAAAGTGAGAAAACTCATGGGTTGAAATAAAGACAGTTTCATGGGTAAAGCAAGAGCCATGCATGCAAGCAAAGCAAAACAAGGAATTCATTCACTACTTCCCATTAGCAGGCAGGTGTTCAGCCATCTCCAGGAAAGTAGGGCTCCGTCACATGTAACGGTTGCTTGGGAAGAGAAACACCATCACTCTGAACATCCCCCTTCCTTCTTCTTCCCCCAGCTTTTTATATACTGAGCATGATGCCATATGGTGTGGAATATCCCTTTGTTCAGTTGCTGGTGGGGTGGTGGGAGAAGCAGAAAAGGCCTTGATGCTGTGTAAGCACTGCTCAACAATGACTAAAACATCCCTGTGTTATCAACATAATTTTCAGCACAAATCCAAGACTTATCCCCATAGGAACTATTTTGATAAAAATTAATTCTACCCCAGACAAAACCAGCACAGGTATAAAGAAGAAAAAATATTTTCAAATAGCAAAAGGGTATTGTCTGTACAAGATATAAATGTTCCAATCAGTTGAAAAGATTTCCAGTCTAAATTGCTGGTTTAAGGAGTCTACTCTTTGGGACATATTATTTCATTGAATTGTGAACACTACATTGTAGTATAAGGTAATATAAGATATAATAATATAAAATAATTTTAGATTTTGCTGCTGAAATATAGTATTCCCTGGTACTGTGTTTATCCAAAATAGTTTTGGAATTCTTTATTACCTGCAAAATAAGGGAAGTTTCATTTTAAAAGTTTCCTGCCTCTATAAACCTTTTTTAAATATTCTGGTCATTACCTGTTCTATTTTGAATTCCAGTTTGAATAGAACAGTGAAACATTTGCTGACATTGTGTCAGGCCTACACAAAGTACATTGAATTAAATATGATCTTCGGAGTATGAAGAGAGTTCATCTGTGCAATCTTCAGGTGTACAGTGTGATTTGAAAAGTCCCAGATGTGGCATATGTTTATTTATTTACTCTAAATAATTTCCAGTTAGATTAATACAGTGAAGCCTTACAAATTCTTTCAGTCCCCATGAACTTAACTGGTTCCTCCCTTAAAGAAATTACTTTATCATTTGTGTAGGCACCATTTTGTGCTGATGAGAAGCTGCCGCTTGCTGCTGCACTGTGGTATGGTTCCTGCTGTTCCTCTGCTACACTGATTGCAATAGGCAAGGCCATAGTGGGATCTTTTCTTTCAGATAAGTGAACACAATGAAGGAGCTTGGGAAACAGAAGACATTGAGATGTGGGGTTGTGGCTTGAGGTATAAAAATGGAATGAGACTGGGGTCATAGTTTAAGGTAGAGATATTGTACAAAAATGGCTAGGAAGGTGGCTAATATCCTTGCAGAGGAACCTATATTTATTTTTACAGTCTCAGAAGTATTCCATATATCTAATGTCTTTCAAAATGTTTGGATTTTTCTTTTCTTATTTCTAATTTAATTAGTATAAATTAAATTTTTTTTCTCTTAGATCTTATTTTTATTCTTTCTTTTTAATTAAAGAAATAGATTGCATCTTTTTTCTAGTAATTATCTGCTCTATTTAGTTTAAATTTTCAATTTTTTTGTGCATAAATTTACTTTCATGAATATTTCCATTTTTTTATGGTATTTGATATTGCAATTTTTGACTTTTTACTTTCCTTTAGACACTAATGATCATAGCAACAAAAGTTTATTGAACATTATGTTTGGTGTGTGTTTTCTTTAGATGTTTAAGCTGTGTTTTAGCCGTGTACTTTTTACAAGTGTCATTCAACAGAACATTTAAGAGCACTGTAAGTCCATCAGTGTTAGATAAGTTATTGATACCTATTTGGATTCCTTAAAAATATTAACCAGATGAAACAGTCACTCGTGTTCGCTGATTGTGTTGTCTTACATGTATGTACAAATACCATAATGCTACTAAGTTTGAGTCTAAGCTGCAAGTTGTGCTTCACTTTACACCTTCAGGCTCTCTGATAAATTTGTGTTGAAGCTATTGTCTTTGCAATGTCTCTTTCCTACATGTTGGAAGTAAGAGATATGAGGACTGTCCAAAGCATCCTGACAGAGACAAGTACCCCCTCAGTGTATTGTAGTATGTGGAATCTCTATTAGTCAATGCAGTGGTTCACAGAAGCTTTAAGTAAATCCACCATTTTCCAAACTAGCAAGCCCAGCAATTATAAATGAACCAGAAAAAATGAATGTCTTTGGTGTTAAATAAATCTACCCTGACTCACCTAAAAAGACTACATATATTTAGCAATTTTGCCATATGAAAAAAAATACTTTCCTCACCTGAAACTGGCCTTGTCACTGCAAGAGATCTAGAAAAGAACTTGGAGAGTGGGGCAGCATTCCCCTTCACAGCCCTATACAGCTACAGGACCACCATTCCCTCTTCCCTAATGTGACAGGAGTCCTGCCCCCTCACCCGCAGCTGGGTACATGAAGACTATGAGAGGTGTTTTAGCTAAGAAAAGAGAAAAGGTGGAAGAGATGACACCTGGAACAATCCCTCACATACTTACAACTTATTATCTTCTAAGACCCAGCTGATGTTTTCTTCTTGCTCAGGATTGTGTGAAAGTGTGCCCAGTATGCTAAGTTGGAGAGAAAGAAGGTTCTACAGTAATATCAGTAAACAGACAAGACAAGACAAGATCTGAAATATGTTATTTGTGTTTTACATCCAGGGCCACAGGATGAAAATTATTCTGAGGGAAACAAAAAAGGTCCATCCCAGAAAGCTTGACATTGCATATGGGCGACCACTATACTGACATATTCAGTTTCTGATTCCCAGATGAGAAAAAGGCCTCAAGTAATTCTTATGAAAAACATAAACCACATCTTTGTGATAGAACAGGAATCTGCAGTGGCACTCCGTATTGCCGGGGGTTATTTGTGTTTTTATCCTAATTCAGTATTCAGCTAAAAGTAAAAAGACAAATTCTATCTCTTTCTATCAATCTATAGCCTCCAATATATTGTCTGAATGTTTTTACAGGTCTTAAGATTATATATAATAGTAGATTTAAGCTTTTTTAAAAAGACAGGTAATTTGGTCTATAAATATTTATGAAATTCATAAACTACAAGGAGCTAAAAATCATTCCAGAATTTTTTTTCTGTCATCCTGTACAATACATAGGTTAAATATGAAAGTAAGTTTCTTGAGTTTAAGGAAATTATTTATAACCATGCTATAAGATGAATTTTTTTCACCTCTTGTAGGAAGAAATATTTCCCAACGTAGAAAATGTAGAAAAAACCAATATAACAATATTTTTAAAAGTTTGGTGACACTGAGTAGAATTTAATTTAAGGTTTTCATGGCAAAAGTATTCTTAATTCAATGTATAAAGGCTTTATTTTTATTGTTTTACAGAATACAGTTTTCCAAATATAAAACTGATAGATGAAAGCTGCTACACTGCAAGATTCAAAACTTTCATTTTTGCCTACTTAGCTAAATAGAGCTAAATAATGCAAAGGTTGTGACTTCTTTTCAAACAGCAAAGCAACACAACATGAAAATGATACTCTAATGAACAAAAGGAATCGATTTGGTCTTTTATTTGTAGTGACCTTAATAATAAAATATACACTGGATCCACTGCACATATTCATAAGCATAGTCTTACATGTTATAATTTGCAAATCTCAGTATTCTATGAGTATAACATTTGAAGAAATTCATAATAATTTTACACACTCACACTGAAGTTTCATTATGCAATTTTAAAAATATGCCTGATAATCTAGAACAAAGAATATGCACCTAAATTATGTTCAAATATAGAAAAAAAAATATTTCTGAAGTCTCTACTTACACCAATATAATCTGATAATTCAGTGTTATATTTTGGTTCCCTCAAAAAAAACTTTTTTTCATATCAGATGCCTCTCTTCTTTGTAAAAACAAGCTGCTCTAGAAATGTACTTGTCTATATATATGTGTATGGTTATTCAATTTTTTTTTCTGAGCATATATGTTGTATAGGTGTCTTCTGTATTACTAGTCTAGTATGGGCGATTTTTTGTTTAAATGACTATATACGATGAATGTCAGCAAAAGGCTTTACATTTTTGTTCAGTACATTCAATATGATTGCGCAAGATAGCAGAAAGTTTAAATGTGGCTAACCGTTTTCCTTTATAACAGAAAGAAACTCTAGATCATGAAGTGGTGAGGGATGTCAACTAGAGTTAAATGTGAGATCAGTTTAAAACCCTTTTATTGTTACAATATATCATCAAACTTTTTTAAAAACTAAAACCATCACCATTAGTCTAAAATTGTAAGTGACAAAAGTTGGAAGTTGGATA
This sequence comes from Gorsachius magnificus, assembly GCA_034008185.1. Lineage (NCBI taxonomy): Eukaryota > Metazoa > Chordata > Aves > Pelecaniformes > Ardeidae > Gorsachius > Gorsachius magnificus. The sequence continues at coordinate 41,481,545 of CM067081.1, forward strand.
AATATACCAGAGAACAGTGGCCTGCGTGTCAGTCTTCTGCCAGCATTGCTATTCCTATGAGAGGTATGAAGACAGAGTAGTTCATACTAAAAAAGGTTTCATTAACTGCATTGATTTTGCTTGCTTTCCTTATTTGAGCTGATAATGCTATGTATAGAATCATAGAATCACTTTGGTTGGAAAAGACCTTTAAGATCATCGAGTCCAACCTTTAATCTAACCCTGCCATCCCACCACTAAACCATGTCCCTAAGCACCTCATCTATCCTTCTTTTAAAGACCTCCAGGGATGGGGACTCCACCACCTCCCTGGGCAGCCCATTCCAGAGCCTGACAACCCTCTTGGTGAAGAAGTTTTTCCTAATGTCTAGCCTAAACCTGCCCTGGCGCAACTTCAAACCATCCCCCCTATGGTCCTATCGTCCATGACCAGGGAGAAGAGGCCAACCCCCACCTCACTACAGCCTCCTTTCAGGTAGTTGTAGAGGGCGATCAGGTCTCCCCTCAGTCTCCTTTTTTTCCAGACAAAACAACCCCAGTTCCCTCAGCCGCTCCTCGCATGACTTGTGTTCCAGACCCCTCATCAGCTTGGTTGCTCTCCTCTGGACATGTTCCAGCAAGGCAACATCTTTCTTGTAGTGAGGGGCCCAAAACTGAACACAGTATTCAAGGTGAGGCCTCACCAGCACCAAGCACAGGGGGACGATCACTCTGCTACTCCTGCTGGTCACACTATTCCTGATACAAGCCAGGATACCACTGGCCTTCTTGGCCACCTGGGCACACTGCTGGCTCATACTCAGCCAGCTGTCAACCACTACCCCCAGGTCTTTTTCCACCAGGCAGCTTTCCAGCCACTCTTCCCCAAGCCTGTAGCACTGCCTGGGGTTGTTGTGACCAAAGTGCAGGACCCGGCACTTGGCCTTGTTGAAACTCATACAGTTGGCCTTGGACCATTGATCCAGCCTGTCCGGATCTCTCTGCAGAGCCCTCCTCCCCTCCAGCAGATCAACACTCCCACCCAGTTTGGTGTCATCTGCAAAGTTACTGAGGGCACACTCAATGCCTTCATCTAGGTCATTGATAAAGATATTAAACAAGACTGGCCCTAGAACTGAGCCCTGGGGGACACCGCTTGTGACCAGCTGCCAACTGGATTTAACTCCATTCACCTCAACTCTCTGGGCTCGGCCATCCAGCCAGTTTTTAACCCAGCAAAGAGTACATCCATCTAGGCCATGAACTGCCAGGTTCTCCAGGAGAATGCTGTGGGAGACTGTGTCAAAGGCTTTGCTGAAGTCCAGGTAGACAACATCCACAGCCTTTCCCTCATCTACCAGGTGGGTCACCTGGTCGTAGAAGGAAACCAGGTTGGTTAGGCAAGACCTGCCTTTCATGAACCCATGCTGACTGGGCCTGATCCCCTGATTGTCCTCCACGTGCCTGGTGAGCACACTCAGGATGAACGTCTCCATAATCTTCCCCGGTACTGAGGTCAGGCTGACTGGTCCGTAGTTCCCCAGATCCGGCCCTTCTTGAAGATAGGCGTCACATTTGCCAACCTCCAGTCATCTGGGACCTCCCCTGTTCTCCAGGACTGCTGATAAATGATAGAGAGTGGCTTGGCAAGCTCCTCTGCCCGCTCCTTCAGCACTCTTGGGTGGATCCCATCCGGCCCCATAGACTTGTGGATGTCCAGGTGGCATAGCAGGTCAAAGACTGCTTCTTCCTGGATTATGGGGGGTTTATTGCAGTCACTGTCCCCATCTTCCAGCTCGGGAGGCTGGGTACCCTGGGGATAACTCATTGGGCCATTAAAGACGGAGGCAAAGAAGGCGTTGAGTATCTCAGCCTTTTCCTCATCTTTAGTGGCAATGTTCCCCCTTGCATCCACTAGTGGATGGAGGTTCTCCCTGGCTCTCTTTTTGCTGTTAATGTATTTATAAAAACTTTTCTTATTATCCCTTACAACAGTGGCCAGGTTAAGTTCCAGCTGGGCTTTTGCCTTTCTAATTTCCTCTCTGCATAACCTGACAAGATCCCTGTACTCTTCTTGGGTTGCCTGCCCCTTCTTCCAGAGCTGGTAAGCTCTCCTTTTTTCCCTTAGTCGCACTAGTAGACCTTTGTCCAGCCAGGCCGGTCGTCTTCCCTGACAATTTGTCTTACGACACATGGGGACAGCCTGCTCTTGTGCCTTTAATACTTCTTCCTTGAAAAAAACCCAGCCTTCCTGGAACCCCTTGTCCTTCAGGACTATCTCCCAAGGGACTCTCACAACCAGTGTTCTGGACAGGTCAAAGTCTGCCCTCTGGAAGTCCATGTTGAGGGTTTTGCCCAGTATATATATATACACAAGCATGCTTACATCTATGGTAATTTAAGTCCACAGTAGAGCTTTGGCATTACAATTGTGCCCATACAGGGAACTTTTCACTAGCATAGTATGCTAGAAAGTCAGTACAAAAACCCTACCTCTGACACTATTCCACTCACAATGGATCATTAGTGGTATCATTATTTCCATAATATTTTAGGTCTAAATATTACTCCTTGGCTTGACAGGTCTTTAATTTGGGTTGTTGATTTGTTTTCTTTAACCAGAACTTTTTGTATCATAACATTAAAATTTAAATATTTAGCAAAAATAAGTATGGAATTTCTCTTGAAATCTTGGTGGGACATTGATTACTCTAAATTACAATGGTGATAGTTATAAATCGATGAAATTCGATATTTTCCCCAAGACACATCTGTGCTGTCTTTAATGGTGTTTCTTTTCTGTTTGGAGCCTAGCTCCAAAGACAATCTGCATTTGCACACTGAGATCATTTTGTCAGTGCATTTTGATATATAAGCTGGAAAATATCTAATGCGCTCACATTTTAGGAATCAGGTCTATGTAGAGTTCTTTTCTAAACAGATACAAAGTATTCCAAAGTAGGATCTTTGTTTCATTTATTATCTCATAAAGGCAAATCACTTTGAAAAGAATAAAGGGAACATCAGTTGGGAATTTCTGTCCTGTGTTGAAATGACAGTACTTTTGTTCAAAATTTGTTTGGAGAATTCAAAATGCTATGGAAAAATGTTCCATGTGCATAATGAGAAAATGGAATGAGGATGAACAGAACCAATAGCTAAAGAACTTGATCTTATAACAGCTCTACTGCATATCACATAATTAGTCTTGTTTTCTAACACAGGTATTGTCAAAGAGCTGGCTAATACTTATTTAGCTAGCTGGATAATAATTTAAAAAAAAATCATCTTCTTAATTGTGATATGTGATTACATCAATATTTTATCTATGTTCCTGACCATAAATAAGAATAAGCACATGAAATAACCTTGATCATTGTTAAACATGAACAATGAGTGACTTTGAGCTAAAAGTCGCCTTGTTTCTTTTTTTTTTTAATAGTTTTTAGTTTAAAAACCTCTCCTTTTTAAGAATTTATCTTCAGTTTGATTCAGTGAGATTAACATAGAAATTTTTGTCTTCAAACAACTTATCTATAGGTGAAAGTTAAGTGCATCAAAATCCCCAACAATACATAAATTGAAGCTGCCATTTTCTTTTAATTTCTTTGATCCTCCTGGGTCCCCAGTGGTGTATAATAAAAGGCTTCATGCTGCCAACAACTGTTCTCAGCCACTGTGTCTCCATCCTCCTTCCCTTTCTGCATAATTCAAACAAATTCAGAAAGAGGCAAATGAGCAACATGATCATGGGCACCCTTTCCCTTTTTTTTTTTTTTTTTGCTGCCATGCACCACTGACTTCTTCATCTATTTTTGAAGTCCATTTTGTCTATAACTCAGTGTCAGTCATTTGTGTAGATGGGTATAACCCTAGCAAATCATTTATGTTCATAGAAAATGGAAGACATCTGTCCATGGCCACTAGCTGTATCCTTTTACTGGGAAAAAAAATTTAGCCTCAACATGTTTTCATAAAAGTAGTCACATTCTTAAGGTTTTACTGGATCATCTGTTACAAAAATATTTTTATATAATTTTTAATATTTGAAAGTTTTGAATTTTTATTTCAGACTTCAAAGACTACTTTTCTCAACCCTTACAGCCTTACAATGAAAGCAAACTGGGAACCTAGATTTAAAAGCACATCCTTAAAAACAACTTGTTTCAGGAATTACCATCTACGATCCCAAGTGATCCTGCCTTGCAGTTATGTCTCTCAGCTATTTGTACACAATATGCAGCTGCCTGTCATCTGACAATTGTGCTAGCTCAGATGACACTTCCAAGCAAAGGTTTCCTGTGTCATTCTTTGCAACATAAACTGAACATTGCAGAGATCAGCAGCCTTCTATGAGATCTCTTGCTCTTTCCTCAGGCTCTGCTGTGACTGTAACACCCTTTAAAATGTCCCATGGAAATAAACTGCCTGATGTTTTCTGCAGTATGTCAGAAGCATGATACCTGAACCACTGAGATAGCAAATTTAGCACAGACAATTCCATATGTAACAGCAAATGAAATGAGCTCCAAAGTTGTAATAAAATCTTTAAAAAGTGTATCAACAACAATGACGAAAACCTTCTCAAGCATAAAAGGTTATAATATTTTCTATATATGTACTGCAGCAATGTCCCTTACTGAGGAAAATTAGGTTCAACTTTTTTTTTTTCTGTTTTATTCTCTGCTCCATAAAAATACCACCTGCCAAGTTGCAGAGTATTTACAGATCTACCATAAATTCAGTATCTTCTTTAAATTTAGTAGTGGATGCTGAATTATTCTGGAATTAACTGATTCTTTGTGGTTCCTTGTAGCAATTAAATGTGCAGTAGTTCTCTGAAGTGTTGAAGGTTCTAATTTTTCATTTGCATAATTGTTTGTTCTAGTTAGACAGTAGTTTAAAATCAAACCTTACAAAAAGCAGTGAAACAGAAATGAAAGTGTAATAAATAAGTAAGTAGCTGTACAGCTGAAGAGAGACTGGTTAGGGCTATTTATGTACTACCTACAACTCAAATGAAGGTCACAGAGATTTCAGAAGATGAAGTTTTTATGAGTTTAAATTAGACTTATTTCCAAATTAAACATGCAGTCTCTAATTGGAGAAGCAATGGCAAGGAAGCAGAGAGATCTGCATGCCTGATTCAAAAAAGAAAAACCTAGAGATTCTTTAGAAAATTAAAACATATATCCTCATGACTGAAATTCCTTTAGTCCTTTTTCACCAATATCTACTTCACCCACTGGCTCTGTTGTGCCACGAATTCCTAAAACAATCCCATTGGCTAGAGAGACACAGTTTATTTCATAAAAATATCTATTTCTTCAGAAAAAAAAAATGAATTGCAATGTTATAAAATTTCTTTTTATTGCTATCCAGACTTTAAGCTCTACAGGAAAGGAAGAGTTCCTGAACATTCAATAAATTAATTAATTAATAACAAATACAAATGGGGCTTATAAAATCACTTACATACTGTTTGGTTTAGCCAGACATAGTATTACTTTGACAAACTAAGTAAACAATACTAGTCCCAGGTTACCAGAACATTGTACTGCTGTACATTGTATTGTTCCAAAATAGCCTGAAACTGATTTGAACTGGGCATTTAAAGTTTGACCTCAGGACAGAGGTAACCTTCCATAGCAAAGAGTCATCGTAACAGATATAATAGACTCTTGGAGAATCTGAACTGGGGGAAAAAGCACAGTGCCAGTTAATTCTCCTGCTGTGCTCATCCTCAGTCCTTTCACACATTCAGAGTTTGTTGGCAAGTAGAACTAAGTAGACTTCATGCTATCTTAATATGCAAAAGTTGACATAGGAGCCCAGCAGAACTAAGATGAATGTGGCATGCAGGTCATTTAGAGCTATTCTCTTAACTCTAGCTAAAAAACCAAGCGAGTCCTTCCTGAAGGAAGCACATTATAATAATACTCCCTTGTGCACAAACATACCACTGCTTTACATTTGCAATGTATTGTTCAAAAACCAGCTAGTTAAGCTTTACTATTAGCATAAACATAATTATACAGTTTGGATTTTAAAATAAACACTAAAAACCTAGATCTTTTGTCCATCTTTGTCTGATATTCTGTTTGTAGAAAGCCACTTAACATCTCAATGCAAAAAGTTTGGAATGTGTTAGAGATTATTTTTTTATGGAGCATCAAATTAAAAATCCCACTGGCTCCAGCTTTAATTCCATCCCATTTATTACAAAGCACTGCACTGGAAAGTCTTTCCAGATATTTTACTGTACTTCTTAAATTAGCCATCATCTTAATGCTATGCAGCAAAGACAGTTAAAACTATATCATGTCCTCTACAGTAATTACAATGATCTAATGGTGTTGATAAGTTGTACTTATCATTGGTATCTTTCTCTAGTATCTTCTTGTGCTTTTAATTTGCATCCATGGTCTCTAGTCCAGACAAATTATCTTAGGTGTTGGAAGCCCTTTGACTAGCTAATACATTGCCTATAACTACAATTGGTCTTGAAGTTGAAAATTGATGCAAACTTATTTTCATAACTTCTTCTTTATTTTTATTTTTCTTTTATGAGCCCATCAGCTTTTATACTGCAACAAAAATCATTACTTGTTATTCACTGTAGCATATCTAATTTTAGATTGCAAACTGCTTGGGGCAGGTGTCATGTCTCTTATGCATTGTGCAAACTGGATACAAAGAGAGAGAAAGACATAAACCAATTCTTTAATGATAGACTATTTTTAGATTACATCTTGAAATCTTGAGTAGGAAACAGAAGATTTAAATGCATTTCTTCTTGTTACAAATTAATCTTTTTTTTTCTTTTTTTTTCAGCTGTCAAATGTCGCCTTGTGTTTCAAACTTCAAAAAGCAGGACTCAAGCCTGCCACTTTTATTAATCTTCATTACATAGCTTCTGGACAGAATTGGTTCTCACAGTCTTAGTAATCAAGCTGCTTTTCAGTATCATAAAGTTAATTTATATTCATTTCATTCTGTCTTATCTTCAATTCAGTGACCTTTCCATCCACTATCTACCATTAGGCTACAGAGAGCATTTTGAGTATTTTGATGTCTTATCAATTATTTAGAAGTTCTGCTTTAGTTTTAGATATCCACAGGCCCTCAAAGTGCTGTAAAGTGTTTATAATATTAGCACGATTTGACATTATCAAGGAATATTTATTTCATGTATCTTGTAAGAATTAACCTATAAAGACATAAATACCAAATCATCTTTAAAAATATGCACTTTTGAATATAAAGCTTTTTGAACTTTTCTGAGATCATACTCAGGTGTAATGTTGAATTGCAGTGTCCAAAATTTCCAGATGATAACTTTCAAATTGTTAGATATTTATGAGAAAAACAAAAAAAGAGAGAAAGGTAGAGAAGTATTGAACAACATTTGATAATATTATATTATCAACATTTTATAATAGTGTATTATCATCTTTCATTCAAAATACAGAGGTGTAATTTTAAGAAGTTGTTTCATAAATGGAAGGTTTTGACTGATTTTAAAACTAAGGGTAAGAGTACTACAGGGAAAAAATCAGTTTTACTGACCATTTTTGACTTCATGCTTCCAGATTGTTCTCTCATTTTTCAATCTAACAGGTATGTTAACCAAAAATTTTCTAACGAGAGCTTTACTACTAATTGTGGGGGGTGTTTTATAGTCTTGTACTATAAAAATAGACATTAGATTTCATCTTTGATGCATCAGAACAAAAGATGAATAGGTCTTATATTGTCATGAATTATTCTTTAAACACAGTGGTTCTACTAAGTATTGCATGACAATATTAATTACATTGTTTTGATGCATATTATGATAGAAAAGCTGTTTACTTTTTATGGATACTTTACCATGTTACAGTCAATACCCAGAATATCAACCTGCATTTATATAAATGTTTTTAGTTCAAAAACTATACAAAATGTGATGACTTTGAATGACCTAAATGAGAAATGGTGAGAAACGGCAGACAGCATAAGATCAGTTACTCTTGTTCAATATTCAGGCATTGTGACTCCAAATCATTTGTCAGCTGTGAACTAAACTAGTCCATTGCAGTATGATTTCTCTTCTCTGGTAAGGAGCAGAAAAAATCAAAGTTATTTCTCAGTATGTTAGTCCTTCTAGAAAAAAATGGCATCACTACTGCTCTGTGTTTCTGAATTTGAGGTTCTAATGCTCTTTTACAGTGAATTACATCCGCACCCACTTGAAGGTCCATTTTTATGGACACAGTAATGTAAAGGGACCATAGCAAAGTTAAGAGTCAAGCTATGGCACATTCTTCAAGGATGAAATAGGGTAATACAACACTGAAGTAATTATGGTGACTAAACCAAATTAGGGATCAATAAATATCTTCCTGCACTGCAGTTTACAGGAGCATGCCTTCCAGATATGCCATCTGCTTATGTTTTATGAGTTTCACTAAGTTGTTCTGAAGATCTTGCCTCTAAGACATTATATATATTTGCAGTCGTGATATGCATTGTTGAATATCCAGAAGAGCCTTGTATCAGCTGTTTTTACTTTTTGTGCCAATGCCTACAAGTGACAAAAGGATGCTTGCCTTTTCTGTTTTAACTGGCACAGTTAGAAGCCAGAGGGCTCACTGTTAAGCCGTTACAGATTTCCTCTCTGTCTTTGAAATTGTTAATATAGCATGGCATTCCCATTCTGAATCTCAGATAGTACTGATTTTTCTTATTTTTAGGAAGTCTTCATTCTGCTCATTCATTAACAGCTGATTTCTCTACCCATATGGCTTTTTAATATTTATCTGAGTTTGTTACCATACTTTATTAAAAATACTACATGATTGAAAAAGGAGAGACACTTTTAATGGATGTACAAAATTATGTTGTACAACATTTTAGCATTTTATTGAGTGCCTTGAAGTAGTAAAAGTTGGATGCAAACTGTAGCTGTGAGTTCAGCTAAACACTTCTGCTTTTCTTGTGCAGTGAGAGAACACTTTCTTTTCTTTGGTTACTGTATTATCAGTTACTTTCTCATTCACATATATTGCCCTACATGACTTTCAGCAATGATAGCTGTCAGCATGGTGATAAGGGTAGGGAACACACATCACAAAGGTGTAGTGGGAATAGTCATACAGCATAGCCCAATGAGCAAGAAAACTCGAAGGTAATGCAAGGAAGGGACTTACGCCATTTCTTGTGACTAAACTTGTCATCTAAAGTTTACAGTACCATCAAGTCGCAATCCCTTCAACTCTCAAAATTTTCCCCTTATGAGGGCGATTTGAAAGATTTTCACTGCTCAGAGGGAATAGTGTCCTCAGCAGAGGAAACAAAAAATCCACACAACTCTTTATGCTAGAATTCCTCCAGGAACAAGAGTCACTACAAAGCAGAAGACCCATACATCAAGAAAGACTTCCTCATGAATAAATATAGTCATCTATTTGGCAGTAGATAAGTCTGGGCAACTGGTATCCCATAAGCCAAATGCAGCTTAAAAATTGACTCAATCACATTAGCAACTCAAGTGTTAAACTCACATCTTTAAGGTTTTGGATTACATTATTATTATAGTTCTTGTTCTTTCACTTTGTGTGTTTTTTGGTTTGTTTCTTTTTTTTTTTTTTTTAGTGTCATTTATTATTATGTAGACCAACAAATATGTTTTGAAGCCAGATTTGTCCCTCAGAATAAAAACAATGGTTTCCCATCTATATAATCCCTTCTCCATTAGGAAACTACCTTTTCCTTTTTTGTTTTTTTTTCTTATGTTGGTATGACAAGAGATATTACAATCAGTTCAATATGCCTCTAGGAAGTAGCCATGAAATGTGATTTTCTTACCGATAGCTGGTCTATGACCTTCTGAAAAAGAAAACAAATTCATTCTTAAGAAAAATATAATCAATAGTTCTCTGCATTTTGATAAAGATAAGATTATAATTGATTCAGGTATGATACAAATAAGAATCAAACAAGAAACACTGCTTTGAAATATTCCAGAACCAGAGCTTGTTCCTGTAAAGATAATTTCTAAAGAATGTGTATTTTTTTCATATATTATAAGATTCAGGGATATGGAAAGCAATGGAGGAAAATAGTGGCATTTAGAGAATAATGTAATAATAAAATAAATATCTGTTACTATATTAATGGAAGACTAAAAAACAGTTTTCTTTGAAAACAAGAAGTATTATTCTTAGCCCCTATGATATATAGTAATCTATTGATTCAGTAGGCTATTGTAACTGGACGTCATCCAAACAGTTCAGCTCTTCTATGCTTGAAGTACAGATGTAGTAAAAGCATGTTGTTACTAGCACAGTATTTACATTTAGTGAAATATTTATTGATAGGCAAAAAGATTAATCAGAACCTTTGGAATATATTAAAATGCACAGGAAGAGGAAGCAATGAACTGCATGTAATTTTTAAAGCATTACTGCTGGAGCAGCTGCCAAATTGCAGCAGTGAAAATAAGAACACAAATATTTTTAAGTCTTCCTCAGTCACAGAACTCCAATACACATATTTTTCTGAAAGAAGATCATCAAGTGTATTTGAAGCAGTGTTTCATCTGTAAGTAGTCTATATGCAGCATATGCACATAAACAGTAAGAAAAGCTTTTAGTCTTTTAAGACTCCCATAAATGGCTTCAAGCAACAAATGATTAGTATGAAAGTTCCATGTAATATTCTGAGAGTTGGACTACAGAATTTAATGACTTTACATTTCTTGTGAATAGGTAAGTTATAAGCATAGAGCTAAAGCTAGAACTTGAGCCATGCAACATGGTTTGCTACTAAAAAAATGTTAGCTGACTTCAGTATTTTAATGTCCAATTGGTAAATATGACTAGCAGGTGTTAAATCCATATTCCATACAACTCATAGAAAATATTTACAGTTCTTTTCTATGTGGATGTCAAAGTACCAGTTAATTTAATAATGCTTCAACAATAATATGAAATCTGCATCCAAAAGCTGGACAAATACTATATTTGCTACAGAATTGAATACAATTAGATTACAGAAAGCCTCATAAGACTAGATTAAATTTGGCCTTTATATATAACATCCAAAAAATGTATTTTTTCTTCACAATACCTAAATTACATGGCTCTTACTTTCAAATAAGCTGAGCTTTTCCCTTCTTTTTACCCCCAGTTACATCACTGTGTATAAATTCAGCCTTTTTTCTTAACATTTTAATATTTTTTTCCATTTTTCTGACAAGGTTTCATAGTTTTCTTCTTGATTGATTTTATCCGAGTCCTGCCAGCTAAAAATGAGTAAACAGATGACTGGATCTGATCTAGCCATATCTTGCATAAGGGGTGGATTTACATCCTTAAAAACTTCCTACTGAATAACATTTCAAGTCCAAATATAGCTGGGAATGTCTACTCTGTAAATGTTCTATTCCTTAGGTGCATCCCTGATTAGTTAAAATGTTGCTTGGATGGCTAATTTTGTCACTGCACAAGGTGTATAGAGCTACTTATTCTGATAATATGGACTTAGTCTTCTGAAGCAGCTGACATTTATGTGGATAGCTGACAGAACTCCATGTCAGGTCGTGTCAGGAGTACAGAACTACTGTGATACTAGTGCTACTTTTTGCAGAGTGATCAAGCTCAGCAGAGAGCCGGTCAGACTGGATCATCATGAACAGAATGGCCTGAATGGATAGAAGGTCACATAAGTTAGCTTTGGTGGACATTCTGCTTGCAGTAGACCCTTCTTCTTTTGCCTTTTTCTTAGATAACTTATGTTACACATTATAGTTCCGTGGACAAACACTCACTTCAGTAAAACATATTTAAATGCAATACTCCAGAGTCTTGAGATCTTTTGGAGCAGATAGTGGTTTCCAGTCTGCACAATGCACAAACTGCCGTTACCACACAAGTATCATCCCATCATTCTGTATGTTTCAACAACACAGATCTATCTTGGATTTGTCTGCTTCCTGCTTGCTTCCTTAAAGACATACCCAGTAGATTCATTCAGCATTCACGTTGGAATCATTACACAGCAATGGTTGCTCTTTGCTGCTCTTTCTATAGGTTTGGACTGGAGAGGACCACAGCGTAGCCCCTATATGGGAGGGGGTCAGGCAATCCCAAGTGAGGTTGTTGGGCTTGGCATTATAGATCTCTCTCTCACAAGATCACAAGCATAGAATTAAAACATCTAGATCTGCATGCACATAAATGATTATTTTCTCTCTGTCTTTACAAGTGCAGCACCCTTTCCTGCCTGCCCATCACAGGCCAGTAGATGCCAAAGACTGTGATCACTTGTGTTGTGGGCTCAGGCATAACTGACAGACACAATCATTTCTTTTCATGAAGGCTACCTACCAAGTGCTGGTACCTTTCCACAGTTATAGCCATTCTAGAATTGCTGCTCTAATTCTGTTTATTTCACCTACACACTGTTCATTTTGATCCATCTTTCAGTGATGACAGGAATAATACATCTAGTATACTTCTGCAGGACTCTACCTGACTTCACACACACACCAGCAATATACAGAAAGGCAGGAAAGAACATACCACTTGCACCACAAAATCAAATTTTTAAAACTAAACCAAATAAAACATCCAGGAACTGCATCTAAGGTACTGATAAATTCTTGATACTTACAATGATTTTGGTAACCTAAGTAGTAGGGTACACAGACAATGAGGTCCAGCTTGTCCTTAAGGGTACAGTGGAGAACGGCAACTCAAAGTCTTCAGGTACATGAGGATTGTCTCATTAAAAGTTAAAGTAAGTTGGAGTGATGCCCAATTCGTCGTTGTAAGTCCAGTCGCGTTCAGTGTACTGAATTATCATGATTACAGATGCACAAATAACATGATACACCTTCAGTCTAGTCGTGTTCCATGAACTACCATGGCCACACTTAAAGAGTTTGGTCATGTTCAATGAGAACTATCACAGCTAGGTTAATGAATAGTGCAGTTTATTAAAGCAACAGATACACAGGTTCTTTTGGATTGCCAGTGATAAATTCACTGTCTGCAAAGCACATGCAAATGCCAAGAATATGAGTAAAAGCATTAAAAGATATAAAGCGACTCTATAGAGATTTTCTAAGTTTCCTGGGGAGGCACTTGGTATAACCAAGTGTTCGAATCTTACCCAAAGGCATCCTGATGGAGGGGAAGAGAAGGTCAGAATAGTAATTGCATCTAATGGCTCATAGTCCTGCCCCATTCCTCTTTTTCCATAATCCTGATGCATCTGTTTCCAAAACTAGTGTTTCACTGTCCTGTCCTCCAAGTCAACTAACCTCAGAGCTTCAGTCTCTGATACAAGCTAATCAGGATGAACTTTTCATCAGCCTTATCAGTCCAGCAGTGTCTGAAGCCTTAAGCGGATGGCAGTCTTGGAACAGATGGTGCTGAGTCCCACATCCCTCCTCCCCTCAATGTATGTGTTAAGGTTAGAAGGCAAGTGTATCAGCACCTAGTCAAGTCTGGAAACAGTGTACGTTGCATTGTCGCCCCTGGGGGGCAGGAGGTCTGGATCAGAAAACTGTATGCAGGTGAAGAGGCCTAAGAGGATCTATCCACTAGACTGTGTTAAAGTTTTGTCATCAGTAAAACTCCTCCATTTCACACAGATGGAGATTGCATAAATTAATCCATATGTCACACAGACAAAATAGAAAACCTGGGATCCTAGTAAAATCAAGAGTTCGCTCTAACATAATAGCATATATATGTCCTTGTCATTTAAGCTTGATTGACTGAACACTTTTCCTCACTCAATGGACCATGGACTAAAAAATCTATGAGGCAGCACCTCAACTTTAATTGTTTGGGTTTTTTAATGCCCAAACCTTTTATTTATGAGAAGTATGTTTATTTACAAATTTAGTCAACAATCAGAAGATCAGAAAAATATAAAACATACTGTAATAACCTTTGTCATTCAGTTGTTTTATGGCATATTCCTTTTTCTTTGAAATTATACAAATAATTATTAGGGTTCAAGGAGATGTTCTGCACATTGTTGTTAGTTTTGCCATGTACCTTTCAAGAAGATGATACTCCAAAATAAGCTGGAGGGTTGTTTTCTGTCTTGGATTCTGAATGAGGTAAATTCTTAAGATATTCTGTGACTTATATTGTTCTCTAAGAAGTAAATATTGAGCCTGGCCTAAGATTTATGAAAGAACAGAAATAATTACTTTAGTGGTGTTTGATCCATGTGACAGTGTCATGTGTATATGTGTATGTGTTTCTGTGGTATACTCAAGCAAAGGCACCATATGGATATGAAGAAACTGTTCTTAGATTTTTAAAAAAGCACTTATCAGTCTGCTTCTCTTAACATAATACACACTTCTTTATTTAGCTGTATGCTTACATATGCAAACCAATATCCACATCCCTTTCCATATAAATATGGAGTGTTGTGGTTTAACCTGGCAGGCAGCTAAACACCACACAGCCGTTCACTCACTGCCCCCCAGTGGGATGGGGGAAAGAATAGGAAAACAAAGGAGAAAAAAAAAAAATAAAAAAAAAATTGTGTGTTGAGATAGAGACAGTTTAATAGGACAGAAAAAGAAGGGTTAATAATAATGATAAAAGAATATACAAATAAGTGATGCACAATGCAATTGCTCATCACCCATTGACCAATGCCCAGCCAGTACCTGAGCAGCAATCGCTGTCCCCCAGCCAACTCCCCCCCCAGCTTATATACTAAGCATGATGTCATATGGTATGGAATACCCCTTTGGCCAGTTTGGCTGTGCCCTCTTCCAGCTTCCTGTTCACCTGGCAGAGCATGGGAAAACAAAAAGTCCTTGACGTAGTGTAAGCACTACTTAGCAACAACTAAAACATCAATATGTTACCAATATTGTTTTCATACTAAATCCAACATACAGCACTATATAAGCTCCCAGGAAAAAAACAAAACAAAACAAAAAAAAACCCCCAACCTCTATTCAAACCGAAACCAGAACATAAAGCCATATAAATTTGAGAAATCAGTTATATGTTCTAAACAAAATATGAAAAAAAAAAACTTTTTCGAGGCATATACAGATGAGGACTTAAAATTCTATTTGAATTGTTGAGAGCAATATTATTTTAACAGGATCTTATAATTATTTATCTGTAAGAATTTGCTATCCATTGAAAGACAGGAAGAGTAAAACTACAGGAATGCACAAAACAACTGCAGAACCCCCAATACAGCCATGCAACATTAGGCTAAGGTAATTGGATCTCATATATTGTTTGGTTATGAGACAAGAAGAGACATATGAGACAAGAAGAGATATAAAGAGACTACAGGAAATGGAGCTCGTATCTAGTTAATATATTTCTGCTTCATAGTTGCATACAAAATTCTGTTCTGCCATGATTCTGAAAAATGGTCATGCTGTCTTTCGGAGGAGCCATAACTTGTAAGACCTGTGAACTGTCAGTACATGGTTACCATGGGATTCTGCAGTTACTGTTAGGTTACAACTCTGACTTTTTCCTCCACATTTATAAGAATATTTGTAGTTTCCATTATTAAATAAAAAGGTTTTTTAATTTCCATCTGGATTTTATTCTTGATTTATTCTAGATTTGCTCTTGCAAACAATTTCTTTATTCTTTGAAATGCCATTTGAATCTGGAATTGAAGTTTTCATGCTGTAGAAATTTTAGAATTTGGGATATTTTTTCATTATGAATCAGAATGAAGAATGCAAAGGGTGAATTGATAGAAAAAAAATGTTTTGAGAAAAACTTGTTTCAGAGCAGAATGCATATTTTCAATCATTTGTAGGCCAGCAGTCTAGATCTGCCCAACAGAGCCGTGGCATTCCTGTATCCTACCAGTTGTACTATAAGTTAGCCAGAGCTCCCAGGCACTTGGGCAGCCCACACCCAAACAGGTGGGATTTCAGGGAGCCAGGGAAACCACATGTCAGTCATTTGACTGGTATGTGAGTTGACAGAAATACAAGCATTCATGCAAGCCTTCCAACGTACCCATCTGCTTTGATTTTGATAAGTTTCTGTTAAGGCAACAAAGTTTCAAGGAAAGCCTTTAATTGCACCAGATAAACTGTTTTCAGAGAAGAACTATTAGTTTTGAAGTTTTGCTCCGTTCTAAGTTTGAACAATTTATCAAGGTAGGGGAAGAATTTTTGTATCATTTTAGTGGCATCTCATTTAAGTCCTACAGCATAGATGATAAATTGGAGCATGCTGGAGTGCAGCCAGAATACACTACACTTCAGAAATTCCCACCCAGCATAACAACTCCTAGGGATGTTTCCATATTGGAATAAAATATAGTATTCCTAAAATTATAAATTACCTAGAACCCTTTGGTAGCCCCACAAATAAGAGCATAAAGGTAGTTAGAAACAGACTTACTGTTGGACTGACTGGACCTGCGTCTCAGAAAAGTACCTAGACCTCAGCACGTACTTATCCTGACAAGCAATACAAGGCAATTGTTAAAGTATTCTTAAACATAATACAAAGTACAAATAAAATTTCCTAAATGCACTTTAAATTACCTTTCAATGATACATTGGTAAAAACTATTTCAGGTACGGTTTTTTTTTTCCTTTTTTCCCCTCACCCCCCTAGAGTTTACAAGAGAACCAAGGGACAAATAGTTCCCACAGTGTTTTTACTTTGGATTGCTGCTTCCTCCTCATTTTGACACATCTAGGGCATGCAATTATTCACAAAGGTCATTTTCCACACAAGAAAAGGACAGTGACCAGAAGGCAGCACTTAGGTTGTGAATACACCATAACAATTTATTCAATGAGAAAATCCCAATGTCAAACAACCAGTTTATATCTGGGCTGACAAAGACTGACATCTCATCAGTTGCTTGTAAAACTGACTAACAGCACAGAGAGGTCAGACTCCTGGTGCAGCATAAAAGGACTATAAACATTCAAATACATTAGTCATAAAGGTTGAGACAATTTCATCTTTAGACGCTCATTTTATAATTAGCTTGAAGAGAAAGTATCATTCACAGAGTATGAGTTGACATGCATTTGTGGTTTATGCCCACCAAAACTAGTTTCCGTCCTTCTTAATTTGCAACTTCTAAATATGACAACCTTTTTGTCTTTCTCAGTAAATTTCAACAGCCAGGTCAACAGAAAGGGTTTAGCTGAAGTTTAGTTGTCTAAAAGACATACTATAAGCACAGAAATCCTGAACTAAAATCCTAAAAAGCTCCACAATGTTGCCACCTATTTATGGAAGTATTATTATAACTAACAGCATCTGAGCATGCCTGAAATGTTTGTAAGTGTGGTGGGTTAATCCTGGATGGACTCCAGGTGCCCACCAAAGCCGCTCTCACTCCCCCTCCTCAGCTGAACAGGAGAGACAAAATATAATGAAAGGCTTGTGGGTCGAGATAAGGACAGGAGATCACTCAGCAATTACTGTCTTAGGCATAACAGAATTGACTTGGGGAAAAATACTTTAATTTATTACCAACTAAATTGAAGTAGGATAATGAGAAATAAAAACTAAACCTTAAAACACCTTCTCCCCACCCCTTCCTTCTTCCCAGGCTCAACTTTACCCCTGAGTTCTCTACTTCCTCCTGCCGATTGGTGCAGGATGATGGGGAATGGGGGTTGGGGTCAGCTGATCATACCTTGTCTCTGCTCCTTCCTCCTCAGGGGGCCTTTTCTTCCCCTGCTCCAGGGGCATGGGTCCATCTTTTCCATGGGGTGCAGTCTTTCAGGAACAGACTTCTCCAGTGTGGATCCCCCATGGGGTCACAAGTCCTGCCAGTAAACCTGTTCCAGCATGGTCTTCCCATGGGGTCACAGCCTCCTTTGGGCATCTGCCTTCTCTGGCATGGGGTCCTACACAGGCTGCAGGTGGAGATCTGCTCCACTGTGGACCTCCATGGGCTTCAGGCATACAGCCTGCCTCACCATTGTCTTCACCACAGGCTCACAGGGTAATCTGGTGCCTGGAGCACCTTCCCCCCCTCCTTCTTCACTGACTTTGGTGTCTGCAGGGCTCTTCTCTCACATCCTCTCACTTCTCTCTCTCCAGCTACTGTCCCCAGCAGATTTGGGTTTTTTTTCCCCTTTCTTAAATATGCTGTCAAAGAGGCACTACCGCCATTGCTGATTGGCTCAGCCTTGGCCAGCAGTGGGTCCGCCTTGGAGCTGACCGGCATTGGCTCTATCAGACACAAGGAAAGCTTCTAGCAGCTTCTCACAGAAGCCACACCTGTAGTCCTCCCGCTACCAAAACCTTGCCATGCAAACCCAGTACAGTAAATCACTAAATAGCTGAACTTTCAAACTCCATCATGATCCACAGATTAGATGCTTTGTTCACCTTTATTGCCTGTTGGGCTCAGTCTGTTGACTGCATGATGCTTTGTGCTACAGGTAATATATAAAGTAGGCTGAGCTCAGTACTTACTGGAGGGTATAAGGATACAATTCCATTATTATCTTGAGCTAATCATTACTAGGCCACTTATTATGTGTACTTATTAGTGTCTATGCCATGGGGCTGCAGAGGTGTAAGAGTATGGAGGAAGACAACACCAGCTTCACTACAAGTACTGTAGTTTTACACCAGTTTGTGACAAATGTAAAACACATGCTGGTTCTCCAATGTGTAACATAATCATCAGGCCAACTGGCACTATATGAGGGTATATTCTGCATCTATTACAGCAAAGATATGCCAAAATGCAAAGCCTAACTAGTCATCCATGGATGGAGACATTTAGAAGATAAAGGGTTCCAAGTCTTTTTCCACAGACTGTTAACTGACTTTCTGAATAAATTTTTCAAAACTGAATAAATAAATCTAAAATGATTCTCAGATAGCATGAATTGGATAGCTTTGTTGACATAAATGGACTGTGCTGATATGCTCTGATTTCTGTGTACTTTTGATGTGCCATGATTTTTTAACTAACAAAGAAACAGACCACATCTTTTTTACTTACATTTTTCTTACTTTATTGCAAATCTCTTCACATATTTTTAAATTATTTTACTTTCATTCTGGGAAAAGAGATCATATATTTTATCTCCACTCTGGATGTATTTCATCTTTACCATTTGAATAAAAGACCTTTCAGTAAAAAGCAATGCTCAAGTAGGGTTTTAGTTTTGTTTGACTCTTAGAAGCCACACCTGCACTTTCATGAGGACAGCAGGGTGAGGCAGTTCCTAATTCAGCTTATGCAAGTGCTCAAACTGATCTATTGCCATAATTAGATGCATCACAGATACAGGAAAGAAATAGAATCATAGAATCATAGAATAGAATCACTTGGTTGGAAAAGACCTTTAAGATCATCAAGTCCAACCTTTAACCTAACCCTGCCATCCCACCACTAAAACATGTCCCTAAGCACCTCATCTATCCTTCTTTTAAAGACCTCCAGGGATGGGGACTCCACCACCTCCCTGGGCAGCCCATTCCAGAGCCTGACAACCCTCTCACTGAAGAAGTTTTTCCTAATGTCTAGCCTAAACCTGCCCTGGCGCAGCTTCAAACCATCCCCCCTATGGTCCTATCGTCCATGACCAGGGAGAAGAGGCCAACCCCCACCTCACTACAGCCTCCTTTCAGGTAGTTGTAGAGGGCCATCAGGTCTCCCCTCAGCCTCCTCTTCTCCAGACTAAATAACCCCAGTTCCCTCAGCTGCTCCTCGTAGGACTTGTGTTCCAGACCCCTCACCAGCTTGGTTGCTCTCCTCTGGACATGTTCCAGCAAGGCAACATCTTTCTTGGAGTGAGGGGCCCAAAACTGAACAAAGTATTCAAGGTGAGGCCTCACCAGCACCAAGTACAGGGGGACGATCACTCCCCTACTCCTGCTGGTCACACTATTCCTGATACAAGCCAGACTGCCACTGGCCTTCTTGACCACCTGGGCACACTTTCAAGCGGCTCTGTGTTTTGTCCTCTCTACAAGGACCTCACTGCAGATGTATCTTTTGCATTCTCTGTGGATCTCTTCTAAATTGATTTAGTCTCCAGGGAAAGGTAGTACAAGAGGACTAACACTGTAGTGTACATACTCACCTGAATTGTAAAACAGCAGTTTCTTTCACTGTGAAAAATATTCCCAGAACCTGATCAGTTCACACATTCAGTCTTCCTAAATGCCTGCTCTGTTAAGGTTAATGAAAATGTGGTAAAGAAGTACAAACATATGTCTCATATGAAAAAAAGT
The DNA here is from genome assembly GCA_034008185.1 of Gorsachius magnificus. Lineage (NCBI taxonomy): Eukaryota > Metazoa > Chordata > Aves > Pelecaniformes > Ardeidae > Gorsachius > Gorsachius magnificus. The sequence continues at coordinate 41,501,761 of CM067081.1, forward strand.
ATCTGTTCTGTCGTATTTGGTTGTTATTTACTAACAACATCTGCCTCTGTGCAGAAATCTTTGGATCCTCAAGACTGACCATTGCAGATGCTGAAAGAAGCACATGGACAGTCTGAGATTCTGGGGCAGCTCTTTGATCCACATTTACTTGGCACAAACCTCTCTCTAGCATCCCGAATGTTGCATTAGATGCATCTCTCCTTATTTCTCTGAGAAATTATGTCTCCCTAGTTCCCCGTGCCATCCACACTGCACAGAATCATAGAATCATAGAATGGTTTGGGTTGGAAGAGACCTTTAAAGGTCATCTAGTCCAACCCTCGCTGCAATGAGTAGGGACATCTTAAAACAGATCAGGTTACTCAGAGCCCCGTCCAACCTGACCTTGAATCTTTCCAGGGATGGGGCATATACTACCTCTCTGGGCAACATATTCCAGTGTTTCACCACCCTCATCATTAAAAATATCTTCCTCATATCTAGTTTTGAATCTACCCACTTTTAATTTAAAAATATTAACCCTTGTCTTATTGAAACAGGCCCTACTAAAAAGTCTGTCCCCATCTTTCTTATAAAACCTGTTTAAGTATTGAAAGACTACAATAAGGTCTCCCTGAAGCCTTCTATTCTCCAGGCTGAACAACCCCAACTTCTCAGCCTTTCTTCATAGCAGAGGTGTTCCATCCCTCTGATCATCTTTGTGGCCCTCCTCTGGACTTGGTCCAACAGGTTCATGTATTTCATAGAAGGGTACAGGGTCTTTAAGAAGGACAGGAGAGGGTGTTGCCCTCTATGTCAATGACCAGCTGGAGTGCATGGAGCTCCACCTGGGGATGTATGAGGAGCCAACTAGGAGCTTATGGGTCAGGATTAAAGGGAGGGCAGGGACAGGTGACATTATAGTGGGGGTCTGCTACAGGCCACCTGACCAGGAAGACTGAGCAGATGAGTCCCTCTATAGACAGATAGGAGCAGCCTCATGTTCACAAGCCCCTGATATCTGTTGGAGGGACAACTGTAAGGGACTAGAAACTTGTCTCAACATTGGTGGCAGGCAAGCTTATCTACAGAAGCCTAATCACCACGGCAACTGAGCGGGGCAGTTTAATCACCAGTTTCAGCCCATTGAGTCCCACCCCACCAGAATGACCTAATGATTAGGGCAGTTTCAGCCCATTGAGACCCACCCCACAGGAACAGGAACGTGTGTCCTGTTATCTTGGAGTACACATCCTCTGCGCATGCGCCCGGGCCCAGAGTTGACTGACAATGGGGAGGGGGCTCGGACCCCCTAGAACCTTCGAGCATACTCTAGTGACGGTACTGGGCATGCGCCCCACTGCTGAGTGGGAGGCGTGGGTATGCAAAACAGTCATTGACTATGCAAAAAGACAACCCTATGAAAGGGGGAACCAGTGGAAACCAGGAGGAGCATTCAGGAACATCTACCCTCCACCAGATTCGAAGATACATCAGGCGCATTGGACCGCTCGGGCCGCACCAGCCGCATGGACCACATGGATCGCTCAGGCCGCATGGACAGCACATAGACCCATGGTGGTAGCTATCGCAACACTCCCGTGCCGTTTGTTTCTCCCCCTCTCTTTCCCTTTCTCACTTTTCCACTCTTTCTCTGCTTTTCTCTTGCACATTTGTTGTTGGCCAAATAAAGTGACTTGGCACTTGACTCCGTTTTGAGTCTTAATTCTGTTCCCGAGAATGTAAAAGGAACCTAGTCACGATAAAGCATCGGAGTTAATCAGAAGTTAAGCCCAGCCGCCCCCAACCTCCCAGAATTATCTGAGGTCGGTTGGAAAGCAAGGGGGTTTAACCTCTGCCAAACTGTTCAACCCAATAGTGGATCGTGACAACAATACAACGGTACTTAAGAAATTCAAGAAGCTCCTGGAATGTGTCAATGATAGCTTCCTTCTCCAAGTGATAGAGGAGCCAATGAGGAGACATGCTATGCTGGACCTTGTTCTCACCAACAAGGAGGGGCTGGTGGGGAATATGAAGCTCGAGGGCAGCTTTGGCTGCAGTGGCCATGAAATGGTGTTGAAGATCCTTAAGGCACCGAGGAAGGTGCACAGCAAGCTCTCTACCTTGGACTTCAGGAGAGCAGATTTTGACCTCTTCAGGGATCTTCTTGATCGAGTACTATGGGATAAAGCCCTGGAGGGAAGAGGGGCTCAGGAAAGCAGGTTAATATTCAAGGGTCGCCTCCTCCAAGCTCAAGATCCCAACAAAGTGTAAGTCAGGCAAAAATGGCAGAAGGCCTGGATGGATGAACAAAGAACTTCTGGACAAACTCAGACACAAAAAGGAAGACTACAGAGAGTGGAAGCAAGGACAAGTATCCTGGGAGGAATACAGAGAAATTGTCCAAGCAGGCAGGGATCAAGTTAGGAAAGCTAAAACCCTGATAGAATTCAATGTGTCCAAGTACATCAAGAACAACAAGAAAAGCTTCTATAGGTATGTTGATAATAAAATAAAGACTAAGGAAGGTGTGGGACCTCTCCAGAAATAATCAGGAGACCTAGTTACCTGGGATATGGAGAAGGCTGAGGTACTCAATGACATTTTGCCTCAGTTTTTACCAGCAAGTGATCAGGCCACACTACCCAAGTTGTAGAAGGCAAAGTCTGGGACTGGGAGAATCAAGAACTCACCACTGTAGGAGAAGATCAGGTTAGAGACCATGTAAGGAACCTGAAGGTGCACAAGTCCATGGGACCTGATGAGATGCATCTTCAGGTCCTGAGGGAACCGGTAAATGTAGTTGCTAAGCCACTATCCATCATATTTGAGAAGTTGTGGCATCTTGGTGAAGTTCCCACTGACTGGAAAAGGGGAGACATAACTGCCATTTTTTAAAAGAAAAAAAAAGGAAGACCTAGGGAATTACAGGCCAGTCAGGCCCATCTCTGTGTCCAGCAAGATGATGGAGCAGATCCTCTTGGAAAATATACTGAGGCACATGGAAAATAAGGTGATTGGTGACAGACAACATGGCTTCTCTAGGGGCAAATTGTGCCTGACAAATTTGGTGACCTTCTACGACAGGGTTACAGCATTGGTGGGTAAGGGAAGCCCAACTGATGCCGTCTACCTGGACTTGTGCAAAGCATTTGACACTGTTCTGCACATCTTTGTCTCTAAATTGGAGAGACATAGATTTGATGCATGGACCACTTGGTGGATAAAGAATTATCTATATGGTCACATTCAAAGTGTTGCAGACAATGGCTTGATGTCCAAGTGGAGACCAGTGAATGAGTTGCGTTCCTCAGGAGTCAGTATTGGGACTGGAACTGTTTAATATCTTGTTGGTGACATGGACAGTGGGATTGTGTGCAGAAGCGAAGACAAGAGAAAATGTGGGCCCATTGCTGAATGAGGCAGGAGACCTGGTGACATAGGGCATGGAAAAGGCTAGGTTACTGAATGTCTTCTTTGCTTCAGTCTTTACGAGCAAGACCAGCCTTGAGAAATACCCGGTCCCCGAAGACTGGGGGGAAGTCTGGAGCACAGAAGACTTACCCTTGTTGGAAGAGGATTGAATCAAATAATACTTGAGCAAACCAGACATATAAGTCTATGGGCCCTCATTGGAGGCACCCAAGAGTACTGAGGGAGCTGGATGATGCCATTGTGAGCCCACTTTTGGTAATTCTTAAAGAATTGTGGCCACTCTTGATAACTTTTAAACAATCATGGCAACTGGGAGAGGTGCCCAAAGACCAAAGGAAATGAAATGTTACTTCTATCTTCAAACAGAGCAGAAAGAGGACTGAGGGAACTACAGGCTGGTCAGCCTTTCCTGGATTCCTGAGAAGGTGTTCAAACAACTAATATGGGAAATTATTTCTAGGTTCATGAAGAACAAGAGGGTGCTTAGGAGTGGTTAGCATGGATTCACTAAGGGGAAGTCATGCTTGACAAACCTGATAACTTTCTACAATTAAATTATTGGCTTGGTACGTGATGGGGAAGAGTGGATTTTTATCTGCCTTGACTTCAGTAAGGCTTTCAATGTTGTCTGCCATAAGATCCTCATAGACGAGCTGTTGAAGTGTGGGTTAGATGAGCAAGCAGTGAGGTTTAAAACTGTGTTGTGGTTTAACCCAGCTGGCAACTAAGCACCACGCAGCCGCTCGCTCACTCCCCCCCTCCCTCAGTGGGATGGGGGAGAGAATTGGAAAGAAAATAAAAGGTTAGAGCCGAGGACTGAGATAAAGACAGTTTAATAAGAGAAAATAATAATAATAGTAATAATGAGAATGATAACAGGATATACAGAATATACAAAACAAATGATGCACAATGCAATTGCTCACCACCCGCTGACCGATGCCCAGCCCGTCCCGAGCCGCGATCACTCTCCCCGAGCCGCGATCACACAGCCCGAGCTGCGATCACTCTGCCCGCGACCGACCGACTAACCCCCCACCCGGGGCATGACATTCTATGGTATGGACAGTTTAGGTTAGCTGTCCTAGCTGTGCTGTACTCCCAGCTTGTTATGCACCTGGCCGAGCAGGAGAAGCTCAAAAAGTCCTTGAGTAGTCTGAGCACTACTTGGCAACAACTAAAAACATCAGAGTGTTATCAACATTCTTCTGATACGAAATCCAAAACACAGCGCTATGCTAGCTATTATGAAGAAAATTAACTCTACCCCAGCCGAAACCAGGACAAACTGGATGTACAGCAGAGCTCAGAGGGTGATTATCAGTGATAAAGTCTAGTTGCAGACTGGTGGTCCACCACAGAAGTCCCTACTGGATCTTATCCTTTTTAACATGGTCATTAATGGTCTGCATGATGGGGCAGAGTATACCCTTGGCAAGTTTGCTGATTACACAAAACTGGAAGGAGTGGCTGATACACCAAATTGTTGTGCTGCCATCCAGAGGAGCCTCAGCAGGCTGGAGAAATGTGCCATAAGAAACCTCATGAAGTTCAACAAAGTGCGAAGTCCTGCACCTGGGAAGGAATAATCCAATACATCAGTACATGTTGGGAGCAGATTTGTAAAACGGACTTGGGCAGGGGCGAATGGCAGACAGCAAGTTGAACATGAGCCAGCACTGTGCCCTTGTGGTAAAGAAGTCCACCATTATTCTGGGCTGCCTAAGGAAGGTTTGTGACAGCATGTCAAGGGAGATGATCCTTTCCCTCTCCTTAGCACTGCTAAGGTCACCACTGGAGCACTGTGTCCAGTTCTGGGCTGCAAGAGTACAAGAGAGAGAACTACTGGAGAGAGTCCATCAAAGGTCCTCGTAGATCACAAAGGGGCTGGAGCATCTCCTATAGAAGGAAAGGTTGAGAGAGCTGGGACTGTTTAGCCTAGAGAAGAGAAGGCTCAGGGCAGATATCATCAACGTGTACAAATATATGAAGAGAGGCTGTAAAGAAGACAGACTCTTTCAAGAGGCATCTAGTGACAGGACCTGAGGCAGTGAGCACAAACCAAGACATGGGAGGTTCATGCCTTTTTCATTATGAGAATGAACAAATATTGGCACAGGTTGCCTAGAGATGTTGTGGAGTCACCATTCTTGGAGATATTCAGATTCTGTCTGGACACAGTCCTGGGCGACCAGCTCTAGGTTGTCTTCTACCAACAAAAGGCCACTTCCAGAGGACCCTTCCAACCTCAGCCATTCTGTGATTCTGTGAACTGTTTTATGTTAGAGACTGGGATAAATTCAGTAGTAGAAGTGTCTGACTTCTTATTTTTCCTTTTTTTCTACTTTACTTGACAATTATTAATGAACCATAATCTGTTTACCTAATTATTTTTGCTTCACTTCCATTAAGATGACTACACACATGCATGAACATACACACTTCCCTGAAGATACACTACTAACACTCTTCTGCAATAATGTACTTCAGCAATATAATTTATACATCTTTAAAAACTTCATAAGAGAACAAATAGAAATATTTTTTAATGTTTTATTACAACTTTTAAAATATTTTTTTCAGTAGATCTTTTCTCATGTGGCAAGCCATTAAATTGACCATTACAAATATTACCCAGCAGCCTACTTATGTTATAGAAATTAATGCATTGGCTGGTAACTAAATATACAGAGCATATATCCAGACTTCACCTTCAGTCTTCCCCAGAAGTATCATCAGACTGATTTGTTTGAATAATTTAGCATTTAACTTTTAAAAAAAAAAAAATTGGTTTTTCCTTTCCTTCTGTTTTTAAACCAAATTTAAATTTATACTTTCCATTTAAATGCAAAAATTGTTCTTTTGTTGAGTATTAAAAACTTTTGCTTATAAGATTTTGCTTAATATTTATATTGATGAAAAGGGCAAGTTGGTTGATTGTATTTTTCTTGAAAAAAACAAGGGGGAGAAACAGAGTTTGCCAGTTCTGGTGTTGTTACAAATCTTTTTTGCAACATAGCTCATGACCATTTACAAATTTGTTTGCATTCCTCTTTGTTATGTCAATTCTACACAATTCCAGCAAACATAAAACTTGCTCCAGCACTTTGTGAGTTCACAATACAATTTATTTGCATGTGTCATTTCATACAGATCTCACTATGTACAGTCATTACAACAAAAGGAGATGATATAAAAGACAGTGATAGGAAGGTGAATAAGGATATATGAAGAATATTAATGTGAATATTAGTTATAGGCTATCCATGATAAGTTCTAAGCTATATTTTATATATTATTTCTATTTTCTGAGTACTGTAGAGAAACACAGAGAAGACTAAAGATAAGAAGAGGCTGAGGTGAAAAGTAGGGAAAGTTCATAGAAGTTTAGTATTGAACAGCTTCAGAATCAACACTGATATGGCAGGGTGTAAATATGCAATACAGTTTCACCTATGTAGGAAACTGAACAGTGTGTTGAAAAAAAATGGCAAGAAGCATTTCAGAAATATCAAAGACTGGAAAGAAGTAAATATTTAAAGAAGAATGAAGAATGAAGTATTTTCATCTTAAGTCAATTAAAATTCCTCATATTATCTTAAGTATGGGAAAGACTTTGGAAGACTAATCCATACTTGACAGTCATTTATCTCATCTGCTTAAAAGTACCTTCAGTGACAGAATGTCAACAGGTTTCTTTGGCAAACTTTCCAGTTCTTCATTACCTTTTCCTTCCAAAAGTGTTTTCAAACATCTCTTATACATTTTTTTTGATACAGAGAGCATATTATCCCCTTTGAAATAGTCTTTTATTCTTGAAATCCATTACCACATCCTTCCTAAATCTTCTCTTTATTCTATCTTTCCTTGCAGGTCATAATCTCAAGACCTTCAATCAGTATTTCTGCTCTGGTTGGCATTCTCACCAATTGGTACCTACTCATTATAAGGCTTGGTAGAAAAGAATTTCACATAGCATGCAAGTCTATTCATGAATGCTGAATTGAATAAAAGGGTAACTGCATGAATCTTGTAGGCCACAATACTATGATGTTGTTGAATCATGTTTACCTTGGGATCCTCTCTAACTTGGAGACTTGCAGAATTTTACCTAAACAGTTGTTCCCTGATTTGCATGTGTGCAATTTATTATTTCTGCTTGAGTATCTTGCAGTTGACCCTATTGAATCATATCTTATTATTTCAAGCTTACCTCCAATTTGTCAAGATTATTTTGAATTCTATTCCTGTCCTCCAAGATACTTGCATTCTCTTCTGATCTTGGTATCATATGTAAATATTCTCTATTCCAGCATCCAGGCTATTCTGAAGCTCCAGCATGGAATCTTCAGACTACTGGATTAATCCTCACAAAAGCAATACATAGAACAACAAAAGAAAACTAAAGAAATATGGTACACAAAGCAAGTGCATCAGTGGGAAAAAAAATTAGAAGAATAAGCATCAAAGCAAGACTATATATGGACTATGCTGCAGGAAGGATAAATATGTCTGGATAGTTCTATCATGAAACAAGATGATCCGTAGTAAAAATCAACAGTGATTCTTGTTTGTTTGTTTGTTTGTTTGTTTTCATAACTAGTACATCTGTGTACAGTTACCTTCAGGCATCTTCAAGCAAAACAATTTTCTCCTTGTCCTGAAGCTTGTAGATTATCCGTGTATATAGAGACTCTTGCAAGAGAAAAAACATGCGTTCCAAAATTCTGTATAAATAAAAGGGAGATTTCAGTGACTGACTGTTCGTCTTTACCTAGTGTGATAGATCATCTGATTCTGCTTGTCTTTTCCTAGTTTTAACACAGTGAACAGATATCAAGATGTTGTCTCCTGTAGCTATAAACATCGCAACAAGAGGAAATATGGCAATGTTACTTCTCTGTTTCCATTTTCATTCCAAGGTTCTTCCTTTCCCAATTTCAATTAGTATAGTTGAAGTAGAGGATGATTGCATTGCCAGTGAATTAAACACAGAATAAATACAAATGGTGAGTGAAGCCACACACAAAGCCTTCTCTTCCATTTCCCCAGCACAGGATGTAGATCCATGAGTCCTGCCAGCTGAAGAATCAGTAATCACAGAGTCATCAGGTACGCATTTTTGTTCTCCAAACAGTGATCACAGGTGACTTAGTCCATACTAACGTCACATTGTGGCAGTATCAGTAACAGGTACAGCCTCAAGGTGTGTGCAAAAAAATGAACCAACACTTCTAACTTCACGCAACGTGTTTAGTACAGCCACTTCACACGGGCTACTGCTTCTTTTATACAGTCCATTTTTAACAAAAGTATATTTGAATAACAATCATTGACCAAATTAATGAGTCATCAATCAACCCACTTTCTTTCTCTATATAGTTGACTGTCACGTAACAGCTCTACTCTAAATCCTGTATCTTCTGCTACCTATGAATTAATTTAATCTCTGGCCTTAATAGCATGAAATTTGAGATAACTTTAGATTACTGTGTTCCTTTTGATGTTGTATTGTACTTTTCTGGGTTATAAACATACACAAAAATCATAACGCCCCACCCACCCCCCAAAAAAGAATGAAACCAACAAAATAGCAGAGTATGATATTGGGCACAATGCAGTCATTGTTATGTGCAAAGACAGCCATGACATTGTAGTGGTGAAAACTAACAAACTATATTCCTTGTGGCAGACTGAAAGGATTACATCTTCCTGTTAATACAGATTGAATAGCATAGCATATACTGTAGCATATACTGCACCTATGTAGATTTTGAAAGATTCTGGCTAGAAAAGATAGGAGTCTTTTATTTATTGTCATTTAAGCCAGATAAAATTCAATAATCAGGGTAAAATTCTCACTCTCAGTTGTATACCATGGATAGACAACTGTTTGAGATGAACTTTTCATATTCATTTATGAGCTTCTCTCCTTTTTTCTACTAAGTATTCTAAGAATAATGTATTTCTACTGTATAAATTTTACCTGCTCCACAGTGTATTTAATATATTAAAATCTAATTAATAGAATTTTAATTTTGGTAAAAGGATTCTTACACACCAGTAATTACGATTAATACACATAGGATACAAATTCTAGTCATACTGATGGTACTAAACACTGTATTAAATATATAGCAGATGTAATCACTTTGTTAAGGCTACTTAAATAATGCCAGCATTTTGACTTGAAAAGATAGAGTATTAACATCTGTTATTCTTGTTCAGAGCTTTCCCTGATGCATGTCTGTATGTGCAGTTGTTTATGTGCCAACATGCCCGTGTGCAGTAGTGTGTGTATATACACACGTCAGCTTGGCCAAAGCAAAATAATACCTGCTCCTCTTTATAGAAAGAAAATATAAAATAATCTAGATCACAATTTTTCTGCCTTTCCATGAGATAAAGATTTGTATTTTTATGTTTATTCTTGCTTACATGTTCAGTTGAAGTTTTGCATTTAATTGAGTAAAACAGGATCTCTAAAATGCAGTAAAGTTCAAAAGCAAACAAAAAAAAAAATTATTGTGGCTATAGCCCACCTCCTTATGTATCTGAATGCATAAACCCACAAAAACAAATTCACTTTTCAGGAAAGAAATTTTTTAAAACTGTGGGAATGAAATCTGTTTTTCATTCCTAAAAATGGTGATGTGCAGAAATAATAAGATCCTAAGAACATTTCCAAATTACTACATATTACATTAAATAGATGAAACTTGTAAATATATTTGGCTTATAATTTAGGAGTTATCTAAATTTGCTTAGTCATTCTGTACTGAGTTATGAGTTTGTCAATCCGTGTAAAATTTAGCTTGCTTTAAATTTCCTGAATGACTTTGACAGCCAATGCACCTTTGGCAATCTATGGCGTATGCTTGAATATTGAGATGAAAAGGCAAAGGGAGTAATTGCTCAAAAGACATTTTTACAATGCATAATTATTTGTTTTGCATATAATAATTACTGAGTTCAACAAATCTTTAAATATGTGAGTAACATGAGTTAAGGAAACAGTAACAGTTTAGATTTTTCTTGTCACAGTTTCATAGTGAAGAATGAACTTTTGAAAATTCATTGAGGAGGAAGACAGAAACCAGAAAATAGGAGGAAGTGTGTAATATTTCAAGTACAGTTTCATTCCTGCTCAAGTACTCTTCTTATTTCTAGTTTCTTTCACTTTAAATTTCTAGCATTAGTCCTGATTTTTCCTCAATTTTAGCACAACAAAAACTTCAGTAAGTCCTAAAATTTTCTTCAGTAATTAAATCAGTTTTGGTTTTCAGTATCAATTTTCTCAACAGAAGTAAATTTTACTACATGTCGCTGTATTTCTATTTTTATTTTTTTTTGTAGTAGAAACAAGTATTCTAATCCATTTTTCTCTGTCCTGGCTTCCTTTGCTATGGAATCTTTTGTAGGGAAAATATATCAGCAATTTCTGATTTGACTATGTAGTTTCAGAAGGCAATGTAGATATGGTAATAAGGTGCAATGCTTCCCATTTGTCTTCTGACATATTTTACTGTCCTTTATTTGTTTCTAATTTCACCTTTTATTGGTATTTTAATTCTTCTGATTGGCTTCTTTTTCTCATAATACTTTATGACTCTTGTTTTGATGTCTTATGTATTTTCCCTCATAAGTCCATTTAATCTTGAATAATTAATGAAAATATTTATAGGTCTCCAGATACTGGTTTTGGCATGTAGTCTTCCTGTTAGCCGTCAGCTTTCAAAATGTAATGTTCCTATGAGGGTAGTTTCAAAAAGTCACACAATTCAATTATTCACTTCCACAGAGCAAAAATCACAATGTGTTAATACTTTCCTATGGTGGATTTTATATTTTGGCAATGGATCACAGTAAAGCTGGAGCTTTTCAAAATCTGGCAAAGTAAAGGAGAGTCACCAGATGGAGTCCTCAGGTAACATACTGAAATCAATGTAGTTTATTAATACAGAAGTGTTTGGGTAGGCTGTGTATTAATCTCAACCTTCAAAAGTAGACTGACAGTGACTTGCCAGATTTTAGAGTTCACAGAAAAAGAGATCCTGGTAACTGATGAATTTATGGCACATATTCACCTAGATCTATTTTAAAGAATCTTTGGAAGGTTTATCTACCATGTGCTACTATATTCCTCTGTCTTCCCAGCCAAATAGATAGAGTTCAGCCTATCCATTTAAAAGGCACCCAGGCCGAATAATTATATACTCCAATTGTTCTCCATCTGCTGCTTGCGTGATCTACAAATGCCTTTTCTTGTACCAGGAAGCAAACAGCAGAAACTCAGCTGTTCAGAATTTCCATCTGGGAAATTCAAGTTGCTGTGTTCCAGTACCTAGAAGAAGAACCTATTCCTGCATATATAGATAAGTATAGGTTAAAATGTATAGGAAGGGGAAATGATTACAAAAATGCAAATGATCTTGTTTCCACTTGACTAATACTAAAGGGTAAGCAGAAAACAAATCAAGTAGCAGATAAGCTGCTTTTGACACCTTTTTCTAAGCTAGAGCTCTGCAAGTTAGAACACATGCTGCACCCTTAAAAATGTGGATGATAGCAATACCCATATGGTACTGGGAAACATTTCTTCGCGTCAGGTTCATATTTCTTCTGGACTCATGTGTTTCCAAGCTTTTTGTACGAGGGACAGTTATTAAAACCACAGAGTAGCTCCTACCTTTTAAGAGCTATCCTTACAAGGACAGAAAAGATTGTTGTGTCTAAAGCTTGGAAAAAAGTGTACAAATCTAATTTCTTTTAAATTCATATATGCCATTAAAAAAATGTGTACCAGAGGAAACTATGGGTGTTATGCGATGACAAAATTTTTAAAATTTAAATTTTTACATTTTTTGCTTTTTAAAATGTATTATTATTTGCTTTTTTATTATAGAAACACATTTTTTTTTCTAGTTGAGCTACATGTTTTACTTGAATTAAAAGAAAATAAAATGGTGGTTTTAGGAGCAACATTGATTTTTTTTTCTGGATTGACAGATACTTTCCAAAATAAATTATTTTCACAACTAAAATTTAATCTTGTTCAGAAGGTCCAATTTCTTTTAAAATTTATGTTTTAAAATTGCAACATGCTATAATCTTAAGGTTTATGTGACTGTAGGGTATATGGAGCAAAATCTGCAGTAACATTTTCTTGAGGACAGTGAAATCATAGATGTATATGTGGAAAGAGAGAAAAAAGATCTACCTGACACTGATTATATATAAAATAAACAACAAAAAAGCAATTAAAGTGGGAAAAGAAGAGAAATAATACAAGTGATAGATATGAATATCTTCAGGAGAAATAATATATGTGATAAATATTAATATCTTCAGTAGAATATATGTTTAATGACTGGGGTTTTTTCACAGTTGTGTAGACTATGCTACTCTTAAACAGTCAGGGATATCACTGTATTGGGTGTCTGTGCCTGTGTGCTGGTAGCTGGGGGCTGCAGGGGCAGCCTCTGTTATGAGAAGCCAGGGCTGCCCCATGCTGGATACAGCCGTTTCCAGATGTCTCTGATGGACCCACCACAGGGCATGGCTGACCCCCTCAGCCACGATGGTGGTGCCTCTGGGAAAACCTATATAAGAATGGGCAGAAAACACTGCACAAAAGTGTGAGGAGGAAAAAAAAAGGAAAAAAAAAAAGTGTGAGAATCTGTCATGTGAAGGAGGAGAGATTCTGCTGGAAGACACTTCAAGGCATATGGATGCCAGAGAGGTTATTAGAGAGAGCCAACATGGCTTCACAAAGGGCAAATTGTGCCTGACCAACCTGATGGCCTCCTATGATAGAGTGACTGCTTTGGTGAATAAGGGAAGAAAAACTCATGTCATCTACCTCGACTTCTGTAAGGCATTTGATAAGGTCTTGCATATCCTTGTCAATAAATTGGAAAGATATGGCTTTCATTAATGGACCATTCAATGGATAAGGAATTGGCTGGATGGCCACATCCAGAGTTGCAGTCAACAGCTCTATTTCCAAATGAAAATCAACAAGTGGTGTCCCTCAGGGGTCTGTACAGGGACAGGTACCGTTCAATATCTTTATTAATGACATAGACAATGGGATTAAGTGCACCCTTACCAAATTTTGGATGACACCAAGTTGGGCGGTGTAGTTTATATGTTTGAGGGAAAGGATACCATCCAGCAGGACCTTGAAAGTCTTGAGAAGTGGGTCAATGTGAAACTCGGGAAGGGGGTGATACACTGTAACAGGTTGCCCAGAGAAGTTGTTGATGCCCCATCACTGGAAAAATTCAAGGTCAGATTGGGGGGACTTTGAGCAACCTGATCAGAAAAGGAACTGCGGGTACTGGTTGACAGCCAGTTGAATATGAGCCAGCAGTGGCCGTCCTGGCTTGTATCAGGAATAGTGTGGCCAGCAGGAGTAGGGAAGTGATTGTGTCCCTGTACTCCGCACTGGTGAGGCCACACCTTGACTACTGCGTTCAGTGTTGGGCCACTCACTACAGGAAAGACATTGTGGTGCTGGAACATGTTCAGAGGAGAGCAACAAAGCTGGTAAAGGGTCTGGAGCACAAGTCTTATGAGGAATGGCTGAGGGAACTGGGGTTTTTTAGCCTGGAAAAAAAGAGACTGAGGGGAGACCTGATTGCCCTCTGCAACTACCTGAAAGGAGGTTGTAGCGAGGTGGGGGTCAGTCTCTTCTCCCAGATAACGGGCGATAGGACAAGACAAAATGGCCTCAAGTTGGTCCAAGGGAGGTTTAGATTGGATATTAGGAAAATTTTTTTCGCTGAAAGGGTTGTCAAGCATTGGAACAGGCTGCCAGGGAAGTGGTGGAGTCCCCATTCCTGGAGGTATTTAAAAGATGTTTAGGCAAGGTGCTTAGGGATATGGTTTAGTGGTGGGATGGCAGGGTTAGGTTAAAGGTTGGACTCGATGATCTTAAAGGTCTTTTCCAACCTGAGAGATTTTATGATTCTATGTCCCTGCCCACAACAAGGTTGTTGAAACTAGATGATCTTTAAGGGTCCTTTCCAACTCAAACCATCCCCCTGCAGCCTGTGGAGAGTCTATGGTGGAGCAGATATCCACACTGCAGCCCATGAGAAAGGTCCATGCTGGCATGGGGAAATGATGTGAGGTGGAAGGTTCATCAGAGAGAAACTGTTATGGATTGCACACAACACCCTGTTCCTCATCCCCCCTGCACTACTTGAAAGGGTGAGGTAGGATTTAGGAATAAAGGAGTGAAGTTGAGCCTGGGAAGGAGGGTGAGGATGGGGGAAAATGTCTTAGAGTCTTGGTGGGTTTTTTTGTTTGTTTCTCACAATCCTACTATTTTTAATTCCCAATAAGTCAAATTATTTTTCCCCAAGGCGAATCTGTTTTGCACATGATGGTAATTTGTAAGCAATCTCCCTGTCCCTATCTCAACCCATGAGCTTTTCATCTTATTTTCTCCCCTTGCCCTGTTGAGGAGGGGGAGTGAGAGAGCATCTGGATGGGCATCTGACAGCCAGCCAAGGTAAACCCGCTACAACATTGCATTTGAGAAATGCCAGGCAATATGTAGAATTTTAAACTGCTTCCTGCATCACACTCTGTAGCCCATGCAGCATGATGCCTGCATTGTCACGATTAAGAGTGTGCCAGCATTCTCTTTGTAAAACCTTTACATTCAGGAGATTAGAATAACATGGCATTAAAAATTATTTCTGAACTGAAACTAAGCATATGGTACTTAGGCTGTAATGGTAATGCTGATGTTGTGTGAGGCTCTTGTAGTGTGACAACTAATATTAATTTCTCAAGCATTCATTTCTAATGATCTCAGTGCTATATTCTCAAAATGAAATGGGTACTGTAACACTGAGCTTTGCGATGCCTCACTCTCAGAGGGGAATCCTCCCATCAGAGCAACTTGCCTATGCTCCCTGTACAATGTACTTGAAATTTAAAACACTCTGAAGGAGGATCCCAGCTGGCAGCATGTGGAGCAGAAGACTGCCAAGCTAATAGCTAGGAGACATCGCAGAAAAGGTAACTTCTTTCTTTCATGGTACAGAGAAGGTGATATTTTTAAAATGCTTGTGGTACAACTTATATTATTAAAGATGTCATTTATCTATCTGGATTTTTATGAGAAATTGCTTTTAATATGGTAATGAAATAACAAGTATTTAAAAAAAAATCTGCTTTTTTTTTTTTTTTTTTTTTTTTTTAATTAAGCAGGGATTTGGCCTACATGGAATTTTTGTAGCAGACAGTCTCAGAAGTAATAGCCTGGAAAAGCAACTTCATTTCAGAAAAGTTCACTTTCAAAACTTTCTGTAGAAGTTTGTTCTGCCCTCAAAAGTTTTTAATTTGAGTATGCAACATGAAGTGTTGATAAGGGGTTTTGTGATAGCTATTTTGTTTATGGTTTTCTCTCAAAGACATTCTTTGCTGGTCCTTGAAGTTGTATGTAGAGTTCTCTAAAAAATGTAAATTTTCTTCAAGTGAAAACAAGAAAAAGCAAGTTTGATTAAGATGTTCATAAGAGGTGTTAATACATGGTGAAGATATACTGAAGATGGTAATTGAAGTGTTTTATTAAATTTGTTCTCTGATGTCTTTCAGCTTGTTGGGAGAAATTATTGCTACAGGTATTTTTATTTTAAGAATGAAACAGAATGATGAGGGATTAGAGAACAAAATTCCTGTAAGAATGTATCTTTTAGTTACTGTATTGATGTTACTGTTGTCTGCTGTGTGATGCAGCAGTTGCAAATTTACTGGCTGTATATTTTAAACAATTTATAGATCTACTCACTATGGCAGATAGTCTAAAATATCTAACACTTTTCTTTCTGTCTTTTTAGAGTAAAATATAAAAAGTAAAATCCCTGCTGAACATTCCCACACAGAAATATGTAATAAGTACTTCAATCATTGCAATATGTGAAGCAGTCCACACACTATAAGTATTAGGGAACAAAGTATACTATAAGTAGATTTTACGCTACTTATGTCCTGCTGTACAAGAATCATCAACACTAAAACAACTACTAAATGTAACATAACACATAATGTTGGTAGACATCCATTCTTACCCATTTGGCACTATAAGTCACTGCTTCAATAGATGCAAAGAATAGGTTGCAAAATGTACCTATTGAGAAATTATTTTGGATTAAATCCAGCAGTCTTTCAAGGTTTCAAAAATAAAATAATAATTTAAAAAATCCACTACCAGCAAAATAGGTGTGCTGAGGAATATGAAGCATGGAGCATGCAAAGCTCAGGTTCAACGAGGTTCAGATCTCTCAGCAGTTCATGGCTGAATCTCACTGTGTCCAGTAGCTGCGCAAACTTACTGATCACTGATTCTGCTGCAGCTCTCGAAGAGACATTACATTCCCTTTATATTCAGAACCACATTAATAACTAACAAAAAAGCCCAGCTCCTTCTGTGAAAGAAGTAGGTTGGCACAAACAAATTCTGCTTCTCAGTTTGTGGTCAAGCAAGTACCACACAACTATTTGGAGCCTATGTTGTTTTTTGAAACTGTCACTTTCATTTAACGTTCATCACATCTAGTTGTACAAAGACTCAGTTCCAGCCTTCACAAAAGTGTTACTAAGCAAAATTTGGCTCTTGGCATGTTTTATACTCTGAATGTTGGTCAAGCTGTGGATTTCAAAAAAGGTAGCTTTGAAATTAATTAATGTGGACTTAATAATTAAAACAGCAGTATCAGCACCCAGTAATTTCTGCTACATTAGTCAGTTCACAGGGTTTATTTAGTTTATCTGAATTAATTAATTCTCCTTTCAGCACAGGAATTTATTTTCAAGGTAACTGCTGTTTTGAACTATTCAGCCATCCTAGTGAAAAGAATTCAGGATGGTATTAGGGAATTATATTGTGCCTCTCTTTTTATCTTAAAAGCCACTAAGTGTGTGTGGTGGTTGTAATGGAAAAAATATGACTGTTTTCTTAACAGAATGACATTTTCTAAGGTAAATTTTTGTGGTTATGATCAGTGCATTGCATCTTGTATGGTCAATGCTGTTAAAACTGGCACATTAAAAGACTTGCCTGTTTTGCTCAGCAAAATACAACACTGCTAATCTCTTTATAACTCCACGTTTCTAAAGCCAGATCTTGAATTACACCAGACCTTCACATGTTGTGAAGATCCTCCTAGAAGCTATGCTAAAGCACATGGAGGCCAGGGAGGTAATTTGAGATAGCCAGCATGGCTTCACCAAGGGCAAGTCCTGCCTGACGAACCTAGTGACTTTCTATGATGGTGTGACAACAACAGTGGACAAAGGAAAACCAACGGACGTCATCTATCTGGAATTCTGCAAAGCCTTTGATGCGGTCCCCCACAACATCCTTCTGTCTAAATTGGAGAGCTATGGATTTGATGGGTGGACTGTTTGGTGGGTAAGGAACTGGCTGGATGGCCGCATCCAGAGGGTAGTGGCCAATGGCTCGATGTCCGGATGGAGACCAGTGACGAGTGGTGTCCCTCAGGGGTCTGTACTGGGACTGGTGCTGTTTAACATTTTCATCAATGACTTAGCGAGATCCAGTGCACCCTCGGCAAGTTTGCAGATGACACCATGCTGAATGGTGCAGTTGACACACCAGAAGGATGGGATGTCATCCAGAGAGACCTGGACAGGCTGGAGAGGTGGGCCTGTGTGAACCTCATGAGGTTCAACAAGGCCAAGTGCAAGGTCCTGCACCTGGGTCAGGGTAACCCCCAGTATCAGTACAGGCTGGGGGAAGAAAGGATCGAGAGCAGCCCTGCCGAGAGGGACTTGGGCGTGCTGGGGATGAAAAGGGACTCTGGGCTGCATGGGGAGAAGCGTGGCCAGCAGGTCGAGGGAGGTGATTCTGCCCCTCTACTCTGCTCTGCTGAGACCTCACCTAGAGTACTGGTCCACTCTGGAGCCCTCAGCACAAGAAGGACATGGAACTGTTGGAGTGGGTCCAGAGGAGGGCTGCTCAAATGATCCGAAGGCTGGAGCACCTCTCCTATGAGGACAGGCTGAGAGAGTTGGGCTTGTTCAGCCTGGAGAAGAGAAGGCTGCAGGGAGACCTGATTACGACCTTTCAGTACTTAAAGGAGGCCTATAGGAAAGATGGGGAAAATCTTTTTAGTAGGGCCAGCTGTGACAGGACAAGGGGTAATGGTTTTAAACTAAACCAGGGTAGGCTTAGACTGGATATAAGGAGGAAATTCTTTACAACGAGGGTGGTAAAACACTGGAACATGTTTCCCGGAGAGGTAGTGGAGGCCCCATCCCTGGGAACATTCAAGGCCAGGTTGGATGGGGCTCTGAGCAACCTGATCTAGTTAGCAGTGTCCCTGCTCACTGCAGGGGGGTTGGACTAGATGACCTCTAGGGGTCTCTTCCAACCCAAAACATTCTATGATTCTATGATTATTGTAACTGGAAAGAATGAAAGCAGAGTGAGACCTTGGCCATCCTTCAGGTCTCAGTGCTGTAGGGTACACAGCACCATGTAACACTGAGCTCAGCCTAAGACATTTGGACAATTTCTACCAGCCAAACACACTCCTACAGGTCTCGCACCATTACAAGCATTATAATAATAACCAATAAGCTCAGAAAAATAGGAAATATAAATCTGTTGTTGTTATGCTAAGCAATAAATGGATACATCAGGGTTAGTGTTATGATAAGATATGGAATCCTTAATTAGCCTTAATGGACTAAAGATGGAAAGTATGTTAAATTAAAGTCTCTGTGCAGTGATTTTTCACGGAAATCTCCATGAACAGTTTTTGAAAGGTTCAATTACAGAAAAGTCCGAAATAAAAATTTTCTCATACTATTTCACCACAACCCCTCTCATTAACCAATCATTTCTGGTTGATCCCAGGAAAGAAGAGAAAACTTAAATGAAGCTTTTATTTTCTTTAAAGTTTGTTGAAACAGATTGTTCTGGTCACCAAAACAAATTTTGAAATGGGCATCCAATTATAAACTCTCTGAAGAAAAGAAATAGAGAATAGAAAGGAAGATGACACAGAAAGACAACTAGTATGAATGGTCACATTGTTCATTGAGGACCCAGAAATAAAATGTTAGTCTTCTAAATTCTTTTTTAGACATCTATTTACAAGTTCAAATTACTTTCAGAATTGCTAATATAATGATATATCTATCAAAGCAACCGTAAAAACCTGACCAAATTTTTGACAGCCAGGAGTATAGTATCTTCACATGTTTATTATACTAATAATTCTGGTAAATAAATAATGTATTTTTCTTAGTGTAAATAAAAAAAACCAAAAAGAAACAAAACCACCAAACTAACTCAAAAACTTAAATATATCACATATAATGACCTCATCAATACATACAAATATCCTAATGATGGAAGTCAAGAGGATGGAGCCAGACTCTTTGCAGTGGTGTCCAGCAACAGGACAAGGGGCAATGGATACAAACTGAAACATAAGAGGTTTCAGTTGAACACGAGGAGGAACTTCTTTACTCTGAGGGTGATGGAGCACTGGAACAGGCTGCCCGGCGGGGGGTGGAGTCTCCTTCTCTGGAGATATTCAAACCCCACCTGGATGAAATCCTGTGTAACATGCTCTAGGAGAACCTGCTTTAGCAGGAGGGTTGGACTAGATGATCTCCCAAGGTCCCTTCCAACCCTTGCAATTCTGTGATTCTGTGATAATGCCCTAAATGCACTCTAGATTGCATAAAAATAAATACATATTCCTTCCACATAGCAATTGACATTTTGATGTGAAAATAGTTTTACTTGCAAAAACCTTTCTAAGCATTTTATTATAAGCAATGTTAATTACAATCCTTTCAAATTATTTGGGATTTTTTAAATCATATAAATAACAGGTAAAATTAATTTGTGAATTTGTCCTTGATGAAGCACAGAAGTGTTTCCATCTAGAACTGATTATGTTTAATCTTCTGTATTACAGAGGGAAAGTAATCCAAAAGACAACAGTAAATAATTGTGTTTCTACCTTAGTTTAAGTCTATATTATCAGTGTTATAGAAAAATATAGATAAATAGCAGAAGAAAGCTCACGTTGTACAAATAAATATTTCTTGATAGGAGTAATACTTTTCCCTTTAGGCCAGGATAATTTTTAATAGATGGAAGGTTAACGGTTTCAGAACACTCTTAAAGAGTCAATGTCATTGTTCCTTTGTGTCTCTTGCAAAATATTTTCCTTAAGTGGTATTTAAAATAAATTGCACATACTGACCTTAAAGAAAGGATGGGGCACTCTAATTAATGCTAAAGAGTGTGTGTTTTCTTGTTCTGTTTCAATAAGAGATTTGTTTAATTTGCCTTGTACTGTAGTGAGGAAAAATATTCTAGTTCCACACTGCTGATGGAAAAGACCAGTTAGGTCATCAAGGTCACAGCCCCTTGAACCATCATCACTTTGTGTATTATTTTTTCCTCCTGACAAGCTTATCCACAAAGCTCCATTTACCATTAAATGTCCTATCAGTATGAGTGGGAGTTCTGAATGTAATTCCCAGGGTAGCCACAAGGCGTGGAAAGAAGAAAAACAACAGGAGAATCATAGAAATAGGGAAATGAAGAGCTTGTTTCCACAAAGACATGTAGGATTATTTTATAGAATAACCATAATTTTGTCCTCATGCTCATCTTTGCTCAAATTCATCCCTCAGCAACTGCTTTTGGTAGACTAAGGTCTATCAAAAACATTGCATTCTTAGCCTCTCTTTGTTCTGTTAACGTCCAGAAGGATCCAGGTTGGGACGTCCAGGTACTTTGGTATAGAAGTGATCGTTTAAACTTTACATCAGCTAATTACTCCCACATGAAATTGCCCTGAGTGGAGGTCGTGATTTAACATAGGGCACATTGATCTCTGTGTGTCCACGCTGAAATTCAGTGAAGTAGTATAGTTCACATTTCCACACTTCAGACCTTGAAATTATCTCAAGCGATCATAGTCATAAACTTTAACTGTTCCTACAGAGATTCACAGTTCCGGTAATTCAGTAACTGTAAAATACTATGCTATGGTATTGCCCCAGAGAATAAAGGCTTTCCATCAAAGATTGCATTCACATAGTGTTAGGACAGGAAAACAGTTTCAAGTCAGTAGTCCAAGCTACCTACTAATCCTACCTGGTTGATGTTAGACAGCAAAGCTCCTTGGAGACACCCATGTCGCAACAGAATTCCCTAGAAGACCTGTTTGTGTCAGACACAATATGCCTAACCCATTTCAAACTGCAGATAACTAGCGCAGTGAGGATGTACTAAATAATAATACCACAGGCTTGACTTTCCTACACGGGTATTTCCCAAGGGTCACTTGGCTGTTGGTATAGTACATAAAACATAGCCAAGGGATGTATTTGAATTTAAGCCCACACCCATACTCAAGGTTTGTGTTGCATAGCATGAGTGCTACCCCAACACATCTTATGACACATTCCTAACCAGTTCTGACAATTGATGTTTAATAGCTTCACTACAGTGTTACAAAAGGACATTATGGTTGACAGGGGTTTGAACATGACCAGCCAACTAATTAGTAAATACCTGATTTGGTGTATATTCTAATTCAGAAAAGGCAGCATTACACTTCAATGTTCAACACTTCTTTACAGATTCAGTTGTCTTAAACCTCCATAAGAGCTGTTAAAATGTCATAAAACTTCGCAGCAAGTTCTTAAATATTTGTATCAGTAGTACAGTGCAAAGTGTTGCCATTACTCAGTATCTTCATATCAAAATTTCCTGCATTTAGGTATCACCAGATTTCCAGATAACTGTTTAAATACCTGCGCATTAAAAATGTTAAGCCATACATATAAAGACATAAATATTATTTTTGCAGAGTCAGTAAATTCTTCCCCATTCCTGTAGATTGTGTGGATATTTTGCATAATTTCTTTTTCTATTTAACCACTGAAAAAGATATATTCTCTGTGGTGCTCTCTGTGAAATTCTAAAATACTGTGGCTTTTTTTTTTAAACTTAGTGCTATAAACCTCTGAAAAATAGAAAAGAAATTTTTCATGGAAATGTTTTCAGAGCTTCAACTACAGCAACTCTGTCATATTGTTACGTAAGAATTAAATGAATAACTCATCTCTCTGCACTGTAGATTGTGAAATGCAGAATTCCCAGAGGGGAGTTTCAACTAGATCACTATCAGGTGTTGGAGAACGTTTGTTGATGATGTGAGAATTGCTATTCAGAGGCTCCTTCAGCAGACCTTCCGATCGCTTCAGAATTTTAAAATCTCATTTATGTCAGCAGGTCATTGAAGTAGAATCAGGTTTCTTAGCGAAGAGGTGATATATACAATAAAGTGAATGAATACATTCCACTGAAGACTAATGCAACTTTTACAGTGTCATCTTTTTTCACATTAAGGAATTTCTGTAGATTATGAAGGCTAAAGTCATTCCTCTTAAGTCATGATAAGTGGAGACATTTTACAATATTTGCACCAAGATCTCTTACTAAATTTTTTAGGAAAGAATATCAAACAAACTAGTAAAAGCAATATTTACAGTTTCACTTCTAAATATTATAATTGCTTGTGTATTATAATAGAACACAGAATTCCTATCTGACTACTGAAATTTTTATCTAGGCAATATATAAATAACATGAGACACCTCAAAAACTAAGATAGCTTCCCCAGCATCACCACATCCAAAGCAAAAGAAATGATCAGAGGACCATATATAATCCTAACTGAATTCTTTAAAAGATTGCTTTACAACATCTGAGATGAAATAATTATTTGTATATAGGCTTTTACACTATTGCTATCCAAGTCAGTATGGATAAAACCATGGAAAAGGTTCAAGTGAATCTGTGTAATTTTAATTTAAACAGAGCAGAAGTATTCATATGGTCACAGTGTTTCAGCCAAGGGATTAGCTAACAGCATTCTCAATGCACATTTGGTCATGCCTAAAATACCGAAGAAAAAAAAAAAAAAAGAAAATAAAAGAAAATAAAAAGGGGGCACAGGTGGGGAAGTACAACCTTCTCGATCTTTCAGTGTTCTGTGCTGGTTTCAGGTTTGGAAATCTAGGTGGAGGGGTTTGAAACTGTGAATGAGGAATGACAGGGGTGGAAAAGATAAGTGCAGGCTTAGAAGGAGGTAAGAGAAGCAGGGTTCAGTGGGATAAAGATAAGGGAACAGGAGAAGTCAGTCCAATCTTTTTAAGCATGATGGTGGCAAAAGGAGTGTCAGATATCAACAGAGATTGGCAGGCTTGTGGATCTGGGATGGAATGACACCACATCCTTATATCCTTAACTGAGGAACAAGCATCCTGCTTGCCAGCAACTGCTTTCGCCAAAAGTATTCCTTTTGATGCCTCTCCTCACACAATTGTGTCTACACTTCCTAACCACTGCAGCAGCTTCTTCTCAAGCTGCTACTATTTCAGCAAGGAGGAGCTTGCCTGATGTCTGATGCAATTGCAAGGATGGCATGAATTGAGAAAAAAAGAAGCCCCAGTGTCAGGCCAAAGATACAAATGCAAGTGGCTGGTCCTCCTGGGGCTGTCAGGGTGTGAGAGGATGAAGAATGCTACAGTGACCCCTCCTCCCTAAACAGAAGTCTGTGCTCCCCAAAACCCAACCTCTCTCTCTCAGTGACACTAGAGGGTAATGCAGATGGCACAGAGGAAAGGGGCTTTTCAGGAAATACAGATGATACTGCTGATCACAGAGATGATCTTTAAGTTTCACTGAAATAGACAAAGCTAGCAGTTTGGTTAGTTAGTTAGCAGTTAGAATCATAGAATCATAGAATCACTTTGGTTGGAAAAGACCTTTAAGATCAGCGAGTCCAACCTTCAACTTAACCCTGCCATCCCAACACTAAACCATGTCCCTAAGCACCTCCTCTATCCTTCTTTTAAATACCTCCAGGGATGAGGACTCGACCACATCCCTGGGCAGCCCATTCCAGAGCCTGACAACCCTCTCGGTGAAGAAGTTTTTCCTAATGTCTAGCCTAAACCTGCCCTGGCGCAGCTTCAGACCATTCCCCCTCGTCCTATCGTCCATTACCAGGGAGAAGAGGCCAACCCCCACCTCACTACAGCCTCCTTTCAGGTAGTTGTAGAGGGCCATCAGGTCTCCCCTCAGCCTCCTCTTCTCCAGACTAAACAACCCCAGTTCCCTCAGCCACTCCTCGTAGGACTTGTGTTCCAGACCCCTCACCAGCTTGGTGGCTCTCCTCTGGACATGTTCCAGCAATGCAACACCTTTCTTGTAGTGAGGGGCCCAAAACTGAACACAGTATTCAAGGTGAGGCCTCACCAGCACCGAGTACAGGGGCACGATCACTTCCCTACTCCTGCTGGTCACACTATTTCTGATACAAGCCAGGATACCACTGGCCTTCTTGGCCACCTGGGCACACTGCTGGCTCATATTCAGCCAGCTGTCAACCAGTACCCCCAGGTCTTTTTCCACCAGGCAGCTTTCCAGCCACTCTTCCCCAAGCCTGTAGCGCTGCATGGGGTTGTTGTGACCAAAGTGCAGGACCCGGCACTTGGCCTTGTTGAACCTCATACAGTTGGCCTCGGTGCATTGTTCCAGCCTGTCCAGGTCCCTCTGCAGAGCCCTCCTCCCCTCCAGCAGATCAACACTACCACCCTGTTTGGTGTCGTCTGCAAAGTTACTGAGGGCACACTCAATCCCCTCATCCAGGTCATTGATAAAGATATCAAACAAGACCGGCCCTAGAACTGAGCCCTGGGGGACACCGCTTGTGACCAGCTGCCAACTGGATTTAGCTCCATTCACCTCGACTCTCTGGGCTCAGCCATCCAGCCAGTTTTTAACCCAGCAAAGAGTACATCCATCTAGGCCATGAACTGCTAGCTTCTCCACAAGAATGCTATGGGAGACTGTGTCAAAGGCTTTGCTGAAGTTCAGGTAGACAACATCCACAGCCTTTCCCTCATCTACCAGGTGGGTCACCTGGTCATAGGAGGAAATCAGGTTGGTTAGGCAAGACCTGCGTTTCATGAACCCATGCTGACTGAGCCTGATCCCCTGATTGTCCTTCATGTGCCTGGTGAGCACACTCAGGATGAACCTCTCCATAATCTTCCCCAGTACTTAGGTCAGGCTGACTGGTCTGTAGTTCCCTGGATCCGACCCTTCTTGAAAATAGGCGTCACATTTGCCAACCTCCAGTCATCTGGGACCTCCCCTGTTCTCCAGGACTGCTGATAAATGATAGAGAGTGGCTTGGCAAGCTCCTCTGCCCGCTCCTTCAGCACCCTTGGGTGGATCCCAAGAGTTGCTTAGACCTATCCATGAAACCTGCAGAAGATGTCTTCTTTATCAATATTGAGCAGGACGGTAGGCAGCAATTTTGGTACTCCATTATCACAGTGATTGACAAGATGTAAGGAGGTACTAAGAAATAGAAAATTATAGCTTGAAAATCACATATTCTCAAAGAGCAGGTAATATAGATTTAGCTAGATCAAACCCCCATGAAATTTCATGGTGTCAACTAGGGAAATATTTAAATAACAGGCCAAGTAAAGAACAATATCATTGTGTGTACAAACTCCTGACTCTGCAATTTTCTGCTTTATTTTTGGTTTAGATCACATCCAAACATTGTGTTTAATTGTCTTTTGTTGTGACTTTGTCCATTTTTTTTCTGAACACATTTTTGTTTGTGCACATGACAACAGGCACATGACACAGACAACATGACAACAGGAATGAGTTCTCCACTTCATTATGCTTTGTGTGACAGTCTTTCCTTTAGTTTCATTAAAAATATTAGCTGCTTGTTCTCATTTGGTGTCATCCAAATCTTATATAGTAAATTTCCATTCCTTATCTATTATCTGTATGTCACACACTATATCATGGGTCCCTATTATGTTTTCTCCATTCTCTTCTACCTTTTTTCCCTGCAATGTCTTTTGCAGTCTAAGTAGTCCAGTGCATTTCATGTTTCTTCGTACAGAAACTGTTTCAGACCTTTCCTTATGTCTCTGTGTTGTGTAGTTCTATTCCATATACTTCTGTTATGTAATATTTTATGTATGTTTTACATCTATTTCAACTTGTCATCATATAGTTAGAGCAAGGAATAGACAGACGTGAAGTCACTGGATCTGCATACAGTATTCAAACTGTAAGCATGTGTTAGCTTTATATAATGGCATATTATGCTTTTGCTTAATTCCTTGTTTAAATATTTTTCATAATATGTTTTACATAGGAGTAAAGAGAAAAATTAAAAAAAAAAAGGCCATAAATTGTCCTGCAACTGCCAGGTCGACTGCATTTATTTCACATAAATGCCAGGATTTTGCAAAAGTTCCATGTAAGTTTCTGCCTCCTGGAATAAGCAACCAAGATCTTTTCCTTCTGGAGTGATATTTATGCTTCAGTCTCTGAAATTTATAATGTTTTTTCTAATCTTGTACCTGTCCTCTTGTCTTTTCTCAGGGGCTAATAATGGGTTATTAATGAATTAGCTAGCTTTCATAAGAAAAAGTTAATTTTGACCAAAACCAAACCTATGAAGCCTACCAGAAAATAGAGAGACATAAAACTTTATTTTCTTAAATGGATAATCTCTCAACAATTTAGTCAATCTTAGCCAATCGGTACAGGCATGACTAAAACATTTTGTTTTCTTGGTCAGAGCCCTGTGTCAATTCTTCAAGTGAGTGTGAGCTGCCCTGCCCATAAGTCATCACTGCCTCTTAATGCAGTTTCAGGTTCTTTGTTTTACCAGTCCTCCTGAATATTATAAAGGATAAAACGTTATTCCCACTAGCTGTATAACTTCAGAGAAATTGACAACTTCATTAATCCAGACTTGGGAACTTGTGTTAATTACCCCTTCTGGGACTCTCTTCCTGCAAATATCCCTTGTCTGAACCATTTAGGCAGGAATATAATGGGAAGCAAATAAATAAAAATACATCTGTCGTAAATAACAAATATGCTATAGTCTCTGAACTTCCAAAGTATCTGCAGCTAAAAATAATAAAAAGAGCAAATTCAAGTTAAGAGGTATGAAAGCAGACAAAATTTCTAATCTAAGCTTTGCTCCTGGGCACCAAATGTGACACTCAGAAGTAATGTAAGTACTAAAATGGAAGTCTTTAATCCTCAGAACATCCTGAGAAGAGATTGTTAACACATAAGACTGCCCTAGGAAAATCCTCAAGATACATACCATGCTGCCATGAATGACCAACACTTGTTGTCTTGGTATGGCTGAGCTACTACACACTTGTTTGATACTTAGTCCCATTAGTAATCCACATAGTCATGCTTTGCTCAAAGCCTCATTTGGAATGGGAGATATTCTTTAGTACAGCTAAAACACACTAAAAAATCAGGTCAACACAACATTCAGCAGCCATTGCTACTCTCATTGAAAAATGTGGAAGCAAGATTGAAAAAAGAAAGATATAGTTAACCTTATTAAATATCATATCATATTTATACTCACGAAGACATTAGGAGATCCAGACTGAATGTACTTCTTAACATGAGGATGTTCAGACTCAGGTTCCCATCCCAAGCTTGAAGCCAGTGGCAAGGATCAACAAGTTAATTTATTACATTCTTCTGAGGAACATGTGCTGATGAAAAGTAAAGAATATTACACTGTTCATTCAATTTATAAAGCTTTCAAATGAAAAACACCAACCTATGTTTGTTTTCTGGCCATAAAGGCTGACTGGAAAACCAAAGAGAAATATGAATAAGAGAATTCCCACAGAAATAAAAACATTGTGGTCAGTATCTGATAAATTTCACAAATCCACATTTCCATTTTTTTCTCCTTAAACCTTTATAGTTCTATAGACTTTTTCTAACTCCTTCAGCTAACAAAGAAACATTTACTTTCCAGATTCTGAACATGAATTTTGAACAACCTGTATCTAGACTATTTGTGGCCATACTGTTATTATGTAGAAAAATAAACTATTCCAAGAACTGGTAAAGATTGCTATATACTTATTCTGTTTCTTAGGCGTCAATTATTAAATGCATTTAGTATCATGATATTGGGCTAGAGATCTGGTGCAACTGTTCTTACAGTTTCACAGGAAATATTTTTCATCTATCTGAAAGTATTTATTAATGCACTACTGCTAGTACCTGAAAGATAGCATTCACAGAAGCAAAAATGTGGGTTTTACTTTTTTTTTTTTTTTTTTTTTACACATCTACCTTGACAGTTTTGCTAAGTTGTTTATATTAACTTATGTGGAAATTACAGGTATATTTATTCATGGGAAAAATTTATTTTATAACTCTACATCTACTGTAACTGTTCTATTTAATATATCTTTCTCCATGAGAGACAACTGGAACTGAAATTCTGTCTGAATGGGTTCTGTCAGGATTTCCTCCACTTTTTAGTTTAATCTTTATCTGGCCCTACCACTGTAATCCCATTTCCCCAGAAACATCAATAAAGATTTTGACTTGTCTGTATTAGCTCTTTTGATGAGGACACATCATAGTTCAACAAACATTTTGCTTTTTTAACCACTGATGTGATGCACTTTGAATTGTAAACAGTGTTTTTACATTTATAAATTTTCAGTTAGATATTAGTTGTTGGTTATGAGAAGCATCTGTTCTGTCTATATTTGGCATAGCTGTAATTGGGATAATGTCTGCTAACCAAGGAAGACAGGACAGATTACAGCAGAGCAATTCTGAGACCATACTAGCTGTCAAACTGAGTTATAAACCAGTTTTCAGTGTCATTGATCTTTATATGAAACCTCCATCACTCAGTAGAATCGCTAGGGAATGTAACTAACCTAAGAAAAAATTACACTCGTGTCCCCCTACCTTTTTTTTAAATTCATCTTACAGACAGTAGAAAAGTGACCACTTGCTATATTTGTAGAAGCATCCACAAAACAGGTAAATTCACCTAGTATGAAGGTTCAGAACTTAGCATATTTATAGGTGGTAAGTTTGTATTAGCTACAAGCATATTCCAGTCCATGTACAACTTGCTGATCCTTCACTTGTATTTTTCTATGAGAAAATGTCTTTGCAGTCAGCATAGGTTCCTCTAAATTTGGATTAGAAGCTAAAGCAATTTATTAGAAACATATTTAATATATTTATCTAGTTGTCCATTAATTAATGTATTGGTACATTTCAAACTTTTCACAAGTATCTTCTTATTTACACTGGTTTATAAAATCTTCCTGCTGTTTATTTAGCTTAAGAAAATGTGTAGACATCAATGATAGTATCCATAAACAAACAGCAGTAATGAAGAAAACAAAAGAAGTCTTGGGGCAATTATTCATTAAAAACCCCCCAAAAAACCAACACAAGCTAAAACACAGGACAGTTGAAAATCATCCTGAAGTAGCATTCATTTAATCTAAATTTAGGAGCTCTATTTCTCTATACATCTACAGTACCCAAAGATGTCTGAGACATCTTCATGGAGCTGGTAGACACTAAACATCACCAGCTAAAAGCCTTTTTTTCATGTCTGAGGAACAGAAGAGATACACAATAGCATCCTGAATGGCAATAGATGCCTAGTTTGATCAGCTGAACTCGTAACTAGCTGTCTGAAATGTCTAAATATGAGCAAGGTGTCTAATTTCTCATTATAGAAGGTCCCTTACTTCCACAAACTCCTTCACAACACATGCCACAATGACTTTTCAATTAAGTAAAATCAATTTTGTCTGATTAGGAGACTGATGCAACCAAGTACAAAGTAAAGTGTAGAAAGTAATGGGACTGCATGTCATGCAGGTACATTAGGAAGAAATTAAGTGCTAGTTACATCAGCATTGCCAAAAGAAGTTATGAACATAAAAAAAGGTTCAGGCCAGAAATTTATACCCCCCATTGCCTTTAGAGTATACCTGTAGCTAAGCGAGAGGTATTTACAGTTTTCCATTGATAGCCCAACCTAAGACTGCCTAAAATGCTGTTTGTCATGTAGACACATGATAATTATGCCTTATAAGGATGATCCCACAGACAGCTAGTCCAACCTGAAATTGATCACTTCATACCCATCAAAATATGTGGTGACTGATTAGCTAACCTTAGTGCTCACAGTGTAGACAGGACTGTAACAGAGAATATGATAATGGGTATCATGCACATGAAGGGTTTGTGCTGGATTGTCCCACAGTCCTACAAGGGCTAAACCTGAGTACTGGAATTAAAAAAAAATAGACAGGATGACAGGTTTCAGTTCAAAAGGCATTTCAGACATAGCCACTTCAGTCTCCAATTCTAGCCAGCTTCCTACAACTTAGCACAAATCTATTTACGGATACAACAAGCTTTGTTTATTTCATTCATGTGCATGTGGGGTGGAAAGATAAAGCAAAGAGTGAATAGACAGACGTGAGGCTTCACTTTCTATAGCTAAACAAATGAAGAAAAAGATGTTAATGGCACTCACTTACAGATACAGACTGCCTTTCAGAGAAAACTTTTTGCAAAGTGACACAGTCAAGATCACATAACCAGATTTTTTTTCTCCTTCTATTTGCTCCTTACAGTGAGTACTCACATCTACACTTTCTTAATATTAAGAGTACCTGAAAGCCACTCTGCTAGGAACTGTGCCAAGGTTTTTCTGGAAAAGTGCTGAGTGAAACAGGCCATTTCTTCCCAGAAGTTTGATAATGATTGAGCTAATGCTTTGAGCCTGCTTTATGTAGCCACCTCAATTACTTGTCCTAGTCACAGCTATAGTAGGTAACAACTATAGGAATGTGAATAAAGCTTTCTTTGAGATAAAGAAAATACTGTTGAAACTAGTGGTCATAATCAGTGTCCTGCATTTAATATTGTAGAAACAATAATATTTTCTGAAACTCACGTATCTGCAGTAGGCAAAAATCTGTGGTCAAACAAAGGTACATGAAATCTAGTCAAGAATGCAACCTAAATGGGATGACAGCATCGCTAAGAATATCTAATACTTAGTTATTTGTAAGTACCTCAGTAGAAGTAGTGGAGCAGGGAGACAAAACAGAGAAATAATCATGGATAAGTGCAGAAGCCAGGTAGTAGCATCAGAATTCGGGGGAAGAGGGCCGGGTAGCTTTTGGGGAACTATATATTCACCCGTAGAAAAGATATAGGAAATAAAATTAAAGACCCTTGTTGCTCGAGTCATCTTGTGTTCAGGGATAAAAAACTTTATACCTCTTTTATAAACAACTGAAACTACATCAGAAACTCCTGAATCAATTTAATCAGTTTCTTCTCATACTAGAAGCAATCCTGAACTTTGACTGTTTGCTCAGGTCAAATGGGATTATATTATAGACTTGTGGTGGATTGACCCTGGCTGGATGCCAGGTGCCCACCAAGCCACTCTATCACTCCCTCTCCTCAGCGGGACACAGAGAGTAAAAATAAGATTAAAGGCTCATGGGCATCACTCAGATCACTCAGCAATTACCATCACAGGCAAAACAGACTCAAATCAAGGAAATTAGTTTAATTTATTGCCGGTTAAAATCAGAGTAGGGTAAAGAGAAATAAAATCAAAATATTAAAAGACTTTCCCCCATCCCTCCCTTCTTCCCAGATACATCTCCACTCCTGATTTTCTCTACCTCTTCCTGAGAATGGGGATTGTGGTCACATGATCACACATTGTCTCTGCTGCTCCTTCCTCCTCACTCTCTTCTCCTGCTCTAGTGTGGGATCCCTCCCACAGAAGATAGTCCTCCACAAACATCTCCAATGTGGGTCCTTCCCATGGGCTGCCATTCTTCGTGAACTGCTCCAGCATGGGCCCCTTCCACAGGGTACAATCCTTCTGACTGCTCCAGCATGGTTCACAGGGTCACGGGGTCACAGGTCCTGCCAGAAAACGTGCTCCAGCATGGGCTACTCTCCACAAGGTCACAGCATCCTTCGGGGGCATCTACCTGCTCCAGTGTGGGGTTCTCCACAGGCTGGAGTTGGATATCTGCTCCACTGTTGCAGTGACCCAAGTGTCTTGCTGGTACGCAAATATCACTATGAGCCAATCATCTTACCCCCATAAACAGTAAGCAGCCAAAGAGCCCCTTGAGCTCTCCTGCACAGCAGCAGTCTGCATGCCAGGACCTCCCTTTGAGTAGGGACTCCTCTCAAGGTTACTCCTCAAGTTTGAGAGATTTCTTACTGTAACAGATTCTCAGTAGACGGCTAATAGCATACTAACTTTGAAATCTTAGCTAAGTGATATAAAGGATTGATTGCACATATATATTCCTTTAAATATAACCTGTTAAGTCTGGGACTAGGACTAGATCCAGCCGCACCTAGACTCCTCTCTAAGGAAGTTGTTTAGAAAGCAAGAGGATCTTTTCTGAACCTCATGATTCAACAGGAGGTTCTCCATTACAGTTTAATCTGACCCTGTCCTCTATGCAGTAAATAACCAAGTGTACCTTGCCATCAAATCTTATAAACCGCTGTTGCATTTGCCATTGCGCTTTGTTAACTCACTGGTTTAGATCAATAAACTATTTTTGCCTCCCTCTCACTCCATCTGCAACAAGCCTGCTGTACCGTGGTCTTCACCACGGGCTGCAGGGGAATCTCTGCTCTGGTGCCTGGAGCACCTCCTCCTCTTCCTTCTTCACTGACCTTGGTGTCTGCAGACTCGTTTTTCTCACACATTCTCTCTCTTCTCTTCTGGGTCCTGTTGCGCATCGTTGTGTCGTCCCCTCGTCCCGTCCCCCCCCCTTCCTAAATACATTATCACAGAGGTTCTACCACCATCAATGATGGGCTTGGCCTTGGCCAGCAGTGGGTCCATCCTGGAGCTGGCTGGTGTTGGCTCTATCAGACATAGGGGAAGCTTCTAGCAGCTTCTCACAGAAACCACCCTTGCAGCCCCCCCTGCTACCAAAACCTTGCCATGAAAATCCAACACAAGACTGCTTCCAAATCATTTTTAGAAAAGCCATGGTGGTTAAAAACAAGACAACAGATGAATAGCAAAAGTTTAAAATGCTCTGCCATGAAAATGGACAGCTTATTAATTTGAACTTTATTTAAAATGAAATTATTACTGTAGCATATTTGCTGTATTTGGGTAATTTGGATTGGGAAAAAATGTTAACCAAAATTCCTATATTACAAGTGAAAGATCTCAAAAAGTCATATTGTCTCTCTCACTGAACACATCAGCAGCAAAATTATTCTGCCCAAGGCACAGGAAACAAATATTGTTAAGTACAACACTATTTCTGTTATGATCTCTCTACTGTCCTCAAGGACTTTCATGTTTCTGTTATCAATTTCTTTACATGTCACTTATTGTAACAAGTCTTTGTGCCCTTGTACACTCTCAGCCTGTACTTTCAAGACTGGAGGGATAACCAAGGACAATAGTTCTTCCTGAAGTTCTGGCGCTGTACTAAGAATAAAGTACCTAATTTCCTAAGAAGCCTGAGCCTACTTGTACACTAGGATTAGACAATGAAAATAAATGTGCTACTGTCTGTTGCTTATTCTCAGTAAAATCGAAATACCTGAATTATGTATTAATAACCTCTCATATATATGCATACTCTCATCTTGGTTTTGTTGTGCTTTATACAAAAGCCTATCACTCCAACTCTCTAAGAAACAGGGAATGAATTTCACCCTTGGCAAATATTAGCACTAATAGAAAATATAGCTATATTATTAACAATCATTTACATAAAACTGTAGGACATGCTATGCTTTACAAAGAAAGAAACATTCTGAGCTGCTGACGTTGCATAAGCTAAATAGAAAACAAAGAAAACTACTGCAAACCAAAGCACAGGACAACTGTCATGAAAGCTGAGGACTGTTAATTTTCACAAAACAAGGGGAAATAGCTTATAAAATGTATTTTGAAGGAAGTCTTTAAAAAAACCCATATAGATAAAGACAAGGTTCATTCTAGTTATACAGATGCAGTGTGTACATTTGGTGATTCATACCTGCAGTTTTACTTGTTGACCTCAATTGATCTCATCTAATTTTAGGTACAAACATATATAATTGAAATCACCCTAGCTAATCTATTGAAACCTATATACAACTCCAGAAGGTGAATCAGGTCTCAAAAAATTCCAGAAACTTGTGCTTTTATTTAGATGGAAAGCCTTGGTTAATAATAAAAAAATATTTTTAATATATTTTCTATTTTATTCTAATGTTATATGCTTACACACATATTGGTAAGCACATCATATTCTTTGGTATGTATGGCAAAATAAACTATTAAAATGGTCTGCTTGTTACTTGAAAGAGGGCTATGGATCTGTCTAGACTGAAAGTTCCTATAGAAATTGTCTGTCTATTACTGCTTTGTCAACTGCTCTGAATTTAAACCTGTCTTAATTTAGTCAGAGCCTTCTAGACATTGCACTTTTTTTGCAGTACAATTGCTACATAACTGAAGATTCCGCCTGGTTTCCTCCTCTAACAACATTGCTACTATTTGTAAATTAATTGATCCAATAAAATACTGATGAAAAATTCAACCTGTTCTTGGCAGTAGATTGGAAATTTATCCTCACCCTAACAATAATTTATTTGTGACCTGTTTTCCCCCAAAGCTATGTGACTAATATTTTGTTACAGCCTATGTATACCAGGACATCTTGGCAACTATGATAAAAGTACATTTACAGGATTTCTGGATATATTTCACATGTACCATAAAGTGCATGATGCTACTTTTACTAACCAATAAAGATTTAACAAATTTTTAAAGAAGTTGGAAACTCCAAGCCCATAACCGTGTATATATAAATAATAATTAAGACCAAATGTATATTAGATTTATTATAGCTAATAGCACTCAAAGTACTTAATCAGGGTTGACTCTTCCATAGGGGTCTTTATGAGCATAATTAATATAACATAAGAAGACTAGTTCTGGACCTTATTAGATATGATTTTATATACTAAAAGGCTAGAACACAATAAGTAATTAGTGAGAGAATTTTAAAATATTTATGCATCTTTGGTGAGTACAAAAATGTTCTATCCAGCAGTCAGTCTGATCTCAAAAAAGATATGTTATTTTTCTACTTTTCACAAAAGTGTTTGAAGGTTGTTTGCATTCCTTTTCGCTAGCCCTTTCACAAACACACACTATGCACACTCCCACACAGACTGCTTTGCAAGGATAGTAAGAAATAATCATATAAAAACTAATGATTGAACATATAAATTTTAAAATATGTGAAAATAAACCCAGATTTTTGTCCCAGATAAGTTTCTGAACAAGGAAACCACCAGTGGGATACAATATCTGAATATCTTTTATAATATTTTAATGTTTTCTTGAAAAGATTTTTTAGTATTTGGTATCATGAGCACACACTGAAACAGCAGAGACAAAATATTTTATGTGATGTAGCCACCAAAACAATTAAGTAAAATTAATAAGTCTTAGTATAAGAATTGTGTATTTTATCCCAAATGTTTCAAGGGCATCTTCATCAATCAAAATACATTTAAAAGGTTTCAGCATTATCCTTTTTATTGAGTCATTCCCCATTTATAATTTAGTTTTTTCCTCAGAATGACTTATATTAGTCCATATTTTATTTTCAAAACTCTTTTTTTCATAAATTCTGCTATAATCAGACCTCTCCCCTTTATGGAAATTAAAGAGGGTGTAGGTATGCACATGCACACATAGAAAGATGCAGATTTACTCTACATATGCTCCAAACCAGTTGACTGTGAACCAGCTTCACTTCAGAAGGCCTACAGCCATATCAACCCAGGGTATAGACACATCAAAGCATAGAGAAACATGCATCTATCTGCACACATCCACATCACAGCACTTTCAGATATTCTCAGAACATAATTCACACAACAGGGAAGAGTGAGGAGCATGATGTATTTGAAATTATACCCGTCTATATTTTACCACTGGGCAGGTAGAAGTAGCTAGATGTCACCAGCCTTAATCCCCTCCTGGAATCAGGAATGAAAGCCCTCTCTTTGAAAGAATGAAGGTTCAGTTCTTTTTCAAGAATTCAAATAATTCCAGTCAACTTCAGCTTTCTTTTTGCACTAGACCAGTGGTGTGATTCTCCTGCCTTAGCTTTGGTTTCTAAAAGTTAAGGTCATAGTTCACCTGTCCGTTTGTCGTACCATTAAAAATGCAGCTGACTATTCTGTCTGTGTTCCAGGACAAAGGTCTCCCACAGTTCCCAAGGCATATTTATCAGCCACACATGGAAGTCTTAGATATCTTACAGAATTTAAAACAGTGATAAAAACTTTTATGTTATGTATTTAAGTTCTGAGAAAATCACCTCCAGGTTCATTTAGTTTCATCCTAAATTTGGTTCAGATTAACTGTTCAGATCAATACCCCTGGAAAGATTATTTCTCTCCACTGACTGATTGTACAGGGAGTTTAAGCATCTTTGGAGAACCTAGGGTATCCAAAACATCCAAATGTATTAGTAGATATATCAGAAGGCTTGTGGAAGGCACACACCTGCTTGACACTTGGTGAATATGTGTGAGCACTGGAACTGGTCACCGGAAGAACTATCTCAGACACAGATTTCTAGCTTTAGAAATCAAGGGCAGAGTTTAGACAAGACAGGCACCTGGTGTCACTATAATGTTCAAGACATCCACAGAGGCTGATAGATATGATGCAGCTAGGGGTGAAGTGAGTTCTATGGGGTAACTAAAATGACATGACACTTCTGCACAGGAGCAAATGAAATGAACAGATCTTTAATGTGAAGCCTAATGGTTCCAAATTCCATTGAATATTTTACTTTGGGATTTATCCATTTACCTAAATTTACTTAACTGATACTGTTTGAAATGCCCTAGGATACAGGCTGGCGAATAATACAGGGGGCTTACAGGAGGTACACTCTAGAGCATTTTAAAGGACACTAGATGCTAACAGTCAGAAAAATCAAGTGTGTCCTGAGAAAAGCACTTGAGATGGTAATCCAGAGAAATCCTGATGGCACCTACCAGATTCACAGTGTTCTATCTGGAGCTGTGTGAGTCCGTGATTCATTTGATCTTGATGCTTTTTTAAAAAGCTGATACTTGAAAGTTTTGGCCCGATTCTCCTGTAAGTAATGAACCCTTTGAACTAGTCTGTAGCCTATAAAGGATCCATAATCAGTTCAAAAATTGCCTGGCAGAAAATTCCTTGGCATCTGTCTACTTGAGTCCATAATGTTTTTGTATATTCTTCTGACAAAGGGTACACCAGAAAGCTTCGTAATATGGAGATGCACATTACTAACAGTAAAAATCCATGTTTGCAGAAATGTTACCAGATGCACCAGCATAACAGATGCCAGCACACTTAAAAATCTGAGCTTATACAAGTAAAATTCTCTATGTCAGCATTTTTATACAAAATCAAGTGTGGCTTTTTGGTTTACCTAAAGCTGTTTCTTAGGCAACACAGGAAATTCCTATTCTGTGGCTTAGCAGATATTTCAGAAAGAAATACTGTGGAGTCCTCTTTGTAAAGCAAGAGAAAGACAAAACTAAACAAATCGTAAGTATAGTTTTCTGAATTGAAACATTTTGCTACAAAGCTTGGTGAGAATGATGTTTATAAAAACCCCGCTTTTGTATCTGATAGAAAGACCTAATAGGGAAGAAGAACATAGCAGATGCTTTGTGTTCCAGCAGCTATAAATTGTACTTTCCTTTTAGCATTGGAAAAATAATTTTAAGAATTAAATTCTTCCTGAATGCTCAGAAGCCATGGAAATTGCTACTGTTATTTAAATATGAAATCATGCCTGTTTACATTACTTTCAAGTACTAACTAATAATTTTGGTTTAAATACCAACTTTCTAAATTTACATGTTGTGCTGTCTGACCTAGAGTTAATTTTCTTCATAGTAGCTAGTATGGGGCTATGTTTTAGACTTTTGCTGGAAATAGTGTTCATAATACAGGGATGTTTTAGTTACTGCTGAGCAGTGTTACACAGCATCAAGGCCTTTTCTGTTTCTCATACCACCCTACCAGTGAGTAGGCTGGGAGTGCACAAGAATTTGGGAGTAGACACGGCTGGGACAGCTGACCCCAACTGGCCAATGGGATATTCCAGACCATATGATGTCATGCTCAGCAACAAAACTAGGTGAAGGCTGGCCTGGGGGGGCTGCTGCTTGGGGTCTGGCTGGGCATCAGTTGGTTGGTGGTGAGCAATAGTTTTCATTTGCATCACTTGCCTTTCTTGGGTTTTATTTCTCTCTCTCTGTTATTTTCCTTTTCAATACATTATTATTATTATTATTGTTATTATTTATTATTGTTGTTGTTATTATTATTGTTATTATTATTATTATTTTAAACTCTTATCTCAACCTACAAGTTTTTTCACTTTTAACTTTTTGATTCTCTTACCCTCATCCTGCTGGTGGCAGGGAGTGAGTGAGCAGCTGTGTGGTGCTTAGTTGTCGGCTAGGGTTAAATCATGACACGTGTAGGTATCAAAGGTAGCGTGTAAGTGCATATTATCATGACTATAATATTACATAATTACCATTATAATTATTAACTGTAATTAAAAATAGCCAAAATATGTAATAACCATTCTTTACTTACTGAAACTTTACATCGTAGCAACATTTTCAGAATGAAATTGCACTGATGAAGGGTACATGAAAGATTTATATAACCTAGATGCCTGTGGTATTAAAGAATTCTATTCCAGGCTCATATATATATACTATCCTTGGTCAAAAAGAAATAAATATACAGAACCCAAGCCAGTAGCCTACACAGAAGCTTGAAGTGTCATCTGAGTTCCTCTGAGTTATCCAAGGTATAAGAAGCTGGCAGATATAATACAGAATCTATGGAAGACCTGTGTAGAAGCAGCTAGTGACTATTGGGGATACTGTTGGCCATTCCAAATGGTAAGATGTTTGGGCAAAGGAAACAAACTTTCTTTCTCTCCTTCTCACCCCATTTGGTGTATTGGAGGTTGAAATATAACTGTCAGCTGAACTGTAGGATTTATGCCTTAGGTATGTTTAGACAGAATCTGATATTTCATGTGCTTATGTCAAGCACTCTTTTATTTCTCTTTTTCCGTTGTACTGTGAGAATGTTGTGAATATGACTTCTTATCCGGATTCAAAGAAAAGGAGTCTTTGTGAATATTTACATCAGGAAGGACTATGGACTGCACTAGATTTCAAACCCAGAACAATGCTATTTGAATTATTGTAAGGTAAAGATGAACAACAACATTTTGAGCTGTCAGAATGCAGGAGATCACCATAAGTTGGCATTGTGGGAAGTAAATAAGGAAAATTTATCAGAAATATGAAAAATGTCTGGCAAACAAGAACTGTATTTCACATATATAATGTCAAGAGATTGAAATTTACTTTCATTTTCCACCAGCATAAACCTAAATTTTATCATAAAGCAAACAATTCCTTCAAGGACACAGAGGGATGTAGGGGACTTGTTTGACTTTAGGGAGAGCTAAACGTAATTCTTGCCTTAAATAACTTAGTATAGACATTAAAATTTTGCTCACTCCTGAGATGATTAACAGAACCACTAAGCCTGTGGCTATTCTGTGGAGTGGCCTTCTATAATTAATAATTTCACCCTGAAGCCTAGAAAGTTTTATCGTAACTAGTATTCTCCATGAAAACTTTTGACTTCCATGAAGAAGTGTATATCTTGGCAAAAAAGGAAAAAGTAAAAAATCTTAACTAGCTAAAGTGGAAAAAGGTTAGAAGAAAGGTGAAAGAAATCTCTGGCAACAGTTATTAGCAAGCAAGAAGAAATGAACAGGTGAGCAAAACATCAAAAAAATTTCCTGAGTGATACTTCTGTACATTTTGGTACAATTTGACTTGTGGTGTGATACAGCTGTATTATTCCTACTAGCTAACAAACTGCAGAAGAATGACACCAACTGTAACCAGGCGGAGAGACCTCAGTTATCACAATTCTACGTGACTAAGCTAAAGATACCAAGTGCCCCTGCCAGAGGAACAGATGATGTTCCTATGAAGTTCTTATCAGGTGGTGTCTGATGAGAGTGCTTCCTCTGTGTCGTGGTTTAACCCGGCTGGCAACTAAGCACCACGCAGCCGCTCGCTCACTCCCCCCCCCCCCCCCCCCGCAGTGGGATGGGGGAGAGAATCGGGAAGGGGAAAAAGGGTAGAGCCGAGGGCTGAGATAAAGGCAGTTTAATGAGAGAAAATAATAATAATAGTAATAATGAGAATGATAACAAAATATACAGAATATACAAAACGAATGATGCACAATGCAATTGCTCACCACCCGCCGACCGATGCCCAGCCCGTCCCGAGCAGCGATCAGTACCCGAGCGACCGACCGACCCACCAACCCCCCCCGAGCATGACGTTATATGGTATGGAATAGCTCTTTGGACAGTTTAGGTCCTAGCTGTGCTGTACTCCCAGCTTGTTATGCACCTGGCCGAGCAGGAGAAGCTCAAAAAGTCCTTGAGCAGTCTGAGCACTGCTTGGCAACAACTAAAAACATCAGTGTGTTATCAACATTCTTCTAGTACTAAATCCAAAGCACAGCACTATGCTAGCTTCTGTGAAGAAAATTAACTCTATCCCAGCCGAAACCAGGACATTCCACCCCTTATTCTATACCATTCACGTCATGCTTAGGTCCTACCCTTACAATACATTCCAATTAATCACCACCATTTTCTCATCTTTTTGGTACATACACAGATATCATTCCCTTAGTCTATGGACCATCCCTCTGAAATGTCCATTGGGTTCATTTAGTCCACAGTTTTGGGCTCCATCTGTTGTAACAGTCTTTCAGGGCAGGAGAGATGGGGTCTGGTGTTGGGTTGTTGCTTGCTGAAGTCAGTTCTGGTTCCATCCGCTGTACTTCCTTAGTTTCTTCAAAATTCATTCTTCTTAATCTGGGTGATCCTTACTGCTATACCATTGATAGAATATACAGCAATAGTA
Organism: Gorsachius magnificus; assembly: GCA_034008185.1. Lineage (NCBI taxonomy): Eukaryota > Metazoa > Chordata > Aves > Pelecaniformes > Ardeidae > Gorsachius > Gorsachius magnificus. The sequence continues at coordinate 41,543,210 of CM067081.1, forward strand.
AAAATAAAGACATACTATATTACACAGCAATTAACATTATACAATTCAGTTCATTGGCTATTTTCACCCAAAATCAAATCCCTTTGAGGTACACATCGGACTTCCCCATCCTTCCACATCACCCACCAAGTAGAGCCAGGTCCTTGAGCAAAAGCAATCCCACGGATGGGTTTGCCTTTACCTGAGGCAGGAGTAACCCAGACTGTCTTCCACAGCATATTTTTTACGTGCACTACCGGGACTTTATCCCCTTCTACAGTACGTAAGAGGTTTGATTGGGCAGGGCCAGCTCGGTTGGCAGATCCTCTAGTGTTGACTAACCAGGTGGCTTTTGCTAAATGTGTATCCCAATGTTTGAATGTTCCACCACCCATTGCTTTCAGTGTAGTCTTTAACAGTCCATTGTATCGTTCAATTTTCCCAGAGGCTGGTGCATGATAGGGGATGTGATAGACCCACTCAATGCCATGCTCTTTGGCCCATTTGTCTATGAGGCTGTTTCGGAAGTGAGTTCCGTTGTCTGACTCAATTCTTTCTGGAGTGCCATGTCGCCACAGGACTTGTTTTTCAAGGCCCAGGGTAGTGTTCCGGGCAGTGGCATGGGGCACGGGATATGTTTCCAACCATCCGGTGGTCGCTTCCACCATGGTGAGCACATAGCGCTTGCCATGGCGGGTTTGTGGGAGTGTGATATAATCAATCTGCCAAGCCTCTCCATATTTGTATTTCAGCCACCGTCCTCCATACCAGAGAGGCTTTAACCGCTTGGCTTGTTTGATCGCAGCACATATTTCACATTCATGGATAACCTGTGCAATAGCGTCCATAGTTAAGTCCACCCCTCGATCACGAGCCCATCTGTATGTTGCATCTCTTCCTTGATGGCCTGAAGTGTCATGGGCCCACCGAGCTAGAAACAATTCACCCTTATGTTGCCAGTCCAGATCCACCTGAGCCACTTCAATCTTAGCAGCCTGATCTGCCTGCTGGTTGTTTTGATGTTCTTCAGAGGCCCGACTCTTGGGTACATGAGCATCTACATGACGTACCTTTACAACCAGGTTCTCTACCCGGGCAGCAATATCTTGCCACAATGCGGCTGCCCAGATGGGTTTGCCTCTGCGCTGCCAGTTGTTCTGTTTCCATTGCTGCAACCACCCCCACAAAGCATTTGCCACCATCCATGAGTCAGTATAGAGATAAAGCACTGGCCATTTTTCTCTTTCAGCAATATCTAAAGCCAGCTGGATGGCTTTCACCTCTGCAAACTGACTTGATTCACCTTCTCCTTCAGCAGTCTCTGCGACTTGTCTTGTAGGACTCCATACAGCAGCCTTCCACCTCCAATGCTTTCCCACAAGACGACAGGACCCATCAGTGAACAGGGCATATTGCTTCTCATTTTCAATGGGGCTTCTTCAGCACGCACCACCTCTTCCTCTGGCGATATTCCAAAATCTTTGCCTTCTGGCCAGTCCATGATCACTTCCAAGATTCCTGGACGACTGAGGTTTCCTATTCGAGCCCGTTGTGTAATCAGTGCGACCCACTTACTCCACGTAGCATCAGTTGCATGATGTGTAGAGGGGACCTTCCCTTTGAACATCCAGCCCAGCACCGGCAGTCGGGGTGCCAGGAAGAGCTGTGCTTCAGTACCAATCACTTCTGAAGCAGCTCAAACCCCTTCATATGCTGCCAATATCTCTTTTTCAGTTGGAGTATAGTTGGCTTCAGATCCTCTGTATCCCTGACTCCAAAAGCCTAGGGGTCGGCCTCGAGTCTCCCCTGGTGCTTTCTGCCAAAGGCTCCAGGTGGGACCATTCTCCCCGGCTGCGGTGTAGAGCACATTCTTTACATCTTGCCCTGCCCGGACTGGTCCAAGGGCTACTGCATGCACTATCTCCCGTTTAATTTGTTCAAAGGCTTGTCGTTGTTCAGGACCCCATTTGAAATCATCCTTCTTCCGGGTCACTTGGTAGAGAGGGCTTACAATCTGGCTGTAATTTGGAATATGCATTCTCCAAAAACCCACAACGCCCAAGAAAGCTTGTGTTTCCTTTTTGCTAGTTGGTGGAGACATGGCTGTTATTTTGTTGATCACATCCATTGGAATCTGACGACGTCCATCTTGCCATTTGATTCCTAAAAACTGGATCTCCTGTGCAGGTCCTTTGACTTTACTTTGTTTTATAGCGAAACCGGCTTTCAGAAGGATTTGGACTATTTTCTTCCCTTTCTCAAAAACTTCTTCTGCTGTATTGCCCCACACAATGATGTCATCAATATATTGCAGATGTTCTGGAGCATTACCCTGTTCCAGTGCTGTCTGGATCAGTCCATGGAAAGGTAGGGCTGTGTTTCCACCCCTGGGGCAGTCGGTTCCAGGTGTACTGGATGCCCCTCCAAGTGAAAGCAAACTGTGGCCTGCACTCTGCTGCCAAAGGGATTGAAAAGGAAGCATTTGCAATATCAATTGTGGCATACCACTTGGCTGCCTTTGACTCCAGTTCGTATTGAAGTTCTAGCATGTCTGGCACGGCAGCACTCAGCGGCGACGTGACTTCATTCAAGCCACGATAGTCTACTGTCAGTCTCCACTCTCCATCAGACTTTCTCACTGGCCATATGCGACTGTTAAAGGGTGAGCGAGTCTTGCTGATCACTCCTTGGCTCTCCAGTCGACGAATCAGCTTATGGATGGGAATCAGGGAGTCTCGATTGGTGCGATATTGTCGCCTGTGCACTGTTGTGGTGGCAATCGGCACTTGTTGTTCTTCAACACTCAGCAACCCCACAACCGAAGGGTCCTTTGAGAGACCAGGCAAGGTAGACAGCTGCTTAATTTCTTCTGCCTCCAATGCAGCTATACCAAAAGCCCACCGGTACCCTTTTGGGTCCTTGAAATACCCTCTCCTGAGGTAGTCTATGCCCAGGATGCACGGAGCATCTGGGCCAGTCACAATGGGGTGCTTTTGCCACTCATTCCCGGTTAGGCTCACTTCGGCCTCCAATACAGTCAGCTCTTGAGATCCCCCTGTCACTCCAGAAATACAAATGGATTCTGCCCCTATATGGCTTGATGGCATTAGAGTACACTGTGCACCGGTGTCTACTAAAGCTCTATACTTCTGTGGGTCTGACATGCCAGGCCATCGAATCCACACAGTCCAGTAAACCCTGTTGTCCCTTTCCTCCACCTGGCTGGAGGCAGGGCCCCTCTAATCCTGGTCACTGTTGCTCATGGTTTGTATGTATGAGTCAGAAGTTCCTTCATCACAATCAGAATTAAGATCAGCTCTTCTATTTTGTCTGAAAAAACTACAGTCGTCCCAGTCTCTGGAAATTGGAGCAACAAGTTTCCTGGAAGAGCCCCCTTTTGTGTTTGTTTTTCTTTGCAACTCACGTACCCGTGACTCTAGGGTCGAGGTAGGTTTTCCGTCCCATTTCCTCATGTCCTCTCCATGGTCACGCAGGTAAAACCATAGAGTGCCCCGTGGTGTGTACCCTCGATATTCTTTTTCTTGAGCAGAAGGGCGCTTACTTCTGATGGCTGAGATACTGGTCTGTACAGGAGGGGAGTAGGGTATACGCTTTTCGAGTCGTTCAAACTTCCGGGACAGTTTCTCCACAGCCGAAACAAGGGGGGAAGAGATACTTTCTTCATATTCCCGGAGCTGGCCAGCCATTTCATCCACTGTTGGTCCCCGTCCAGTTTCCCAGCTCATCATTGCCCATGTGTTTGCAAATGATGTTGGTGCGCTACGTAACAACTTCCGCCACATGGGTCGTGTGCACTGGACACTATCTGGATCTTTGGGCAGCTGGTCATTGTCCAGGTCACTATAAATCACCTCCAGGACAGCCAATTCCCTGAGGTACTGGATGCCTTTCTCCACAGTGGTCCATTTACCTGGGCGACATATGACATCTTCCTTGAAGGGATATCTTTCCTTCATGGCTGACAGTAGACGCCTCCAGAGGCTGAGGATTTGTGTCCCTTTTCCAATCGCTTTGTCAATGCCCCCTTCCCTAGAAAGGGATCCTAGTTGCTTGGCTTCCTTACCCTCCAGTTCCAGGCTGTTGGCCCCATTACCCCAGCATCGGAGTAGCCAGGTGACAATGAGCTCACCTGGACGACGGCTGAAATCTTTTTGGATATCTCACAGCTCACTGAAGGGTAGGGATCTGGTGGTTTCTGTCTCGTTTATGAGCTCTTCCTCCTCCCCTTGTGATGGCCCCGCTTTTTCATCCTCCCTTTCTAAACGAGTTGACTTTCGCTTCCAAGATTTCTTCTTTTGTATAGGGGCGACTGATACTGGCACGGGTTGGTTCGTTGGAGTAGCCGCAGTGCATATCACTGGGGTTGGAGTAGCTGCAGTGGCTGTGGCCGGGGTTGGAGTAGCTGCAGTGGCTGTGGCCTTATCATCAGATCCAGAGACTTTCTGTTCCCTTTGGATGTGTTGAATCATGTTGAACAGGGTTCGGTAAGCATGGGCCAGGCCCCAGCACATTGCAGTGATTTGTGTTTGCTTAGAATTGCCAGGGTGACAGCATACCTTTTCCAAATACTCTACTAGTTTTTCAGGATTCTGCACTTGTTCAGGAGTGAATTTCCAAAACATTGGAGGTGCCCATCGTTCTAGGCATTTACCCATACTACCCCAAATACCCTTCCACTCATAACTATCCAGCCCTGGGGCAGACATCTGGATGGTATTATTAAGTTGCTTACAAACTTTGGACAAAAGTGAAACAATATTCCAAATAGATATCAATAGATATACCTTAACTATCCAAGGATGTTCAAGATACTGAAAAGTTATTGTAGTGAAGGAGGAAACATATCAAAGAAGGAGCCAAAAACTTTTCAGAGTCCCATGTATAATTGCTAATATTCCCCGCAAGGTGGTACCCAAAGTGCAGTACAGACTTCGACATGAAACCCAAATACCAGAAAAAGCTCAAGGTCATTGTTTTAATAACAAGTTTCCCAAGCAAAACATGTCTGGTCACCGCAGAGCATAACAAACTGCAAAAACCAACACCAACTTTTAACAAGTACAGCAAAGGAGGGAGCATGGTGCAGATCGGATAAGCTAAGATCAAGAACAAATGAATCAAATTTCAACCCACAACTATTTAACAGATATAAATTCCTTAATATACTCCGGTTACTCTGTCGTTATCTCAAGCCCTTCGTGCCCCACGTTGGGCGCCAAAAAGGACTGTCGTGGTTTAACCCGGCTGGCAACTAAGCACCACGCAGCCGCTCGCTCACTCCCCCCCCCCCCCTCAGTGGGATGGGGGAGAGAATCGGGAAGGGGAAAAAGGTTAGAGCCGAGGGCTGAGATAAAGGCAGTTTAATGAGAGAAAATAATAATAATAGTAATAATGAGAATGATAACAAAATATACAGAATATACACAACGAATGATGCACAATGTAATTGCTCACCACCCGCCGACCGATGCCCAGCCCGTCCCAAGCAGCGATCAGTACCCGAGCGACCGACCGACCCACCAACCCCCCCCGAGCATGACGTTATATGGTATGGAATAGCTCTTTGGACAGTTTAGGTCCTAGCTGTGCTGTACTCCCAGCTTGTTATGCACCTGGCCGAGCAGGAGAAGCTCAAAAAGTCCTTGAGCAGTCTGAGCACTGCTTGGCAACAACTAAAAACATCAGCGTGTTATCAACATTCTTCTAGTACTAAATCCAAAGCACAGCACTATGCTAGCTTCTGTGAAGAAAATTAACTCTATCCCAGCCGAAACCAGGACACTCTGTGTAAGGACTATATTTAGGATTCTACAGACAATGGATCCTTTATGGATCGTAGATTTTTTTTTATGGAAGTGAAGAGATGGCTGTTGTTGAGCATGGAGAACATAGCAACTCGCTAAGAAAATGTAATAAATACAACAAGATAAAATTTCAGAACTGAGTTGGGTGGCAAAGTTCTTGGAAAATACAAGCAATATTTCTGCTGAACATCAAAAAAAGGCTTTTCTAAGCTCTGAGCTTTCCTATGTTTATATATACAATGAACATTCAAGAGAGCAAGGAGGAAGACAAAACTGACTGTGAAAAGAAATTTGTGTTACTGCATTCTCATTCTCTCCATAGAAACTGACTATTCTAAGACAGTGCTAAAGATAAGTGTCACTTGGAAACATACACAAACATGCACATACATAATGGCTTAGTTTATTAATTTTGGATTTTCAAAATTTAGTGCACTATTCCTTTCTCCTTTTCCTGTTCTGGGGTTTGGTTTGGGCTGTTTTCCTTATTTTATATGGGCACTATGCTTACAAATAATTATGTGACATGGATGCATATAAATGTGCATACTTATATTTTGGGGACACAATGATTTTCTCCACTTTCTTGATGAAGACTAGACTTGGTAGTATCTGTTAGGCATTACAGGAATGCCAGTGTTTAACGAGGCTTCTCATTGCTGAAGCAGACTTGTTTGTCTTTAACTGAACCAGTCCTGTTATCCAGGAAAACTCCTTAAGTCATTGTAGCTATCAACATTAAGTAGATCACCTGAAAAAGTACCAGTGTTAACTGTAGAGGATTTCCAGCCTATTACAAAGCACCACTAAAACAGCTAGATGGAGAAAGGCAATTTGAAGCCAGAGATAAAAATTATCACTTTTAAGAATCAGTAAAATATACCTTCAGTTTTAAATATTCATTTGTAGATAAACAAGAATAAAAGGAAGAGTAATCAATCTGAGATTGGTTTAGATGTAGTGAAGAAATTATTAAAAAAATAACATTTTATAATATTAAACCTTTTCACTTAGTGTTGCATAACTTTAGTTAATACTTCTGATATGAAAATGAGTAGCATCAGCATCACAGATAAAGTGGTTGAAAAACATTTGAAAATAAGGGTTACTTCCAAATAACAGGTTTTTTTCAAGTTTACTAAATTCTCAGCATGCCAAAGACCTAAAGAGTATACTTGCAGTCAAAAATGAAAATGACATGAGGCATCCTTATTGATTCTGGAAAGTTACTCTACAGTATCTCTCAACAGAGAGTACTCTACAGAGCTGAAGGGAGGGAACCTAATCAGAATGAGTATCAGATGAAGAAATGCATAATTTTAAGCAAAGAAATATGGCCATTGATTCCCCCAGATAAAAAAAGCTAATGTTTTTAACTACACTACTCTGAAAATTCATAAGAAAACACATGTGTCTTTCATTGCACAATCTACAATAACCTGAACCAAAAAAACAATTAATCGGGTGAAGTGTTCTACCAAAATACTAAAGTGTTTTAGTTTTACTATGCTTTCACTCTTTTCTGTCAAGTTCTTGCTATTAGTAATCTGTGGCAGAAAACAGGTAAGAATAACAAATGGATAATAAGAATGATAACTATATTCTTATCACTTCTATTCTGCTCAACTAACCTTGATGCTTTTATCAGAAGAAACTTGACTTGAGCTCACAGAGTGACAATGCTAGTTTTTTTGCTCTATAAAACCTAATCAGCTATCTTTGAACTGCTGGCTGGAGTCAAGTTTTATCATTTTCACCTGTTTATGCAAAAGCAGGAAGAACTTGACATTCTGGAACCTTTGAAATCAAAAGGACAAGGGCTCTAACCTTCCAGGTCTTGTATATGAGCATCTAAAGGAATTAAATTAAAATTTGGGGGGTGTATAACACTCTCTCTTCTGCTTCAAGGACAGAAAAAGATGTACTAGAGCTGTCTTGCCATAATGTCTTAAAAATATTAAAAAACTAGAACTGGGGAAGGTATCTGAAAGAAGGAAAGAGAATGGAAAGTAGCACAAATAGTAACAATTTTAAAGAAAATGAAATTAAGCTTACACATCTCCTTAAAAATAGTACTGTTCTTGTGTCCAAAAATTAAATGAAATGCTATTTTGAAAAGAAACGTCGTCAATCTTTCAAGGCACTGAAATTTATGTGTTATACCAGGAAAAAAAGAAAGAAAATAAATAATCCTAAAATGAGTATTCAGATAATATGTAATGCCTGCATAGCAACTATCAATGAGATTTTGCCAAGCAACAGGTCTGAGGAACTATTTTATTATTTAAAAGGTATGTGACAAATTCTGATATAAAGTGCTAAATTTTTAAAATAAATTTTCAGATTAACTCATATACTAAGAAACAGATTTACTTGTAAAATCTAAGAAAATTCTATCCATACTCAAGATCTCAAAGAGTAAGCACTGGTTGTAAACAGTGTAATTTTGGGGAGTATACAGTGTACTTCAAGCATAACAAGTTCATTCCTGCTTTAAGTGCAAAACTGGCCTTCGTCATTAAGCCACTGTCAATGTGTCTCTGCTCTCTTTCCTTCCTTTGTTTCATTGACTGGGAATGGCCACGGGAGAGTGGAAGAGAACAAAAACCAGATATCTAGTTGATTTACATATTAAAATAATTATATTATTATATCTAGATTTCACATAAAGTTTTTCATAGAACCAGGTATTCTCCATTCTGAACAAATTCAGAAAAGAAGAGTATCCACACTGTATCTGTAAACTGCAGTCCAACCCAAATTTTATTTCTGATAATATCCAGTAAAGGATGCTTAGAGAAAAAGAAACACACAACACATAGAATTCTGTTTCCTTTGAATGTTCCCCTTTACAATATTGAATGTTTTTGTCTTACACTCTTCATTCTCTCTTTTTTTTTCAGTTACATGCAAAAAGTATATGGGTGGTAAATTGACCAAACATCAGCACATAATTTTATTCAGAGTTAAATTCTTTCCAATCACATATGAACAGCCCACTCCCACTCCCACAAACCTTCACCCTTTCTTTTCAGCAGTTAACTGTCATCTAAGAGAAGTATAATTAACAGAGAGATGTAAAGACAGCACACATCACAGAGTGATGCTCAAGCCATAAGCAGGAATTGTGTCATATCTGATGTTTAGCCCATGTATATAGAGACTGTGTTACTGGGTTAGCTACATTGTAGAATGATAAACTTATTTTATAACTTGATGGGGAAGATAAGAAAAAAATCATTGCTGTAGTCCTCTAGGGACGACTCAGGCTAGATAAGTTGCTTTAAGGCTGACAAGATGTTCACAACTACAGAGACAAAAATGGAAATACTGCCTGCCGTTAATGCCCCCTTCCTGCCCTTAAATAATAAAAGGAATGAAATGCTAGTGTATACCATGACTCAGAATAGGTGTCGTGTACAAGTAATGGGTTATTACCTTTAGAAAGAAAGACTCATAACAGAGATACAACAGCTGTTATATTAGATAATGCATCTTACAATGAGATATTTGCAGAATTACTTGAAAAAGGAAAAACTTTCAACTTTCCACGAGGCGTCACCAAAGTCTTCAGAGAGATTCCATAACATGCAGAAGACATAAAAACTGAGTGGCGTATTCTGTTTATTATGAAGGTACTTTGTGTGCAAAGTAGGGGTGTTTGATGTTTAACTGATCTAGAAAGCCAGGTTTCTTAAAGGAACCACTAGCACTGTGTTTCTACTCTGAATAACATGGATTAACTTAGTCACTGGAAAGGTGTTTTTGATGTGCCTAATCTGCACTTAATGTTTAAATTAGCAAGAGTCTATGACAAATACCTACTGTAATAGCTCCTGTAGAGCTGTATAGAAAGAAATCTGTCACCATCCACTTGTTTTAGTAAGTTGAAGAAACAATGATGAAATGAAAAGCTTTTGAAAACTCAGGAGTTCAATTAATTTTAAAGCCAGACAAGGCTTTGATTTGGATAAAATAACAGAGGAAGACTGGTCAGTGAAAGAATAAAAAGTATGTTCCTCTGCACTATGTGTCTGTTACAATATTTAGTGCATCTCTGTTATCTGACTGAAGTAGTTATATTCCATCTTAGGTGTTTTTACCATAACTTTATGTTCTAATATATAAATTTGGTTTGCACATCTCCACATAATACATTAGATAAGAACAAACAAGTACAAATTATTCTCACTTCTCTACACTTATTCAGAAATTATACCAGTAAGCTTCAGCATAGTCTTCTACTGATACTAATTGTTTTACATTAAGTGGTTAACAAATGGTTTTGTAAAAACAGCATAATAAGCAGAAGCTTTTACCTTAGCATTTAGAAAGATCACAACAAGTAAAACATACTGGATATGGTACTTAACATAAGGTATTTAAGTATGTATTTAAAATGTGTAATTGTATTCATTCGAGTTCAGATACTAATCCTCCATACATTTGATTAGTAGTTGTAGTGCTTGTCTGTAAATGTAAATGTACTTAAATAATCTACCAGGATATTCTGGGAACTTTTATTTAAAAAAAAAAAAAAAGTAAATCCTGGTCTGATTATCTTTTTTTTTAGGAATGCTTTTAGCTTTAAAATATGAATAAGATATTCCACAATACTGAAAAAGTTCCAAACTCTTTACTCCTTCAGAATAGCAAGATTTTGTTTTATCTATGCACATAGAAGTTTATAAATATCCGTCAGTTTATCTGTCTGTCCAGAAAAAATCTGTACATCTACAGGATCTGTCTTACCTACTGACAACTTCTTTTTGCATATCCCTGTTTAAAATTTTGCTTAGTTTTTCTTGTGTGTTTTTTTTTTTTCCTGGTTTTCTTTCTTTTCTTGTTTTGGATGGAGAGCTTTAGAAAAAAAAAAATCTAATTTTATACTTTCTGTGCCTCTGGGAAAGAAGGCTATTTTGCTGTCTTTCTTATTTTTCCTTTCTTCTAGATCAATAATCCTTCACCCAGGATTTTAGATGAAATCCTCCTCTTAACCTCTAAAGTTACAGAGGAACTATCACAGCTGAACAAATACATCCTCTTGGGAATGTATATAGATGCTTACTTTCTCATTATCTCTTTATTTTCCTAGCCTGACTGATTTTGTCCATGAATGCATGGTAGTGGGAAATGAGAAAGATCTTTCAGAGTTTGTTCAACCCTTCATCCAATATACAACAAACTTAAGCATAGAACAGCCCTCTTAAACAGGGCTAAAATTTTTTTACCCTATAATACATATGATCCTTTAAAACATTTTCTTAAAGAGTCTGTACTGTTTGTGCATTTTTTTCAACACTGAATTCCTCATCAATAACAATTTCCATGATACAGCATGCCTTTCACAAAACTTAGTACAATAGAAATAAAAATTGAAGGAGTAAGAAAGCTCAAGGATGTAGTTATTCTAAGAATACCATTCTTTCTTCTTAAAGTGATTGTCCACACAAATTCCATGCCTGGTAACCAGTACATAATTCTTTCAGCAGGTGTTAAGTTATCTTCATTTGAAGATAAAGTTCAGGACAAGCCTATTAAACTAATCCAAATCTGCACTTCTAGCCCAAAGGCTACATGGCAGAGAGACCTTGCAGGGGGACCTGGAGGGGGTAGTATAAACCCACAGTTTGATAGAACCAAAGACAGAAATGTTTCTGAGAGAGTCCACAGATGGTAATGTTCCCTCTCTGAATGTGTTTTTAAATTAAATTTGCTGTCACACCTTTGAAACAAGGCAACAAGCTTTGAGAGAACTTGTAGCACATTTATAGGAATATCCTGGGACAAGGAGGCCATGAAAGTAAAACCATTCTAATGACTATCACAACTTTTTGAAATATATATTGTTTACAAAATATTTTATGTTTGTAAAATCTCATAGGAACATTATCTTTGAAAAGACATGAGGGATTTAGAATAAATATGCCATAATTCACTCTTCAGTATTACTTCTTTCTTGTTACATGGCTCTTTTCTCATTTGAAGTCTGAGATGGTCTTAAACTTAGTCGTCAAGAGTTGATCTGTTACTTAATTCACTTGGAAAAATGGAAGCTAATTACAGTATTCCTGAGAAACAAAAACTGGGTATAAGAATTATCAAAGTCCTTTTTTTTTCTGCCATCTTCAAAGTGAAGGGTATCAATACATGGAAGTAATATATCCTGACGGTTTTCAAGGAGGTTTTGTACATCATCATCACAAATAACAAAAGTCAGCTGCTTCTCATAAATCACTTCAGATGAGATTTTAATCAACAAAATTTTCTTTCTTTGCTTCTTTTTTTCTTTTTTTTTTTTTGGCTAATGGGTAGATTTAAAATATTTTTAAATATTAAAAATAAATCAATTCTAACAGTCAAAGCTTACACCTGGTTTATCCCTGGTCCAAATGGCAAAAATTGAGTGGCAGAGTATCTAATATTTCCACCTGTCAGAGAGACAGAATAAAGGTGTTCCTGCTGCATCTACAGAAGAAAAATTCATTTACCCCTTTTGGATCAACAGTAAAAGTGGAGCCTATGCAGGCAATCCACTCAAAGAAATAAATAGCCCAAACTCAGAACTGACATCCCAACACACATCTGAAAACCCCTTAATTGGCAGAATTTTTTCTTTTGCATTGAACACGTTACCACTGGTTTCAAACTTCTTTTCCTCTTTTTAGGTATCATAATGAGAGATAGAATCTCAATACAGCAAAACCAAATTAATAAAGATTTTAAAGTCAATGTATAATTATGTGTCTTGGGTAGCTCTTTCCTCCCATCCAAACTTTGCATTTTGCCTTTCTGTGTCTCAGGCTTCAGCTCAGATCCTCTTTGCACACACAGATTCTCTCATGTCCTCTTAGATGTGCTTAGGTTGTCCACAACAATATTCTTGTTGCCTCTTGAAAATGCTACTATTGCCCTCCACATGTGCACGTTTCGGGACCTGTTCCCCCCTTGTACTGATGAAGATTCCTCACACATCCCTCAGCTTGACCCTTTTCTACTTCTTTTAATCTCTTGTAGAGATTTTGAGACACATTCATAATGCAGAACAGTTCTTAACTCACATATCTCTGTGTGATTCTCCTCCCCTTTTGCTATAACATTCTCAAACTCTTACCTTTCCTGAGGCAACTATTGTATAAGAGTTCATAAAGGTGTGGAAAAGTAATGCAAGAATAGAATACAGGATGGTTTCTGGAAAAGGAAAATACCTCATTGTTTGGCATGTAGAAACTATAGTGATGTGTAGATTTTCAGATTTGTAGATTTCAGTGATGATTGTCTATAACAGTCTGCCCCAGTTTACACTGCAAAGACAGAACAAGGCATATGTATCTCATGACATGGTGAGATAAGCAAAAAAGTACTTTTGAACTATAGAAATTCTATGTAATTATTGGAACAGGGAGGAACAAATTAGTATTGCTATGATAAGAATTGAATAAGATTGTAGGATAGTTCAGTCTGGAAGGACTTCAGGAGGTCTCTGGCTGAAAACAGGGTTAGCTATGAGATCAGAGTAGTTACTCAGGGCTTCATCCAGTCTGGGTAGTCAGCTGCAGTCTTGTACTATTTTAACAACCCCTTGGATCAAATAGAAAGTAATTTACAATTGAATCTAGTTAAATGACATTTTTTCACTGAATTAATTACAGAAAAATATAATTTGTAAAGTTTAACACTGAAGTTACAAAATAGTTATAAAATGGGCTTGGACATAACCTAGGATACAAGCATTGTGTATCTGAGCTGTACAACAATCAGAAATACCTCCTGAAATGTATTTTTTTTTCTTTATTTTTTCAGAGGTTCATGTCTGAGCACAATCTTCTATCTTATGCAGCCACGGAGAAGTGGTTTGTAATATGTGGCTGGGTTGTCCAAGTCCCCTTGTATTTTAAAGTCTGATGCTTTATTGTTAAAAGTACTCCTGCATGTTATTCTCTTTCCCTCTGAGTTGTCAGCGAAGCTGAGAAATAAATCCATTCAAACCAAAACCACTTACTGCATCAATAATAGGCAGGTTTTAATCTAAAACCAGGCAAAATATGTCATCTTTTGTATTACTGGTTTTGAAATGTCTTTTCTTTTTCTGACACTTTAATACACTTTTCTGGTCAAAAATCCTAGAGTCTACAAAAATGCTATGAAAGGATGAAATCAAAATCTAGATCAGACTGCTTTCTCTTCAGGTGTTGAATGTCCAAGCTATATTAATGAGTAAGATAGTTAATTCTCTACTCTAAAAATACAACAAATCAAAACTCATTCTATGGATTTCAACATAGCACAAGGATAATATAGTGTAAAGAAATCTAGAAGTCAATCATAGTATTTCTGTGACTCTTTTGCAGCTCCATATACAGGATTTTGCTGATATCTGCATTGATGCCAAGTGTAACATCTCTCCTCAAACATACACATAGGCCAGCATTAACCTTAATAACTTTAGACTTCTGCTATGTAGATACCTATATGATCTAATAACCTAGACCCCTTTAATAATGCATGAAAAAAAAATAGGAATTTTCAGGATGAACTTGACTTATCTTAAACTTTTATCTCATGAGTGGAAAAAATGTTGTCTGGAAAAAGTCTTTGAATCAGAGTCATGACAAAACCAGAACAGTGCCCATAGTTGTTCCATTTGGGATCTATTCTCTCTCTCTCTCTCCCTTACTCCCACACCCCAGAATCCAGCCCCCCCCCCCCCCAATCCTAAAAAAAACTCTGCACAAAACAATTAGAGGTGTTCTTTGTGATTTTTTTAAGATGTAACTACCATTTAAACGTATTGTTTTTATAATATTTGTGCCTTTTTCCCCTATTCTATTTTCATTAATGTTCAAGAATTCTGCTGAGAGTTATGAATACAAAGGCTCACACATTTAAAAAATTCTCATGCTAGTCACTTTGTAGTACAGATATAGAAAACAACTCCAAACTAAATGTTAATATTCTGAAAGTGACTCAAACTTTAAATCTGATGATAGTCATATGAGATTTTCAGTGACTCCACTCATTCCCAAGTTCAGAAAGTTAGGCATTAAGTGTTTTGAAGGTGCAGTAATTCAATGACTTCAATTTCCAGTTCATATAGAAACCTGATGGATAAACAGGAACAGGCTTGGAAATCTGTAGAAGCTCATTCACATGTCTCAAGTCTCTGGAATTCCATTTCTTACAACTCTAGTTCCAACATTTTTTTCATACCGAAACTATTAGCAGTGTGCTTTTTTCCAAGGGGGTCTAATTGTGTTTTTTTATTATTTTTTAGCCACAAAAAAAGGTGTGTGCAAGTTTTTTAGACCATTTCATTACATATATTTTGGAAGAAATGTCTGTGTACACCTGAGTAATGCTTTACTTCAGAAAAAACAGAACACTTTCTATCACACTCATAAAAGGGGGTGTATAACATGGATTACATAGCTGTGTAGCACCCTGGAGGTTCATAAATTTATTCAGCATCTACTGTTTCAGTGGTATATCCATATTAATATCAACCTGTTATTGTATGATTTAGAAATCAAATATCAATTTTCTAATTAAAAATTATTACTAGACATAGGACAGTAAAAAGTCAGATACACCAGAGATGATGTATTCTAGTAAAGAAAGCTGTCATGTCTACTCCAGCTCTTTATGCCCACTATTTTAGAGTATAAATTTGTGGTTTATATATATGTACATAAATATATAAAATGTATATAATATAAATATATTAATTTTATAATGTACATTTATAATGTACATTCATTAGTAGTTGCTGTTATTACAATGTAATATAAAATTAAATAATCTCTATAAAAGCAAGATAAAATACAAGCAAGCGTAAGACTAGTGTCACATTAAACATTCTGAGCTAGTAAGTGTATTGTAATGTCAAATGTCATGCAATATATTGCTTTCTTTGTGATTAACCTATAGGCAGAGAAACATTAAAAGACAATTATTGGTCATAAAGACTAAAATAAATTTAGTGCAAAATTTATCATTTTTATATGTAAGGATAGGTTAATAAAACCAAATTGCATTTGTTTATCATGTATGTACAGCAAAATTAACCTCCCATTCACATAAATAAATTTGCATCAAAAATCAATATTGAAGGTTTTTTTCTCTCTTCTCAGATCCACTAAATGTATTATTACTCAAATCAATCTGAATCACATTCTATAGAAAAGATATTGCTTCAAATAGATAAAATCTAAGTTTCTATCACAATGAGATCCAATGTTTGTACACTGGAAGATGGAAAAAATTCCTTCAATTTTTCTTTTTCTTACTCTCAGTAATGTTTTCATCACCATGATTCTAATTTCCAAACATATTTTCTGATATGTTACAGTATTAGAGCTCATTAAAGTAGCTTTTTAAAATCACGCTTTTGTGTAAACCTTGATGCTGCTCAGAAATTAACTAGAACATTGTTAAATTATGCTTCCATTTCATGTTATCTAACTTTAAAGCTCCTGAAAATAAGGAGCTTAGGCTGAAAAACAAAATGTCTGTCAATAGAGAAAAAGGTGGTCTTCCATGGCATAAGTTTTCATTTGGGATGAGTTTGTCTTCCTAGAGAGACCTCTTTCCATCTGTTTTATAGGAGGAAGAGACACCTAGTTTATTATAATTGTTTATCTTTCAGGTACCTGATGTTAGGATAGATAAAGCCAAGGATAAGTTTTGAACACATTACATTTAGGCAGTTACATCTTCAGCTTATGTCACTGTCTACTTACTTGTGACTGCTTACAACCCAAGTTACTCCCTCATCAAGGAGAGTGACCATGCTATTTCAGAAGAGCAGCAGTCTGCCTTACACTGGATCCAAGTTTAGGTGGCTTCCCACCAGATCAATTCTCTATGCAAAATTATACTGATGCTTTTTTAATAAATCCTCATTCATAAGTCACAGTCCAGCTGTTTTTCACAGTAGGATGCCATATTACTGGAGAGCTATTACCAGGCTGGCACCTGCCTTCATCACTTTACATCTTACAAAGTCATTTTGATTACAGTTACTTTCATTTATTTTTGAAGTAGTTTACATGCAGAAATGGTCTTCAGAGTACCCAACTCAGTTCTAGTCATATTACGTAGGTCAAGGAACTATACATATGTAAAACACTTTGCAAATATTGAAAAATCCTTTCTATACGTCAATAAATAATCAGTAAAACAGAAAGGAAAATTTAAGAGAGAAATTAAAGAGTTCATTAATATAAGCTTTCATGTGTTACCCATAATTGATAAACAGCTGGTTCACCTGACCATGATTTTTATATCAACGTGAGCAGTTTACAATCTTAATTTTTAAAGTGCATATTTAGAACCAAATAAAGATTTTTTTTCTAATTTCTTTTCACCTTTATAGTTTACATGGAAGATGGAAGACTTTGAGGAGTTTTCTGAATCCTAACAATTATCTTTGTAGTTCATCGTATGATTGTTTTTTATGTACACACATGAAGGACCAAAGTTACCTTATCTAATATTAGAAAACTAAGCTTTCTATTTCTTGTGTAGTCTGTGGAGAGAGAAACACAACATCTCTAATTGATCCAGAGCTTGGGAACATCAAATAGCCCTTTGAATTTAGATCAGCTAGAAAAGAAATATAGGAATTCTTGCTTGGTGCTCAACATTAGACAAAGAGAACCTGAGGCTAAATGTCTGTAAACCTGCATCGAGGCTGCAGGACATGTGAGATTCATTCTCCTGACATGTGAGATTCGTTCTCCTAACCCAGGCAGATCAGATCAGACACTATTTGGTTCCCTCCCTGACTGAGCACCAAGGTTTTCTAACAAGAAAGACCACAAAGAGGAAGGAGGAAGCTGCACAGTCAGGTTACAGTATCCTGACAGCATAGGACACCCATGTTAAAGAAATGCATAACTGGCTGTAAAACGTTATGTGATCGGATAATAACCCATATATTCAATTTTCCACACAAACATAAACTGATATATTTTTATATTTCTACAAATCCTTGAAAATAAAAATAAAATAAAATAAAAAGTTTTTGAGAAATTATGTGCACAGCACAGTATGAATCCCAAATGGAAGAATCTTAAACTTCTTACAGCCCATTTTCATAAATATGTAAACACTTTAAGTTGTTTAGTTTTTATGGTGGAATCATCTCAATCAGTAGAGTTTTGTTTAGCTTCACAGTAACAAGAAATTGCAGAAGGACTTTTTAATTATTATTTCATGTGATTTAGACAACAATTCCACTAACTCATTTACCACTGTTATTTTCTTTCAGTTTAGAAGGAAAATAGTTTGACCTACAATACAGATTCTCTTGGTATTTTGTCAAATTTATTTTATGCCAGCAGCAGTCACTGACTTTAATTGAATGGAAACAACAGCTCTCATCCTCTGTGTCACATTGCTGGATTTTGTATCACTGAATTTCAATCTGGTTTCACTGGGACCTGCCGAGTGTGGCTTACGCCAGCCTCTGAGTCTCCTTGCTGTACTCCTTTCCCGGGCAGTATTGTTTGCCTTTTGTCTGCTCTCTGATTAAACTGACACCATTTTACCTTCTGTGACTCCTGTGTCATTTTCTGTTGACAGCATCTAGTAATGGTAACAGACCAGTGTCCTTGTGGAAGCGGCAGAAACCATTGATTGGCTGGGTGTATTAATGCAGACCCTTTAAAAGTCACGCAGACATGTCTTTGTGCTAACTGGCAGCTGAATGGGGGCTAGTGAGAGATGTTATTAACCACAGATAACAGTCAGCACCCGCTATTCACTAGCAATGTCACTTGTATCATTTGAAGAACAGCTGGTAGTGAAATTTGTTAAAGCAATTCTTCCCTTCCCTATACACATCCTGGACTGAAGCTATTTAAGGCAGAAGAGTGGAAATAGTGTTCTGATTAGACTGATGTTCATAGGATGATCGTATAATTTCCAGGGAGCTGAAACATTTAATACAATCCATCTGCACTTCACAGCTAAAATCTCTTTAGGACAACAAGATAGGCCCTGCTGACATGAGAGGTTAAATGTTTACCATGGATAGGGAATTCATAATTGCTTTTTCAGAAATGAATGATTAAAAGTGGTTACAAGAAGCACCTGGATATATACATTGTATCCATAAAACACAAGGGAAATGTAATAATTATGTCAAATCCTTCCACTATGATACTTTTAAATGGGGTAGAAAAATGAAAATACCAAAGCCTTAAAGTTATGAACTTTACAAAAACTTTTGCATTTAAAAATAAAGTGTCTGAGAAGTGCAGAATGGTCTTTATTCAAGCTTATATGCTGAATGCAAAACATTTATTCAGCTCCACCTCTGTTCAGCAACACAATCAGACTTAGTTTTGTCCTATTTTCAAGATTTACATACAAATTTCAGTGTTTTTTCTAGATTAAGGAGTTTGCCAAGAGTTAAAGTAGAAACTACAGTGGGAACTTCGTCTTCCTTCTGCTCCATTTACATTATAATGAACGGCATAAACTAACCAAAGTAATTTGAGTTTTCATCAGCATTCTGAAAACATGTCCTCATATTTTTCTCAGAAACTGGGCATTTTATCCTGGTTCTAGTCACCCTGTGAACAAATTAAAATGCTGATGGCAGGTCAGCATTTCTGACAAAAAGTTATACTATACAGTAGGGTATATTAGCTCATGCACAATGTCACATGAAAGTAACCGGCTTCCACACTATATCTGTCTCACACCCAGCCACCTTTAAGCACTACTGGAATAAATTCAGCCTGTCCATATCCACCTATTTAAACAGTTCTTAGTTATTGCAAGATATTGTAGAAGCTGAAGGGAAGTGCATATCCCCACCGATTGTTTTAATACAAGTAGGACCCACACATAAATAAACAGGACCCACAGATAAGTAGCATCATATGATTAAGCCAAAAGATGGTATGTACTGTATATTATTCTGAGGATAATTAAAATGCCATCTGCTGCAGCATTACACATGTACTATTCCATAAACTCAGTAGAATGCTATTTACTTTATTGAGTGCTTTTCTTCACAACAGTTATTGTTTTGCTCCACTGTGGCACCGTGCTGCCTACTTAGGTTATTATTCACTACCTATGGTTTTCAAAAAGATATTTCCCATTATGAACAATGTCATTAGTTTCCATTTTTTTAGATTTATTTTTTTTAAATAGCAAACATTGAAAGTTTTTATATGTGGTAGGGAAAAAAATCAAAACAAAAGGAATATTATATTATTTGTATTCATATTCACCATAATAAGGTTCATTCCAGTTTTGACAGAAAGTTTTGCCCTTATCAGAAAAATACGTGGCAATATACTGCAATTCTGTGTACATGACCATAGACTATTACTAGGACACTATTGCAGAAGAGCTCTCCAGTTGAAATGCAGCATCTCAGCAGTAGGGATTCTCAAACAAGAATTCAGTGGTGTGTATGTTGTCTCCACACATATGCCAAAAAGCAAGCATCATTTTAAGTAAACTACATCATTAATTAGGCCTTTGCATATTGACAGTTTTTGCTGCTGTATATGAAATACCCCATTAAATATCTAAAAATAGATATACCCACAGCAGTAAGGATATTGCAACATTTTGGGATGTTTGGGTGACATAGATGAAATAGTATCTGGTTGCAATCATAGGTGATATAGATCTGTCAAACTAGTTCCTGATGGATATTTTTGTTGCTGTGTCTTCAACTCTGAGAGAATAGTGATGTCTATGACACTCACAGGTTTCCATAATTAAACTCTCAGTCCATCTGTGCAGAAGATTTCATAATATTTTCAAGAATAGAATATTTTCAATATTTGTACATCTTTAGTTTAGCTTGTTAAGGGACACATTATCCGGTATAATTTTCAAGAACAGTTTGTAAGGAAGTTTCCTTCAGAATATTTCAGTGAAGTAAAAGGCAGCAACTACCTACAGTATTTAAAGGTTAACTTAATTTTTTTCTTTTACAAGACCTATGTGCAGTCTGCAAGATGCTTCTTTTGTAAGAGTTAGTGACAGTACTAGAACATAAAGTAGGGCAGAAAGCTTTTTTTTTTTTTTCTTCCCTTTCTTCTCTGGCATTAAATATTCTATAGCTATCAAATGTGTAGGCAGTGAAACTAGGGCTAAAGGCCAAAGAATTGTAAAGACAAAAGACACGGAAAGACAGAAGTTTGCTGATTCAGTAGATAGACACATTTTACTTTTCGTATGAGAAATCATGTCAAGAAAGCTGTATTACTGATTTCAACAGCTGTAGTAAAAGATACTTTGCAGTCATGAGCTCATGAGTTGGCAGATATATATAAAGTCCTCAGAATGACGGAAAACACTTTTGGACCTCAAACAGGAGTGCATGTATTAAAAACATTTTTCAATGTGCCTTTAAAAGAAAAAAAATATTAATAAAGACTTGGAAACTACTGTAAAAATACCACTAGGAAGTAGTGTTGACTAGAGAATGACAATTCCATTTCCCGAGAAACTTTTAAAATCTCAGTACCTGTTTAATCCCATGTTGGAAAAACAAACAAACAAACAAAACCAACATCCCCCCAAAAATACCCACCAAACATCAAAAATACAGTTTTCTGTCAGAAAACGAAGTGCATAGAATTGTAGTAGCAGTACTCAATACTATCAGTATAAGATGCTATGTTGTAAAATATCTGCCTGAGCTTCTTGTCTGCATAATTGAGTTCAACCCCTCATAGTATCTCATGCAGCTACAGTTTCACCATCCCAGGTCAATTTGAGTCATGCAGAGTGCAGGTGTAATGCCAGTTTTCATCGTTACTGCCTACTGTCTTACAAAGAGAAGTGGGAAGTCAATATTCTTGTAACAGTTTTTCAGGTGTGTTGTATTGCAGTAAAGAAGTAGAACATGAAAGTAAACTAAAAAAAAACCCCAACAAACAAAAACCATTTCCAGTTTGGTCCTCAGGATATTTTTGATTTATAAAACTACATCACAATATGTCAAGAGGTGGGAGGGCTGAGTTAAAAAAACAACACAGACAAAAAAGGAATCGAGGAACACAAAATCAGGTTCAAGCTTCTTACAGGTATTCACAGAAATATAAGCTTACACTTTATGAAAAGCTGCTGCATTTCATAAAACCAGTTTAGAAGGGACCCCAAAAGACAAGGTATCCCATCAAGTAGGTGTAATCACTACTGGCACATTTGTCTGCCTTTGAGTTAAAGAGTCTCCTGAATCCCTGGAATAATCCATTGCAGGGCTTAGCACTTAAATTATAATTTTTTTCTTACTGTCCATTTTTCCTTGGTGCAACTAAACTTCATTGCTTCTTGGCATATGTTGTTTGGAACAAAGGAAAGAAATTTCTTGTGTTCTCTTTTACAGATGCCATCTTTATGCATATGAAGCTACTTACTGCATTAACTCCTCAGCCTTTCTTTTCTCTTTTTGAACTGCACATACTAATTTATTCAGGGTTTCTTCATTCAGTCCTGTAGACCAAACATTTGATGTTTAATTCTTCTTTTAACTATTTCCTGGCTATTCACAGTTACCCAAATATTTCTAGAAATGTGGTACCCAAAATTGAAAGCAGCGTTCCTACTGAGATTGCACAGAGCTAAGCAGAATAGAGAGATTGTTTCATATATTCCAGGTTATATACTTCCTGGTTACATCTGCCTGTTATGCTTGCATTTTTTTATGGTCTTTCCCAAATTGATTAAGACTGGTTGTAATTAATCTCATTTTCTTATAGGTCACTTCAAATATTTCTTTCAGTATTTGTCCTGGGTGTCAAAGTTAATGTGACAAATGTATAATTGCCTACTCTTCTCTTTTTGAAGATGAGACCAAAACTGCTTTCCTCCAGATTTTTGACAGAAGATCATGTATTTTCAAAAGACTTAATGAGTTTTCAAACATAATTGCTAATAGTTCTCAGATGCCATCAGTTTATATTTTAAACAGTGTGGGCAGAAATTCATCAGTACCAGACAATCGGGAAACCTGTAATTGGTTAAAGTTCTTTCTAATTTGTTTACGTTCTTTCTAATTTGTTCTTCCTTATTTAAGTATGATATCAGATCTTGTGCTGATGTTGTTGAAAGACTACATTAACCACATGATAATACATGACCTTTTTGTTAAAAGAAATAGAAGCCCCCCACAACTTTCCAACCACATCTCTGCTTCTAGTTAAAGTAGGGCATAGGACACCTATTGCTTATATTGATAAATGTTTACACATTGTTTGGCACTGGTTTGGCTCACTACATCTTATACTGCTTGAGGCAATACAAAGGCACAGTTCAGTAAATTGAACAAGACTATATCAGATTTGGTTCCCTCAGCTTTCTATAGTTCCCCCAATCTATTGCAGTAAGCTTTACACTCTCCATCCCTACTACATACCCTCCTGTCATACACTGCAGCCAACAGTGCATATCTTCAGGCTATATCTATAAATCCAGCTCTGTGTAGGACCAGTCTCAGGCATGGAAACACAATTCTCTGCACTCAAAAACTGCCAGAAAACCCCCTGGCAGGGTTTTGCTACACTCCTGCTAGCACTGGCCATTCCTGAACACAGTTTGAGAGTTATAACTTTGCTGGGGCCATATCCAATGGAGAATTTGCCTGCATTCACAGTTTTGGAAGTTCAATTCACAAGCTATATATAAGCTATATAGTGTGAACGGACATCAGTGCCAGGAAACATTCCTGGCCATGTTTACTTTGCTGCTGTAGATGCAGCCTCAGTTTCTCACTGTAACAGAGTCCTTGTATTATACCAGATCCAGAGCTAAGTGCTGTATATTACTTATGTGGCTAGCTTGTTAGTGAAAACCAGAGAACAGTTACTAGCTCATTTAGTTAGCAGTTAGTCTTTTATTTAATGTCTTCATTTTTTTGTTTTGTGTTTCCATCATCATTTCTGTATCAAGACAGTTTCCATTTTGATTAAGTTCAATTAAAAGCATGCAATGTAACCAGGTTTATCACTCATAACACTTCAAACATTCTCCTACAAGGCAACACATCTTCTGGGAAGTCTTTCATACAAATTGTTATTTCTCTTCAAGACTACCTTCCTGTTTTGATTCTATTGCATTTCCTCTTTTCAAATCTGAAGACTCTGAATGTAAACATTTCATACTTAGTCTACCTAACTACGTCCCACCTCAATATTCCCAATCAGTTCTTCTCTATTAATTAGAATAAAATCTATTAATTAGAATCACATCCTCAAGATGTTTTCTGCACCTTCTGCACAACTAAATTGTTATTAATGCCTTCCAAGAATTCGTGGATCAGTATGGCCAGGGGATTCATCTCATCCAGCTGTTGAAATCAACAATGCAGAGTAAGAAATCTGACTGTGTCATTCAAAGATTCAATTACAGTCAGAGGAGATAAAGAAGCACTTGGAGTATATAATTCATCTGCTGCATACCAAGTGAGGGCTGCTGTTACTCACCAATCAGGCTAATCAATTGAGAGAATAATTTTGGCTGAGGGAATAGTTTTGGTCTACTCACCAATTGGACCTTAAAAGAACTACAGCTGTTTTCATCACAGAATTTGAGAAATGACTTTTCACTACAACAGTAGATCGCTCATCAGAAAGCAGCAAAACAATTTAGGATTTTCATCCTGTTGTAGCATGTAACAACTTTAATTTACTTGATTTCCTTATGTCATTGTACAGAGACACAGATCAAAATTAACTTGGTTCAAATTTGTATATTTACTTAACATTTTAAAGTTTATGATGACTGTTATTGTTCTGCTGGTTCTCTCCTATGTTACACCTTAAAGTTAAAAACATTCTAGTTGCAACATTTCTGGAAGTGGTTTACTGGGGTTGTAAATAGCTGAGCATTTCTGTTGTCCTAAAAGCCCACAGTGGAAAAGAGGACTCATTTTTGTTTGAGAAAATGCCGACTGTGAAAACAGACAACAAGAGCAATTATCCAAGGGGGTTTTGACTTTTATTTTTAACTGTTTGTCAAGGAATTTACCACCCACAGCCTTCTCTGTGGGAGTATGCACATGCACAGGGTATGTTTCAGGGCTGTTCAAATTCTGGTATTAAGATAGTGTGGGAATAATATTATTCATTTGCTTATTCATTTATTCTCCTGATCTATCCATTAAAAGTTCTTTAAACAATCAAGAAATATGCTATATGCTGGGATTAGGAATTTCAGAATGGTATGGGAACAATGCGCCTTTTTATTAATGAAGACTTATGAAGCCTGCAGTTTGGGACAGCTTATTTTAATAGGATCAGAAATTTTGCGTATTCAGGAACAGATTTTCATCCAATGGCGGTGGATCTGCACTCCTCAGTCTTTCTAGATTTACTGTATATGTTTGGTCTATTAGAAAATGTTAGCCACACTTGTCATACTATACTGTATGAGATACTCTTCTAAAATAATAAGTTTTAGTAGCTAAATATCACTACAGTATTTATTATTATCATTATTCCACAATAATGTAGTAAGTGCTGGCATTTTTATAGGTTGGCATTTTTAATGGTAAGCTAAATCAGGTACTGATACCTGGATTGGTGGGAAAGAAATAACAATAAACATTGCTATTTTTTGCTTGTCATATTACCGAGAGACTACAAGAAAGAGTAGGTCACTAGCAACATATAAGCAGATATCTCCATGGTATCAAAGAACTAATCATCCAAGGACAATAAAAAGGGTCAAAGATAAGTGAGGCTTAAAGAAACAATTTCCAAAAGTTTTAAATCTCACTAGCTAATATTTATTTCTAACTAAAATAAAAGCTACCGTATAAACACAAAAGGTCAATAATAGACCTATATTGGAAAAAGTCAAGATAGGATTCCTTGGCTAAAAACTAGTTGCAGAAATCACTGAATGAGATGGTATGGCCCATGTTATATAAGAGGTCAGACCAAATGACCATAACATTTTCTGAATCTACAAAAATAGATGTTATCTTCTATAGAATACAACTGTAGCTTCCTAAAAATATTTTTCATTCCACACACTGAAAGCTTTTTCTCTTCAGACCCTAAAAAAAGCAATTGACCCTCTTTTTTTCTTACACCTTCTATCTTTGGTTACATCATTATTTTTAAATAAAAGAAGGTCAGTGTGTGAATTCATGTACTGGACTACTGATTGGCCACCCTGCTTCATCACTGTGATGAGGTGACCTTGGCCAGCTGCCAGACACCCACCCAGCTGCTCTCTCACTCCCCACCTCCTCAACATGGCAGGGGAGAAAATGAGATGAATAAGCTCATAGGTCAAGGTAAAGAAAGGGAGATGACTTGCCAGTTACTGTAACAGGCAAAACAGACTTGATTTGGGGAATATAAATTTAATTTATTGCTAATTTAAACCAGAGTAGGATGGTGAGAAACAAAGAAACAAAAAAACCCAAGCAACACTTTCTCCCACACAAAGGGAGGGGAAAGGGAGGAATGGGGGAGACCATAATGGTTTCTCTCTGCTCTTCCTTCCTCCTCACACATTCCCCCTGCTCCAGCATGGTTTTTTTTCCATGGGCTGCAGCTTCCTTCAGGGCATATTCATCTGCTGCAGCGTGGGGTCCTCCATGGGATACAGTGTGGATATCTGCTCCACTGTGGTCCTTCATGGGCTGCAAAAGGAAACTTTGCTCCACTGCCTGGACTGCCTACTCTCCCCTTCCCCCACCACCTTCTTCTCTCAATTTGGTGTCTGATGGATTGTTTCTCACTCTTTTCCCCACTTCTCACTGCCAGGAAACATTTTTTACCCTTTCCTAAGTACATTTTCCTCAAGGCGCCACCACCTTGGCCGAGGGGCTCAGCTGTGCCCTGTGTCGGGTCGGCACGGGATAACACCAGACTCCCCTCACAGAGGCCACCCCTGCAGTCCACCACTGCAAAAACTTTGTCATCCACACCCAATACAGCCATTAACATCTTCCCTGACTATTTTGGACTGTTCTAAATATTTTTTTTTCATAGAACAACCTAACTCTAACAAGAGATGACACTGGGGATGCCACTGGAACTCAGAAAATAAACACCATTCCTTGTCCTCCTATATTTAGCAGTGTTGTTAAATATCACTTTTTCAGTGTCATGGCTTATTCCATTTTCTACTTATAGCCAATAGCACGATGTGATACAGATCACTAGCATGCATTCTGTAGTCCTTGCACACCATCCTTGCATTTAAATAAACTGAGCAAATGGAAATAAAGAACTGAGATGGACTGCCTAACACAGGAATATAGTGCCTCAGTTCATCTTGAAGCATTATCATAATTTGAAATGCAAATCAATATAAGCAGGTAATAATGCTTGTATCTCAGAAATCTGTTGAAAGTAGAGAAGTAGCAATAAACAAGTTTAATGCATTTTATTTTTTAGATACCAATGTCTTTAAGTTTTTCAGTTTGAAGATGCCTGGACTTGTAGCAAAATTAACTATAAACTGCTTCTCTATATAGGAAAATAGTCCACAAACCAAAAAAATTTATCTAAATTAATGTAGAGACTAGGTGATGCCAGCAAATTAACAGGTTTGTTTTCTCTTATCAAATGAGTCTGAAACTCTTTTAGTGTTTTTTTGTTGTTTTTTTGTTTTGTTTTGGTTTGGGTTTTTTTGTTGTAAGTTGAGTGGTGTAAACAGCATCACCATAATTTTGTAGCAAGTATTTCATCTGTTCAAGTACTAAATCTGAGGTGAATGTTTCCCTGTGGGACACAACTCAATTATGTATCAGTTTTACTTGTAATTCCTACAAACTGTTCTACATTTTACTTGAAGTTATTAAATTTCTCTTTCAATATACCTGCAAGCTAGAAATATGCTTTTCTTCTTTTGCCTAAGTACATAATTTATTCCCATGTGTTTTTTGTTTTTTTTTTTTTTTTTAAACTGCACATTTTAATTGTATACTGGGATTTGGAGCATGCTAGACTCCAGCATGAATCAATGGATGTAGCAATTCCATTAGGAGATTCCATACTGACAGCCACTGGAATCATAGCTGGACTCCAAGTTGCTCGTATGGTTAAGGCACTATGATAATACTGCAGAGGAAGAGAAGTTTTCATCAGACCATAAAAAGCTACAAGATGCCAGTTGGCTCACTGTACTAGATAATGTACCAACACAACTAGTGTAAAATAAATATTTTTATTTTAGACTGTTAAAGTTATATGTGAAAAATATCATTTGCTGTCTTAAAAAGCACACAGTAGAAAAGGACAAACTTCTTCATCGCTGATCCAAAAACATTCTGTAGCTTGGTTGTTACAGCAATCACCTGCCAAGATTTTTTCCTGAGTTTTCTGAAATTCATATCCATGGTTTTTCAGGTTTAGAGAAGATGTTTATACCAAATAGTCCCAACTTCCAGGAAAGTATTTTAGCCAATGTCTAGCCTAATTTATGTTGCTTCATGACCTAGTCTCTCCCATACCACTGTTACTGCTTTATAAAACGCTTGGATCAATTTTTTTAACTTTTGAAAAATATTTTTCCCCATAGGAATGAAAAGAAAACTAATATTAGAGAATTATAGTATAGCTTTGTTGTTTGCTTTTTTCATTGTATCAATGGGCTTTGCCACTATGCTATAACCTTAAGCAATTTGTTCCATTCCTTACTTCTCTGCCTTTCCCTTCCTTTTCCTTTCATGCCTGTGGAAGTCAGACTGTAGCTTGTAGCATTTTGAACAGTACAGTAGTCCTTTGATCCGGTGCTTAGCCAGTGAATTTACACTGCACGGTGAACTGAAGCAAACTGCTACAATATACTTAAGTCGGTAAAATCCCATTCTATTCTCCCATTAGGCTGAGCTTGTCGTCTAATGGAAAAACAGCATCTATTTTATAACTATTTCAGGAAGCCTAATAAGATGCTCGCTATAAAAGAAATAGTTCTGAAAATATGAACGTATCTGAACTGAAAGTACTTATCACAAGCTGATTCCTATTTCTGTGTGAAACTAGTATTTATTTCAGTGCTTCTTTCTTTATTATTTTCCCCTCATGGAATTTCTACTTTTCTTGGATCATAAATCCATATGATTGCACAGATCATCTGGGTGCCTTGGCAAGTCTGATACTGCAAAAATTGGGTTAGCTGGCTTTACTTAGGCTGTTATGAAATGTATTTGAAGCCTACAGAAGTCTTTTAGGAGATAGCTGTGAGCAGTTGCAATATCATAAGCTTACAATCAGTTACTCAGTTTAAGGTTACTTTTAAAGGTCCTTTGGATTCACTTTTTCTTGATGATAGACTTTTTCATATTTTTCATATTTCAGCTTGTCAGTAGCTCGTACTAAAATATGATAGTTTGAAAATGCAGTCCCTGAACTCAGATATCAGATTATTACTCTGAGCTTGAAAGCAAAACATGACATTTTCCTAGATAAGAAATGAAGGGTCCTACATTCTTGGACAAATCTGTCACAGTGTCCTGTGTTAAACAGGATTTTGGAAAGACATTGTTATTGTTGCAGGGCATCACTGACATGTTGAAATTATAGATATTGAAGCACCTATTTTTCAGTTACAATCATAGCCAGTTTTACTTACCATTTATAAATATGAATACAATTTTTCACTGAAATTAAGAAAAAAATAAATCATGACTTATGCAGATGTGTATAAGATATGCTTCTGTACAAAGTGTAGGGGGCCTACTTATATAAACCAGAGGACTGTGAAACCATCTCATTATTTTTCCAGCATACTAAAGATCATCCTATTGACTTCAGCTGATATATGCTTCAATGAATATTCAGCACTCCTAAGAAGTTACTCATTCTTCTTTTGGACAGGTTGTCCCATAGATGGGCAATATAAAAACACAGTATTAATATTTTCTTGTTGACAGTAAACCATTTAGGTTTAGGAGATATTCACAGGAGAAATATACAAAGGCTCAAAACTGAACAATTTATGAAAATCTCTGAAAAGCAAAGGATTTCTAAAGTTTACAGTAGTATCTTCCAGACTAATTGCCATTTTACTATGCCTTTTAAAGTTAACTATTGATCCAATATTCTAGGGAGGCAGACTGAATTGTCCTTCCATCTGAATTTTTGCTCAAAAATTTCAGATTCATTTATATAGAGAAAGAACTCTGATATCATCAATATATTTTGCTTTATTTAAACTGGAGATTTAAACTGTATTGCAATTTATGCTAAAACTACATGTAGTGTTTACACACACGTGTTTTTTTGTATGCCAGCTAGACCTTATGTGAGTGCTTGTCTTGTAGTAGCTGGACTTCAATGGATTAGACTCCTCAGAATTTAAATCATCAAAAGACCAATGAAATTAAGTTTAATTCCTAAGTTGCACTCATGTTTAAAGGTTACTGAGACTTTATACATCAAGTTATGTTTTAAAGTTCTACAGGAAAAGTGATAGGATTAATGTAGGAAAAACTAACAGCTTGTAGGCACAAACACAAATTCCCTTTAGTTGAATAGGCATCTAACAGAACAAGCCAAAATAAAGTAAAACAGGAATACAACCTTATAAAATGTATTTGAACCCTGAACAAATATAGAACAAAAAAGGTTGTTCTGCTCAAGGTAAAGAAACAAGAAAAATGTGCTACCAGAAATACCCCTGAAACCAAGATATACAAGTTAAAATACTGGGCTGGGAGTGAGAAGTTCATCAGATGCTAGAGAGACTATGCCAGCTCTCTGAACTACATGCTTGTGTAATATAAGAAATCTGAGATACAGAAGATGTCCAGACCCTTCAAAAATGACTTAATGTAAGCTTACACAATGATAATTTTCGGTACAAGCTATAGTTCACAGACCGTAATATTCACTAGAAAATATAGGTATAAAGCTCTGAAAAGTTCTCCTCTGTAATAAAATTTTCTCAGAATTCCATTAGCTCTTAACTTTGACCTTCACTCAATTCTCTGAACAGTCAATTAAAATAAAATCTACCCTATTATATCTTTAAAGTGTACCTCCTTCAAACAGCCTCATACATGTTAGTTTAGGAACACAATGTCAGACATACACACACATCTATATTTAAAGCAACAAGCTAAGCTGTATTTCCTTCTGCTGTTCAACACTGTCTAAATACACCTGCTTCAGAAATAAAACCTACATTTAAATTAACTTTTCTTTCAGAACTATTGAATATCTTGTCATTCCTTCATTGTGTGATATATCTACAAGGTTAATGAACTGTCATGGTTCTTTTTTATGTTACCAATTTCCTCCATTGTATTTTTGATGTATAATTTAAACATGGTACCTGAAAACCTGATCTTTTTTTCTAGCTACAATTCTTACTGTCCTTTTTCCTATTAAAAAAATGTATTTGCAAGTCAAAGCTATTTCATCTTCATTCCTAACAAAGGAAATAGGACATTATTTTTCTGTTAGTAAACTGGAAGACAACAACTATAAGAAGTAAATAAGCTTGATGGACATAGATTATGAAAATTTCAAAATAAGAATGTATGCATTGGATGGGAGAAATGATGGTAAGAAATCCAACCAGCTAGCTAGAGTATAAAGTAAATTTGTGATTAATATATGTTGTTTGAATATCACATTATTGTATTTTAATGTCCAGTTGCAATCAAGATTATTCCCAGTTCTGTGAGATGGCAAAAAATCTGACAATATACTTTCAGGAATGAAATAGATAAGAATGGAAAATTATTAGGTTTTAAGTCAGTAATACAAATTCTTTGTCCTATGTACATATGGAAACTGAAGGGAGGAAAAGTTCTAGAATTAGGCAAATGAACAATTGAAATCAATAGGCATGTCATGGTTTAACCCCAGCCAGCAACAAAACATCACACAGCTGCTTGCACACTCCCCCCTCAGTGGGATGGGGGAGAGAAATGGAAGAGAAAACCCATGAGCTGAGATAACAACAGTTTAATAGTGGAAATAAAATCAAGTAAAACAATAAAAGTAAAAATAATACTACTAGTAATAATAATAATAATATACAAAGCAAGTGATACACAATGCAATTGTTCACCACCTGCCGGCCAATGCCCAGCCAGTCCCTGAGCAGCAATTGCAGTCCTCCCTCCCCCCCATCCAACTCCCCCTGAGCATGACATCACATGATATGGAATACCCCTTTGGCCGGTTGGGGTCAGCTGTCCTGGCTGTGCCCCCTTCCAGTTTCTTGTGCACTTGGCAGAGCATGGGAAGCAGAAAAAGCCCTTCACTAGTCTAAGCACTACTTAGCAACAATTAAAATATCAGTGTGTTGTGAACATTCTTCTAGTACTGAATCCAAAACACAGTGCTATGCCAGCTACTAGGAAGAAAATTAACTCCGCCTCAGCTGAAACCAGGACAAGACACAGAAAAAAAGGGAAAAGTGCCAAAAAAACTTGAATTAAGTGATAGGATGGGAAGCAGGTTCTCCAGAATGTTGCTTGTAGGTGATTAAATTTAATTTCAGCTCTGCTTGAATTCTTCTGTGGTTCTAGATGGACATACAGTTATTTTAAAATATAATTATTTATTTAATATTATTGTAAAGCTGTTGCAAACTTAATCACAGGTGAGTTATATGAGTGGCAGCATTACAGTACTCATTAATATATTATATAAATTTAGAACAATTTATTTTATAGCTCCTTTTAATATGTTCCCGGATTTCCAGCAGTAACCCCCTGAAGGCACAAACAGCCAAGTTATGAACTTTCAACAACATTTATCTGTAAAGAGAATATTTTTTTCTTCTCCCAGTGTACGCAACCCATCATTTTAGCTGTTCTCACAAAAGAGATCATCTTTAGCAGAAATGCGAAGACAGAGATACTAGTATATGTAGCAGATGGAAGATTTACGCTCTTGTAAACCACACCTGGTACCCCTGTTAGGGGTATAATTTCAGAAAACTCTTGGAGGTTTTACGACTTTTGTGCATAGTAAACTGGGTGAAAAAATTATTTGTTTCTATTGCTCTGAAGTTTTATGTGAAAAGCAAAAATGTGGTTGCTTAAATACTGCTGTATTGTAGATTTATAAATGGGTTGGTTGATAAGCATTATTTTCTCTTTACATATTTCTTGGCTTATACTACCAAAACACAATTTATTCTGTGTTATGTAAGGCTCACAGTGCATAATTAGATATTTATTAGTAAAAATGATATTAATATTTTGTTCACTTCGGTCATTCTGTTTCTAGTCTTTTTTCCTCTTCCCTTATCTTTCCTGTATACTTTATCATCTTATATGGAGGTGTAATTGATATTCACACACAGAAGGCAGGATTTAATTGAGCTGCCTATGCACAGAATAGTAGCACCATTTTCAGTGTTGGGTGTTTTTTTTGTCTGTCCTTCAGTTTCTGTTTCAGAACTATACAGATCTCCCGAAAGCACTGTGGCCTAAGTACCATACCTGTGAGATGACTTGTATACTCTAGGGCAAGTAAAATTGCAGTAGGTGCCTACACTTAAGTCAACTGATTAAATTTATGGTCAATACAGTCACTGAGACTTGAACAATTTGCTTAAATGTGTTTAGCTCATGCCATTTGTGAATCCTCCAGCTGCCACTCCAGGAAGATATAGGTCTGCTTTATGTACCATCTGTCACTTCTGTGTGGATGCCTTGGATATCTGAGCGTATCTCAAATGGCACCAGAAGCCTATATGCAGACAATTGAATTAAGCCTGTAGAGGTAAGAAAGCTGTTGAGCTGACTACATTTACGTGTCTCCTAAAGGATGAACTGAATAATGCCTTAGATTTCCTCAGCTCCACTTTAATAGAGACTTGATTCATTTTTTCCAAAATAGGCACACAATCCATTTCAAATGCTTTGTCATTTTCTGTTAGACCTCAAGTGCCAGTACAGGACTACACAGGTCTCACATGCACGTCTTTTGTTATATCTGCTAACTCCACACAGATGACATGGACATCATTAAAGATTTCATCTGACACTAAATACCTGTATAGAATCATAGAATAGAATCATAGAACTGCATAGGTTGGAAAAGACATTTAGGATCATCAAGTCCAACTGTCAACCTAACACTGCCATTCTACCATTAAACCATTTCCCTAAGCACCTCATCTACTTGTCTTTTAAATACCTCCAGGGATAGAGACTTAACTACTTCCCTGGGTCGCTCGTTCCAATGCTTGAAAAATTATTTTGGTGAAGAAATTTTTCCTAATTTCCAATCTAAACCTCCCCTGGTGTAACTTAAGGACATTTCCTCCAGTCCTATCACCCGTTACCAGGGAGAAGAGACCGACACCCACCTCGCTACAACCTCCTTACAGGTAGTTGTAGAGGGGAATAAGGTCCCTTAAGAGGAGGCTGAGGGGAGACCTGGGGTTTAGATTGGATATTAGGAAAATATTTTTCATCAAAATGGTTGTCAAGAATTGGAAGAGGAAACAGTTGAGTCCCTATCCCTGGAGGTATTTAAAAGACGGGTGGACAAGGTGCTTAGTGACCTGATTTAGTAGTGGACAGGTACGGTTGGACTTGATGTTCTTAAATGTCTTTTCCAACCAAATGATTCTATGATTCTATCTCTTTTCCCTGATATCCAGCGATAGGACACGTGGGAATGGTTCAAAGCTGTGCAAGGGGAGGTTTAGTCTGGACATTAGGAAGCATTTCTTTACCAAAAGGGTGGTCAAACACTGGAACAGGCTTCCTAGAGAGGTGGCCCATGCCCCAAGACTGTCAGTTTTTAAGAGATATTTGTACAATGCCTTTAATAACAGGCTTTAGCTTTTGGTCCACCCTGATTTGGTTCAGGCAGTTGGACTAGATGGTCATTGTAGGTCCCTTGCAACTGAAATATTCTATTCTATTCTATTCTATTCTATTCTATTCTATTCTACTTTTTCCTTAGTTCAGTGAACCTGTAGTTGTGATTAGGTGTATTAGGAAAACTCTACTGCCATATGTTTTCTGTAAGGTTTAATGAATATTTTTACTTTTATATATACATATATATATATAAATAATTCTTCTGTATTTTGGTGCCTATCACTAGAAGACACATATTTTTGAGACTCCATTAAACCATTGAGTTATTTGCTTTCTACTTTTTTTGTATTAAATTCATAAGTCTCTGCAAGTTAGTCTTAAATCCAACTAGTACCATTGACAGATGTGAACATATTCTAGCAGTATTTGACTCAGTTGTGCCTGAATGACTTTATAGGAAGGAATACCAGTAAACTGTATAGTTTGCTACTCAAAGGAGGAATAAGGATGTTAGATTCCTATGCACTGCACAAATTTTATAGGAAAGGACCCTAAATAGAAAAAGCCAAAAAAGACTGTGCTTTTTGGCTGAATTACCAGAAACAAATGCTGATGGGTATCTAAGATAACTCATTCTAAACTTTTCCCCTGTAAATTGTTGTGAGAGAAATAGAATGTTTACAACCAAAAATATGGAAGTTCTTGATATTGCAGAGCTGCAGCCCAGTATTCTTCAGAGACACAGAGTAGTGCAACATCATCAAGCTGGGTGCATATAGCAATGCTTTATGATCCATGACTTAGGGTTTTCACCAGGACTAATGCAGTTAGTCAACCCATGTCAACCCATACAGTTGAAAAATAAACTTGGGTGGGATTTTTGAATACTTGTTCAACTTGATCTGATTTGAGCTATCGTAGACAGTATCCACTGAGGTTCTTAACCTAACCTTCTCATAGTTTAAATTAGAAAAAAACACTGGTTAGGTATTGGCCTTACTGACTCTGAAATTTACTTTCCTATTTGAAGTACTGGAGCCTGAATACCTTAACATTCACATTTGCTGTAACCATGTCATTAGAATTTGATGTTTGATCTGTGGAGCAAGTAATTATTCGGGCAGAAAGAGTAGTGAAGTAAGTGATATTGAGTATTTTATTATGAACAGTAACATTAGCTAACAGTGCTCAAAGCATGAACATAGCTTAGGAGAATAAGAAATAGCTTTAAGTACAAGTGCTCACATTTATGGGTTCACACTTCACTGTCTTGGCATATTCTCTAATACTTGCTCAGAATATGATATTTCAATACAAATGCCAGACAGTCAACCCATCAATGGAATATTTATGTATAACAAATAAGGAAGCATGCATTTTTACAAAACAAAACAATTTCTTTATTCAGGATTTTCTGAAGTATTTGTTCAATTTTTGTTTATATTCCTTAGCAGTGAAAATATCATGTGTATAGTCAACTGGTTCTTTTCATTCAGTGCATTTTTTTCTGAACTTTACGTTCAGTCATTGCCCACCTTCTAGTACCTTTTTGTTCCTTCTAGTAACTTTTTGAGACCTGTAGTGGTTTAACCCCAGCTGGCAACCAAGCACCACACAGCAGCTCACTCACTCCCGCCAGGTGGGACAAGGGAAAGAATCAGAAGGGCAAAAGTGAGAAAACTCATGGGTTGAGATAAAGACAGTTTAATAGGTAAAGCAAAGGCTGCATGCACAAGCAAAACAAAAGAAGGAATTAATTCACTACTTCTCATAGGCAGGCAGGTGTTCAGCCAACTCCAGGAAAGCAGGGCTCCATCTTTTGTAATGGTTACTTGGGAGAACAAACATCATCACTCTGAATGTCCCCCCCCTTCCTTCTTCTTCCCCCAGCTTTATATGCTGAGCATGACATCATATGGTCTGGAATATCCCTTTGGTCAGTTGGGGTCAGCTGTCCCAGCTGTGTCCCCTCCCAACTTCTTGTGCCCCACCAGCCTACTCGCTGGTGAGGTGGTATGAGAAGCAGAAAAGGCCTTGTCTCTATGTAAGCACTGCTTAGCAGTAACTAAACCATCCCTATATTATGAACACTGTTTTCAGCAGAAATCCAAAACATAGCCCCATACTAGCTGCTGTGTAGAAAATTAATTCTATCCCAGCCAAAACCAGCACAGACCTGACAGTTTTTAAAAACTGTTAAACGTAACAGTTACAGCAGTTCTTCAATTAACTTTCTCTTTCATAAATACCTGAGAAACAGTCCTTATTTTCTGAATGGATTTGAGATTTAATTGGAGCCTACATACTTCATACTATCCTATCCTAACATCTTCTTTTCCATGAAGATTTATATAACTTTGTATGATTTGTAAATATAAATGGTATGATTCAGTATAAATTATTCAATTTCCCAAATCTTTTGGGTATACACAGGAGATGTAAAAAGGAAATGTCATTCATTAGGGCAGTTGATACAAGGACATGAGATGAGTCATAGACATGATGAAATTCAGTTCTGAATTTCAGATATCTGAACAGGCATCTATAGCTATCTGAGATGTTCTATCATATCATGTTCTACCACAACTTTGTCTCCTGTCCAGTTATGCTACCATTCAAAGTGTGCCACTTTTTACCATTAAAACTGCTGTGTAGCTTTAACATGGATCCAATCTGTCTAAACTTTAGGTTCCCAGTCATTCTAAAATAAGTGTGAAGGTTTTTAGAAATTAGTGGGAAAAGGTGATGTGCCTTTGATGGTTCCCAGAAAGAGGTACTGCCCTCCTAAATTTAGTTTAAGTGAATGAGTTTTTTCCTCTCAGCCTTCAAAGAAACCACATTTTTCTTTATTGAATGAACATCCATTGCATGATGCATTCACACTCAGAAAGCTTCTAAATTTCTAAAACATGGCCCCAAGAGGGCTAACATGTGGTCCTTGTCCATCGGCAGGGTGGGGGAGTACCAGGGGAGCTGGGAAGGGGCAGTGAAGCCTGTGAGTGCCCTCAGGCCCTGGCAAGTGGAGCCCAATCAATGCTTATATTCAGCAAACTGAATGCAAAAAGAATAATACACCAGAGTGGTGTCCATTTCAAACCTATCATGTGTGTTTGGAAAGAAGTCATAAAAGAAGGGATCTTATTGGGAAAAGGAAAAGTTTTAAATAGACTTAAGCAAAGAGAGGTGTTTGGCATATGAGGAACTTATTCTTAATAGGAGGTAGATCAGAGAAGAAAAGCTATCAAAT
Organism: Gorsachius magnificus; assembly: GCA_034008185.1. Lineage (NCBI taxonomy): Eukaryota > Metazoa > Chordata > Aves > Pelecaniformes > Ardeidae > Gorsachius > Gorsachius magnificus. Next base: position 41,580,999 of record CM067081.1, read on the forward strand.
AGCTAGATGCTTCCTTTTTTCTGATTTTTTTTTTTTTCCATAGCTTCACTCAGGGAATGAAACCTGTGACTCATGCACATGAAGGATTCCCCAAGTCCATCTGCCAACTAACCTCATTTTTACACATGTACTGAATTTGCAGCTTTACTCCCATTCTTTGGAGTATTCCTTTTACCATGTCATTTCTCAAGAAATGCCCAAAATGGCACAATGAATGTCAATGTCACAGTGAATGTCAATGTCACTACAATCAACTTTTATGTCTTCTATCTCGAACAGAGTTTTAAACATTGATTAGTACAATCAGGTTACCTGCAAAGTAAAGTTCTTTCAAGTGGCATGAAACATAATCCCAACACATTTTAAATGTATACCATTTCATTTGAGGAACAAAAAGAAACATTAAAAAAAAAATGTTTTCAGTAACTTTAACTTTGCTGCTTTAAAATAGCAGTTTCCTTTCTTGTTATTAAAATATATCAGGAATATTAAAGAAATACTGATTTTCAGGTTTCAGAAATCTTTGGGGACAGCCCTTTCTAATTTTTTTCCTCCCATTTTAGTAGTGTATCTAGGTATAAGAAGCTAAATAACTAAAACTAAATGAGACATGCATTTGACACTTAGCTGAGGAATGTATCAGCCTTCTGATGCTGAAAAGCTGCCAGGAATAAAGGAGGCCCTATGTTTATTAATCATACTTCTGACAAATGAAGAATGAAAATGCTTCTTGAAAATACCAGAGCTATTTCAGGTAACAGTAATCTTCCATGATCTGGTAAAGCAGAGATTCACTGACAGCCAATGATCCTGCCTCACATCTTCTGAACACTGCTACCCTGAAAGAATTAAAAGAACCAGTGTGGACTTCATCTGGTGTGCAGTCTACCAGCAGAACAATATAACTCACTTAATATTAGGATTTTCATAGAATTCCACAAAAGACTGAAATGCTGAAAACTCCAATTGTTCTCTTCCCAAGCCACAAAAGATCAATTAGCCTTTTAAGAGAGAGGAAAAGAAAACATGAATGTCAAAATTAGGACATAAATCATTTGGGAAGATAATATTTCATTGAAGAAACATATAAACTCAAACTAACCCATTTAGCTGTTGCCCATACGAGAGAGAAGCCTACTCAGGAAAAGAAAAACACTGGACAAGCAGTGGGGGTTTTGTTTGGTTTTTTGAGGGGTGTGCATGTTTGTTTGGAATTTTTTTGTTTGTTGTTTTTGTTGGGTTCTGTTGTTTGGGTTTTTTGTTAACAAAGAGAATGATGGATGTTAATGTGCACGTTTTTATAGAATTTCTGCCTGTTTCACTGTATGTGCGTATGGATTAGAAACCAGTCAGCTATGCCTTTACTTTAAATGCTGAGCTGACCAGGGCAAAAGTCCAAACTATTCAATTCTTAGCACATCTTTGGTCCAGGTCAAGCAGTGCTTTCCTGTAAAAAAACTCAGGTATTCCCAAGACATAGCACAAGAAAGCACTATTTCTAAGGTATTTGTTCCTATCTATTTTAATAGAGCAAACCTATTTTGCAGAGGAAGAGATTATAGCTGTATGGATTAAATTATTTTCATGTTATTTGGCCTCAGGGCCTCTTATTTTGCTAGGATAGATATAGGTCTCATCCCTCCAAAGCCAGAAGGCACCAAATTTGTTTGCAGCCTATTTCAATTCTAATGCTTAATCTTTTGCAGAAAGATGTCTGTCAGCACATCAGTAGGATGTGTTTTGCCTTCACTAGCTAGTTAGCAGAGAACTGATTCTACTGGATAACTAATTCTAGCAAAAAGAAACTTAAGAGCTATAATTTTACCTTGTTTCATATATTTATTTGTTGTATGCACTATTCCTATATACTATGTGACTTGCAATTTGAATACAGTGCTGCAGCTGCTTCCACAAATAAATTCTGTCTCAGAAAAATAATAATAAAAAAATTGGCTTCTGAATAATATAACAAGTAACGATATATGGAGAATTTTCAGTTCAGATAAGTGTTGAAAAGTACCGATGTGTTATAAGAGAGCCTTATCCAATATATCTGCCTGCTGGGCCAAATTTTCCAACTCTGTATAATGTAGCTCTGCAGTCAATTGCAGACAAAATGTATATTCAATAAGAATGCAATGTATATTCAATGTGATACCAAACTACCTAATTTGGAGTCATATATACTGTTATCAACTGTGCCTTAAGCAAAAGTGTAGGCCTAAAATTAAATGCCACGTTGTCCCCCTCACTGCATCTACATGTGGGGAGTCAACAATTCTTCCCAGCTGCTCTTTATTTTTCTCCACTCCTGTTACTCAATGGAAGGAGTCGTCCAGCACACTAGACTCCTCTGTATGCCATATATGTTTTGTTTTCTTAAGGTTGCTAGATATACTGAGATTAAATGGAACTATGGCACTCAAAGATTGCCAGTCTAGATGATTAGTACCCTAATGAGTGGCACATGAGTGGCACAGCTCAGAAACTATGGACATGACCTGTGAATTCCCATGATGAGACAGAACATCAGCTGTCTTGTGAGTTTTGCAGTTCTCTCTTTTTTTCTACCAGGCTACAAGTCCCAGGGGAATATTTCCTTAAGTAGTATCTGGATAGTTCTGATTCTTACCAAATTTATAGCTAGTGGGAGTGTTTTACATAAGTGGAATAAATTCTATCAGTATGTCTTTGAGCTTTCAAAAGATAGTTTATATGACAGTTGTTTGCAAAGTGTTTCTTTTTTGACAAAATCAACTCAAGGAGTCCACCAATTTATCATCTTTATACTGCTTTTTACATAATTTATCACTAAAAATGAGTAACAGGGAGAAGAATGTAATTGATATAGGAATTAATTGGAATTTACCCTTACTACAGTAGAATGAATTGTCCTTTTTCTTTTTTGAACCATCTGCAGTTTGCAAAAAATAAGATCTCTAAAATTTGTAGTGAACAAGTATCATGAAAAGTCTGCTGTTACACTCAGCATTTTCTAGGTACTTAAAAATAGTCTTTCCTTTTCTTAGACTTTTTTTTTAATTCATTGGCATACTGAGGCACACTAACTGTGCATGTTACAGTTTAGAATTTGATTGATATAATAGCTCATCTCAGCACCAGTGTAATACCAGCAACATTTAAAGAAACAATAATATCTGTGTTTTCATGAAGGAAGCATTGTTTAATGACTGGCTAATAAAAGTTACCTTGTAAGGTAATATAAACATATTTGTGCATCTTTGAATATTCATACAAAGCTAACCATAGCTGTAATATTCAACATTTTACCAGGGCCTTAAACAGTCTTGTTATTGTAGTATGCATTTCCCAGTTTGCATCTATATTATTATAAAATAAAGTTTTTGAATATTTTCCTTTTAAATATTCATGTATTATTCATATAATTTAACAATATCAGTACCTTCTAAGATGAGTAGAAGGAATCATTTTTGGTGATAAACTTTACTTTGAACTTTTTCTGATACGAGGACCTCCTCTATTCTGACTAAATAAAAAAGTTTTGGTTTTATTCTACAGAGCTTTTATAGCTTTCCCAAGAAAGTAATTTCAGTTCCCTCCTTCCCAGATCAAATTAATTTGATCAGGCATAATTTAATTAACATAATTTATTGTACATGCAATGCAAAATAAATGAGTATATCAATAAATAAGTACATCAAACATCTAATCATATGCTACAACTGCACTAACAAAGAATTTGTGTTATATATTTGGGCTTAAAGCAGGGATATATTGTTTTAAATTTCAGTGGCTCCTTTCCTTTCTCCTTATCCTGGCTTCAGCTGGGATAGAATTAGTTTTCTTCATAATAGCTTGTATAGTGCTGTGTTTTGAATTTAGTATGAGAAGAATGTTGATAACACACTGATGGTTTAGTTCCTGCTAAATACTGCTTACACCAGTCAAGGACTTCTCAGCTCTCAGCTCTGCCAGGTGCACAAGAAGCTGGGAGGGGGCACAGCCAGGACAGCTGACCCAGACTGGCCAAAGGGCTATTCCATACCATATAGCATTATGCTCAGTATAGAATCATAGAATCGTAGAATCACTTTGGTTGGAAAAGAAATTTAAGATCATCGAGTCCAACCTTCAACCTAACCCTGCCATCCCACCACTAAACCATGTCCCTGAGCACCTCATTTACCCTTCTTTTAAATACCTCCAGGGATGAGGACTCCACCACTTCCCTGGGCAGCTCATTCCAGAGCCTGACAACTCTTTCTGTGAAGACGTTTTTCCTAATGTCTAGCCTAAACCTGCCCTGGCACAACTTCAGACCATTTCCCCTTGTCCTATCATCCATTACCAGGGAGAAGAGGCCAACCCCCACCTCTCTACAGCCTCCTTTCAGGTAGTTGTAGAGGGCGATAAAGTCTCCCCTCAGTCTCCTCCAGACTAAACAACCCCAGTTCCCTCAGCCGCTCCTCGTATGACTTGTGCTCTAGACCCCTCATCAGCTTGGTGGCTCTCCTCTGGACATGTTCCAGCAATGCAACATCTTTCTTGTAGTGAGGGGCCCAAAACTGAACACAGTATTCCAGGTGTGGCCTCACCAGCACCAAGTACAGGGGCACGATCACTTCCCTACTCCTGCTGGCCGCACTATTTCTGATACAAGCCAGGATACCACTGGCCTTCTTGGCCACCTGGGCACACTGCTGGCTCATATTCAGGCGGCTGTCAACCAGTACCCCCAGGTCTTTTTCCACCAGGCAGGTTTCCAGCCACTCTTCCCCAAGCCTGTAGCGCTGCATGGGGTTGTTGTGACCAAAGTGCAGGACCTGGCACTTGGCTTTCTTGAACCTCATACAATTGGCCTCGGTGCATCGATCCAGCCTATCCAGGTCCCTCTGCAGATCCCTCCTCCCCTCCAGCAGATCAACACTCCCACCCAGTTTGGTGATAAAAATATTAAACAAGACTGGCCATAGAATTGAGCCCTGGGGGACACCGCTTGTGACCAGCCGCCAACTGGATTTAGCTCCATTCACCACGACTCTCTGGGCTCGGCCATCCAGCCAGTTTTTAACCCAGCGAAGAGTACATCCATCTAGGCCATGAACCGCCAGCTTCTCCAGGAGAATGCTATGGGAGATTGTGTCAAAGGCTTTGCTGAAGTCCAGGTGGACAAAATCCACAGCCTTTCCCTCATCTACCAGGCGGGTCACCTGGTCGTAGAAGGAAACCAGGTTGGTTAGGCAAGATCTTCCTTTCGTGAACCCATGCTGACTGGGCCTGATCCCCTGATTGTCCTCTACGTGCCTGGTGAGCCCACTCAAGATGAACCTCTCCATAATCTTCCCCGGTACTGAGGTCAGGCTGACTGGTCTGTAGTTCCCCAGATCCGGCCCTTCTTGAAGATAGGCGTCACATTTGCCAACCTCCAGTCATCTGGGACCTCCCCTGTTTTCCAGGACTGCTGAGAAATGATAGAGAGTGGCCTGGCAAGCTCCTCTGCCCGCTCCTTCAGCACTCTTGGGTGGATCCCATCCGGCCCCATAGACTTGTGGATGTCCAGGTGGCATAGCAGGTCAAAGACTGCTTCCTCTTGAATTATGGGGGGTTTATTCCACTCACTGTCCCCATCTTCCAGCTCGGGAGGCTGGGTACCCTGGGGATAACTCATTGGGCCATTAAAGACGGAGGCAAAGAAGGCGTTAAGTATCTCAGCCTTCTCCTCATCTTTAGTGGCAGTGTTCCCCCTTGCATCCGCATCCACTAGTGGATGGAGGTTCTCCCTGGCTCTCTTTTTGCTGTTAATGTATTTATAAAAACTTTTCTTATTATCCCTTACAACAGTGGCCAGGTTAAGTTCCAGCTGGGCTTTTGCCTTTCTAATTTCCTCTCTGCATGACCTGACAAGATCCCTGTACTCTTCTTGGGTTGCCTGCCCCTTCTTCCAGAGCTGGCAAGCTCTCCTTTTTTCCCTTAGTTGCAGTAGTAGACCTCTGTCCAGCCAGGCCGGTCGTCTTCCCCGACGATTTGTCTTACGGCACTTGGGGATGGCCTGCTCCTGTGCCTTTAATACTTCTTCCTTGAAAAATACCCAGCCTTCCTGGACCCCCTTGTCCTTCAGGACTATCTCCCAAGGGACTCTCCCAACCAGCGTTCTGAGCAGGTCAAAGTCTGCCCTCCGGAAATCCATGGTGGCGGTGTTGCTGACCCCCTTCCTTACCTCACCAAAAATCGAAAACTCTACCATTTCATGATCACTAAGGCCAAGACGACCTCCGACCACCACCTCTCCCACCAGTCCTTCTCTGTTAGTGAACAGGAGGTCAAGCAGGACACCTCCCCTGGTAGGCTCACTTACCAGCAGTGTCAGGAAGTTATCTTCCACACACTGCAGGGACCTTCTGGACTGTTTCCTTTCTGCTGTGTTGTATTTCCAGCAGATGTCTGGGAAGTTGAAGTCCCCCACAAGAGCAAGAGCTCATGACTGAGAGACTTCTGCCAGCCGCTTGTAGAATACTTTGTCAACATACTCATTCTGGTCGGATATCTTTCTGTTGGCCTCCCCCCTCATCCTTACCCATAAGCACTCGGCCTCACCACAAGCGTCAAGCTCTGTACAATCAAAACACTCCCTAACATACAGAGCCACCCCACCACCTCTCCTTCCTTGCCTGTCCCTTCTGAAGAGTTTGTAGACATCCATTGCAGCACTCCAGTCATGGGAGGCATCACACCACGTTTCTGTGATGGCGACTACATCATAGCCATCCTGCTGCGCAATGGCTTCCAGCTCCTCCCGTTTGTTGCTCATGCTGCGTGCATTAGTGTAGATGCACTTGAGCTGGGCTATCTGTTTCACCCCCAGCAATGGGGTGACACCCTCAGGCTCCTCTCTAGTGAGCCTGGTTATATCCCCTCCCCCCTTCAGGCCTAGTTTAAAGCCCTCTCAACAAGCCCTGCCAGGTCATGAGCGAGCATCCTTTTCCCCCTCTGAGAGAGCTGGGCACCATCTGTTGTCAACAGGCCTGGTGCCATGTAAACCTCCCCACGATCAAAGAACTCCAAGCCCCTCCGATGGCACCAACCTTTGAGCCATGGGTTAACCAGTCTAGTTTTCCTGTTCCTTTCCGTGTTCCTCCCTGACACTAATGGGATCAAGGAGAACACTTCTTGCGCTCCTGATCCTTCAACCATTTTTCCTAGTGCCCTGAAGCCCCTTCTGATTGATTTGGGGCTTCTCTCTGGCATCTCATTGTTGCCTGTCTGTACAATCAATAGCGGATAGTAATCAGAGGTCCGTACCAGACCAGGGAGTCTCTTCGCAATGTCCCTGACCCAGGCCCGAGGGAGGCAGCAGACTTCCCTGTGGGATGGGTCCGGGTGGCATATCAGGGCCTCTGTTCCCTTTAGAAGGGAATCTCCCACAACAATTACCCTTCTTTTTTTCTTGGCACAGTCAGTCTTGATAGGTAGGGGTGATCTACTCTCCCTAGCCAACACCCTCGATGGACCTTCATCCCCATACTCAGTTGCCTTGGCCTTGAATTCCAGATCCCCATATCTGTTATGTAAGGGCACCTGGGAAGGTGAGGGAGCCTGGGAGGGGATTCTCCTTTTGCCCCGAGCAGAGACCTTTTTCCATTCCCCACCATCTCTTGGGTCCCTAACTTCTGCCCGCTGGCAAGAGGACAGGGGATCCTCTGCTTCCTGTGGAGCCTCTATCTGCTGCCTTGGCCTGAGGGATGGTAGAGTGCGGCTCCACCAGTCTATCTCCATCTTGCGTTCTCTAATGCTCCTTAATCTTTCCACCTCCTCTTTCAGCTCTGCCACCAGGCAGAGCAGATCATCCACCTGCTCACACCTGAGACAGCCACTGTTCTTACCATTCTCCGGTACAGCTGACAGGCTGAGGCACTCCCTGCAGCCAGCGACCTGGACAGCCACAAGTTTCTGTTTAGGTGGGGACTCCATTTGGGTCTCCGCGTTCTTTCTCGCAACGGCTTTCAGACGTTGCTTGCTCTTCTTTTGGGGTGTCTATGGGTGCTAATTGAGTGACTCTCCGAGCCAGGAGGGGAGAACGCGCCCTGCCCACGAGAACTGCCCACGCGAACTGCTGAGCCACGCCCTTCTGACGCGCCATGCCCTGTTTGCCCACCCTGTTCGCCGCGCTCCGGGTCACTCATGCTCCCTGGGGGCTGCTTTTATATGTCAGGAGAGTCAGGCTACTGTCATTCCTGACTCCGCCCCCGCTGAGTCAGAGCTGCCCCCTCGTCAGGAGCCCGCTCTTTCCTGCCCTGGGAGGGGGCGGTGGGGTCCCCTCTCTCTCCCTGTGCTTTTCCGCCTTTTGCCTCCATGGTTTTTGCTGCGGTTTTGCTCCTTCAGAAAGGGTCCCTCAGCGCGACCCTCTGCTCCCGAACCCTTCGCCTCAGTGGCTTCGCTGAAAATATATAAGCTGGGGTAAGAAGAAGGAAGGGAGGGGGGAACATTCAGAGTGATGACATTTGTCTTCCCAAGTAACGGTTACGTGTGATGGAGCCCTGCTTTCCTGGAAATGGCTGAACACCTGCCTGATGATAGGAAGCAATGAATGAATTCCTTGCTTTGCTTTGCTTGCGTGCGCAGCTTTTGCTTTATCTGTTAAACCGTCTTTATCTCAACCCATGAGTTTTCTCACCTTTACTCTTCTGATTCTCTCCCCCATCTGACTGAGGGGGGAGTGAGAGAGCGGCTGGGTAGTGCTTAGCTGCCAGCTGGGGTTAAACCACGACACTCCATGACAATCATTAGACATGGCTCTAATGCCAGACTTTTTCTTTTGTATACCTCCATTTCTATCACATGCACATACCCCAAAGTTTTGTAGTCTATGTTTGTTTGCCTTACAGCTGAAGCTTATCTCTAATAAGCTTCATTGAAAACCCAGTCTGACCTCCTTTAAAACTAAAGAATAGTGTAGATTCACATCTAAAAAAAAAAAAAGACTTTAAATTTCAAAGAGTTTATAGAAAAAATAAGTATGTTATTAAAAGTTTCCTCTTCAGAGGCAAGAGAAGAGCAGTATGGAAGACTGAATTACATCGATACAGACTACTAATGGATATTTTCTCTGCTCTTGTTCTTGAAGTTCAGCTATGAATTGTTAATATAAAAATGAAAACTTTTATTAATTTATCCTGAAATTACATTGTTTGCATCAATGAGGCAAATGAACAATCAGTTCAGAACAGCTGAGCACAAGTAGAAATCTGTTGTTATATAAATATTTCTACCTGTACTGAAGAATTTGCTCATATTTTTCTGTCCAGTATATATGTGTATGCATGTGTCTTTGTGCATGCTATGTCTGTGTCTGTATATGTGCATGCGGGTGTGTAGGACACAAGCAGAGTACCCTAGCAATTGAATTGTTCCCAGGTAATTTGTTTACTAGATGTTACTCTGCCTTTTTTTTTTTAATCTGATATTGTAGATTTACAGATGAAATCAGTGTTATTCTAGTCATACCAGCAAATAACAAGTGTACTCTTCCTTTTTGTGTAATTAATTCTTTATTAGGTGTTCATGGCATACATAAAAGAGAAATCAAACAATATTTTTCACGCTATTTCTCTGTGCACATTCTGGATATACCCATGAGGACTTTTCTCTGCCTTTTTTCCAGTTTCCAAATATAATCTATCTTTAATACTACAAATTATCCAGTTTTTAATTTTAAAAAAGGCTACCTTATATCATAGAATTACTTTAATTTCATGTTATTCATATATTAGAGAACCATAATATAAAAAATATTATTTCATAGAACATTAAATGTCTTAACAACCTCTATAAAAAGAAGAGAAAATTCTTCCACCTAATTTCATTATGTCTTGTCCTTCAAGAAAACTTGGGTTTGAAAATGTCAATCTGAAATTAGGTGGTTTTCAACTGATTTTTACATCCCAAGTTATATTAAAAAAACCCAAAAACCTAACTCTGGAAAACAAGAAACAGGAAGTCAAGTTACAAAAAGATTGCAATGACTTACGTGACTCAAATTACTATGCCCAAACCAAAACATGCCTGTTATCTTTTAAAAATATACATCAGGAAGAAAAATCATTGTGGTGGTATTTCATACATCATTGTAAGGGATCTTATTTTTGACGGGCAATCTGAAACAAAATTCTTTCTTTCTTGAAAGCAGAAATTCTCCTTAAATCAAAACCCAAACTGATCAGCTCTCTGAAGATCATTCATTCTCAAGGGCAAATAATTTTACTTTTTTTTAATCTCCAGAAACATTCTCCATATAGAACATTTAAAAAAAAAAAAGTGCTACCCCTGAAAATGGACTGGATTTGTCTGTTAGAATGTAGACCTTTTAAGCATGCACAATTTAGCTTATAAAACGGTTTTGGAGATTGTAGAGGTCTGAAAACTGAACTTCAAGTATATCCTTTGAATGTTTCTGTCATGCAGAATGGATTAGGTCACACAAAAATGCAGACTGTGGAAAGGGGCAAAAGCTGTGCTAAGAGGACAGCATCTGATTTTTACAGTAATATATACTACTTCTTGCCTGTAGGCAGCCTAATGACCCAGTAAGAGATGAAACATTTAAAGTAAAAGGTCAATGGACAAAATCCAGGTTACTCTATGTAATTCCCAGCATTCTTTCTTAAATCTGATACTGCTATAAGACATCAAATAATCAGCTCTGCTACCCCTAGAAAACAGTGCCAACTTACAAAATTTGAGAGGAGTGGTAACTAAGCTTCCTTATATGTTTCTAGTGAGCCCAAAATCCCAGCATGAACTGAAAATGAAGGTCTAAATACCTAGAAAAATATGGGCCATATTTTCTAGTTCAATCCTCCGCCGCAGGACAGCAAAGAGATGACAGTAATAGCTTTAGGAGTCAATACATTAAATCTAATTCTTGTTGAGCTGAAGAAATCAAATAGTTCAGATTTTTTTTTTTTTTTTTAAAAAGGTTCTATGTTTTCAGATTGGTTGTTAGGTGCTCTAGCAGAAGATTATATAATAAATCAGATCCTATGCTACTTTTGTACTTTTAGGAATAAGAAACACAGAAAATAAATTTAAAATGGAATTTTTCATTTAATTGCATTACCTGTTTTCAAAATAAATCAAATTAATAAGTTTATGTAATAAACAAGGTTAGCTTGAACTCTTTAAAAGTTATAACTTCTCTAAGAGATAATTTTTTTTAACTGAGATAGGGAGTGATTACACAAGCAGATCACAGGGCAGATATGAGGGTGGGGTAATGTCTGGTGGGTGGAGAGTAGGAGATGAGCAGCTGCTCTTGAAACAGGAGACAGCCTTAGCTGACTATCCCCACTGTTTGTTCTAAACAAAACTGATTTTTTTGCACTTAATTCTGTATAGAATGAAGGTCAGAAGAAAGGAGGGAAGGGTAGGACATGAGAGAGAGAAGAGGACACTCAAGTACACATTTGAGCAGTTGATCTGAAACAATGAGGAGCAACATACAATGGAGTTCATTTTAAATCCATGTCAATGAAATGTATGAGAGAAAGCAGGCAACTTGCAAAACATTGACAAACATTTCACATCGTAATTATTCAGAATAACACTCAGGCTTTTGTATAAATAACTGAAGTCAGGAGAGCACATTGGTTACCTGTAGTTTCCTTAATCTTTATCAATTACCAGCGAACACTGAGGTATCAGGGCAGGGAGAAGGAGGACAGAGGTAGAGTGAGGGCAGGCAACCCAAATTCAGGGTACCAGTATCTGTGTTCCAGTGAAATTTCCTTTCTTTTCAACATGACAAGGATGATGTTTTCACGCCAAACTGTCTTCATATCAACACTTCATTTTTTTAACATATTTTTCAATCATATCTTCACCAGTGCAAACAGAGGTTGCTATGACTGACTTGCCTTAAATTAGAAATTAAAACATAAACCTCTAAAATATCAATAAAGCTGACATAAAACCTTTTTGGTTGTCTAGGATAGAAGGTAAAAAGATTATGGCCTCGGGGCAATATACTGTGCCTAAAGGCTCACAGAGCCTCCTGTCACACATTGCATTCATATATTATTATGCTGTGTCTATTGACATTATGCCCTTGGGATTTTTATAGGCTTTTTAATATGATCTCTAAGATTGTTCACATTTCAGCTAGTGCACGCTAACACACTACTGCTATAATACTTATGGGTAGGCAAAAACTGCAAGTCTTTTCTTGCATTGGCTAGTAAGAATGTCAAATTACAAGCCTAAACCAAGTGAAAGGGAATGCTAATTAAAAGGGCAGGATGTGTTCCAATTGTTCTAATCAAAGAGAGCTTAATCCCTTCATAAGCTGGCTGGCTTTGTTGGAGGAAATTCTCAACAACCTTGTTATTTTTTATAACTGTAAGCCACTGACTCATGGCCCCTTGACAGCTAGCTGAGCATGTAATAACATTTCTCTGTATTTGGGGACTGGCTTAGCTGGCTTTATAATAGATTATTGTGGATGTTGAAGTGAAATGTTAGTCTTTCTTTAAAACTCTGTATTCCCTGGTAATTAAGGTTATAAAAAGGGCACTGAACACAATGCAGCTTCAAGGTCGCCAAACATGGATACAAAAGTCTTCACTTTGTGTAAATAAGGTATTAATCGTAGGTTTATTCTGAGGCTCTAATAACTGAAGGGTGGTTCTTCTATTAACAGTACATGACAAATTCACTGAAAGCTATTTTTAAGTGCAAACAAGAGCCTTTCACTTCAATTAGAAGACCCAGTATATTGTAAGCACTTTTATAAGAGGACAGAAAAGGTGGAAATGTGTTGAAAGAAAAAAGGAAAAAAAAGAAAAAAATGAACCTCAGGTAAGCAGAACACTACTGGACAGAGCACAATCAAGTGACATTGCACAACTACATCTGCAGAAGTGGAGGTTACTTGGTGTAACAAGAACCTTAAAAAATCCTAACTTTTGGCATAGCACGTCTAGAGGGACTGCGAAAACTAGGATTTCATTTTAACTTTCAGGGAAGTGATGCTTATTTGTAGTTATGTTTTCCAATCTGTCTATTTCACTGTGAATGTAAAAACTTGAAGAAAGAAGTCTCCTGTACTTTAAGTATTAAATTCCTGACAGATAAGAGAGTATGACAGCAAGAACAACATAGCCCAAGAATGCAAAACCCCATATAAAAACAGGTTAAAAAAAAAAAAAAAAAAGTTTTTTAAAAAAAGAAGTCATGTTTTGGTGAAAGATGAGAGGGGGATGAAAAAGGTAAAGTGATATCTAAAGGCAGCTGTTAGGAATGACCAGTGTAAAGGCACTCTGGGATGTCTGTATGCACCTGCATTTATTAGAAGAATATAGCTTTGTTTTTGACAAACACAGCATAAGAAATTCCTTACTGCTTTGTGCCCTGATCAGGAAAGTGGTGCTACCTTTCAGGTCTGCTAATTCAATTGTCTGTTTGACAGTACTCTAAGAGAAATGTGTGAAGTTACTTAAAAGAAAACAGCTCCAAACATACACACACCAATACAACCATATAAGCACAATGTGAAATGCAATGGATATAAGCTAAACCAAGAGAGGGACAGATTTGCTAGAAGGAGAACCTGTTTCACAATAAGGAAAGCAGCCAACCAGTGGAGTAGTATGTCTAGAGACACTGTCAGCAGAATGTGTTTTTCTACATCAGCTGAAGTTACTATACATTCCTAGTTATTCATCCATTGTATAGCTCTAATTATACTTGTGCATTCCTAAGCTCTCTCAGTGTAGACTACATTTCCCATTTTGCACTGAAAAAAAATCCCAGTCTGAACTGTTCGCAGCAGGATATCAATGCACCAAGCTTGTAGCAATTTGCAAATGCAATGTCAAGTAGGATCCCAAACCAGATACGGCTTGTATGACATCAAGAGCCAAGCCTTCAACTGCTATAAACTGGCATTTCATCACTGACTTTGTTAGAGGAAAATCAGTTTACACTGGCTGGAATTCTGTGAAGACTACTTACACAAGCTTTTGTTTACGTAACTGTTTTTATATCCGTTTTGATATTCTATTAGAAATATAAGCGTTAAATTAAATTTACTAATAAGACCAACACTTGGCAGGATAATAGAATATTCACTCTAAGGAGTTAATGAAGAATTAAATGATTCACTTTGTACCTAATAGTTGTCTGCAGAATCTTCATAATTTATATTTATGACCCAGGTATTCATTAGTCAGTTAATAATGACTTTTTTTCCCCATGGGAAATTCATCAAGAAATAAAGAGACAAGCAGGGAAATACTAATGAAAAGTTTCAACAGATTTGAGTTTTCCTAAAGGCTAGGGCAGGATAATTATTAATTATTTCTACTACTATAGCCTGTGTGAGTTGGCACAAAGATCAGAAAATCAGAAAAAAATATGAGGAAGCAAAAAAGACACTTTGGGAAGTTTTGCTTAGTCGTTCTCTTAGAGTCTTATGAAAGCTTTTAGACCTATATCTGTATCATTCCCTTTCCTCTCCCATTACTGGACTGAAGCCAAATGCCCACCTTCTGACCCTGTCACTATTACTGAAGTTCATGATCTTATTATTCCCCTCAGATTGCTTCTTGTAGTTTTCTCTAGAGTTATGGCAGCAATTTCTTGGACTTTTTGTCAAAAAGTGTAAAAATGCAAGGCATTTGGAATTTCTATACAGTGGGATTTTACAGATGGCTCCAACATTTTTTCCTACAACTACATAATTGAAGAACATCTTGCAACACTTTTGTTCTGCATCGAGATGTGACACAGATGGGAATATAAGGATTATATAAACTTACTGTGAGAGATAATATTAATAGAATCAAATTTTACACCTTCTTGAACCAACTATATTTGTATTGTCAGTTCCCAAGAGAAAAATAATGTGGCGTCAAGCATAAGCATGAAGAATGCTACATTACCCATGCATATTAAATTTGAACTCTGGGCTTTGACACAGCAACTTGCTGATTACATACCATTATGTCAGTCATTACAATCTGTTAGTTCAGCTGAACTAATTAAACAAGTTTAATATCATTATATAAGCATGTATGTATAAACATATTTGTAAATATTTATATGAGACTCAGCTTCTATTAATTATTCCTTTTAAAGCCAATTACCCAAAGGGTTCTGACTCCTGAGAAATTAATAAGCAAAGGATGCACCATAGGAAACACCATTCCTGTAAAGTAAAACAAGGAGCTTCTGGCTTGAGCTCAACACTAAAGAGCTCACTTCCTCCTCTCTGAGTGAGGCAGCCTCAGTCTCTCTCAAGAAGTAGCATTTAACACGGTGTCTCAGCCGGTACTTCTCAGCTAAGCACAGAGTCCAGCTGTAGGAACAACCGTCTTCCCTACCATTCCTGCAGTGTAATAGAAAATGACATGCTTTCACAAGAAAGAGACGTGCTTGCTGCTTTCCAGGAGAGGAGGAAAGAGGTGCACTCTGTCAGTACAGCTCCACATTCATCTAGGAAATAGAAATTGATAGCAATCGGGCATTCCAATTATTTTCTTACATTCCTCTTTGACCTTGTATGTTCTAGTGTTTCAAGGAACCATCTAGGATATATCTAGGGTCTAGTAGTTTGTCAGTGGCACAATGTATGTGCAGTGTGCAATTTTCAAAAATTTTAATAACTTGTTATTGGAAAGGAGAAATATCTTTCCATATTTGTACATCTTTGTTTCAAAACATCACTTCTTTTCTTTTCTGAAGAGCATTTGGTTTAAAGTTTATATTTACCTTTTTTTTTATATATTATGGTTATGCCCAGAAGCCAATGAAGCTGATTTTCTGTAGCATTAGAAACATTAGAAATTTCATCCATTTTCTGAAAGAATGATGTTTCTCTGTTACCCTGATAGCTATCCACCTAAACCCTTCTCTTTCCTTCTCACCTTCCCTATTCTTTTCTTCTCCTTACTTATACCTTCCACATTCTCCTAGTTGAATTCTTTTAAACACTAACCAATTCCAAGGAATAGTTCTCATCCTGTTATTTCCTTTTGTCTTTTAGCTGTATAAGGTACCCAGTGTAATAGCTTAAACCAGACCCGTTTCCCCTTCTCTCTCAAAACTCTCCTTGATTCCTCAGATATTAAGGGAAATTATTGCCAATTACTCTGTTGTGCAGTAACAAAGCCCAGAGTAACTCCATTTTGTATGACAATCTAATCCAATAGGCGCATGCTAAATGCACCATTCTCAAAATGCTTCACAGATTGAACCCTTTAGGGAGCGTAGACATTTCTCCAGTTAATTTCTGGAAACAACAGGGTTTAGGCATATGGCTGCTCAGAATGGGGCAGGTTTTGGCATGTAAAGAGGTACAGTTCTAAGAATTTGTATTTGTGGAACTTAGCCATACCCTGAAATTTAAGTAGCAGTCATCTGCACATTTATTTTCAGGGAAGAAAGGAGAAAATTTTAGGCAATCTTTCTAAACTAAAAGTTTACTCTTACATCCCTCATTAAAAATAATATAACCATGAAAATTTCGGTATAATCCCTCCAAAAATCTGAATTCAGAATTTTAGAGTACTGCCAATCTTACCAGAATCAGAAAACATTAGAAATATCATGTTATTAGAGTAAGAGCTTCCTTTTATATGATTTACAGAAAGATTTCTCAAGCAAAATATCTGTATATATACAGCAGAAGAATAAAAAATCTGTTTTCAGGCACCTATAACTAATACAGGCTGCTATCTGCAATCTCATTATAGTGAGGAAAGTGGGAAGCCTTACTTCCTTACAAAGTAGTATAAATGGAAGTATAGTTATTAACATAAAACAGGAATGACACCCTTGAGTGAAGAAGGGGCAATCAGTAACAAAAGATAGTAATAACATAACAATCATGTTATCATCAAAAGATGACTGCTCGATTGTGATAGATTAAACAATTGCAAGATTTTATTACTTCATATCCCTCCTGCAGTAACATTACAGCAGCAATCATGTCATTTTTTTCCTGTAAATTTGGCATCTGCTGACTTAAAGTCATTTATAGGATGTTGTTAAGTTTCTTTCTAATGCAGGTGCTAAGTTACCATTAACACACTTAATGACCACAAGGAATATGAAATTGGATCAATTAAAAAAGGGGGTTAGCCCTCCTACAGTTTCTAATCACATGTGGACGACCACTAATGAATTGGAGCTCTCCTGGGTATCTATTCTGAAAATCAAATCTGCTAGACAGTTAATCAATTGAGATAGATATCAATTGAGCTTGTGCTCTGCTGGATTCCACTGCATCACTGCTACTTATAGAGAAAGAGGCCAAGTGGAAAAGGGGTGGAGTTGGAAAGTAAATTTAAAGGGGTTTATCCTCAGTAACATATAGTAAATCATTATGCTTAGTGTCATTCCTGGAATGCCATGAATATTCTAATAGAAGGACTTTTTAGACTTTCTTACTGCTGAAATTTTCCATGAAAAAATAACAACAAAATTCCACAAACAAGCAAGACCTATTCCATTGCTCCCAGATCTTGGACACTTATGCTACAATGAAATAGCTGTAGGCTAAACATATTTTCTGGCACAAACATAGTAAACATTCTTTTTTGCTTCCAAAATGTCTACTACTCCATACTGCCAGATATATGCAACTTTACTAATGCCAGGACTGCAGCAACAATTTTTTTTGTTTCCAGTCTTAATTGTATGTCACAAAAAAGAGTATGTCCTGATTTAAGGAAAATAAGATGGAAAACACTTAAAAGCCCTATAAACCCCAAACCCCTCTGAGATTAAAAGTATTTTAGTGCTTTACCTTGGACTGCTTCTAATAGTGAATGCTAGTTAGAGCTGCCACATTATGGTTTTAAGATTCATATACTATTTTATCTACTGGCCTGAAAATAAGTGTTTTACCAGTATGTTGCCTCTGCAAAACCACACTTTTATGAAAGTAGGTATTTCAGCCATGTCACATGCATGGACAACTAGAAGGCAGTGACTGCTAGTGCTGCATGTGTGGTCTATCTCAAATCTTACTGTATTATACCACAAGGGACTATGGCTCCTGTCTCACTCAGTTTATTCCTCTCAGTACATATGCAACAGCAACCAGAAAACTCTGAAAAAGAAAAGATGGTGGATTACCTGGCTATTCAGAGATGATATACCCAGACTATTCCACATGAAAAGACTTCCAATCTCTGTGGAGATTTGCCTCTTCTCTTGGAAAATTGACTGGCACTGAAAATTACTTGGTGAAGGGAAACTCAAGGGTACATAAATAAGCTATCCCAAAAAGAACATATGACTTTGCTTCTCAGCCAAGAGTGTGCTACTCAGCAAAAAGTGGGAATACAGCTCCAGATGGCAGCTTTTCAAATTTGAAAGACAAAGATGTTTCTCAAACATCTTGTAGGATCTGCCTACTATTTAATAGAATTGATCTTCAGACTTTCAGCACTACTGTTTCTGTTTGATCAAGGATACAATGAAACTTTAATCATTTAAGTATTAAATAAAAAAATTGATACCTTTCTGACTCATCCCAGATTCCATAAATAATTGAAGTCCTTGAAGAACTTTTAGTCAATAAATGCAACAAATTCTTCCCTCACCACTGAAGATAATGAAGATGCAGCCATTGCTTTTCCGAGTTGTCTTTCTGGGAAGAAGACAATGCTTAGTTCTAGAAGAGGTGTTACAGCCACCAGTCATTGTATTTCTTAACTTTTGACAATCTGGAATTGAGGAATTAATTACTCTTATTTCCTCAATATGTGAGATAAAATCGTATATAACAATTATTGGAATTAACAATTCATACTTGCATTGTCAAAACTTGCTTACTGATATTTGTAATATTAGAGGCAATATATGCATATCTATTATCAAAATGTTAAAATTTTTTTGCATAAATTTTACCCTGTGACCAGACCAGTAGAAGTCATCTCTTATCAGAATGTTTGTGCTTCTCACCTTGAATACATAGTTCATGCCATTTCTGTTTAATAAATTATGAAGATAACAACAGCAGGGTATTCTACTGATCTTTGTTATATGTATAGATATTTGCCTGTAAAAGGGTATTTATATTCCCTTGGATAAGAGCTGATACTCTCAGACTCTTGGCCATTTTGGGCCATGAAGGAAAATAGATCTTGCTGCTTAAGTGTCTCAATCAGTTCAATGTTTTTTTTCAACATATCTTGCCTACCTTACATGTTTGACGTGAGTGTACTTACCAAATATAAGCTAGACAGGCATCCCTCTAAGGTCAGTGGTAAAGACTGTATCCTATACTGGCATGGTATAATGTATATGATTCTATATCAGGCATTGGAACGGGTTACCCAGGGAAGTGATTGAGTCCCCATCCCTGGAGGTATTTAAAAGATGAGTAGACGAGGTGCTTAGAGACATGGTTTAACGGTGGACAAGTATGCTTGGGCTTGATGATCTTAAAGGTCTTTTCCAACCAAAAGATTCTATGATTTTATATGCATTCATGCTCTCACCTTTACTAGACAAAACGAAAGGAGGGAAATATAATTCCCAGAATAATTTTTCTTCTGTTTCCCAACTTCATTTCTGAGGTAAGGATTAGCATTTGTTTGCTTTAAAAGTTTTTCATCTGACTATTTTTTTAATGAGAAGTAATCCACAGTTATTCTTGTACTCTTTCTAGTATTTGCTTAACCTAACTAGTGCTCACAGCTAATGCAATAGCCGTTGGTGAGCGTGAGCTGAAATAACCTGCAGAACTTCCTGAAACCCAGTCTTGTCAATGTCTGATTAAATCCAGGTCCATGTGGCAAACACTACTGAAAGGTCATTGTTGCCCTTCACTTCAGTTTACCCATCCTTTCTAATCTCCTTCTCTGACAAGATCCTCATGAAATCATACTCAAATGCAGGGGATGTGAGAGACACAGAGACAAAGTAGAAAAATGCTCTTTATTGCATCGTGGGGGAGAGGGTATCTGATAGGAGCAATAAATACTCTACTGATGCCAATTCCTTCTTGCTCTCTTTACTTCCATTTAAAGAAGTGAACAATGTACATAAAACAGACATTCTAAAAGTAGAAATGGTATCATCTCAAGATCTCCTTCCAGAATGTTTGAAAGTCACAGATGAGATAATCAAGAAATGCCTAAAAGGGGCAAACTAAAAAGCTCTCATTAGAAGCTACAGTCTCAAAATTACGGTATTGAGGTCTAAGGGGTTGAGAAATTAAACAACATGAAAATAGTTTGTTATCTTAAAATATAAATACCAAATCATGGTTACAGAGAGCAAAAGAAATTAAAGGAGGAGCCTAAACTTTCATTATGCAGACAGCAAAATAGCAATCTAGGTTCTTCAACGGTAATTAACTGTGGACAGTGATAACCTAAAGAGATGTAATTAGTTTCTAATGCATGCTGTACTTTAAAATATATATTTTATTGTCTTATTATTTATATTAGAATCATAGAATCACAGAATCATAGAATTGTTTAGGTTAAAAAAGACCTTTAAGATCATCAAGTCCAGCCATTAGCACTGCCAAGTCTGCCATTAAACCATGTCCCTAGAGTACCATATCTGCACGTCTCTTAAACACCTCCAGGCATGAGGAGTCAACCACTTCTCTGAGCAGCCAGTTCCAATGCTTGACAACCCTTTCAGTGAAGGACTTTTTCCTAATATCCAGTGTAAACCTCCCCTAGCACAGCCTGAAACCATTTCCTCTTGTCCTATCACTTGTTACTTGGGAGAAGAGATTGACACCCACCTCACTACAGCCTCCTTTCAGGCAGTTGTAGAGGGTGATAAGGTCTCCTCTCAGTCTCCTTTTTTTCCAGGCTAAACAAACCCAGTTCCCTCAGCTGCTCCTCATGAGACTTGTGCTCCAGACCCCTCACCAGCCTTGTTGCTCTCCTCTGGACATGTTCCAGCACCTCAATGTCTTTCCTGTAGTGAGTGGCCCAACACTGAATGCAGTAGTCAAGGTGCGGCCTCACCAGTGCGGAGTACAGGGGCACAATCACTTCCCTACTCCTGCTGGCCACACTATTCCTGATACAAGCCAGGATGCTGTTGGCCTTCTTGGCCACCTGGGCACACTGCTGTATTGACGAGTAATAGTTTGTTTCTCCAAAACTAATCTCCAATTCCCAGAAACAAAGTGACATTAATACCCATAACAGGTGAAAATTTCTTATACATTAGAAGCAACAAGCAACCACAGTCCTTGGAGTGGGAATTTGGCAAAATTTAGACATCACGAGCTAACCTTATTAGTTCTGAGCATCTTTCCCTTTAACTCAAAGTCACCTAACCTACGTTAGTACTTTTATCACTCATCCTCGCCTTACTGTTAAAGCTGCACATCTTTATATATCTCAGACAGATTTACTCTATGAGTGTGAATAGATCAAAGCCTAATATAATTCAGAACCTACAAATTACAAAGCAAGACTGGACCACAAAGGAATTGTTTCAATGCATGTTCTAGTCACAAGTTAGGACATTTTCCAACACAGCAGAATTTAATATAGGTTATATTCTCTATGAGAGAAAATTGCCTTTTGGTCTACATTCACCAAAAAAATTCACTAACAGACCCTTGAGTAGGAATCAGAACAACAAATTCTTCTTCACACTTTAATAGAAAAGTTGGTGACTGGGTTGGGTATTTCTTTTAGTTGTGGGATTTGAGGGGTTGTGGGGAGGTAGGTTCGGTTTTGGTTGATGGCATGGTTTCTTTTGAGAGAGAGGATTCCAGACTATTGATTCCAAGCAGCAGTCCTATTCACAAGAACTTAGGAAGAGACACGTCTACCTCTGTCTTTTCTTTTCCAGATCCCATTTTGAGGTACCTGGCTGTGCTGGTATTCTGCATAGGTGTTTAGGCATCTAAAACAGAGATGTTCATTCCACTCCAGAATAGAGTTAGATTCTTCAGAAACCCGTCTTCAGAATCTTCATATCCTTCATTAGATCAAGCCATTGAAATTTACTAGAAGACATAGTCATTAACTCTATTTATTAGACAGTAGTATAAATAATAGCTAGTAATTCTAAATAAAAATATCTATCTTCTATGATGGCATGACCGGCTGGGTAGATGAGGGGAGAGTGGTGGATGTTGTCTACCTTGACTTCAGCAAGGCTTTTGAAACTGTCTCCCATAACATTCTGATAGGGAAGCTCAAGAAGTGTGGGTTGGATGAGTGGACAGTGAGGTGGATTGAGAACTGGCTCAATGACAGGGCTCAGAGGGTTCTGATCGGCGAGGCAGAGTCCAGTTGGAGGCCGGTAGCTAGTGGAGTTCCCCAGGGCTCAGTACTCGGCCCAGTCTTGTTCAACTTGTTCATCAATGATCTGGACGAGGGGACAGACTGTACCATCAGCAAGTTCGCTGATGACACAAAACTGGGAGGAGTGGCTGATACGCTGGAACAGGGCTAGTGTCGAGTGCTGCACCTGGGGTTGAACCCCGGGGCTGACCTGTTGGAAAGCAGCTCTGCCAAGAGGGACCTGGGAGTCCTGGTGAACTACAAGCTGACCATGAGCCAGCAGTGTGCCCTTGTTGCCAAGAAGGCCAACGGTATCCTGAGGTGCATTAAGAGGAGTGTGGCCAGCAGGTCGAGGGAGGTTATCCTCCCCCTCTACTCTGCCCTGGTGAGACCCCACCTGGAGTACTGTGTCCAGCTCTGGGCTCCCTGGTTCAAGAAAGATGAGGAATTCCTAGAAAGAGTTCAGAGGAGGGCAACTAGGATGATAAAGGGACTGGAGCATCTCCCCTATGAGGAAGGGCTGAGAGAGTTGGGCTTGTTCAGCCTGGAGAAGACTGAGAGGGGACCTCATCAACACGTACAAATATCTTAAGGGTGGAAGTCACAAGGATGGAGCCAGACTCTGCAGTGGTGCCCAGAGACAGGACAAGGGGCAATGGGTACAAACAGAAACATAAGAGGTTCCAGTTGAATATGAGGAAAAACTTCTTTACTCTGAGGGTGACAGAGCACTGGAACAGGCTGGCTGGGGGGGTTGTGGAGTCTCCTTCAAAGCCCGCCTGGACAATGTCCTATGCAACATACTCTAGGTGAACTGGCTTTAGAAGGAGAGTTGGACTAGATGATCTCTGGAGGTCCCTTCCAACCCTTGCAATTCTGTGGTTCTGTGATACTAGGACAATTTCCATGTAACCAATGTTGTATTTTGCAGAATTAGTCACACTGAATTTCTTTTAAATATCTTTAAATAACTACCATTAATATTCTACGAGAGGAGAACAAGAAAATATGTGGATTTCTTTGAAATGACACATAAGTTTTATCCTCCAGTTTAGTAGGTTTGTAGCATGTAAAATACAGTAACAACAAATACCAGGCTGAAAATTAAAAAGCTCAGGACAAGTCGGATGACATAGGAAGAAAATATTTACAATGTTTTAGATGTATGTGTGATTCTCCGCTCTTTTATCTGGATATTCACCAGCAGAAATGTTGCATTTGCAAAATAACTGTTAGATCTAGCCTTGCATTTTACCAACAATATTCATAAA
This sequence comes from Gorsachius magnificus, assembly GCA_034008185.1. Lineage (NCBI taxonomy): Eukaryota > Metazoa > Chordata > Aves > Pelecaniformes > Ardeidae > Gorsachius > Gorsachius magnificus. Next base: position 41,604,523 of record CM067081.1, read on the forward strand.
GCAGTCCTTAACTGCAAGAAATTGCAGACTGCAAGAAATTCACTTTACTTCGAGACATAAAATATACCTTCTGGAATTTTAGTCTCATTTAATGTGAGAAATTCTGTCCTATATTCCTAGACAGGGCACCTCTACCTATATAAACGTATCCACATTAAATAAAGCATCTCTCTGACACAACAACAGATTAAAGTTACAAGTCAGCGCCCTACAGAATTTTCCATTGCACACCACTAGATGGAATTTTGCCAAGGGATATCTAATTGCCCATCAAGGAATTAGGAATCTGTAAAAGCTGAGACAGGTATGATAGTAGGTGGGTATGGAAGATGGGAGGATTTATTTTTAAATAATTTAAGCATAAAGGATGACAATAAGCATAGGCAATGCTGTTGATTTTTTTTTCTTTCAAGGTTATAATATGCATTCATCATTGTACAAAGCTACAAAAACCATCACAATCTACTTTGTCTCAAAATAGATGGGTGAAATCAATGGGATTTTTTTTTTTTTTTTTTTTTTTGCTAAATACATTTTAGTTTGTTCTCTTGTTTCACAGAAATCTACAATTGAGCACAACACAAAGAAATTTTCCTGTTTCACCTTTCACTTCACTCTAAGAAATCTAGAAAGCTCTAGCTGGTTTGCTTTTTGGCTCCACTTTCTTTTCTCCTAAGTTTTCCTCCCATATGATTCAATCCCTGGTTATAACATACCAGATAGTACTTGCTGAGACATCAGCAAAATAGAAAGCTAATGCCACTTTCCTTTCCCAAGAAGAAATTCAGAAAAAAAAGAAGGAAAAAAAAAAAAAGAGCCAAAAAAGGTCAAAAATTGAGAACTGTTGGATTATAGAAATTATTTGGGTGTGTACTCATTTATAGACTTTCTGAACAAAAGTGATCACTACCTTAATCTATTCTGACTTCTTGTACAGCCAAGCCCATTGAAATTTCAGCTGAAGAATCCTCCATCAAGTTCATAGTTTAATTAAGAAAAAAAATTTTTTTAAAGAGAGACAATCCTACACATCTAGATTGTTCTATTGATTAAAAACCATAATTATTAAACAATTACCTTTGAGGTCTATTCTAAATTTATCTAGCTTTACTTCATACTCACTGGATCTTAGAAACCTTTTCCTTATTACATTGAAAAATTTGTATCTTAGAAACATTTTTTTTCATGTTAGGTACTAACAAAGTGTAATAAGCCTGTCTTTTAAGGCTTAAAAATTTTATCATCTTCAGTCTTTTGCTCCAAATCAGTTTTCTAAACCTCAAAAGTTTTTCATTTGTTGTTTCAAATATTTCTGTTTTTTGAAAATTCATTTATTATTTAGACCCTAGAATGGTACAAAGTATTAAAAAAAATTATTGTGACAGAGACACTTCTTTCCAGTAATTTATAACGGTGGATTTAAGTAAATCGCTAGCTTTCCCATCAATTTCCATATTTTTGTGCTCAAATTATCTTTCTAGGTACAGGGATATGCTACTTGGATTTCTTTGTCTACACCATAATAAAACTGACCTTCAACATCTGACAAACTAACTAAAAGAAAACCAAAACAGCATGTAAAATAGAACACCAGTAGTAACAGAAAGAGAAAATCACTAATGAAATAATAATAATTTTAAAAAATGAAACAAGACAAAACTAAAAAATTATAAATACATTTTCTCCAACCTCTTCAAAATAATAATTTTCTGTAGGGAATGCTCATAACTTTAATGCTTGCAGTGCTATATGTCTGCTTACCCAGATATAAATGTGTATATATGCACATATATATAAATATATATATATCATTTACCTGGAAAAGTTTTAATACTATGAAACCTTATATTATAATTTAACATGCATTATGTTAATAACTTTTGAAACTTGCAGAGGGAGGCGTATTCCAAAAGTTCAATGAATTATTCAATTTCCAGATGTACTTCCTCCATGTATCAGTAGATTCCTAGTGTCATGCGGTCAAACTCTGGATGGTTGTGTTAGAATTAAACACTCCATCTCAGGCTTTAACACAGAATGGAAAGCTTATCTAACCCGACAGTACTCTAGAAATAATCATTCTGACTTGTCAAAGATGGTACATGCCAGGAGGTTTACATTATTTAGAAATGAAGTAAAAAAAAAAAAAAAAAAGGAAAAAAAGAAAAAAAAAGAGAAATCTTATAAAGCCCTATGGTCAAATTTGAACTGTGGCAGAGGACAGAGACATAAACCAGAACAGAAACAGAAAATGCACATAATTTTATAATATACATAATTTATTACTCAGAGTTTAGCTTTAACCTTTAGCTACATCTAGAATCCTATTCAAATTGAAAGAGTAAATGATAAAGAAAGATTATATGTCTCAGCAACATTTGTCAGTGAAAGGTAGTTTATCACCTCTTAACTGGTTGTAGCTGCCTTTGCAGAAGCAGCCCACAGTAGACTCTGGGCGTCTAAAATATTTTTTGAAGATGGACAATCTTGCCCTATGCAATTGTTTATAATGCATTTAGTGAAAAAATATTGTGTGAATTTTAAAACAAATGTCCCTTTTTTATGACAGGGGCAACCCCTGTTCTAGCATTCTTATAAAATTAAAAAAAAAAAAAAAAAATCTTCAAACAGAAATTTGCTAATACTATTCTTCCAAATATCTCTTATTCTGAGCAGTCCTCTTCTGTTTCTAAATATATGGTGGTTTCAATATAAACAGATGGTCACAGCTGTGCCAGAGACACACTGATTCTCCCTCTTAGATGGGAGGCAACTTACTTGAAAGCAGTTAGTTCTCTTGCAAGGTTCTGTTTGCTCTTCAAACAGTAAAATGCTGAAGTGTATGCTAGGTGTGTATGTAATCATGTTGACTATGGGCCATTGTGCTTTATCAAGTACTTTTCGCCTATTGGAGTAATGTTTTAGTTTTATGTACTCAACTAAGTAGTCTAGATGATAAACCCTTTTTGAATTTAGGAATTAACCAAAAGGGGAGACTAGCGATTCTCTGTACCAATTTCACTCAAGCAATGACAGTTGCACAAACTCCTGTCTTGTACTTTGTAATTTAACTACATTAAATTTAAACTATATAAATTATTTAGACATACAGATTAATTCAGATGCCTAAACATGAACATGGAGTTCCTTTTGAGACATACTAAGGTAGCCAAATAGCCATTATTGCCATTACAGTAACTTGGAGGGATAAATCCCACGACTGGAATGTAGCTATTGGTGGCTACAGGCTGTTCAGAAGGGACAGGCGAGGAAGGAGGGGCGGAGGCGTTGCCCTTTACATCAAGAAATCGTTACAGTGTGAAGAGCTGTCCCTGAAGAATAGCCACAAGCAGGTCGAAAGCTTATGGGTAAGAATCAGAGAGAGAGGCAACAAAGGGAACCTAGTGGTTGGTGTCTACTACAGGCTGCCAGATCAAGACGAGCCGACTGACGAAGCGTTCTTCCTCCAACTCCGGGAGGCTTCGAGCTCGCAGGCTCTCGTCCTCCTGGGGGACTTCAACCACCCCGACATCTGCTGGAAAACCAACACGGCAAGCTGTAGGCAATCCAGCAGGTTTCTCAAATGCATTGAGGACAACTTCTTAAGCCAGGTAAGAGACACCCCTACCCGAGGGGATGTGATACTGGACCTGGTGGTCACCAATGCAAGCGAGCTCGTTAGAGATGTCAAGATCGGAGGCAGCCTGGGCTGCAGTGATCATGCGCTGGTAGAGCTCATGCTCCAGAGGGAAATGGGAAGAATGAAGAGTATAGTCAGGTCCCTGAATTTTAGAAAAGCAAAATTCCAGCTCCTCAAGGAGATAGTCAGAAGGACTCCCTGGGAAACGGTCCTCAGGGACAGGGGAACAGAACAAAGCTGGCAGATCTTTAAGGAAGTGATCCACAGAGCGCAAGAGCTCTCGATCCCTAGGTGTAAGAAATCAGGCAAAGAAGGGAAGAGATCGGCATGGCTGAGACAAGAGATGCTGGTCAAACTAAGGAGGAATAGGGAACTGCACAGGCAGTGGAAGCAGGGACAGGCATCCTGGGAAGAGTATAGGGACGCGGTTCGGTTGTGTAGGAATGGGGTCAGGAAGGCCAAGGCGCAGCTGGAGGTAAACTTGGCTAGGGATGCAAAGAATAATAAGAAGGGTTTCTACAGGTATATCAGCCGGAAGAGGATGGTTAAAGAAAGTGCACCCCTGCTGACGAGCAAGACCGGCAAGCTGGTGACAGCAGATAAGGAGAAGGCTGAGGTACTCAACAACTTTTTTGCCTCAGTCTTCACTGGGAACCTCTCTCCTCACCCCACCCGAGTTGATGGATGGCATGAGGGGGACCGGGAGGGCAAAACCCCACCTGCTGTAGGAGAAGATCAGGTTCATGACCACCTGAGGAACCTGAATGCACACAAGTCCATGGGACCTGATGAGATGCATCCCAGAGTCCTGAGGGAATTGGCCAATGTAGTCACCAAGCCACTCTCCATGATATTTGAAAAGTTATGGCAGTCAGGTGAAGTCCCTGGGGACTGGAAGAAGGGAAACATTGTGCCCCTTTTCAAAAAGGGTAGAAAGGAAGACCCTGGGAACTACCGACCTGTCAGCTTCACCTCTGTGCCTGGGAAGATCATGGAACAGATCCCCCTAGAAGCTATGCTAAAGCACATGGAGGCCAGGGAGCTAATTCGAGATAGCCAGCATGGCTTCACCAAGGGCAAGTCCTGCCTGACGAAGCTAGTGACTTTCTATGATGGTGTGACAACAACAGTGGACAAAGGAAAACCAATGGACATCATCTATCTGGAATTCTGCAAAGCCTTTGACAGGGTCCCCCACAACATCCTTCTCTCTAAATTGGAGAGCTATGGATTTGATGGGTGGACTGTTCCGTGGATAAGGAACTGGCTGGATGGTCGCATCGAGAGGGTAGTGGTCAATGGCTCGATGTCTGGATGGAGACTGGTGACGAGTGGTGTCCCTCAGGGGTCCGTACTGGGACAGGTGCTGTTTAACATTTTCACCAATGGCTTAGACAGTGAGATACAGTGCACCCTCAGCAAGTTTGCGGATGACACCAAGCTTAGTGGTGTGGTTGACATACCAGAAGGTCGGGATGTCATCCAGAGAGACCTGGCCAGGCTGGAGAGGTGGGCCTGTGTGAACCTCATGAGGTTCAACAAGGCCAAGTGCAAGGTCATGCACCTGGGTCGGGGTAACCCCCAGTATCAGTACAGGCTGGGGGAAGAAAGGATCGAGAGCAGCCCTGCCGAGAGGGACTTGGGCGTGCTGGTGGATGAAAAGCTGGACGTGAGCCGGCAATGTGTGCTGGCGGCCCAGAAGGCCAACCGTACCCTGGGCTGCATCAGGAGAAGTGTGGCCAGCAGGTCGAGGGAGGTGATTCTGCCCCTCTACTCTGCTCTGGTGAGACCTCACCTAGAGTACTTCGTCCAGCTCTGGAGCCCTCAGCACAAGAAGGACATGGACCTGTTGGAGCAGGTCCAGAGGAGGGCTACAAAAATGATCCGAGGGCTGGAGCACTTCTCCTATGAGGACAGGGTGAGAGAGTTGGGCTTTTTCAGCCTGGAGAAGAGAAGGCTGCAGGGAGACCTAATTACAGCCTTTCAGTACCTAAAGGGAACCTATAGGAAAGATGGGGAAAATCATTTTAGTAGTGCCAGCTGTGCCAGGACAAGGGGTAATGGTTTTAAACTAAACCAGTAGATTTAGACTGGATATAAGGAGGAAATTCTTTACAATGAAGGTGGTAAAACACTGGAACAGGTTGCCCAGAGAGGTAGTGGAGGTCCCATCCCTGGGAACATTCAAGGCCAGGTTGGATGGGGCTCTGAGCAACCTGATCTAGTTAGTGGTGTCCCTGCTGACTGCAGGGGGGTTGGACTAGATGACCTCTAGGGGTCCCTTCCAACCCAAAACATTCTATCATTCTATGATTCTATGTTTATGTTTGTCACAGGACGTGCAAGAGAGCTGCACATTTCTGAACCAGCAACTAAAGACATACAAAAACACCTTAAGATTTCTCAGATGATGGTAGACAATTAAGTGAAAGCAACTTGTGTCTGCATTCAGGTGAAACTGCTCTTTAAGCTTTTTTCGCTCTATTGGCTGACTATAATGGGATCTTAGATACATATCTTATATAAGGGCACCTACCCTACAGATGCCTACATTTGTGAATCTGAAGCAGTCTCCCAGTCTAGATGGGAAATTTCTGGAACACGTATTTTGTTTCATTATTTTGCCTCCTTTCAGTTTCACTGACCACATCACAGCAGAAGGATTTTTTCATGAGCCACCTTCCTGCCCGGCAATCTGATCACTTTTTTCTTAGACAGAAGTCCTAAACATCATGCAGACACTCTCTTTACAACTCGTACAATCTCATTCCCACTGTTCTCCACACTGGGAGACCGACTGGTTCCCACTGTGGCTTCTGCTTTGCTTTTTTGTAGACCCTAAAATAACCAGTTGGAAAGAGGCCAAAGAAAGGTCTGGCAAGAATATCTGTCCCTAGAATAATTCAGTGTGATTTGTATTCAGCCTAACACAGTGTTAATATAGACCAAAGTAAGCTAGTTCAAAGATCAGAAAAAAATAAGAAGAAAGAGCAGGTGAGGTGACAGATGTCAAAACCATAAGACAGGAGAAATAAGGATCAATACTGAGGCAGACATGAGAAGACCCCTGGCTGGAAAAATACATATTTTTTTTTTTTGGTGATTACTAGCAGCCTGTTAAGGATAAAAATTGAAGGCAGGAGAATGGAAAACAAAAGAACAAGAAGGCCTTGACTCAGCAACACAAAGAAAGAAGGCAATCAAAAATAAGCTTTGCTTATTTGTAAGAGATGATAAGTACAGTTAGTGTAGTCCCACATTAGTTGACTGGAGGCATGGTGTGTTATTCTGCATCTGCTTGAGTCTCATGACAGGCTGCAGTAGCTATTCACCTTGGCCTTTCTCAGCTCCTTATAGGCACTGACTGGTGACCCTACTGGGGTCCCTTTAGCAGATGGTGAGTGCCCATTCAATCTATGGGGTTGAGTAGGGGAGACCTGCACCTAACGTATAACATGTGTAACACCAAAACTAAGATTGCTTTTGTTGGAAATGAAGGCAAGGCAAGCATTGGTTCACTCCAGTGTCATTTGGGATCTACATGGGGATAGTTGTAATGCATGCTGTGAGTCTAGGTTTTTTTTATATTCTTCTCATAAAATATTTTAAATATATTTTGTGAAAATCATGAAGAAGCACATTCTAACCTGAAAACCAGTTTCAGATGCAGATATGCCATTGAAGGTGCCTACCATATGACAGGCAGACCTAGAGATGAGGATTGTCTTTAAAAATTTCATATTAAAATAATTTTAGAGAAGGTTATTATCCTTCAAAAATATTAGCTTGGGAATTTTTCCAATCCCAAATGGTTCACCCAGATTTATCGGTGGCTTTTAACCCCACTAAATAAACCGAAAATTGGCTAGTTCAGTACAGTCAAAGAAAAAAACTTGCAAATTTAACTCTTATTTCTATGTATAACCTGTTTATCAAGGGTTCCTAATTTTACAAGTTTATTAGTCTAATGCCTTTGTGTATATATAAAATGCCTAGTTTCTGTGAACATCTGTAATATGTGTAAGAGAAATCTGGGTGTTAAATTCACAGCAAACATGAAAAGAAATTCTGAACGGTTTTTAAAGACTAAATACATTCAATAATTATTCTCTCTGTACGATAACCCTTGGCATATTCTGGGAATTCTTCAAGGTCTGAGAAGGTCTGTCTCTAGACTGCATTCAGATCTCGCACAATTTGGGGCTTCCTTTTAAAGCTGCTTTTTGAAATTGCATTAAAAATACCCATTAATTAGCTGGTCTGCCCAGTATGGATGCAATATCACACACTTGAGGGAAAGAAAAAGAAACATAACCCAAAGCTGGCATTACAGAGTAGGCAAGACTGAGAAATGTCTGCAATTTAAATGAGTAGATAATAGATGTAAATATGCTTTCCATGCAGTCTCAGAGAAAAGATAATTTGCAGCTTACAATTAATTGGAAATAAAATGTTATTGCTACTGTATCACTGTAGAGTCTGGATGGTGGTGTTCCAAAGGAGCCTTGTTTTGGGAGTCTTAAATTTTCTATGCTTACCAAAGATGCATCATTAAAATGGAAGCAGATCAGTTAAATTTTTCCTCACATACTCTTAACATAGTCTGAGTAACACCATCCCTAATCAAGGGAAGCCCTCATTGATCCTCATTATATTTTAGTACTTTAGTGCAAAGATACTGTATAGGAGACATACAGTAGTTTCACATTGGCAGTGATTCAGCAATGTGTCTAATGCCACTTTCAGTGTCAGGGCTGGTCTGGACCTCAGCTGCTGATCCAGAATGATTTGGGGGTTTTATAGGCTCATGCCCTATTTCCAGTTCTGTGTTGCAGTTTTAGACACCTTAAAGCATTTAAATTGGCACCTGAATCACTGCTTTTGCATTGACTTCCAAGTCCTTTGGGTTATAAACATAGGGTTTTTTTTTTTTCCTGTGTTATTCAGCAGATAGAACTGGAGGTCTTAAAATATAGCTTAGATTTCTAGGCATTATGGTAATACCAGAACAAATTATTATCATTAATAACAAAGAAGAAAATAAGTAATGACAATAATAGTAATAACAACAAACATTATAAGGAGATTAGGAAAGGGAATGTGTTTGTATAAGCAATGTGATTTGCCTGCATATATATGAGAAACAAGATAGCACTATAGTCAAAGTACAATACATGTAATAGTAACATCAGAAATATATAATCATCAGAAATTACAGTAAAGTTTTGTGTATTGAAGTGTGATCTGAATCAAACTATTTGCTATTGATCTATGATCTAAGTCAGGCTCACTACACTAAACAGAGAGAACTCCCATGACTGCAGACTGTTCTGAATGAAGACAGCACTGCAGGATAGACCCTGGTATGCCATTTCTGTTTGTCATCACTTGCTGTCTTTTGCTTTACACTGGAGAAGCAGTGGATGCTGAAGGCCAAACTTAAGAAAAATAACTTCGGAAGAAAAGAAAACATTAAATTTTTTGTTTCCCTTCCAGCTGAATGGAAAGGGAAGGCTCCAGGGTCACATTTTTTACCATCATTTTTACCCAGGCCTGTGGTGATAGAAAAAGGGACAATGGTTTTCAACCAAAAGAGAGTTGCTTTAGCTTGGACATAAGGAAGACATTCCTTACAATAAGGATGGTGAGACACTGGAACAGGCTGCCCAGAGAAATTGTGGATGCTTCATCCCTTGAACTGCTCAAAGTCAGGTTGGATGAAGCTTTGAGCCACCAAAGTTGCTCAAAGTTTGGGCATCCAAATTTTTAAAGGAGAAGAAGGCCTAAAACCCTGAGCACCTTTCTGTAAGAGTGACCTAGCCATTCAGTGGTAGTGCAAAGATCACCAGTTATATAGAGTGAGACTGAAATAAGTACAATAAGGTAAGATTCACCTCAGCTGTCTGAATAAAGAGAGTTTTGCAAGGTTATGTGTTGTGGTTTTTTTTTTTAATTGAAGTGTCTTTGGTCAAAGAAATTGAACACTACACTAAGCATGCTTAGTAGTTTAAATTTAAGCCTGCAGAGAAAGTTTTGATAGAAGTCTCAGTCACATAGGGCATATACTTGTGAAGTCTAGGTAGCATTTATAGATTGAAGTCCTGAATTTAGGTTTATAAATAAAATTTCACGCTCTCTAAATTATCCTGAAATACTGTCCTAGTGTTATGCATTCATCTAGGTCCTAGCATGTACAAATTTAAGCACATTAGAACTCCTTCAGAAACTTTGGTTCTAGAACACAGAGCTACTGTGAATGCCTAGAGGCATGTGCCCCAAACAGTAATTAATATGGAATTCAAAAATCTGATCCTGTAATTATGTCATTATGCATCCCAGAACAGGGAGCCATGAGAAGTACAGTACTCTGAATTCATTCCTCTCAGAAATGCTGCCAGAATAGGTAGTGGTGGTGTTCAGATTTTCCAAAAAAAGCTTTCCAACTAGTTCTCTTCTACAAGCAGGTACCTAATCTTTAACATCTGAAATACTTGTGTCAAGTCTTTTTTCCTACCTTTTTTTTAAATCCTTCAAGAATCTGGGCCATTGGGCTTAGCTGGAGTGTGTTGGGATCCAGAACCAAACCACAATAAACAGAAAATATGTAAAAACTGAGAGAAAAGGAAAAAAAAAAAAAGGAAACAAAGTAAAAAGAAAAGAAAAGCAAATGTCTGCAAAGGGAATTCTAAGGACATTTTGAGAGAGAATAGCAACTTTGGTGTATCACCACATATTTAAAGAACCTTGCTTATACATTACACGTGATGAAAAATATTTTCATGTGGGCTTCAGAAAGCTCTAGAATCTCCTGTACCTTTTGTAAACAATCCAGTTATAGACTTTGCAATGATTCATATACGTAACAGTTTTTCACTGATATGATGTCTCATCTGACTTTTATTCCTTCCCCTTTTCTTTTGTCTTCTCTCAAGACCTTCAAAGACATTTGTTTATTACGAATTCTCCCTATATTCCTACCAATTACCTGAGTGCCTAAGGGGTTCTCAGGTATCAGTTTGAAAGGATTAAAAGATCAGATAAAGCAAGGCTGTCCCTTTGAGCTCATAGAAGCAAAGGGTGAGCTTGGAGTTAAATTAGAAAAAAATAAGTGCAGTGTTTGCTAAATCAATCTCTGTCTAACAGAAAAGGACGGAATTTAATCACATGACTTGAGCACTGACTAGAAATTGTTTGGCAATGGTTGTCTATAGCTGACAATGTAAGCAATATTGTTATCTTGGTCTGTGTCTTTTCCTGAGTGTTATCTAACTCAAGGTCAGTAGAACCTAGATCTAGTTTCTATTAGATTAATAAAATGAAATAAAATATAATATACAGTCTTGTAGGAAATTATCTAGCAAATGAGTTCCTTCAAACTAGTCTCAGGAGAAATATTTCACTCCAAGGCATAACTAAATAAACACCTGTTAACAGACTGCAGTTAATGCTAGTACTTTAACGTTTACTGATAGCAGCCCTAAACAGTGCTCAGAGAATTGAGATGAAACTGATTAAAAAAAAAAAAAAAAAAAAAAAAAAACGAAGAAGAAAGGAATAGGCTGGAACACTCATAGCACAACTGAGTTGATTAATTACGCCCTCAGTTTTCTGTGTTATACATATTTGAAATATCATATGATCAAATATGTCACCATATAAGGATAGTAAATCTGAGTAGGTTTATCACTGTATCACACCTTGGTTCAAAACTTGAAATGGAATAAGATTCACTGCATTAACAGCTATTATATCATTACTATCTGCCTACACAATACAAAATTTGCTAACACTTCTTTTCCTGCCTTATGTTAACAGGAATTTGTACTTTGCACCTTGATTAGGTTGTTCCATTTCTTCATATTGTAAAAGCATTTTCACAATTTTAATTAGTTTTCTTCCTCTCCCCCCCAGCATATCTTTGAATTTTAATTACACAATTTTTTTTGGTTTTTTTTTCTGGGACTGGGGAAGTGAGAGTTTCCATTTCTGTGCAGTTTTGGTTTATTTGCTTTAGATTACCCTCTTATTTCCTGCTTTATCAGAACCTTTGGCATACTATCTCTATATTTCATTATTTTCTGTAACTACTACCCGTTAATATTTAATATACCCTTTAGTATTATGTATTTTTATAAACATAAATAGATTTAAAACTAAATGAAATTTAATTTAGCTAAACTGGTTTTCAAGAGAATGTAGAGATTATTACTACTTGTATAAATACATACAACACATTTGGGGAATTCAATGGAGGTGAAAGATTTTAATCACTTACAGAATAATTCTTAAAGGTAGAAAAAAATTAAATAAAATAATATCATAATAATGCACACATCTCCTCAGAGGAAATCTATCTGGTAGATATAGTCTACAAGTAGCCTTAATATATTAAACATATTCATACCATTAATTTCAGATAAATGAGCATGGGAAGTCTGTGTATTGATGCTGATAGGAATGTGAATGTGTGTTATTGAGTGGGCAGCAATTCCTTTTAAAATCTATTCAGCGCTGTCCAGCCTGCTGTTTTTAATTGAAAAATCTAAGATTTCCATAATGTAAAGTAAATTATTTGTTCACTTCTGCTTTATATTGCATGAATTCATATCCAACTTACAAAAAATTCAGGTGGAATCATAATCACAGGATGGTAGCAATTCAGAGCATTGGTCTTAGCTGTAATTTCATCCTTTTATTTACTTTTCTGTGATTAAAAAGGACACTTCCAGAGCCTTCCTGAGGTTATGACACGAAAGGGCTTCATGATATCCAAAATGAAGGTATCCATCCCAGCACATAAAGGAAAAAAAAAAAATCACATACCCATAATCAGAATTTAAGAAATTCAGGAAAACTAACTAAACCATATGACAAGAATCAGATTATTACAGAATGTACAATATTGTGTATATTACATAAAGTTGTATAAGGAGGCATATATTTAATAAAGACCTGGTAATAAGAATAACACTCCATGAATTAAAGAAATCTGTCTGAAACTCAGCTCAGATTAAACTGACAAGATACTGGTGAGCTAGGGAAAACACCTGGAAATTATTGCAGAATTTATATCAGCATCTTTAAATGAGTGAATATGTCTGTTCTCATCACTGCTGCTCTCATTTGGGGTTTATTCCAGACCCCCAGCTGCTGGTGGATGACCACACTTCAGTGATAGTCAGCTCTTCTTGGCCTCATGTCTGAAAGGCTGTATTTTTTCCAGTTAAATTATTATTATGTCTGATAAAATGGTCATACTTAATTATAACTAGGAAAATGAAACAAGCCATGTGCAACAACTTACTTGTTGAATGGAGCGTCCACTTAAGGGTGTATGAGAGCAGTGCTCTGAGAAGTACATTAAAAGCTAGATTCTTTCCATTTACAAAACACTTGAACTAAGGATTGTATTTACTGAAAGCTCCTTTTAAAGTGAAGACTGATCTGATTTCCTTTCAAGAGACAAGGCAGAGCTTAGATGGTAATTTTTACTCTCTGGACAACTTTAGGTGGATGTCTTTAGGCTGAGCACTACCATGACACTCACTTCTGTGTCACATGAGACATGAAAGAGTCCCAAACTAAATTAGGGCTAGACTCAAAACAGTAGATCAGTTAATCTCTGAAGTAAGGCACTAACTGAATATAATTAGGTGGGATGAGTCTGGGACCTGACTAATTTAAGTCTGGCCATATAGTTTAGCATCTACTTGTCTTATCCTTTCTGAGGAGCAGTTTTTTACCTAAAAGTGATTTTGGGATGCATAGAGGGTCTGATGAGAAAATCTTCATTACAAAGAAGAAACTGCGAAAACTGGGGGGGAAAAAATCTTTCAATGCAAGTGTGAAACTGATTCCATATTTGGCCTGATGCATAACACTAGGCCATGAATTTCACTCTCACAAAAGAAAAAAAAAAAATCCCGGGCAAGAAGAAAATTGAGCATCTTAGACTTAAAGAGTTTAGCACCATATGAGATGCCTTAGAGGATTACTTCTGGCTTCCAATTGCTGCTATAGAAGCCTTTGGGTATCCCACCAGGGCCTGTGCTGTGTATCGGAAATCTTGTGCAGATGTCCCAGACATTCTCAGGAACATAAAATGTCTCTGGATGACTATGGTTAAACAATTAATGGAATCTCTCGTTTTGGATGAGTGTTTCCTTTGTTTAGTGTAGACATCCAGACACATTTTATTCCTGTGACTTTTCAATATTATTAAAAATCGTTAAGCCATCATGGCAACATGGTACTTTTTGACTTTGTTTTCTTTAAAATTGAACTTAAAGATTATGATCTTGTGGTGACAAATTTAGAAAACTAAAGATTCATCCAAAAGTCTTTAATGACTGAGGTTTTGCCAATAACAGATTAATTCTTTCCTGTTTCTACAATGAATTGGAAAATCCACAAATCATAGAATCATAGAATCACTTTGGTTGGAAAAGACCCTTAAGATCATCAAGTCCAACCTTTAACCTAACCCTGACATCTCACCACTAAAACATGTCCCTAAGCACCTCATCTATCCGTCATTTAAATACCTCCAGGGATGAGGACTCCACCACCTCCCTGGGCAGCCCATTCCAGAGCCTGACAACCCTCTCGGTGAAGAAGTTTTTCCTAATGTCTAGCCTAAACCTGCCCTGGCGTAGCTTCAGACCATTCCCCCTCGTCCTATCGTCTGTTACCAGGGAGAAGAGGCAACCCCCACCTCACTACAGCCTCCTTTCAGGTAGTTGTAGAGGGCGATAAGGTCTCCCCTCAGCCTCCTCTTCTCCAGACTAAACAACCCCAGTTCCCTCAGCCGCTCCTCGCATGACTTGTGTTCCAGACCCCTCATCAGCTTGGTGGCTCTCCTCTGGACATGTTCCAGCAAGGCAACATCTTTCTTGTAGTGAGGGGCCCAAAACTGAACACAGTATTCAAGGTGTGGCCTCACCAGCACCAAGTACAGGGGCACGATCACTTCCCTACTCCTGCTGGCCGCACTATTTCTGATACAAGCCAGGATACCACTGGCCTTCTTAGCCACCTGGGCACACTGCTGGCTCATATTCATTTGGCTGTCAACCAGTACCCCCAGGTCTTTTTCCACCAGGCAGCTTTCCAGCCACTCTTCCCCAAGCCTGTAGCGCTGCATGGGGTTGTTGTGACCCAAGTGCAGGACTCGGCACTTGGCCTTCTTGAACCTCATACAATTGGCCTCGGTGCATCGATCCAGCCTGTCCAGGTCCCTCTGCAGAGCTCTCCTCCCCTTGTAGCAGATCAACACTCCCACCCAGTTTGGTGATAAAGATATTAAACAAGACTGGCCATAGAATTGAGCCCTGGGGGACACCGCTTGTGAACAGCCGCCAACTGGATGTAGCTCCATTCATCATGACTCTCTGGGCTCAGCCATCCAGCCAGTTTTTAACCCAGCGAAGAGTACATCCATCTAGGCCATGAACTGCCAGCTTCTCCAGCAGAATGCTGTGGGAGACTGTGTCGAAGGCTTTGCTGAAGTCCAGGTGGACAACATCCACAGCCTTTCCCTCATCTACCAGGTGGGTCACCTGGTCGTAGAAGGAAACCAGGTTGGTTAGGCAAGACCTGCGTTTCATGAACCCATGCTGGCTGGGCCTGAGCCCCTGATTGTCCTCCATGTGCCTGGTGAGCCCACTCAAGATGAACCTCTCCATAATCTTCCCCGGTACTGAGGTCAGGCTGACTGGTCTGTAGTTCCCCAGATCCGGCCCTTCTTGAAGATAGGCGTCACATTTGCCAACCTCCAGTCATCTGGGACCTCCCCTGTTTTCCAGGACTGCTGAGAAATGATAGAGAGTGGCCTGGCAAGCTCCTCTGCCCGCTCCTTCAGCACTCTTGGGTGGATCCCATCCGGCCCCATAGACTTGTGGATGTCCAGGTGGCATAGCAGGTCAAAGACTGCTTCCTCTTGAATTATGGGGGGTTTATTCCACTCACTGTCCCCATCTTCCAGCTCGGGAGGCTGGGTACCGTGGGGATAACTCATTGGGCCATTAAAGACGGAGGCAAAGAAGGCGTTAAGT
This sequence comes from Gorsachius magnificus, assembly GCA_034008185.1. Lineage (NCBI taxonomy): Eukaryota > Metazoa > Chordata > Aves > Pelecaniformes > Ardeidae > Gorsachius > Gorsachius magnificus. The sequence continues at coordinate 41,620,216 of CM067081.1, forward strand.
ATCTCAGCCTTCTCCTCATCTTTAGTGGCAGTGTTCCCCCTTGCATCCGCATCCACTAGTGGATGGAGGTTCTCCCTGGCTCTCTTTTTGCTGTTAATGTATTTATAAAAACTTTTCTTATTATCCCTTACAACAGTGGCCAGGTTAAGTTCCAGCTGGGCTTTTGCCTTTCTAATTTCCTCTCTGCATGACCTGACAAGATCCCTGTACTCTTCTTGGGTTGCCTGCCCCTTCTTCCAGAGCTGGCAAGCTCTCCTTTTTTCCCTTAGTTGCAGTAGTAGACCTCTGTCCAGCCAGGCCGGTCGTCTTCCCCGACGATTTGTCTTACGGCACTTGGGGATGGCCTGCTCCTGTGCCTTTAATACTTCTTCCTTGAAAAATACCCAGCCTTCCTGGACCCCCTTGTCCTTCAGGACTATCTCCCAAGGGACTCTCCCAACCAGCGTTCTGAGCAGGTCAAAGTCTGCCCTCCGGAAATCCATGGTGGCGGTGTTGCTGACCCCCTTCCTTACCTCACCAAAAATCGAAAACTCTACCATTTCATGATCACTAAGGCCAAGACGACCTCCGACCACCACCTCTCCCACCAGTCCTTCTCTGTTAGTGAACAGGAGGTCAAGCAGGACACCTCCCCTGGTAGGCTCACTTACCAGCAGTGTCAGGAAGTTATCTTCCACACACTGCAGGGACCTTCTGGACTGTTTCCTTTCTGCTGTGTTGTATTTCCAGCAGATGTCTGGGAAGTTGAAGTCCCCCACAAGAGCAAGAGCTCATGACTGAGAGACTTCTGCCAGCCGCTTGTAGAATACTTTGTCAACATACTCATTCTGGTCGGATATCTTTCTGTTGGCCTCCCCCCTCATCCTTACCCATAAGCACTCGGCCTCACCACAAGCGTCAAGCTCTGTAAAATCAAAACACTCCCTAACATGCAGAGCCACCCCACCACCTCTCCTTGCCTGTCCCTTCTGAAGAGTTTGTAGACATCCATTGCAGCACTCCAGTCATGGGAGGCATCACACCACGTTTCTGTGATGGCGACTACATCATAGCCATCCTGCTGCGCAATGGCTTCCAGCTCCTCCCGTTTGTTGCCCATGCTGCGTGCATTAGTGTAGATGCACTTGAGCTGGGCTATCTGTTTCACCCCCAGCAATGGGGTGACACCCTCAGGCTCCTCTCTAGTGAGCCTGGTTATATCCCCTCCCCCCTTCAGGCCTAGTTTAAAGCCCTCTCAACAAGCCCTGCCAGGTCATGAGCGAGCATCCTTTTCCCCCTCTGAGAGAGCTGGGCACCATCTGTTGTCAACAGGCCTGGTGCCATGTAAACCTCCCCACGATCAAAGAACTCCAAGCCCCTCCGATGGCACCAACCTTTGAGCCATGGGTTAACCAGTCTAGTTTTCCTGTTCCTTTCCGTGTTCCTCCCTGACACTAATGGGATCAAGGAGAACACTTCCTGCGCTCCTGATCCTTCAACCATTTTTCCTAGTGCCCTGAAGCCCCTTCTGATTGATTTGGGGCTTCTCTCTGGCATCCCATTGTTGCCTGCCTGTACAATCAATAGCAGATAGTAATCAGAGGTCCGTACCAGACCAGGGAGTCTCTTTGCAACGTCCCTGACCCGGGCTCCAGGGAGGCAGCAGACTTCCCTGTGGGATGGGAATCTAAAAGAACACGTGGCAAGCAGCTCCTGAGATTCACCTTACATAATAAACACATTTCTTCATTCATGTTTCTACTTCTTCAGAAAATTTTCATTACCAGAGGAATGGAATATTGATACATTAAAACGAGAGTATTTCACCAGGCCCAGGATTTCCCTCAAAATCTAATTTTTCTTAAAAATAAATGCAATAGTTAAGTAAAAGAAATGATTGGGGAAATGGCTCTTTGACCACTAGGCTTTTGTAAGGTCATTTTTATGTATGCAGCCTAGTACATCCTTTCCCATGATTGCTGCATGACTGCCCTGTAATCATTTTGCTGTTTTCAGACCATCTCATCCTGTGAAAGATGACATGCAGCTTCTTTCATCAGGAGTCTGCAGACCCAATTTAATGAAGGTGAAAGTACGTGTGTTGCAGTTGGGCAAGCTTTTCAATATTGCTGCCTAGAAGACAGAAAAACCTGAAGATCCTCCGTCGGTGTTTCAAAAGAATAGTCACAGCAACAAGAAAATCAACATTTTGTACATTTTTCCTTTGTTTCTTCTAATCAATTCAGGAAATCTTTGCCAAATATTTCCACAGTGTGCCATAGAAATGTCACTTGAGGGTGAAAAAGAGTGTCACTTTATAAGTAAATGTCATTTTGCAAGTAAATACCATTGAGTAGGGAGAGAAAAATGACTCTAAGTAAAGAAGCTCAATGGCTAAATGGCTGATGTTACAAAGAAGAAGCAGAGCATGTAATGAAGATTCCAGCTAATTTGTACCCCATCTGTCTGATGGCTTGATAGTAGTAGATGGTAAAGGAAATGATAGTCACGATTTTCCAAATCATCTCAACACTGGAGTTCTACCATTCAACAAACATCTGCAGCAATCAATAGTGTTTCCACCTGAGCCAAGCATGGAAACTGAAATGCCTCCCCTTTTTGATTTCTTCTTTTCCTTTCATTAAGACTCAGGTTTTGTGGACTTCTCAAGTAATCTCTGCCTCTGTTTTCCTAGCTTTGTCTTTCCTTTTGCTCCCTTCACCTCTGGATCTTCTTTGCACTCACTTATCTACCCTAAGCACTGAGGTCCAGCTGATACTATTATCCAGCTGCATAACCTTTGAACATTTCAACATATCTACTCATCTTCATAATTCCTATCTCTACTGCAGAATCCTGACTACTTCTCCACCTGCTTTCTGTATGTACTCTCAAAGAAGTTGTCGTGGTTTAACCCGGCTGGCAACTAAGCACTAAGAAGGTAGAAATGTATTTACCCTTACCAGCAAATTAATCAAAAAGCTTGCTAAGGCTTGGCAAATAGAATTCATATCTTGTGCATTTAGTAGACACTGAAGATCTTTGAGGCTTTGCATCTCATTCTTTATTATTTTAAGACTGTCTGCACAAAAGCTACTTGCCAAATCATCTACAGAATCTATGCTCAATGAAATTATTGACAATAAGAATGAGTGTTGATATTTTATTTAGTTTTTAATATAGAAATAACTAATAACATGACCTTAAATAGATTGCATACATTTGTAAAGGGCATAAAAGAGATATTTCTTTTTATCTCAATATATGTTATCTTAATGTCCTTTTCCCCCATCTCCTTCTATTTCCTTTAAGTACTATCTCATTCTTCTACTCTTTAAAAACTTCTATCTATTGTTGCAGATTTTAGGAACAAGTATTTGTAAGTTCTCAAGGTAGAACTAGTGTCAGTATTATCCAGAAGAAAGGAATAAGTCTGGAAAGGTGCTAGCAATACACACAGAAATAATATCATATTTAAGGCAAATTTAGTCTGCAACTATACTAAGGAAAAAATATGTCTCTGCAGTGCTTGAAGAGATGAAAAAATGTGGAAGTTCTACCACTAGCTTTTCCCTAAGAATTTCCATCCTTTGCATAGCCATTTTCACACAAATAGCAAAATCGATACATCTTGTGATTTTGTGTTCTGACATCCAGCCATCCAATCAGTTCTATACATTTGTTTATTCTTTATATCTCCACTTAAACATTTTTTGCCTTAAATTTTCACCTCATCTCTGTATTGTTTACAGTCCTGGAGTGACATTTTCTCATACCTTGGGAGTGCTGCAATTCAAGATCCTCCTTTTCCTCAAACCAGGCATGTTTATGGCAGAGAAAACTTCTAATTTCTCACAGAAATAAATAATTTTTTTAAAAGATCTTTTTGTTCTGTCCTGGTTTCAGCTGGGATAGAGTTAATTTTCTTCCTAGTAGCTGGTATAGTGCTGTGTTTTGGATTTAGTATGAGAAGAATGTTGATAACACACTGATGATTTACTTGCTGCTAAGTAGTGCTTACACTAAGTCAAGGACTTTTCAGCTTCCCGTGCTCTGCCAGGTGCACAGGAAGCTGGGAGGGGGCACAGCCAGGACAGCTGGCCCAAACTGACCACAGGGGTATTCCATGCCATATAATGCCGTACTCAGTATACAAACTGGGTGGAAGTTGTCTGAAAGGCAGTGATCTCTGCTTGGTGATGGGCTGGGCATTGGTCAGCAAATGGTGAGCAATTGCGTTTTGCATCACTTGGTTTGTATATTCTTTTATTATTAATATTTCTATTACTATTACTTATTTTTATTTTCCTCTGCTGTTTTATTAAACTGTCTTTATCTCAACCGATAGGTTTTACTTTTTTTTCCAATTCTCTCCTCCAACCCACCAGGGCAGGGGGGCAGAGTGAGCAAGTGGCTGCGTGGTGCTTAGTTGCCAGCTGAGGTTAAACCGTGACATGTTCCAAACTCTTTTTTCTCCTTTTATAAATGTCAACAGCAGAAGATAGAAGCAGTGCCCCTGCTTTCTGCCGCAGTTTTCATTAGCTCTTCTTGCTTGAGTGTCAAGCAGGCAGCTTACAGGGTCTGGCTTTTTTTCTCCATGCCCTCTTTGCAGGTTATATTAATGGTATACTCACTTAGGAAATTTTGCTTTCTATAAATTTTATTTCCAGAGCCTGCCATTTGGCTTACCTTAAACAGCACGCACATGATAAAATGTCTGTTTGCACAAGAGGAAACCATATAATTGGCAAATGAGAAGCAGAGGCCAGGAAAACTGTAGGTTTCTACATAAACTGTGCCAAAACAAAACATACTCAGTATTTAGTGCTGCTAGTGACATTCCCAAATTACACATCTGCTCTTTTGATTTACATTCTAGAGGACCAGGCAGCAGATGGAAAAGACAGTGAGACATGCAGAAGACTATTCTCCCTTATAAATCTATGTAGGATCCACTAAAAATCCTGATTGCTGATAATCACACAGAATAGCATTGTTTGTAAGTAAAACAATGAATGAAATAAATAAATACGTTCCTGCTTAGGCACTTAGCAATGCCAGTATATTTCTGGTACAAATGATAGGTAATTTGAAGACCAAAGCAGTCCATCTGTAAGTTCTCTTACTTCTCTCTGCTACAAGAGGATTTTTACTTTATTCTGACAATTCTGTAAACTTATGTGTTAAGCCATCTAGGGAGCTAAGATGGAACATCAAAAAAAAAGAAGTATGATTTATTAAGTGCATTTAGAAACTACTTTTAAACAATTTACCGTATTTCAGATAGTTTTTTATTTAGATTAATCCAGATCCTAATTTGTGTATTATTTCAGTCTTTATCCATAATACACAACAGTGTGATCCTCTAACTCTTACAATGATAATGGGAATCTTGGTTATCTGCCTTCAGTATGACTTGAATACTTCTGCTAGCGCTGCAGGCAAACAGCTTGGCCCCTAAGGAATAATGCACTTCCTCTTCACTTTGGATAGAGACTTCTAACGAAGAAATAATTTCATTCTGTTTTCAGGAACGATTTCATCTTGGTTTCATTACAAGCTCCAAAGTGTTGATTATATTTTGAATAGTTATTAACTTTAGTTAGCATTTTTCAGACTTGGACTTTTAACTCCACTATCACCCTTGATTTAAGGAATGTTTTATTTAAGAGTTTAATTTTTTAATTACATTTGAATGCATAATATGCAAGCAATATCCGTATTAAGAAAACTTCAAATATAGAGCAGAGGATAACTTATTTAAAGCTTACTGTACTTTGAATTGTAAAATCGGAAATTACACTGTAAAATATTTTAACAGTTTGGCATTGTTTGCCTTAAAGCTTCCCTTTGCTGTTAGCAGATGGTATTAAACCTAAATAGATATCAGGGAAATAGAATGTATCTTTAGAAAAGGAGTAGTTAGTGTATGTACTGAGCATGTACAAGCGAGAAATATGAGTGTATCAGCAAAGCCTGGGGAGGAAACTTGACCTTAACTCTTTTATGTTATAGTTTAGGTCCTCAAAGCACAAGAAGAAATTAGTTTTACTGCCACACTGTGTAACCTTTGTTTACTGCCAAATTGGGAACATCATCCGATATCAATTCAAATTACAGAATGCTAACATGCAACACAGAAAACTATTCTTGTTTACAACTTCAGCCCTAAGCTCACATACCATCTGAAATATGTGTCACTATGTCAGTTTAACATTGAAATTTACCCATATTGGCTTTGTTTGCCTGGACAGGTTAAAAAGTTTATTGAAGAATAATAGCATATAAAATGAAAAGGATGAAAAACCACCATGGACTAAAAGACCATAATGATGCCTTCTGACAGGAAAAAAACAATATATCAACACTGTCAGAAAAAAAATTTAGTATCATATTTATAATTAAGAATTTCTTAAGACTATCAGAAAACCAAAATTTAATATGCAAAATTTACCTGAACTATCATTATAATTGTTAACAGAATTTTAAAAGCTAAAAATTTGGCTCTTTGATCTAGAAAATTAATCTTATTAAAGAGTTTTGTTAGAGTTTTTCAGTTCTTCTGGTTTCTGCTCAGGCCAGAAATAACACCTCTAGAAAAAAAAAATATATATTTTTTTCTCCTTAATTTTCTATTTTTTTCATAGCTTTCAAAGGACTTGCAGACACTTCTTTCTGTGCATAACTTTTGATACCCTTTATAAGTGGGGAAGTGTCAACATATGGTATTTGTCATCCAAGTTTTCTTTTGACTCTGTTGTAGAGTAGAACTTGCATTTAGTAAACAGTGCTACCATGCTGCAATAAACTCCATAACTCTTATTGAAACTTTGCCTCTCAGATGCACAACACAGCTGGAAAGCTCATTTGACACGCTATTCTTATATAGGATGTTCATATGGTTCATAAGGTTGTCTCTTTTGTTAATGTATTGAATATGTGAGGCTCCATTAAAAAAACCCAAACTAATAATAAAGTAGCAGTGCAAAACTACTGATGGAAAGAAGCCAAGTCAGCACCTAAAGTGAAGCTAATTGGCCCAGATAGAGTGGTTTAGATGAGATGATTGATCAAGTTGTGTAAAAGTCTTAGAATATTGCAGAACTCACGTTGACCTTTGGACATATCTGATCACAATGATCATTCATTAGTACAGAATTTCAAGTGACTAACCACTACATATTTCCTTCAACAACTGCTTTATGTTGTTAATGGAATTGATACTTCAGCAACAGATCTGTAACTAACTGTGGAAATATTCCTTGGTAAGCAAATAGTTTAGCTGTTCCAATAAAACTTCCAAATTGTCTCACAAATTAACTTTATAGAGCTGTGATTTCTGTGTGTGTGCATGTACATGTGCACATGTGCGTGCACATGTGCTTCTGTGCACATCTAAAGGACTGGAATAAATTCCTGTAATGAATATGTAGTTTTCTAAAGAGGGATGCAAGGTTAGAGATTGTCGTGGTTTAACCCAGGCTGGCAACTAAGCACCACACAGCTGCTCGCTCACTCCCCCCACAATGGTACAGGGGAGAGAATCAGAAGAGTAAAAGTGAGAAAACTCGTGAGTTGAGATAAAGACAGTTTAAGAGGGAAAGCAAAAGCCACGCACACAAGCAAAGCAAAGCAAGGAATTCATTCACCACTTCCCATGGGCAGGCAGGTGTTCAGCCACCTCCAGGAAAGCAGGGCTCCATCACGCGTAACGATTACTTGGGAAGACAGACACCATCACTCCGAATGTCCCCCTCCTTCCTTCTTCTTTCCCCATCTTACATACTGAGCAGGACATCATATGGTATGGAATAGCCCTTTGTCCAGTTGGGGTCAGCTGTCCCGGCTGTGTCCCCTCCCAGCTTCTTGCGCACCTGGCAGACCTGAGAGCTGAGAAGTCCTTGGCCAGTCTAAGCACTACCCAGCAACAACTAAAAACATCAGTGTGTTATCAACATTCTTCTAGTACTAAATCCAAAACACAGCACCACACCAGCTACTAGGAAGAAAAATAACTCTGTTCTACCTGAAACCAGGACAGAGATGGAGTTTAATCAGACTGTTATGTGTTTGGTTTTTTTTCCACAAGGAGTTCTGTTGCTAACCTAGTCATTCTCTAAATAGAATATTTAAGTCACTTTACCCCTACAGTGTACGTAGATAATGATAAAATAATGCTAAATAAGTTTGTAGGTGCAAATATATTTGCAGCAGATAAGCCAGCCTTTAAAAGAACCCCCACCACACAAATAATTGAAAAAGAGGTTATTTATAAGATTTCAGGTGTGATTGTGGCTTAACCCTGGTAGGCAGCTGAGCCTCAAACAGCTGCTCACTACCCAGTTGCCTACAGTGGTATGAGAAAGAGAATTGTAGGGGCAAAAGCAAAAAACCTCATTGGTCAAGGTAAACACGGTTTAATAAGTGAAGCAAAACTATGCATACAAGCAAAGCAAAAGAAGGAATTCATTCACTACCTCCCAGGGGCAGGCAAGTGTTCAGCCATCTCCAGGAAAACAGGGCTCCATCATGCATGATGGTAACTTGGGAAGACAAACACCATCACCCTGAACATCCTTCTCCTCCTTCCCCCAGCTTTATATGCTGAGCATGACGTCATATGGTATGGGATATCACTTGAGGTGAGCTGTCCCAGTTGAGCTCCCTCCCAGCTTTTTCCCCACTCCCAGCCTACTCACTGGTGGGGCAGTGTGAGAATTAGAAAAGGCCTTGATGCTCAGTAAGCACTGCTCAGCAATAGCTAGAATATCTGTATGTTTATCAACCCTGTTTTCATCCCAGATCCAAAACATAGTCCCATACAAGCTACTATGAAAAAAAATTATCTCCACCCTAGACAAATCCAGTATGGGAGGTAAGGTTAGTTTTATGCACATATTTGTACTTCATTAGTTTCTAAATGGATTTGTTCAGTAAAACCTCAGTATAAATCTCAAACACTAGAAATTGAGTTGGGTGGCTTCTCAGAAGAGAAACAGTAGTTTCTCATCTCAGCATTTTTTATTCTGTTAACAGAAAAAAAAAATAGACAAAAAAGTAAAAGATAATCACTATATCATGTGATATAGTCATATCAGAAGTCGGCAACAGTTGAGAACCAAGGACTACATCCTTCCCCTTAATCATTATGAAATAATTATCTAACTTCCTTCCTCTAGTGGACAGAAGAAAACAAGAACTCAGGGGGTTGATTCATGCTGTCATCAGAGAAGTGTCATGGGGGAGGAATTATCTGGCCTGAGTTAAGCTCTCTTCATAATCAGTGGGGGAAAAAAAGAAACATCCATAAAACAATTTATCATTGTACCTTAAGATAAATACTTAAGATAGCTTAAGTAACTTATGCCCTAACTTAGGTAACTTATGCTCTGACAGCTATTATACCTCTGTGTTGTTTATAAATGCAGCTAAAACAGTGAGCTAAAACTTAGATTAGACATCTCACAGGGATATGTGGAAGGAATAAATACGATCCTAATTGTTTTTATTTCCATGAGCAACATACTATGAACACACATATAAAAAAAATTAACAGTTAAAATATAATTCTCCACAACATCTATGTCTTTGCTTTTTTTCTCTACTTCATATTACTATAATCCAAATAAATCTATGTTCAGGCAGGGTATGTTTTCTTTGTATATTAGCCTGGATGAAGATCACCTATATCCGAGTTCTTGTAGTGTCTTATCCTGGGGAGTGATCTTCATTTCTAAGTGATACCTATGTTTATGTTACTTCAGTCCTTGCTATTATTACTCCAACCTCAGTGAGACTACAGGTCATATCCCACTGCTTTCTGTACTGTAATGCTTCATTTCTTTCTCAATACTGCAGCAATAGCTACAAAGCACATCTGTCTTCAGAAGACAGGTGGAAAAGCTTATTCACAACTATCAGTCTTCTCTTCACCAGAGATCAACGTGCAGTGGTAAGTATATTCTCATAGTGATCTACTATTTGGCAAAGTACACCCTGCCACTGGAAAGCTCTCCTCTGTGTTCCAGACACACCGGAAATGCCCTTTGCTTTATGCCACCTAGTCAAGTTGGAATGCTCAGTCAACATGAAGGAATCTACAATTATCACTGAAAAAACAACTGCTTAAATAGTGACATTTATTTTATTGCAAGGAACATTCCCATTCTAATTCTGCCATGCTGCTTTGTGAGCATGTAGTCATTTAAAAGATTCTCTTTTAGAGGTTTCACTTGTCTTTAGTTACAGTATCTAGCCCCTTTGTAAATGAAGACATTTATACTTTTGTTACTTATTTCACTAATGCCAGATAAAAGATTTGCTATTCATGTGTTTGTAGAGAGCTTGTCATTTTCTATTATGATATAACATGACATATTGCCTCTGTGGTACGTTTTGATAATGTCAAATAAATATACAGAGCACTGGAATTCTTAGACTTTTTTCCTTCTCTCAACCTAAAGGCTGGGAACCATTCAAACATGCAAATTATTTATGAGAAAAGATATCAAATAGGGTTTAGCTGACATCTACAAACAATCAGATAAAACTACAAAAGATAAATTTCTTCAATGTGCAGCATAGGGCTTACCTGTTGGTTACAGTGTTTGCATGGTGATATTGTATTATCTTGTCATCTTGATCATCAAAAGCGAGGCTGTGCATTCAAAGGAAAGCAATCAGAAGAAAATAGTTTTTTCAAATTAATTATTCACTAAAAGCAGTGTACTCAACAGAATCTTTTAGATTAGTATATCTGTAATGAGAATAAACTACCTTTGAACTAAACCAAAACATGCATAATAGTACAAAGACTCTTTAGCAAAACTTAATTGAGGATATACTTGTCACATAACATATGTTTTTGACATTAAGGTTATGAATAAAACCTTCCTGTGATTAATCTAAAAGTTTAAGCTAAAGAAGTCCCAACATAATTGCTGATTCTCATGATCTTCTTACAAAATCTTAAGGGAGAATACGATTTCCACAAATGTATTCTCCTTAGATTACTAAGTATTTCTTCTGGGAAAAAGTTTAGAACATTAGTGAATAATAACAATGGATAATTTCATTACATTTAACGAGACATAAATGTTTGTTTCTGTATCACAAACGTTAATTGCCACAATATATGAGATGCAGTGATTTAGAACTATTTTTTGTCTCACGTGGTTTAACACTTATTCAACCTGGCAAAAAAAGTATTGTGAATCATTAGACTGATTTATCTCTTTTATTTTTTTTAAAAAATTCACAGGTATACAGGAAAAACAAACATGTTTTATCAGGATAAAATCATTGAATGTCTCATAGTTTTCTTATTAAATTAAGTTAATAAAATGTATGACATTAAGTTTAACATTTTGCATAATTTAATAAAATGTAAATATTCAGAGGCATAGGGAAAGAGATGGAAAATATAATGCCTTCAAGTTGCAAGAATGAGAAATGCAGGTGTAATACTTGTGTTACTAGGAAAAATGCTTTCTACTACCTGATTGTATTTCCTACTTTTTTCTAGTTAGTAGAACAAAAAAAAAAAAATGTATTTGAAAACAATCTTTTGAAGCAAATCATGTCAGACTGCATCATCAACATTTGTTTCTGTATTGTTTTATAGTAAAAGGTAACCTTCTATAAACCATTTGATAACTGATACATAGGATTAGTTAATTTTCTTTAATGTGTCAGCATTTTCTTATTACCATTTCATTCAGATTGAGCAAATGTCTACCTAGTAGGACAAGACAGCAATACCAAAACCACTTACTATAACAATGGTCAATCCTTTTTAAAATTTATTACCTAGCAGTAGCAGGTCCTACATGCTATTTAAAAGATGAATTCCTTTTCATAAGTTTAAAAGGCATTGTCAGCACAAATACATTTCCAATCTGTTAAAGACTGGGTTGACTTAGTCTAGTTTTGACGTTTCTTTTAAGGCTGAATAATATGTATTCACCAGAGTAAGAAAATACCAGAGTTGTGAAGGTATTAGTAGGATTTACAGGAAAAGCAGACTTTCACTTCCTTGAAAGTCTAGATACTTTGGAAGGTTGCCTTACAAACTTTTGGTTAGAATTCTCCCTTGGGATGTGAAAGAAGAAAGACCTCACTGTACCTAAATCATTGGTCTGTCTAGAACAATATACTGTCTTTAACAGTGAAAATGTCTCAGGCAGTTGTTGTTGCTGTTGTTATTGGAGGTAGACATTGTTCTAGAATAAACTTGGTTCCTCTCTTTATCTCCAGTTTTGAGAAGGTATTCCTCCATGTAGGCATTACAGTTCCCAGAAGACTTTTCACTGAAAAATATGAGGTTAAAAAATGCTAAATCAACTCTTTTCTTATTGACATACACATTAAAATACTGAAAATCTTCACTGTTCAGGTGCTCTAGCATTAAGACAGATACACCAGTGAGAGACAAAAAAATAATTTGGTATTATAGATTCTGCAGGAGTCTGCTGGAGCTCCAGGCAATAAATGTTCCTGTATGAGCATGAGTGCCAAAATGATGACCCTATTTTGTTTAATTCTATCTAGGTGCCAAATCCTTTTCCTTTACTCACTTAAATTGTTTTCTAAATCATGAAATTCAGCACACTGGTCTGTATTGTAACCTTAAGTTTCAGGAAATTTGTAAGCTTAAATTTAATGATAACCCCTCTCAGTTACTTTGGGACTACACTCTCATCAGTGAGGTGACTACTTCTTCCTGCACTGATGTCATTCTCACCTCTCGGTTTGTCTTCACAGAGCATCCCTCCTTCTTTTGCTTCTACTTGAAAATAAGTTTCAGTCTCTATTCTATTGACTATTTCAGTGTATTATATTAAGTATTAATGATTTCACTTATCAAAGCATTTGGGATAATATTCTAGATGCCTGAATTTCTAAAATACATGTTTTGTGTTATTTTTAGAGAAGGTGATATTTAAAGATGCTTACCAAATTCAGACTCTTACTGTGTTGGAACTATAGATACAGTTATGAGAAATATCTCAGTGAGGAGAACTTTTACAAAGACAAAGTATGTAAAGTATAGTGAAACAATATTATCTCAGTTTGCAGTTAGAGAAAGAAAGCATAATATTAAATTTTTAAGCAGTGTCTACCACGAACTGAATCCAATGATCTTAAAGATCAGACCACTTTGATGGTATGACTATACTTCTCTTGGCAAGAAATTTGTGTATAACAGAATTAGGGATTCATTTTTTGAAGGCCATTTGCAGCTATGATAAAAAAACTTGGTTTTTTCCCCATTCATCTCATACCTGCACTGAACATATTGCTACCATCCAATACCAAAAGCAGGGTTCAGTTACTGTAATAAAATCTATTTGTAAATACTAGTCATTGTTCAAAGCTATTCCTTTTTCTTTTCAATCTTACAAAAATTTTAATTCAGCTTTTTTAAGACATACAAAATGAAACATCTGTCAGGAAAAGGACTCCAGAGATATCATGTCTCTGAATGCCATACTACAAAACAACAAATCTTCATGTATAAAACTGTATCTCAAGTAAGTCATTAATTTGGCCTTCAGATATGTCTCCTGAATAGCAAAACATCTGTACAACTTGTAGCAAATGTAAAGAAAAAATCAGTAGACACTTGTTTCCTAAAAGACAATTGCCGTTCTTTATGTCAATGCTCATTAATTTGCAGACTTCTACTTTCTTCAGTCAACATGGCTCAATAAAGATTTTAAAGATTCTGTAGTCTTTTATCTTGCCACTTTTCAGGAAGATTATAAAACTGTTCTAAAGCATCAGAGTAAGGACTTTAATTTATTTTTTTTTTACAATAGTATGTTGCAGTTAATGATATTGAATTAGGTATATGGGCCGCGATACTTATATTGCAGGAGGACAGTTTGTATACGGCTATAGACCTGTGTAAGGAACACAACAGGTCCAGTCATTTTTTTTTAGATAACAACAGTTCAGTCTCGCTTCCCTTCATATCCATCTATACCTCCTTGTACTATTATGTGTGGTAGACTGAAAACAGCAACTAGTGATGACATTGTCTACACTGTCTAAGATTTCATGCACATCAAAAACATTTTAGAATTGCATATATGTCACTGCCCTTTTAAATCAGTGACTTATAGGTAGATTAGACTATCATAATTTATTTGTTTCAAAATATTATCAAATAACCCATATTATATTACAATTTACTGTGCCTTTGGTAATAGCACCTGCTGCTCCTCACTTCACTATTTACACTATTCTTTACTGTTGTCTTCTTATTCCATATTTCCAATTTCTTTGTATACCTGCTGGTTTTGTATACAATAACACTACTTTAAAAATAAAGAAATTAAGTGTACTATGGACTGTGGGCATTTGACTTCATTGTCTTCTATTGTTTCAATACTTTACCACTGTTTCCTTAGTCACTGGCTAAAATTCAATCTAGATTAGGCAAAAACTATTCCATATTGGGCTGTTAACATAGTGGTTTAGGAAAGCAATCATTTACTAAATCCTCAGTCTTTCAATTTTGTCTCCATTCTACAGCATGCCTCAGAGATTTCCCAATTAATACCAGGGAGGTTGAAACAGGTTGAAATGAAATCATCCATAAGCACAATCTTGTTAACCTAACTTGCCCTCCTTATCTCTTCATACATGTTTTCATTTCCATTTCTTTTTCCTGTCCTTGGAGGTTCATTGTACGGTGTACCTGTCTTATTATGGCTTTAATACTCCTATGTATAAGCTTATTTCCTGAAGATGTAAATTAATTTCTTAATGTGCTTCATTTTTACTGAATTGTAAGGGTACAATAAAACCTGAACAAAAATAATCTTTCCTGGGAAACGTATAGAATCATAGAACTGTTAGGTTGAAAAAGACCTTTAAGATCATCAAGTCCAACAGTTAACCTAACCCTGCCATCCCATCACTAAACTGTCTCTAAGCACCTCATCTACTGGTCTTTTAAATACCTCCAAGGATGGGGACTCGACCAATTACCTCGGCAGACTGTTCCAACGCTTCACAACCATTCCCGTGAAGAGTTTTTTCCTCATGTCCAATCTAAACCACCCCAGGACCAACTTGAGGCTATTTCCCCTCATCCTATTGCTTGTTACTTGGGAGAAGAGATCGACACCCACCTCACTACACCCTACTTTCAGGCAGTTGTAGAGGTCAATAAGTTACCCCCTTCAGCCTCCTCTCCTGCAGGCTAAACAACTCTAGTTCCCTCAGCTGCTTCTTGTAAGACTTGTGCTCCAGACCCCTCACCAGCAATTCCATGCTCCAGCAACTCAACATCTTTCCTGTAGTGAGGGGCCCAAAACTCAACACAGTATTTGAGGTGCAGCTTCACCAGTGCCGAGTACAGGGGCACGCTCACTCCCCTATTCCTGCTGACCACACTATTCCTGATACAAGCCAGGATGCTGTTGGCCTTCTTGGCCACCTGGGCACACTGCTGACTCAGATTCAGTCGGCTGTCAACCAGTACCCCCTGGTCCTTTTCTGCTGGGCAGCCTTTAAACCACTCTTCCCCAAGCCTGTAGCGTTGCATGGGGTTGTGACCCAAACTTCCTGCCATAAAAGAACATTCTAAAGTGTATTAGGTGATTATATGAGATATAAATGTTTTCCCTAAACAATATTGCCTCTAGAATGGATCTAAGAAATCATGTTGCTCTAACTTTTCCGGGAAAATATTTAGCTTTTAGATTAGATTCAAATACATGGCATTATTCCTTTGAGACACTGATATTTGGTTGCCATTGTGCTGATTCTTCATGCTATCACTCACGGTTCAGAATGTATGTCTTACAGTTAATCATGACTTTTGTTTTAGGGAAGAGGAGACAATTTCTCATGAGAATAATCTTCAACCTGTGAAGTGAGCAGAGGTCTAAACCCACAAAAGCTCACAAATACAGATCTCTTGAACACTCAAAACAAAAAGGAGTTTCATGTGTGTATTTCTATTTTACAGATGAGTTGTTGTGGGGTTTTTTTGTCTGTGTGTGGATAATAATACTTGCAAACAGAAAAGCCAGTGCTACAAAAATTTTTAGTTAAAAAGTAGTATTTTGATAAAAATTGGTAGCCAGTTTTGACCTCCACCATGATACGATGCAAGACAGATACACAAAAAGCTGATTCAGTTCAAATATTCTTACACCATTCCACCTGAAAACTATAGCAATTTCTATATCTTTGATTAGTACCTAAGCACTCATTTCCTTTTCCTTTCCAGCTCTGAGAACAGAGTTCAGTTTCCTATGAGAATGCCAGCTTGTAACCTTTCCAGATACAGCAAATGAAGCACAGCTCAACATGGATTAAAGAAAGTAAGAACAGACTATGGAGAAAAGAGACTATGCCTATAATCCTCCAGCTATGTTATTGTATTCTGACCTCTCTCTATTTTCATGAGCTTTAAAATGGTAAAGAAAAAGGGCCAAATCCTGCCTATATACCTTTCTTAATGCTTCACAGGGGCAGAACTCAGGCCCAAATTTCTTACAGGAGAATCTATTTGCATTTAATGCAGGACATCGCCTTTTGTCCTCAGTTCTTATTTCTCAAATTAATCAAAATCAGCTTCTAAAAAATGTCTTACCTTATCTTCTATCTTTTTACATGAATGTCCTGACTCTGGTACTTTGCCCCTATCTAATTTTATTATTTTCATAGAATCATAGAATCATAGAATGTTTTGGGTTGGAAGGGACCCCTAGAGGTCATCTAGTCCAACCCCCCTGCAGTCAGCGGGGACACTGCTAACTAGATCAGGTTGCTCAGAGCCCCATCCAACCTGGCCTTGAATGTTTCCAGGGATGGGGCCTCCACCACCTCTCTGGGCAACCCGTTCCAGTGTTTCACCATCCTCGTTATAAAGAATTTCCTCCTTATATCCAGTCTAAACCTACCCTGCTTCAGTTTAAAACCATTACCCCTTGTCCTGGCACAGCTGGCCCTACTAAAAAGATTTTCCCCATCTTTCCTATAGGCCCCCTTTAGGTACTGAAAGGCTGTAATCAGGTCTCCCCACAGCCTTCTCTTCTCCAGGCTGAACAAGCCCACCTCTCGCAGCCTGTCCTCATAAGAGAGGTGCTCCAGCCCTCAGATAATTTTTGTAGCCCTCCTCTGGACCCGCTCCAACAGGTCCATGTCCTTCTTGTGCTGAGGGCTCCAGAGCTGGACGCAGTACTCTAGGTGAGGTCTCAGCAGAGCAGAGTAGAGGGGCAGAATCACCTCCCTCGACCTGCTGGCCATGCTTCTCCCCATGCAGCCCAGGGTACGGTTGGCCTTCTGGGCCGCCAGCGCACATTGCCGGCTCACGTCCAGCTTTTCATCCACCGGCACCCCCAAGTCCCTCTCGGCAGGCCTGCTCTCGATCCTTTCTTCCCCCAGCCTGTACTGATACTGGGGGTTACCCCGACCCAAGTGCATGACCTTGCACTTGGCCTTGTTGAACCTCATGAGGTTCACACAGGCCCACCTCTCCAGCGTGTCCAGGTCTCTCTGGATGACATCCCGTCCTTCTGGTGTGTCAACCGCACCACTCAGTTTGGTGTCATCCGCAAACTTGCTGAGGGTGCGTTCGATCTCGCTGTCAACTTTAATTGTCCATTTCTAACTTCTGTGCTTTCCTTTCATCTGTTCATTGACTTTCTAGACTTCTTTGCTTGTCCTTCTTGTTTTCTTTTCAGCTGTCTTCAAAGTCCCTGGTGCCACTGTCAATGTTTCCCTTTCTCAAATCCCAAGTGTCTAAATTTCCCTGCTAGTTACTTGTTAATTTTAATTAACAATGTTTTTAGCTGCTCTAGCACTGAAAAAATTGTTAAGCAGTCATGCTTAGGTGCAGAAGCATTTATATGATGTTGCCCTTTTGTTAACTTTAATATGCAACTAAAGTATTTTGTGTATTTAACAAACAAACAAAGAAAGCTCAAATAATTTTTAACAATATATGCTTTTAAAATGGACTAAAGTGAGACTTGTAAAAACATAATTTCCTTTCATATAATACCTGCTAAGCTCTTACAGCATCATTAATTGCTATATGAAAACAATAAGTGATAAGGCAATAGCTTGTACATTCTACAAAAGTAATGTTTATGTAATGTTCTATAATTACTTTTTAGGCATTTAATTTTATATATATATATATATATATATATAAAATTTTCTGCTGCAAACAAGTTTTCTTCCCAGCTAGAGAAGGCTACATAAGGAAGACTGAGAAGATTTCTGAGATCTCTGATACAGTAATTTCAAAGATTCATTTCTTCTGTCAGTAGACAGCACCAATTGTTGTAACAGAATTTTCATCTATTATACCAACTCAATTTCTCAGGCAATAGATAATTAGCTAGACTCTACTTCCGGATTATTATTTCTATCTTCCGAGGAATCTCATGCTATAATGGACAAAATGTCATGAATAATGAGGAATTATGTTAGTGAAAGCTACATCACTAAACCTAAAAGTGTATTTTCCCTGGTCTTTGAAGAAGAAGGAAAGAGCTTGTTATGCATTAGTGGTCTCAGTTCTGTTTCATCTCTTCCTTGAGAGAGAATGTTAACACTACCTAGAAAATTAAAAACTGAAGATAAGGCTATGTAAAGCTCATCTTATGTCTGGAGAAGAAACTGAAATAAAAGGCGTAACGCAATTTTAAAAATCCTCAGTATGCTCAGACAAAGTTTGTTATTTAATCATGCATGAAGATTATTTGCCTCTGAAATGGCATGTTATAAAATTATAATTGTATTGGGTGACTCACATTTATGCAATTACCTTAGGATATTGCATTATATTTCCAAGGATATATTTTTACTAAGTGCTACCTATTCAGTTTATTCACATTATCTCATAGATATAGATGAGGATCTTCTATTGTCTGTTTTATGTGAGATGCTTAAAGTACAGAAACAGGTGACTTCACCATGTGCTGCATGGTATCTATACTGCACAGCATCCTCTGAATCACTGCACGTTTTACACACAGAACAAAAAGGGTGGAATGCCCTCCCTCATTTTCTTCTGAACTAACAAACAACAGGAATATATTTGTGTTCAAAGAAGTTTCCACAGAAGTTGGTACCACTGAGCAAGCAGCAAATGAAGCCAAACCGATGGCAATTGTTAGGATTTGACTCTGTTGAGTTCTTGTTGCCATGTGACACGTGATTTTTACTTGGAACTGCTTGCAAGCTTGAACGCTTGGGGGGAAGCCAGTGCAAGAAAGAAATTTATTGCTGGAAATGTGTGCCATTGGAAACGCCTCTTGACTTTCACTGCATTCCTTGACAATTTTTGTTCATTTTGATGCAATTCAGCAATTGAGGAGCTATAGGTATTCTGTAAGGGAGTTTGTGTGTGAAATACAGATACTAGGATCCTGTCTAATAATGTAAGCCCTAGGTATATTTAGCACAGTTTCCATGTCCATAAGGGTTTCAAAGAAACTGAGAAAAATAACTTTCTGACTATATCTTAAGAACTGACCCACTTTGGCTAAGAGCCTTGCTATTCTCCCAGAAGCATATGTGCACCCAGAGGATGATTCATGGAGGGGTACATTCTTAAATTAAGTTAAATATGCCAAAGCTCTGGGTAGTTCATTGCTGGATAGTATCCCAGGATAATCCATACATGAACCTGGGCAATTTCAAGGTGAATATTGCCAGGACACTGCACCAACCAGCTGTTTCCTGTGGGCCAGGACACCAAAGGCAGAGGGACCAGAGGGACATGGGCCCGTGGTTGGGTCTGGCTCAGTGGGGCCCATGACTGGGCAGGAGACTGGCCCTGCTGCAGCATCACTGGGGAAAAGGCTAACGGCCCCAGGTGGCTGAAATACGGTCCTGGGCCATGGGCAGGTTGAGGGGAGCCCTGAGGGTGTGGGCAGGAGCAGTGAGGCCTGTGAATTCACTCAGGACCCCGACACTACTGCAGACCCAGGGCTATCTTGTCAAAATGAATAGGGTTTCAGTGTTCAGCTTAGCTAAGTAAACCCACACTCATGCATTGACAAAGTTACCTAGCTAAAGATGCAAACTAGCAAAATACGGGTGGTGTCAATGAAGTAGCAAGACACTTGATGATGGGCCAAGTGATGACGGAAAAATTCTGAAACTCAGCTGGCACAGTCATTCTTTTACACCCCAAACAGAAGTGTTGTCATTGCTCGCAAGTGCCAAAAAGACAGGTGGCCAAAAAAGTTATTTAGTACAACCCACAAGATACATGTAAATCATGAAGAGACCATGTATATGGAAATGTCTCAGAGTAAAGAAATTATAATGCCTAAGACTCACTCCAATATCTCTCCCTCAAGCTGCAAATGTGCAGGCGACTGCACATGCCTGCCTTTTCCCTTCTGTCTCTTCACACTTCTTCCTTACATATCCAACCCCCAAACACCTTTTAACATACTGTATCAAAATTAAGACCCTAAGCATGCGGTATACATGGTAGACCCCTGAAGTACTAACATACCCCAGAGTTTACTCCAAAATAGCAAAGTATTTAGTGATTATCTGAGATTTTCTTATCTCAAAACTTCCTGTGTTCACAAATGTTTGGATTTTTTTTTTTTTGTTTGGAATTATTGTCCCACTTATTGATGAACAAATAAAATTTTTGATTTAGTGGAGAGAAAAATTAAGAAGTACTCAGATTCCACAGCTGAGATAGATACTTAAAGTGTTTTGTAGTGTTTTGTAGTCTAATGTTTCTAACTTGAAACTTGTAATGCCTTCAGGCTTTGCATTCTTCTGTCTTCATCTCCTATAAAATGGAGAACATCCTTTGTTGAGTACTTTCTTTGCCAAGCAATGCTTTCAGATGGTGCTCACTAAAAGTATGCTGTCTGTTTTAGTGATTATATAGAATCATAGAATCATAGAATCATAGAATGTTTTGGGTTGGAAGGGACCCTTAGAGGTCATCTAGTCCAACCCCCCTGCAGTCAGCGGGGACATCGCTAACTAGATCAGGTTGCTCAGAGCCCCATCCAACCTGGCCTTGAATGTTCCCAGGGATGGGGCCTCCACCACCTCTCTGGGCAACCCGTTCCAGTGTTTCACCACCCTCGTTGTAAAGAATTTCCTCCTTATATCCAGTCTAAACCTACCCTGCTTCAGTTTAAAACCATTACCCCTTGTCCTGGCACAGCTGGCCCTACTAAAAAGATTTTCCCCATCTTTCCTATAGGCCCCCTTTAGGTACTGAAAGGCTGTAATCAGGTCTCCCCACAGCCTTCTCTTCTCCAGGCTGAACAAGCCCACCTCTCGCAGCCTGTCCTCATAAGAGAGGTGCTCCAGCCCTCGGATCATTTTTGTAGCCCTCCTCTGGACCCGCTCCAACAGGTCCATGTCCTTCTTGTGCTGAGGGCTCCAGAGCTGGACGCAGTACTCTAGGTGAGGTCTCAGCAGAGCAGAGTAGAGGGGCAGAATCACCTCCCTTGACCTGCTGGCCACGCTTCTCCTGATGCAGCCCAGAGTACGGTTGGCCTTCTGGGCTGCCAGTGCACATTGCCGGCTCATGTCCAGCTTTTCATCCACCAGCACGCCCAAGTCCCTCTCGGCAGGGCTGCTCTCGATCCTTTCTTCCCCCAGCCTGTACTGATACTGGGGGTTACCCCGACCCAGGTGCATGACTTTGCACTTGGCCTTCATAGAATCATAGAATCATAGAATCACCTCGGTTGGAAAAGACCTTTAAGATCATCGAGCCTGGTCCTGTGCCTTTAAGACTTCTTCCTTGAAAAACACCCAGCCTTCCTGGACCCCTTTGCCCTTCAGGACTCTCCCAACCAGTGTTCTGAGCAGGTCAAAGTCTGCCCTCCGGAAATCCATGGTGGCGGTATTGCTGACCCCCTTCCTTACCTCACCAAAGATCGAAAACTCTACCATTTCATGATCACTAAGGCCAAGACGATCTCTGACCACCACCTCTCCCACCAGTCCTTCTCTGTTAGTGAACAGGAGGTGAAGCAGGACACCTCCCCTGGTAGGCTCACTTACCAGCAGTGTCAGGAAGTTATCTTCCACACACTGCAGGGACCTTCTGGACTGTTTCCTTTCTGCTGTGTTGTATTTCCAGCAGATGTCTGGGAAGTTGAAGTCCCCCACAAGAGCAAGAGCTCATGACTGAGAGACTCCTGCCATGAGGTTCACACAGGCCCACCTCTCCAGCGTGTCCAGGTCTCTCTGGATGACATCCCGACCTTCTGGTGTGTCAACCGCACCACTCAGTTTGGTGTCATCTGCAAACTTGCTGAGGGTGCATTCAATCTCGCTGTCTAAGTCATTGATGAAAATGTTAAACTGCACCGGTCCCAGTACGGACCCCTGAGGGACACCACTCGTCACCAGTCTCCATCCGGACATCGAGCCATTGACCACTACCCTCTTGATGCGACCATCCAGCCAGTTCCTTATCCACCGAACAGTCCATCCATCAAATCCATAGCTTTCCAATTTAGAGAGAAGGATGTTGTGGGGGACTGTGTCAAAGGCTTTGCAGAAGTCCAGATAGATGATGTCCATTGGTTTTCCTTTGTCCACTGTTGTTGTCACACCATCATAGAAAGTCACTAGCTTCGTCAGGCAGGACTTGCCCTTGGTGAAGCCATGCTGGCTATCTCAAATTACCTCCCTGGCCTCCATGTGCTTTAGCATAGCTTCTAGGGGGATCTGTTCCATGATCTTCCCAGGCACAGAGGTGAGGCTGACAGGTCGGTAGTTCCCAGGGTCTTCCTTTCTACCCTTTTTGAAAAGGGGCACAATGTTTCCGTTTTTCCAGTCCCCAGGGACTTCACCTGACTGCCATGACTTTTCAACTATCATGGAGAGTGGCTTGGCGACTACATCGGCCAATTCCCTCAGGACTCTGGGATGCATCTCATCAGGTCCCATGGACTTATGTGTGTTCAGGTTCCTCAGGTGGTCACGAACCTGATCTTCTCCTACAGCAGGTGGGGTTTTGCCCTCCCGGCCCCCCTCATGCCATCCATCAACTCGGGTGGGGTGAGGAGAGAGGTTCCCAGTGAAGACTGAGGCTAAAAAAGTTGTTGAGTACCTCAGCCTTCTCCTCATCTGCTGTTACCAGCTTGCCAGTCTCGCTCATCAGTGGGGGTACGCTTTCTTTAACCATCCTTTTCTGGCTGATATACCTGTAGAAACCTAGAAACCTTTCTTATTATTCTTTGCATCCCTAGCCAAGTTTAGCTCCAGCTGCGCCTTGGCCTTCCTGACCCCATTCCTACACAACCAGACCGCGTCCCTATACTCTTCCAGGATGCCTGTCCCTGCTTCCACTCCTATGCAGTTCCCTCTTCCTCCTTAGTTTGACCAGCATCTCTCGTCTCAGCCATGCCGGTCTCTTCCCTTCTTTGCCCGATTTCTTACACCTGGGCATCGAGAGCTCTTGCGCTCTGTGGATCACATCCTTAAAGATCTGCCAGCTCTGTTCTGTTCCCCTGTCCCTGAGGACCGTTTCCCAGGGAGTCCTTCCGACTATCTCCTTGAGGAGCTGGAATTTTGCTTTTCTAAAATTCAGAGTCCTGACTGTACTCTTTGTTCTTCCCATTTCCCTCTGGAGCGTGAGCTCTACCATCGCATGATCACTGCAGCCCAGGCTGCCTCCGATCTTGACATTTCCGATGAGCTCGCTTACATTGGTGACCACCAGGTCCAGTATCACATCCCCTCGGGTAGGGGTGTCTATTACCTGGCTTAAGAAGTTGTCCTCAATGCATTCGAGAAACCTGCTGGATTGCCTACAGCTTGCCGTGTTGGTTTTCCAGCAGATGTCAGGGTGGAAAAGAAAAAAAAAGACAGGCTGTGTATTTGGGATTTTTTTTAATTTCTCATTATTATTTATTTCTCATTCCTTGGATTCCAGACAAGTAAAGAAAAACACATGGTATGATGCAAAGTAGCCTCAGACCTGTTTCTGACCAGAGATTAAAAGCAAAGCCGAGAACATAAACAGAGCTTTTCTTTTTTTTTTTTTAAAGGTGTTTTTAATGATGTATCCTTCTATTTCTTAGAATTTTCCTTCCTAATTTGAAAACAGCTGTGTACATCGAGGCCCATTCCATATTATCCTGGGACTCACGAATTGGTGGATAATGGTTTTAGAGGTAACCAGCAGTGCCAATTATGAAACTACAGTGTCCAGTGAAGCACGCTTGTTGCAGCTCAGCAAGCTGAGCCACTGAATACTGAAGAAGTTTAACAACAAAAAAAGACTTTTTCTGTAGCCACTGAACTTTTTTATTTCATTTCTTGCTCATAAACTTTCAAAAAGTGGCAAACAAGGATTTTATTAGTGCCTTCCCCATTGACTTTAAACTGATTGCATAGATTTAAAAACATAGCTGTTGTTGGAAAATATTGTATGACAGAGAGTTAACCAAGACTCAGACCACACAAAAACCAATTGGGTATAATTAGAAATAAAATAGAAAGTTGTATTTAAGACTGAGACAACAAGAGATGAATATAATAACAGAGAATACAAATACTTAGAAATGCATTTTCGTTCGGTGAAAAATATTATTCCACTGACTTCAGCAGATCTATGACAAATTATAGGATCTGACCCATAGATTTAGGTGTCTGGAGACACTTCTTATTCACTATAATGATGCCTTTGTAAACGTTTAATGTATTTATTTCATAGGTGTGTTTCTTAACTGTTTAAGTTCATTAATTTTATGAATAACAAGGTACATGTTTATGACTTGCTTCAGTATTAATGTCTGGTTCTTCATTTTTAGTGAAATCAGGATAATTTTTTATCAAATAAACAATGTTAACAAGTACAACAATACCTGAATATCCACTACTGTGGCTGGTATATATAAAATCTATTTGTAACTTTCCAAATATATACATATAACATTTGTATCCACCCCAAAAAATCGTATCAGTTCTTATTTTTATGCTTCTTTTTGGGCTATTGTAGATTCTCCTGATTTTTTTCTTTTTTACTCCCTTCTTGTGTAATGAACTTATAGACATGAAATATTATAAATTATTCTTTTATGTTTTTCAGAATATAAACATTTATAGAGAATAAAACTGTGTGGAAAGATGCAGGTTAAATAGCAAAAATACAGCACACCTCAAAGATATTTTTAAGACATACTAAAGCTCTATGCTTAGGCAAGTATTCTTATTCCTTCTGATCATATCTGCACTACCTATCCTAAGAGTCTAAAAGTCAAGAAGGTTTGCCAGACCTGATTTTATATCTATCTGTATTGTCTTTTTAGGTGGATTGAGCTCAGACTAAGTTTATGCTACCTACAAATTTTCTGTCCTTTTATCAGGAAACATCAAGGCCTGCCTAGGAAGGATTTAAATGGCCTCTGTCTCCCAACACCATCTATGTTACACTGTCAAAAGGACAATTGGCACAGGCAGACTGCCAAATCAGAAAGGGAGCAGTGGGGCACATCTACAGTACGTGGGGGAAATCTGTAATAATATAATTAAAGCAACCATGAATCGGCTGGTCAAATGTAAATGTCTACTTTAGGGTGAGATTAATTGCTCTCTGAAGTCTGCTGACTATACTGACGAGCTAAAACCAGCCAGGCCAGGACAAGCTCAGACAAGTGCTGAGACCCTGCAGTCAGGCCAGTGCAAAGTCTGTGGCCTTCTACTACTAATGGCAAAATCCTGTTTATTGGGATGCATCACTATTTATGTCCTCAACTAAAAAAAGCATTAAATCTGTGATCTGAGCAGTGACCAAGTCAGCAGGAGCATTTGAATTATGCATGACTCTTTAAACTATGTACTATTAATCCAAGTTACTTTGAAAACGTGATGAATACTGGAGACTTTAAATGTTGGGTGGCAATTTAAAATCTGGTCACTTTAATGACCTGGTAGTGGGCACACATCCTGATGTGTCCACCATCAGAATTCAATGCTGACAGCTTTTGCTGTAACTTTTAACTTTTTATCTCTTATGAAAACCTTTCCATAACTTATTTTTTTTTCTTTTTTTTTTTTTTCATGTATGTGACATGCTGAAGATGGTATTTTTACAGGATAATTCATAATAGCAGTATTATTTTTAATAAATATTTCTTTGGCCCCTCTCTGCTCTGCGGGTTTATACAAATTTCATAATGATGCTTAATATAGGTATTATTAGTATAGAACAGATTGATATACACTACTAGTTCCCATTCTTAAAAATATTGATTACTTTTTATATATCCACTTTAGCTTTGTTTTCACAGTATTACCCAGTAACACACATTGCTACCTCCTTTGGAAGATTATTATTGACTGGTTTTGTTACAACTTCAATACCCATCCTTCCAGATCAAAACACTTATTAAATACACAAAGACATTCAACTTAATCCAATCCAAAAATGAATCCTATAGTGGGCAACATTAAGCTCTTCCACCATAACAATTTGAGACTTTAAATAGACCAGATGCTAATCATAATCTAGTCCATTTTTAAACTCTCATCATGTGATCACTGAGACAAAGAATTAGAAATACTTTAGACAAAGGGGTGACAGGTACCTACTATTGACATACTTGGGAAGAGAATTAGTACTTCTTAAAGCTTGTATTCATTGTTCTGTTGATAGGAAATAAATGAGCTGAAGAGGGCTTTGTTTGCTTGCCTGTTTAACAAAAAAATATGGCAAAACTTACCTGCTACATCCTGTCATCTTGGAGTTTTGCAGTTCTTTCTGCCCTCCTCTTTGCTTTGCTTTTCATTGTCCTTTCTTAACTGGCAGATAATGTAAATATGTTGGTGTGTATCTTTCAGCATTATTTGGGTTTGGGAGAAATCTAATCATCACTTGTTACTTCAGTGGGGGATATCCACAGGTTTACAGATTTGTATTTTTTAAGTACAACACCTAGAATTAATTTTCAGGAGTAGTAATATATGTATTTATGATTAATAAACATTCCTGTTACAAGTTTCCGCATAGTTATATCTTACATATTTACTTTTAATAAAGATTTGATGTAGGTTTTGGTTATGTACGTTTTTGATAGACAAATAGTAAAGTACATATTTTCACTGTAAGAAAATAGAGTTAAACACAACATATATTTTCATGCTATATATCTTATACAGCTATACATTATACATAGAGGAAAAGGGAGAGAAAGCTAGACAACTTCAGATCCTGTATCAAGTTAGTTGTTCAGACATTCTTCAACATAATACACTGAATTCAAACCACACCTATTTAGCTGCCTTTTTTCCCACTTTTTTTTTTTTTTAATAAGTTGCTGTAATTACATATTCCTTTTCTAACAAGAGGGGTTTTTTTGTAATCTTGGAAGAATATTTAGATCATCATAAAACCATATGTTCTAGGTAACACCCCTTAATTTATTAAGAAATGAGAAAGCAGCTGGTTAGTGTGAATGACATTTTCTGTTATGCACCAGATTTGCAAGCCCTCAAGTATTTATTTCAAGGTGGTAGAGATGTCATTGTTATTGTCACAGATCAAAGAACTTCACTAGTGGTAGGAAATATTTAATGTCTCAGTTTCCTGCAAATTGCTCTAAAAACTTCACTAATGATACATCTTCTCCTTTGACTTTCTGTTCACAGAAAGACTGCCATCCTGATAATGAGCATAGATTAATTAAAGGAATGGTCTAAGTCTGACTTTTGATAACAGCTGTGAGAATCTAAATTGTGCTGTGGGTAGTGCAATGTACATAAACAGGAGACTCAAGGTGTCACTGGTCTTAATTAGTACATACAAAATTTATGTATTTGTGGTGGTTGAACATCCTATTTGTTTTAGTCTCCTTAAACTAAACTGAAAGCTTTTTTTGTTTGTATCTTTCCCTTATCCTTTGTAGTTTCTTTAGTATAAGTCTCTGGTGTTATCTTCCACCAGATACATCCTATTTAATGTGTTAATAAAATGTCCTGAAGTTGTGGATTTCACGTGAGCTACCTGTTTTCTTTCATTTCCCATTTTCTTTCAGACAAGACTACCAGATGAGTCTTTACTGAGAATTAATAATTCTTTTCAGTAGTGGCTAATAAAAGATACGCTCCATCCCATTGCAGTAGTGATAGATCTTCATATTTTGGCATTCTCCTGGAATCTTGTTAATATTTGGCTTTGTGATATCAGCACCATAACAATAAAAAACTAAGCAAATTCAGAATGTGGGCATCTCCTTATTTATATTTATATATAAAAATCACCACCTTCTCCTCCCAAAACACTGCTTAATGTGATGACTCATGAAACAGCCATCCCATATCAGCCACCTTCAAAATTAATCTCTGTTGATCTCTAATGCCCGAGATACCTCAGAGTATGTCCATTCTCATGATGATGACTTGCATTTACAGCTGTTTTCTGTAGGAGCTGTCAGCCTGACAACAGTGGAGAATTTAAAAAAAAAAATTGTGGTACACTTTCTCAGCAACAGGACCAAAGCTTTATCTGACCAAACTAAAATAAGCCTTAACACCCTTTCAATTAAAATATAAACTTCTCCAAGTATCACTGAAGATGGCACTGAGGAATGGAATTGGAGTTAAAACAGAAGACTAGAAAAAGAAGAGATAAAATATGGTTTAAAACACAATAAGTAAAAATATATTCCTAGCTCTGTCTTAAGAAAACTAGAGAGAACAAGATTGGATCACTGGCCAGTTGTTAGAGCAGTTACTATTTCCTTAGTGACACTTAGATGCTGCAGTGATATATGCTATTGTTAGAGCTAGAAACTAGCAAGCTAGCAGGAAGAAATTAAAATATGACCTGACTTCAATGGCAGCAGGATTGGATCTTGAGTCAGTAGGTGTCTGATTAGATTTTTTTTTTAAGAGATGGCTGTTTAAAATTTATGTTTTAATTTATGTTAATTGCTTTTTTGTACCATTTTGTTATTTAGAGATGATTTTGAATAAGGTTAGCATATTTAAATTCAGTATTAAGGGTCAATTCATGGTCATTTTGCAGAAAGCAAGCAAGACCACTTTTAGATTTTGATTCCAAAGAGAAGTCAGCATTAGAGTCCAGATATTGAGAGTTAAATTTAGTGCACCTAATTTGGCAGAGAGGCAATCCAGGCCACCTATAGTAAGCGTCTAAGCTTTCAATAAAGCTAATCTAGAGTTACATGCATTTTGTAAACCTTCAAAGTGAAATCCAGGCCATCTTAGTCATCTGCTCACCTCTTTTAATTAAACACTTATTAAGGCTTGGCCACCAGAGGATGACACAGTCTATATCTAATCTTTCTTAATATAGCTCAGATGTCCTTCAGATGACTAAAAGGTTAGACAGACCTAGACACATATGTCCCAATGTAGACTGGGTTACATGGACTCATTCCCACTTTTGATTTACAGTTCAGTGGCTATGACAGAATGGGGAAGAGATAACCCTGAAATACAGATGATCTACATAGTTGATATTTAATGATGTTTTTAATGTGCCATACTTCAAATAAAAGTCAATGAGAGACATTTGCTACAGAGCACTCAGTGGAGTGCTTAAGGGCTAACAGACCCAACTGAGGCTGCATACTTTTCCCAGTAAATGACTCTGAAGAGTGAAATGTTTAAGCACTCACATATTCCTAAAGATAGTCAATAATGAAAAAGAACTTGTCTAGCTGTATTGCATGGAAACTACATCTGACAAATTTGTTCTGAAGATGTTACTGCTAAAATAGGGGGGACATCACTACTTAAAAATGTATGGTGAAGCTATGATATCCCACAAAGCTTGATATCTGCAAACTCATTATAAACCAAAAATCATCTACTGTTATTTGCTACATCCGTACTTTTGAGAAAGCCATGGTGGAAGTTCAAGCACTGATAATCCACAGAACTCAGGCAGTGTTAGCTTAATTGCTGTGCACAATTTTGCTCTTGTCACAAGTGCTCCCAGAAACATGGTTAAATCTCTGATCAGGAGATACCAATTGCAAGGAACCTTTTTCAAAGGGAAGTATGACTGGAACAGGGCTTGGCTTCCAACATAATCTTCCAAAGCATCTCAGTAGACTTTGCATGCATCATATAATTTCAGTTTCCTACCATAAAAATGCCACTCTCAGGAACTGCAACAGTATCCTAAAATTATTCTAAATATTTTACATGAAAAAAACATGCACAAAACAGTGTCTTATGGGTATGTGGGCTTCTCTAGGGATCCAAACAAGACCCAAACTGAATGGAATAATTGTTAATGCATCCAGTTTGTCTTAACTCTGTGATAATATGCTCTAGGCATTGTTAATGAAAGCCAGTCATTTCCACATGAGCTCTGAGACAGGGATTGGTCCCAGACCCTCTTTAATTTTGAAGTACAGACATAGACTTTTTCTCTGGAGTCAGTCAGGAGTTAGTGTCAGTAGTATGTATTAACTCTATTTCCACATTTAATCCAAGTATGCTTGTCAGTTCACATGGTCCTGCAGAATTCTGTACAAAGAGAGGCTTTACAATGAGAGTAGCTCATTGCTTCTCCAGACAGGAAAGTGTTTATCTTTCAGTGGATAATGTTTTCCTAATAGTTCAGTCAAGTTTAAGATATGACAGTCTACCGAAGAGCTCTTAGAATTTCTAGAGTGGTTAGGACAATACACAATTTGAGGTGATATCAAAGGTACTGAATAAGTAAAAGACAATTTTTAAAAAGAGAACGATATCAATAGAACCTCAAGAAAGGGGTGCAGTACCGAGAAAGCCTAATTTACCAGAAGTTTGTAGTTGCAACCCAGGGAAATTAGCATAATTGATTTGCATAAACATCCACAATCCATCAGTTGTGTACAGAGAAGGGAAGAGAAAGCTTTGGAACTAGATCTCACTTTAAGAAAATTATGAATATTTTAAAATTTATTTCTATCACATCTGCCAGTTTGCTGTACATCATATGTTTTGGATTTCGTAATAAATATTTTCATTTCTTTGAACATGTCTTGAGATAAGGATAACTTTAATCTTAAAACAGAGCATTCCAAAGTTTTGGATGTGATAACTTATAATTGGAATCAGTCTCAACTACACATGCATGACCTAGAATTTCAATAATTTTTTGAAGGGAGTATCCAAATAGTAGGATGATAATTCTCAATTTAACCTATATGGATTGGAAGCTGGTGTAATTTGAATCATTAATTACTCCAGTGTCTGATGACAATGATTTGATTAAAGCCAGGGAGCGTGCCTGACATCTGACAGTCACAAATATGGGCATGGTAGATAGCAGCTTGGTAATTAAGGTTTTAGTTACTGACCAGTCCATACAGCAGCTCAGTGGTGGCATAAAGGAAGTCAATATAAACCAAAGAGTGAATGCAGGCATCTAAAAAGCTCTGTGGCTTAACCTTACAATGTGTTGCATAATCTGTTGAAAATGTGTGCAGAATAATTTTAATATTAATGAAATAGCTGATGTGAATTTACATATTTTTTCATAATTGATTATATTATGCATGCACTATTCTGGCAATGTAGCATAGATTTCAGTAGGTTCCATGTACAAAAGACAATATTCTTAATCTGCATTGACATTTTACAAAAAACTGCTCCAAAGGAACTGTTAATACGGATAATGTCAATGCCCATTATATTTAATTCACCAAAGTCATCCAAATCTGCATTATTAATCCTAAAATGCATTCACGTATTATGCATTTGAGATATTTACTCTAGTGGCACAGAAAGCTAAGATGGGTACTGTGAATCTACATACAGGATGGTGGGGGAAATATGCCATAAATTGCCAAGATTGAGTTTCAATTATAAGAATACAGCTGACATGCAAAATAGTGAGAAGGGAAGGGAATTGGTGCTTTGTAACCAGAAATGAAGCTACATATGATAAAACATGTTCTGGCACTTATATGTATCTGCTATGTACAAAATACTCCGGTAGCATGAAGTTTTCTGCCATATCTTTTTCTACCTCCCACATGTTATCTACTTTTCATTTTTATTGCATTGTAATAAGTTTATTAGTTTAATCTTATAAATCTCCAGATTGTAATTGCCTTGACGCTTAGGAATTCATAGCCTGTCTGGAATGGGCAAGTTTGGCCCCTAATTTAGGAATCTTCCCTGGAAATCATCTCTATGTGGAAAGAAGGGAGGCTTCTGTCTTCCAGGTATCCTTCCATGCTAGGCAGTTCAATAGGAGACACTGTCAAAAGGTAGTGAATGAGGCATCCTCCACACTGGCATTGCCTCAAGAAAAGATAAAGCTAAGGGTTATGAATTATGACTTTGCTCCTTCACCCACCTCTTTCACTAGTGTGACTGGAAATTCTGATGACAGAAGGAAAACCTAGCATGATAACTACAGATTTGAGGGCAAGACTGCATTTCCAACATTCTCAATATGGAGATCTGCAGTGATCAACACTTTTAGTGTGACTTGAAACTGACACTACCTCTTTGAAATCAAACCTATACAGAAATTTGCCTTGTGCCTTGTACCTTTGCCATGTGCTTGTACGGCTCTATCAGAGTGCAAATAAAGTATGTTTTAGAAATGGATTTTCAATTAATTTGAAGGAGTACAAGATCAAAGCTTTATAAATGCAAATAGCCAAAGACATAATCATAAATATTTAGCCTTTTAAAAAAATACATTAGATTTTAAAAATGTTTCTCTAGTAAAGTATTTTTACATTGCAATTAATAAGAATTTCAGAATTATGAGACAGAAGGCATCACTGATTTAAATATTTATCATTAAATAGTTATCATAATACCCAATTTGGAGAATAAAAGGATTGTTGAAAGTGGCTAAGGACCTTTTTTTTTTTTTTTTCCCTCACAGAGAAGTAAGCACCAGCTTTGCAGTGATCCACAGCATCTCTGTGTTAGTTTTCAATCTCTATTATGCCACAGCAAAATGTAATAAGAAAAATTTGAAGACAAAGCATACTTCCTTCCAGACTGCAGTAAACTAGTTTCCTAAGAGAAAGAAAACAAAAAAGTATGCCTATGACTCACTCTTAGAAGTCCAGTGGCTTGTTTTGTGATATATGGATTGTATTAAGAAGCTCAGATGCATTTGGTTTTACGGTGTCAGCTGTCTAAATTGTAGATAAATATGTTTATAAACAGGATTATTGGCTCATTATATCATGCAATAATTTGAGATTTTTTCCCCATTTGAACTTAGTCTAACAGCGATCTTTTCCATTAAGGTTGCTCCAGTCCTCCCCCTCACACATGTTTTTCTATTTAATGGGATAAGGTGTTTTGGAAAGATGAGAATTTTCTCCTTTCAGCTCAACTTCTTTTATAACTAAAGAAAGAAAAGGGGAAAAAAAAAGGAAAGAAAAAATTAATAACCCTGATAGCATTCAGGTACTGAAGACTTGGGTTATCGGGTTTGCTGAATATATTAAGATAGAACAGTTATCGTTAAGAATGACTTTCTGTTTGTCTCGGACTCCTGGGGCTGTACAAATAAGGTCCCAATCAGCTAAATTTTCCTGCTCTAAGTACAGTTTTGACAAGGTATTGAGCCAACAATCTATTCAGGGCGGTCTGTAATTTTGGCACAAGGCTTTAAATAACTATAGAATTGACATACCACCTTACATGTATTATAAAAAACCCAGAGATTCTCACATCGGAAATCAATAGTCATTACATTTAAGTAGGTACATAGAAGAGTTATCTACATACTGCATTTTCACCGGCAGATTGTTCTCCTATTCTCATATGGCTGGCAACTTGGATATAAGGAAGCATAAATAACAAAGATCACAATAAGCTACAAATCTGAAACATTCACCAACTGCATCAATATCACAGAAATTTATAACAAATGCATTTAAACTTTCTAGCTTCCATGTATAATTCCTACATATTAGTGACATTTGCTAATGAAATTATGGGACCTGAGTAATTAATGTCCTAATTGTATAACTATCTGCTATTATTAACCAAATTGTATCCCAGTCTGTATGCCCAAATCTGTCTGTCAAAGCACACAGAATAATTCCTACATAAAATTCATCATATTGTACTGTTAATTTTCCTCTTTCAAAGACACTGCTAATTCCAGCATCATTAAAGAGCTTAGACATTTAGGCACTTGCAAAAACTGCCAACCTAATTTTGAAAATGGATATAAGATGCTCTTGGTAGAAAAGAAAAAAAGAGTAATTTTCCTTGAAATATATAAAAAAGCCTAGAATCGTTTAGCTAGAAACATAAGAATATTAACTGCCAAGTAACAAAAAGATTGTTCTCTTAAAAATTAGGAAAATATATATTATTTTCTGCTATTTGTTTTTTCCCAGTACTTTTCCAGAGTGTAGGTTTGTATTGGGGACTGAAATTCAAACCTCAGAGAAAGTTTACCAGTTCATTGGTTATCAGGCCAGAAAGGGTCATTAGAATATGTAGTCTAACTTTCTGTAGGATATATGGTTTCATGCAGTTACTCTTGATTTGAACCCCAAAACTTGTTTGTCTACAATATAGTTTTCAGAAGCTTGCCTTGGAGATTGTGGCTACAGATCTTATCTAAGAATGGAAAGTTCTTATTAGAGTCCGTACTTGCAAAGAATTTTGAATGGCTTCCTGAAGTGTTCATTTCAGTAATTGAAAATCTTTGACTTTTTTGTCTATTTATGTAATAAATGTTAGAGAGAGAAATCACCAGTTCCTATTAAGGATCCTGGGAGAAATTGCATAGCATTGTAGTAATCAGCCTTAGATTAACAGAAAATTAATGTATTTCTACATATGCTACTAATAAATGTACTGCTTAAAAACACGTTTCCACAGTTTCGGTGGCACAAATATTTTTATCGCAGTGCATTGATTAATTATATCAATATTTCATTTGAGCAAGCTAATATCGCTGTAGTTTAAACATATACAGATTTAAATTTATTTCAAGTATGTTGATCAGTCCTATCAAATATGGATATACCAGATAAATTCTGCCATATTTGAAAAATCAGAACAGTGTTTTAGGAACTGCACAAGCCTTTCTTTAAATTGAGATCACAAAAGGTTATATTTTGAGAGTTGTTATTTTAAAGAAAATGTATTAAAACCCCCAACAATCTGTAAGTCAGATATAAAAGGGTTATTTCTACTGCATTGTTGAACCAAATAACTTTATACTAAAAGAAATAACTGAAATAAGAATTTCAAGAACAATACCTGAAACACACAAAGTAAATTCTAGTTTGATTTCTTTAGCTGAAATTCCTTCATAGGTTTATGATTCACGATTAGGTCCAAAGCTGACTGGAGTGTCTCTTCAGCTTCTGTTTTCACAAAAGTGAAAATCAGAATGCCAATACCCATAATAATAAAATTTTAGTCCAGGATGTTGATAGCTTTGGGACAAGATAAATTATTTTTAAGTTTCTAGACACTGTGGTTAAGCTGTTGTGACAGCATTTTCCAAAACTTTGGAACACCTAAACTCTATCCTTGATCTGGCCTTGAATCCAAGCTCTCATTTAAACAAAAACTGGATCCTAGCATCATCTTATTGACTCATCTCTTGACATGGCTGACTTCAGCTTGGTTATGTGCTGTAACCACATTTGTTTAAAATTCCCACAGCTTTTAAATAAGTGTTTAGTAATGACACAGACTGCAGTGAAGCATGCACCATCTGGCTATGGTATTTTGGCCATATCCATGAAATATATTTCCATCTCTTCAGCAAAACTATAATAGCATGCTCTCTTTATTAAAGCACACGTAGTTTGTAACTCTGTATGTCACATAAACCTTGCAATATAGCATGGTTACACTGAATAAAATAAGAACTTATGCTATTAATCTTTCAAGCATTTTTTATCTTCTTTTTAAATGAAAGTCCTAATAAAACCTCCACATATTCTATTGGAGCAATACTTTTACAGCATAATGTAGAAAGTTCCATTAATGACTTCTTGCTGATCATCTCAAGAGGGAACAGGTGAAAGTGAAAGTGGTTTTCACCACACTATTTTGCATGCTGCTGTCAGCATTCTCTGATAATTGACAAACTAGTTCAAAATGGCTTCTTCTGGATTTCCTGGACAACAGGGGTTCTTTTTCAAATGATATCTAGAAAATAGGTAAGCTATTTAAAGCTGCAAAATTATAATTTCCATGACAATCTGCAACAGACACTGAGATACAGAAAAAGAATACAGGAAATGGATTGTGGAGAATGGCCTCCATGTACTTTAGATGATATATAATTCTCTGAAGATTGGATGTTTGAAGAGTCTTATAACTCTGTTTACTAGTTATTATCTAGAGTAGATCATCAGTAATATTTTTTCAGTAATAAAAAGACTCGAATAAAAATTGAGGTCTTAGTCTTAATAAATACTTGAAGAACACTGAGTTGTTCAATGTATTGAACCTTATAAGATTATTGTATTTAGTTGAATAGAACTGAAACAATGATAAGCTTTGTGTTCTCAGATCATGGTCTCTTTTAAAGTTCAAGCTTAATAACGAGTAACAAGAAGTGAGTCAGATTAGAATTTATGTTTTCAGAAACATATATTCATCTTCTAAGTGAAAGGGGGGAAAAAAAAGTCTGATTCAAGGAAAAAACTAAGGCTCCTAAAATTGCTGTGTCCCAGCTACAGAATTGGTATTCCTCCATTGCACCAGAAATGTGCTTTTCGAGATAATGGAAAGAATGTCTGAAGAGACTACAATAGATGGCAAAAAATCAGTGGGTGCTTTCCATGCCTTTTTGTTACAAAGAGAGGATGTGTGCGTGAAAGTAATACAATTACATTCCATATATACATACTGGTAAATTTATTGGAAAGAAGCTTAGAGAAGAATATCTGCAATTGAAATTTCAAAGATGCAAAGACTGCAAAAGAGTAAGTAACTTTTCCTGTGAGAACTTCCTCAGTCATTTAACATCTGAAAACTAACCTAACCAGATGGAGCTGAAAATTCTGAGTAGAATGAAGGAACACATGCTCAAGTATCTGTACAACACTCTTGTGCTGGTTCAGTGACTGCACACATGCACATTTTGCAGTTTCATTTTTTCACAGTTGGCTTTATTCTTTTAATTTTATGGTTAATGTTACTTTAAAAAAATCATTAAAATAAGTATTAGTATAGCTCAAATGAAAAGGAGGGAAAATGTGTAAGAAGTTGTATTTTGTGATCGATCATGGTAAAAGAGTGACAGAGTACTAGGCTGCAATTTGACTCATTTGGCATAATGTGTACATGGAAGTGATTGGCATAAGCTAGTATGCCTAAAGCATATATCAAAAAACATTTAGGAATTTGTAACTACTAAAACCTCATTCCTTCACTCACTGTAGAACTCTGCTTAAAAAATCTATTTTTAAAACTTGTAGGAGAAAACTGATGTCATATTTTCCTCTCGGGTTTTAGCAGTTTTTTTCACGTAACGTCTCTTACTTGTTTCTCCTTTAGGATTTATTGACAGTGTGGACTGTTCTACCTTGTTTGATATAGAATAGTTTACATTACAAAGTATTTGTGCTTGTTTGCTACCTTGTACTACACATACTTCTCAGCTACCTCTTCTCTCTCTTGCTAGTGTTACACTGCTATATTCTCCTGGTGCAGTCAATGCCTCACTCAGTTTGAACTGAAGACAGGTTCTCATTTACCAAACATACTGAAAGCTAGTCTGACTGCAATACCATCAAGAATAAAACAAGCAAATGCTTATGAAACCATCATGGAAGTGAAGAAGCCACATGTCAAATAAATATATAATCTGTTTTATTGTCTCCTTTTTTATATCTACAGCTGTAGTGGTTTGACCCTGTCCAGCAGCTGAGCACCCACACAGCTGCTTGCTCGCTCTCTTCTCCTGCAGGATGGGGAGAAAGTGAAAGGCAAGAAGCCTCATGGATTGAGACAGAGACAGTTTAATAGGTGAAGCAAAGGCTGATTATGCAAGCAGAGCAAAGAGGTAATTGATTCATTACAGCCCACTCTCTGGTGGAGCAGAGTGGAAAAATAAAAAAAAAAACCTTGATGCTCTGTAAGCATTGATCAGCAACAGTCAAAACACTGTTGTGTTAGCAACACTGTTCTAGTCAAAAATCCAAAACACAGCACCTTACAGGCTGTGATGAAGAAAATTCCTGAGGGAATTGGCCGATGTAGTCACCAAGCCACTCTCCATGATAGTTGAAAAGTCATGGCAGTCAGGTGAAGTCCCTGGTGACTGGAAGAAGGGAAACATTGTGCCCATTGTCAAAAAGGGTAGAAAGGAAGACCCTGGGAACTACCGACCTGTCAGCCTCACCTCTGTGCCTGGGAAGATCATGGAACAGATCCTCCTAGAAGCTATGCTAAAGCACATGGAGGCCAGGGAGATAATTTGAGATAGCCAGCATGGCTTCACCAAGGGCAAGTCCTGCCTGACGAAGCTAGTGGCTTTCTATGATGGTGTGACAGCATCAGTGGAAAAGGGAAAACCAATGGAAGTCATCTATCTGGACTTCTGCAAAGCCTTTGGCACGGTCCCCCACAACATCCTTCTCTCTAAATTGGAGAGCTATGGATTTGATGGGTGGACTGTTCCGTGGATAAGGAACTGGCTGGATGGTCGCATCCAGAGGGTAGTGGTCAATGGCTCGATGTCTGGATGGAGACTGGTGACGAGTGGTGTCCCTCAGGGGTCCGTACTGGGACCGGTGCAGTTTAAGATTTTCATCAATGACTTAGAGAGCGAGATCGAACGCACCATCAGCAAGTTTGCAGATGACACCAAACTGAGTGGTGCGGTTGACACACCAGAAGGTCGGGATGTCATCCAGAGAGGCCTGGACACGCTGGAGAGGTGGGCCTGTGTGAACCTCATGAGGTTCAACAAGGCCAAGTGCAAGGTCATGCACCTGGGTCGGGGTAACCCCCAGTATCAGTACAGGCTGGGGGAAGAAAGGATCGAGAGCAGGCCTGCCGAGAGGGACTTGGGCGTGCTGGTGGATGAAAAGCTGGACATGAGCCGGCAATGTGTGC
This sequence comes from Gorsachius magnificus, assembly GCA_034008185.1. NCBI lineage: Eukaryota > Metazoa > Chordata > Aves > Pelecaniformes > Ardeidae > Gorsachius > Gorsachius magnificus. The sequence goes on from CM067081.1 coordinate 41,659,216, forward strand.
TGGCAGCCCAGAAGGCCAACCGTACCCTGGGCTGCATGGGGAGAAGCGTGGCCAGCAGGTCGAGGGAGGTGATTCTGCCCCTCTACTCTGCTCTGCTGAGACCTCACCTGGAGTACTGCGTCCAGCTCTGGAGCCCTCAGCACAAGAAGGACATGGACCTGTTGGAGCGGGTCCAGAGGAGGGCTACAAAAATGATCCGAGGGCTGGAGCACCTCTCTTATGAGGACAGGCTGCGAGAGGTGGGCTTGTTCAGCCTGGAGAAGAGAATGCTGTGGGGAGACCTGATTATGGCCTTTCAGTTTCTAAAGGGGGCTATAGGAAAGATGAGGAAAATCTTTTTAGTAGGGCCAGCTGTGCCAGGACAAGGGGTAATGGTTTTAAACTGAAGCAGGGTAGGTTTAGACTGGATATAAGGAGGAAATTCTTTACAACGAGGATGGTGAAACACTGGCAGGGGTTGCCCAGAGAGGTGGTGGAGGCCCCATCCCTGGGAACATTCAAGGCCAGGTTGGATGGGGCTCTGAGCAACCTGATCTAGTTAGTGGTGTCCCTGCTCACTGCAGGGGGGTTGGACTAGATGACCTCTAAGGGTCCCTTCCAACCCAAAACATTCTATGATTCTATGATTCTATCATTCTATGATTCTATGAAATTAATTCCATTGCATTCTAGTTCTGTTTCATATCTTTATCAATAATCTGACTGAGGGGATTGAGTGAAATCTCGGAAAGTTTGCAGATGACACCAAGCTGGGCAGGAGTGTTGATCTGCTTGAAGGTGGGAAGGATCTACAGAGGGATCTGCACACGCTGGATCGATGGGCTAAGGCCAATTGTATGAAGTTCAACAAGGCCAAGTGCTGTGTTCTGCACCTGGGTGACAACAACCTTGTGCAACACTACAGACTTGGAGAAGAGTGGCTGGAGAGCTGCTTGGCAGAAAAGAACCTGAGTGTACTGGTTGACAGCTGGCTGAATATGAGCCAGCAGCATGTCCAGGTGGTCAAGAAGACCAACAACATCCTGCTTGTATCAGGAATCATGTGGTCAGTGATTGCCCCCCTGTACTTGGTGCTGGTGAAGCTGCACCTCAAATACTGTGTTTAGTTTTGGGCACCTCACTACAGGAAAGTCATTGAAGTGCTGGAGCGCATCCAAAGAAAGGCAATGAAGCTGGTGAAAGGTCTAGAGCACAATTCTTACAAGGAGAAGCTGAGGGAACTGGGGTTGTTACTTAAGTTGTACATGAACAAATCCATCACATGTCACTTCAGTATCCTATTTCATCATTCTCTACAGTTATCAAAAAACAAAATTTACCCTTAAAAAAATCAGTGTTTTTATATATTAGGTCTATCATCCTCTGGGTTAATATTGCCTGTTGGAAGTGTCGTGGTTTAACCCGGCTGGCAACTAAGCACCACGCAGCCGCTCGCTCACTCCCCCCCCTCCCTCAGTGGGATGGGGGAGAGAATCAGAGAAAAGAAAAAAAAGTAAGACCCGTGGGTTGAGATAGAGACAGTTTAATAAGAGAGAAGAATAACAATAATAATAATAATAATAATAATGGTAAGAAAATATACAGAATATATAAAACAAGTGATGCACAATGCAATTGCTCACCACTCACTGACCGATGCCCAGCCCTTCCCGAGCAGCGATCACTCCCCCCGGGCCGCGATCACACAGCCCGAGCTGCGACCACTCTGCCCGCAAACGACCGACCAACTCGACCGACCCGACCGACTCGACTGACCCGACCGACTAACCCCCCCGAGCATGACGTTATATGGTATGGAATAGCTCTTCGGACAGTTTGGGTCCTAGCTGTGCTGTACTCCCAGCTTGTTATGCACCTGGCCGAGCAGGAGAAGCTCAAAAAGTCCTTGAGCAGTCTGAGCACTGCTTGGCAACAACTAAAAACATCAGCGTGTTATCAACATTCTTCTAGCACTGAATCCAAAGCACAGCACTATGCTAGCTTCTGTGAAGAAAATTAACTCTATCCCAGCTGAAACCAGGACAGGAAGAAAATTTATAGGACTAACAAAGCTGTGGTCCTATTTCATGCCTTGAATGAGCTCTTTTTCTCTTACGGAAGGAATATCTATTTTTTCCTTATTCCAGCCTATTTCATCCCATTACCCTTTGAGCCACATCTCCCTTTCTATCCTTCTTATCTAACAAGTCAGAATGTCTTTTTTTCAAGTCAGAGCTGAAGAGAATCTTGTCTTGCTACCCTCACCATCCATAGTCTACCGTGAGTTTCAGATACTATCTTCCCTGTATGTCAGACAGATTTCTCTCAACTCCTTGTAGCCTGTCTGATAGACTATGTCTATGATGCTAAGGGGAGGGAGCCAGGGATTCTCTTACCACTAGGGAATTGTTACAACCAGTTAAAACTAGTTCAGCCAAGACTAGATCAGAAAAGTTCTGAGCATCCTGAGAACTGTCAAGTTAGTACCTTTTATTAGAAATGGAAATATGTTCTTTACCAGGACGCTATTTAATCTGTAAATGTACTTGAAACTGCCAGTGATTTAATCAATTATCTGTTTTTAAAGCTTGCTAAGGAAAGTAGGTTCAATTTGATGAGAGTTTGATCTTAAGAATTTGTCTAGTCAGGTATTAAGACCAGGTTGGATGGGGCTCTGAGCAACCTGATCTAGTTAACGGCGTCCCTGCTCACTGCCAGGGGGGTTGGACTAGATGACCTCTAGGGATCCCTTCCAACCAAAAACATTCTATGATTCTATGATCATTAATTTTCTTATTTTGTGGTTCTAAATATTTGGAGAAAAATAGTTATAAACTGAATTGCTGCACAAAAATCTGGCACAGATGAAAAGCACTAATTTTTATTTTCTATATCTAAAAGGTACTTTTAGGTCTATTTCAGACTAATGCAGAACTTGAGTTATTTGGAAGCACTGGGTAAAAAGAAACATGAATGAGACCTTCAGTCAAATATTTTAAGTGCTACCAGAAAATACCAAAAGATTAACCTCAATAGCAGTAATATAGTATCTCATGTGTAAGCATATTATAGTGTCCTCTGTCATGTTTGACTATGGCACATTGCTGTTGTCGTAAAAGTGTCACAGAAATACAGAAATTTCCTATCTGAAGGAAAACATCTTTGAAATTACTCAAAGGAAAAACTGAAGTCATCCTGCAGAGATCTCCATGAAGCAGTTCCAGAATTTCTACAGAAGATAAGAGCTATAAAGAACTGCAAGTGCAACATTACTCTTTTATCTGGAGCTACTGTATGATATATCAGATGAAAAGTCACTGCACTTCCTCAGAAAGTAGTGGTCTAAGAATTCAATGTTGAGAGATTAAATTAGTCAAGGAAAGCATAAGACCGGTAAATATTCTAAAAATTAATGCAAATAGCCACAAAGTAGCACATAAAACAATGTGGTTATAAAAGATGGTGTTGTGCTTAGAAATGTTATTTGTTATGATTTCATATATCAGGATTGTTAAAGATATTACAAATATTACAAAGACTGGTAGATTTGGGATGATACTACTTCCAAGGTAAGGCCTTTCCATGATAAGCCTTTATGGTGAGGTGTAGTTTATATACAAAAAAGTTAAATCATAAAACCACTTACATCTCTTAATAGGTATTCTATTTTAAAGGTAAACTTTCAAAATTTAAACTTGCAAATGTAATTTTTTTCGTAGAGTTTAAGAGTTCAATATCAAAATTTTACAAGCTGTTAAGATATAAGCATTTCATTAGCATTTATTAATGTATCAGAGAATCTAATTTTTTTCTTCAGATGGATCTCTAAGATACTGACACCAAATCATAATGCAGCTTGTGTAATTTGTGTACAGATATGCTTATAGGTCCAACTAACTGTGTGTCCCTCTTCAATGAATTCTGAGCCCAAAAGTCTGTTTTCATGCATATTTGATAGAGTGGCAGGGGGTTCAAAGGTAATAAGGAAAGTTCTTCAGAAGAGAGGAGATATTTTAAGTACTCCCTATAATCACAACTTATGCATGTTGAGCTAAGTTTGTGCTCAATAACCAAGAATTGTCATGGGATTGAGACACAGAAGATGTGAGAAAGAAGAAAATTACAAGAGGAAGTGGGACAGGAAAGGGAAGATGGAGGAAGAGAAAGCTAAAAAAGAAAAGAAAGGGGGAGAGAAGGAGAGGGAGAGAGGAAGGGCGGGGGAGGATGGGAAGGAGACCTGATTTTATCTCAGAAAATATGATGTTCACTATAATCAGTAGAAGGCCACGGATGTATTTATGTGATACTGCTGGGTGTCAGGGCTTCTCTGAGCTTGTTTTATTTGTCAGGTAGTCACTGCATTGAGCACACGGTAGCTTTTTGTGCCAGCTTCATCTGGGATACCATGTGTAGGAGGCTGACAGTAGTTAGTAAAAAAATAAAGATAGCAACAAGCAGACCACAGCACTGAGGAGCCAGTGACCCACCCACACACATGCACAGAAACCACTGCCACCACCAGCAGTGATCTCCTTATATCTACAACTCTCAGTGCCTCTACTCATTGTGGCACCTACCACCTCTCTACTTGAAGAATTTGGGCTCTGTCAACCTTAGGACTCAGAGGGACCCTGGAGGGGTGAGCACAACACCAGAGAAAAGGGATAGATAAAACATAGTTTTCTTGTATAACAAATTTAAGAGCATTATTACCCAAACCTTGTAACCATTTGCTGTTCTTTGGCAAGACTTTGAATGTAATATTATAAATTTATCAGTGTAGGAAAATGTTTTGTTCAGTGCTCCAGATGCATAGGGAACTTCTTTTTGTTAGTTACATGGATCTACTTGTTAAAGCAATACTACAAAAAAAAAGAAACAAACAAGATTCCATTCAGCGCTTTATCAATACAGTAAACCCATTATTTCCTGAAACACTCTATATGGCAATTTTTTCTATACATCAGAATAGAGGATTATCTCAAAAATAAATTTTTCCCTAAGAATACAGTATTTCTTGGGGGAAAAGAGAAAAGAAAGGGAAAAAAAAAGAAAAAAGTGGGGGATGAAATACCTGTATAGATTAAAAATAACTTTAGGAAAATATCTGTATTTACATTGACCAAACTGTTATATTCTCTGGGAAAAACAAAAACAAACAGAAAAAAAGCCACATGGATTTCTTTTAGCTTCTGCTAGCTTTTCTTCCCCTCAACACTTCTGTTCAGGTCACCTTTTTCAACCACATCTTTTCTTTGCCACATTTCTACAACTATCTGTCACAGAGGTGCACAAAGTCAAATTAGGCAGGTGTTATAACCAAAAATAATATTTATTCTTATCAAAAGTATTTGGTACTCTGACAAACATTAATAAACCACTGGTTCAGACGCCAACAGGACTTAATTAGACACAGCTGACTTAAGAATTCTTAAGTTTCAGAATGATGACTCGAAATGCACACTCACCTAATGAGGCAAGGGCTCTCAACCTCAAGGAGTTACCTTGGGCAGCATCCCAACCCAAGGGGGGAGTCCCCTAACTGAAGACCCACTGCTCCAAGGACGACTGACCCAATTTGTCCCCCGGCAGGACTCTGCTTATACCCTAGTCAAATCTGACCTGTGGTCATATATGGTCATGTCTGTTACTATTGGCCAAGGGGTCTGTCTATTGGCAACTGCGTCCAGGACAACAGGCACAATGGGGCAATAAGGGCATGAAAAGTAAGGGTGTGAAAAGTAACAAAGGCACACCCCTTGCCAGGGAGGGTGTGTCATGGTTTAACCCAGGCTGGCAACTAAGCACCACACAGCTGCTCGCTCACTCCCCCCACAATGGGACAGGGGAGATAATCAGAAGAGTAAAAGTGAGAAAACTCGTGAGTTGAGATAAAGACAGTTTAAGAGGGAAAGCAAAAGCCACGCACACAAGCAAAGCAAAGCAAGGAATTCATTCACCACTTCCCATGGGCAGGCAGGTGTTCAGCCACCTCCAGGAAAGCAGGGCTCCATCACGCGTAACGATTACTTGGGAAGACAGACACCATCACTCCGAATGTCCCCCCCCCCCTTCTTCTTCCCCCAGCTTATATACTAAGCAGGACATCATATGGTATGGAATAGCCCTTTGTCCAGTTGGGGTCAGCTGTCCCGGCTGTGTCCCCTCTCAGCTTCTTGTGTACCTGGCAGACCTGAGAGCTGAAAGAGTCCTTTGAGAAGTCTAAGCGTTACCCAGCAACAACTGAAACATCAGTGTGTTATCATTTCTTTGAAAACTCTACTTAAAATTCCTGGTTGTAAAGTCTATTCATGTTTTTGCTGTTTCTTTACATGTTATTGTTCCAGCTGGAATACTGGATTGAGAACTGGCTGAACGACAAGGCTCAGAGGGTTCTGATCGGCAGGGCAGAGTCCAGTTGGAGGCCCGTAGCTAGTGGAGTTCCCCAGGGCTCAGTACTTGACCCAGTCTTGTTCAACTTGTTCATCAATGACCTGGACGAGGGGACAGAGTGTACCATCAGCAAGTTCGCTGATGACACAAAACTGGGAGGAGTGGCTGATATGCTGGAAGGCTGCGCTGCCATTCAGCGGGACCTGGACAGGCTGGAAATTAAATTCAACAAGGGCAAGTGTCGAGTGCTGCACCTGGGGAGGTTGAACCCCATGCACCAGTACAGGCTGGGGGCTGACCCGCTGGAAAGCAGCTCTGCCGAGAGGGACCTGGGAGTCCTGGTGAACAACAAGCTGACCATGAGCCAACAGTGTGCCCTTGTTGCCAAGAAGGCCAACGGTATCCTGAGGTGCATTAAGAGGAGTGTGGCCAGCAGGTCGAGGGAGGTTCTCCTCCCCCTCTTCTCTGCCCTGGTGAGACCCCACCTGGAGTACTGTGTCCAGCTCTGGGCTCCCTGGTTCAAGAAAGATGAGGAATTCCTAGAAAGAGTTCAGAGGAGGGCAACTAGGATGATAAAGGGACTGGAGCATCTCCCCTATGAGGAAGGGCTGAGAGAGTTGGGCTTATTCAGCCTGGAGAAGAGAAGACTGAGAGGGGACCTCATCAACACGTACAAATATCTTAAGGGTGGAAGTCACAAGGATGGAGCCAGACTCTGCAGTGGTGCCCAGAGACAGGACAAGGGGCAATGGGTACAAACAGAAACATAAGAGGTTTCAGTTGAATATGAGGAAAAACTTCTTTACTCTGAGGGTGACAGAGCACTGGAACAGGCTGACTGGGGGGGTTGTGGAGTCTCCTTCTCTGGAGATATTCAAAGCCTGCCTGGACGATGTCCTGTGTAACATGCTCTAGGTGAACCTGCTTTAGAAGGAGAGTTGGACTAGATGATCCCTGGAGGTCCCTTCCAACCGTTGAGATTCTGTGATTCTGTAACTCTTATAACCAGAGAAGCCTGGAGACTGAGAAATATATTTGTAAATACAATGGACTTTTTCTTCCAATAAACCATTCTGAGTCCTTTAAAGAGCAATATAGACGTAGGTAATGTTCTCATTAGTATTTTCATTAAGTGTTATTTTGCACCACAGTTCACACAATAAATAATTAAAGTCTAATATCATAAACAAATTAACTTTATCTCTCATATATCTGGATTTATGATTCAGAGGTTTAAAAAGGCAGTAAATACAATAGATGGAATACCTTTTTCCTTTGTGTAGGTCTTCAAAAACAGAGAAATAACCCAGTTTGGTAACAGCCAAGAAAGTAAAGCCATTCAGTCCTTCCTAATTACAGTAGCTGTTTGTAACTAGAGACCAATTTCTACTTATCACATGAAATCATAGAATCATAGAATCATAGAATTGCTTTGGTTGGAAAAGACCTTTAAGATCATCGAGTCCAACCGTTAACCTAGCACTGCCATCCCACCACTAAACCATGTCCCTAAGCACCTCATCTATCCTTCTTTTAAATACCTCCAGAGATGAGGACTCCACCACTTCCCTGGGCAGCCCATTCCAGAGCCTGACCACCCTCTTGGTGAAGAAGTTTTTCCTAATGTCTAGCCTAAACCTGCCCTGGCGCAGCTTCAAGTCATTCCCCCTCGTCCTATCGTCCATTACCAGGGAGAAGAGGCCAACCCCCACCTCACTACAGCCTCCTTTCAGGTAGTTGTAGAGGGCGATAAGGTCTCCCCTCAGCCTCCTCTTCTCCAGACTAAACAACCCCAGTTCCCTCAGCCATTCCACGTATGACTTGTGTTCCAGACCCCTCACCAGCTTGGTTGCTCTCCTCTGGACATGTTCCAGCAATGCAACATCTTTCTTGGAGTGAGCGGCCCAAAACTGAACACAGTATTCAAGGTGCGGCCTCACCAGCACCGAGTACATGGGCACGATCACTTCCCTACTGCTGCTGGCCACACTATTCCTGATACAGGCCAGGATGTCATTGGCCTTCTTAGCCACCTGGGCACACTGCTGGCTCATATTCATTTGGGCTGTCAACCAGTACCCCCAGGTCTTTTTCCACCAGGCAGCTTTCCAGCCACTCTTCCCCAAGCCTGTAGTGCTGCATGGGGTTGTTGTGACCCAAGTGCAGGACCCGTCATTTGGCCTTGTTGAACCTCATACAGTTGGCCTCAGCCCATCGATCCAGCCTGTCCAGGTCCCTCTGCAGAGCCCTCCTCCCCTCCAGCAGATCAACACTCCCACCCACTTTGGTGTCATCTGCAAATTTACTGAGGGCACACTCAATGCCCTCATCCAGGTCATTGATAAAGATATTAAACAAGACTGGCCCTAGAACTGATCCCTGGGGGAAACCGCTTGTGACCGGCCGCCAACTGGATTTAGCTCCATTCACCACGACTCTCTGGGCTCGGCCATCCAGCCAGTCTTTAACCCATTGAAGAGTACACCCATCTAGGCCATGAACCACCAGCTTCTCCAGGAGAATGCTATGGGAGACTGTGTCAAAGGCTTTGCTGAAGTCCAGGTAGACAACATCCACAGCCTTTCCCTCATCTACCAGGCGGGTCATCTGGTCGTAGAAGGAAATCAGGTTGGTTAGGCAAGACCTGCCTTTCATGAACCCATGTTGACTGGGCCTGATCCCCTGATTGTCCTCAATCCAGCCCTTCTTGAAGATAGGCATCACATTTGCCAACCTCCAGTCATCTGGGACCTCCCCTGTTCTCCAGGACTGCTGAGAAATGATAGAGAGTGGCCTGGCAAGCTCCTCTGCCCGCTCCTTCAGCACTCTTGGGTGGATCCCATCCGGCCCCATAGACTTGTGGATGTCCAGGTGGCATAGCAGGTCAAAGACTGCTTCCTCTTGAATTATGGGGGGTTTATTCCACTCACTGTCCCCATCTTCCAGCTCGGGAGGCTGGGTACCGTGGGGATAACTCATCGGGCCATTAAAGACGGAGGCAAAGAAGGCGTTGAGTATCTCAGCCTTCTCCTCATCTTTAGTGGCAGTGTTCCCCCTTGCATCCGCATCCACTAGTGGATGGAGGTTCTCCCTGGCTCTCTTTTTGCTGTTAATGTATTTATAAAAACTTTTCTTATTATCCCTTACAACAGTGGCCAGGTTAAGTTCCAGCTGGGCTTTTGCCTTTCTAATTTCCTCTCTGCATGACCTGACAAGATCCCTGTACTCTTCTTGGGTTGCCTGCCCCTTCTTCCAGAGCTGGTAAGCTCTCCTTTTTTCCCTTAGTTGCAGTAGTAGACCTCTGTCCAGCCAGGCCGGTCGTCTTCCCCACCCATGGGGACAGCCTGCTCTTGTGCCTTTAAGACTTCTTCCTTGAAAAATACCCAACCTTCTTGGACCCCTTTTCCCTTCAGGACTATCTCCCAAGGGACTCTCCCAACCAGCATTCTGAGCAGGTCAAAGTCTGCCCTCTGGAAATCCATGGTGGCAGTGAAAGTTTTAGCTTAGTTTAGTTTAGTTTCATTCACTTTCTTATTTATTTATTATTGGTACTGCTTTCTTCTTGGTATACAGTTCTCAATCAACTCAATCTATTGAAGAAAATTTCCTTAGAACTTTAATTTACATAAAAAGAAATAAAAATAGCTTTTGATCCAATATAGTTTACTGCATTATCTGCCCCAGATTCCATTTGTTTCCTCATTTGCTTGAATTTTTTTTCCCCAAAGATTTCTTCATTATGCCTCAAGCATGTCTTTGTTTCCAATGTCTGCTATGTAACTCCAATGTCCCTCAACACAGTAGGACAGGCCTGGGAGCCTGATGCTGTATTTACTGCATGAACAACAACTTAATTAAGTGGGGCTTTAGAATTATCATCAGTGCTTTGTTGCTACAATTGCACTTGGGCATGTATCACATTGTTCTGACAAACGTGTTGGGAAAATTTCTTTGTAGTTCATCTTGTTTCTGCAACACTACCAGCTAAGGACGCTGGAACAAATTGTTTCTATTGTACAACTGGGGATAATGCTCTTAGTTCCAAAAATGAACACAAAGGAGTCAGGATAAGGACCAAAGTTCTTTCAAGGCAGTACATAATCTGTATCAGAATTAGACCTACTTCATTTTCATTGATATCTCGTATGCCTGCCATAGGAGATTTTATTTCCTTTTTTCCCTGTACCTTAATAATACAGAAAACCCAGGATAAAATTCCTTCTTCCACTCTTCTTTATATGTACAGCTAGGGAAGGCAGGAAGATAGAGAACAAAGTTCTTTATTATGCATTCTATGAAAGCTGAATCAGCATTTTCTGTTTTATTCAATTGCCTTTCACTCTGTGTGGTATATTCACTTGCATCACATAGGTGTAAATGAAAACAGTTGAGCTTGATTCTCCATGAGTTTTCAGCAAGTGTAATTATTTGTACCTTTGTTAAATACGTACAAGGTTAATGTGAACTAAGATAAAAAAAAGACATTTTCACAATTTCTGTCCTTAGAAAATGTGAATAGACCACAGTGCTAGGAAGATCAAAGTAGCAGAGCCCTAGCAAAGGAAGGCTAAAGCTAGTGTTCAGAGATTACTTAAATTCCATAAAAACAGAAATCTATAATAAGTATATGGGAAAATTTTTGGATAGTGGAAAAAAGGATGAACCAGAAACATGGGGTTCCGAGCACTGCAAACCCACAACTGCTAACAGTATAGGTAGCAATAAAAGGTTTCACAAAGTAGAGTTTAAACTAGATGTTGTTACCTTCAGAACTAACTTTGTGCAGTTCATATCTCTTCATAAATATTCAAATAATTTATTTGAAAAGTCTACTTAAAATTCCTGGTTTAAAGTCTATTCATGTTTTTGCTGTTTCTTTACATGTTATTGTTCCAATTGGAATACTAGACTCAGAATCACAGACTCAGAGAATGGTTTGGGTTGGAAGGGTTCTTTAGAGATCTTCTAGTCCAACCACCCTGTCATAAGCAGGGACACCTCTCACTAGATCAGGTTGCTCAAAATCCCTGTCTAAGACTGAACAGGAAGTCAGATATTTCCTTGTCTCAAACAATTTGCGCAGGCAGAGGGGGAACAGATAGGGGCAGGGTGAACCCTGTGGAGGCAGGGAGGTGGGCTACCCACTCTGCCTCTTCTGGCGGGCAACAACTGAGCATGCATTGGTCAACAGGTATTCACGAAAGGAGCGTATGATTGCCAAAGACCCTTGCTACCCCACCAATACCCCCCAAAGCTAATTCAAGAACTGTCTAGAACACTTGATGGTGCAAAGCAAGGTGGTTGGCCACCCCAGGGGAGGTCTTGGACTAATGAGACTATATAAGGATGAGCACACACGTTTTGCCTTGTTGACTCATCACCTACAGATCTAGACTCTGCCCCAAGATGAGAACACAGGATCCAAGGGTGGTGACACCTCTCCTTTCTTTATCCTCATCTATTTTTTCCTTTTCTCACTCCTCTCTTTCTCCAGTTCTCTACCTTATAATCACACATATAAGTTTTGGACAACTTGCTACGGGTTGCTGGGAAAATAGTTCCATTGCCAAGTTGCATTTGTTCTCTCATTAAGCTTGCCAGTTCATTAAGTTTACCAGGTAATAAAGTTACCAGTTAGATTGTTCCTCCGAGTCATTGTCATGACTATAACAGCCCCACAGCTTTGCTGAGCAGTGATCCACTTTTTGTACACAAATCCTTGGGGGATTCAAAAAGATTCACCCATCTTGCACCCACTGTGTGGGATGGGACAGCCCTGTTTAAGCTGATGTTGAACACTTCTAATGATGGCACATCCACAACCTCTCTGGGCAACCTGTTTCAGTGTTGCAGCACTCTCATTGTAAAAAAAATTCTTCCTTACATCCAGTCTAAACTTACCCTCTTTCAGTTTTAAACCCTTGTCCTGTTGCTACGGGCCTTGGTAAGAACTGTCAAAGAGAGACACAAACCGAGCAGATAAGCATAATGGAGACAAAGACAAGATACAAACCTGGCTAGTCACAGTAATTAATGGGCTATCAAGAAACTGTAGGCAAACCAAGACTTTGCAGCTGATAAGGATGTAAACCTGAAGGTCCAGGATATGGAGGGTTGGGGGTGTGTAAATCAGTGAGACAGTGCCAGCTGGTTCAAGGGAGGAGGATAAGGGAGGAACAAAGCAGAAACAGACAGAAAGAGGTGTAAAAAGAGCCGGTTGGGTTCAAAACGGGGCTGGTCAGTATGCTTGTCTGTTGAGCCCTGCGCCTGATCACCACAGCCTGCCCTTTTTTATTAAAGCCTTTCTTAACAACCTCTCTGTGTAATCTCTTTCTATCCCATATGTGCCAATACTACAAGGACTCAGTGCTAGTTACTGGGGGGACCGGCACATGGCGACTGGGTGCCAGCTGCTGGATTCACACCTGTGGTGTCCACTGCTGGAGCCAGGGAGGTCTTTAACCTCCAGCCACTGGGGCAGGAATGGAAAAACAGCTACTGGAGGGGACCAGGGTGAGTGAGAGGCTCAGCACTGGAGCAGGACCATGGGTCACAGCCTGTGTGCTGGGTGCCGGTTCTTGGGGGTGAGTGTCTGTACCTTCCCCAAAGGGGATGTGTGTGGAGTGTGCATGTAGATTTGCTGGCAAACTCCAAGCTGGACCAGCCTGTGAGTCAGGACCCGTGGGGCAGGTAAGGGGGGCTGGGATCCAGGTAGGGGTGCTGGGTAGGCAGAGGAGCCATGCTGGTGCTCAGGAATCTGTGAATGTGCATGTGCTTGTGAAGCTGGAGAGTGTGGTGTGTGTGCTGCACCAGTGACCTTCTGCCTCTGCCTGCCCAAGAAGAAGAGGGGATATGGCTGTTCCTGTGTCTGCTGTGAGCCCTGAACGTGGGTGCTGCTGGGGCAGCGTCTGCTCTGTGGCCACCTGTGTAGCCAGAGCCATGGTCATGTGCATGTCCTCTGTGTGTGTCTGTGTCTGTGTGTGTGTCTGGGATATAGGCTCAGTCTTGGTACTGCAGCAGCATCACTAGTACAAGGGGGAAAATGACAGCCAGGTTCCTTCAGCCTGGGAAGAGACCCTGGGTCCCAGGACACCAGGCTGAGGTCCACCGGCCAGGCAGGATGGTTCTGGGCAGGGGCAGCTGGAGGAGGTAGCCGCTCCTAACTTCTCTTAATAATCTAGAATCATAGAATCGTTTAGGTTGGAAAGGAATTTTATGGTCATCGAGTCCAACCATTAACCTAGCACTTGCCAAGTCTACCACTAAAACATAAGGTCCACATCTACACATCTCTTAAACACCTCCAGACATGGGAGTCAATCCATATAGAATTTTCTATGTGTGATGGGTCTCTAGGATCTATAAAAAAGGCTAAAAACCTTGTATAGTAACATGTCATTTGTACACTGTCTCAATAGTGAGGGAAATGTAAAGTACTCTTATTGCTACAGAATAATTTTAACTCTGTCTCAGGTAGTATTTTTGTTACCAAGCACATTACCAGACAAAAAGTCAATAATTGAAATTTTTTTTTTTTTATGTCTTGAAATCACCATGTCACACTGATGTTTCAATACACAATAAATATGTTGCATCCATTCTTTGACAGTAGCTTTTATTCCTTAAGGCATAACATTTGTATTTAAGGTTAAGTAACAATAGACTATCTTTCAAACTGACTCGTAATGGGGGAACCATGCTTAGGGAACTTGGGGCCCATGCAAATTAGATTTCCTTAATGATTTCTCAGTTGTTTCCCTGAGAGGCTTGAATATTCTACAGCCTGTCTACTGCCATAATAGCAGTACAACCATAGCTTTATCAGCAGAACCCATGTGTACAGAAATGGTATGCTAAAAAGGACTTTTTCCATTACCAAATTTGCACAATTTCCACATGTAATATTAGTTAAACCAGCAAAATATCTAGTTTTAACAGCTCAGACATTTTGCTCCAAAGTGGCTGTACTGGCAAAATTATAGTGTAGTCCAGGTCTGAATTTACTATGTAGATTATGGTATAGATAACTGTGATGTAAAATATTAAAACATTTAAGTCATGTAATGCTAATGATGCTATTTTTTCCTTTCTCTCACTAGGCCTTTAGATTGTAGAAACATCCACGGTGTCCTTAAGAATAACTTCATTCTTTCCATGACTTGGATTTATTTCATGTAACTTACACTGTCTACACTGAAGAAGTTTCTGTCTGAGCTGGTATCCCTGGAATCCTTTTGTACTTAATGAAAAGAAACAGCCATGCGTATGCCACAATGTCTTTTCTTGGTTTAGATTTCTAAATTAGGTCTGCACTTTAAGAGTACCTATTTCTCTTCATTGACTGTGATGGGAAACTAACTCAGATAGAGTCATTTATGCTTGTATTTTATCATATGAAGTACATACCTTTTAACAAATATTATATCTGCCTACTCTGTATGCAAAATCTCAGCTCTATACAGAAAGGACAATTGTCTTACTATGTATTTGTACCATGTGAAAACCAATGAAGTCTTGATCTATGGCAAATATATTTAAGGCACCATGGGTAAAAATAATATGGTGATAAGCAGTACTAATACTAAAATGAATAGGTGTGGAAAAGTGTTTTCTTCTGTAATATATACTGGGGTACAGGATCCAGGAGAAATAAGCCTACATAAATTATAATAACAAGCTGTCTGAGATTGTCATTGAGATGAGTAGATATGGTTGTTATATTAATTTATAGAAACAGATAAATTAAATACTATTTTAAAAAAAGTGTAGAGCAATTTTCTTGGTCATGGCACTGAAAAAACTTGGTAGGACTTTCTGTCAAAGACTGCTATTTCTGTAACATTATTTCTATATTTCTTTAAGAGACTGTATTCTATGTCAACAAGCCTATGGGGCATTTCCGTAAATAAACAGATTTTAAAAAGAAATGTAGTTTTGAAACTCTGTTATTGCTTTGTCTTTCAGACTTGATCATCATTTCAGCTTTGTATTTGGCCAAAAGCATGAAAATAATTGTCTCAGATTGGTGAATTATATCCTTTTAAGCCATTCTAGGTAACTGGTTTCCTGCATTTCTTATGACCTAAGTGGTCATGTGTGGTGGGTTGACCCTGGCTGGATACCAGGTGCCACCAAGCCACTCTATCACTCCCCTCCTCAACAAGACAGGCAGAGAGAAAATGAGATGGAAAAAACCTCACGGGTCAAGATAAAGGGAGTTTAATACAAGCAAAAACAAAGGCCATGCATGGAAGCAAAAGGAGAACAAAGATTTTATTGTCTCCTTCCCATTAACAGGCTATGTCCAGCCACTTCCCTGGAAGCAGGGCTTCAGTACATGTAGAGGTTGCTCTGGAAGACAAATGATGTAAATAATGAATGCCCTTCCTTCATCGTCTTTCTCTTAGCTTTTATTAATGAGCCAATATCATAAGGTATGGAATAACCCCTCGGTCAGTTTAGGTCAGCTGTTCTGGCTATGTTCCCTCCCAAGATCTTGCCCACCCCCAACCTACTGGTGAGGGGGGAAATGTTGGAGAGACAGCCTTGATGTTCTGTGAGCACTGCTCAGCACTAACTAAAACACTGGTGTACTATCAACACCTTTCTAGCTACCAATACAAAGCACAGCACTATGAGGGCTGCTACAGGGAAAATTAACTCCATCTTAGCCCAACCCAATACATCACATCAGAGCCTCATGCTTCTTTGAAGCACAAAAGCAGAATCTTTTTTTAGCTGACAATATTTTGTTTCTCATTATATAAAAAATATACACTTATTTTTCATTATTAATTACTACTATTATTCATTTCACAGGTATTATAATAACACATTAAAATATTGCAGTATCAGCACTTCAAAAGTTATGATTGTATAAAAAGTATGAAGTTGATTCCAGAATATTAACAGTAATTTTTGCGAAGGCAATACTTTCTATTTATCTTTCCATTTTTAAACATGATTCTAATATTTTTACCCATGTAGTCATTAAGATTCACCAGAACATATAACCTCTATTAACTATGGCATTAAACTTGCAAGGGTAACTTTTCTTTTGAACACTTCCTGATTTGTGAACCCTGAATGTTTTTGATCTCATACCCATAATGTAGTGCTAATAGTACTGTAGGGTATTTTTAAACATTAGTTGTTACAACACACTACAGCAATTACTAAAATTATGTGTTGCTTTTTTTTTTCCCCCTTTTTTCTTTTTTAAGCTGTCTGGACAGATCTCATGGATGTATTGAAACATGCACCAGAGAATGTTTACAAACCTTTTATGCTGTGCTTTAAGCAGCTACAGATTTTTGGGTTTGAGAGAGCTTTGCCCTGGAGGAGAAATCCTTCAGAGATAAGAAGAAAGGGAACACAAGGACTCAGAAAAAAAAGTTTTGTAAATGCAGAGAATGATTAGTACAAAGGAAGGAGGAGGAGACATCTGTTGATTAGATGATTTTTAGAGATAATTAAGTGCATTCATCCAGAAATAAAAAACATTACACATCATTTGCAGGCACACATGGCTTTCTTGAAAACAGGAGAGAATTAAAAGGAGTCTACAAAATAATCGGCAGCTTGGGGCCACTCAAATCTGTGTCACTGGGATGACCTTCCAGATTTTGTACCAGCCTTTATGAAGCAGCAGTAGCAACCAGGTGCTGAGTGCTAAATTAAAAGGTCTAAATATAGATGTAGGAAGCTGAAATGAGGCAATATTTTTCAAAAGTATTGTTCAACCTTTCATTTCTCAAATAATCAATTAATATTCACCCTTAATACTACATAATTCAATTTTTTTCTGTCATTCTCACCTCAAAAAATTCATTCACTGAGAAGCTTCTTATACTTTACTTAATATGGCAGATGTATGAAGAAGAATTCAAGGACAAGACATGCTCCAGTTCAGAGGAGTGGTGTTCTGTGAACGACAGCGTTAGGGCTATAATAATACTTTAAAGAGTAAAGAATAACCAAAAAGATATATTAGTGTGAATTTTTTTTTCCACCTTCATCATTTCTTCTTGGAATATTTGTGATTAGTACTATGTTTAGTACCACTTCATACTGTGACTTCACTTCAATAATAAAACATTGTTAGTTCTTTCTTTAAGGGAAAGGACAAAAGACTCCTGGTCAGACTGGTCTTCAGGAGTTAATGAATGAGAATTAGTCCTTGGAAAGGACTTATTTCCAAGTGATCTGACATTGACAATAATTTGAAATAGTTACAACAAAGTTTCATCATGTAGAAAATCCATACCAGAAGAGTTTTTCACCTATGCTTTCAAACAAGTCCCTCTGTAAACATATTTATGGTAACGTAAGTCATTGACTCTGCGTGCTGCCTTCTGTCGGAATCATAGGATCATGGAATCATTTATGTTGGAAAAGACCTTTAAGATAATCAAGTCCAACTGTTAACCTAACACTGACAAGTCCACCACTAAACTATCTGCCTAGAGCATCACAGCTACACGTCTCTTAAACACCTCCAGGCATGGGAAGTCAACCCCTTCCTTGGGAGTCTGTTCCAATGCTTGATCACCCTTTTGGTGAAGAAATTTTTCCTACTATCCAATTTAAACCTCCCCTGATGCAACTTGAGCCCATTCCTTTTGTCTTATCGCTTTTTACTTGGGAGAAGAGACTGACACCCTCTCACTACAACCTCGTTTCGGGTAGCTGTAGAGAGCTATAAGGTCTCCCCTCAGCCTCCTTTTCCTCCAGGTTAAACAACCCCAGTTCCCTGAGCCGCTCCTCATAAGACTTGTGCTCTAGACCCTTCACCAGCCTCATTGCCTTTCTTTGGACACGCTCCAGCACTTCAATGTCTTTCCTGTAGTGAGGGGCCCAAAACTGAATACAGCATTCAAGGCACGGCCTCACAGGTGCTGAGTGCAGGGGGACAATCATGTCCCTAGCCCTGCTGGCCACACTGTTTCTGATACAAGCCAGGATGCTGTTGGTCTTCTTGGCCACCTGGGCACACTGCTGGCTCATATGCAGCTGTCTGTCAACCAGTACCCCCAGGTTCTTTTCTGCCAAGCAGCTCTCCAGACACTCTTCCCCAAGCCTGTAGCGTTGCATGGGGTTGTTGTGACCCAGGTGCAGGACCCAGCACTTGGCCTTGTTGAACCTCATACAATTGGCCTTAGCCATTGATCCAGCCTGTCCAGGTCCCTCTGTAGAGCCTTCCTACCTTCAAGAAGATCAACACTCCTGCCCAGCTTGGTGTCATCTGCAAACTTTCTGAGGGCGAACTCAATCCCCTTGTCCAGATCATTGATAAAGATATGAAACAGAACTGGCCCCAGTACTGAGGTCCTGGAGAACACCACTTGTGACCAGGTACCAACTGGATTTAACTCCATTCACCACCAATCTTTGGGACCAGCCATCCAGCCAGTCTTTTACCCAGCAAAGGGTATGCCCATCAAAGCCATGAGCAGCCAGTTTCTCCAGGAGAATCCTGTAGGAAATGGTGTCAAAGGCTTTACTAAAGTCCATTTTGATAACATCCACAGCCTCTCCCTCATCCACTAAGCAGATGACCTTGTCATAGGAGTCAGGTTGTCAATCAGAACCTGCCTTTCATAAACGCTGACTGAGCCTGATCACCTTATTCTCCTGAATGCTCTGAGTGATGCCACTCAAGATGATCTCCATTCCCTCCCCCAGGACCAAGGTCAGGCTGACTGGCCTGTAGTTCCACAGATCCTCCTTCTACACATTCTTGTAGACGGGCACCACATTTGCTAACCTCCAGTCAACTGGGACCTCCCTGGTTAGGCAGGACTGTTGTAAAAGATTGAAAGTGTTTTGGTGAGCACCTCTGCTAGCTCCCTCAGTATCTGTGCATGGATCCCATCTGGCCCCATAGACTTGTGTGCGTCTAAGTGGTGTATCAGGTCACTAACCATTTCCTCTTGGATTATGGAGGCTTCCAGCTCAGGGGGCTGGGTACCCCAAGAACAATTGGTCTTACTGTTAAAGACTGAGATGAAGAAGGCATTAAGTATCTCAGCCTTTTCCTCACTCTTTATCACTATATTTTTCCCTGCAACCAATAAAGGATGGAGATTCTCTTTAGCCCTCCTTTTGTTGCAAATACATTTACAGAAACATCTTTTACTGTCTTTTACAGCAGTAGCCAGATTAAGTTCTAGTTGGGCTTTGGCACTTTTAATTTTCTCCCTGCGTAACCTCAGCTATCCTTGTAGTCCTCCTGAGATGCCTGCCCCTTCTTCCAAAGGTCATGAACTTTCCGTTTTTTCCTGAGCTCCATCCAAAGGTCCCTGTTCAGCCAGGGCAATCTTCTTCCTCACTGGCTTGTCTTTTGGCATATGGAGATGGCCTGCTCCTGCATCTTCTTGAAGAATATGCAGCCTTCCTGGACTCCTTTGACCTTCAGGACTGCCTCCCAAGGGAGTCTGTCAACCAGTCTGCTAAACAGACCAAAGTCTG
Source organism: Gorsachius magnificus (assembly GCA_034008185.1). NCBI lineage: Eukaryota > Metazoa > Chordata > Aves > Pelecaniformes > Ardeidae > Gorsachius > Gorsachius magnificus. The sequence continues at coordinate 41,679,058 of CM067081.1, forward strand.
GCCTCCAGCTGGAAGTCCCAGGTGGCAGTTCTGCTGATCCCACTCCTTACTTCTGCAAGAATCAAAAACTCTATCAATAATTTTGTGATCGCTGTGCCCAAGACAGCTGTCACATCACTCAAAATTCCTTTTCTGTTCACAAACAACAGGTCCAGTGGGGTGCCTTCCCTAGTTGGCTCACTCATCAGCTCTGTCAGGAAGTTCTCTTCCTCACACTCCAGGAACCTCCTAGCCTCTTTTCTCTCAGCTGTATTGTATTTCCAGCAGACATCTGTTAAGTTGAAGTCCCCTACAAGAACAAGGGCTAGCGATTGTGAGACTTCTGCCAGCTGTCCTAGGATAATTCAGCTGTCTCTTCATCCTGGTAGGGTGGTCTATAATACACTCCCACCATGATATCCGCCTTGTTGGTCTTCCCCCTGATTCTTACCCATAAACACTCAACCCTAGTTAAGCTCTAGACAGTCAAAACTCTCCCTAAGTACAGGGCTACCCCACCACCTCTCCTTTCTTGCCTAACCCTTCTGAAGAGTTTATAGCCATCCATTGCAGCACTCCAGTTGTGCAAGTCATCCCACCGTGTTTTTGTGATGGCAACTATATCATAGTTTTCCTGCTGCACAATGGCTTCCAGCTCCTGCTCTTTGTTGCCCATGCTGCATGCATTGGTGTAGATGCACTTTGGTTGGTTTATTGATCCTGCCACCTTTCTGAGGGGAGAAACCCTAATTCCTGCATGACCATTCTCAGGTGCTTCTGTGGTTTCTAACAAATCTATAACCCTTGCATCTTTGCTGCCACATGGATCTCTGTCCCCTACCTCCACTCTGATGGCAGACCGAAGGACCTTGCTAGAACACTGTCCCTCAAACTCTGGCATGATGCCCCCAGGCTTATCTCTAGTGAGCCTGTTTTTATCCCTTTCCCACTTCAAATCTAGTTTAAAGCTCTTTTAATGAGCCCTGATAACTCCTGTGCAAAGGTCCTTTTCCCCCTTTGAGACAGACATACCCCATTTGTCACCAGCAGGCCTGGTGTCATGTAGACCAACCCATGATCAAAACCCCCAAAATTCTGCTGTCACCAGGCTCAGAAACAGATATTGATCTGCTGTGTTCTTGTAAGCCATACAGAGAGCACCAATAATAGAACTGAGAGGGAGAGAGGAAACAAAAAAACCCAGCAAAACCATTTATACCTGTACCTAAGATTTAATGCCTAAACCTACACAGTTTCTGTATTCTGTATCCCATAGTTTGGCATTAGATTCTATGAAGTGAGACATTGTTATGCTTTGACTAGAATATCATCTGTGTATGTGTTTGACCAAGGTAAACACACGGTGGACACTTTTGACCCTAGTTAAGTCATTACTAGCAGTTTTCCTGACTGGCACTTTATGAAAGAGTGTGGTGCGTTGACCTCGGCTGGCTGCCTTGTTCCCACCAGGCTGCTCTGTCACTCCCTCTATCAACAGGACAGGGGGAGAAAATATGACAAAAAGCTCATGGATAGAGATAAGGACAGGCAGATTATTTACCAATTACTATCATGTGTAAAACAGACACTACTTGGGAAATTTATTTTAATGTATTGACTATTAAACAGAATAATGACGAATGAGAACAAATCTAAAACCATCTTCCCTCCCACCCCTCCCTTCTTCCAGGCTCAGATTCACTCTCAGTTATTCTAGCTCCTCCCCCTCAGAAACATAGAAGGAGGGTGAATGGGGGCTGCAGTCAGTTCATAACACTTTGTCTCTGCTGCTCTTTCTTCCTCATGCTTTTCCCCTGCTCCAGCATGGGGTCCTACACAAGGGATACAGTCCTTCAGGAACAGACCACTCCAGCATGGGTCCCTCATGGGGTCACAGGTCCTACCAGAAAATCTGCTCCAGTGTGGGCTGCTCTCCACAGGATGCAGTTTCTGACAGGAGCCTCCTCCAGTGTGGGCTCTTCATGGGCTTCAGCTTCCTACAGGGTACATCCAACTGCTCTGGCATGGGGTTGTCTTCAGACTGCAGTGTAGATGCCTGCTTCACCATGATCCTCCATGGACAGCAGGGTTATGTCCTGGTTTTGGCTGGGATAGAGTTAATTTTCTTCCTAGTAGCTGGTAAGGTGCTATGTTTTGGATTTAGTACTAGAAGAATGTTGATAACACACTGATGTTTTAGTTGTTGCTGGGTAGTGCTTAGACTAGTCAAGGACTCTTTCAGCTTCCCATGCTCTTCCAGGTACACAAGAAGATGGAAGGGGACACAGCCAGGACAGCCGACCCCAAATGACTAAAGGAGTATTCCATACCATATGACATGATACTCAGTATATAAGCTGGGGGAAGAAGAAGGAAGCAGGGGGACATTCGGAGTGATGGCATTTGTCTTTCCAAGTAACCATTTCGCATGATGGAGCCCTGCTTTCCTGGAGGTGGCTGAACACCTGCCTGCCCATGGGAAGTGGTCAATGAATTCCTTGCTTTGCTTTGCTTGCGTGACGGCTTTTGCTTTCCGTGTTAAACTGTCTTTATGTCAACCCACGAGTTTTCTCTTTTACTCTTCTGATTCTCTCCCCCATCCCATTGCGGGGGGAGTGAGCAAGCAGCTGTGTGGTGCTTAGTTGCCAGCCTGGGTTAAACCACAACAGGGTACAACCTGCTTCCCCATGGTCTCCTACACAGGCATGCTCTATTCCAGCACCAGGAGCACCTCCTGCCCTTCCTTCTTCACTGACCTTGGTGTCTGCAGGGCTCATTCTCTCAAATTTTTTATTCTTCTCTCCCACCTGCTGTTATGCAGTGTTTTTTATCCTTTCTTAAATACGTTATCACAGAGGTGCTAACAACATCACTGACTGTCTCAGCTTTGGCCAGCAGTAGGTCCACCTGTCTGACATGGCAGCAGTTTCTTGTGTCTTCTCACAGAAGCTGCCCTTGTAGCCCACCCACTTGCTACCAAAACCTTGCCACATAAACCAAATACAGAGAGCTATAAACCCCACAGCTTGGAATGAGCAGATGAATTTATGAGCCAGGTCACTGCTGGTACTAGAGATGATTAAAGCTTGATAAATCAGCAACAGCCCATGCAGTTGCTCTGTTTAGCAAGGCTGAAGGAATGGTCATACTGATACACAGCAGTAAGCTACAGAGGTTAGATTGGCCAGAATCAAATAATTTTTCTATTAATTTATTTTCTTGCTTAGTTTAAGCTTCTCCATTGCAAAACAGGAAATAAAAGTGGTGCTGGTAAGGAAGCTGTTTACTTTGCTGCAAGAAGTTACAGAAAACCTAAACTGTATCCAGTTCATTCAAAAGACTTCAGGAGTAAAAAATATAGTAGGAAAGTGTTATCATTCAACATGTAACCAAGTGTTCCTATGGATTTCAGGCTTACAGTCCTTGAACTTGGGGAAAAGATATAAAATAAGTCAGATGCTAAATAGAATGAGCTAATTCTCTGCCCAAGCCAGTTCTTAAACAGACCAAAGGATTTTGTTATCTCCCAGCCATAAGAAATATGACTGCTCCTTTTCCCAAAGACTAGACTCTTCTGTATATACATATGGCTATTTCCAAATGTCTGCTAAATAGAATGTGTCTTCCCTTTAAACACTTACATGGTACTGGTATTTTCCTTACCTATTGAAGGCAATATGTTATCACAACTAAGCCAATTGTTATCATAATCTTTACTGATTAAGAAGGATAAGAATAATATTACAAATAGGTGAATAGATTTAATTAAAGGATCTAAAAAATATATTTTATTTTTTTTCGCGGATTTCAGGAAAGAATAATTAATTAAAAAAAAAATACCCCCAAACTTGGACCTCTGTCTAAGTTCATCAAAAAGATTGAGGCCAAATAAGATACTTTCATTTTATATTTTCCTATTATCTTTCTCTACTACATCAGTTATTCCATAGTTTTTATTATCCTATTTTCATTTTTAGGGTACCTTTATTGTTTTTTTAACACAGGAAAAACTCTTCTTCCCTATTTAAGAGATGTGAATTTATCTGCTTTTTGACTGAATAAAACCAAATTTCGTGTGTTGTATTCTATCAGTAACATACTGTAATATCAGCCAGATGTGGCCATTTTCCCAATTTTATTTATAGATTATTGATACCTGTCAATACAAGTCAAAGTACATGTCATGTATTAATACACTTTCAGCTCAGGCAAATGATTACTTATTTACTAAGCCAATATTTGTTCATGTTTACTTATCCCAATTAATGAACTACCACTGTAGGTCAAAACCAGACCTTCTCATTTAGGTACACAATTTAAAGACTATTATAGAAAAATGTTAGGTGCGTGCAAGAAGAGGAGTGATCAAATTCCCTGCAGAGGCAGTGAAGATGCAGATTTTAATTTCTGCATAAGAAATGGTAAGAAATGCTAGGCATACACACTGTGCACACCTACCTGACTAAGTTTTTCTTTTTACCTTCAGAGGATAAAATTTAATCTAGTAGGGAATTTTCTTTCTAACAGAAAGAAACAAAACAAAACAGAAGTTGAAAATAGCATCTAAGCCTACCATGGTTTTTGTAATCTCTCGACAGATAGTCCCATCCCTACATGTGAGCCCTAACTGTTGTATAAGATTAGTTTACATTTCTTCTACTCCACAGATTGGTTGTCACAGCAGTGTCCTAAGAGATGCCAGTTCAAACACTTTCCATCTGACAGGGTCAAAAAAACAAGCTTAAAAATTCTTACTTCATGCTTAAACTACATCAGACCTACCAAATGAGACATGATATTCATAAACAAACTTGACAGTGGCAAATCACATTTATGTTTTGGGGTTTCTCAGTGGACTCGGATCATGCATATGAGTCACATCTGAGTTCCAGGCTGAAGAGAAGTACCTGTTCCCTCAAAACAAGCACTTCTGAGCAGGCGTGACAAATTAACTGTCATTGGCAAGTGAGCATTCAGGCTAAGAAGAACAGTAAGTAATGAATTCAGGGTAAAGCAGTCCTAGAAAGTAGGCAGACTAAGATGTTGTGTGGGACTAAGGAGGGTTATAGGTGACTAAATTCCAATTAATGGGGATTTTTTGTTTATTGAACTCCATGACATGAACAATCTTGTCCTCTTATTTGTAATCTCAAAACAATCCAGGCACCCTATATTCCTTACTTGATTCAGCCTTAACATATACTTGGGTTTGGCTTCATTTTTCCTCCATCTCTAGTATCTATGTCATGAAATCAAGAGATTAGAAATGCTCCCTTTTAAAATCATTATTTTTTCCTGCCTTTCTTGTAACAGAGTTATCACTTGTGTTTATGCTTTGTCCAGTTTGACTTAAATAATCCCACTGATCTAGTTTTTTCCCACCACAATTATTGTTTAATACATCCGATCTCAGGGTGTAAGTTTTTTATCTTCACACCAACTTTGACTGCTTTAATTTCATTGTACTGTTTTCCTACTACATATACATTTTTTCTGTGGTCCATTCCATTTCTATCTTTGGTATGTACATCTTTGAGTGGTAGCCAGGGGATTATAATGGAGCCTCTTTTTCTGTCTCTTAGCAAACCTATGAATACTTACATTCTTTTAATCTCTACTTATCTTAAATTAAATGAGCTTAATTCTCTGACCACTTCTGTTGCTTCTTTTCAATTCATTGGTGTATTTCTGGTAAAGAGATGGCCAGAATTGAATGAAGACATGAACCTTATCACTATATATTTAAAGTAGTTGTGTGAGATAGGTTTTGAATTGAGGAACAAAAACTTCTCAATGAGACATTGGTCAAGCTGACCTATTAAGAAGGTTACATTAGCTCCTGAAAAATTTGCATTTGCCTACAAAAGTAGAGGGTTACCTCTTAAAGTACAACTCCTGAGCAGAAGCAGATAAATCAGACTTGATATCTTCTAATGCCTGTAACCTACACAAGTTGATGGAGGACCTCAGCTGTAAACTCCAAGTAGTTTCAAAAAAATGAAGCCATAGATTTTAAAAGTTAGTAATAAAAAAAAAAAACAGGAAAAGGGAAAAAATCACTAGAAATTACATGAGTGCTGCTATAGTAGCACTTCAACTTCTGAGATGCTTGGGGACCTCTTCTCTCATTGAAAATAAAGGTGATTGATCTGTTATGAAAAGGACCTTACTAGAGCACTCTCTTTCTTTTGTCCTCCTGCACATAATTCAAAAGATATTCATATATTAGCTACTGTACCAGGTTTAATTCCTTAAGAGGGTATCTCACACCTCCAAAAGTTCAAGTCCTTTTGAGAAAGGAAGAATAAGGCTTTACATTTGTTTGATTCCTAAAATATTTGTGTATATACATATTCTTCCAGATTAGAAGTGGAACTTATCTGTACCTACTGGTTTCAGTTTTCTACTCATCTATCAATAATTTACATATTTTAAAATTTCTCAAAATCAGGGATCTTTCTTATGTGTCTCCCTCATACCTACATGCCAAGAAACCTATTTACAAACTAATAAACTATTTTTGCAAGTTTCAGGCTAAAACCAGAATCCTAGTAACTGTTTTAACTATTGGAATCACGCACACATATGTTCATGCATATATATACATATATGTAAATATATATAATATATATAAATATATTTAAAACACATATGCAATATGTATATATATTAATATATAATTTATAGGTTTTATATCCATATGATTTATAAATTCTATGTACATTTAAAAAATAGCATAAAAAAGAAGTCTTTGCTCCCTTTTAACAACATTGTTATGTAGGGACATATCTGCATATCTTCTACTCCATTTAATCTCATAAAACTAAGCATTATTTATTTTAAAAGATCAAATGCCTTTTCTATAATGGGTATGTAACTAGTCCTAAACAAACTATGCTGATGGCTGTGCTTTGTTTGGTTATATATTTCTCAAAGGTGTGGAGAATAAAATCCACCCTTTATGAACTTTTTTTTTCTGTTTAAGCCTGCCTATCAATAATGCTAACTAGTAACAATTAGTATGTATTTTCTTGTCTATTGTTATCATTTTATTTACATAGAGTCATAGCACACCAGGTTGGAAGGGACCTCAAGGATCATCTGGTCCAGCCTTTCTAGGCAAGAGCACAGTGTAGACAGATGGCCCAGCACCCTGTCTAGCTGCGTCTTGAAAGTGTCCAGTGTAGTGGAGTCAACCGCATCCCTGGGGAGATTATTCCAATGGTTGACTGTTCTCACTGTGAAAAATTTTCCTCTCATGTCCAGTCGGAATCTTCTCAGGATTAATTTGTACCCATTACACCTTGTCTTTTCCATGTGACTCCTTGTGAAAAGAGAGTCTCCACCTTCTTTGTAGCCACCCTTTAAATACTGAGCCTCCTTTTATCAAGGCTGAACAAACCCAGTTCTCTCAGACTATCCTCATATGGCAGGCTTCCCAGTCCTTTGATCATCTTGGTGGCCCTTCTCTGGACCCTCTCCAGCCTGTCCACATCTTTTTTGTATAGCGGGGTCCAGAACTGGACACAATATTCCAGGTGTGGCCTGACAAGTGCCAAATAGGGTGGGATTAATGACTTCTTTATCTCTGCTGGTGATGCCCTTTTTGATGCAACCCAGCATCCTATTGGCCTTCTTGGCCACAGCAGCACAGTGCATGCTCATATTGAACTTCCTGTCCACCAGGAACCCTAGGTTCCTTTCCACAAAGCTGCATTCCAGCAAGGTGGATCCCAGTCTGTGCTGCACTCCTGGATTATGTTTTCCCAGGTGCAAGACCTTACATTTGTCCATATTGAACTTCATAAGGTTCTTGTTAGCCCACTCTTCCATCCTATCCAGGTCTTCCTGCAGGGTGGCTCTCCATTTCGGAGTGTTTACTTCCCCACTCAATTTGGTGTCATCTGCAAATTTCATCAGGCTACACTTGATCCCATCATCCAGATCGCTTATGAAGGTATTGAATAAAATTGGGCTCAATGTCAGTCCCTGGGAGACCCCACTTGTGACAGGTTGCCAGTTTGAAAAAGAGCTATTTACCACCACTTTGGTTTTGTCTTAGAATGTATCTACCACTGAATAGTCCTTATACAATAAGAACTTTGACTTATCATGCTCTAGGCCAGGTTGAAATGATTAATATGGAAAAGGGAAGATTTGTAGAGCACTGCCAGTCCCAAACTGTCAGTTCCACTTTTCCAATTATTTGTTATGAAACCAGATTATTTGACTTGTTTCTACAGAGAAAAAGAAGTGTTTTCAGTCATTCAGCAAAAATGTTCACATTTGTGAAATGTTAGTGACATTTTTCATTGAAGCAATTGCTTTTTTCAACCAGTTCTAGTGTTCAAATGCAAATAGCGTTCATGGAATACACCTGAATCCCAAAACAAGCAAAAAGAACAGACACAAAAGACAAAACAAATTAAACCAAAATGAACATGTTACATCATGCTAGCCATTAGCACTATAACTCAAACATTCACCCAGGATTTGGAAAACGTATCCTCTTCCACCTGACAGGGATTTGAATGCAGATATCATTATTTTGGTTAAAAGTGTAAGATCCTTACTAAACATCTTTTTGAAACTGTAAGTGGGATCTAAATAGTGCATAGTCTTGTGTTGACTGTATGCACAACAGTGCATTTACCCATATGGAAGAAAGTTTATAAAACTGACACAATAATTTCCTAGATAATAATACCCAATCTAGTTGTGTTATTCCCACAACTGAAATAAATTTCATTCTTTGTGAAAAATTCTTTTTCACAAAGAATGAAATAAATTATTAATAAGAAATATTTTTATATCTAAGGAGCAAAATCAAAGGACTGGACAGTAATGTGAAATAACATATGAGAAGATCCAGAGCAGAAACAGCAACATAGAAGCATGTCACCAAACCAAAAGATAACAGATTGATAAAGACAGTTCTGGAATGGTTGCCAAAGCCTGAGAATCCCAGCAGAAGACACTAAACAAAACTGCAGAGAGACAGAACCTGGTAGATAATCAAGAACAGCAGGGGTACACACTAACCAGATATTGCAGAAGATGTAACACACAGGGATTCCTGTGTCCAGCAGTGGATTGATAATGGCAGATACATTAAAAATATGTTGTATTTGTATTACTAATGCAGTTTTAATATGCTGCCATACTTGATTAAGCTGTTTCATACTGTGACTATCTCACATACTCCAGCTTCACATGGTTGTACACAACAACGTGAAGAGACATAATGGAACAGAACTGTTTCTTCAAATAGATTTGCTGTCAGTTTGGATAAAAGACCTTTATGTGTAATCTTGCCTTATGAAAGGCTATATGTTAATGTAACAGATAGGAAATAGGAATTTAGATCAAGCCTTCAAGAGAGAAGATCATTAGGTATTTCATCATTTAGCTTTTATGTACACAGATGTTAGCAGAAACTTCAGCCCAAACGAGGCACTCAGATTCACTCTGTGATTCATGCAGGTATCTCTTGTATTATCACAAAAACCCTTCTGTAACAAAAATCTCTATTTACTCATGGTTATTTATAACTAGAAACAAAAAATTGATCATTGCTATCCTACAACCTAGTTAAGTGTCCTTAATAAGCTATTGGGTTTGTTTTTCAAGGAGTTCATTGACTCTCAACTGGACACAGTTGTCATGGTTTAACCCCAGCCAGCAACCAAACACCACACAGCCGCATGCTCACTCCCACCAGGTGGGATGGGGGAAAGAATCAGAAGGGTAAAGGTGAGAAAAGGCGTAAGTTGAGATAAAGACAGTTTAATAGGTAAGGCAAAAGCCATGCATGCAAGCAAAGAAAAAGAAGGAACTAATTCACTACTTCCCATAGGCAGGCAGGCATTCAGCCATTCTCAGGAATGCAAGGCTCCATAACATGTAATGGTTACTTGGGAAGACAAACTCCGAACATTCCCCCTTTCTTCTTCCTCCAGCTCTATATACTGAGCATGACATCATAAGGTCTGGACTATCCCTTTGGTCAGCTGGGATCAGCTGTCCTGGCTGTGTCCCCTCACAACTTCTTGTACACCCCCAGCCTACTCACTGGTGGGGTGGTATGAGAAGCAGAAAAGGCCTTGACTCTGTGTAAGCACTGCTCAGCAGTAATTAAAACATTCCTGTATTATCAATAGTTTCCAGCACAAATCCAAATGACAGCCCCATAGTAGCTACTATGAAGAAAATGTACACTACCCCAGCCAAAACCAGAAAAACAGTCATGCAGTGTCATCAGATGTGCAAATCAATGTTGTATTCCTCCAAATACAGAGTCATAAAAACATTTAGGTTGGAAAAAACCTTTAAGTTAACCTAACACTGTCAAGTCCATGACTAAACCATGTGCCTAGAGAACCACAGCTTACATGTCTCTCAAACATCTCCAGGCATGGGGAGTCAACCCCTTCTTTGGGAGTCTGTTCCAATGCTTGACAACCCTTTCAGTGAAGAAATTTTTCCTAATATCCAGCCTAAACCTCCCCTGGCATAGCTTGAAACCACTTCCTCTTGTCTTGTTACTTGGGAAAAGAGACTGACGCCAACCTTGCTGCAACCTTTTTTCAGGTAGTTGTAGAGAGTGGTAAGGTCTCCCCTCAGCCTCCTTTTCCTCCAGGTTAAACAACTCCAGTTCCCTCAACCTCTTTGTTGGCCTTTGGATATGCTCCAGCACCTCAATGTCTGTCTTGTTGTGAGGGGCCCAAAACTGAACACAGCATTCGAGGTGTGGCCTCACCGATTCCAAGTACAGGGGGAAAATCACATCCCTAGCCCTGCTGGCCACACTGTTTCTGATATAAGCCAGGCTGCTGTTGGTCTTCTTGGCCACCTGGGTACACTGCTGGCTTATATTCAGCTGGCTGTCAACCAGCACCCCCAGGTCCTTTTCCGCTGGACAATTTTGCATGTACATATTTCCAAATATGTATTACTAGACATTGTTTCTAGGCACATTAATAGCTGTTTAACTTTAAGGAGGTGCTTACCTCCCACTGACATTGATGGGACTTAAATTAAGTAATGAGTTTGAAGCAGGTACTTGTATGCCTCCCTGAATAAAATCATTAATTAAATGCCATTTTTAGATCTTTTTTTTAAGATTATGTTACTTTTAACTCTCAATTTCAAATAAAGAAATAAATAGTCAATACACCATTTGTAAAAGGAATTTGGGCAATGACTGTTGTATGTTAACCCCACAAAAAATATTGTCGTAGTGAAACATAAAGTTTTTGCAAAATTGGACCTCAAGATTGATCCTTCTAGTTCTAAAATCAAACCTTAAAAACTCACAGAAGGAGACTACGTAAGGCATATTTTTTTTTTGTTGATGCAGATACTTAAAATTATTCCAAGTCAGGACTCCTAGAAAAAGCAAAATACCTCACAGAACTGTAAAAACAAATGATAGCAAATAACATTTTAGAGCATATCATGAACAGTTTTAATGGGTGTCTTTAGTTTTAGAAAGTAACGGATAAAAATGACAGCAAAGCACAAGGCACCTAATACTTTTCTCAACCCACCTCCTTGCCTCTATAAAAGATAAGAGGAAAACACCCTGCTGATACAGAGATTTAATTTGAAGTAAGATGCATAAACTTTGATACCTCCTCATGGGTTTCTTAACTTTGCCACAGATCTGCTACATTCTGCATACTGTATAAACACAGTTCTGAGGGTAATTCTCACACTAAAATTAGAAAACAAGAATAGCATGCATATTTAATACCTCCCCGAAGTGTTTTATTTCAGCAATAAAGCATAGCCGCGAAGTAGGAAAACACTTGCAGTTGCTTTCCTGAGCTGTTTGCCTGAATGGAATCACATTGCAGCATTTGTTTTATTATGTAGAAGTGGATTCATTTGAATAGAAATGCATTCTTCCATACCCTTTTCTGTTTATAAATGAGAAAAAAAAACTCAGACAGCTCAAAGAGGCTCATAGACAGAGCTGACCTTTGTCAGTTTGGATTCAGAAACAGTAATGCAGTGGAAAAAGCAATTCTGCAATTTAAAGTATAGTATATATTTTGAACAAGCCTTCATTTTTCAAAGCAAAAATGAAAATAGGTAGGTGGTTACCTTGTTGGTTACTTAATATTTTACAATAATTTGTAAAATTAAAAACTAGCAAGTAATTGCAATTTCTTGCATTTTCTGACACAAAAGAAAAAAATACTATGGAAGATTTAGTCTTGCAATTTTGCCCCTGTGCTGACTTTCACAGGTGCAAACACCCATTGCTAAGAAAAGTAATGCTTATCCTATTTAGAGTGTTGCAGAAGATATTTTATATTATGGTATACAATGATTATAGCAAGGATTATATTTTAAATTCATTGAGCAAATACAAGACAAACAAAAGCAGAACAACAAAAAGAAAGACAATTGTGAATACCGTGCTCTTACTAAATGCCAGTCCAGAATCTGTTTAATTTGTTTGTATATTTAAAATTACATTCTCAAATGTGATAGACAAGTAAAAATGTCCTTTCCTATGTGTTTCATGTCTTAGTTGACTGCAAAGGATAGAACTACATTAAAGTAACAAAAAAAAAAATTGCAGTAAATATTTTAAGGGTCAAATCTGGTTTTGATTTACACCATTTTAAAAGTTTAGAATCACTGTAGTCAATGGATTTATTCCATAAGAACATTAGTGAAAACAGAAGATGACTGAGACAATAATTTAAATGCTGTTCTTCAAGCATCGCATGCAGTAATATCAAACCTATTGGCTGATTTACCATGCCATGTTTGTCTTCAATGATGGTGGTTGAATTTTTCCCTGTGCCATTTATGCTTTGTTCAGGTTGTGTGATATATATGATGAGCAATATATGAATACTGAAATGAACATATGCATTATATATTCATATGTATAATTATGTTTTATATATGAATATGAATATTTGAATTGCTGAAATAGGAACACACTAAAAATAAGCATGGGAGAGGGTTTGGTGTACCTCACAGTTCCTAAGTTAGACATTAAAGTTCACAATTATCTTGAGCTTGTCAGTTTATTAATAGCCTAAATTCAACTATAAGCCAACACTAAGTGTAGATTAAATCAAGCACTGTCTTCATGAACAACAGAAAGTCTGGGTCTACATTAATCTGAAATAAGACTCAGCTTCAATAAAGTCAGCTACAGGAGTTCAGCAAATGGCTGAGTCTTTCTTGGATATCATGTTGTTATTTTTCTGCCGTGGATTTAAACTCTGATAACATATAATACTTGAGGGTGTTTGTTCTGGATTTGGTTTTTTTTTTGTTGCTTTTTCCTCTGGAGAATTCTGGCAACTGTTTTCCTTCTTGAAGTGAAAGCTCATCTGATCAAACCTAAAATGATAACTGGACCCAGAGAAAGGAATGGCAGCTTCTTGAAGTATGAGAGCTGTTTTCAGCTCCATGTAAAAATTTGTACCTGAACTGTTTTGAGGCTGTTAACTGTCAATATTCTCTCTGGACATTCTCTGGACTTAGCTGATGGAAGGTTTATAATGTTTCTGTAGTGGCAAAAAACCCTTTTCAATTAAGACTCTTTCAGAATCCTAGGATATCAAATTAATAACTTTGGGTTTGGTGCACTCAAACCAGGCAGTCCTTTCTGTTGTGTTTTCTTATGTCCATCATGCCTACTTTTTACCATCTGATAACATCAATATGGCTGTTTCATATACTCTAAAGACCCCACCTTGCTGAGGCCTATAAAATAACCCTATGAAGTTTAGTTGTATTTCTTTACATAGGAATCTATTTGGTTGAGAATAATTTAAGTTTTAAGTAATACTCATACTTACTGAGAAGTATTCATAGCACTGAGAACAAACAAAATGCTTGAAAAGTTAAGCAAACATTTCACAGTGCAAACACCTCAATTCTTGTTTTGAATTGTGCTTTCAGATTGCTACTAAATAAAAAAAAAGATCGGTGATGACTACTAGCAAAAAGACTAAAAACAAATCAACTTTTTATCTCAATAATCACTGGTTACAAACAGATACCTATAAATAGAATACAAATATATTTCAAGGAACCTGACCAACAGCAGAGTTATACTTGGATCCTTAACACTAATTTCTTTTGCAACAAAAGCAAAATGCTGTTTGAAAGTAAGGTAAGCAAACCGTAATGAACCAAAACACCACTTTCATATAGGAATTGTCAATTTTATTGCATATGAAGTTGTTAGGATTGCCATAAATACATACTCCATTCCATGTGTTGCAATATTTAAATGCAGTATTTAAATCCAGTATAAATAAGATTTCGAAAAAAAAGGAGAAATGAATCAGATTTAATAGAGCAGGTTGTTTAAATAAATAAATAAATAAATAAATGTATATTTAGGCATGTATAAGCCCTGTTATTTTTCATTCTATCACTCAGGAAAGTCAAGATCCAGAATCACAGTAACATATGTTAGTTTATAAATATGCTAGGTGCAGGCAATACCTTCTGATCTTCCACCAAATCAAGGGATCCCTGCTGAAGAATAGCCACAGTGCCAAGTTACAACTGTGAAGGAAGTGACAGCATCACACAGCAGTACTTCTGGCCCTAGCAGAGGTCAGCAAACACAATCAACATTGAGGAAGGAAGTTCAGCTTCATTTGCTTCTTGCAGTTTAAATAAATGAATGCTCAAGAGGGATGCTACAGATCTGTAACCAGTTCACCCTTTACCATATGGATTAAAAGCTTTTATCTTCTTACCAGAAAAAATATATAATAATATTTGGACACTTTTTGACATTGAACATGTGCTAGCATTTATTTGGAGTAATTTGTCTTAAGGAAAAATGCTGAAGAAAAAAAGTGTGTAATTTTGAAATGGCAATTGTACTTTTTGTGTGCAGCACTACAACAAAATAAGATATGACTATACATTTTTATTAGGCAAATTTAATCTTCTGGCTTTATTTGTGTAACTCACCTCATATTTTGCCTTTTATAACCCAATAAATTCCTCCAGCAGAACAAGACAGGTATATTTTCAAATAAATAATACCACTAAATGATAATTTTTAAAAAAGTGATCAGGAGAAAGAAGAGACCGATTCAGCATTGTTGCATTTTTTTATTTGCTGGGTTTTTTCTCTTATAGATTTTTAAGCTACATATTTGATTTGTCTAGCTTCAGTTCAAATTAATTTTCTTTTCCAGAAATTTTGCCCAACTACACAAACCAATGTAAAGACAGCTAGTATCCTACTATTGATTTTTTTGCTATCATTGGAAACTGCAATGTCTTTTCATTTAGCTTCCAGACTATGTAGTCTTTTCTTCTTTATAGCTTCTTCTTTTGACCATCAGCTCTCCAGTAAAAAAAAAAAGAAAAAGGAAAACATGAACCATATTTTTCATTTTTACAGTACTTTTCTTGTTAAGATATCAGAGTATTTAAATGTTAGGTCAGTCTCAGAATAGGTTTTAAAGGATAATGAGTCTAAGGGTCAAATTCTTATGAACCTTTTTATGTTAATCAAACCACAGACTGCTAATAACATACCTAGGCAGTGAGGGAGTTGGAAACAGAATGCATTCCTCCCCTTTTTGACCCCTGTGAGCTAACAGTAAAGCACAATTTTACCTTCCTCCCTACTAAACAGCAGCTAAACAGTCTTTACTATTTTATTACTGTAGTGTCCAGATGCCCAAATGAAGGTACAAGTAATACTTTTCTGGGTCCCTGCCTTTCTTCTACATGCATGTTTCTTTTGAGACACACATTGTCTCTCTCTTTATTAAAGAGTAATGACAGTGATTGTTTTTACACTAGTCCAATATGATAATAGAGAAAAGTTGCAAGGATCTGAAGTAGACCTCACTTCTCCCTTTCTTGACTTCACCAGTCAGCAACTTTTCTTTATTAGAAAGCCAAAGTGAACATCCTATCCTTCCTATTGTTATTATTTACGCTTTACTCAGTTTGACGTTCATTGGGCTGACGCTCACTCAGATTCTTACATATATTGTCATTGATGCAGCTGCATCTAACAGGATAAAGACATGTGTCTGGGAATGCTCAGGATGCTCATGTCAATTGAACTTACAGCCATGAGTCTTTCAATGGCTCTTTCCTACATATACAGAGACAGTTTTTACAGGACCGTGCAAATGGAAGCTCTGTGGGATGAAGGATATCAAATGACAGCATTGTCTGAGACCTGCTTTTCTCCATGAAAGTAAGAAGGGGAAAGTTGTCAGTTTACACAGTGGAGAGAAACAGTTCTAAAGCAAGATTCATCTCATCTTAATGCAGATGTCTAAACAAGGCTGGCTTACTGGCTCTGTTAAAGTGTCTATTTCTCTCCATTGACAGTATAGTATAGAAGTTGTTAGCTCAGATTTGGATGTTTATGTTATAGAAATACGAAGGGATTAAATTAATTCTACATCAAAGTATTATTATTCTCATTCCAAGTGTTCATTTATGGATTTTTTTTCTTTATTCCCTTAAAAATGTTCCAATACATATCTTATAAGGCATAAATGGGATTGCATTTATTAATGATTAACAAATCAACTTGTTGAATTTTACACTTTGTCTTTTCATCACTCATATTTCTTCTGGTTATTACTCTCATCTTCTGTGCATTATTTGTTTTAATTGTTTTTATAAAACTTTCTCATAAGAGTCTAGATGAGTATAGGCTTATGCTTATTGTTGCATTCTACCTTTTCTGCTACTTCTAGCATCATTTCTCAAGAAACTCAGACATCAATATTACTTATTTTTCCTCACAGCTAGAACATTAAGGGCTTAATTCAGTTACCTAAACATGGAAGACAGCTACTGGTTTTTGAAATACTCTAGGTTACCTGAAATATCCCCACAGGGATGAAAAGTATAGCATAGCATCTACAGGAAAATCATACTCTCTGGAAAGGCACTGGAAGTAAAGTTAGGCTGTGTAGACCAACTAGCATGACATTACTAGCTGATCTTGTGAACTGAACTGAATTTTGTCTGTTAGCTCATTGGTTCTATGGCTACACGAATTCTGGTCAGCATTCTTTTTAGGTAAACTGGTTAGATTCAAAGTGCTGGATTTTTTCTTATTTTTCTTCCTATAAATAAAAACCATAAATATGGAATACTCCTTGACCTTCTCCATCAACCTGGTTTCTGCAAACTCATGTAATATATCTGCTATAGGAGATAAAATTCCACTTTTAATTAAGAAGCCTTAATGCAGGTATCTATACCTCCACATATTGAAATTATATGACATCATGGTCAATATATCAGCTCAGTTCACTGCTCACATATTTCTATCCATTGCCATTTTAGTTATAAGAATATTTTGGCTAGCATGTATCTGACATTTCAGAGTGGTGCAGGGTTCCTAGAGGTCTTGTGTCATATATGCAGATGTATGCAGCCTTCTTGGT
This sequence comes from Gorsachius magnificus, assembly GCA_034008185.1. Classification (NCBI taxonomy): domain Eukaryota; kingdom Metazoa; phylum Chordata; class Aves; order Pelecaniformes; family Ardeidae; genus Gorsachius; species Gorsachius magnificus. Next base: position 41,696,466 of record CM067081.1, read on the forward strand.
TATCTTTGGAAGTCTCAAATTAGTGCTAAAGGTCTATGTTTAGGTAACTGAATCATGCCCCAAGCTGAATTTCTTTCTAGGCTCCATCAGCAATAACAAAAGCTCTGATACTTAGTCTACATACCACAGACACACAGAAACTTAAATGTGGGTGTTTGGAGCTCAAGCACAGTCTTTGTTTCAGTCTTATTTTCATTTCCAGAGTTTGTACCAGGTACTGTAATACTTTTACACACCCAGGCTAATACATTAACACCTACAGGTGGAGATAGAAATAGCCTGAAGACAAGAAAGACCACCAAAAAAAAAAGCATTGAAAATGTAAGTTTACAGTTTTATTTATTGATGAAGTTCTGTTCAAGATCACTGAAATACAGGAAAGCCAATGCTGGTCTCTCAACCTAACAATGAAAACTGTAGTGCTCTTTTCTTGTTTAATTTTTAATTTTTCTACTCCTTAGACATGAGCAAACCCAAAGCACACCAAAAACATATGTGCACAAGGGAAAGCCAGACAAAGCCTGGGTCTGCTTAAGCACTATTCTCCTATTTATCACTACTCCATGAAGAGTCAGAACTACTCACTTCAGTCACTGGTGCAAAGTCCTAGAGCAGCTGGGGCAGAGTGGAGAAGCCCTTTGTTACTGAGGGCTGAACTCAGGAGCATGTCACTGTAAGTAGTTTTACTATAATTACAGAACCCACTTAACTTACACCAATCCATGATATGATTTTATCTCATTTCAAGCATGTTTCACGATTCATATGATTATTTCCCCAAACAGTAATTTTTTTGTTTAAGCACTTTTTTTTTTTTGCTAAATCACCTTGGGCCATAGATCAGTACTAAAAACCTGCATAAATTTTGAACAAGTCACTTCCCTCACTATACCTCTACCTCTCTATCCATAAAGTGTGAAGTATGAAAACAACCTCCTCCGCACAGAGATCCAAGACTGACTGATAAAAGCAGTATGAAAGAAGTATCTATGATTACCATTATTAAAAAAGGTTGAGAAGAGTTTTCTCCCTTTTGTATGGCAAACGATGATTTGTAGGCACCCCGTGATGTTTTTCAGAATTGTTTAATAGTGGGTGAGATTTTCAAACATATACTAAGCTCAGATCTAGGTATGATTTCACTGAAGTCAATGGGAAAACTCCCACTGACTATTATTGGTGTTCTTCAGTACTTACTGTTAAAGTAGGAAGAATAAAATTTGAGTACAAAAGTACCAGAAAAAGATCTCTGTGTATATATATATGTGTGTATATATATATGCATATATATATATGGAATTGGTATACAAAAATGCACTTTCAAAAAAATAAGTATTAATCAATTTAACACATGAAAACAAAGAGAAAATTCAATTTCCTAATATTTTATATAATCAGTACTCTAAATTTTTAAAAAATCTGTAGAAATATATTACATCTGGAAATAAGGATGTAAAACTAAAGCTTAATGATTTAGTTATTAACCACATTGAAGTGGAAACAGGTGATCTTCAGTCTTCCATACAGTGACTTACTGTGTTATTAGAGTGAACCACAAATTTTTATATTTCATTGTAATGTTTCAGGACAGTGGATCCACTTTATGAGGTTACTGGAGAGAAGTATGCATTCGGATTCACAGGAAAAAAATATATCTGCTTTTCTGTTTTTTTTTATTGCCTTTTTATCCAATTAGCTTAAGTAGCTTGTGAGTGTACCAACATATATACATATGTACTTACTATACACAACTACATGAGCCCAGATATTTTGAGACTTACAGGAAAAAGAAAAAACAGCAAAAATATGATAGAAGAGAGAATGGACAGTAATGAGAATTAAATGCTCCAAGCTCCAGCAGAGGCAAAACTATGGTTAAATTTTAGGTAGGCATTTCTAAAATGGAGAAAGTCACATGATAGTAAGAAAATAACCTAACAAAATAATTAGGATGACAATGTTAACTGAGTACAAAAAAGCTGCTATGTAGCATCATTTAAAAAAAAGTACAGAAGAAATAACATCAGAAATATTTGTTTGAGAATATAACACTTTCTATTTTACCATATTTACCATCATCCCCCACAAAGATGAACGGTGTCCTCATTACCATTTGTAATGTTCCTGTTAAGAAGATAGTATTAGACATATTAATGTGTTTGATTCTCCTTTAATTTATGATTCTCTCCCCACTTTAATGAGATCTGCTCTACAGCCCATAAAATAATTGTTATGGTAAACTGACTTTTTAAAATTAGCTACACACCAGTTGGTCCAGAAACCTATTTCTCTGGACTATTCATGCACAAAATACCTTTGTGTGAAGCTCTTTCCAAATGTGTAATGACTGGAGTAAGTCCAGAAGTTTGCCTGCAGAGTCTCTCTGCATGATTGCCATTGCAAGCAGTCTTACAGTTTCTTTTCCCAACAAAGTTTTGGTCAGGGTTACTGCAATGTAGAAATGCTGACACTGCTTTTGGCCTAACAACGAAAACCATAATGCTTTTTCATATGAAATTAAAGCAGTTTCCTATTAAAAGAAAGAGCTATTCTAAATTCCCCATTCTACATTGCTAGGTCACAAGTTTCTGTTACAGAATCTTTACAAGAATTCTCAGAAAGGGGAAAAATTATCAGATTTCCTGATTTGCTCTACAGTCTCATTAAGTTACTTCAATGTGGTACAGCACTGCTGTTTGCCCCCCAGACCATATGTCCCACTGAGACAGTTATTCTATCCCAATTACTTCCTCCTGGGAGTGTCAGTTTAGGTCACAAACACTGTTTACTAACAATAATTTCTAATCAGGCCTAGCAAAAAGTATTTTCCAGTTTCAGAAAATAGCAAATAGGGAAAAAAAATCCCCTAAACCTAAGGCAACTGAGCTATACCATACTTTAGGGGCTATATAAAATAGAGATACTGAAGAAAGTTTAATGATGAAGGCATGCTGATAGACAAACTTTATCGGGTATAGATAACACAAAACCGTGTGTATGCAGTACTGTTGTTACGTGTTGAAATATGAATATTTCTCTATGAGAGAAGTGGAACAAAAGCATAACGGAGAGCTGGTTTTATATCTCAGTGAAGAAGACAGAAATGTCTTCTTACTGCAGGTCACACTTTTCTTGGTCTTCAGCTCTCACAGTAACTTCTGTAGGAGATGGTGGACGCAGACAAACAGGGAGGTAATCTTGTTGAGACAGTTTTAGCAGTCCTCCTAAATGGCTGAGCTTTCTGACTTTATTGCCTGACAGCTCTATTTTCCTTTCCTTTCTCAGTGGAGGAATCTTTAGACAGGAGTTGTGATTGAAGATGGCTCAGGGAGTTGGAGTAATCTTCTAATGCTTATGGAGCTTCAGCATTTGTAGGGTTCTTAGCAGAACAGAGATTAGCATTTTTTTCCTTAGTGTTTTTTTTTAATGTAATAAAGTTCAGGAGTAGATGTTTGAATTGAACAAGTCTGAAACCTTGTTATGACACACTCAGAAAAGAATCAAACATAATAAATACATATACCACCTGTATCCTAAATTGTATGGCTCAGATCCTGGCTCATAGGACTATTGAAACATTTTATGACATGACTGTAGAATGTAAAATGAATAAGGTGTTTCTGCATCTGAAATCAAGGTCTCATTCTTGCCCAAGAAAGTGCATTAAACATTAGAATATATAGCTGTATATCTTTTCATGCTTGGACATCTTGTATTGGTTTGTACGTATACATAAGATGAACAGCAAAAGGGGAAAAAAGCATCAACTCTCTTAAACAAGGTATTCTCCTGACCTCCAGTTCTTCCAGCAATGTAAGACTGAACACATGATTTAGTTTTACTGCCATTCCTGCTGAAGAGGAAAAGACAGAACAAAGGGTGAAAGAGAACCCTTTGTTATGCACCTTCATAATTCAGGGGTAGTTGGATTGTCTGGGCTGCATTAGGGGTGTGTGTCTCTGGGATATACCAGCTGGCAGAACTGGCCCAGGAAAACCTGGTTGAAACAACCAGTAGACATAAGGATAAGTGCCAACACTCTCCACCATTGTAGCTAAAGGAAATAAAAAGTTTCATGCCTTTCTTGAATCTGTGAACAGTTCATTTCAGCAAAAGCATTTCCTAAATTCCTCCCTTTTTACATTGAAATTCTATAGGCATTATGCATTTCCTATCAGTCAGAGCAAGTAATAGTCACTTTAATAAAAACTTGCCCCTTATTTGTGTAAATAATAGAACTTTGGAAGGCCAAGGCTCAGCTGGAGCTAAATTTGGCTAGGGATGCAAAGAATAACAAGAAGGGTTTCTACAGGTATATCGGCAAGAAAAGGATGGTTAAAGAAAGTGTACACCCACTGATGAGCAAGATTGGCAAGCTGGTAACAGCAGATGAGGAGAAGGCTGAGGTACTCAACAACTTTTTTGCCTCAGTCTTCACTGGGAACCTCTCTCCCCACCCCACCCGAGTTGATGGATGGCATGAGGGGGACCGGGAGGGCAAAACCCTTCCTGCTGTAGGAGAAGATCAGGTTCGTGACCACCTGAGGAACCTGAACAGACATAAGTCCATGGGACCTGATGAGATGCATCCCAGAGTCCTGAGGGAATTGGCCGATGTAGTCGCCAAGCCACTCTCCATGATAGTTGAAAAGTCATGGCAGTCAGGTGAAGTCCCTGGGGACTGGAAGAAGGGAAACATTGTGCCCCTTTTCAAAAAGGGTAGAAAGGAAGACCCTGGGAACTACCGACCTGTCAGCCTCACCTCTGTGCCTGGGAAGATCAGGGAACAGATCCTCCTAGAAGCTATGCTAAAGCACATGGAGGTCAGGGAGATAATTCGAGATAGCCAGCATGGCTTCACCAAGGGCAAGTCCTGCCTGACGAAGCTAGTGACTTTCTATGATGGTGTGACAGCATCAGTGGACAAGGGAAAACCAATGGAAGTCATCTATCTGGACTTCTGCAAAGCCTTTGACACGGTCCCCCACAACATCCTTCTCTCTAAATTGGAGAGCTATGGATTTGATGGATGGACTGTTCCGTGGATAAGGAACTGGCTGGATGGTCGCATCGAGAGGGTAGTGGTCAATGGCTCGATGTCCGGATGGAGACTGGTGACGAGTGGTGTCCCTCAGGGGTCCGTACTGGGACCGGTGCTGTTCAATATATTCATCAATGACTTAGACAGCGAGATCGAATGCACCCTCAGCAAGTTTGCAGATGACACCAAACTGAGTGGTGAGGTTGACACACCAGAAGGTCGGGATGTCATCCAGAGAGACCTGGCCAGGCTGGAGAGGTGGGCCTGTGTGAACCTCATGAGGTTCAACAAGGCCAAGTGCAAGGTCATGCACTTGGGTCGGGGTAACCCCCAGTATCAGTACAGGCTGGGGGAAGAAAGGATCGAGAGCAGCCCTGCCGAGAGGGACTTGGGCGTGCTGGTGGATGAAAAGCTGGACGTGAGCCGGCAATGTGCGCTGGCAGCCCAGAAGGCCAACCGTACCCTGGGCTGCATCAGGAGAAGCGTGGCCAGCAGGTCGAGGGAGGTGATTCTGCCCCTCTACTCTGCTCTGGTGAGACCTCACCTGGAGTACTGCGTCCAGCTCTGGAGCCCTCAGCACAAGAAGGACATGGACCTGTTGGAGCGGGTCCAGAGGAGGGCTACAAAAATGATCCGAGGGCTGGAGCACCTCTCTTATGAGGACAGGCTGAGAGAGTTGGGCTTGTTCAGCCTGGAGAAGAGAAGACTACGGGGAGACCTGATTGCGGCCTTTCAGTACTTAAAGGGGGCCTATAGGAAAGATGGGGATAATCTTTTCAGTAGGGCCAGCTGTGACAGGACAAGGGGTAATGGTTTTAAACTGAAGCAGGGTAGGTTTAGACTGGATATAAGGAGGAAATTCTTTACAACGTGGGTGGTGAAACACTGGAACGGGTTGCCCAGAGAGGTGGTGGAGGCCCCATCCCTGGGAACATTCAAGGACAGGTTGGATGGGGCTCTGAGCAACCTGATCTAGTTAGTGGTGTCCCTGCTCACTGCAGGGGGGTTGGACTAGATGACCTCTAGGGGTCCCTTCAAGCCCAAAACATTCTATGATTCTATAATTCTATGATTTTTCTCTCAAAAATAATAAAAAAGTGAGTTTACATAATACTAAAAATAAATTGGTGTTTAACTTTTCAGTTACATAATTTTTGTTTCTGTGAATCTGCTTCTTTCCAAAAGAGCAGAAGGTTAAAATTGGAGCAAAAGACTTTTCAGAGGTGAAAGTGTTAAAATCTTATCCACTACTTAAAGAAAAAAGAAAAAAAAAAATAAAGAAAAAAAAACACATCAAAAATACCTACCATGGCAAAATAAACAAGAAGTCATTTGGAAATGATATCCCAAAAGGATGAAGATTAACAAACTACCATGGCAAAAGCCCTAGAGAAATCTGCAGTTACTGTGAAATATTCAGAAAATGGGGGGCGGAAACATTATAAGATTACCCGAATTGTCAATAAACATAAACATGCAGCACTCCTACCCAACAAGACACAAATCACATCACTAAACCTCTAGAAACACCACACAATGACAGTAATCTATCATCATACTTTTAAAAACTGCCTTAAAAATGAAACTCAAATGAGTCAGGATTTTTATCATCTTCAGGCAATGAAAGAATTGGAAAAGTGACTCAATGAGACATTTTAAATTTTTCTCATTTGAATTGCCTGAGCCTTGAAAGTTGTTTAAATGTATAGAGTATCTGCCTTCTCTGAAAATCTTAATGTTAAAAAAAGCCCATCTTCAATCCACTCAAAGAGTCTGTTAAGATATGTAAAATATATTAAATATTCAACTGTAAGTAAACATAATTTCAACTCATTTAAATTGGAAGTGCTTCTCCCCTGTCTGAGGCAAGGAACCTCTCTTCACTTAGTGTAAAACTGGTGGATCCATCAATTCTATTGCATAGTCAAGCAGCACAAGTTTAGTTCCAGATGTGTTATCTTTTGCTCCATAGGTCTGTCACAGGGGATAAAGCAAGAAGACTTAGGGAAAAACAGATGCAAATCTGTGAAGGATTAGTCTTCACTATCTCCCTCCCTCATGAAACAACAGTTTCATTTTCCAAGGACACAATTTTTCTTAGTTTCTGGAGCAAAAAATAAACTATTGAACTTAATATCTGAAGTTTGTATTATCTGAAAAAATATGCACAATCCATCCATATTAAGTTTACTGTAATATTGACAGGATAACTACAAAGAAAGAGATAGGAATTTGTGACATAGCTGAGTCAGTTAGTAGTACAGTGAATTTGACTTTTGAACAGTTATGCTGTATTTTTATTTAATCCTTGCTCTAAAACAGAAGCTTAGAAAATAACACTTAAAGAATTTTGGAGAGCAGAGTCAGTCACAATACCCAAAGCAGTATCAGCTAGACCTTTGTTTATGTCTACACAGAGATGCCATTAAGTGATTAAACTCTGGCTTTTTCTTAGTGACACAGATCAAGCATCAAAAATGTAGTTGTTAAACCTATGTAGATGACTTGTGATATTCTGCAGTTAACAGAGCAGTTCCCCTGCAGCACATTATACTTGTGCTGTAAATTTCTAGCACATCCTCTGAGGAGATTTTAAAAGTAGAAACAAACAATATATACAGAGAAATTTGAAATTAATAAATCCTTAGGGAGAAAAACAGACTTGTTGCATACTTAGAAGAAAGGTTTCAATTAATTTGAAATATTTGTATTGTTTGGAAGTCCTTTCACTCACTGCTGGTTTTGGTCCTAGGAGGACAGACGGGAAAGGAACGGAAACATTATTTACAAACACATTTATTCATTACTTATGAGAAACAGACTCACCACTGTATAATAGAAACATTTAATGGAGAGTAGAATACAGAGAAGTTAATTTTGTTTGTGTGGCCACAAAAGGAGAAAAAGCCTGAAAGTCAATGTGGTTTCTGCTGGAGTAAGCAGTTAATGATTTATTTTATTTTTTAGGAAGTGCTTTGTTTCTTTTCTTCTGTCAACTCACTTTAAATTTTGCAGAGAATACAAAGTGAGACAAATGGTTCTAGCCATGCCAACAAAACAACAAAGACAAACTAGTGCATATACTTCCTTCAGGATATCGAGACACCACTTTGTCTACTTTCTAAGAAGCCTTTAAGGACACATGATTAGGATGAGGATTAAAGACTATTGAGGATAATGTGCTGTTTAGGAGATAAAACCTCAGAGGGGGAAAAAATTATCCATTTTCAGACTGGGAACAGGCTTATGCTGGGCATTATTAGCATTATTTACTATTCTGGACAAAATAGTAACCAATCCCACATCTGAGGAACACATGCAGACTGTTAAGACTATGGCACAGTCATATTCAAGGAAAGAACTGGAAGTGATATATTACCTTTCAAAGAACCAGTCTAGTACGAAAAACAGTAGAAACCTAATTGATCCCATATACTTGTTAAGTCAATTCAGTAAAATACATTGAGTTGTATGCTTGCATCCTCAGAGAAGAATACAAAAGACAAGAACTTCAATGAGAGCTAATAAATTTAGAAAAATGAGAAGGAGATTCAGTGAATAAAATATAAGGTATGTTATAGGCAAAACACATCATAAGGAATAATTTGAGTTGAATTACTATACATGTTTCTGGGTTCTAAATTAACTGTAGTCACTGAGGCTAAACACCTGGGAAGCTCACTGGAAACATATGTTCAGCTTTTAATTTTTTTTTTTTTCTTTTAAAGAAAGAAATCTTAACATTCAATAGAAAATACTGCAAAAGAAAAAGTACTATGGAAGCAGTATGTTATTTAACAGTGTCATCACCTAAAACATCAGTCAGCTCTGATCATCCACAGTTATATAGAGTAAAACCAGGAAAAAAAGAAAAAAAAAAAGTCCAGAAGAAGACCACACAGCTACCTAGAAGAAATTTTCCGTATGAGAAATTTAAAAGCCTAGCACTCTGTAGTTTGCAATAGACCTGAAGGAAAAATATACCCTCCATACCGATAATGAATTAGTGTAACATAATTTGAAGTTGGGAGCTCTCTTTTACTTTCTTCCATAAAAATAGATAAAGCAGAATTTCCATCATCCATAAATAATATTTAACCTTTCATTCCATCAGACTATAGAAAGGCAGGGACAGAGTTTCCAGACTTTTTTCTCTCTTTCTCTTTGGGATGGTGGGTCCACAAAAAATCTCACTGCAGAACTGAGGTTCAATGCAGAAGTAACTGCTCTTCATATATCTGGTTGGCAGAGGGCTTACCAAATCTGTGACCTTAAAGCCAGCCAGTGACAATGAAATAAAGGTTTTGAAGCCTTGCCTCATGAGATCTTGAGCTTTTACTGGTTGCCCTTTCCTTGAAGGCAAGGGAATGGTAGGAAAGCAGCCACTGAGATGGAATACTCCCCTTATAAGTTTTCTTCATAAAAAAAGCAAAGAGGGGAAATCTGATAAGTTAGCTGATGTGGTGGGGTTTTTTATTTGTTTTAATTTAAATTTTAAAGTTTAAAATTTTCCTTTTTTTTTTTTACCTTTCCTGAACAACATAAATGTGAGAGATAAGCTCTATAACCTTAGTTATATATATATATTTGTAACATAAGCAGATGTCCTCTGTCAGCAGAAGCCTACTTGTTTATCTGTACATTCAAATTCATAAGACACTTAACTCCCTGCTTCCTGCTCTGATTTGGCCCTTACATGAGGCACTTACCAGTTTATAGCAACAAATAAGAAACACAAGTGCACTGTACTTTTTAGTACTGACTTTTAACAGATATACGAAGTAGATAAATGGAATACTTCCTATTTCAAACAATGGAAACCAGACAAAAAAAAATCTCAAATAAATCTTTAGAAGAAAACAATAATATTCACTTCCCCTCATTCTTATTTTCTTTTTCTCCTAAAAAAGTCCAAGAGAAAAATACAACTTTTTTTACTGCACAATGAGGTTTAGGACGCAGGCTACTCTGAGGTCAAATAGGAGCTCAGTGTTAAATGGTAGATCACATTAAGAGTCTATAAAGCAGCACTGTTACCCTATTTGCTGAATGGTTTGAAGACTTGAACTACTGATGACATATATGACTCCTAGACAAATGTCATCTGCACCATCTGTGGACCATATTGTGTATCAGATGGCAGGATAAAATTTGCAATAAGAAAGTTGCAGAGCAGAGCTATGTTCCAGGGACTGTAGCCATGATCATCATAGAACAGCTGCACTGGGCTGGTCACACATCTAGGATAGAAGACACCAGCATCCTGCAACAGCTGGTGTGCTGTGGACTTGAAGAAGCAGTATACAGCCAGGACAGACAGATGAACCAATTCAAGGATACACTGAAATATGGCTTCAAGTAATACAAATTGCTAAGACAGCAGATGGTCACCATAGGATTGATACACCACAGTTCAGGTTGAAAAGACCCAGTTGAATCTAAGCTTACTAGCAGAAGTATACTTGGTGTTTCTAGCCCATTGTCAAGGACAGAGGTCTCCAGTTAAAGTGGTCATTATTGTTCCCTGCTAACCTCTCTGTTTGGTTACCTTACAGAATGCAGGTGGGAGAGGCTAATATGGCTGGATCTGGTTCCCCTATGGAGGCAAAATGAAAATCTGAATTTGGCAATTCAGGGCCATTTCTGATGCTCGTGACCCTGCACATCTGAGCAGAAGTATCGCATCCATAGTAAAGAAGGGAGACATCAATGAAAAAAAAAGAAATTAACAGCAGGTGTTAGGACTACACATGAAACCAATGTGAAAAAGACATCCCAGTAATGCACTGTATTTGGCTTACATTGTTGTTTGATTTTTCTTTTCTTTTCCACACTTCACAATATTTCAGGACAATACCATGAGAGGTATTCATTTCAATCCTAAAGGACAACGTAACAAAAAGAATTTGGTAAATGCTGGAGAAAGGATTCTTTTGTGAAAACCACATAGTAGGCTTTGTCTCACACTTAAGTTGATGAGAAACAGTCGTGTCTGCATTTGAAGTAGCAGAAGTTAAATATTTAGATACTAATTTCAAAGCCTCACTTTAATTAATAGAAGTAGATTCAAATTTTGTCTTTAAATAACCAAACTAATTAATTAGTTCACAAAATTATTTTGGTTTCTAAGTGATGATAGAAAAGGCTTAATTAACTTCAATAGATTTGAAATCAGGCTTTCAATATCTCTGAATTCCTGGAACTAAATTATATGTTTATGTATGTTCTCAGTTTCATTCTGGATTTCCAATAAAACCCTTCATTTTAAAAAGCAAAAAAAAGAAGCTTTCTATGGCATTTTAATAATATTCAACCTAAATTAGCCAGTACAGGAATGAATATATTGTCTTTTTTCATTATATGTTATTTATTTATTTTTAATTTTTGGCTTTGAAATTCTCATTGTGAAATTAATTATCAGAGGTTGGTAAACATGTAGAGAAACCATTTGTCCCATGACTAAATAAAAAAAAAAAAAAGAAAGAAAAACTATCTTTTTTTTTTTTTTTACATAATGGTCACAATAGGTGTGGCTCATCTGACAAGTGGATGTCCTTCAAGGTTATAGATGTCCTAGTAATCATCAGAGTTACAACAACTGCTTCTTCCCCACATTCACATACACACACTGAAAATCTATAGTCAGAAGGCATCTGCAATTAGACATTGAGATTTAGAAAACATCAACATCTTCAATTCAGCCTTCTCACATAGCTATCGTGCTGCTAGAAAGCTACAACCTGATTGCCATTACGGAAACTTGGTGGGATGAATCCCACAACTGGAATGTAGCTATTGATGGCTACAGGCTGTTCAGAAGGGACAGGCGAGGAAGGAGGCGTTGCCCTTTACATCAAAAAATCATTAGAGTGTGAAGGGCTGGCCCTGAAGAATAGCCATGAGCAGGTCGAAAGCTTATGGGTAAGAATCAGAGAGAGAGGCAACAAAGGGAACCTGGTGGTTGGTGTCTACTACAGGCCGCCAGATCAAGACGAGCCGACTGACGAAGCGTTCTTCCTCCAGCTCCGGGAAGCTTCGTGCTCGCAGGCTCTTGTCCTCCTGGGGGACTTCAACCACCCCAACATCTGCTGGAAAACCAACACGGCAAGCTGTAGGCAATCCAGCAGGTTTCTCGAATGCATTGAGGACAACTTCTTAAGCCAGGTAAGAGACACCCCTACCCGAGGGGATGTGATACTGGACCTGGTGGTCACCAATGCAAGCGAGCTCGTCAGAGATGTCAAGATCGGAGGCAGCCTGGGCTGCAGTGATCATGCGCTGGTAGAGCTCACACTCCAGAGGGAAATGGGAAGAACAAAGAGTACAGTCAGGTCCCTGAATTTTAGAAAAGCAAAATTCCAGCTCCTCAAGGAGATAGTCGGAAGGACTCCCTGGGAAACAGTCCTCAGGGACAGGGGAACAGAACAGAGCTGGCAGATCTTTAAGGAAGTGATCCACAGAGCGCAAGAGCTCTCGATACCCAGGTGTAAGAAATCAGGCAAAGAAGGGAAGAGACCGGCATGGCTGAGACAAGAGATGCTGGTCAAACTAAGGAGGAATAGGGAACTGCACAGACAGTGGAAGCAGGGACAGGCATCCTGGGAAGAGTATAGGGATGCGGTCCAGTTGTGTAGGAATGGGGTCAGGAAGGCCAAGGCGCAGCTGGAGCTAAACTTGGCTAGGGATGCAAATAATAACAAGAAGGGTTTCTACAGGTATATCAGCCAGAAAAGGATGGTTAAAGAAAGCGTACCCCCGCTGATGAGCAAGATTGGCAAGCTGGTAACAGCAGATGAGGAGAAGGCTGAGGTACTCAACAACTTTTTTGCCTCAGTCTTCACTGGGAACCTCTCTCCTCACCCCACCCAAGTTGATGGATGGCATGAGGGGGACCGGGAGGGCAAAACCCCACCTGCTGTAGGAGAAGATCAGGTTCGTGACCACCTGAGGAACCTGAACACACATAAGTCCATGGGACCTGATGAGATGCATCCCAGAGTCCTGAGGGAATTGGCCGATGTAGTCGCCAAGCCACTCTCCATGATAGTTGAAAAGTCATGGCAGTCAGGTGAAGTCCCTGGGGACTGGAAGAAGGGAAACATTGTGCCCCTTTTCAAAAAGGGTAGAAAGGAAGACCCTGGGAACTACCGACCTGTCAGCCTCACCTCTGTGCCTGGGAAGATCAGGGAACAGATCCTCCTAGAAGCTATGCTAAGGCACATGGAGGCCAGGGAGATAATTCGAGATAGCCAGCATGGCTTCACCAAGGGCAAGTCCTGCCTGACAAACCTAGTGACTTTCTATGATGGTGTGACAACAACAGTGGACAACGGAAAACCAATGGATGTCATCTATCTGGACTTCTGCAAAGCCTTTGACACAGTCCCCTACAACATCCTTCTCTCTAAATTGGAGAGCTATGGATTTGATGGATGGACTGTTCGGTGGATAAGGAACTGGCTGGATGGTCGCATCCAGAGTGTAGTGGTCAATGGCTCGATGTCCGGATGGAGACTGGTGACGAGTGGTGTCCCTCAGGGGTCCGTACTGGGACTGGTGCTGTTCAATATATTCATCAATGACTTAGCGAGATCGAATGCACCCTCAGCAAGTTTGCAGATGACACCAAACTGAGTGGTGAGGTTGACACACCAGAAGGTCGGGATGTCATCCAGAGAGACCTGGCCAGGCTGGAGCGGTGGGCCTGTGTGAACCTCATGAGGTTCAACAAGGCCAAGTGCAAGGTCATGCACCTGGGTCGGGGTAACCCCCAGTATCAGTACAGGCTGGGGGAAGAAAGGATCGAGAGCAGCCCTGCCGAGAGGGACTTGGGCGTGCTGGTGGATGAAAAGCTGGACGTGAGCCGGCAATGTGTGCTGGCGGCCCAGAAGGCCAACCGTACCCTGGGCTGCATCAGGAGAAACATGGCCAGCAGGTCGAGGGAGGTGATTCTGCCCCTCTACTCTGCTCTGCTGAGACCTCACCTAGAGTACTGCGTCCACCTCTGGAGCCCTCAGCACAAGAAGGACATGGAACGGTTGGAGCGGGTCCAGAGGAGGGCTACAAAAATGATCCGAGGGCTGGAGCACCTCTCCTATGAGGACAGGCTGAGAGAGTTGGGCTTGTTCAGCCTGGAGAAGAGAAGACTACGGGGAGACCTGATTGCGGCCTTTCAGTATCTAAAGGGGGCCTATAGGAAAGATGGGGAAAATCTTTTTAGTAGGGCCAGCTGTGACAGGACAAGGGGTAATGGTTTTAAACTGAAGCAGGGTAGGTTTAGACTGGATATAAGGAGGAAATTCTTTACAACGAGGGTGGTGAAACACTGGAACGGGTTGCCCAGAGAGGTGGTGGAGGCCCCATCCCTGGAAACATTCAAGGCCAGGTTGGATGGGGCTCTGAGCAACCTGATCTAGTTAGTGGTGTCCCTGCTGACTGCAGGGGGGTTGGACTAGATGACCTGTAGGGGTCCCTTCCAACCCAAAACATTCTATGATTCTATATATTACAATTAACATGCAACTTCTAGATGTATTCATAATACTCTCCCACCGGTTACTGTGGTGGTTTGACCCTGGCTGCTCTATCACTCCGCTGTTTAACTGGACAGGGAAGAGAAAAATAGGCTTGTGGGTGGAGATAAGGACAGGGAAAGATAATTCGCCAGTTACCGTCACGAGCAAAACAGACTCAACTTGATGAAATGTAATTAATTTAATTTATTGCCAATCAAAATCAGAGTAGGAAGAGGAAAAAAACTGCTGAATCTTAAAATACCTTCTCCCCTACCTTCTTCCCAGGCTCAACTTCACTCCCAGTTTTCTTACCTACTCCCCCCTAGTAGCACAGAGACAGGAATGGGGGTTGGGGTCAGTTCATCACACGTTGTCTCTGCCCCTTCTTCCTCCTCATGGGAGGACTCTTCCCCTGCTCCAGGGTGGGGTCCCTCTCACGGGAGACAGTCCTCCATGTCCTTCTCATGGGCTACAGTTCTTCACAAACTGCTCCAGCATGGGTTCGTAATTTCCACGGGGCCCGACTGCTCCAGCGTGGGTCCCCTGCGGGGTCACAAGTCCTGCCCGCAAACCTGCTTCAGCGTGGGCTCCTCCCCCCATGGGTCCACAATGGCTTGCCAGGACCTGATCTGGCTCAGGCTTCCCACGGGGTCATAGACTCCTTCCTTTGGGATCCCCCCCGGGGCCTCCACCATGGACCTCTATGGGCTGCAGGGGGACAGCCTGCCTCACCATGGTCTTCACCACGGGCTGCAGGGGAATCTCTGGTCTGGTGCCTGGAGCACCTCCTCCCCCTCCTTCTTCACTGACCTTGGTGTCTGCATGGCTGTTTTCTCTCACATCCTCCCACTTTTCTTCTCTCTCCGGCTACTGAGCCACACCAGGGTTTTTTTGTTCTTAGTTATGTTATCACAGAGGCACTATCACTGTTACTGATTGGCTTGGCCTTGGCCAGAGGCTGACACAGGGAAAAATTCCAGCAGCTTCTCATAGAAGACACCCCTGTAGCGCCCCCCCACTACTAAAACCTTGCTACACAAACCCAATACAGCTACATACCCAGTACTTCAGTTTTGCCTGGACTGTGAGTACCAGTCAAGACTGTCTAAAATAAAGCCTTTGAGGAGACACCTAGGTCCTGTTGTTATTCAGCCTGCAACCATGCATGCTTCTCCTGATATCTGAATTAACACTACCATAATTCTATCTCCTTCCAGCAAGGCTTCATTGCTGGGTCATCAAGCAACCCCCCAGAGTTCTGGGGTAGAGCTTCACTTGCAGCATATACACAGCAGTTCACCTGTTCCATGGGTCTGACAGCCCCAAACTGGACCGCATATTCCTTCTTCTTTGCAGTTATTTGCCTACTCTTCCCTGATTTTTTGAGGGGAAGAGTAATAACCTCTGCATCAACATTTACATGGTTTACGACATTTACTACACCTCTTGTGTGGCTCATAATAATCTCAGACTTCATAGAGAAACATTTCCCAAGGAGACATCCATCCTGATCTTGGCTACAGCAAGTGCAAACATAAAGTATAATATTTTTCTTTTCTTTTCTTTACAGCCATACTCATCCCATCCTACCTTGGCTTCTTGCTCTTTTCAAACCCCCTCACACTTAGTGAAAGCAGCTGCTCCGCATAATTACCTACAAGTGTACACCCTGTGACACTCTTTAAAAGCAGAATTTCCCCTCCAGATTTGGAGTTGTTACCTGCACTGATGCAAAGGTAATCTACAGCAAGTCTTGAAGCTAGTCAGTGTCATCTTTGAGACATACTTTGCTGTGCAAAACTTTGAATTCATAAACAATCTGGGTTGCCTGAGGGTCTAAAGGAGGAAAAGTAGTGGTCTTTCCACCAGTGTTACAAAGACTCAGAGAGAATTAAATCCTTCAGGATTAGAAGGCTTATAACTTGCTAAAACATGTCACTCACCCTGGATATCTTAGGACATTTTGCAGTAGAGCAGATAGGTAGCAACAGTGAGAGACTACACAAGAACATTAACAGCCATTTCTTGCATCCAGAAGGCTGAAATGCTGCTAGAATAAGACAGGGAACAAGCACACAGATCATATCAAAAGAAAAATGTGCTAATTTCACATACCAACAGAAATTAAACATGGTCATGGTAAAGAAACACATTTCACACCTGAGGATATCTCTCAGGTAAACCTTTTACTATATTTTTTTCATTCTCCAGTGGCAGTATATGCACTCCTCACAGAGTAGAGTGTTCTGGCTTGAAGAACACACATAAGTCTGCACTCCTATGCTCATACTAGCTTTTTTTAGTGATTATAGGGCTCTTCCATGATGTCTAAAGGTATCAGTTGCACCCAATAGTAGCAGTGGAGGTGCTAACAGGTTCCTCAGTACTGGGAATGCAGAGAGGTCCCTTTGGCACAGCTGTGTTGATGTTCAAGGATGGGCTAGAAGGTTATCAGGGGAGGCCCTCCCCCATGTGACACGTTGCTACCTACACTACAGCTCTCTGCAGTACGAGCTCATGTAACAAATAGCCTATTGTAGACTTACCATCTGGGGACTAATATAACATAACACCTCTAGGTAATGCTGAAGAAAGTTGTAGGTAGTTCTTGCCTCCCATATTACCTGTGCTTGTTCTTAGACATGGCTAAAAAGCAAGATGGGGACACTCTCACTCAGTTCACAGTGCTCAGCCTGATCTTCAAGACATCTGTTGGGTGGAAGGCAAATGTGATTTAGCTCTCACCATTGTCCACTTCTTAGGAAGAGATGAAGATGTCCCCATTCACTTGCAATTCAGGCTCAGATGTTCCATTTTGAGGATAAGAATCCTACTGAGTTTAGGCAGTGAATGTATGGATGAAGCCAGCAATTTTCTAAGTGTATGAGCAGCTTGTTGGATAAAGATGCGTGAGGAAGTTATGAACATGTGAAGAGCCTATTCTGTAAGCACTAAAAAATGATTAAAGCTGAAGGAGGTCAACCATTCATTTTAGTGCCAATGGGAAGAGGTAACGCTGATGTACAGTTGGGTGCTGTGTGGTAGATCTGCAACTACACGCATAATTTAGGCAATCTGGATCTATGTTCAGATCATTGTTCCTCTTTACTTCTTTATGTAAAGTAATTGGTGGTTACGCAGCAAGATTACTTGGGGGCATATGAGTTTAAGGATTTTACAGCATCTCTGATTGATATATCCTTTCATCCTTATTTGGTGGAATGACCGCTGACATGAAAACTGCTGTTTGAGCTAATTCATCTCCCACTGAAATCAAAGGGAGTTTTTAATACAGGGACTTTTACAGAATAAAGACACCTTGAAGAAAAAAAAGTGCAGTTTCACAAAATTTTACAAATTCCTCTCTAGACAGAACTGCCAATTATTTACTTTTGGAAAAATACCAGCTGCACAACCTCAGGATCTGATCAGCTGCTGCCTATCACACTAAACAATGAGGTGGCAAATGCAATAGAAGGGCAATGAATTCAGAATAGCTCCTCTGTGTCCATGGCCTATTGTCATGTTTATTCTAGCATAATCACAATGCTATAAACATTCAAAATACAAAAACACTGTCAGAAATGGCAGCTTTAGGTATTCAATAGATTCAGCAGCAAACAGTCCATAGTAAAGACAGCCAGACTGTTGGAAACTAGTCAGGAAATAGTATTTTGGTAGCTGCATATTGTGAAAAACAATTTCATTCTCATTTCTGTTTGTTTTCATTTTTTAATGCTTCTTTTTGTTAGCAGTTGGTTGATTTGTTGGTTCAAATACCCAAAAGTATCAATGGGTATTAAACAGAATTTCTGTAATTTTTGAAATGTACAGACTGAGACCTCATTAAATCAGTAGTATCCTTTTTGAAATCATCCATGTCTACTCCCAGTGCTAATGTAGTTGAATTAGTAATTACACAATTGTTCAGGACTAAAGAATTACAGAATCTGTGACTGCAAGCTTATTATAAACAGTAATCATGCATTTGATATTCTAAAAATGCAGAGAAACTCAATTTCTTTGTATTTCCCATACAAGAACCATATATTAACTGAATGCACATTTGTGTAGAATTAATGCTTGTAAGTTTATTGAGTTTAGCCTTTAGCATGGTAATTGAACTGTACATAGTAGGGCATCCAAAGAAAACACCATATTACCAATATACTTCCCTGCAGCTACATGTTTTACAACGAATAAAAATCTCAAAGTCTTAAACATATCTTTCCCTCATTCTTCCACAAAGTTTGTTTGCTTGCTTTTTTTTTTTTTTTTTTTTTTTTTTAACCTGGGGGTGCACGTATTATCTTCAATGTCTCTTTCACTGTTGTTCTGCTTATAGGTTTTCATGTTTTCAATACTAGTGATGGGTAATTTGACATTGTAAAGTATCCAGGGACTACTGTCAGCTGCAAAGTTTGGAATAGGTTATGCACTCTGATCCTTCATAAAGAGAGCTAGTGTGTCTAAACTTATGAATAAGAGGTTTCTTTCTGGAGATCTTCAAACATAGCTGTTTACAATTTAGATAACTCGAGGTTATTTTAAAAGATTGCTCCACAGTGCACCTAAAACTAAGGAGCCAAACACCTACCTAAGATTGTTTTTCTCCAAAATCCATATATCCAGAGGCTCCTTATGTTTCAAAGTGCTTTCAGAATGAGGTTTAGAGCCACCATGAGGCATAACTGTTCATGTCTTGATTTGGTGTCGTTCCTAAAGAAGGAAACAGTGTGCTGCTGAATCAGTCAGTATCAGTAAGTAGGTAGTTCTGGCTGAATGAATAGACCATTGTAAATTTTACTTTTATAACACAGTGGAGGTTTTTTTGTGTGAATAAAACAATTGTCTTTGGCTGCCTCCTTTTTCATTTTTCTCTTGGGTGCTTAACACCACATGGTAGACAGTAATAATGCATGATCTTTATCAATAATGTAGAAGCACCTTCCTATTGAAGACAGTTTAAGTGTCCTAGGAGTACAAGATCATACAGTAAAAGCACAGGCCTATGCCATTCCCTGTGGTAAATAATAGTCCTGAAAAAAATTCTAAAAGAAAAAAAAATCAGAAGTACAAACATTGTAAACAGAATTCAAACTTTCTCTCCCCCAAAAGAAAACAAACTATGAAACAGCATTACAAAAAAACCCCAAAGTAATATATATAAACCTGAAGAATACTCCCTTTAAAGAATCTCCTTACCCAGTACTTAGAAGGATATAATTTTTGTTAAATAGTGACTTGTAATAGAAAAAAGTAAATAATGGATTTTTCTATTAATGTGATATTGGATATTTGGGTTTATGTGACTGAAGTTCTTTAATCTCACATTGAATTAATTTAAATATCATGTGAAAACACAAACTTCTTCACAACCCAGAACTTTCTACAGAATGTTGCATGTGAAAAGAAATCCACCAATCACTTCATGTCATTAAAACTGTTGCTCTATCAGCTGTCCCCTTTTTCAGGGGAGTGGGAGGTAAAAATGTCTGAATTGTTTAGCAGGAGTTTAATCCTTTGTGTACTGTCTTTTTTTTTTTTCTCTTTGTAAATTGATAACAGATATTTTGTTATTCATTTAGGCCTATGGATTCTTTGTTAGTTATCTGTAGCTAATGATTTTATAAATATTTCACGTTAAAAAATTGTTAGTCAAACCCAGTGCTCAGTTACTGAAATGGTGTAGTATTTTTTCTGGTCTCTATATACATGTGGCAGGCAGAAGAGCAATGTCTCAAAAAAAATAGCATTTTTTAGAAGGAACGTGAATACCAAATGGAAGAAATTCAGCAGAAGAATGGTACAGCCTTGCCATAACTCTAAGTACCCCTTTTTCACAAGAAGTGTTGAATGTGCTGTGTGTACACAAACCTATTCAGATGGCCACATTGTTTCTTACACTTAGAGAGATGTGAAGACTTATGGGACACATTTTTAAGGGCCTTTGTAATAATTTTCCTCATCACATTTAAATGCACTCTTTTCATTGCTGTTGTAGTTTACTTTCCTAACACATACATAACACATATAGCCTTCTGCTATCCCCTCCCTTTCCCATCTTTCTACTTCACTCTCTTTCCTGTCCTCCATTGTAAAAGCAATGAGGTCAATAGCCTTCTTTTCTATTAGAACCCATGTGACAATATATCAAAAATATCTGCATAGCTGCAGGACCACACAGATCTCACTTTCAGTTCCCTACCTGAAAAGAAATAGAAAAAAAATGTTTCTCTATATTCTAGGATGGAAGTGATACAGGTAAATATAACATAGCAACAGTTTCAGCTCAGTGTTACATTTTTTGAGGAGTACAAGAGGGTTCTCAAGTGATTTGAGAAAAAGCAAATTGTAGGAGGGAGCCTTAGGAAATAGCTGGTGGAAATAGTGCCCATCTGGCACTCCTTAAAAGGCAGCCATGGGACTTGAAAGAACCGTCCTATTTGGGTAGGCACTAGGCACCCTCGACTGTCTCAAGTTGTCCAACATTTCATGGCACTGCAGCACTTACCTTCCCAGAAAACATCTGAGATAATAAAGTGGGGTAATGGGAAGGGAAGGGAAGGGAAGGGAAGGGAAGGGAAGGGAAGGGAAGGGAAGAATATTTTTATGGAGTATTGCAGTGAGTGAAAAGAAAGCAGAAGATTAATTTCCTTTGGAAAAAATACACATTTAAATGCTGGTGAAATACTGGCTTTTTGAAATAACCAAGAGAATTCTTATTGGCTTTGGTATAACTAAGGGTTACCAAAACCAGTTCCCAGTTTTACCAACAATAAATGTTTGAGCTCCTCAAAGAGGCACATATTCTAGTTGATCCCCTCTACAAACAAAGATGGAAGCTGACTGCAAAACATGAAAAAAACACTCTTCAGTGTACAATATTTCTTACTCATCTTCTGTTAAATCAGCTGTTCTAAATATTGCCCTCTGAGTGCTGAGTCTCTCCCTCTCCCATCTGAGGCTTAATATATTTTTACCTGAGAAATGAAAAATGTAGGTTCACTTATGATAGCTACAGTAAGCAAACCCTAAGTACTGTATTATGCATTTATTTTATGGCTGATTTAAAATACAGATCTCATCCTGATTTCACTTGTGAATAAAGGCAAAAAGCCATTTAAAAGCCATCGGGGTATTCAGAGTTATGTGAAGAAATGTTATCTCAGCTTTCCTTTAAATTTTGACCATGTGCAAGGAGATAGTAAACACATAAAAAGACACATTCTTAAAACTCAGATCACTAATAGATATTGTTATAGGTATATATTTAGACAAGAAAAGAAACAGTTATAATTCCCATACAGTACTTACCCATTTTAACATTATCACATGGTTGTACAAACAAGATTATAACAAGCAAAAGAAAGCACTTTATTTAATGAATAAATAATCAAAAGCATTGGTGAGGGTAGTCTTAAGGATATGCTGCTTCATACAGTTTAAAGTACATCAAACAACAAAATCCATAGTCCCAAAATTCCATTAAATAATACTGAGTAATTATGTGATTGGTAATATTTAAGTATATATATATAATCTATATATATATATGTATATAATCATATCATTATGAGTAATTAAGTTATCTATTTACATGCCATGCAATATTAGAATGTGTTGCAATACCTAGGCACAACAGGTAGATTTAAGAATGGCTGTGGTAAAAAAAAAAAAAGAAAGAAAAAAAACAAACCAAAAAAAACAACTTATTTTTGAAAATGAGGGACATTACTTTCTTTCAGTTCTTTCTTTTAATCAGTGAGAATTTCAGATCCTTTCCACTAGTTGAAGACATACTTTCTCTATTGTACAATTAGGTAGCAGTGTAAACTTAAAGCTGTAGTAACAGCCATGAGAAGCTGCAGTTAGAGAAAACATTCTTGCTTCAAAACTTAGCATATGACATGCGTGTCTGTGGTATTCTTCTCATTGTGGACCCAGTCCTGTGAAATGCTGAGATTCTCCTACAAGAGGATGCTTACTGCTGTGTTCTAACAGAATTAAGTGCACTCAGTGTCTCAAAAAGAGCTGCACAGTATTTGGCAGGATGAGGATTCATATCTACACATAAGTTCTATTAATGTCCAGTGAAGTGATGTGTCTATATCAATTAAAAAACCAACAACTTATAATTATGCATTTATTAGCATTATTTTCAGTTTATAAATAAACTACATTGTGTTTTAAAACCCCAGAAATTACAAATTTGCTTCTTCTCAACCATTTGCTAGTCTGCTGCATACTAAAGGGCTTGCTATTTCTGTTACTAATTGTGGGACAGGTCCTGATATTTTGCTTCATGAAAGGTTCAATAAACCCTAAAGGATCAGAATATGGATCTCTATGTTATGATCTTACTGTGCTCAGCTGGTTGAAAATGACGTATAAAATGGGCGCTCACAAGAAAAGCATTTTAAAATATAAGCAGCTGTGTTATATAAGGTATTATATTTCAGAGAAGTCAAATTGGAAAAAAAAATCCATTCACAAGTAATGTGTTAAAAAGGTTATCTTATAATTTTAAAAGGAAGCGTCTACCAATGAGTTTCTTTGGAACCAGAGGAAAAGTCAAAGGTGGCTTTGGATTATGGGGTAAATATATTTAATGGATGTGTCCACTAAGGTGATCAGCAATGAAAGTTAATAAAACTAATATTAATTGAGTTAGAGCTGTTTAACTGTCCATGAGCTGATTCACACCTCTGGGTAGTATTGTATCATGTTTTCTATATACCAAAATGCCTTGCTCTGCTCTAGAAAATGGTTTCCGTTTTGAAGCTTTTCATCACAGCAGCAAGGACTGTGAGCATATAAATTAAATCAAGTTGAGACTTTGGAACACAGTTCTGCTGAAGAAGTGTATTTAAACAGGAAAGAATTGAGCATTTGGAGATAATGCCATGAGAGTTCAGTTGCTTTCACTGTCTGAACTGGCAGTCGTGAGCACAAGTGCTGTAGAGAACTCTCACTGCTTATTTTAATTTATGGCAAGGATACATGCCATAAGAAAGTTTTATCAGCTGAATCAGGTAAATATTTTGTGGTCACGGGAAATCAGTCATCACAGACTACTTGTGCTTCTGTCTGAACTGGATACAATGACAATGCTGTGCTCTCATGTCAGTAGGAATACTTTTGTAACTTATTTTGAGGTATCAGACATTACTGCCTGAGGCTACTAGACCCCATCCCTATGCTTTTTGTCATGTTGTGAGTCCCGCAGATCCCATGACATCACCTGTTGCCATGTCTCATGATTCTTATTGTGTTCTTTTTTTATTAAAGCTACACTAGTTTCTCCCTTCATTCAAAACATCCCAAGATTAAAATTCTGATCACTGTTGTGATCCTCTTTTTGCTATTTCTTTGTTTTCTCATGTCAGCTACATCAATCTTCATCCCTCCTGTTGTTCCTTCTCGCACAGATATGCTTCTCCTGCTTTTCTGTCATTTATGTACCCAGAGCTTCCTGAGTTTCTCCAGTAGACTTTAGTCTACTCCATGCTCAAGTCCTTAAGATTCTTTCTGATCATGATTCCTATTAATAACTTGCTAAAAGGTAATAATCACATTAAGCAAGTAATGGGAACATAATTTTCTTCATATCTGTTTGCTAAAATTGATGTATATTTCTGTATCCTCCTTAACTCTGCTCCATGTATTTCTTTGCCTTCAGACAGTTTCTTGGAAAAGAGGGCCTGACTACTCTATCTTCAGTAAGAGTTGGAACAGCGTAGGATTAAGTAGGACTAAATTACTATATCTATGCGTGCTTTTCATTTCCTATTTGGAAAAAGGGCTTTGGTCAGTGACAGCAAAAATAAAGAACTATTGAAAAAAACTTTGGTTTATCATTCTAGCAGTCCTTCAAATGTGTGCATTAATAAATAAATAAAGGGCACCCAATCTTCCTAGCTGAAGAAAAAAAGCTAGAACTAGCATCAGAAAGTCATCCATATCATGCCGGGTTACCACTAATTTTGAGTGATATTTAGCCTTAAAGCTAGTAAAGTTGAATAGTCACCAATATTCAGCTGCCTTCTCATTCTGTGAAGTGGTATTTTTCAATTTCTTTTTTAAAGACCCTCATCTGACATATCACTGAATTCCTGCCAGGATTTAACCTTTTTTTTTTTTTTCTTTTTTTTTTTTTTTTTTTTTTTTTTTTTCTTTTTTTTTTTTTCTTTTTTTTTTTTTCTTAATTTGTGAGTTTGACACAACAGTACTAGTATTATGATAAAACAAACCAAATGGTTGTGAATGAATGGGCACTTACTGAATACATGTTTAGGGTCAAATCCAGATTCTGTGGAAACATCTGGAAAACATTCCTTTGGCTTAAATGGGATTAATATACACTTCTCAGTGCTGCAGATATTTATTTCCTTCCTTCCTTCCTTCCTGCCTTCCTGCTTTCCTGCCTTCTTCTTTCTCTTTCTTTATCTCCTTCTTTCTCTCTTACTTTCTCTCCTTCTCTCCTTTTTTTTTTTTTTTTTCCCTAGTAACTATTTATAAGTTGGGTGAGGCTTTAAGAATCTAAATTTGAGAAAATGAGATGAGAAAATTTTCACCTGCCAGAAATTTAAATTATATTTGTTTGTGCTCCTCCTGCACAGGTTGATGGGAGCACAAAGTATTGAAAGTTGGAATAGAATATAGTTCTCTTTCTGTAGCAATAGTCACATCATTTGTTTTCTGTCCTTGATAGAAATTTTTTCAAATATATTCTGTTTTAAAAGGCACTTATAATTTAAAATAGTTGGTACTATTTGGGTTTTCAAATAATATTGCATTTCTGGTTTTAATATAGAACTCAGGGCACCTCTGCTTTAAAACTCAGCATGTTGAAAAACTTTTATTGATATGTCTTTTTCAAGGTTGCTGGGCTTTTTTTTGTTGTTTTTCTTTTTTTTTTTTTTTTTACTGTGCTGCAGCAAAACTGTACACAAATTTTATTATAAGAAAGTATTTACTGTATTTTGATATGACTTTATTCTACTCTTGAAAGAAAGACCAAGGTGTGGTAAGTGCTGACTTTTCTACTACCACTGTACTGTTACAAAGACTCATGCAAGGTTGCTTATTATATGTTATTAAGTATGCCTAACAAATCTGGGCTAGATTCTGTCACCTTTGTGCTGGATAAGTAACACTTTACCCAATTCAAATAACTAATTTTGAATAAGTCCCTACTTACCATAAGAATGACAGAATATGACCCTCAGGATTTATCATTTGTTGTATATTCCACTCATATACATATCTATATGAACCAAATGGACCATGATATGCTTAGAAAAATAGTTGGAAATTCAGAATGAAACGAAGAAACAAACAAACCAACAATAGAAAGAAAGAAAAATTAACAGGAATAAAGTCCCTTAGACATCTGCCCAAGAACTAACACAACACAATCAGGAATTCAGAACATTTATTGCAAGAGCTGAATAACTAAATAACGTTGAACTGGCATAGCAGTAACAAGGATAACTGGTTAGATATTTATTCTGTCAAAGTCATCAAACACCCCTCACAAACTGACATAAGTACTGCAATAAGCAATGCACCCCTAACCCATTTTTATGCCTTTTATACTGTGGAGGGGAAAAAATGGAAAAAAAAAGAAAAGTGAACTGCTATATACAAAAGAATAAAAAAGAAAAAAAAAGCTTGTGTTTTTGGTAAGAATAAAATCACCTTCAGATTAGCTAAATTCGTTACTTTAAGACGGATGTTTCACTGTGGCATAAGTAACTTTTGCTTTTTTCTGTAAGGACTTTTTTTTTTTTCTTTTTTTTTTTTTTGCATGCTATTTATTTGTGTAAATCATCTGTCATGCCTTAACAAAAACCATCTAAAAATGTTTGGATTTGGATTTGCTTTGCGTGCAACTTAGATCTTATTAACATTAGGAGTCACTCTGCTGGTTTGACTGAGGTGACATGATACTGGTACCTGCCAGGCATTGACCAACTATGATAACAAACAGTTAAACAGCAATAATTAGAGATTTAACCCTTTAGTTCCCCCAACTAGCCTACCAGGAGAATGCTCTGTTACATCATGAAGGCACAACACATTAAATATTCTGTGGCTATGGTCTAAAAACACTTGTGTTACTACAACATTAACGCAGATGAAGATCAACACAAATGCTGCTGTTTCAGCAATACAAACTGTCTTAGGTATAGACACACATCTGCCCAATTGGAAAAACATATTTAATTTATTTTGCTCCCGTAGAATTTCCTCCATATATTCCAGCTGAGATCAATGTCAGCTACCACTCATTAAATGACAGACTGCAGCTATTTTGATCAAGGATTCCAAATAAACACCTTTCCCTCTCACCAACGATGAAAAATTTAAATATTCTTCTTTTGTTTTGCAGTTTCCCTGTTTTATGAAACATAATGGAAGTTTTTTTTTTAAAAAAAAAGCTACATTTTTAAGCCCTTACACAAGTCCTTTCACTTCTTAATGTTTAAATTAAAAAAAAAAAAAAAAAAAAGGAAGAAGAAATTCTACCTGAATGCTGGCATCATTTGCTACTACAAAGAAAGAAAAATCTTTTCTTTCCTTTCTACAACTAACCTTTCCTCCCGCCCCATCACTTCTTTTTTCACTTTTAACACAAGTGTTTTGATTTCCTTGGAACATTGTGTGTCAGACAGACTACTAACACAGAAACACCATCACTGAAAATAAAAGCAAAACAACAGGAAGCAAATGAAAGAAAGTAAAAAGCAACTGTGGAACACAGAAATATGCTACAGTATCTTTTCAAGTGAAGGTTATAAGTACAGAAAAGTTGTAAGTAATAAGTTTTTCTATTTACAAGTATTTGAACACTGGTCGACTTATAAGTGTCCACTAATATTTTAAGTTTAATGTTTACAGTTTCAGTTGTTTTGTTTGCAATATGATCTCAAGTATAATGGTCCCAGCATAGATCAATGACAACAAAAGCACAATTTTCTAACTGGATATTCTTTTCAATCATTGCAATCCACTGAACTTTCGCACTCTCTCACTCTCCAAATGCATCTTCTGTTGTTCATAGCAGCAGTCCAGGGTCAAAAAACAAACAAAAAAGGATATTTGCGAACTGGAGAGATCTCTGCAGATTTTAATCATGTCTATTTAACAAAACCACACAACTAGTAGAAACACTCTTTCATGTTGCAGGACATCATACCTTCCACGGTGCTAACATAAAGATATGCATATCTCTGCTAGGTGAAGCATAGTTCTAGAGGTCTACCCAGTACATAAAGCTCTGACACACACACAGTATTAGCAAGTCTAAGTAGGCTAAAGTCATTGGTCCAAAGTAACCATTTCTTATAGCTGGTGCTCCTTTGGACTCTCAACAGCTCCCGAGGCCTGTTTATAAGACTTCAAGTTGGCCAGAGGAATGTCAGTCATGTGGTTGCCAGTGTTGAAATGGCCC
Organism: Gorsachius magnificus; assembly: GCA_034008185.1. Taxonomy (NCBI): domain Eukaryota; kingdom Metazoa; phylum Chordata; class Aves; order Pelecaniformes; family Ardeidae; genus Gorsachius; species Gorsachius magnificus. The sequence goes on from CM067081.1 coordinate 41,724,481, forward strand.
TCACTGGAACCATACTGCTTTCGGTCACTGAACTGGTTTCTGTTGCTATCTTCTTTCCAGGTCCTGGTCAATGTGTGTCCATTAACTAGTTTGTCCTTCTTAGCCCATTCTTTCTGAGGTGCAAAGGTGGAGAGAGGAGACTTTGGCTGTTGGTATGGACCCAAGCTGGGAGGCATCCAACAGTTGTCTGAGTGACCCAAAACCAGGCATTCTTGAGTACACATCTCTGTAGCTTCGGCTAATCCTCGTGGCCCAAGAGGCCCATCTGTAGAAGAAAAAGAAAGAAAAAGGGGGGGGGGGGGGAAAAAAAATTAGATTTGATATTTGGCATTAAATTTATAAAAACCTTATAGAAAATGAAAATGATTTGCAACGAAAAATTATGTGGTAAATCCAGATACATTTTCATTCTGTTAGAGAATAGTTGCTTTGTAGGGCATATACTCTTTGTATATACTACCTACATAGTTTCCAAAAGTGGAAATACAATTTAATTAGCACTAAGTTATCAGTCTCAGATCCTACTATGAAAAAAATTAACTCTCTTTTTTTGTCACACAAGTATAATAGAGACAGGTAGGTGAAAATGTCAGAGGAAGTAAACATATGCTTGCAGACTCTGAGTGAGAATTAATGCTGCTTGTAAAGGCCAACAGTCTGGATGTATTCTTTTCTGCTTTCAACTCACTTGACTGCTGCCGAGCCTTGGTGAACTAACAGCCTTCCACAAACTGAGAAAAAATTATACTATCCAAAAATGGGTTTGCCCAAAGGAATGCTCTATATGCAAGATTATTCTGATGTCTACTATTTTACAGACTGGGGTTGGTGCATAGTTATAGACATCTACCCAGTGCATTAAACTCTGATGCACACTCCCAAGAAGTAAGTGAGAAGTTAAACTTTGCTGGATTTAATATGAAACCATGAAACACTTCAAAACATTACAACAGGAAAGAGAATAAAATGTTTAATTCTTCTGACTATTAGATATATGTCAGATAGCTGCTATGCAACCATAAAAATCAAGGGGTAAATAAAAAAAAAGAAGGCTCATGTAAATCTTGTGCTTGATAAAGAACCGTTCTCATAATTCTTTGTAAGTCAGGAATATGAGATTACAGGAGACAGAAATGAAGTCTTCTGAAGTACTATGCATGTTAAATATCCACATTATTTTTCACACACCATTGAGGACACAGCTGGCCAGCTGCAGGCATCTTGCAATCAAGCAGACAGGTCACCCACGTCTCCAGCAACATTAAATCCCTCTCAGTCTTACTGCATTTCTAAGTGGCTGAATTTGCTCATCTGATCAGACTGGATGTATGAGGAAGGGCAAGGCAGGAAAAAGGCAGAGAAACTACTTTGTGTGTCTTTTTTAGGTATTTCTCAATATCTGAGATATGCTTTGTCATGATTCTTTGCTGACTGTATTCTAATTTTGAGCAAGAATTTTGAGACGCCTTTTGTTGACCTCAGAGTAAATCAACAGGCTACTGCTGTAGACATTCAAATAGTTAGAGAGACATTTTTCTTTGATTAAACAGCCTGGTGACAGATAGGAAATTATAGATTGATTTTTGAGAAAGAACCGTAGCAGGTAGCGATGAATAGTGAAGTTATGAAGCATCTAAAAAAGCAGTACTTATCAGAAGAATAAATGTCAGTCATGTCTCAGCAAAAAAAATGTACCTTTATAATGATGTAAATGACAAATTGATAAGTGATAACTTATCAAAATTATAAGTAAGGACATTCTAACAAAGATTTCTGTGTTACAATGCCAAAGAATATTTCATTCTCGTGTACTCCATGTGTATACAATAAATTACCCTTAGTAACAGATATTTTTCTGAATATTGAAATTATCCCAATTAATTTTATGGAAATTGATATTTTTTCCCACTTGTTTGTTTGCTTGTTTTAACTGGTACATAACAACTTATGTTTGTAGATTCCACAGATTATCAACCTACTGCTTTTACACACACATATAGAAAATGCAATCAGGTATATTTCTACATGTTACAATGTAATTAATTAATCTTCTTATCTCTGAGTAGCTCCTCTTTTTGAATATCTGGAGAATATCCAGTACACTGTTGATGTAAGAGAATATAATAAACCATAATAAAGGTTGCTTCTGCATTCACCATATAAGAAAGTGTCGTATTGCTGACAGATAGAACATGTAACATGTATAGAATCAATGCTGCTTTCCATTTAGGTCAATACAAGATGAAATAATTAAGCCAGAACCATTAGGAAAAAAAAAGAAAAAGCAACTGTAAAGTAGGAGCTTAGCAGAGATTTGAATGAGAACGAAGAACCTTGATTCTAAAATGAGAATTGTGATAATTCCCTGGAAGAGACAGATCCTTTTTCCTATAAAGCTCTTCTTTGAATCCTCTAATATAAAATTATAATCAAAGAGGGGCAGTTAATTAGTACAAAAAAACACGCAATAATAAGTAAAGGAAATACTCATGGTATATTGCTAACATTTGCAAAGGTTAATCTATAGGTTAAAAGCTGGTTGTTTTGGTTTTTTTGTTTTTTGGTTTGTGGTGTGTTTGTTTTTTTTTTTTTCTGACAACAGGAATTTAATTTTAATTAGTCTTTTTTTCCATTTTCAGGGGAAGAAAGTGAGAAGTGGCAGAACTATTTTCAACCTTCCTACTCTCACAGTACAATAGTATCTTGGTGACCAAGAAGGAAATGTTGGCAGGGATTAAAACTTTCAAAACACAAAGAAAACCCTTCACCATAGAATTTAATTTGAATTTCATTTCTTGAATTTCATTTAAAGAAATACAGTACATGCACTCCGAGCTTCCAGTATACAGTGGAATGAAAGGTTAACAGGAGAGCCTTCAGTACTATAGCTCTGAAGGGGTTAAGTTACTTTTCCTGTTTACCTAAATAAATTTCAGGAGATAAGACATTTATTTCCATTTAAAATTTAAATGAGAGATAAAGTGGTTTTACTTAGGACTAAATATGCATGCGGCCTTATAAGCTACATGTCAAACTCTTTGGAAGATTTACTTCCTGTGTTTTGTTTTCTCTAGTAACAGTTCTAGGAAGTTAATGTTGTCAAACTCAGAAAGGATTATAAACATCCTTTGCTTTAGCCATCTTTAAGTTGATAAACTTTCTGGAGAGCACTGGAATATTTAGGTATCTGTTACTGCGAACAGCAAACAGGAATAGGGTAAAAACACCTGTTCAGGAGGAGCAGCTCCTTGGGTTTTTTTTGGTTTAACAAAATACCACTGTCCCACTGAGACTTCAAAAATTGATTATTGCGTACAAGTCCTCCTCCAGTCAACTTTCCCTATGCAGAAATTTCAGTCGAAGGCAAGACCGTGGCAGGCTCTGTAGTGGGGCAGTTACAAATTTTGTATGGATGTAGGTCACATCAAGTGACAGATATAGACAGACTGAGGCCCTCTTCTTTAAGGGGAAGACTGGGAATCCCAGGGCAACTCCTGTAGGACACTTCTTTTAGCTGTATACATTTTCAAACAGCTGTGAGGTATGTTGTAAATCTTCATACAGCTCTACATATGCCTGTATGTAAAAGTCTATGAATAAAATGCATGTCCAGAATTGAGAACAGGTTCAAACTCCTACTCAAGTAAATCTATAAAATACAGGGAAGATTTACTTGCCTTATTAAAATATTGTGAGGTTAAAGTTTACAAAATAGCTTGCAATATATATCTATATGTAATAATATATATCATCTAATATATAACTAATAATTATTATTTTAATCACTTTTGGTTTAAACCATCACAATAGAAAAAGAAATCCACCAAGTATTTATTTGTATTTTTTTAGAATTGCAGATTGTTAAAATAGTATATTTTATTGTTGAGCTACTACAAGGAATGATCATGTTTACTGATTCAGGATAAAGGCAGCTTCATTTATAATGCACGTGGAGCCTGTCACACCTGATCTCCAGTTAAGGCCCTTAGATACAAGCATAATGTTTCTGTAAATATTATTGTTAATAACAGTGATGATCAAGATGTAGTGGAGTCTATTAATGTCCTACTGTGAGATGCAAGAAGATGATGAAAAAGTAATTTGGGAAAAAAAGGACTGCACCTACAACAAAAAAAATGTTTTTGTTCAATGTTTGGTTTATGTAATTATGTCCTCAAGTACAGACAGTTTATTCTTTTCTAAGACTCCTTATTATTCATGTTGCTATTCAGTAGCATAAAGCAAAATGATCATGAGCAGTATGATGGGAGAGAGATCTTCTGGGGGTAGCTTGCACTGAAGAGTTGACTGTTTTGTATGGAGAAAGCATAATGTTGACTTAATGGTAATTATCTTTCTCCTCGACCACTGCTGAACAATAGCTTTCACCCAATTTTTTAAAGTTGTTTCATTACCACATACAATGACACCACTTAAAAACCTGTTCCTGCTGCTTTAATTTTATAATTGCGTTAATTTGTTTCCTTTCTCTTCATAAAAATGTCACTGAAAATTCTGCATCAAGTTTTTCTACACTGAAGTACTTTATTGATGGGGGAGGGATGGGGGGTGTTCAAAGTATTTGTTCTCTGCACTATCTGTAATATATGAGTCTGGTTATCAGTCTTGGCTGCTTGAATATATAATGACACAAGTGCTGATAAAACTGTACAAGCCATCTGTCTCTGGAGTTAAATGTTTTGAAAGCAAACACAAAAGTGCATAACAAACACTCCCTTAAATTGTCTTTGTAAATATTTATATCAGATCTTACCCAAAAATACTTTTTTGTTGTTATTTTATTCTGTTAATAGCTGTCAAGCAGAGGCATGACTTGCCTACTCAAAAGCAGGCAGGTATAAGAAGGAAAATAATGTATGCCACTCAAGAGCCGGTCATACCTTAATGCTGGAATTTCTCTGTGGTCTTTTATCTCTTTTTATTATACCCAGAAGCTAAATTGCTATTTCATTGATTATCTTACTGCTGCAATTAGGAACTAGCTTCTGGAGCGTTGACCAGCTGCTTTTCAACCTGCTTCTTTAAAATTCTCTTGCTTAAAGCCAAAAAATTCATTCTTCAAATCTGAAACAGTCAAGACCACAAGTTCCACTCAGTGAGACTTTTTTCCTCAAAAAAATGAATGGACACTCTTTGCCTGAGGGCACTAACATTAAGTATAGTGGATTTGAACATAGCCATAGCTGTGTTTTAGACAATTGCATTTATTTAACTTCTCATATTGCATCTTGAAAAGAAAAAAGAATAGAAAATAACAGCAACAACATTTTCAGCTCTATTTAACCTCAAATAGAGAAAGCTTTGTTAAGCTTTCATGAGCTACTTTACTAAATGACCTTTTCTGAAACCACATGTTTTTACAGCCTTCTTCACATAAGTTGCAATTAAAATGACATTATTACATTTCACAGAGGTTTTTCAACTACAGTATATAATAAATATAAAACCTGGAAAATAGTTTATAATGAAAAAGATTATTTTGATTATTTTTTTCTCTTAAATATCAGCCAAATAAATGAGAAAGACTGTTCTTTATTTCTAGTTTGTTAAAAAAAAAAAAAAAAATCCAAGACCACAAAGCGACATACACGCTGTGCTGGATGTAGTTTTCTGGTATTATTAATTAACAGCAAGAGTCTTCAGTGACTACTAAAAATATATTTGTAGTAGCTTGTTGCACGGGCATTCCACCTGGCACAGTCAGTGCTGATAAGATCACATTCTGCCCCCAGTTCCAAGGTCCCTGGACTCCTACCACTGCTGCTACCAGTTTTGGAAGACTTATCACCACCACCTTGTAACCTGCTGCCTCTCTCTCCCCTTCCTAGAGTTGCATCCTCTGTACTCACGTACAGATCAAGAAACCCCTGCTAGTTCCTGTTCCCTGTCTTGGCCCAAGCTTCTTTTTCATCACTACTAAACTAAATAATACTGTAAGGTTAGCTCATATCTGCATTACTTAGAAGAGATAAGCTGTCAGAATCCTTAATTAACACAATAGCAGGAGGGACAGGAAGCCCAGGGGGGTAAGGGTGTGGGGAAGGTACTGCCCAGAATACAGAAATTCAGCAACTAAAGTATTTTCTGAAAAGACAGGAAAGCCTGGCACAATAAGATTTTCTACACAATTCTTGAAGTACTTAAATGATCCAGATGGCTTCCATAGAAATGTCAGTGTCTAAGATCCAACTATAATTTCAAAAATCATGTATGACTTCTTTGATTCCATGGGCAGCTAAATTTTGAAATGCAAGATTATTCAGTTACTTGAAATTCTTCCTCTAAACAGAATTGCCTCAGTTTTCTGATGACTGAGATTGTTTCATGCATAAATCTTTTCAGAGTTTATACCCATAGGCTGATTACAGGAAGGGCATCTGCCTTTTGTTTTAAACACTGTGCAGAGGCCACTTGTTGTTAGAACACTTCTGGAGGGTTCAGCTCCAGTTCCCTTTTCTTCCTGTTAGATTCTTGCCCTTCTCTCTTATAGATGTGAAAGAATCAGCCTCAGTCTTGGTAACAAGACCTCTTCTGATAAATAAGAAACAGTTCTGTAATCCCTCCTGCAGTGGAGACCATACTATGCTTTCTTACACACTTAGGGAATGCTGAAATTACTAATCTACTGTAGAAAAGGTGTTTGTTAACATCATGATCACTATTAGAAAGTGTTGTGTATTTCTTGCCTGGAGTTTCTTTCACCTATAGCTGCTCCAGTGCAAAAGCTACAATGAAAAAGAGTGTTACTTAGACTGCTTGGTTGTTTTTTTCTGCTGTCCTTACTAGAAATTTAATACCATTACCATTTACAAGCTACACCTCCATCAGTAATGGCTCTACTGTCAATATGTTATTTTTATCTAGCCTAACTTTCTGTGCCCATTTCGCGTTACTTTTTCTGCATTGGAATACATGTGTATAAATCTGTATGCATTACCATGTGTGTGTGTTCAGGCAATAGTCACATACCATAGAATCCACACTTTGAAGCACTGGCAGCCTAGACAAATTTTTAGTTTCTTGCATTTTCCAAGGCAAGACACCTTCCAAGAGTTGACACCTTCCAAGAAATGGAATTCACTTTGCAATGTTTTTCAGAATAAAGCCTTTGTTTTCCTAGACCTGCTTCCCTACACATTTCTTGGAAATAATTTTGTGGCCTATTTCTGCAGATGGGAACAAATAGGCTGTTTTATCTACTGTCCAGCTAGATGCAGAGAGCAGGTGCCACAAGACTACATTTGCATGTGCTATGCCTAAGCATATACACTTAGTGAAAGCACATAAAGAATTTCAGCAGAGTTTAATAGTTTAAAATTGTTTATAATCCCATGAAGTCTTCCAAACCAGCTTGTTTGGAAATGGCAAGTTCAGTCTACAGGCAGGCCACATTTACATCTCTCTGCCCCTGCCATCTAAACACACCCTTGAAATTATTTTAGCTGCATGTTATTACCTTTCTGGTTTAGTTCTGGGGTTTTATAGCAGAAATTAATTAATACTGAATTTATTCAGGACTTAACTCTTAGCTACATCTCAGAGTAAGAAATACATTTTTATAGACTAGTGGTAGTTCTTCTTGGTTGTTTGAAAGTCACAGAGATTTAGCCAAATTCTAGCCCTCTGTTGTCCAGAGAAGATAGCAAGCAGCCCTAAATGCTACAGAATACAATTTATGCAACTGTCGAGCTTGTGAGATACTAGGGGACAAGTTTAGTTAGTGTTGTCTAGCCTCTATGAATAGATAGATGAATTGACTGTTGTTAGACTTGCGACCATTCTGCAGGCAAGTTACAACACCCTTTGAAATCACAAGTGTGTCTCTGCAAACAAGGGTGTAGGAAGGCATTCCAAAGCAGTCATGATCTGGAGTGTTGCTGAGTTGCCCACTGAACAGCTCAAGCCTGGATGATTCAGTGCTATTCACTGGTTATAAAACCCCAGCTCTGTTACTTATCATGGATTGCACATTGCCTATGTTCAGATCTCTGTTTTTGTTTTTGTTTTTTTTTTCTTTGGGGATGTTTTTTTTGGAATTTAACTGGGTGAAACTTTATAACTTGTAGTAAAAAAAAAGTAGGTTCACTAGATAATCTAGTTGTTCTTTCCGGTCTTAAAAATCTATGTATCAACAAATATTAACATAAAACTGTATTCTGTATAAACTTTCACTGACATGTAGCCAACTGTAGTGTACCTTTTAGAAATACAGAAGATACAAAATAATATCTGGGATTGTTATTCTGGTTTAATGTATTCTGTCATTAAAAAACAAACAAACAAACAAAACCCCACAAATGAATGCAATTTGTATTCTCAGCTTAAGTGTCACATTGTGGATGCAGACAGTTACCTTCCAGGGAGAGCAGGAGAAAAGAAGTGCAAACAGGATTTGGCAAAAAACCCCTTTTGTTAACAAATAAATAAAGATTAAATGTTTTACACATCTCTCATACAGATTTCATTCTTTGGTCACAGATGAAAAGTCAACATTTGCAAATGGAGGTAGTCCAAATACAATAATACATGGGCAGCCAGAAGAGCAGATTCTCTCCCTGAGAGGATATTGTTATTTAGACAGACTTCATGGTACACAAAGAGCATATAGCATATCTTTATAAATTTGCACCCATCTTCAGCATGGCATGGAACTCATCCATCTTCTCATCTGCTGAAGCTTCTCTGATGAAGCATGCTATCTCATCTAATCTTATTTCCTCAAAATTAGCATTTTTTCCTGCACATACATTTAATTTTAGCAGGACAATCAAACAAATCAAAATTCCACAGAGGACTCAAATGAACCTTCTAAATTTGATTGGATCACTTAATGAGATGAAAGCACAGTCAGTGTTCAAGTATTTGGAATAATACTCATTTTCAGCATGAATCTTTTTTTGTTATGTAGCTCTTAATTTTGCTGCCTAAAAAAGTCTTTATTGCCAAAAGGTGATGATGGATGGTGATAATAAAATATTTAAAAAGCATCCTATGGTCACAATCATTTACCATCTTTTTTCTTTCACACCTAAATATTTATGGTACTTGATCAAAATATTTCGTTGAATTGATTTACAGGCAACCTGCTGAGACAGCACCACTTCTGACATGGTCACATTTTCTGATCCATTAATATGCCCCAAACATGAACCTGCTGTCAGTCAAAAACAACTTAAGTCTCAATTTGGAAGATGCTGTCAACTGTTTATCATAAAATCAAATTTTGGTAAGTAATTTCTACAAATTGCATGTGAGAAAAGGTAGGATTCAATGTGAAAAAAAGATATTATTCAAAATGAGAAAGACTGGCAGAATGCTGTGAAACTGAGCTGAACAATATTTATTTCAGCACTGTACAGGTTTGTAAACTTTTTATGCAGCTGCTATATGCCTGACCATGAACTCATGTACAGCAGAAAAAATAAAAACAGTCAACTTGAATTTAATTTGATTTTTATGACTTTTAAAAGAAGTCTAAATTAAAGACTGTTTTTACCGATCACTCTCTAACTTACTTACTCTCTAAGTAAAAGCCTGATCATCTGACTTCTGATAAATACAGATTATGCCTCAAGGGCAGGCATGATACCTTGTGATTTTATTGAAGTAAGGACATTGGCTTTACTAATCCATAACTGAATAAAAGCACAGTTCATCATTACATATATATATATATGATGAACTGGGCTATCTGTACAAATATAAAAATAATGTGGTTTATTTGCATATATATCATATATTTTCTGTATTTTTACTTTATATGTATGTTTTATATATATATATATTCTATCTATCCATCTAAGTCCTTTATCTTCATTCAACAACATAATGGAATTAATGGAGTGATGCATACTGAAGTGAATGGAATCACTCACAAAATGAGCAACTTAACTGCTGTGCTCAAGTTGGGTATGCAGTCATCCTAACCTCCTTCTGCTGTCAATGGAGAGAGAAGCATTTGCACAAAGTGATTCAGCTCTCTGAAGACCTGACTCACTTTCTAGACGTGTGACTTTCTGTCCATTGACAAAAAGGGAATCCATGGATGTCAATTACATCTAGCTCTATTTATTTAAAATGAATGTGGTGAGTCTAGATCGTTGTTGCCATTCCAGAAGATATTAGATTAATTCACTCTGATCTCTTGAAAATGCACTTGAATAAAGTTTTTCCATTATAAGTAAAATGTTTCCAGCAGCCAGTGAATAAACCAGCAGACAGCTACACCATTCAGAATACCCAAATGGCAGTGCATCTCAAGCGTAATCAGGATGGAATGTTCTGTGAAACCTGGAAGAGACTTCCTGGAGGGAACCTACTGTAGTGAAGTTGTCTTTCAGAAAATTAATACATCAGAACAATTCTAGTTATCCACACTTTGAAATAGGTGGAAGACCCTGAAATGCTGTTACTTATAAGAGAGAGAAGACTGTGATTGTTGAGGTTTCCTGAAGTCTTAAAAGTAGGACAGATCATACATCTAAAAGCCTGGAAAACGAAACTGTGAAAAAGTGAAAATTAGTAAATTTATGGGTGAGATTAAGAAAGGGATCTTTGTAAGTTATTTACTGCACCACAAATCTATTTGAGTTTTAAATCAGGGAAAAACTTTATATTCCAACAGAGACACATATGGCTTTATTTCCTGTACTTATCTCCAGGTTATTCTCAGCCCATATATAGGACTAATGAAAACCAAACCGTCTATTACATTTTCCTATAATCTTGAAATATAACTAATAATAATATTCAGCCTTCAGTTTAATATATACTTGATATCTTAAGAACAAGGATTTCTTTATCCTATTGCAAGAATATTTTTATAGGAGGCATTGTATTCCATAAAATGTAACTTATTATTTAAAAGAACACCACATGTTTTAAAGTTGCATAAAACTTTGTTCTTTCAAGCAAGTTCCAGAAATAGCAGTAGGCTGAGTGTCCAACAGAACTTGATGAAAAAGACTGGAGAACTACAGAGTATGCAAAACATAAGCTTACTACTCTTACTATCCACCACAGAAATGTGTAAAGAGGAAATCAGGAGAGAATCATAGAATCATAGAATCACTTTGGTTGGAAAAGACCTTTAAGATCATCGAGTCCAACCTTTAACCTAACCCTGCCATCCCACCACTAAACCATGTCCCTAAGCACCTCATCTATCCTTCTTTTGAATACCTCCAGGGATGGGGACTCAACCACCTCCCTGGGCAGCCCATTCCAGAGCCTGACCACCCATTCTGTGAAGAAGTTTTTCCTAATGTCTGGCCTAAACCTGCCCTGGCGCAGCTTCAAACCATTCCCCCTCATGCTATTGTCCATTACCAGGGAGAAGAGGCCAACCCCCACCTCGCTACAGCCTCCTTTCAGGTAGTTGTAGAGGGCAATCAGGTCTCCCCTCAGCCTCCTCTTCTCCAGACTAAATAACCCCAGTTCCCTCAGCTGCTCCTCATCAGACTTGTGCTCTAGACCCCCCACCAGCTTGGTTGCTCTCCTCTGGACATGTTCCAGCAGCACAACATCTTTCTTGTAGTGAGGGGCCCAAAACTGAACAAAGTATTCAAGATGCGGCCTCACCAGCACCAAGTACAGGGGCACGATCACTTCCCTACTGCTGCTGGCCACACTATTCCTGATACAGGCCAGGATGCCATTGGCCTTCTTAGCCACCTGGGCACACTGCTGGCTCATATTCAGGCGGCTGTCAATCAGCACCCCCAGGTCTTTTTCCACCAGGCAGCTTTCCAGTCACTCTTCCCCAAGCCTGTAGTGCTGCATGGGGTTGTTGTGACCAAAGTGCAGGACCCAGCACTTGGCCTTATTGAACCTCATACAATTGGCCTCGGCCCATCGATCCAGCCTGTCCAGGTCCCTCTGCAGAGCCCTCCTCCCCTCCAGCAGATCAACACTCCCACCCAGTTTGGTGTCATATGCAAATTTACTGAGCGCACACACTCAATGCCCTCATCCACATCATTGATAAAGATATTGAACAAAACCAGCCCTAGAACTGATCCCTGGGGGACACCGCTTGTGACCAGCTGCCAACTGGATTTAGCTCCATTCACCACGACTCTCTGGGCTCGGCCACCCAGCCAGTTTTTAACCCAGCGAAGAGTACATCCATCTAGGCCATGAACTGCCAGCTTCTCCACGAGAATGCTATGGGAGACTGTGTCGAAGGCTTTGCTGAAGTCCAGGTAGACAACATCCACAGCCTTTCCCTCATCTACTAGGCGGGTCACCTGATCGTAGAAGGAAATCAGCGTAGAAAGAAATCATAGGGACCACAGCAAGAGTTATCTTCTTATTTAATCATGTATAGTAGCATTCTTCATTATAACTAGCTTTTATGGAAAAGGTTATTTTACCATAAGCATACAACTTACTTCACTGTTCTACAACCTTTCCAGAATTCCAGGAATTTGGTCCCATATTTCAGTATATTTCTGCGTTCCTGTAAGTTTCTCTTTTTATCAAATCAAACAAACCACAGTTTTATGAGGCACTTCTGGCTGGGTTTGTCAGTTTGGATCCCTCCAAAAGTAACAGGTCTGGGATTTAATCTTGGGAAAAATAGTTCCAAGTTATTAACTTCATGACCTTTAGCAAATTTATAACATAAAGCTGCCACCAGAAACAATCAGTCTAGCTTCATTTCAAATTCTATCATTTAGTTGTATCTTTAAACATTCAGCCCTATTTCCTAAGTATTATTTTCTTAGCACTGGATTAACCTCTGTACAGCAGCAAGTGCCCAAGTAAACAATTTCCCCGTGATTTTTGAATAAAAAAGAAGAAAAATCCATTGCCTACTTTAAGGAATAAATGAAAAAGGAAACAAAAAAAACCCAATAGAAAAAAGCTACAAAACTTATACTGCAAACATAATTAATGTAAAAGCAAACCAAAAATGCAGACTTATACTATGGCATTTAAAAATGCACTGTTAACTAAGAAATATAATTAAGACTATTTTTGCACAGAAATATGAAGTTCATTCCATAATTAGGTTAATTACAGCTGTCTAAACAAACATTAAGATGAAATGCATCTTTTTTATGAAGCCCTATTACTAATGTGTTTCTTGCCACTCTTGTGTTTTCCTATTTTCCTTCAGTACAACTCATACTAAAATCAAATTTAGGTTAAACTGAATTTGTTGCAAATTTGTGGCAGATGCCTTATGTGTAAGTGCTATTATGTAAATAAGTAGCTTAACTGAAGAGACCTTTTGAAGTACATTTCTCTTTGCAGAATTAGGACCTAAATCTGGGAACTCGTTCTCCTAACTTAAGCTACATTAATCTGAATAACTGAAGTACGTAACAGAAGAAAGTGCTTCAGTTAGGTGCCTAAGTAAGCTTGATTATATTGTTGGTTCTGTCTTCCATTCCTCACAAAAAAATGTATGCTTGATAAATTTCACAGGACACAGATGTCAGAGATGCCATTAAACTAATCCAGAGACGAAAGAACCGTTTCCTAATTCTGCTTGTATAACTGCATCTCATTTAGTTAATTTTGTAAAATTCAGTTCAGTGCCAGTTGAGCTGTCAGAACTGCAGGCATATTACACAGAGAATACGAGAAAGTGCTTTCCCTCATTATGTCTGAGTTACACCCATGCTAGACTTCCTTCATTTTCTTAAAAAAATATGTTAATTTACAACAGTTTTTCAGAAGAGATATCCATAAGTCTCTTAATGAGCTTATATAGTTTACAGTAAAACTCCCATTAAACAAATGTTCCCAAGTCAAAACATTTACATTTTATTAAACCATGCTTGAAAATTAATCTGTGCAGCACTTAGTCATTACATGCAATATACTGAAAATTAATATGGAAGCAATGTGTGTATACACTATTTTCCAAATAATTTTGGCTAGTCACACAATCCATTGTAATCCTTGGCAAAAGCTATGCTTCCAGGCTTTCAAATCTTACCTGGAAAACTGAAGAAAAATATCTTCGTGATTCTAAAGAGGAAATCAAACCATATTTCCTATGATTAGTGAATCTACGGTTAATGGAGGCTGAAAAGTTTCTTTTGTCTTCTTTCTATTTAATGAAAAATCTCAGCAAACCAAGCCTTCCACACCTCTTACACTTGGTTTTTACGTTATTATATTTATTCATGCAAGGGAAGCTAGAAAGTAGGCCACTCTAAGCTGCACCCAAATCTAAGTACACAGTAAAAAGACTGTCGGCACAAAGTGCACATGTGGTAGGTCTCCACTAACACATTTATAGGAATATCCTGGATGGCATCTCCAGGTGCCTGAACTTTTTTAAGCAAAAAAATATTAATAAATATTATTGATTTTTAATGTATTAAAATGGATTGAGAGAGATGCTGATGGAAGAATTGCTACTATGAGCACAGATCATTAACATATCCAAGTGTAATGGGTTCTTTACATTCTCCTTTATGATAATACACAGCTTGGTTTCTCAAGTAATAAAAAAAATATCATTACAAGTTTGGGAAATTTGGTTCATGTGTAAAGCAGGTGTGGGGCAGGAATGTACCAAGAAAAACTGTTGGTTTGCTTTCCTCAAACCATTTTTTTGTATAATACCAAAAGACAAGATCTGCTTACCTCCTTAGAATTAATTTCATTGTTATAAAATGTGGCTAGAAATTTATATTCCTTGCCCAATCATATAAGATTATGACAATTCCTGTAACACGAGACTTGTGAATACTTGGCAGTTCACTGGACTTTTTTTCTTTGCTCCAGATTGAGACATAAAGGTAAGCAGTAATTTCATACATTTGAATTTATTGTTTTTATTTTCCATCTTGTAATAACAATAAAAAGAAAAAAATAAAAATCAATGCATAATATAATTTTGGACACATACTTAATGTGGTATATTATTGGCTTATCATATTCAAGCCTCTGAAAAAAATGGGCAGTATGAACAGCTTTGTGCTTACTGAACTTGTTTAGAATTGAAAAACTATGAAGCAACTCGGATTAACAGCCTGAAACCATATATTTTTCTTCCTGATAAAAAAAAGAAAAACTTATCTACCAAAACATGACAAGTAAATGAAGAATACCAGTCGCAGGATTTAGCTCACTTAACATTTCCACTGTTTCACCTCCCTGACAGGAACTGCAGTGCAGATGTTAATTACCATTTATAGAATGCCTTGTCAAAACACCTAAGAATTATTGTTCCGTTAATAACTTTGTCCTGCGCTTGGGTTCAATGACTGATCTGAGCTAAAGAATGATGAAAAGGATCACTGAAACTTGGTTAGGACACCCAGTCTTTCCCTGCAAACCCCAGCCAGTAATGCATGGCTTTGTGCCAACGATTTAGCTTTAGAGGAGGAACTATTATAAAATTGTAGTTATGAGGGAATTAACAGTTACATTTAAAAATATTATTTCCCTCGTATCAAGTGAGTTAATTTATTAAATGATAACTTTAGTGGCAGTAAGACATTTAGAAATGCTGCCAAACACTTAAGAGCACAATGATCTACCTGAGATGCAAGAATACTTTATTGGTAGACAAATAGAAGTATTCTAGACCAATTTATTCCATGGAATAACAGACATAGGCAGTTGTTTCTCCACACATTCATTGGACACATATCTCTTCTCCTTCAAAATAGGTTGGAGTTTTGCTACTGCCTTCATTGGATGTAAAACTGGGTCTTTTGTCTCTATAGAACAACAAATGAATTTTACCTTCAAGCCTTATTTAGGAAGGCATGCACTGAAAGAAACAGATCAATTCCCTTGTGAACTACAAGTCAGTCCTTAAGCATTTAGCTTCCCTGTATATCACACTAATTCTTCCTTTACAAGTTCTTCAGCTCAAGGCCTTATTTTATCCAAGTTATCTATATAGAGTTCTGCTTACTCTCTTGTCATGGTTTAACCCCATCCAGCAACTCAGCATCACACAGCTGCTCAATCACTCACCCCGCAATGGGATGGGGAGAGAATTGGAAGAGTAAAAGTGAGAGAACTCAGGTTGAGATAAAGACAGTTTAATAGGTAAAGCAAAAGCTAGGCACACAAGCAAAACAAAGAAGGAATTCATTCACTACTTCACATGGGCTGGCAGGTGTTCACCCATCTCCATGAAAGCGGGTCTCCATCACGCATAACAGTTATTTGGGAAGACAGATGTCATCACTTTGAATGTCCCCACCCTTCCTTCTTCTTTCCCAAGCTTTATATGCTGAGCATGACACCATATGGTCTAGAATATCCCTTTGGCCAGTTGGGGTCAGCTGTTCCAGCTGTGTCCCCTCCCAGCTTCTTGTGCACCTGGCAGAGCATGGAAAGCTGAAAAGTCCTTGACCAGTCTGAGCACTCCTTAGCAACAACTAAAACATCAGTGTGTTGTCAACATTCATCTCATACTAAATCCAAAACGCAGCACTATATCACCTACTAGGAAGAAAATTAACTCTGTCCCAGCTGAAATCAAGACATCTCTCTTTAAAATGTTTTCAACTCAGTTCTCATCAGTATTTCTGGGGTTTTTTGCCAAAAAGCTATTTCCTCCCACCATCTTCTCAGCTGCCTGGATGAAGTCCTTCTCTTACACATTTATATCGATGAATTTAGTTACCAGATTTCACTTAAAATGAGTAAAGGGGTTCATTTTGTACTTCATTTTGGTATAAAACTTAAGGTTGCTTAAATACAGAGTCACAAGTAAGTGAAGACTCATTCTACCCTAGGGTTCAGCTCTAGAGACAGTAATTCGAACTGATTATGCAAAGAGAAGGTTTTCTCTTGTATGTTTGCATCTTAAAAGATGAAGATGATAAAGTGCTACAGAAGAGCCAAGTATAGGACTGAGATTCAGATTCAGATACAAAATTTAGATGTCTGCAATGTATATATCTACATGGGAACCATAGATACATATATTTCCTAATCTCGCAATTAACAGAGATCCTGTCAATCCTATTGGTCCAGTCATTACAATATAGTAATCTAACAAATCAAATATACAGAAATCAATCTGAACAGCTGTCTACATTATACCAACTGTTTTGACTAGATCTCCATTAACCATAAAGAGAAGTTCAGACACTTAATTCCTATGTAAACACCTTCACTGTAGATAGCTCAATTTAGCATTTGAATCTGGAGCTATGTCCTACCCTTTCCTTTGCTATAGAACTTCATCACTTTGATGTCTTAATGTGCACACACAGATTAGGAAACCTTCCTTTACACAATTAATAATTTCTTTAAAACTAATTGCTATATCAAACTGCTGACTTTTTTACCTACAGAACTAAGCCCACTGAAGTAATCATTCTTTCCTAAGCTCTGTTACTTGTGAGTGGATTCCAACTGGACAGAACAGAGTCCCCACTCTAGCAAGGCTTTTGGATGGTCTCAAAACACATGCTGATGAGTTTCAGGACAATTTATCTAGAGAAAATTATCAATTTTTCTATACTGTGACACAAAATTAGAATGAAATTTCATAGAAATACCAAGCACAGCATTCTCTTTTACAGTATGCAGATCTTTGTCACCATAGCAGTATGGATTTCTGCAGTATTAAGGGACCAAAGCTGTAGCAGTAGCACAGCGAGCCAGGCCAAAAATACTGAAAAACAGTCAACAACTGAAAATTCCACTAACATTAATGGCCTTGTTGAATGCAAGGTGAGATGACAAACCCTTCAAAAATGTTTGAAAAGATGGATTACGTTGTAAGTTGCATTTGGTCCCCTATTCTGGTATTAAGTGCTAGCAGTATTACTGATTAAAATGGAAAATGTTCTCTGCTGTGAGGAGAAAAATAGTACTGAAAGCAGAAAACACCTGGCAGACTCCCTGAATATGAAACTTTTTATTAAGCACTGTATTTTTTTGTCTTGGTTAATTAATCTATTTCACAGTCTCAGGTAATCACTTTGCAACTTCTCAGTAGTCTGACTTTCAAAGGAACTTTACGCTCTGTCAGTTGCTATAACTGTGTTGTCAAAGAACACGGGAATGACATAAACATCCTGGTAATTTGTACACCGCTGGCTTGCATATCCCTTCCACAGTGTTCTTTTTTCCAGAAGACAACTAGCATTAAAAACATTTTTTGTCCTAATGGTTACACATCGACAGTGTATTCTCTGGGTCTATGCTAGTTTACTGAAGAAACCTTCAGGGTCCTACAATTCTACAACTAAAAGATGGAGGTAGTAAGATCTCCTCGTTGATGAGGCTGATTAAGTTAGACTGAAACACTTGTCTGCACAAATGCTCGCCTCAGCGTGGCCTGCAGCAGTCACAGTACCAACTAGAAATACTTGCTTAAACTTCATGCTAACTCTGTTGCATATCACATAAGGTTCCCTGTCCATACTTCATGTGATTTTGTCTGATGTCTGCTGTCTACTGGGGAGGCACTTACTCAAGACAAAGAGGCACAAATAATCAGAGGAAATATCCAAATTCAACACCAACCAGTTTTATAATATGTGAAGTTTGAGCTGAGTGCTACCTGACTGGGATGTCATAAATGTACAGCCAATCTTAGAGGAGAGAAAAGCAAGCACAAGTTACCACAAATCTATAAGAATTGATCTGAAGGAATTAAACAGAATTAAGAAGAAAAATATAACACAGTGACAAAGGAAAAATTGGAAGCTCTGCCACATCAATTTTAAGAACGGTAGATAATGTGAGATTTCCATAGTAAATTACTTCATTTTTAGAAGCAAAGGAAATTGAGTAAATATCAGCTCTCTAGACTTCAGTAAAGTATGTGATGAATTGCCATATAGGAAATTATTTTAGTTTAGCTAGAGTATATGCTAATAGAACCTGTAGATTGATTCAAGGAGTGAATAGATGGTGCTGAAAGGGGAAGTATGGAACTGGAGAGAGGTTCCACACAATTCAGTATCAGAACTAATCCTGAAAAATATTTTCAGTAATGACCTTGATGTAAGTATATACAAAGGGCTGATACAATCTGCTCTGACACAAAACTGGGAATTACCATCACTGAAGACCAAGTTATCTTATCAAAAGAACTAGAGAAAGAAAAAAAAAAAAAAAAGAGTCTTTCTTATTAGGGAAGACTAGGAAATTGTTGCTTGTTTCATTTAGGAGAATGAAACCAGAAAGAGAAAAAGGCGAAAAGCAGGGATAAACAAATAGAGACATAAAATGACTTTGCAAATTAAGAGAGAGTTGTCATGAGAATAAATCTGATGAAATGGCATCTATGACAGACTACTAGACTCCTTCCTAACATTTAGATTCTTATATTAGCAAAAATTCCACAATAAAACCAGTGGAATTATTTTTACTGTGTATATTAGTGGAAGTTTATACTTCTACATTTCATTTCTTAATGTCTGACTGCAGTCATGGCAGCTGATGTACAATAGAAGTTTGCACTATAATAAAGTATTAAGATACTATAGTCTATAGTCACAATGTACTGTTTCTAATACAAGATAGATGAAAGGATTTCTAAATCCTTACAGATACGAATTCTTAGCAAGAAGTTGAGATTTTTTAGTATGAATGCTGCCCAACACTCATGAACATTCAAAAAATCTCATCTAGTAAAAGAAGATACTAGAAATAGAAATGATCTGAAGAAATACTGGAATTTGTAACCGAAGAATACCTTTCAGCTAATCATCTAGATTCTTTAAACAGTCTGTCTTACAATGTGATTCATCTGAACTCCTTTAGGTTTTATTTTACAATGACATGAATTGTGCCTTGAAAGTGTCTACTTCTCCCTGCCTACTACTAAATTACCCAAAGCGCCTAGATCAGATGTATACGTGGGATGCCTAGCTTCTACAGCTGAAGCAACAGAAGACAGACGTTTAAAAAAATCTGCTGAATCAAAGACAATGTGTGTGACCTTAGCTGTATCATTTATTTCTCCATGTCTTTACTGCTCACCTATAAAATGAGGATAATAGAATTTCCTTACCTTACATGGCAATGCAGTGGGTTGTGGAGTACATGGTTCTCTAATACTATGGCAATGGATGCCCTATAAGTACTTAAGCCTCTTCTGGAGTGTTACATGAGGAAACCAAGAACAGACAGTAAAGCTTGCAAACCAATTTCTTTTCAGAGAGAGCCATTTGACATCTCCCTGAAGCAAAGCGCCATTGAAGGATGAGGTTCATGTAAAGCATGCTGTGATTAATCATAACAATAACAGTGATGTGTTTGAAAGAGGGGGTATCCCTCCCTCCTGAATAAGAGAATTCACACAGGATGTGTTTTTCTCTTTTTTCACAAGCTGTTCCATTTGTCTCATGATTCAAGTAAACAACTGCTGCAACAGGAAAAGAATCCTTTGTGTTCATTGCCCACTGATACATGATACATCCTTTTAAATTTTCTTTGTCCTCTTTTAAGACAGCTATCAGGGAAATGTTTTCAAGCATTCAAATCTTTAGTGAAAAATTAAATGCAACCCATTTCTAGTATAGTATGACCCCTGTGATAAGATATGTGCTTGTTTCATATACGCAAAGGCTGATTTTGATCGCATTTACACCAATACCAGCTGACTTCAGTTGAATTACTCCTAATTTACCCTAGAACCAATGTAAGAATCTTTCTCATATTTCAGGCAGAGCTTAAAAATCTCCATCAGGAAAGTGCCTTTTTATTGTAAGGCTACATTGGCATTCATCCAGAATTCCCTGGGAGAAAGGGTTTTTTAACCACATCGATTTAGAGAAACATAGAAGCCTTATTTATTTAAAATCAAGGATATAAATATTTTAACAGCAGCAGCAGCCATAAAGAGAAGGCAAGCATTCAAATTTGCTGCAAATAAAAAAAAAAAAACCCTCCTGTTAGGTTGTCTGGAGCTAATGGCTGATGATAGAATTTGGAGAGTGCAGAGAAATAAGTACAAAGAAGTACTTGTGAATAAGAACAACAGCACTGTATTTACAATCCAATGTTTAAAGCCAAAATAGTCATTCTTTTCTCCATTTGATCTCAGGAAAAGTTATCTGCAGCTCACAGACTCAAAGTTGAATCTTCTTATGTCACTCAAAAGAAGTACTGAGATAACTGTGCTAGAGATGACAGACTAGTAACCCCTCTAGCAAGCCAGACCTGTGGGGGAAAATCATGTTTTCTGTGTCTGAGCTGAAAGCACTCTTCCTACCTAGAAATGTTCTCTTTTGTTCTCCCATAGTGCCTGAAATTCATTCTCAAGAGATATGAAAAGTTGAAATTCATCTCATAGAAAAAAGGTCTTCTTAATTTCCATAGGAACAAAGAATCACAAAATGAATGTAAATCTTTTTTTTTTTTTCTTCTCAAGGCAGAACAGCTCACAGAAGTCATAAACTAGATTCCCAGCTGCATCAACTGTTATAGCACCACTAAAGTTAGGTGTACCCCCCAGTATCCATCTCTGCAAGAGATAAGCCAATACTATTCAGTCTATCTCAGCCATATAAAGAACGAAAGGAGGTCAGATTATTTGTAACTATACATTTGCAACATATGCTATTGCTACCCAGACAACTGCCATGGCAAGAAACAAAAACTGGTGACTTAATGAGCTATTGAATATTAATAGAAAGATTGTCTTTCTCTCAAAGCATTTACACAGCATTTTACTTGTTATAATAAATTTTCACCCTAAATAAAATATAACAAGTAGAGAAATCATATAGATTAAAGAGACAGGAAAATCTGGGAGACCAAGCTAAAATATCTAGACCTGTCAAATCACATTTTTCAAACCATATCCTGAAAGATCAAAAACAGAGCTCTGAATCTTAAAAGGTAATAACGTTACCAATTGAAAGGCAGCCAGAACTACCTTACTCCCATTTGATAATTCTCTTATCTAAAAACAAAATTTCCATGTGATCAAACATACTCCTAAACCAGCTAAAATACATGGTTAGAAATATGGATATTTTTTGTTTTTAAAGAGTATCCATCAGAGAGACTTTTAAAACTATCAGTGCAAGGGCAAGCTTTCCCTGTTTAATTTTCAGCAAACAATCTAAGAGACTGTCCTAGTAATGGCTTTCAGTTACAACTGCAAATATCATTCAAATTGGTATTGGCAAGATCTTAATAACATACAGTTTCTACTTTTAAAACAATGCCTATGCTATTTGCAGATTTATCAGGGGACTAAGGAGCCTCTGTCTTTCATCTCTTGCTTCCTCTCAGGAACTCTCTCATTGCCCACAAAATTTTCAAAATCCACTCACTTGTTCTGAAGTTCCCCCTTTTGTTGACCTTATCTATTGACCACAAACAAATAATATGAGCAAATAATAAACAGCAAGTCCACTCACAACCCAACACCAGTCAGAACAGAAGCTGTGAGGGAGCAGAGGTGTCCATGTGTAACTTCCATCATCAGCGTGCGGCCCTGAGACCAGAAGCCTGCACACAAGCTCCCTGCAGGGGGTCCTCCTCCAGAACATATTTTTGACAAAGAGAGAACTACAGTTACACTCTTGATAGTGGATTTTCATATCGCTTTGTTTGCTTCTGATTTAGGTATGCTTATGTTTTGGAAACTGAGTACAAGATTAACAGATAACTTGAAGACTTTTAAATAAAAATCTTTTATCTTTAAAAGACTTCTGAGCTGTCATTGCAGAAAACAGTTACACCTTTCTTTGTAATGTAAACAATTTACTACTTGAGCAGTGATTAGGTGCTTGTTCTAGTACCTAGAGACAAGCATTAATGACTTTGTTAATTATTTCCCCTCTCAAGCGTCCTATTCTTGGGTCACTGAGAAAGCAGCAAAGGGAAAAGTGACTTCTGACCAGTCTACACAACAGAGATTTTATTGATATTAGCAGTGATACAAGCCTTAATGACTAACTTACAGCAGAGCAAAATGAATGGAATGTAAGACAAAAGGCACAGGAACCCTCACACACAATCCTTAGAAGTTCTGGTAAAGCTACCCTGTGAACACAGTTACAGAGCATCTGAGATAAAAGCAATAAAAGTGTCTCTCAGCTCTGAGAATGGTGATGCTGTTTCCTAGGCATAGCCACTCTGTAAGCTTGTCAGAGCTCCCTCTGTGTTCACACATCATTCCCAAACTCTAGACATATAGACCCTGTTAGCTGGATCCTCTAACAGGCAAGTAATTCCTTTTTTCATCTTTACAATCAAAAGGTCTTGCTTTGGTTTTATTTTTCTTAGGTCACTTAATATTTACACAACAGAGAGACAGATTCTAAAACATTCATCTTCCTTAGTAATTCCTTTATACATCTTTACAGAATGATTACTTAGAATTTGATTCTGGTTTACAGAGAATTTAGTGA
Organism: Gorsachius magnificus; assembly: GCA_034008185.1. Classification (NCBI taxonomy): domain Eukaryota; kingdom Metazoa; phylum Chordata; class Aves; order Pelecaniformes; family Ardeidae; genus Gorsachius; species Gorsachius magnificus. The sequence goes on from CM067081.1 coordinate 41,747,817, forward strand.
ACTCATCACCTTCAAGATTCTGGACAAAACAATACCACAAAACCCAACAGATGAACAACAAAACACACGTCCTTTAAATTTTAAAACATTGAAATAACTGAAATCTCCTACTCCCAATGAATGAAATAAAAGAGGGAACCTGATGTATTTTTAAATTACCTTTCATTAGGCAATCAGGAAGCATTTAACTCTTAGCCATATTGAACACTACTGTACTAAATATACTGATAGAGTGCAATTCTTACTTTTTACCAACAGGCTTTATTTCTGGATAAGTAGTTTCTTAACTAAAACTATTGCATGACTTCTGCTTCATCAAAAGAATGGGTATGATTATGGATATTCTCAGTACAACCCAAATGCATGAAGAGAAACAGTATCTGAAAATATAAGGAACATAAAAAATACTGTATTAGCTTAATTTCCAGACCATAGTCCCAGATAAGCTTTTGGGAGATGAAAAGTACATACAACATTTTCAAATCAGCAAATGCAGAAGATTCAAGACACTCCAGCACACCCTTCAGAGTATACATTTTATGTGTGATTAATATAAACAAAAATCAGATCATAGCTAAATGTGCAAAAATGTGCCAAAATGTGCCAAATATGTCATTCAAATGATTCATTGAAGGTAAGCTGATTAACACAACATATTTTATTTCAGAATGAAATTCAAAGCCTGCTATGGCAAAACAATTTAGGCTTACAGGATTGTATCGAGCACTGTTATACTTGACCATGCTAATGTAGCCAGTTTTATTTCAGAAGTACTGGGGAGGGAAGCATGAAATCATTAGTAATTATATAAATATTAAGGCCACACAACTGGCTCTATTACTGTTTTTGAATGGTAGCATCTGCAAATTCAGCCTGTAATAAACGCTAATGCATCCAGAGACGAGAGTGCTGACACATGAATGGGATGCTTTGTCAGACTTGCATAAAAATGTAGATGAACTGCAGGGAAAGAAAACCAAAGAATTCAAAGGGTTTCTTGATTGCCTTCTTTAAAATGCCAAGAACTTAAGCCGGCCTTTCTTATCTTCCTCTACATGCATGTGACACTTTAGGAGGTCTTTCTTATTGTACTATAATTCAGTAATTGTTCCAGCTCTGTGCACCATGCCTTCCTTCCAAAGGGCAGCATGAGATATATAATTCTGGTAATGAACAGCTGCATAATTTAAGGGTCCAACTAGCAGGGCACTGTTCCTTATTTGTGTTTTCTTCGCAGTTGCCAAGATATTCCAAGCCTATTTCAGAATACAATCCTTTCTCTGCCTTATTTCTTGTAGATTATATATGTTGAGATTTGGTCATGTTCCAGAAAGCAGATTTTATCAGCTGAAGTACCAGAGCAAGCTTTCCTCTCATTTTGCTTCAAAGGGCAGCAGTACAGAACTATAACGAGGTCATTTTTTTCCCCAGCCATGAACATTCTCTTTTCTATCATACAGACTTGTTCAAACCTGGTGCTATCCCCTTTCCAAAGCATAATAGACTTAATCACAGAGCTAGCAAAGGCATTTCCACACAACACTTCTCTCACCGAGGCTAATCTTCCAAATGTTAAAAAGGTCCAGTCAGCTAGGCCCTTCAAGATGAAAGCTGCATGCTGATTAATCAGCTGCTTTTTTATTCTGTTCTGGCAAGTGTTCCTTATTTGTAAATAAAAGGTTTACCCTGGATTTCCTGTAAACTAAGGAGCATAAGGCTGCTTTGGACCAGACCCATAAAGCAACAAAGCCTTCTGCTGTTGCATCCACAGGGGTAGGTTGTTTGTTCTGTTGCAAATATACTTTCAGGTGTCCTGGAGAGAATGAGCTAATCTAACACAAACACCATTCCAACATGAGAAAATTACGTGGCAAACTCAAAGTTGCCTGCTTATTAATTATGTTCTTTGGCTTCCAGCAGCACTTTAATTGTTGCTTGCTTGAGAAGACATGTCTCCAGTTTGTGTCATTGCAGAAGCTCAGGTTGGTTTATGATGTGTGGCACTATGTAACACAAGTCCCTCACAGAAACACCCTCATATTAAAAGACAAATACATTTATTTATGTCGTAGAGTATTGGCTCTCTATTCAGATGGTAAATAGGTGGTGTGAAAGAGATGTGACAGACCCAAGAAGACTAGAAATTGTCTGCAAACTGGCTGCACTGTAGTTCACTGACAGCCCGAATTACTTTCAGGCAGTTTGGCACATCTCCATTTGTCATGCTTAAAAGCTTGAGCCAAAGATATCCAATTAATAAAGGACGCAGTATTTCTCCCTCCTTGAAGCTGGAACAGAAATGCAAATGTTTAAGATTCACAGTGTGCGTCATGTCACCCACACATCACAAAGAAATGTAAAGCAGTTATATGTAAAGCATACGTAACTTAACTCGCAGCACAGCTTCTTGGCCGCCGCTCATCCCAGGTCATCTTCTATGCTGTGCATACCACCACTGTACTATTTATTCCAGACAATGATTTCTCAAGTAGACTGACACCCTTCTGCTGTAAATCATGTAAACAGCTAGCACAAATAGTTCGTGGGTATAACAAGTATCAACAAATGAGCTTTTGAAATATCTATTTAGACCAAGAAAGTGAAACTGTTCCTCCTTCCACCCACCCCAGATTTTGAGGGCAAGGTGAAGGTTGCTTACTTTCAAAGTAACAGAAACTTCATGAATCAGTATCAGTTTTTGACATTACTTATATAAATCGATCACTGCACAGCAATAACAGCTGTATTTTTTGCTATGACCCAAAGCCATTTTGTATATCATTTGATTCAAATTACTGGTAGTGTAGTCATGAGGATAAGGCTCATAGAGTTCTTGTACAAACAACATTTTTTTTTTTTTTTAGTCATAGGATTTCCTTGGAAAATTTCCACTGTCCCTAAGTAAGTTTACAGAAGTCCTCTTTCATCCAGGTGAGCTTTTGGTGTTCGAAGAAGAAGAGCAAAATGCAACACATTCACATACTATAAATGTTAATTAAAAAAATCCCATGAGGTGCTCCTTTAGATTCTCTAAAGCCAAATTAGATATGTAAAATAGACATGGAAGGCTACACTCCTGGCAATCTATAATCAAAAGGTTTGAGATACTCATCCTTTTCAGAGTAACTGATGATGCAGTTCTTAGTATTCTATTCATCAGTAGCATTTGGAAACTTTTGAAAAATCAATAAAGAAATAATAAGGGTTAAATAATGAATAAAGAATGAGAATGGCACTTTCCCTGCTCTCTGCTATCTCAAGAAAGCTGCAGCTGGCCCCCTCCTTTGTTTGTCCCCCTTGAAGCATCTGAAAAAAAGTGTTTTAAAGAAAAATGTTCTCAGATACTTTTCTGAGTTACTGCTTATTCCCAGCCAAAAACTGATATTGAACTCAGACTGATAAGTGTTCCACTAGTATTATTTATATGTTACTGTTATAAATAATATCAGAATCCCTGGCTTTAATTGGCAATCAACGTATTTTACCAACATTTTTCTTGCTTAATGCCATAGTATTTTTGACTGCAAAGTTCAGTAATAAATACAACAAATGAAGTGTTTACTAGGCGAGATATTTCAGAACAAATTTTAAAACTAATCACTGGAGTATATTCAGTTTTCACATATTTTCATGCTGAAATTTTCATATATAATATCCTCTGCTCTACCTTCACCTCTCAAAGAGATGACAAATATTAAGTAAGAAGGAATGCTGTTGAAAGATAATTTCTTAGATGTTAATCTGTTTTAAGGAAAAGTATTTAAAATTCTGATGCAGATTTTAATTATGTGGTAAGCATACATAGTCTTGCAAATACTGCTAAAACTATTTCACAGCCTAAACCAATATCAGAATATCAACTATAAAAAAATCTACAATTTTAAAAAGTAAAAAAAAAAAACCAACAAATTTTTGTTGAAGAATTGTGAATTTTGAGATAAAATGGACACCAAGTAAAGTATTTCTCCCCCTCCTTAGTGAACATGCTAAGCACGGGAAAGGAAATTAAATCAAATCAGCAACAAGTATGAAATAAAGTGTTTCTAAATAAACTGACTGGAAAGAGCATATGACTCCAATATAACTTATAGTAAAAATTAATTTTATTACTTTTCAGAGGATAGCCTCCAATAATGCAGGTGAATTCTGCGTAATTGGGCGTTCATTCAATTTAAGTTTATGAAGAAAATATAAACTATAATCAGATGTATCTTAGTTTGGGAGGTCTATATTCTAAATCTGAGTTCTTATGAAAATGAAGTCTAGCTTTGGGTTTTTTTGTTTTATTCACAATGTTGACTAGTGGGGGAATATTTTCAAACAGTAGTTTGCTTTCTACATCACTGACATATATGCAATTAGTTACATAAAGTCTTCAATTAATTAGCCTTTATGAATCACTTGATTATATTCTTTATATGAGAGAAATGGGTATGACTGAAAACAGGTGTAATTTCATGTCTAGCCATATATATGACTCTAACAAAGATTATTTTTTATTTGGGATTATTTTTTCCCTTTTATGTTAGGTAACCCACCAAATATCCTAGAAAGCTAACCCACTAAAGGTAACCTCTCAGTTATTTCAGTGGCTCATGGTCAGTAAAGAAAAAAAAATGAGTGCCCAAGTGAGATTGCGCCTGGGATGATTTTCTCCTGGAACAACCTCTTCCAGGCAGAGCGGGGGGAGAGAGCACAGGGCAAGGATTGCTCCCAGCAGGCAGGCGGCATGCAGCCACACTGCTCCAGAGGCTGACTGTGCAGGCTTATGTATAAGTGGGCTATGTGGTTGGTCTCATTGCCTTGACACAGTCCAAGGCACACTTATTTTATAGGGAGTCTCTGCAGCAAACCCAGTAAAATACATCAAAGACTTTTTTGTAATTTGTGTAATTATCTGCTAATAAAAAAAGAAATGTAATTTTGGCTGGCTGGAATTAAAAGTATGAACAAACCATTAAAAGTGTTCAGTTAAAAAAATAAACTTGGATTAAGGGTAAGAACTTCTTCCCCCCCCCCCCCAAGATTTTGGTCAGCATTTGAAAATCCATATAAAACTGTATATTTCCTACATCACATGTTACTGCCACAAATAGTACCCTGGTCTGTTGTCACATTTTATCTAGTTCTTGGAATTGATGCTTATATTTCACTGTTCTGTCAAGACTTTTCCAGAAACACTTAGGGTTTTTTGTTTGTTTTTTTTTTTAAAGGAGGGAAAAAAAAATGCTTTTCATTAGAAAAAAAGTTTGAGGCAACTTCCAAAAGAAAAGACTGCAATGAACTACCCTGCCACAAATAGCTAGTGGAACTGAAAAGTGAAGACAGAAGATGATTCATTACACTTGTCTGCTTACAGATGATTGTTTGAAAGGTCACTCAGAAGAAAAATGTCCTCCAAATGAAAAAGGTATGTCTGGTAAAGAAAAAGACACTTGTAGGACAAAAAAAATTGCTGTATTTATTACTTACATTAAGAAAATAAGTTTTTCACTGTTCAAATGCCCAGATTTCACTATGAAAACACAGCATGCTCGCTCAGCTCAGAAGAACATTTTCTTCAGATAAAACCAGTGTTGTTACACAGGCTGAGAAGTAGTAATGTTACATGAATTTAAGTTAATCTAACTGGATAATCTAGATCAAGGTTCTGCTCCTTCATCCTAGAGAAACTGTGAAATATGAGGAATTTTAAGCTAATGTAAAGTCTATAAATAATAGAAAGAATTTCCTCAATTAATCTCTCCTGCATGAAAATGTGCTGTAGGGTATGCTCTGAATTCATAACTGGAAAATAAACTCTGCAAAGGATTTATATGAGCAAATTGTACAGTGTCTCAAAACCAGAAATATTCAGCATGTGATTTTTCTTTTAAATACTGTATGTATGACTCTTTTGTCCTAAATATGTCATGTCAACAGTTATGTGTTTATTTTATACACTGCAACACTAAATATCTCCTCGGCTGAAGTCATCACGGTTGCATATCAGCACACAAGAGCCAGCTGCCTGTTTAATGATAATAGAAATGTTTTGCCACCAAATGATTTGTATTATAATACAAAGACACACAATTTAGATAATGAGTTCTTTTTTAGGATTTCTATACTTGGCTGTAATATTACTGGAATCCTCCTGAAGACGGAGGTTTAGTAAGTAAAGGAATTCCTGTTAATGACAGCAATAAAAAGATATACTCTGAAGGTAACATTGACTTAAGAGAAGAATATAAAGAGCTTTTAATTTAAATTATTATATGTCACAGAAGCTGAAGAAATATACTTAAATTTAATGCAGTAAAGAAAATAAACAAAATTATAGGTACTAAGCATCGTAGTTCTTTTGGGCAAAGTATCTCTAACAGCTAAATGTCTGCTGTCAGTAGCTGTAAATCATCCACTCTTAACTGAAGTCCTAAATTTTAGCAAGAAATTAAAACTAGAATAAGAGCTAGAGCTAGAACAAGAAGAAAGGAAAAAAATAAATATTCTTTCTTTACTGAAGACCATATAAAGCACAAGGAGATGTATAAATGCTATTGCCTGATCATAATTCCACTGACAGACACATCCAAACATGTAGGCGCACACATATGCATGGATAAGCATGTATTTCAACACATGTATACTTCCAGACAGTGGCGATGAAATACATTTAAAGAGAAAAACAAAACTAAGCAAAAGTATTGACAGCTCTTAGTTGAACTCCATCGAACTTCACATCTTGCTAGGCCTTTCTGCTTCAACTTTAATCTTTCCGGTTTGATAACACTGCCTTATAAATTGTCTCATAATATTATTGCTTCAGCATCTTTCAGTTCTGGAACAAAACTGAAGATTTGTACCACTCTGTGAACATGTGGCAACTTATTAAAAGGTAACAGTGCTCAAGTAAATTTTTCCAATTGAACTATTCATTTACAGTGTAATCATCACCAAGCACACAACCCTGATCAATACAAAGGTACATAGTTGCTGTAAAACAGCAACTAACCAGGTTAGGTAGTCTAACTAACCAGGGTAAGTAGTCCACCATTTTAAAGACTTGGAGAACTAACCAATTAAACACTAGATAAGGTCAAATATTATTGATCATATATTCAAGTGAAATTCCTTTTGTTTTTTTTCCCTCTTTTGATTTTGCTTGTAATCCAAGTATTATTTCCTTAAAAATACACTTTTTTTTTCCCAGCGGCTACACTTACATAGCAATAGAATATGAGTGGTCTCACAGAACAACATAATGAGTGGTCTCACAGAACGACATAATGATGCATTGATTTGAAGATCAATACTTCTACAAAACCTTGGAGACAGAAAAATAAAGAGGAAAACATATTTTTCAAAATCCAGTAATGGTCTAACTTCTACAGCTTTTAAACAGCAGGATTTGACAATCCCATGAACTTTTCTAAAAAATACAAGATAACTGTATTTTGGTAATTGGGGACTACTAACAAAAGCTAATTTCAGGCTTCCTCCATGGACAGTGGAGAGGGAGCCTAAAATGGTGTAAGGACCAAGAGTAAGGTGCTCTTAATGAATACCTTTCTGTGTCTTGAACATGCTAGTGCTCTGTGACAGTCTAGTCCTATTCTTCCAATGGACTTGGACAAAAGTCCAAGGTATCAGCTACAAGTTAAGTATGCTATGTATTGCTCTTTTGTTCTTTTTTCTGTTGCTGCTATAAAATCTTCAGTGAGCATAAGTATCTTTAACAGTTTGGAAAGCAGAAATATTAAGTATTACAAAAATTACTCAGATGCAAAACTGTTTGCAATAAAAGCCACATTTACTGTTCATCATTTTTCTAACCCTTTTATTCTTGGCCAAATTCACATAAAAGGCACATTTTTATGAATAATTTTTCTTATACACTCTTCTGGGACATCTTTTCTGCAAAATAGTTAAGATCTTTTGTCTCCCCTTTCAGAAACCTTGCAATATCACCAACATGTGGCTCCTATTTTAGGCCTGCTAAAAAAAAGGAATGAAAATTTTCCTTCACAGTCGGTAAGGAGATCACCTCCAAGATTTTTTCTTGTAAGACTTCTTCTATCTGAGCACAAAGTCCCTTTGATGAAGTCTCACAGTGGCCATATAAGCCCTACATCAAGTTCCTGAATGGGACTCTTCAGCACAGAGAAGGAAATGGGAAATGTCGATTTCTTTGCCTTTCCGCAGTTCGTGTGGGAGACCTACCTTTGAAGCTCCAAACTGGTGGGGATGAAATGTATACGACAGCAAAATTCTGGGTTCTCTGATTCAAAATAAGCAAGAGACCTGTGTCAATTTGACAGTCATCCAGTATCTTTTCTCACTTCAGGCAGCTGACTGTAATGCATTAGTTATTTAAAGTTAACTATAATCTGCTATGAACACTGATAATGAGGGAGGTTAACAGTATTTTTTATTTTATGCTTTTACAATACAGTGATTTATTATATTTGGTACAGATCCATCCTTCTGGTTTGCACATTTTCCTTATTCAAACACATTTAACATGTTGTCTTAACTTTTCTCTAGCTTTCTAATACCAATTTCATTTACCCTAAAATCATTAATAAACTCTTGCTTTCTACTGCATTTTTAGGCTGCTATTAAATTAGTCTCAGTCTCATATGCATTCTCATCTATCCACAGGTAGAATGATATGCTGGTGTATTTTTATCTGTCTGTCTCCAGAAAGCTGTGAACACAGACGTGGAAATATCACATATTTGGAGAAATGCCACCTGGCACAAATCAGTCACTAGGTAGCTGAATATTGTGAAGATAAACAACTGGCTAAATAGAAAATCCACTTACTAGAATCCAGCAGTGCATGTGACTTTCACATTTAAGAGTTTTGCCTCTCTCAGTAATGTAATCTGCTACAATTTGCGTGATGATGTTTTATTACTCTGTTTTGGTTTGGTTTTTTTTTCCCCCCAAGCCATAGGAAAACAAGAATAAGAAAAATTACATCCTGTTCTTATTAAACAAGGCACTGGTACTTTTTATGAGACTACATAAACCACCACAGATAATCCCTTTATGCAATACTTCTAAAATTTACTTTAAGCCAAATATAGAATAGAAACTATCATAGCTTCTCAAATACACCGGTGTCCTTTAATGTCATCTGTTCCTATAGCATACAAATCCTACCTGCCTATGTATTTGTGCCAGACTTTTCTATAAGTCAAACAGAAACAGAAGTTACTAATTACCTGAGCTAGCATGAACAAAGCATAAACTTTATAACATATGTAGTAGGTCTAATTGAAAATTTTTCATAAAAACATGGGGTTTCTTTTCCCAATGGAAAACAGAAATTTTCATGATGTACCTGTCTGCCATTTCTGAAAGGGAAGAAATGTTACTGCAGATGAAAAACCAGTTAGGAAGTTCAAACTACAGAAAGGAACATAAGGAATCTGCATTGCAGATCTTTTGGCATACCAGCACATATTTGTGAATTGAAATACTTGATCCTTGGCTAGAAAATATTTGGTTTGGAATTTTAGCCCAAAAAAGATTAGATTTATTCTTCTAAACACCTCTTTTCACATGATCCTGAGGTATAATTTGAACTGAGTGTAAAAGTCAAGTAATTTTTATTATTTACCACTTTTTTCCTGCTTGTCTTAACAGGAAAGTATACAAAAGAAAAAGAAACTAGGATCAACAAACTATGTATGCCACCAGAATTAGAGACTTATGTTAGAGGTTTTAGGGCAGTTTTACAGCAAGTGACACGGAGCAGCATCATACATGAAAAATTCTGCTGAAGTCTTACTCTCTCTGTTACCTTCTCGCCATGCTTGTTTCAAGCCCAAGACAATGGCAGTCTTAAAGATGATAATGAAGGATAGTTTGCAAGAAAGGGGATATCAAGTAGAAAGCCAAATGAGTAGGTCCTCCAGCTAAATCTGATATGATGAGACATGCAATAAACTCCACAGGTGTAAAATTAGATTGCATTTACGGTGCATTATCTGTGCTTGGCCCACAAATTCTGTCCTGGGACCACTTGTATATTCCAAATCTCTGAGCACCTGTCAAACACCTGTTTGTTTGTTTTTTTTTTTCCTTTAAAGGCAAGCCAACTGCAAAAATAATGCTTTTTTTCTTCACCACGTTACATTCACTCCTGTGTGGACACCTGAGATTATACTGTAGCATTTGCAGTTAGAAGACAGCTCTGAAAAGACTTACACATGGAGGCAAACACATTTTTTTAACTCAGTGAAACTACTTACTACATGTAAAATAAAATTTAGCACATGTGCAAATCCTTGATAATTACTTATAATGTTAATGAATGTATAAGTGAATATACTCTAGTTTATGGGACTACTTCTTTTTGGGGCTTCTGAATCTGTGTTATTAGTTTCCCAAATGTAATGGACTTCTTTTACTTTTTAAGAGGACATCTGCCTACACTTATCAAAACCTTTCCTGATTGCCATGCTAATTCCAGTGTGTTCATATGTAAAAAAAAAAAAAAAAAAAAAAAGAAAAAAAATTAGAATTGTTTCTGCAAATTCCCCCCAAGAAAAACCCCTTTATCATGTGTTCTAAGTACATTGCTTATTGTTTCTCCTCTGAATCATTAGAGGTTTTAAGAAACTGACTCTTTCTGTAGGTTATGAAGGACAAAATATAGGGCAAAGTATGACCTTGATAATTATTATCACTTGAACTACCACATTCATTTAATGAAGTTCTTTAAAAAAATACCTTCTTACCTGTAAAGATTTAATTAGATTGAATTTCCATGACAGATAAAGCATCTTAAGAAAAAGAAAATTCTAATAATTGTGATTTCAATACATTTTTACATAATTATCATTAGTATTATAGCACCTAGTGTGGATTGTTATTGTTTATGGGGACTAGGAAGATCATAGTTTACAAGATGTAACTGCTAGAGACATAGTTTAATATCGGTTAATTCTTCAGAAAGACTGTCCATATCTTTCTGCCAATGACAACAACTTATCTTTTCCATCAGATACTTAATTCTATCCCAAAGCAATCCCAGCCACTTTTTTTCCTTGCTTTATTTCTTTGTGTGCAAAAGAAATTTTCTTCCTTTGCTGCACTGTGTAGACCAATGCAGATTCTTAAGTCCTCAGTGATCCAAAATTGGCTTTGTCAAGGGAATCAGATATATCAGTGGTAAACTTAATTCCAAGGGAACCCTGGCTAGAATTATAGGACAGTAAACACAGGAAAGTAAATGGAAGATGCACAGACTGCACACTAGTAATCCTTTAACAAAACTGTAATCTGCAACAATTTATAGTAGCAGAGAATTTGGTTCACTGATTCAATCCAAGAGAAAAAAACCCCACGTATGTCTGCAGAAATGTTTCCCCTTGGCTTAGCTCATCAGGCACATTGTTTTATCCACTGCTGTAAACAAAGAAAAACTGCCTGTGCTCTATGTACAATCCTGAAACTCCATTTGATTTCAGCAATTTCATGGTTCGTGTACTAGCTGAAAGAAAATCCAAGTCCCAAGAAGACTACATGCATGAAGCACTGCCAATCTGAAACATTTAAAATCTAGGTCCAGGATCAAAATTAATGCTAGCTTAAAAAAAAAAAAAAAAAAAAAAAAAAAAAAAAAAGATTGATTAGATATGCCTTTGGCTTTCTTTTGGTTCTTAAGGTAACCTTTCATTTCCAGGTTTCTTCCTCAGATCACAATAACTAGGCATTTTTAAATTTTTGTAATAAGTTTATATGCTCATGTATATCCCCATAATTCTGGACTTTTAAGAAAAAGTGCTTCCAATCACATGAACTGTAACCCTAAAGAACTGGCACTGCTTTTCTCCTGTAGAAAATTCCCAGGTATAATATGTTTATAGGAAAATTTTCAACAGAATAAAGATTTAAAATAATATAAATCTCTGAACATTCTACTGATTTACATACTGTGGCCTGAATACAGATAATCTAACTTTTCTTAGAAAAGTATGTGCACAAAACAAAACAAAGAGAAATGCTGAGCAGAAGGACAATGAAGGTGATCTGCAGTTCCTTCACACAATGCTATGGAATTCCATATTCTCTTGCCCATACTATTGCTGATTTATGTCCTCTGTGATATTGGACATTATGCAACTTGCTAATGTTTTGCATGACAATAATTTACCATTCTCATTTGCTTGGCTCCCTACTACTATTAAGAAAATATAGCAGATTTTCTAGTAAATGGCTTTACCATGTAATTATCCAAGCCATGTTTTTTTTTTTTATTCAGCTGCTATATGATGTATAACTGTTGTGTGCTTCCAATAGCAGAAGAACGCTTTGGCTGAGCTGGGGAATGTGCAGGCTCTTCCTATTGTACCTATTGTACTATTATGTGTGTGGGAAAAGATTAACTGCTCTTCATCATTTATGGAAAGAAAATAAATAAAATAAAAAGAAACAGAAAGTCACGCTTTTAACACTTATACATAGTTTTGCCAAGTATGATTTAAAGTATAATGAAGCAAGATTAGGATGATCTTAAACTATTATTGTAGGAAGCTAACATAATTTAAAATGCCTACAGGTGTATTCACATTAGTGTACTTTTAGTGAATTCATGATTTTTCCTTTAAATACAATATTAATAACTTGAGTATGTGATTGTAGGGTCAGGTCCACAAACAGAAGGTAAGTATATGGCCATTTTAATACTTCTCTAGTACAATATGTTTGGTAATATTTATAGTGGTTTTTTTTAACAGATAAACTTTGGTAAAATACTTAAATTAAAATGCCTGGGAGAGTTTAATAAATGTCATTACAAAAGGACAAAAGCTAGTGTTGGACATAAATTCTTTGGGTTTGTACCTAGTGAAAAATTGTTAATCAGCAATACACTTGTTATTGTCATTATTAAAAGTCTGATCAAACCAAAAATTAAATCTTATGTATACCTCATAATTAAATTGCTTGCAAAAATTATAGGTTTATTTTGAACATTAAGAAATGACAATGTAAGATCTCAGTTCTAAACACTTCTTCACAATTTCAAGTTGGGGGAAATACTAAAGAACTTTAATTCAAGGAATTGCTGATTAAAGAAAATAATGCTATTTATATAAATCTAAACTGTGAAAATAGTCAAATAACTTTTAATTTTACATCTTAGTTTCTCACTTTCTAAATATTTATTATACTTTGCATCTACAGGGTGCACATATTAACATATCCTGTAGAACGAAAAACACAAAATTGTTAATGAGCGAACACATAGAGACAAATAGTATTGAATTACAAATCTGCAATAAGTGATCTTAGTTCATCAGAATTAATCTGTACTTCATTGGTCAAAATAAAGAGAGAACTAAATCCAATATGTCATCTACCACATATGTATATCAATGACAAAAATTAATTAACTTCATTGAAAAATATAATTGATTTTTGTACTATTTCTGTAGGAGTAGTGAATGAAGATATGACTGAAAAAGCTTTAAGTATTAGAATGAAGACTGGGTATAAAACTTGACCCACAGTTCAGAACACTTTATTAGTAAACTGAATTAGCATAGTAAAACCAGAATCACCGTGGAATCAAAACTCTCAGGAGAAGAGAGCTAAGACAATGCTGAAGGTAATAACATCAAATGCTTTAATACATAAGTGTTTTGTAAGAAGATGATATAGTATCAAGTGCATTATGCATGAAGCGCTATTCACAGGCAAGAATTCAAGCATAGAATCCATAGGCCGATGATCTCTTTCTTACGGGCAGGAACACAGCATCCTACCTACCTTTCACACTAAACAAGGAATGGCCACAAAAGTTAAAGTTCATTTAAAGACACAAATCTCCCCAATCCATACCATGAAATAGTCCCCTTCTTCAGAAAGCCATAAAATCATAGGACTTTAAGGAACCTCCAGAAGTCATCTAGTCTACTCCTGTCTGTGCATAGAATCAGTTACATTTATGGCAGATGTCTGTCACACCTGCTCTTACAGCCCATCAATGACAGACTTTATAATCTACTCAGAGAAATTCTTTCAGCATGCTTTCTCTATCTGTACTTTTGAAAGATTTTTTGTATTGTTTAATATAAATCTTCCTTGCTGCATTATTGCTTTGTCTTATTCACTGTCTACATGGAGCACAAACTTTGCAGCAGTCTGTTACATATTTTAAAATGCTCATATCCCCCTGCCATCCCCCCTTCATGACAACCCTAATTTCTACAATCTTTACAAACAGATCATTGTTTTGAAATCTCTTGTTGATCTCTTATATACTCTTTCCAAATAGTCCCCATCCTTCAAGTTAGGGTTCTGCTCAGAATCAACTGAAAGAGCTTATTTCTTTCCATGGACTATTAAGGGAGCCTAGGGTTATTAGCCTCCCAAGGATAAAGTTAATCTTTGTGAAGCACTGAAGTAAATAAATTGTATTTTGTAGTTTCTTGCTAGGTGTCTGCAATGTAAGGACCATTGCTCCTAAAATAGCTCCCTGACTGTTATTGTATGGTAAATGATGTGAATGACTTGTTGCTATATTCACAATACAACTGGTCTCAAAATCCATAACTATGCGGCTTTATTATGTGACTATGCTCTGCAGTGTGCTACTCAGCTATTTTATTAAACACACCATGTGGAATGCTTCAGTTCAACAGATGGGAATCTCTAAGTCATGTTATGAATCAGAAGGCACTCACTGGGTACAAACTATTTGAAGAAAAACTTCACTGAGAAATTATCAGGCCCTGTATCTCAAAACAGATCATAGAATGTTTGGGGTTGTAAGGGACCTTTAGAGGTTATCAAGTCCAACCCACCTGAAATAAGCAGGGACATCTTCAACTACATCAGGTTGCTCAGAGCCCTGTCCAGCCTGGACTTGAATATTTCCAGGCATGTGGCATCTACAGCTTCTCTGGGCAACATGTTCTACCTTGTGCTATTCTTTTGCTCATCATTATCTCATTGAGAATGGATTCTTTTTTTTTTTAATTTTGTATCTGTGTAATCCCATCATGTGATCTAAAGCAGGGTTGATTTTGGCTTTTCAGAATGTTATTTCTATATCATAGGGATGCAAATCCTATAGCTCCCCCACCTTTGGTTCCTAGGCAACATGTTGCCTCATAGGATTTATAACATTCTTTACTGACCCAGAAAAATTAAAAATATGTTGCTACTCACATCTTACTATTTCCTTAATGTTGCAGTCTGTAGGTCAGCCAGTTTTGGAGGATCATGGATCTATTATATCTACTCTAAAGATTTTATGAATAGCAGCTAAGAAACGCTGTAGACATAGAATGGATATCACCCCGTCCTTCTCCAAGACAGTTTGAAAGGCACTACTATAATAAATCAAAATACTTGGGCAATCCATAAAAATATATGACAGTTACAATTTTTCCACTTGTATGGCGAAGTCATCATTCACAATAGTGAAAACTCACAGTATGTGCCTAAAAAAATAAAACAGTCGCGCCCTTAGGAGTCTTTTCTGAACAACAATAAAAATATTGCTGGCTATAAAAATGGTGAGTAGGTTCTGTTCTCTCAGTACAGAACCAATGAAGATGAATTGTGCTCAAAAAGAAACATCCAGAAGACCCAGCATGGAAGCATAAGAACTCAGAAACTTAGTACATAAAAGAATGATAAGTTACTAGTACACTAACTTTTGCTGGCTGTCTGTTGCAATAGGTTACCTGTGGTATCTCATGTTGCATAAAGGTTAATAAAGGTTAGGCACTCAATGAATTCAATATGAGTCTTTTAGCTGACATCAGCAGCTATTGAATTTGGCCCTAGAACAAAAAGGATTGCACGAGGACATCTTTCAGAGAATTTTCCTTTCATTATTTTAAAAGAAACAGCATCGGGAACAACAGAAGTAAAGATGCTTTTTTTATATATCTCCTGGATGAATAAAGCTGTAAAGTAATATTGATAAAGTAAGAAAGCAGAAAACAACGAGGCATGTTATTTCCTTGTAGCTGGTATTAATGGCAAGTTATAAATTCAGTAACACGCACTTCTGTTTCGGTGTTTCAACCAAGGTCATCCTGTGCAAGATGGAACTTGCACTCCAGATGCTGAAGCCTGGAGGGTATTTATTAATCTCAGATGTCATGCTTATGAGGGGCTATTGCCTTCATGACTGCCTTACAGTAGACCTTGCAGATCTCTTTGTTGACCAAATGTTGATCACAAAAACAGGTACATTGTCATCGACAGAGCAAGCTTCTGATATTATTTTTTAAAGTAGCAGTTTCCACACAGAAAACTCACAAATTGGTACCACAGAGGAATGAGGACAAAGCCAGTCTTACATAAATTTAAAACACAAATTTCAAGCTAAAAATCTTGGGTAATTTGAAAATACACTGAAAACAGCCTTAACTCATGTACTTCAATAGTACTTGTATTCACACAGAAAGAATCCAAGGCAAAAGTGATTAATATAAATTGTAGAATCATTATCATACTCTCTAATTACTACCATGCAAACACATTTGTTTTATTTGTATTGTCAGTCAGCTTGATCCTGGCACCTCAAATAATTATCTCAATGCCAGATTTGAGAATATATCTACTTAGAACTTGAAAATGGTATTCATATACACCTGGAAGCTCTGTTACTAAATGTGACTCAGCACTCAGATAGGATTCAAAACATTGGAACTGATAATTAAAGTTCTGCCCCTCCCCCAGAAAAGCCATACTTCTTGAAAAAAGTTGTATATTTGGAGTAGATGTTTTAATGCCTTTTACACTGAATTTTCACTGAAGTAAACTGTAAGTTTCAATCATTTCACAGCTAGGCTTATTTTGTCTTAATGGATGGGGAATCTCTTTCAGCTTCCAAAGTCCAGTCTGTAACCCCTGACCATGCCCACAACAGCAAGTAGTTTGGAGCAACAGGAGTGGTTTAGTACATCACACCAGTTAGTACTAAGGCCCTTACAAAAGCTGCTGGGTGGGGGAGGACAGTTGTTTTGAACTATATTCTATCTGTCCCCCTGGACTGAACATCCCTACCATATGTGTTACTTGAAGCCCCCCAAAGGTCCGGTGTTTAGTTCAGGTGCCTTATCGCATTAGGGGTAAGAAAGAATTTTGTACATACGTGTGAGAGCTTAGCTCTCTCTGAAGGAAGTCTACTTTACAACAAAATTGTGAGCACCAAAACTGCTCTGCAGATCAAAACAATACAGAAAAAAATGGACAGAGGAATTACTTTAAAACAGTACAAGTTATTCAAACCAAAGTACTAATGCAGCTATATCCACTGAAGAATCACTGTTATTTCTTTTCTTCATCCATGCAGAAAAATATTAATTAATGACCTTCACAGAGCAGGAACTGTAAGCCACTTCTAAGCTGAAGGTCCTGTGTGGTAGCATTAAAAATTTCACACTACTTCTGAGCAACTATTCAGTCTGACATGGTTAATCAGGATAATAAAATTCTGTGTGTTCGATGTAAGAGCAATATGATGCATTTCTTTTTTCCCCCCCCCCCATATTTTCTAATACTGTCAATATGATACATTTCTTAAAAATATATACCTCTGTTAGCTATGACCATTGATACTGTTGTCAGGAATGTAAAAAAGCATTCCAAGAAAACTTCAGAAACAGAACTTATTTTGAGATGAGCAACTAGTGGAAAACATGTGGTTCTGTGAGTTGAAATTGTAAACACAAAATATACTTTGGATAGTTTTTTTTCTCATTCCTCTTTTGCTCAAGGCATTTAAAGATATACAAATGTAGAAATGCAGTGCTAGATGTTGTTAAGAGACAGAATATTACAGGTTTAATGTCATGTCTTCAATCAGAGCATAGGTCCTTGTTCCATTATCTCATACTTTACATACAGTGAGCCCAAATCTCCTCTCCTGCCCCAAATACATGATGTGGTCATACCCTCACAAAGCACTGCAAGTTATTAAATCAAGTGAGAAGAGGGCCCCCTCTTCTGACTGAGGCCATCACAAGCCGAATGTTGACACTGCTTTTGTCCTATTCAAAATTATTCTAGTCTTACCCTTTTTAAAATCACCCCAATTAAGACAAAAATACTTTTGTTAATGAATACCAATGCTGTTTCTAAATACCATGTCCATACGGTCAGTTTTTGAACTTTCCCCATCTAACGCTTCCTCAGACATATGTTTTGTTTTCCTAATCTAAATGGGGGCAGGGGTTTTATTTGGGGTGTGGGATTTTTTTGTTTGTTTGTTTGTTTATTTGTTTAAATCAAATTAGTACAGCTATAACAGGATATGATATTGTAAGGATATCTTAAAGTCATGAAGAATGAATATGGTTTAGGCAGAGTGCAAACAACTTAACTGACAACAACTAACAGGGCAAAATAAGTTTGTAAAATTTTCAGCTAGATTCAGAAAAAAAAACCACATCACCCAACCCAAATATCCCTGGTACTACTTGCATATTTAAAAATTTCAACATTATGACCCCTGTCACCTTTAAGACAGACAGTAAAGAAGATGCATTACTAAACTTTACTATTCTAAACAGATTTCCCCCTGCATAAAAGCACAATTCACTGTGGGAAAATATTATTAATTTCAGAAAACTGTTTTCTTCCCATTGCTATAAATTGCTAAGGATTTTGTTGTATTTTTTTTTTATTTTACTACAAGTTGTGGAGATAGTATTGTCATAAACCTAACCTAGTAAATGATCTTCATTGCTGCCAAGTAACAAAATAAATTTTTTGCAACAAAGCTAAAATATTAGATGATATGAACATCAGCTGGAATCTTATCACCTCCCTCCTTGTAGGAGTTTAACACAGATGGTAAAGGGAATATGTTTAAGGCTTTTATGGAAGTAATGATGAGTTCATTCATATAACAGACTGAAATAGGATCTTATATGCAGCAAGATTTTTTTTTTCTAATGTTCATAACTGAGAGAATATATTTAGGTTATATGGGAAAATAATTAAGAATAGCTACTTTCTGCACAGTGCATTAAATTACTACATTTTCTGACAGTCAGAGCTGAATTACTAGTGTACACTGAAAAGCAAACCGTATGGGAAGTAAAGCACAATTGCCAAATAAAGGATTAAAATGAAAGGGGGAAAAAAAACCCCAAAATCTCTGTCAGGAAAAAAATTTGCATGAAGGAAGACCAAATGGCAATATGTTGTTATAGCCTTTGAACGTGCAATTTGCAGATTGATTTCCCTGCTCTCTTTGCATAGTAGATGTAAAGATTATGCTGAAATCTAGGAAAATTTGATATTACATGTGCCAAAGTGAATTGAGAACTTGAGTCAAATGCCTGTCCCTCTTCTAACAAATTCATAATGAGAAAATAGCTCTGCAAGGCATTTCTTCATAAACACATCCAGCTAATTTTGCAGCTATACATTTTAAGAGTATAGGCATGCAGGATGAGTCTCCCTCGCTAATTCAGTTTGTTCTTGTAACCTGACCGAATTTGTG
Organism: Gorsachius magnificus; assembly: GCA_034008185.1. Classification (NCBI taxonomy): domain Eukaryota; kingdom Metazoa; phylum Chordata; class Aves; order Pelecaniformes; family Ardeidae; genus Gorsachius; species Gorsachius magnificus. The sequence goes on from CM067081.1 coordinate 41,767,288, forward strand.
CAACTTTAGCCTTCTGTGATAAGCAGGAATGTCACACATCTCCTTGTATTTCTTTCATCTCTGTGCTGTCAGTGCTGTGTGGTTTGTTTGATTGTTTGTTTTTTTTAATTACGTGCTGTCCCTATTTCTGGCTCATGTTTGGCAAACCTATGGCTCTTCCCACAGCAGAAAGTAGATTTACTGAAAATCCTTACCACTCCTATCCCTCAGCAAGCAACATTTCTAAAATGCCACCCATAGTCTACTTGATTGATGGATATACCACCTCTGGAGCAAAACTTGCCACTCCTATTCCTCAGTCATCTTTGTTTATTTGGAGCAGTTGGCTTTCTCCCTTCAGATACTTGTCAACATTTCTGGAAGATGTTTTAACTGGCACCCTGTCATCTGACATATCTAAAGCAGGAAGGCTGACTATCTGTGAATGATGTGACTCCCAACCCCAGCAAGACTCAAGCACTGGAAACTGAAACAAACCCCTTAAGAGCATATGTTACCCTACTTACAATGAAGTTTTTGTGACATCCTTTTAATTGCAACCATATGACACTTGCTTGTAAGCCAGAGGCACTGAATATGAGTGAAAAGTCTCATGTGAAGTACTAAGCTTTGAGTTTTCAGAGGTACTTTCTAAATAGACGAGTAGCTTTACTTTCAGCACAAAAGTAAACAAAACCCCCAAAGCTTTTTTCCAACATGATTTTGACTGTGCAGTTCTATAGAGTGGGCATATATACAAGTCATTCCTGGCAGAAACTTGCAAAAGACTGGCCAGCAACCAGATCTTTAAAGATACCCTTAGCAGAGTGCCAGTTTTGTGAACAACTTGGATTGGTGAGAGCAGAATTAAGCATACAGGATTCAGACAGAGGAGGCAACGTAATGCATTACTTTTAATAAATGTAACACATATGACATTCCAAAATGCTTTGACTCTAATGCTAGCCTTAGCCATGCACATGTTAAAGTAGTGTTCACCTGGATACCGCTGAGGTTAGTCCATGTTTCAGTTAGAATAAATGAGAATTTATTCGTATCTAGACCCTCAAACGTTCTTTCCTGTTTTTCATTTCTTGAAAATATCCAACACAAATTCCAACTAAAGCATACTACCTAAGAACAGTCTTTTTTTTCCCCACTATCTCCGCTATTTCTATATCCAAGTACACTTTAAGGGATGTAGAAAACAGTTACCTGACTGATTTATTTTGTAATAAAGTATGAAAGCACCAGAGTGGTTTCCATTAGCACATCTTGCTTACACTGTATGGGGTAAGAATGAAAGACAGCTTTACATGGCAGTGTTATGAGAAATCAGAGAGTGAGGTGACAAGCTGAGATACATAATTTCAGCAAAATGTGATTAATTTTAAAAAAAAAAAAAGGTTTGCAGGCTTTTACAGACTTAATTTTAAAAGAACATAAATAATACCAAAGTATCAAATCAGAAATATTAGAGGAAAAAGTGGCTAAGATATAAAGAACAAATTAAAAATAAAAGCTGTGTATGCTAGACTGATCTCACTAGAGCTATCCAAGTTTAGCCCTAGTTATAATTTGGCCCCTGAGTCAGGAAAGCACTTAAGCCTGTGTTTAAATCTATCTCCATTTAGTGAAGCACTTTAGCACATGCTCATCTTCAAGCATGTGCTTTAAGAGACATTGACTTCTGTGAAACTTAAACACAAGCTTAAAAATCTAATCATGTAACTGAAGTTCTATATTGATATAGAAATGTTTCTTTGAAAGGAGGCCTGTGTCATGTACCTGCAAGTGGTGAAATCGAGAGAACGCTAGAAATGGGAGAGTAGTATTGAAACAGTATTGGTAGCTTGATGCCTAAAAAGCAGAATAGAAAACAACACTACTTAAGCAGAACTTATGGCATATTCAGGTGTAAAAATTTTGCCATAAACAACCACATTTCTCAAATACTCATCATTAGGAAGACGCTTCCCCAGTGGTGTGTGTAAGTCCCACAGATTCCTAAGTGTTTTCCGGTTTCCAGACTCCTGTCTGATTTTATTAATCAGTTAGTATAGGCAGGAGTAAAACGATTCTCCCAATTCTGTTGCCATGTTGAAGACCCTGACTATACTGTGGTTTTCTAATGGCTCTCAGTCAGAAAAATTATTTAGAACCCCAAATTAAGAATAAAAAGAAATGCAAAAAATGGATATTTGGAAATAATATTGTATGCAGCATTAAACTCCAGACATGAACATTCTGGTCACAAGCCACTCTGTGTGAATTATTACAAGAGGATATGACCAATAGCAGAAGAGTACAGCAATTCAGAATTTTAGATATCAATGGGATTCATCTCACCTAACCTTATGTGTCTAACAGTGACAGCAGCTAGTGGTCAGTCACTGCAAACTGTTGCCTTCAAATGGCAGTTCCTTCCTTTCCAAAATTATTTTTAAAGACAGACAGCATCTATTCTCCCTTGAAGATGCATATTTCTTTCTTTTGATGATAGAAGGATTCTGACTAAGTTCAACTTATGAGACAAACACTTACATGTCCAGAATTAAATGAGATGAATCTCACACTGCTGTAGATGAAAAGACCTTAGAAAACCTAACTGTTTTAGAAGTTTTTCCATTGTAGACAGTCATTGAGTTGATTAATTTAGGCCAGATCATGGACAAATTAGAACTAGGGCTCAAGAAGGAACATGGCATATTCTTGCAGAAAGGCAGATTAAAACATCTCAGCAGAACCTGGTCTGTCTAGAAATGCTTTTCAGTATCAAAATAGCTTAGAAATCTAATTTCCTTGCAGAAATGGATATTGTTACCGCAGGGATTTATGTTGTTCCCCTGCCCAGAATCTGATGACTGCACTCATTACACTAATAATTCTGGCAAGTGACACATCTAAGAGCAAGTACAGTCAAAGGTAAGCGCATCTTTAAGTAGTTCTGCATACCTAAAATCTGAATCACTCTCTGCAGGTACTATCTTCTCTTACAAAACAGCTAGCTAGCAGATAATAAAATTCCAATGAGACACCTGACAAGGTATCAGGAAATAGGATAAATCTAAGCTTAATTACATAGACAATCCTATCTCTAGACAACTTCTAATCCACTAAGAAGCTTCACTAAAAATAAGATAGCCACAAAATTAATTTTTCATTCTCTAAAAATGTAAGTTCTTCAGCACCTCATAGAATCATAGAATCATAGAATTGCTTTGGTTGGAAAAGACCTTTAAGATGCTCAAGTCCAACCTTCAACCTAACCCTGCCATCCCACCACCAAACCATGTCCCTGAGCACCTCATCTATCCTTCTTTTAAATACCTCCAGGGATGGGGACTCCACCACCTCCCTGGGCAGCCCATTCCAGAGCCTGACAACTCTTTCTGTGAAGAAGTTTTTCCTAATGTCTACCCTAAACCTGCCCTGGCGCAACTTCAAACCATTCCCCCTCATGCTATTGTCCATTACCAGGGAGAAGAGGCCAACCCCCACCTCGCTACAGCCTGCTTTCCGGTAGTTGTAGAGGGCAATCAGGTCTCCCCTCAGCCTCCTCTTCTCCAGACTAAATAACCCCAGTTCCCTCAGCTGCTCCTCATCAGACTTGTGCTCTAGACCCCTCCAGGAGAATGCTATAGGAGACTGTGTCGAAGGCTTTGCTGAAGTCCAAGTAGACAACATCCACAGCCTTTCCCTCATCTCTACCAGGCTGGTCACCTGGTCGTAGAAGGAAATCAGGTTGGTTAGGGAAGACCTGCCTTTCATGAACCCATGTTGGCTGGGCCTGATCCCCTGATTGCCCTCCATGTGCCTGGTGAGCACACTCAAAATGAACCGCTCCATAATCTTCCCTGGTACTGAGGTCAGGCTGACTGGTCTGTAGTTCCCCGGATCCTCCTTCCGGCCCTTCTTGAAGAGAGGCGTCACATTTGCCAACTTCCAGTCATCTGGGGCCTCCCCTGTTTTCCAGGACTGCTGAGAAATGACAGAGAATGTCTTGGCAAGCTCCTCTGCCCACTCCTTCAGCACTCTTGGGTGGATCCCATCTGTCCCCATAGACTTGTGGATGTCCAGGTGGCATAGCAGGTCAAAGGCTGCTTCCTCCTGGATTATGGGGTGTTCATTCCACTCTCTGTCCCCATCTTCCAGCTCGGGAGGTTGGGTACCCTGGGGAGAACTCGTCAGGCCATTAAAGACGGAGGCAAAGAAGGCGTTGAGTATCTCAGCCTTCTCCTCATCTTTAGTGGCAGTGTTCCCCCTTGCATCCACTAGAGGATGGAGGTTCTCCCTGGCTCTCTTTTTGCTGTTAACGTATTTATAAAAAGTTTTCTTATTATCCCTTACAACAGTGGCCAGGTTAAGTTCCAGCTGGGCTTTTGCCTTTCTAATTTCCTCTCTGCATGACCTGACAAGATCCCTGTACTCTTCTTGGGTTGCCTGCCCTTTATTCCAGAGCTGGTAAGCTCTCCTTTTTTCCCTTAGTTGCAGTAGTAGACCTCTGTCCAGCCAGGCCGGTCATCTTCCCCACCGATTTGTCTCACAGCACATGGGGACAGCCTGGTCCTGTGCCTTTGAGATTTCTTCCTTGAAAAATACCCAGCCTTCCTGGACCCCTTTGCCCTTCAGGACTGTATCCCAAGGGACTCTCCCAACCAGCGTTCTGAACAGGCCAAAGTCTGCTCTCTGGAAGTCCATGGTGGCTATTCCTTGATTAAATGAGAATGCACTTTCTTGGTATTCTTTTACAAGAATTGCTACTTAAAAACTTATTTCTGTAAATGTTTTTTTAAGGAAGGAGCAACTTTTTATTAGAATCTCATAAGAGATTCACAGTGCCTGTAGGAATAGATTGGTTTAAAACTCAGCTATTTTTTTTTCTTATATTTTAACCTAATTCTAAATTTCATGTTTAAAAAAAATATTTTTTTACCTCAGGAATTATCTGCAATCACATCAAACCTGAAATAATCTATGCTGAAAATCAGAAACAGAACAACTGTTCAGGCAAAGCATTGAACTAGATCATCTTGTTCACACCGATTTGCTGTGATTCTCTGGATGAATTGTATGTAAAGGCTTCATATTAGACATTTTCTTATTTTAACAGAATAATTTTGTTAAAGCAGAAACAGGGTAAGAAAATGAGCTAATCTAGAAGAGTTCATCTGGAGTCTTTAATCAAAAATAGCTTTCTAACTTCAAATATAGAAAAATTCTTAGTATGAAATTGTGAGAGATTAATATAAATATTTAAAGAAAGGCTTGTGATATTTCCGATTTGCTCAAAGACAACATTTGGAACTACTGTAATTTACTGTCAATATTCACAAACTACCTCCATTGTGTTTTATTTCACGCACATCATCTTTTCCTCGCAAAGAAAGGATCATCAATACCCATTTGTTTTCCACAGAAAACATAATTTTTGTAATGGAAAGCAAGGTTTTACAGACTTTTTTTTTTTTAATTCTTCCTAGACACAATAGAGATATGGCCTAAAGCCTCACATAGATTAAAGTAGTCTTAATTAGTTTAGTTTTGAATTCACTTAATTGATAGCTTTCAGCCTAATAAACTGTTTAAATAAAAAATTCTTAGCTATCACATGAGGTAACTATCTCTCTGCAACACATTATTGGCAAATTCTGGTAGGGAAAAGCCTGAAATATAGTATGTGCTCAGCTTTCTTGTAGAAAGCTGAACCTTGGCTACTATCCTGCCTACTCACACCCACATGTGCTCAAACACAAAAGCAAATGGAGTGCACAAATTGAGAAGTTTATAGACAAATTTAACCTTGGAGAAGGAATCCATCTTAAATTAGTATGATCTAGTAAGACTAACAGAGAAAGGACAGAAACTTTTTGACCATCAGCAAATCCTTTCACTTCTAAAAATTAGGAGAGTACCAACCATTTCATTTCACAGCTTTTCGAAGGTCTCCTAAAAATTTTAACACTGATACTAATGCATCTAGAACACCCTAATGCATTCATCATCACATATATTCCTAACTATATTGCTTTCTAATCTGTGACTCCTGATTATTTTCACCGTTTTGCTCTCTTTCCCATTTCTCCTCCCAAAATCTCCTCTGGCAATGAATAGCACACAAGAACACTAGAAAGATGTGGCCTAATGAAGAATCTGCTAGTAGTTAATTTGCTTTAGCACTGGAATTTCACCTAAAGTTAGAGAACTTTGATGCTTAAAACAGAATTAGAAAAGAATGGAAAGGAGAATGTCACTGAAACTGCACAAAGCATTTACAACATATCAACATTTAGCTAGAAATAATTCATACTTTTGAATATGGAGTATACCTTTTGTACAAAATTTTGGATACACTGATTTCCACTGCTTAGGCTTTTTGGTATGTGTAAAATTACTTCTCATCACTTGCTGATTCACAAGAACTTAAAATTCAAAACACTATTTAATAATAATAAAACCTGTCTGAAACTTGTCAGATTTTTTTGCCCAACTTTAAGAATAAAAATGAGGTAAAAATCGATCTGCAACATATGACTGGCAAGTTCATACAATATACAACTACCTGGAACGATAGATAAATTGTAACATTTATTGTTCTATAAGGTCAGTGAGTGCATAGCACTGATTTAGTAGATATTTTCAGGAATTATCCACTGAATTGTTCTCCTAACTTCTCTCTGAATCAGTTATTGCTGCTGGCTGTTCTGGGTACATTCTTATATTTTGCTTTTCTCTGTCATATATAAACACTTCCAGTGAAGTCCTAGTCGCTGCAAGTAACATCCACCATGTGGTGTTTGCTTTGGCATGATGATCTTTCCTCACCATGCCCTTGTTCATCACATTCAATCTATCATTTTATCTGGTCTTAGATTAGACAGCACTTTTGAGCAGAAACCACGCATGTCTGCATGCTCATTACAAGAAGACCTCTGAGCATTTCTATTTCCAGTGATGTCTTTTGAACATTCATGGAAATGGTTCTTTAAAATTTCACATAATAGCACATGTGTTCTCCACTGCTTAGTATGCATTTTTCTACTGAACCGCATTTAAAAAGTCAAATAAAAAAAAAAAAGAGAACAGTATGCATGTCATATGGAAAGAAAAACAAAACAAAAGAATCTCCCAGCGTACACCTAAGGCTGCAGATGTCTGAGATAAACAGTAACCATGACTAGGCTTCTGAAGGGCTGTAGGTTAAATGTGGAAATTTATATGAACATGTTCACTTTTTATGTTACTCTTTTACACTTGTCAACAGGTATAGTGTAATCAGTATGCAAATAGTTATCATAGACCATACACTACGTATACAGAAGCTAACAAAAGCAATCACTTAGTGAAAAAATGGTGGACCCCTCAGAGTTCTGAGAAGTAGTAGTTACTTTGTACTGGTAAGGTGTAATGAGATCATAGAATCATAGAATACCAGGCTGGAAGGGACCTCAAGGATCATCTGGTCCAACCTTTCTAGGCAAGAGCACAGTCTAAACAAGATGGCCCCGCACCCTGTCCAGCTGCGTCCTAAAAGTGTCCAGTGCAATGACAGAGAAAACCTCAAATAAATCACATTTCAGAACAAGATTTAGAAACCAGTGTATGAAAACTGTACTTAGTGTTGTCCTAAAGCAAATGCATGGAATTAGGACATTATTAGGAATCTATTAATAATTCTTTGAAAAGAATCAGTTATTTCTCTCAAAACCTAGGAATAAAAAAATCTGGAAAACAGTCTGCATTAATTCAGTACTACGCTCCTCAAGTTTTACATAGGACTGATTCGTGGTGAACTTATAGCAAAAAACAGAGTAGCAACAGGACCTCAGTTTTTCAGAAGAGTTAAATCATGTGAAACTCCCTCTTTCTCCAGACACTTGCAAGTGCTTCAGAAGTTGTTTCAAAGCAATATTAATAGTTCTATGAGTAATTGCTGCTGGAGGGAGACTGAAAATGGACCTTCCTGGGAACAAAACTGTAAATGATGTTACATTCTTTCTCTCTATATAAGCAAAAGTGGTTAGATATTAAAAATATACTTCCCAAGAAAGCTGAATTACATGGAAATAGAAATACTCACTCAAAATGTGTTTCTGGGCTACATTTTTAACTCCTCTTTATAGGAATGATTATGGAAATAACTTTGCTGAAAAGCCCCAAGGAGAAAGTAGAGCACAAAACTGTGTGTTTAAATGAAAATGGATTTAAACATGAAATATTGGAATTGTTGTCGTTCAACACTTTGGCAATATAATAATATTTTATAAAGGCTTTTCAGATCCTTCAGTAAAGGAATAATCCATTTCTGATTCATATAACTGTTGTTAGCTCACAGAGTTCAGATGTAAGTGTACTATGCTTCTTTCCTCTCTTATTTCTGGCACCAAGAAACAATATAATCATACCCAGCTTTGAGATCTGATCAATGTGCAACCTCTGTTTTTCCTTTACATAACAAATTTGCTACAAATCAAGTGTCCATGTTCTGCTTCAAATAATCTAAATATATTCAAATCATTAAGAGAGGAAAAGAAAACAGAACTTGAACGTTAAGAATGAACCATGTTCTCTGGCCTTTACCCCCTTTATAGCGTGGTATTAAAATGAAACATAAACTCCTGCTGTGCATGCACTTTACTGACATAGTTTACCACATGGTTATACAACCATTATACATCAATATTTCACTCGTGCCAGTCTCCTACTGCTTGATTAAAGATGTAAATTTACGTAGTGATGACTGGTTTGAATTTTTCAAATTTTAATGTGAAATACTTAGACAGAATAATCCTAGGGAACATCTTGAGGATGGTGAGGAAAAGTCAACTGGTTTATATTTTAAAAAGATGATCCAGAAGAGATTTAGGAAAAGCAGAAAACTAGCATATACTGTGCAAAATGTCCAGTTTTGGTAAAGACCTTCCTGCAGAATGCTTTGTCGATAACTTATTAATAGATCCATCTATCTGACACTGCTATGTACAAGTACTTCAAAAAGGTGAAAATAAATGACCAAAACCCTGAAAACCCTCCAAAACAATGAGCAAATGATACTACAGACAGACAAAAATAAAGGAATAAAAGATCTTCACCTGGACATTTTTGATACAGAAAAGACAGCAGAACAAGCCTCAAAGACTATGACTTAAATATCCTGGGCCTGTTCTCTGGCGCTGAGATCACCAGTGTGGGAAAGCTTGTGCTGCTGCTATTAACTCTTTTGCTCTCCAGAACAGTCGGGTCAGGACAAGGCACGTCTGAACTGCCTGCTGGGGGTGGTCTCTGGTCTGCTCTGACTGCTGGACTGTGCCCAGGACCTTCTTGGAAGAGTTATATGGCCTGGGCCAAAATCATGTGAGGGACAAATCTAACAATTTCACAATGGACACAATTTGGTTCCAGTGGTTGGAAACATTCCTTGGAGCTGTTTTATTTAGTATAAATGTAGCCTATGTTGTCACTACAGATTTGCTATTGATACTCAAGTTATGTGGAAGGTATTTCAATGACATGTTCATGAATGACAGTATAAAGCCTTCATATAAAAGACAGCTCTCTTAGGGAAGCATTGAACAGATTTCACTTCTTATGAAACACGACCTCTACAGAATACAATCAGGAAAAAACACCTGAAGCCTCTACTGCTATAAAATGCATGAAATAGACCTTCCCAGATTTATGAAATTATACAGAGAAAAAGATATCATATTTAAAACAATATATTAACTAATTTACTATATATTATATTTGATTATATCATTAAAATAATGAACTTTGCTTTAGAAAATATGAATTTACATCAACAAATTCTGAATTCAAGATACCCTAAGTTGCATGTTTTTAGAAACAAACACAAAAGCCCTCTAACTTCAGTGGCAATTAGTTTAAGGTATAAAGTGACACACTGAAAGCAGTATTACCAAACATAGAAAATACACCAAAATGTCTGTGTTTACAGGCTAGTCTATAGGCTTGCCAGACATGTCAGGAGTAAAATATATTAAGTAGAATTTTTTTTTTAACCAATAAAAAAAATCTCTTAGACTTCTGTTTATGGGAGCATTAATGCACAAATTAAAAAGTATTACTAGAGCATAATCCAACTGTGAACACTTTTTTTATTTATATGGAAACTCCCAAGCTGATGAAAAATCAAGAACAAGAACCTGATAAAAGTAACATGCTCAACATTGTAAAATACTATCGGAAGGTCCTATATAAATAATAAAACCGCAAGCTAAAAAAAAAAAAAAAAAAAAGGCAACTTGATTACTTGTAGAAAGGCACTACAACCAGAAGATTTAATAAAAAAAAAATTGTTTGCCTTCTTCACACCAGACAAATGGGTCAAACCCCAGGAACTCCCATTTTTCTTCTTCGTTTCCCCCAAATCAAAACAAAACAAAACAAACTCTATCTAAACATGCTTCCTTGTAAACATTTAATTCCTCTCTTTGAAAAATAAAATATCTTGTTTATTTTACATTAAAATGTAAATGTGAAAGTATTTTTTTTTTTCTGTTTACAGAATAAAGAAAAGTAACCAGTCCTTGGCCAAGCTGTCCTCTTGCAGCTGTGCTATAGGACATACAGAAATTCTGTTTTGACCTCTTTTAACTTCCAGAAAATAAATGGGATAGCAAATGTTCAATCAAAGTGACTGTATTACCTGAGGCTTCCCCCTCAATTCTGCAGCTGCTAGCTGAAAAGCAGTGAAATGAGGTCATGAAGATGAACACAATGACTTCCAGAGCTAGAGGCACTCCTGGATGTTCCCCCCCAACAAAGTACTTGAGCTACCTCATCCACCCATGCGCTCAAAGCAGCATCAGCTACAAGATTAGTCAAGATTGCTCAGGGTTTACTTAGTCAGGAGAGCCTCTAGGGATGGGGACTGTAGCGACTGCCCAGGTAGCCTATTCCCGTGCTTGGCTGTCTTCACAGTGAAAAAATGTCTCCCTCCATCCATACATACACACTGCCAAATATGCAGAGTCAACTCTACACCATTTGCTTAGTAAATCTAGTCTCACTAGTATGAGTGCAGACAAACTGCATATCATGTGAACTGCACATGTGATCTGACACCACTTGCAGCTGGACAGTAGCTGTCCAGGCTCCATGTGATCATGTCTTGAGGTCCTAGGTATGAAAAAATAATCCCATATTGAAAACTAAGGGTAGTTGAAAATGCATAAACACACTTCACTCAGTGATCATCACTATGTGCAAGTCATAATGCCATCTTTAGGGTTATGTAAAGAAAATAGTAAACAACTTATTCACCTACCAAATTAGTTTGAGAACAAGAGGAGACATCTCACTTTGTGAAGATGTGAATGAGGTAGGATCCCAGTTTTCTTTGTAACCTACGCTTAAAAGGAAGTTTTCAAATTTTCTATCTTTTAAAAGTTATTCTTGTAAAGAGAGGCTGGTTGCTCAGTTGTAATTTTTAAGTTCTTTATAGGTGACAAAAAGACCTTGTCAGCAACTAAATACTATTTTCAAGTATTTTAGCATGTACTAAAACTTTTTATGACACAGCTTCTAAATTAGAGAAATTTGATCGTGTATGTGCTCAGGTTTCTGGCATCACTGAAAGATTACCTGACAACAAAGAACCAGTGACAATTAATGTGGTTATAAACATAACTTTTATCTAAAAACACCCCAGGGCAAAGCAGAGAAAAACAAAAAAGCATTGTAAAGACACAATCATGTTCAATTAACTGACTTCAAGTCTTACTTTCAGGAAATAAAATTATTACATCCTGATTCAATTACTTTCTTCAGAAAAAAAAATAAGAAAAAGAAAAAGAAAAAAGAAACTTCTAAAGATTTGTAGACTCTGCAGGAATGGCAGTTTGGCAAAAAAAAAGAAAATGGTTTAATTGTCTGAGGAATATCCTGTAGTTCAAAAATACTGGATTGTGTGTTTACATGCTTCAGAAATCTTGTTGAGAAATAGTCTAATGTTTTATCTTAAAATCCCAGCTTTTTTAATTTATTTAAAACCTGTTGAATTTACTTAGTACATTCCTACATCAAATGGAAAGCAATATTTTTCTTGTGTACACAGACTAAGGCAGATTGTAGAAGCCCATTAAATATAATTTCTGTTAAGGCTGAGTTTTAAATTAATTTTGATTATATGCATAGAGAGTTATGAACTGAAGTTCAGAAAGCAAAGATGTATTGAAATGCATTAAAACTGATAATATGCACCAGTTAATACTAAGTCAAAGCTAAAATTAAGTGAGATCAGTGAGAATTGTGAGAGCAGTGGAAGGGTATATGCAAGAGAAAGAAATACATTCAATTGTGAGGAAAATGGTGGTTTTCTTCAATATCCCTTAGAACAAAACATTGTTCCATAGTTAATATTATTGTTGTTGTTGAAAGATGGTTATCAAGTACTGCCATACAAAGGTGCCCAAAATGAAGATTGAATGACTATAATAAAATATTTTAAAAGGGAGAAAGTGTCATGGTTAGGAACTACTTTAATTTTCATTACAACATTAGGTATCAAGCTATTACTTTGCTGTAGGTATCATTAAAGAACATTTGCAAAGGTTCTTTGATCACTGTCACCAGCAAAATATCAAGAGCAGTTCACTGAAAACTAAAAAATATATCCTTTTTGAAGGAGCCAGCAACTTTAATTAAGCTATATAATATTCTGACTAGTAATATTATATGTCACCATTATGCTAAGAAGGGCAGGGGCAGCAACAGGATACTGAAGAAGAATAAGGAAATTTTGTTCCCCATTAGCACCTATTTCCCCAGCTACAGAGTTAGCACATGTTCATAGCACAAAACTCTCTTTTCTCCGAACTTCTGACGTTAGCCTTTCCACAGCTCCATCAAGTAGCATTGTTCAAGACATTGGTATGCCAGTTGCAGGAAAATATAGAGAAGGTGTAAAACCATGAAATGTGCTTTCCATCCTTCAGATCTGCACTAGACTACCACTGACCTGAGACAAAGCATGAAAAAAGGTCTGTATTTGCCCACCTTATTAATTTCTAGGCTGAGTCTAGCCTTGTAACATGAGATAGTGCAGTGTCCTGTTATATAAAATAAACTGAAAGAAATAAACAAACTGGAAAACCTCCATAAACTGCATTATAACATTTCCTTCATGGTCCTCAGGATCTGATCCTACCTGCTTTTCTCTCTGACACGTTCACATAGAAGCTTTTAGCCCTGACGAAGGCCAGGAAGGCCATTTCTGTGCTAGCCTGCTACTAGCGGAAACTGGAAACAAAATTTGCACAAGTGCCAAAACCATTCACTTAGAGAAAGAAACAACCTAATGCAAGGTCAGCTGTAGAAATGTATTTCTTCTAAATAGAAATGTATTTCTTCTATGTTGAAATAAATGACTGAAGGAGAAAATAATGTTGAATACGAAAAAAATGAAGCACATTTACCAGACAGACTTTACTTAAAGAAGGCATAGTATATACCAGCTCAAAATCAACTCTTCATTTCCAAGCCACAGGGATTTTATTTTTATTTTTTTTTTTACTTTCTCTGTGCTGAATATTTTAGAGTTGGAAATTATCCGGTTATAGTGACAGTGTTCCTAAAACTGCTAAGCATCTGATTATTCACTGATTTCAAATGGAAAAACACATACCCAATACCAGTCTGGAAATCTTACTCTGTATTAAGGTGCAAGTACATTGTGCTGTGTTATGTTGCCCTGTTCTTGGTATATAAAGGGAAATGGAGAACTTGTAATTCATTCAATTTACTGAAAAAGCAATCAAAATCCCTGGAGATATCTGACTGCCCAGTAGGACCCCCTTATAAAGAGAAAAAACAATGATGACTACAACAAAACCAAAAAAACTTTAATGATAACCACTCTGAAATAATCCACTCCAGTCTGGATATATAATTGGCATAGGCTAACAGTTTACAGCATTTTCAGTAGTATGACAGATGATGGATTTTTTTGAATTCCCATGTATAGAGACTGGAAAAGAGACCCCAGGATTACAAAAACTAAAGTAATACGATTCAGTAAGATACTGTCATATATAAAAAAATAAATCTATCAAAACCCCTATGTATTTTAAATAGAAGAAAGTGCTTTATGGTTTATAAGACAACTGGAATGGAGTTCACTGTAACAAAACTAAATATCTACATGTGAGCTAATCACATATTACAGCTAATACCTGTTATAATGAATCAAAAATAGGTTTATCTAGCATGTGATTAATTTCTACCTAAAGAAGCCATCTAGAAATGAATTGTGTTCTAAAATGGTCATTTTTCTCTTAAATATAAAGGACAACCATCTCCGATGCATGCGTGTATACTGTAGATGTCTAAAGGTAAGCAAGATTAATCCCAGTCAAAATGACTAGTTAAACAAGGCACCAGTAGGTCAGTTATGAAAAGATTTGGTAAGATTACTCTTAGGTATATTCACTGGTGCTTAAAAAAAAAAAAAAAATATGAGCGCAAGAGTCCTTACTCCTTTCACTTCTCCTTGAGAATGAATTTGCGCTACACAAACCTTTGACTAAGTGTCTTACGTGTCAGTTTTTTAAAACTGAAGTTCCAAACTACCGTCTAGCTTCCACTTTAAAATTGCAGTAAATTAAACTACAGTTCTTAAGTTGTCTCTAAGTGGCTATAATTAAATCTTCATTCCTAATGATGCTGTCCATTCCAAGGACAAATTCAATATGGTAAGAGGTGTAGGAAAGGAGAATTATAACAAAATCTTAGGGCTTGGCCTACAGCCATGTGTAAAGGGCATACATTAGCACTTCAACAGTTTCTTCAGGAGCTGTTGGAAGAAAATCAATCTGGAGAGGGTGCAGATGAGACACAGTAAAAGATACAACCACCTTTTCTTATGCTGCCCCTTCACACCCCTTCAACAATTTTTTATCCCGTAAATAAATTCTTGCTTTGTCAGAGGAAGCTTAACCAAATTCTACTTTATCTAATTCATTCTCAAGCAAGGTATAGCCATGCTAATAGAACAAAGGTACCCAGTATTAGTGTATGTGTCCAAATCCAGGTATTAACAGATTCCCTAAAATTCCTCTACTTTCTTGGAAGCTCTTCTCATTGATCCTTGTTACATTAGTTGTTGTAGAGGAATCTTCTTGTTTGCATGCCCAGGTTAAAAAAGGATGATAACAACGGATAGGAAAGTGAGTTTTAACAGTGTGTCAATGGTCCCAGATGACTGGAGGTTGGCAAATGTGACGCCTCTCTTCAAGAAGGGCCGGAAGGAGGATCCGGGGAACTACAGACCAGTCAGCCTGACCTCAGTACCAGGGAAGATTATGGAGCGGTTCATTTTGAGTGTGCTCACCAGGCACATGGAGGGCAATCAGGGGATCAGGCCCAGTCAGCATGGGTTCACGAAAGGCAAGTCTTGCCTAACCAACCTGATTTCCTTCTACGACCAGGTGACCCACCTGGTCGATGAGGGAAAGGCTGTGGATGTTGTCTACCTGGACTTCAGCAAAGCCTTCGACACAGTCTCCCATAGCATTCTTGTGGAGAAGCTGGCAGTTCATGGCCTAGATGGATATACACTTCGCTGGGGTAAAAACTGGCTGGGTGGCCGAGCCCAGGGAATCGTGGTGAATGGAGCTAAATCCAGTTGGCGGCCGGTCACAAGCGGTGTCCCCCAAGGCTCAGTTTTAGGGCCGGTCTTGTTTAATATCTTTATCAATGACCTGGATGAGGGGATTGAGTGTGCCCTCAGTAAATTTGAAGATGACACCAAACTGGGTGGGAGTGTTGATCTGCTCGAGGGGAGGAGGGCTCTGCAAAGGGACCTGGACAGGCTGGATCGATGGGCCGAGGCCAATTGTATGAGGTTCAACAAGGCCAAGTTCCGGGTCCTGCACTTTGGTCACAACAACCCCATGCAGCACTACAGGCTTGGGGAAGAGTGGCTGGAGAGCTGCCTGGTGGAAAAAGACCTAGGGGTACTGATTGACAGCTGGCTGAATATGAGCCAGTAGTGCGCCCAGGTGGCCAAGAAGGCCAATGGCATCCTGGCCTGTATCAAGAATAGTGTGGCCAGCAGGAGTAGGGAAGTGATCGTGCCCCTGTACTCGGTGCTGGTGAGGCCACACCTCGAATACTGTGTTCAGTTTTGGGCCCCTCACTACAAGAAAGATGTTGCCTTGCTGGAACAGGTCCAGAGGAGAGCCACCAAGCTGGTGAGGGGTCTGGAACACAAGTCACATGAGGAGCGGCTGAGGGAACTGGGGTTGTTTAGTCTGGAGAAGAGGAGGCTGAGGGGAGACCTGATCGCCCTCTACAACTACCTAAAAGGAGGCTGTAGCGAGGTGGGGGTCGGCCTCTTCTCCCTGGTAACAGATGATAGGACGAGGGGGAATGGCTTGAAGCTGCGCCAGGGCAGGTTTAGGATAGACATTAGGAAAAACTTCTTCACCGAGAGGGTTGTCAGGCTCTGGAATGGGCTGCCCAGGGAGGTGGTGGAGTCCTCATCCCTGGAGGTCTTTAAAAGAAGGATAGATGAGGTGCTTAGGGACATGGTTTAGTGGTGGGATGGCAGTGCTAGGTTAACGGTTGGACTCGATGATCTTAAAGGTCTTTTCCAACCCAGGTGATTCTATGATTCTATGATTCTAATGGAATACCCTAAACTATCTGTTCCGAGACAATGTTGCCCCAAACCAGAGACCCCTAAAGGGGAAATTATTGATGACAAGCTTTAGGTGAAATTACCATCAATCACATTAAATACTAATCAGAGAATTGCAAAGGGACTTTCGAGAAAAGGTATCAGTTTGATCAGAATAATAAATCAGTATGACATTTTGTGATGGGGGGACACCTTGGAACAGAAAAGTAGTAGCAAAGCAGCAGTCCAACTGCAACATGACACTGACAGAAGTCACCCCACCACCATCCCCACCTCCTCCTGTGCCAGAGGAGCCTTCTCCCCATGCAATGGCAAAGGCAGCTGCATTCCAGCAGAGGGATGACACTGCAGGGTTCCACATGCTGGGACCCACACCTCAGAGCACCTGTATGAGCCCAATGGACCTTTTGCACCAGCAGAAGGCTGTAGGGAGCAGCATGGATACAGGCCACACATAAAGCCAGCACACCTGCAATCCCTTCGGGAGGTGTGTATCAAGAGGACAGCCCACACTCATGGATGAGATGGGGTGTGTGCATAACCATGTGGTTGTGTGTTGCAGTTAAAGCTTGCTGGGATTATTGGAGGGTGGTTAGAAATGTATAGGGGTACATTCACATTTTGTAGGTGTCCAGTATTTTATTTCATCTGATATATTGCTGATATTGATCCCAAATGTATCATTCATTAATTAGCCCATTAATTAATCAATAGAGCACTTTCATCCTGATTTGGTTTAACCCATGTGAGCTGAATAGCTCTTCCCTGCAACATGAACACTTTAAGATAAATTTATTTATGTTTATTTATCTTATGGTGAATAATTGTTCTGTTTCAAAGGTTGGCAATACCAGGAACATACACCATAGCAAAAGTCATTGTTGTGGAAGCCAACTCAGTGGTCTAACAATGAGGCTCCCCAGCTTCGTTTTGAATTGAAAGCTTTTGAGGCAACCCAATCTTTTTTTTTTTTTTTCTCTTCCCCATATGATCCTTTATTTTTTACCAAAAATTAAGATGGGATTTTGGCATCTAAATTAACTTCTGCTTGATGTTATGGAGACATTATGATTTTAAAGATAAAAAGTGATATCAAATATAAAAGAAATAGAGTATAGTACTATTATATTATGTCAAAATCTAACAATAACAATGATATTGCTGTCATCTGAGAAATATGTGTGCAAAAAGATTGCCTTTTTCTTTCATCAGTCTCAAAACCAAAGTTCTCCTTCCAAGTCTTGTCTTACTTAATATCTAATAAAAATGTTTCTTCATAGATGATTTCATACCATAATGAATTTGTTCAAATTATATTAGATTATATAGAAAAATAAACAAAAATAACAGCAATAATAAATTATTATTAGACATTTAACATTTCACAACTTCAACAATTTTCTTTAAAAAAGTTTGTTAATTTTCTTGACTTCTTTTCCCCCATAGAAGGTTCTGTCAAAATCAGTCTGATGCTGATAAAAACGGTTTAGCAGAAATGTCAGATTGTGAATTTGGCTTCCTTCCTTTCTCAAGCAGAAGGTGGAGAAATATGATGCTATATAAAATGATTATTTCTCTTTTTCTCATGTACAGACATTTGCCATTTGCCATGGGGAACAACGGCAATGGAATTTTGGACAATGTTCCTCCTAAACCTCTGCCAGTTTATCTCCCTATATCTGACTTTGTGGCCAGGGAATTTATTCTGAATGCCGAAGTTAGTTACTAATTTGGCCATTACACATTTCAGACTAATTAATCCCTGCACCAGGCAGTACATGGAGCAGTAACTGATCCTTTCTCTAAGTCATGTCTTGCAATGTCTGGAGGTTTTAAAGTGCACCATTTTCACTCCTGGGTTTTACCTCCTGTAGCTAGCATGTGTCTTGCAGGTGAAAGTCCTGTTAAGATAGAGAAACTGAGTGAGTAGATATACAGCTGCAAATTTGAGAATTGTTATGTGAATGCAGCATTGTTGTTTGCAGCATTGTTGTTTACATTGATTACTTTTAAAAGTATATGGAAACTTTTATAATTTATTTTTTTTATGAAGTAGATAATTGGAAAGATTAGGCAAATACTTTGGGGGAGGGTGAGTGGAGTCACTGCAGTGTAATCATAGAAAGGAATATAACTAAGAACAGAGAAGCTGCTGTGTTATTTCAGTCCCTTTTCTTCTACTAGCTATTTTCAAACCTGCATTTGACTTTCTAACACTAATTGGAGTATTGACTGACCATATAAATGCTTGCCCTCATTGTTCTACTCTCACAAATTAACTAGTGAGTGCCTCCAGTTATCTAAATAAGGTGCTGATTGATTGTGTGGAAATAATTAATCAAGCCAGAGCTGATATGATCTCCAGGCATATCAGAACTTTCTTTTCTCATTATGCTTACCTAGTGCAGAATTCAAATTTACAGCCTGTGGCAAAAGGTAACGTTTTTTGAGAGGTTTCTACAAGTCAAATTACAAGGAGGAAGTCAGATTTCATTGTAATAAGACTTTAAATGAGTCCAATTACATTTTAGTTCAAACAGTCTTGTTTCAAATATTGTTCTGCCTGTCTGGCAGCATTTAATAGAAGCCAACATCGAGTTTAGAGCACTGGGAAATAATATGCCAACTTTCCTGTCTTGAATCAGTGGAAGCAGGCGTCCTTAGTGGACAGGCACTTAAATGCATGTAATGCAGAAACTGAAATGCTGTTACAACTGTATTTCTCCTTAATGACAAGTAGACATAGTAAGCAATACAATGCCTTTTGCTGCGGCAACTCATTTATCATGAACAAGCTTACTGTCCTTCACCCTCCCCACGTACACACACACATGCTTAAAAAAAGAAAAAGATCTTTTTAACTGAAAAAGCATGAGTAGCATGCACTATTACTTTGTTCAGGAAAGTGCGTTACACTCTCGGTGATCATATAAAGTCCTCAGACTTTTGTGCAGTATCTTAGCTAGGAAAAGCACAGTACCAGTGATCTTCTAAATCATCAAATCCAGACTACTGCAATGACAAGCGGTTGCTACTTGCTAGTCTTTCTTGACACATTGTCCTGGTCCTAGCCAGCACTTATAGAGAACTGGAATTACCTAGCTTCTTCTCTCGACACACTAGAAATGAGACAAGAGGAGAAAACTTTTAACAAAGCTGTCATGATCTTATGACAACAGAAGGATGCTGAGATCTAGCCCAGCTACTCCTGCAGTGTAGAAGCCTGCCTGCTTTCTCTGTTATACAAGAAGTCTAGAGGCATGAGGTCCTGACCTAAACCAACATTAGATGTTCGCCCAAACAGTTTTGAATGCTCATGAACACACTACCACTGCTGAAAATGAAACAAAAAGTAACCTTTGATTCATAATTCAGAATGTGCATAGTTCAGCAGCATTCCTTTACCTAAGTTTGGTGGTGAATCCAGGCCCTAGAGCATTTTCTACTTCAGAGGTGGCACAAACAAAGGTGTTTTAATTGCATATGAATCAGCTTTAAGCTGATTTTTACATTGTGAAGAGAACACAGTTCAGAGCTTTCCTCCAGCATATAACAGAAAATTTATGGTTTTACCCTTTAAATTCAGAAAGCATGTATTTGTAGTGAGGAGGAAAGAGCTGGATTCTGCACCTTCAGACACATTCCTATGTGAATATATCTGCAAAGTGTTTGACATTAAAACATAATTACAACAAGGAATTGTCACACAGAGTATTTGAAAGCAATGCACTTAGTTTGCAATGATATATCTTTAGTAGCCATTTAAGATCTTCACCAAAAGGAACAGAACACAAATCTGCAACATTGCCCAAATGGGAAAATAAATGGTCATCGCATTTCACTAATAAATGAGCACTGTTGGCAGTGAACCATTATGGAGAAATATGTTACCTTATTTCCAGTGGTAGGCCATTATCAAATGCTACCAGATGCTCATCTCAATTGTTGATGTCATATTTGAAGACTCTAATGATGCTAGCTAGTTTTCCACATAACAAAAAAGATAGGGTTTCTTCACCTCAAAGCTGCTTATCCCGGCCTTTTGGCCTTTCCACTCTGAATGCACTTATTCAAGATAGACCATAATTTACCAGAGGGTTTATTAACTACTGCAGAAGACTGTCCTGGTATCTCTCCATAGCTTAATTCCCAAGACAGAGATAAATATCTGAAATGCAGCCTCACTGGTTATGCTAGCAGTATTGAGTTTATCATTAATATATTATTTTATGTTTTAATCATAGTACAGAATTTTAATCAAGTAAGCATGTTTAAGAATGAGTAACAAAAAAAAAACCCACCTTAAAAGAAAAAAAAAAACACAGTATAGCTATTTTTATATACATATATATAAAAAATATAGGCATAATTTCAATGCTACAGTCTTAAGATATAGCTTAGATTTTAAACCAGCTAATCAGATTTGGCCTTTACTTACAATTTGTATGACATTTTAAACCAGACTAAGCCATGCAGTGCATAGCTGTGCTTATCTAAGTGGATCGAGCCATGAGTCAGAATGTTGAATGACCATTTGGTATTGTAAATAATTAAAGGAATGCCATGAAATAATTTATTACAAATGGATTCTTAAAAGGGAGTCAGTAAGTGCATATGAGTTCCTTGCTAGGAGATCTCACCATTTCAATTACTGAATTCAAATACCATTATTAAGATCCTGCTGGGAGAGCAGTACAGGTGCTTTCTGGATGGCCTGTTTGTTTGCTTCTGTCTCTATTCTTACTGTGCAAGTATTCCTTGCTCTGTAGAAAACATGTAACTACTCAAAAGGTGTCTAGAAATAATAAGCTGAAAAGGTTTTTTAAAGCCCGATTTGAAATTGCAAATGCACTCCACATCAGAGAACAAAACTTATCGGCATTATTATAAAACTTCTTTCACAATTAATTTACAGATCAAGCCTAAATCAAAGCCTACTAGTAGAAGCTTTGATAAACATGATTCAAATTATATCTTGACTTGCTGCACTTACATGAAGTAAAATAAATTCACAGACCCCTCTTCTGCCCCAGCACAAGACACCCCAGCATCTCACTGCTCCAATAGAATTATAGAATGTTTTGGGTTGGAAGGGACCCCTAGAGGTCATCTAGTCCAACCCCCCTGCAGTGAGCAGGGACACCACTAACTAGATCAGGTTGCTCAGAGCCCCATCCAACATGAGCTTGAATGTTCCCACGGATGGGGACTCCACTACCTCTCCGGGAAACCTGTTCAAGTGTTTCACTACCTTCATTGTAAAGAATTTCTTCCTTATATCCAGTCTAAACCTACCCTCCTTTAGTTTAGAACCATTACCCCTTGTCCTGTCACAGCTGGCCCTACTAAAAAGATTTTCCCCATCTTTCCTATAGGCCCCCTTTAGGTACTGAAAGGCCGCAATCAGGTCTCCCCGCAGCCTTCTCTTCTCCAGGCTGAACAAGCCCAACTCTCTCAGCCTGTCCTCATAGGAGAGGTGTTCCAGCCCTCGGATCATTTTTGTAGCCCTCCTCTGGACCCACTCCAACAGGTCCATGTCCTTCTTGTGCTGAGGGCTCCAGAGCTGGACGCAGTACTCCAGGTGAGGTCTCAGCAGAGCAGAGTAGAGGGGCCACAATCACCTCCCTTGACCTGCTGGCCACGCTTCTCCTGATGCAGCCCGGGGTACGGTTGGCCTTCTGGGTTGCCAGAGCACATTGCCGGCTCATGTCCAGCTTTTCATCCACCAGCACGCCCAAGTCCCTCTCGGCAAGGCTGCTCTCGATCCTTTCTTCCCCCAGCCTGTACTGTTACTGGGGGTTACCCCGACCCAGGTGCATGACCTTGCACTTGGCCTTGTTGAACCTCATGAGGTTCAACCTCTTAGCAGCATCACAGTCAGATGCAGAGGGACTCCTACTTGAAAGTCCTGTATAACAGCCATGATCCTCACAACATTTTAATTGAGAGTTTGCCAGCACTTCCATTCTTGTCAGGGCATTATTACTCATAAAGAATCACTCTGGGCTAAACATAGCACAAAAACGCATATATTTATAGCATTTAAAATTTAAAAAAAAAAACAACAACCAACCAACTAACTTTTCAAGGGTTTTTAAGATTGAAGTGCCCCAAAGGAAGAAGATATGAACAGTTTAAAAATTCATCTTCCACAATATGAGCCTACAATTTTGATCAGATGTGTGATTTCTTTAAACTACCAGTATGGTTTATTTTAATAATTTTCCTGGATCCAGAAATTGTTGTCATCTTTTTTTTACTGTGTGAACAAAGTAAATATTTCAAGCACATCAGTGTCAACAAGAATTGTCAGCTATAGTCATGTGTTTCATTGCTTTCATAAGAAAAAAAAACTTATTTCACACCACCTGGCACAGACATTAATATGCAGCTTCAGTGTTTCAAGTTAGGGTTGCATGGCAAGAAGTTTACGTGTATTCACAATTTATAAGTGTTCTGTATTTGAATGACCATGCTCGTGACTTCATGAGTGGCCTACAGCAACCTATAAACAACAGAAACATTCTGCAGAATAATTCATCATATAGTGTGTAGAAATGCATTTTAGGAGTCCAGTCTTGCCAACAAGATACTAGCATGCATACAAATATTCTTGCTTCAAGTCCCATGGTATTTGCGTAATTGTCTGTGAGAACACGCAGCTGCTCTGGACATTCAGAAAACATGTTTGTTGTATTAGCTAGGAACTAGAGAGGCTCTTAAGCTTTCTAAATACACCTCATATTTATATTCAACAGATCCTCTTTCAATCACAGTATTTGATTTTCTTTCATAGCATCCCTATATTTTCGTCCTCTTCCTTACTACATTGGATTATTTTGACTTGGGACATCCAGGGAGGCAAAGAACACTGGTTACGCATGTGAGGACATACAAGCACCAAAGCATGCTCTGGTGCCTCTATTTCGATTAGGTTCATGGGATTTCCATTTTTTGCCAGTTGTTCACTGACTGGGATTATGTATGAGTTCTAAAACAAATTCTGTAAGCATAGCCTGTGGTAGCCGCTTAGACAGAGTTTCTGCTAAAATAAAAATATGGAGAATTCACATAAAATAGTTGCTTACAGATGCCCTAAAGATAATGCCATTTTGACATATGGACAAATAGGAATGGGAATTACAGGAAAACGCCTTCTTCTGGGTAATCTTATCAGTAGATTCAGACAAATAGAGTAAAAAATAATAATAAAAATAAAACATTTTTTTAGATTTGAAATATTATACAATTCTACTCTTGTGCTCAGAAGCAGGTAAAGAAGCAGGTGAAACAACAGTCCAAAAGTCAGTAATTCACTGTCATGATATATGCATAATACAGGCTTAGAAGGAGGGAATTAAAACTGTAAATTATAATATTAAACATATAAGATTAATTTGCTTTACCCTGGTGAAACTGTATGTGGGAAATGAGTTAGAGCTAAATTAGGTGATTAGATAATGCGGTGATGAAGACTAGCAAGTCTCTAGAATTAAAAACTAATAGTAATGTATTGCTTTTTAATTATTAAAAAAAGATTTATTATTAAGTAACCATACATAAATATTTATTATTTAAGTATTTAAATAATTAAATGTATATGTCTGCATAAATCAGACTTTTTCCACTTGCCTGATCTTTTCAGCATGTGAATTGGTCACGTTTCTTTATGTTTTTATTGTTTTGTTTTAGAGAAAGTAGTAAGAATTAATTAATTCATAATAGTGTTGATTAAAAAAGTTAATTAAAATGTTAATGAAACCAGCACGAACAAAAAATGTTAAGTTCTTTGAGCACTGAAGCTAGACACTGGACAAAGCCCATTCAGTTTGGAGGATATAATAGAAACATTTATAGTGACAAAATAATAGCACATTTGTAATTTTTTATAGAGGTAAAAATGACAAATCTATTAATGCACTGAATACAGGATATGGATGCAAAGAACTGTTTGTAAATAAGCTTTAAATGAGTACCATGAAACACATCATATTGTATTAAAGCTATTTACTTAAAAGGGTGTCATACCGTATTATTTTGAAAAAACAAACAAACAAACCAAACAGACCAGGCCAAACAAACTCAGATGGTTTTACAAAAACTCAATCCTAAAAAAATGTTTTTGAAGCAACAATGTTGAGACAAATGATAATATATTTCAAAAAAAAGGTTAGAAATCTAACAGGACTTGAAAGACTATAAAAATAGACTGGTTGAAATAAGTTGGAAAAATTATAATTGAACTGAATCACTACGCTAAAAGTACAGCACTAAAGAAAGAAAAGATACCTGTCAAGCAGCAGCATGCAATCCAAACAACTAAAGACTGGAGGAATGTAAAGATCATATTTATATCAATCTGGAGTTACACGAAAGGCTTTCCTGCCTCACCAAGGATTGGATCCGTCTATGCAAATCATATTCTAGATACAAATAAAAGTCTAGGAGGATTAAAGACTTCCGACACCAGATGAGATCTTGATTCTTTCATTAATATAAAAAATGTTAAAATAAAAAATTAGAAAAAAACCCCAACCTGGTGCAGAAACAAATGTTAGATTATTTTTGTTTTGGATGCCATGTATGTTCCCCCCCAAAACACAGAACTTGAATTAATTTTTGCTCCGCAGGTACCAAATCTTGCCTTGAAAAGATACCTCAGCCACACAGAAGAATCAAATTCAGGTTGCTTGGAAAAACTTAAGCCTAGTATTTCTTAATATGTGAGTGAAACATCTTTTATTTTTTGCACTTTCTAGGTTTATTTATTTTAATCATTACATATGTGAAAAGTCATATGTGTATTGTCTTTTGGAGTTCTCTGATGTGATAATCCATTTGTGTAAATATATATTTATTATTAACATTTCATAAATGACGTCAACCATATCCACTCTAAAGTGTGAACAAAGCACTTTGCACATTTCATTTCTATGAACCACACAGATTCTTTATTCTGTTTCTATATGAGTACAAATATTTTTCTAGCCACTTGTCAACTGGTTAGCTAAGTTCCTTGTTAGCCAAAAGTTCTACCCATCTTGTATAAAAAACCCTCTAATGGATCCTAAAATTTTACAGAACTTTGTCATCCTGACACTACCCACTCAATACCCACTCAGAAACAGAACAACTCATAACAGAACAGTAAAGACAAATTTGTAAATGAAAGAAAGAAATGTTTTTTGTATTTTCTCTAGTTATTTACTGTTCTGCCAGATGAGAAACAGGTGCGCGTGTTTAAGAGTTAAAGCTACTGGGGCAAGAATAAATGTTTTTTAGAATAATAATTTCCCAGCAGTTGGTCTCAACCACAAAGTATTGTATATTTTATTTGCAATACCTTCAACATTAATTAAATGTTTAAGAACCCTACAGAAGAGCAGAGTGTCATATTAGAAAGTGAATATGCAATTTTATTTGTATTTTCTGACATGCAAATCCAGCCTGTTACTACAGAAAAGGTGGCCTAAGATATTGCTTCAAGATATTTCTCTGCTTCCACTTGGCATAGCTTTTTGTCCTCTGACGGTGCAGGTGAGTCCATGCTCCCCTGTGACCTGAGGCAGAGCTGCCAGATGATCCAGTCTGTCCACCCCACGGCAGCCGGTGCCAGCTGTCACCAGCTGGCTAAATAAAGGCCTGAATTAGACAAACGATCACTTTCCTCTTGCATGTATAGTCATTGTCTTGGATCTGCATCTCTACTTCAAAGCAAATATACTCCTGACTCACTGTGATCTCAATGAGCAACCTGTACTGTCAGTGCCAGTCTGTATGTTATTGACTGACAAGCATTTTCTATTCCAGGACAAGGGACATTTGCATATTTGAATATAGTTTTTGGCTGGAAAATGTTTGGTTGGTTGTTTTTTTTTTCCTGCTCAAGAGTAAATAAATAAGCTTCCAGAGAAAAAGCTCACGTCTCATTATTTAATCTAATTCAGTTGAGTGGAAGCTCCATCTATTTATTTCCCATTTACAACATACTGAACTTAATCAATTTTGGTGAACTGTTTTTATATGGGAAGGAAATGAATACATAAAATGTGTGGTTAAGGTGCTTACTGAAACTGCAGAGATCTGAGTCCAGTTTCCTGATTGCCAAAGACTTCCTCTGTAATCACTGGCAATCCATTTCATCTCCCTATGTCCAAATTCTCACTCCTTTGGTTGTTTAAAATATCCTTTTCAGTTCCTGTTGGTATGTTGGCTTTTTTAACAGAGGTTTTTGGATTTTTGGAAATATTTGGATTTTTGGAAAAAAAAATCTGTTTCTAGCATCAAAGAATCATAGAATGTTTTGGGTTGGAAGGGACCCCTAGAGGTCATCTAGTCCAACCCCCCTGCAGTGAGCAGGGACACCGCTAACTAGATCAGGTTGCTCAGAGCCCCATCCAACATGAGCTTGAATGTTCCCACGGATGGGGACTCCACTACCACCTTGGGAAACCTGTTCCAGTGTTTTACCACGCTCATTTTAAAGAATTTCTTCCTTATATCCAGTCTAAACCTACCCTCCTTTAGTTTAGAACCATTACCCCTTGTCCTGTCACAGCTGGCCCTACTAAAAAGATTTTCCCCATCTTTCCTATAGGCCCCCTTTAGGTACTGAAAGGCCGCAATCAGGTCTCCCCGCAGCCTTCTCTTCTCCAGGCTGAACAAGCCCAACTCTCTCAGCCTGTCCTCATAGGAGAGGTGTTCCAGCCCTCGGATCATTTTTGTAGCCCTCCTCTGGACCCGCTCCAACCGTTCCATGTCCTTCTTGTGCTGAGGGCTCCAGAGCTGGACGCAGTACTCCAGGTGAGGTCTCAGCAGAGCAGAGTAGAGGGGCACAATCACCTCCCTTGACCTGCTGGCCACGCTTCTCCTGATGCAGCCCGGGGTACGGTTGGCCTTCTGGGTTGCCAGAGCACATTGCCGGCTCATGTCCAGCTTTTCATCCACCAGCACGCCCAAGTCCCTCTCGGCAAGGCTGCTCTCGATCCTTTCTTCCCCCAGCCTGTACTGTTACTGGGGGTTACCCCGACCCAAGTGCAGGACCTTGCACTTGGCCTTGTTGAACCTCATGAGGTTCACACAGGCCCACCTCTCCAGCCTGTCCAGGTCTCTCTGGATGACATCCCGTCCTTCTGGTGTGTCAACCGCACAACTCAGTTTGGTGTCATCTGCAAACTTGCTGATGGTGCGTTCGATCTCGCTGTTTAAGTCATTGATGAATATGTTAAACAGCACCGGTCCCAGTACAGACCCCTGAGGGACACCACTCATCACCGGTCTCCATCCGGACATTGAGCCATTGACCACTACCCTCTGGATGCGACCATCCAGCCAGTTCCTTATCCACCAAACAGTCCACCCATCAAATCCATAGCTCTCCAATTTAGAGAGAAGGATGTTGTGGGGGACCGTGTCAAAGGCTTTGCAGAAGTCCAGATAGATGACTTCCATTGGTTTTCCCTTGTCCACTGATGCTGTCACACCATCATAGAAAGTCACTAGCTTCGTCAGGCAGGACTTGCCCTTGGTGAAGCCATGCTGGCTATCTCGAATTACCTCCCTGGCCTCCATGTGCCTTAGCATAGCTTCTAGGAGGATCTGTTCCATGATCTTCCCAGGCACAGAGGTGAGGCTGACAGGTCGGTAGTTCCCAGGGTCTTCCTTTCTACCCTTTTTGAAAAGGGGCACAATGTTTCCGTTTTTCCAGTCCCCAGGGACTTCACCTGACTGCCATGACTTTTCAAATATCAAGGAGAGTGGCTTGGCGACTACATTGGCCAATTCCCTCAGGACATGGTTTAGTGGTGGGATGGCAGTGCTAGGTTAACGGTTGGACTCGATGATCTTAAAGGTCTTTTCCAACCGAGGTGATTCTATGATTCTATGATTCTATGACTCTGGGATGCATCTCATCAGGTCCCATGGACTTATGTGTGTTCAGGTTCCTCAGGTGGTCACGAACCTGATCTTCTCCTACAGCAGGAAGGGTTTTGCCCTCCCGGTCCCCCTCATGCCATCCATCAACTCGGGTGGGGTGGGGAGAGAGGTTCCCAGTGAAGACTGAGGCTAAAAAAGTTGTTGAGTACCTCAGCCTTCTCCTCATCTGCTGTTACCAGCTTGCCAGTCTCGCTCATCAGCGGGGGTACGCTTTCTTTAACCATCCTTTTCCGGCTGATATACCTGTAGAAACCCTTCTTATTATTCTTTGCATCCCTAGCCAAGTTTAGCTCCAGCTGCGCCTTGGCTTTCCTGACCCCATTCCTACACAACTGGACCGCATCCCTATACTCTTCCCAGGATGCCTGTCCCTGCTTCCACTGCCTGTGCAGTTCCCTCTTCCTCCTTAGTTTGACCAGCATCTCTTGTCTCAGCCATGCCGGTCTCTTCCCTTCTTTGCCCGATTTCTTACACCTGGGTATCGAGAGCTCTTGCGCTCTGTGGATCACATCCTTAAAGATCTGCCAGCTCTGTTCTGTTCCCCTGTCCCTGAGGACCGTTTCCCAGGGAGTCCTTCCGACTATCTCCTTGAGGAGCTGGAATTTTGCTTTTCTAAAATTCAGGGACCTGACTATACTCTTTGTTCTTCCCATTTCCCTCTGGAGCATGAGCTCTACCAGCGCATGATCACTGCAGCCCAGGCTGCCTCCGATCTTGACATCTCTGACGAGCTTGCTTGCATTGGTGACCACCAGGTCCAGTATCACATCCCCTCGGGTAGGGGTGTCTCTTACCTGGCTTAAGAAGTTGTCCTCAATGCATTCGAGAAACCTGCTGGATTGCCTACAGCTTGCCGTGTTGGTTTTCCAGCAGATGTCAGGGTGGTTGAAGTCCCCCAGCAGGACGAGAGCCTGTGAGCACGAAGCTTCCCGGAGCTGGAGGAAGAACGCTTCGTCAGTCGGCTCGTCTTGATCTGGCGGCCTGTAGTAGACACCAACCACCAGGTTCCCTTTGTTGCCTCTCTCTCTGATTCTTACCCATAAGCTTTCGACCTGTTCATGGCTATTCTTCAGGGCCAGCCCTTCACACTCTAATGATTTTTTGATGTAAAGGGCAACGCCTCCGCCCCTCCTTCCTCGCCTGTCCCTTCTGAACAGCCTGTAGCCATCAATAGCTACATTCCAGTTGTGGGATTCATCCCACCAAGTTTCCGTAATGGCAATGAGGTCGTAGCTTTCTAGCAGCATGATAGCTTCCAACTCCTCTTGTTTGTTTCCCATGCTGCGTGAGTTTGTATAGAGGCATTTCATATGAGCTGTTGGCCTCGTCACCTTCATAGCAGAACACCCCTCATTTACTTTGAGGTGTTTCACGGGCTTTTCCTTGTTGGCTCCTACTACCTCAGGAGCCTCCAGCTCACCTCCGCCAGACGTCAACTTCTCTGCAGTGCCCCTGGCACACTGCTGTGCAACAGGTTGAAGGCTCATACTAGCCCCCAGTCCCTCTAACCCTTGCGTTTCATCCCCTAGCCTGTCACTGGCAAGCCCAATAGGTTCCCCTTCCCCCTTCACATCTAGTTTAAAGCCCTGTCAATGAGCCCCGCAAGCTCCTGGGCAAAGACCCTCTTCCCCCTTTGAGAAAGCTGGCTTGAGCAAGCCCGGTGCCGTGTAGACCATCCTGTGGTCAAAGAACCCAAAGTTGCGGTGGCGACACCAGTTGCGAAGCCACATGTTAATAGATTGAGTCTTCTCATATTGTCCCGTGTCTCTGCCCACCACTGGAAGGAGCGAGGAAAAAATAACCTGCGCTCCAGATTCCTTCGCTAATCGCCCAAGGCTTTGAATTCTTTTTTGATTACCCTCGGGCTACTTACTGCTACTTCATCGGCACCCACGTGGAAGAGCAGCAAGGGATAGTAGTCCGAGGGTCGGACCAGGCTAGGAAGTTTCCTAGTGATGTCTCTAACCCGGGCTCCTGGGAGGCAGCAGACCTCCCTAAGAGCAGGGTCTGCCCGGCATATCGGTCCCTCCGTTCCCCTCAGATGGGAATCTCCCACTACTATCACCCACCTCTTCTTCCTCGTGGATGTAGTGGTGATACGACGGGGAGGTCTTTCCGATCTTTGTGCCACCTGTGATGTGGATAGGTCTCTACCTCATGCACCACCTTCTCTTCCACCTCTAGAGCCTCATACCTGTTACACAGAGGCACCTGGGGAGAAGCGGTGGGCAAGGAAAGGGTTCTCCTCCTGCCCCGACTGCGGACCAGTTTCCACTCACTGTTCTCCCTTGAGGCCCTTCCTTCATCCTGGCGGAGGGGGGATACTAGTTCCCTTTGATCCCGGGCCTTTTTTGGTGGGTGTTCCTGCACAGGTTTCTGGGACAACAGGGTGCGGCTCCACCAGTCAATTTCCTGCTCTGCTTCCCTGATGCTCCGTAGCCTGTCCACCTCTTCTCTCAGCTCCGCCACCAGGCAAAGTAGGTATTCTACTTGATCGCATCTTATGCAGGTGCTGCCTTTGCTGGTGTCCGTTTCCAGCGCCAGCTGGTGGCACTCACTGCAGCCGGAGGCCTGGACAGCTGTGTGCTTTCCAAGCGTGATGATGATGATCTTTGGCCAGTTCATACATATGTATGTATAAGAACATATACATATATATCAAAACAAATATTAGATCTATATTAACAAAACTGAATAACAGTAAAGATAGTTTCTTACATGTAGTATAAGCACTGTGTATAAAATCTGTGGTGAAAGATAAGTGAATACAGTAACCATTTATTTCTTTTGTGCTAAAATTACAGTAATTTACCTATTACTAATTAATGAAATGGACATATGTTTTGTGAATAATTTCATTATTATTATGCTAATGTAAAATCAGTAAACCTTTAATTTTTACATAGAAGTATTTCTGCATAGGAAAGTATAAATATTTATGATTACATACCTGTTCATAATATTTTTCTATATAGGCCAGCTATTGCCAAAACAAGCCATATTGTAAGTCCAAATGTTGCAGGCAAGGGGGAAAAAAAGGTAAACGTGGATGAATAGGTGAAAATAAAAATAGAAAACTTAGGTACCACAAAACTAGGAACCAAATAAAGGATGTTCTCTGTGACAGCCTATTTCTAATACCCAATTAGTAGCTGTTTAGCTGTTTAGCAACGGACATATACAATAATTAATTGTATTCTTCCTTACCACATATGGGAAAACTGCACCATCTGAGAAGCAATTTAAGCTCTGGAGATCAAAACTGTGAACTGAAAATTCAGGGCAAATAGAGCTAAAATAGTTACTCAGCAGTTCAGCTGCTTCATGCTACGTATGCCAAAACTTTCTTTTGAGGTTAAAACAAATTCCAGTATTTTGAATCTTTTTAAATGACTACAGATTTTTCTGTTGTGCTTTGTACTGATAAACTGCATATGTCACTGTAATTTGATTTAACCATTAATATTCATTCTCTTAATTTAAGTATTTAAAAGTTATAATTATTTGCAATATCGTTGTTGATTGACTTGGATTTTTGATTTATTAAATCTTCTTAATGGATAATGCAGAGATGTCACTATTCATGTTGTTATATACTGGAGCTTCTATTAATGCTGACATGCTGTGAAAAATGTAGTATGTTAAATTCACCTACCCCAAAATGCTTCATTCCTAACATGTTAAATCAATATAATGTTTGTATTTCATCATACAAAATGTACTTAATGCGTTATAACACCAAAACTTGAAGAGAAAGACAATGTATCTCAGACTTGCCAATATTAATACCCTATCAACAAGAAAAAAAAATAAATTAAAAATAAAGTACAAATTGGCTTTGTAAAATACACTATTTGTATTCACTTTCAAAACCTTCATGATTTTGTAACCTCAAGATCATGCTGTTTTGATGCAGCCGTGGTACAGCAGGTGATTTATAGGCAGACCATTTATAGGTATTCTTTATAACTACTATTATAAAATGTACCTGTATCTATTCAAGACACCTGTATATCGCTGACAGCTAATAGATCAGAATAGTAAGTGCAAATGCTTAATTTTCTTCAATACCTAACAGTCATCAGGTTTTATGTGCATCTCGTGAATTAAAATTCTTTTACAAGGCACACCAGGAACATCCACTCTAAGCAGATAGAAGGTCAAAACCAATGACAAGGATAAATCTGGATCTTATTAATGACTCTATTTCCCACACTCATTTTTTCTGTAGGAAAGTAGCGTTTGCCACTCTCACTGTTTACATACAAGAAAATGAGCATGATTTCTTTTCAAATTCAAACAGCAACAAAGATTTTAAGTAGGTTACAAGCACAAAGTATATATCATCAAAAAACACGTTAGCTTGGCTATCCGATTCTAGACTGATTTTGTTGACCTGGCATTTGGATTTTTTTTTTTCTTTTTTCTGACTCATAATTGAGCCCATCTGAGAAAGAGTAAAGGAAACTCAAATACATAGTGCCATACTATCATTTTTAGAGTAACTTTATATCTCAGGACTGCACTAATATATTCTCCACTGTTCCAAAATTTCAACAATGGGCCTTTCATAACGGCATACTTACAGAACAGTGTCTGGGCCCCTCATTCAAATAAATTCAAACCAAGGCTTCCAAGTAAAACTTCTAGCCACAATTCGCATGACCTACACACACCAGTTAGAAAAAAAGACCACCCAACAAAGGAACAAAAAGAAACAATGTCCCTCGGAAACAGACCATCCATTCAAGTTAAAAATTAAATACACAGTACAGCTATAGCTGAAAAGATCATGTGTAAAGAATACTAGAGGGTAAAACCTTTCCACTAAAGAGATGTCATCCTACCATCTGACCTTCACACTTTCACCCTCAGCATAAGGCATTATGCACAGTACAGAGTTTGAAGCACTTACAGAAATAACAAGGAGGAGAAAAAGAAGCAATTAGTATTCTCAGGCACAGCATAAGAAAAAGTAAAAAAAAAAAAAAAGCCCAACAAAACAGCAAACACCCAAACGGCTATGAAGCTGTGCAAGAGCTCGATGTTACAGCTTGCTCTCTCCCTGCCTTCCCCCTCTCAAGGCTCTCCCCTGCATATTAAACACTGGGTTCAGTAAGGGACACAGCTTTTTGGATTCTCTAATGGAGAAGCATCCTTTTTCCATTCCAAGTACATTATATAACTGTGTAAGCGATGGAAGCCAATTCCGCTGCCATGCCCTTGAGCAGCACTCATCTAATGCAAACAGCCATGGAGAAATCTGCTGCTGCCTCACATGTGATCCCAATCTAGGGAAAACATAATTCAGGACTTTGCCACACATCACAGCCTTAACCATTTGATTATAACTTACTGATTTCATAGAAAAAAATGTTTATTTTCATTGTGCCTGGTTCCGAAGTAATCAAGTAAGCTCCCTACAGTCAAAACTGCTCTTTAATATGGAAGATTTAACTTGACTCATTGCAGGCAAACAGTTTCGGTTGAATCTCTAACAAGATTCACACTGATATTTAAAAATAATACACAAGTTTAAAGTGCTTGTATTTATTGTCTATCAGAGCAGAAATATACTTATCTGAAACTGCTGACCATCTACTGCAGTTTATATGCGAAGATTTACAATTTTTATTTTTCAGGAGAGTAAGAAATGTTTCCTTATGCTCTGAAAAAAAACCCCAAACAAACCTAACAAAACTCCCGAATAAACAAACAAACATCCTCCCTCCCCCCCCAATTAAAAAACTCTTTCAAGTATAGTGTCAGCTAGCAAATAAAGAGCTAAAGATAAATAAAGTTGCAAGGAATGGATTCTTAAGTAGCATTTTTTCTCCATACAAAAGGTTTGTTCATGAACCAGCTTTTGAGCCTTATAAATCCTATCAGCTCCGATGGCCTCTGATTCCTGGGGTGCAAGTTCTCTGAAGACTCCTAAATTATGCATATGGCTTGGCATGAATAGGCTTTGAATGTATTTACTTTTCCTTTCTGTAATGGAGAGAAACTAATTGATTAAAAGAGTGTGGGGAAAAAAAAAGTATAAAAAGATTGAGAGACTAGCAAGAAGAAACCAGAAGCTGAGTGTTCACCTTAATAGCAAGACTGGTCCAGTTTGTTCACCTATGGGAAAAATGGTATACTGCAGTAAAGAGTAACTAGAGCCCAAGAAGCAGGCAATGTGTGCCTCTGTAGATTTTGGAGAGGAAAGACCCCCAAAGGAAAAACTCTTCAATGTTTCCTGACATAAGGTGACTAAGAGTTCTAGATTTTGTCATAAAAAATAGTTTCTCTGAGGTTGATGCAACAGTTGCCAGTGAATATTAATCATGGGCAGGTTACTATCAAATAAGTAAACTACATCCACAAGTCTTTAAAACAAGGTTAACACTGAATTATTTTTTGGCACTTTCAGTTACTCTGCAGAGATTTTTAATGCCAGCTGAATTCTAAATCCATACCAGTGTTGCTTTCCAGATTAAGCATCATTTTCATTAATAAATTTGAGGCCTTAGAAGACTGAAAGGGCAGGATTTGTGTCAAATAACTTCCCATATCTACGCTACAGAGGTGTCTTTATCTGAAGACAAGTTAGGCTCCTGTATAGTTGTTTCAGAGAAACAAAATTCCTGGATGTGATTCATCTCATATTGAAGGGAATGTCTAAACCAAGTTACATGAATTGTCCCTTAAAAGTGCCTATTTATCTCCACTGACAATACAGGGAGTAACTGGAGGTAGACACCTACATTTCAGAAGAAACTCATTCCAGGTCTTTTACAACAGTGAAGATCTACCACAAAAGAAGTCAGCTCTGAACACTGAACTTACCTAACATTCTTATGGCATTAAAAAGGAGACTGAGATTGCTTGACACTTTGGACAAAGTTGTCATATGTCTCGGATGTCTCAGTACTTACATCTTTTATAAAATCATGTTCAGTGTTAATACCTTGCACAGGGTTTTTCCTAAAGCTAGCTATGTAGAGATGTTAAAAAATGAAGTAAGGAAGCATATAATCTGTAAAGAACTGGCACTTTTACACATACCCTCTCTTTCAGGAGAAAGCAGTCTCAACCCAACACATCCAGGCAATCAGTTTTAAATTTCAACTTTAGCCCCCAATCAGGGGAAGGATATCAAAAAGCAGTAAAGAAAAAAGACATTTTTCTTTATTTTATTTTTCTTCTTGTAGTGGACTTGTAGCTACTATTTGAAAATCATAGCTTTATTTCTAAATTATATTAATACCAAAAAAAAAAAAAGGTGAAAACAGCTTAAAAAAAAAAAAAATCTTCACATTGCATTTCCCTTTGAGTCAGCTTTGGCATGGATGACACAATACAAGGATAGAAAGCATAAATACCATATTGATAACCTGTTAGGCAGTACCCCAAATACTGGTCAATGTACTTAAGAGTTCGCTTGTTGTTTGTTTTTTTTTTTTTTCAAATTCACTTGCTCATTCTTTTATTTCTACTTCTTTTTAATTATTATTTCAGTTTTCTGGATAAGTTGATTTGGTTTGAAATATTTGAACCCTGGAGTTCCAGAATAATGGAGGTCTGGGCACACTTGGAAACCAGCCAGGTGCCACAATTTTCCCCTAAACTGCTTGCTGAGCAGGTCAGCAACTTGAGGACCGTGATACTGCTGAGTATGAAACTAGAAACTAGTTACTGAGAAGCTATAAATCACAACAAAAATTTAGGAGCTACTAAAGAGATTAAGAAAAAGAAGCATGTGATGCTTTTGGCACCTGCAGTGCAACAGGGACATTGCTTATAAAAGAAAAATGGTTAGAGCATTAAGGTTCTTTTCACCAAGATAAACCCAGTACTGTTGTTTGTTTTATGGTTTATAAAGTTTCTGCTTTATGTTTTATAAACCTGATGAATAAAGTCAGGAAATAGTACAAACATGTATTCCAGGGTTAAGCAAATACCTTAAAAGTTTCCAGAATTGGTGGAAGAAATGTTAAATCAAAGGAGAAAAAAAAAAGTAACTACAGCAAAGAAATGCTGATACAGTTTTAAATGCTAAGTATGAGGCTATTTTTTTCAGTTCACCGAAAGATATCTGAAAGCACTGAAAACATAGTTTTATCTGGGTTTGTGTGTGTATATATATAGATATATCTTGGTATAAAATGTAGAAAAAAGTCAGTTCAATGCCAAAGATTGGATCCAGTAGTGCTATAGGAATACATAGATAAGAAGAAATAAACACAGAGTGTATCTGTACTTCTAAATAAATGGGACTAGGGAGCATGCTGGAGTGCTAGCCATCGTGACTGCAGAAGCGTTTGCAGCATTCTTAACAGCTCTTGCCAGGGCACAACCCCAGCACAGCTCAGAAGGCGGTTCATGTCAGAGACCCTAAAATTCAGCATGGATGTAGCCATAGCAGTTTTGGATCTCTTTGTCCTGTGCTGCCTTGTATCAGCACTGTCCCAGAAGGCTAATGCTGGTAGCCTAAAAAAGCCTTGGCAATTTTTAGGACCTCGAATGCCCACACCTGAAATACAACACGTATCCTCTGTTTCATTCTATAAAAACATTGCTTTGATGGTTTGCAACACAGCCTTCGCATTAGTTCAAAATGTTCTTAACTGGTGCTAATGCCTCATACAGGAGTACCAGCTGGGACTCTACGGAAACCCACAGTATGACACTGTGTGGAATAGACTCAGTCAGTCTGCTGCAGAGGAACACAGTCCCAAATAATGTGGGCATGAACCATCCTGCAGCACTTGTTATATGTAAATAACATGTGTTGGACATGTGATAGAGAATGCAGTTGTTCACCAGCATTAGTACAAGTGCTACGCTATTTATGACTTACTATATTTACTACATAACTCAGAGGTAAAGTAAAAAGCCCAAACAAACCTAAAAAACCCATTAAAATAGACTAGAAACACAAAAATTTGGGGCAACAGAACTTGGATCACTACTTAATTTTAGGTCCTTATTTCAGAAAAATAAACTAGGAGCCCTTCAGTTACCCTTCTGTCTGGGACTGACCAGACAGTCAGATATTTCCTTGTCTCGGCCAGTGGGGGAACAGAGAGGGGTGGGGTGAGCCCTGCAGAAGCAGGGAGGTGGGCTGTCCGCTCTGCTTCTTCTGGCCGGCAACAACTGAGCATGCGCTCGTCAACAGGTACATATGAAGGGAACGTGTGATTGCCAAAGACCCTTACTGTCCCACTGACATCTCCCTGACCCGATTCAGGAACTCTCTAGAACATTTGACTGGGCAGAAGTGGGACAGTTGCAAGCCCAGGGCTGGTCTTGGACTAATGAGATTATATAAGGATGAGTACACGTATTTTGTCTTTGTTGACCCCCCCACCTATGGATCTAGACTCCGCCCCAAGATGACCATGCAGGATCCAAAGGTGGTGGCAATAACTCTCCCTTTTCTATCCTCCTTTCTTTTTCTTTTCTTGTTTCTCTCTTTCTACAGTTTTCTACCATATATTCACAGATATATAAGATTTTGGACAACTTGCAACGGGTTGCACCAAAAATAGTTCCGTTGCCAAACCACCTTTGTTCATTCATTAAGTTTGCCAGTTAATAAAGTTACCGGTTAGACTGCTTCTCTGAGTCATCGTTGTGACTCTACTGGCCATGCGGCTGTGCCAAGCAGAGATCCACTTTTCACCAGTACACAAACCCTCAGGGGATCAGAAAGATTCGCCCATCTCGCAACCCACCGCATGGGACGGGACACATTCCTAAGCAATGGAAAGTGCCTGGCATGGCCCCATATTTCCACAGGCAAATTAAGGTGCATAGTTAAATGTGTAAGCTTAGGTAAGATAATTCTGAATCCTGGAGAAGTGGGTGCCTGAGAGAGCAAGCGAGTGTGAATGTGTGAGAAGTAATGTAACAGAACAGAAGAGGAAGACAAAATTTATGTTTGAAATGCTGAACAATAAAGTGAGATAGTCTGTGGAAAGAAAAAACACCCTTACAAACCTGTTAAGTGAACTACTGTGATCTTTTTTCTCAACAGGTGGCTATGAGAAAAAATATGTTTAAATGATAAATTGAAAGGAAGAGCACCAGCACAAAGTTCATGAAATGCTGTAGGAAATTTTAAACAGTTTTTGTTCTATACACTTTTCTAATAAACCTGATCTTATTTTTGATGGAAACCCACGAGAAACTTCAAGACTAGCAGTTTTTATCCCCAGCCCCATATAATGCCACATTGTCTTTTCCCTGCAACCTGAAAAACCCAAAAACTCAGCAAGAAAAACCCCCAAGAAATTCAGAGTATATACATATGCAAGATTTTGATTTTTCAGATAATGTTTATATTGTCTATCCTTCCTTTTTTTTTAGATACTTCACATGTTTTACTTCATATTGATCTGAATACAGTTATTTAGATACTTCTAAAAGCAATGAAACTGAAATTAATCATTATGCACCACAATTTGGCTTGCTTCCACAGGAAAAAAGATAACAGTATTCCACTGTAGAGCATTTTAAAGGATTATGTTTCTTTGATGTAAAAGAAGAGCCTAAGGAAATACATAAAACAACACTTCAGTTTTTACCTTCACATCACTGCACAAGAAGTACCAAACTTTAAAGAAAAAGAAAGGAGGAGGAGGAGAATCCTACACAATTGATAAATTAAACTTCATGCTTTAAAACCTTTGTTAAATGAATGATTAAACAATAAAGCATTATACAATGAGTGTGTGTTGTGGGTGTGATGAGGGGGTGTAAGTGAAGGACAACTTCAGTAAGCACTTCTGTGGAAAACAGGAGGAGTAAAAACAGCTATATTCCCATCCTTTGTCCCAGTCACAGTGATTTAATATCAAACAAAAAACATACAGTAACTTCTCTCCTGCAATAGTCACCATGTGCATGAAGGCATGTATTTCAGGATACATTGGATTAGATTTTCATGTTTATCCTATTATTGCTAGAATAGGCAACTAACTCACACAAAGCCATGCTTTAAACCTACAGCCAGCTAACACTTGTGGTATGAGGGGTGAGAAGAAACTACTGAAACTTCTGTTTAACCTTTATAAACATTATCAGATACTGACTATAGGGCTTCTGATGAAGTAAGAGGAATTGTTATGCTTAGCGTCACAAGCTGAGTTTTCATACGCTATTGAACCCTTATTGAGTTGAATGAGTTTAACCTTAAATTTCTTTGAGAATTTCAAGGAAGAGCCTTTAGGCTTGATCAACCATCAAATGCTTTCACACTCAACTCTTACTGACTTCAAGGGCTTTTCTCAGGTACATCTAATGGAATATTTGGGCCCTCAACGCTAGATTTTCAGACAGATTAATATAGGGGTATGCACTTTTAGATAACTACATACAAAGAATATAAATCTGAAATAACGAAGAAGAGTTTAGTGAATACGCCACTGTTAATCACTGAAAATCTCTGCAAACATGTTTATAAACTTGACACACGATTGAACATATTTTATAAATTGGCATGTTGTTTTGGCATTTTAGTCTATACCCCTTTAAAATATACTTTAAACTTCTTGGGTTTATTGAATTTATTATAGGCAAATAGATTTTACATTCTATTTTTATAACCTCTCTATAAGAAGTCTATAGTTTTTTGAGTCCAAATGCAATTGCTATTATTGTTGCACTTCTTAGATAGAGCCAGCAAGATTTTCTTTGAACCTTAAGATCGTAACATTCCTAAAGTAAAATTCCATTACTCTCAAGGCACAGTGAAATGTGTTTCGGCTTTCCATAAAATAAACAGAAATACAATGAAAACACATTCTTGGAATATTTTCACAGTTATTTCTGATCAATTCAGAAATTTCTGTATGTGCTATATATATTATAAAGCATACACTATATGATAAAGTATATAGTACATGGTTTTGGTAAATCTCATTCCCCTCATGAGTGATATTATGAAATGAAGAAGTAGATCAACATGAATAAGAAAAAGTAAAAACAAATAAAAATTCTGGTATTTAAATTGCAAAACAGTTAATTCCATGTGCCAATGTTATTTGAGGTCTTAGTTCAGTCTTCATTCAGAAAGGTTTGCTTATCATTATTCGATTCAAATTCTATGTGGCATATTAAATAATATATGACATCCTAGTAAATTTCTATACAAAATTAATCAACAATAAGAAACAACTATGTAAAGCAAAACTATAGCAACCCATATGAACACCCAATAACATACTACATTTTATCTTAGCAAATGGCTTTAGAAAGATAAATTCATAGACAGGATGGTTCAGAATTGTTCATTTAGAAATCTTGGGAAGTTTTGCAGTGAGAGTAGACTTGTATTATTGTCTATGTTTAAATTAACAATTTAATTAATTTTGAAATTAAGCAAACTAAAACATGTAAAAATAGAGATAATTCTAAATATACAAATATCCCTTTATCTTGTAAACATCACCTTTTACCCTGAAAATATTTGAAACCTTTTAAAGAATTACTCCTTCCACTAAGCTGAGTTGATTGTGGTGGAGGTTAGGACAAGGAATGAACAGTGGGAGTGGATATTTTCGTGCTGCCTTTAGTCAGCTGAAGGGGAAACAGGCACTTTTGTAATTAGGTCTCTTGATACATTAAAAATTGACTGGAGAAGGTAACCTTGACTTACTGTTTGTGACTAAAGCACTATGTGTATTTACAGTTCGTAATTATAATTTCCATTGGTGTTTAAACCTTGTGATAAGGACAGATGTAACTCTCCTGAGTTCATGGAATACTTAGTCCAGAGATGACTTTCACCCTGTTTTATTTATCTTACAGTACTGTCTTATCTCTTGGGTGTAGAACCTCTACAATTCCCTTGAAAGCACATATAAAACTCCAGTTTTACAGGCTGAAAGTATAGATATATCAGTACAGATATGACAGACTTCCTATGCTTACACTTCATGTTCTTCTCTTTTTTTTTGAAGGGAAAAAAAAGCCATCTAGTTAAGCAGCTTAGAATGCACTGATGTGAAAAATCCCTCAGAACTCAGTAATGATGTGTTCGTCTTTCTGCACATCTGCTCAGATCCCAAGTCACAATGAAGAACCTATAAAAATTCCAAGTCAGTGAGAGAGAGAGAGACATTCACAAGTGCTAAAGCACTGCTGAATCAGTATTTCCACTACAGACTTTTTATGGCTAAAGAAATGTATCAGTTATAGTCACAATTTCCCAACTGGTATGTGGGAAAGTATGGGCAACAAATACAACCAAGGAGGCAGATCTGGCCTATTTCCCGTATCTTGTTACCTTCATGCCTCGTTCAAACTTCACAACTAAGAAAGGGTGAATCTGGCCTTTGCTGATGTCAATTGAAAGTTTTTCCATTTACTTAGAGGATTCAGAATTGCTTATAATTTTTCTACTCCTTTTGATTTTAACAGAATCTTTCCAGTTAGGAAGCAAACCCTTTCTTCTGGTGTCTGAAGATGGCCTTAAGCATAAAATCAAAGAGAGGAGATCCATACTACTCAGTAATTTATTGGATCTGTTGATCCTGAAGCCAATATATAAAACTTTAAAGTGGGCATTACTTTTGACTTGTGTAGCTAGGAGGAAGTAAAAGCAAGAAGTTGCTATGAGGAAGAAGAAAAGATGGCTCTCAGTGAGAAGAAAAAGAATGGAAAAGTATAGAAGAAAAATAATCCCCAGTAATTAGTTTTCAGAACAGCATATTTTTAACTGGGCTATGTTGAACCTAAAAATATTTTCCTTTCCAACCTTTCCAATATTCTACTAGAATTTGGTACAATTCTTAAAATATTTTAATTTCTCAGTATTTTTTCCATGAATAATAATATTAATTATAAATATTAAAAATAAAATAGTGTCTTGGGTGAATGAACAGCTGTGTGGTGCTTAGTTGCCGGCTGTGGCTAAACCACGACAAATAATTAACATATTAAATCCCAGGACATATCCTTTCTTTATTGTTGCAAGCCTTCAACTGATATCACTGACTGTTCCTTTCTCTGTTGAGGAATGTATCTTTACATCATCCTAAATTTATACCCAGTTCACAGACTATGATTGAACTGACATTGATGTGTTTGTAAAATAGATATGTGTACTACTGGGCAATGAGGTAGGGAATGAAATTCGTAATGGCTAGATGCAAAGCCTTGAAAGAAAACTGATCATTAGATCAAATTTTCAAAATATATTCCAAAGTACAGCCATATGAGAAGGTACCGCACTGTTCTATTAGTCTTAAGTTGGAAGTCAGCCTGACACTGCGTTTTTCCATTAAGTTTTCTTCTGACGTACAGTACTGCAGTGATACTGGACAGAACAACTGATGCAGGACCTTGCCCCTTTACCTCAAATACTTTTGATGAACCAGAAGAACCCACAGAGCTTGTAAAATTGGTTCCCATAAGAATGACTGGTCATCTTTTGTTTTTGTTATTTTCACCTTTTTTGTCATGCTTGACAATTTTTGTTAG
Organism: Gorsachius magnificus; assembly: GCA_034008185.1. Lineage (NCBI taxonomy): Eukaryota > Metazoa > Chordata > Aves > Pelecaniformes > Ardeidae > Gorsachius > Gorsachius magnificus. Next base: position 41,810,339 of record CM067081.1, read on the forward strand.
AGAGTTTCTTTAGACACTAGGCAGGAGAGACCTTTACTGTGCAAACAAACACAGAAATATTCTAAGAATATAAGATTCACTTTGCCCTTGGTATGATTCTTATAGTGCAATAGAAAATACATATTTAAGCTATCTTTCTCCACAGCCAATCTCAACAAGAACCCTGAAATGTCAATATACATTCCTTTTGGCAGGCAATAAAACACAATTAATAAATAATATATAGACATCATTATAACATTTAAACAGTCACACTAGAGTTCAGTTGTGTTAATTAGATTACAAGTAGGAGGCAAACAAATGATTCAAGATAAACCATACATAAATAAACAGCTAAAAATTTGCTAAAGGACAATGCTAAAATTATCAACTTAAATAATTTTTCCTAATACCAACCTCCCAAACTGATTTTAAATCTGCTCAGGAATGGTCTGCAAAATATATACAAATGCCATGGTGGGATACAATACTATGGTGAGATTAATGATCCATGCTTTTTTTCTGTAGAGAATGAACATTCTTCAGAAGAACTAGGCTGGCACACTGGGGTAGGAAGAAGCATATCTTAAATAGCCTGAGTTGCCATAAAGTGTGATAAATGTTGAGACACACCCACACATAGATTATTTTTTTGTTTAAAATATTATTTTTCTCTGGATATTTTCATCTGCTGTTAAAGTAATTGATATTTTATTTTAACAGTGCTGTCTGATCATTACATACCACTGCTCATAGATACCCAGGGTAAAATGCATTGTTCCCTTACGTGCAAGGTAAAACAGTTTGATACATGTGAAATCATATTCCGAAACCCAGTCTACAAACAAGAAAATTATGGAATACTATTTTATGAGTGATAAGGAGTGCAGAACTAACATCTTAAACCATATTCAACAAATAATTCCATGTAATCTAAATAGCTTTGTTGCCTAGTTAGCTTCCAGGTCCTCATTCCCTAATTTTCATTGGTACACAAATCTCAGTTCATTCGTAACTTTCTAGAGGAAACCAATTGTTTCCAAAAGAAAACTTGCGTACAGATCTGAGGACACCTTGCTTCAGGGATCATTTTTACAGACACAACTACACCAGTTTTTCTTTCTTTGCTCTACACAGTTGTCTAACATGTTTCCTACAGGTTGTGTACCTGCAAGCATTCCTGCCTGCCTGGCAGGCCACATCGAAGGAGAGGCCACCTTCACACATTCTTTTGTCCTTTAAAATTCTCATGCTAAGGATTGCAGCACACTCTTTGTAGTATTTCAGTCACACTGACTGGAGAAAGCACACAAGAACTTATTGCTTTGTCTTAGGGTGATATAGGCATTACAGAGAGCCAGGACCATGCACTGTGCAGCATGGACGCAACAAGTCTGGTCTGAGAGGGTGTAGCCCTGGGTGATGCTCTGCGCATGAGCCATTCTGCACCACTTGGCATGGGATCAGCCCCCTGGGGTGGGTGCAGGTGCATCCAACTGCTAAAAATGAATCCAAGGTGAAAGCACCACTAGAAAGTCTGGCAGCTGATACCGAATTTCTGCTACCTGCTCTTTTCATAATACTATCATGAAAGTCTTAAATCTCCCTTGAAATTCTGGAGATTATTTTCTGTTTAGATGTAAATATTCACGCTTGTACTCAACATCATTGTATTCAACAGCTCAGCTGCACGCACTTAGAGAAAGAAAACAAAACAAAACAAGAAAAGCACATAAAAACCAAGGTCTACTTTATTATACTGCAGCTGAGATTTGTAAGACATGTAGGAGGTAATTTCACCACTGTCTGTATTCCAACATTACGTGAGAAGAGAATGGCTATAAGCACGTATATACACAGAGAAAGACAGTGCAAACTTATCCATCTTTTCCTCAAGGCATCTATAAAGCTATCAGCTGAGGCAGTCATGAAGTATATCAGGCCTGGTTTCTCCAGGCTCATTCACTTTTAGGAGCAGCGAAAGTCTCATCGCTGAAGGAATGCTAAATGCAACACTCTGTAGAGACCCAAATTTATACCCTCAGAAGCAGCCCAGGTAGAAACTATTTGCCTGCCTTTCCATGAGAGTATGCATACAATTGTATGTGTAATTAGCTGTAATGGAAGAGTATCACAACAGAATTAAAAAGAAGATGAAAGCTTACAGAGTGTAAATGTTTGACTCCAGTCTGAATCTGCAAACAAAAACTGATTGGCGTTTTGTAGTATGAGCATCCTAAGTAAATCCCTCGCTGTTCCTCAATAACTCTGTGTCATCTATGGTATAGTTTTCATCCCTCAGTGTAAACCATAGCAAAGCTCACAAACCAATCTCTGAAGTTTAATTGGAGCCTTAAACGTTCCTTTGTTTAGCACCTCTGCCTTCATTAGGGTCTGTGCTATGTGGCATAACCTGCGGATCAGTCTCTTATGATATCAGCACCCCAAGGACAGAGACCACATTCAGCATTAACAGAAGCACTTTTACTACACTGCTTTCAGCAGGGAAGTTGCATATCCTGACCATGAGTCTGTTACCCAGTACCTGCAATGCTTTTTCTCAAGGATAACAAGTCACACAGAACAAACTAAACAAATACAAGGATCAATAATGAATATAAAACACAACAACCAGAAAATAAACCATATGAAGGTACACTAAATGATCTAGTGTCATCTTACCAAACTGAAAACTCTAGGGACATGATCAGGCCCTTTAAATACCTTCAGGGTAATAATATATAAAAAAAGAAGGGATTTATTTAGTCTAGAAAATGGTAAAGACGGGGGCATTGGCCAAAAACAAAGATCAGAAAAGTGGTGGAGTAAATAAGAAAAAGATCTTAGCTTTAAGATCAATTGGTTGCAGAAATAAGCTCCTTAAGGGCATTTGGTCAAGGCACTGTCATTGCAGATGCTAGAGCGAAGGCTAGATAAATCATTAGTTGGAATGATGCGACATGGTTGTGCAAGGGCTGAGTAGCTGCCCAGTCTGATGGGTTTTAGCATTATCATTGCACAAATAATATCACACATACAGCTCACTTGCCCCTAGGTTTCACATTTTTGTTGTAACGCAGATCTAAAAAAGATCAAAGATGGGAGAGACACTGTTAATTTAAATGTCTAGCTGTTCATGTTTTGAATGTCTCAAGAATTCACCGTTACATTTTTAGGATTTTCTTTAGATGCTGCTAAGACTTTAATTTTGCACCAACTTTTTACACAAAAGAGCTGAAATATTTGTCAACACCAGCTAGATTGATCTTAACCACAAATCTAATTGTTTAAAAGTAACTTTTTGGTGCATGCCTTTCTCTTATGAAGTTACTGTCTTTGGAAAATTTTTTAAGGAAAAAATTTAAAGATGAGGGAAATCTGAATCCACAGAGTCCTGAGTATCTTGTGTGAATTCCTTATTTTAAAGAAGACGATCGCAAAATTCCTTTGACAGTAGCAAGATCAGGATTCCATTAAATTTAATGGACATCAGCTCCCATGAGTACACGGATTTAAATGATAGGATTAAGTAAACAAAAAACAGATTGTGTAACGTTATTAATTTATGCTCCTAGTAAAAACTAAACCTATTATGACTGATAAGCTATTAAACAGATCTAACCAACATTTAAGTACTGTGCGTTTTTGCAGAAAGAAAGTATAATTTCAAATACACTTTCTTGGTTACAGTGATAGGAAATGACATGGAATAGGGATCAGATGAACATGTCCATATGCCAAGCCACTGTCACACAACAGCAAAGGTAACACCACTGCCAGCAATGTAACTGTGTTTTCTTAGTATGAGAGCACGGCTTATTTATAGGCTCCAAAGAGACAAAGTCTGATACCAGCAGCTAATAACTAACAGGATAATATTGCAATACAACTGGGCTAGCTAAGATCATTGAAGAAGACCATGTTTGAGGATTTTTTGCAAAGATGATATATGAGGTTTGCTTTCTTTCTACTAAACATGTGGAGCTACACACTTCAAAGCAATATTTTCCTTACTACTTTTCTCACTGTGCAGCGTCCAGAATACAGAAAAAAACAATTTTTACTCTTCTTAAATATTACATTATGATTACTTCTCGACAGCAAGGTCATTTAGGAAGACCTGGGAAATAATTGTCCACAAACTTTATGCTCTAATAATCATTATATTAAATATTGTTTAGTCAAGCAAAAATAATTTTTTTCTTTACATTCTTTGTGTAGGGTTGCAAACAAGTGTCCTACTCCTTAATCTTGCACCAGATTCAATGTTCCTGTCTTTATATGATCCAGATCCTTCAATACAGGCATAAAACATTAACCTTGTGTCATATGAAGGATTTTTTATAATCTATTTTCCTAAATACATTTTTAAAATATAATAAAAATAAGTGTTAATAAAACCATATGGCACCTAGATACTGAAAATAAATAATGTATACTGGATATGGCAAACTTGAGACTTTAGACTGATAATTTTGTGAAATTAAAAATACAGTTAAAGAGTAACTTTACAAAGCGTTTTTGTTTCCATTCCATGGGGGTCTTAGCTTAAAATGAATGTGTACTTAGAAAGTGAATTAGGATTGGTGATTTTAGTTAGCAATTAATTTAGCTTGTTGCATTTTTTTCAGGTACAGCTCCCAGAAGGAAAACACTGTTGCATACAGTAGACATTCTAAAGCATACTTTTTGCTTTTAGCATAAGGAGCTCAAATTGACCTATATTGTCTCTTATCTGTTGCCTGATATCTACTTCAATATGCGCACAGCTCCCACTGCCACTGGAGAAAAGCAGTACTGAAAATGTTATTCACAGCATTCAGCCATTTGGGCAGATGTACATGGAAGAGGTTACACAAGAATACTAGCCAAGAGTGTGTCTTGAACTTAATAGGTCAAGGGAGATGCTGTGGCTACTGCATCTGCACTGTATTAAACATACGGAAGTTTCAAATCTGAAAAAGATCTTTTGATAAATTGCAACAAATAATTTGCTGCTGCAGTGATGGGAAATTCTTGGGCACTGTTGCAAAATTATATAAACAGTCTGGGTAGGAAGGAAGCATAAAGAGGCCTAGAAGAGGAGGGAGAGAAGGAATAATGAAATAGATACAGGGGGATATCATAACCAGGAACAAGAAGACAAAAATGCATGGAGTCTTGGAACTGCCAAGACTTTGGAATATTGGCTAGATGTGTGATATTTTTTGCCATCTTATAAGGAACCCCACTCCAAGTATTTCATAGTTACTATTCTCCTTGATTCCACTTAAAAGTCAATCAAAAAATTAGCATGATTTGTCCCTCTCATACATGTCACAAGTTTAGCTTTAGGAGAGCTTAAATGATTAGAGTAAATCTATATAATTTAGCATAGCCAATAATCCATTTTCCATCATTTAATCAAAGAAGTGTTTCAAATTTTCTTCAAACAACTAATCACAAGATGAGTTGCACAGATTTTTTTTTTTTCATTTGCTGTAAAAACTATAAAGGAATTACTAAATATGGTATTCCTTCTCTCTTTTTAATCATGTTGATCCAACTAGATGTGATCATAGAGCCATAAGTTATTTTGACTTGGGATAAAAAAGAAATGTCATACTGTTGTGGGTTAACACTGGGGACAGTTGAGCACCACACACCTGCTCACTCATTTCCCCCCACCCCCCATGGGATGAGGGAATAGGAAAAGAAGAATAAAAGTAAGAAAACTTGGGGTCAAAATAAATAAAAAAAAACCAACATGAAAGAAGATGAAAGAAGGAATTATTTAACAAGTGGAAGAAGAGAAAAGACAAGAAAACAAAACAAAACAAGTGATGCAAAGGTAATCACTCGTCACCTCCCAAGGGTAGACCTATGCCCAGCCAGTTCCAAGCAAAAGATGGTTAACCCTCCTAAAACCGCCCGTCTTTTCCTTTTTATTGCTGAGCAAGACATTATACAATATGGAGTATCTCTTTGGTTAGTTCAGGTTATCTGAATGGATGCATCAATTTCCAACCTGTTGTACACCCTCCTGTCTATTCACTGGGGGAGCAGAGTGAGAAGCAGAGGTGGCCTTGATGCCATGCAAACACTATTCAGCAAAAGGTAGAACAATAGCATCTTATCAGTATTGTTTTGGTCAGAAATTTAAAACACAGCACCATATGAGTATATAACTCTATCCTAGGCAGGCCCAGTGCACATACATAATATTAAAAGCTAATAACAGGTAAATTAATTTAAAGCAGAACATATTATTGGGTATTTCCTTTCAACATCAGCACAGTTTCCATTTTAAACAGGGGTTTCAAGGTTATATTTTACAAATTTTCCACCTCCCTTCAGATTTTAAAGCAGCTGAATTCAAATTCAAGTACAGTCCTTTTTGTGGGGTGCTGGGAGGTGGGGAGGCAAAGAAAAACCCTGTAGACACAGAGCAACTGTAGCAAGAAGAATTTTTTAGGTTAAATTTTTACAGATTAATAAATCAATGAAAGAACTGCAGTTTAATTTTAATCTTAGCAACCAGGCCCTTTATGATGTCTCTAAACTACATACAGAATGATATACTTATTGTGAGTGTTCTCTGATGCTGTACTGCATAAATTATCAACTTAGGTTGATATCTGTCACAGAAATAAAGATAAAGCACTATATATTTTAATTAATACACTTATTAAATGAAAATTAGCAGATTTAAATTAATAGTTACAAATGGCAGGTTAAATGTATAATCATTGATTAAAAGATTAATTTATTAATATAAGGAGAATTTCAGTACTTTTTCTTTTATTTGTAGTTCTTTAATTATAAAAGAATAGGCCAAATGATCTTCCTTTTCAATTATATTCATGTAAAAGTTACATGAAATTAACGTGCAATTAAAGAAGGATGAAATGAACTTGTAGCTTTGCAGGGCACTTAAGTGGCTCCCAAGAGGATAAATTAGGGGAGTAAAAGCCAAGGGCTTTATGCCAGTGTGGAAATTGATTACTGCTAAGCAGAAGAGTATTAAGCAATGAATAAACTAACAAAATGTGATTTTAATTTTTTTTTATTTTAGTGGAATGCATCAAGAAATTTTTCATCGAAGCTGGTAGAGCTATCAGCCTTACATGACTGACTGATGCAGATTTCTATCATATGTAATGTCACGAACATTTGTGTGAGCAGCTAAATCAAGCCTTAGGTGCTTACTTACTGTGGCTAGATCTCCATTGTCTGTAATGGGAGCTTTCACACCTGTTTCAGGTGTGTGGACCAAATTTAAAGTACTTCGTTTTTTTCCAGTATGTGTACATACCTTTAGGGGTTTCTATTTGCTAGGAATTGTAATCTCAATTTGTTTGTCCCTCAATTTCTTTTTTTTTTTTTTTCCCTGAGTTCAGCTGATAGCAGCAATATGGGAAAGAGAATTGTATGGAACATCCCCACTCCTTGCTTGATTTCAGCACTCCTGCTCTTTGCCGTTATGTATTTAAGAAAGATAAAATTAACCTTGTTCCCTTAGAAACACCAAATGCCTCGTTTCTATCCAGAATGTTCTTGACTATCACTTTTTGCATGAAGACATGACAGAACAGCATTAACCACAAGTAAAAGTAATAATTTTTAAATTTACTACAAAACTCACAAATTTCCTAGAAATCACAAAATCAGTGATAGTTACAGTGTCAGAGATGGAAAGTATTTAGAGATCAGTCACTAAAATATCATAATTTTCTCTTAAAATTTTCTCTTAGAGTTACATCTGTCCCAACTAGTCGTATTATATATTTTTTAAAAAAAGAAATATAACCACTTCATGGTTAGAAATTTAAAGCATTATGAAATTCAGCAACTAAAATAAGTAAATGACTTTGAGATGATCTGGGGAAATATCATTATAGTAATCAGAGCTAGCAATTATGTTGTTGAATAATACTATTAAGCAGCTTGCGTACTAAATAATGTATGTACTTATCAAGAATTTTTTTTTTTTAAAAGAATATAGAAGACAACAAGCTCAGAAAGACACAGTAATTTGGATGACCCAGAGGAAGAAGTCCATTTAGATTAGCTTTTCACATTTCACAGATTTAATATGAATAATATCAGGTATTTTGATTATTTGATAGGTCTCATTCATAGCATCTATGAAATTTTTAATAGTAGTAAATAACACTATTGAATATGTTTGTCATTCACACGGAGAAATTAACTCATTCTGTTAATTGTATTCTCTATTTTTGTCTTAAAAAGAGATCAGTATCTCAAGCTGAGCTTTCATGACCCTGGATGAATAAATAGGACAGCAGAGAGCTATATTCGTAACCTTTAGATCTCTGAATTTATGCATCAGTGAAACATACTTTGCCAGAGAAAGAATTAAACTAGAAACTGCTTCTTAAGGAGGGGATAGAGAAATCCATTAAGTCTCGGCTGGATTCCTTGGTGTTTCAGGGAATGTCAACAAATTATTTTTTATTATTTGTGCCTCAAACAATTACAAGCTCAGTGATGTTTAGAATAGAACCTAGTGAACTGAAAATGCAAATCACAAAAGAACAATTTAAAAGAAAATATTTAAGGTAGTGTAATTAAAATAGAATTAAGGTACACATAGAAATGCTTTAATCTCAAGGCTCCTTGAGTTCAGCATCTATTTCAGGAGGAGCAACTTTGTGGGAAGAGGGGAAGTAAGAAAAGAAACACAGGCTTTAATTCTTTAATTTACTTTGAGAAAGCAAATGTGTGTTTAACAACTTCCTTTTGGCAACCAGATCAAAAAATTGTTAACTAAAGATATTATTATCTTCCCTTAATTGCTGTCACCCAGATTTTAAATCTTGCATTCATCTTTTTCCCCCCAGTTTTAAAATCAAGTCAGCTGTCTCTTCCGAATTCAAGCTGAGAACATATTTGAACATGCCTTAGAAGGCAGCATCTGCTAGTCCTCCTCTCTTCCAGCACAGGGTGCCAAACTTATGATCAGAAAGAAATTAAAGAAAATGCACTTTGTATATGGAAAGTGCAATTTTCACTTTCTTTCATTAGCTTTCAACTTTCCACTGTTCATTTCTTTTTAATGTCTTACCTATCTGTGTTATAAGATAGCATCAAGCTTCCTTATTCACCTGCTCTGCACTGCTTGTTTCCTCTTTTTTCTTTTTATTGTATTCCTCTGTAACTATCTCTTTTTTTTAAAAAAAAATCCACCTTTTTTTTAAAATGCAGCCATTAACAGACTTACTGGGAAAAAATTAGAAATGGAAATATATATTGTCTCGCATACTATAGTTTTATAATGACACAACATGGCAAACTGCTGGAGATCCCAGGTAAATCACAATCCAAAATGACAAACGTCTGTCAAAATAGTTTCAACATTGTTTCAAAGTAGGATTTATTACGTGTTTTAAAGATACAGAATTCAAATACAACTTAATATATGGGGAAACCAATATGTGCAGTAAGGAGAAATTGACCATTATGTATAACAAAATGTTAAGCAGCAGCACATGAAAGAGACCGAAAACTAAAGGAAAATCCACCACCCTAACTTTTTAAATTTCACCACTGTTAAACTCTAGTAGGAGTATTAGTAATGCACTTAGAAATCACTGAAACACCATACTGCATAAGACAATAACATCAATAAAAAGGAAATATATTTGATTACTTTTGTTCTTATTTTTGATAAACTATCTGGCAAAGTATAGACTGCTGAACATAAGAACATCTAGTAGTACATAAGATTTTTTAGGATTTGTTTTTAAAGAATGTGTTCAAACTCCTGTGTTTACTGAAACTCGGTGCCTATAAATATGTATATTATTTGAACCACTTGAGCTCCACATCTCTCAAAAACAAGATTATCATCAGGTTCATAAGAGAAACATGCAATCAGACACTTCTTTCACTCCAGGTTAAATTATAAAATATTTGTATTTTAGGGGGATGATAATTGTAATATTCCAAATGGTCACACAAAAAAAATAGTGGAAGGAACAACATTTGAGCTGAATATTTCAAATACAATCAAGAAGTGTCAGTTACCCATGAGTTTTAGCTGTGGGTTGGAAATTGAAAGGTTCTCAGAGAAAGAGGTTATCTGATGTTTTCCAAATTGCTACTTTATTGCTGATAATGCTACAAGCTGTATAAAGAGAAGCAAACAAATCCCTATGTTCCTCTGTGATGGACATTAAAAAAAACAAAAACTATCACAAGTTGCAATGAACAAGGTATTGAATGACTGTGCTGGAGGTTTTATTAAAGCCAGCAATATTCTGAACAAAGGTTTTATCATATACTTGCTTCTGTATCATATTAATTGGTTTCTTATCACATTAGCCAACTCCCCTCTGCCTAATAGCATATGAAAGTGAATAATATGTTAAAGCGTTGATAATACTTTAAGACTTATTAACAAGTTTCATGAGATTAGTTTCTTCCTTTTTCACAAGCACCGTAAAGCTCTCAGATCATATATTGTCAAGTACCTTTCATATTAGTTTAAATGAAATCATTAAGACAAAAGGCAGGCCAAAGATATGATATAAAAGTCTCACTGTTTAAGTTACTTCCTAAGTATACAGGCTTACATTTTATTACACTAGATCACAGAAAGCATTTCTACTGCAATATTTCCCTCATGTCATTAGTATGATGATAGATGATTATGTTTCTTATAAGAGTCAGAGGAAAGGCAGCCTTAGGATCCTCTCTTCACCGTGCAGTCACTGTAATAACTCAGGTTGCTGGAATATGTCCACTGATGTATGACTATCGCATCGAGGGGTGCTTAAATCAGTCCTTCTCTTGTATTTCCAGTTGGTTGTTCTCTGATAACTGAGTATCATACTAGCATGGTATCTTAATTAAGGAATATGCTGGAGCTGATGTGATCACTGACAAAGGATATAAATATGGCTTTACAGCTGTGGTTTATTCTTTTGGATAAGAAAAAATATTCTGATTTGAATTAACACATTTTAAATGAAAGAACATTTTTTAAAAGATAGAAGCTGCCAAATTTCCTCACACAAACACATCTCTATTCTTCAAGAAAGCTGAGGGGAAACTGCCAAAGAGGGAATTCTCGTAACTGAATATGCAGGATGTATTACATCATTCTGTAACGCAAATGGAGCATCATGCAAATAGCCTCCCACTTTCCTTGTGGAAAGTGGTACTGTTTACCTCAGGATCCAGAAGAGCATTGGGAAGGTGACCATAACATCAACAAAAGCAGATGGATATGAGAAAGTTTGTATGTATCAGTGCTCACTTTCATTGCTGGGAATTAGCAGTATTTTAATAAAACTGTCTAAAGGTGTTAGTAGTACTGCAATTTGACTAATAATATCTTTGGTTTTATTTTGACTAGACAGTTAAAATATTGATTAAATGATCAGTAAATTCCTGGTGCTTCAGAAGGTGCATTTCCTTAGTCAACACAAATTTCATAGGGGATAGCGCATGCCCACAGAAAAATGATCTGTAGACTGCCTATTGCACTTGGCATGAACACCAAATTTATTTAGCTAAGCACAAGTTCAGCACAGGTACCCCTCTACTTATGACTGTATTCATGGAATGATCTGCATTCATCTTTTGAATCTACAGACAAGACTGCTATATGATACTACATGTGTTAGCATGCAGGCCAGAAAAGTGTAAAAGGAAGCCAAAGGCATTTTATAAGAGCTATCTCTGTGGGCTATGACTTCTTCTGAAATTTTGGGAGAGGTGGGAATGAGTGGATGGAGACACAGTCAGGGCTTTTACTCAGCTGTCACCCTGAAATGGCTAGTACAGCTGAGTTAGTGCAGGAAGAAGTAATGAGTCAGATATCCGCAACTGGCAGTTTACTTTCCTTTTGGAACAAGGGTAGAAAAAATGACTGCTATGATTTTCTAAACCACAATCTGGTCTCAGCTCCTGAACAGCAAGAATTGCACTTCCTTTTTCGAGAGGCAAAATTTCACTGCTGTATTTTTTCAGCAGATCAAACTAGAGTCTTGAAAACTGTGGCAGTGACCCACTATCTAAAGTTTTGGTTCTAAATTTATTTCTTGTTTTAGTCAGCTGTTTCAGTAGATCTTGTCTGTAGCATTCCACCCTCTGGACTGAAGCTATAATAGGACAGATAAATCTTAATAGGTAATAAACCACCTATGATTCCCTCCCTTTCAAATATATAATATTTGCATATGAATGAAAGCAGAACTGTGCCTCAACACACATTTTAGGCATGACTTGCATTATAATGCCCCATATTTCCTATTTAAATAAGATTAGAGTGCCTTTGTTTCCTCCAGTTAGATTGGGTTTCTTAATTTGGGGTTTAACGTTTATTTTCCTAAGAAAAATGCCTTGAAGTAGGAGATGCAACTGATACTATATGTTATTCCCTAGCACTAACCTGGAACTCAATGGATTAAAAAAGAGAATACAAAATCGCCCACCAAACCCTCCAATAAACCACCAAAACCAACAACCCCAAAAAATCACATGGAAGCAAAATAAGCAACTTCCTAATATATTTTGGTAGAGACATATTTAGAAAGAGATTAAGATTAAAATTATATAATCCTGAAAAATAAGTGTGCAACCTGCAATCGTTCTACTGTGATATGAGAACATTTGTCTTGACTAGTACTATAGGTCGTATTTCTCAGAAGGAAAGATAATCGATATGCAAACATACACATATGCCTACATAAGTATACATTTACCTATGTATTATGTGGTTCAATATATACAATCATAAATACTTATATGCATGTATTCCACTAATATCAGTGGTTTATTTTGATACTGTCAAGTGACAGTATTGTATAAAATCCATTACTACTCACATACCATTTTTTTAAAGTACTCATCCTTAAAATAAAAGCCATAGGGTATGGAAAGCACAAAAAATTACTAAAAATTTTTAATAGGCCTTGTATATATATAAATTTCATAACAAAATAAGAGTAACAGTTAAGAAAGTAAGCAATTGAGTTACACACTTTTAGATTCAGGAACTTTGTCAAGAATTATGTGCATTTCAGTGAGAAAATGAAAGGTTCTGTGTTTTTCTAAATGTGTAGTCTGAACACTTGCCTTCAGTACCACACCTTGCTCAAGTTAGTATGCTTGGCTACCCCAGTCATTTTCTACTGCTAATCTAATCTCTCTGTAAAGTATCAGCATCATTTTGTAGCCCCATTACAGTCTTTTCAAGGGGGCTGAATCTCCCCATCTGTTTCCAGATGAATAGTCAAAACATTAGACCATAGAGACAACACAGGTACAATTAATCTTATCTACTTTAAACAAAACTACAATGTAGGCAACAGAGCTAATCAGTCTAGTTTCCTTTATAATCAATGGAGAGAAACAGATTAAATTTTTTTAGATATCTGCTTTAGGATAAGACGAATTATGCCTAGAACTGCCTTTTTCTTCTCTAGCCTGTAATCAGAGTCTAGATATGTAGCTCAGACCTAGATTCTGCCTGTAAGATAAATACCATCCTTTTTTTTCTCTTTAAGTGTAGCTACTTCATTTTTTTGGCATATTGATTTACATAAAATGAAGGATTTAGAGTACTCCCTTGTGATAAAGAATAACTACATTTAAGATCCTGTCCCACTGCCTATTTAATAAAAAGTTCAAAGAGGGACAACCACTGTGAGACTGAGAGAAACCTAACCCAAAAAAGTCAATAAATGGATTTATTTTACTTACTCTAGAACACCAGCTCTGAGTGTCTGCTTAGCCTCATTCACGGTAATTTTGAAAAACAGGTATTACCCATTCTCTGAAAATATAATAGTCCACGTAAAAATGGCTATTCTGAGGTAAACAGGTCTTGCTTTCTTCTTGAAGAGTTTCAAAAGTCTTGGTTTTATTAAATACAGACCACAAAACTTAAAAAAATCTTGAAAGACTTCACAGAATAGAAAAATCACTTCCCATTCAAATAGGAGATCAAAAAAGATTTAAGAAAACAACATCAGTGTGCCTCACAATAGTGTTCAATAACAGCTATGGGTTCATCTTTGCCATTTAGAAAGTAAATTTCTCTTTAATCTGCATAGCTCCTTCATCCAAACCTGTGGCAACAGAAATGTGCCAAGGTCCTAGTTTGTCCCTTTGAGCAAGATGGAAGACAAAACATTGGATCTAACTACATAAATGAGAAAAGATAAATGTATTAACTGATATTTAAGGTGACTTTGACTGCCAAGAAACACATTAGAACATTCTCACTCTGGCTCTGCCTTGGCTTAGTGTCAAATGTGAACACAGAGCCAAGCCAGCCACAGGTGCTGAACTCAAATTTAACTTTAACTTTCATTACACTCCTCACCACATAATGGCCAAAAGAGTAGACCTGCCAAATCTTCAGCTGGAACCAAAAAGACTCTTAATTGGCCACCAAGGGTGAAGACAATAAGAAAGAAGTCCTGTTTTATTACCCATTGGGAGCCTGAGAATCTGATATAAAGTACAATGATGAGTTCCACAGTCCCTCCATGTTTTTTACTTCCAACATATCAGTACTTCCTATCATGGTCCAAATCATTAGACTAGGCAAAATGTTTCCTTCTTCATCTTATATTTATAGAAAATCCAGGAAAATAACTATGTTTATATTAATCCAGTCATACACACATATGAAAAAAAAAAAAAAAAAAAAAAAAAAGGAAAAAGCAAACCCCAAAACAACCTTCCTGTTAATGTGGCTTATAGTATGTTTCTGTACGAACAATCATCCATTCCCCGTCATTCTCAACAGCTTTCCACCCCAGCCTGATATTAGTCTTCCAATCTGTTCTACAGAGAAAACTAAGCAGTTGAATACTTAAACCAGTGTGGCCCGTGCTTTTTTAAAAGTCACTGGAGCAATATCAGACAAAGAGAACAAGTGGTGAACCACCAAGTAACTCAGTCATTTGTGAAGTTCCACAAGTGCCTCCATTCATCTAGGTTAGCCTTCTAAAAGCAAGCTGAACATATAATCCATGCTGCCTTTATAGTTAAAGGAAATAAAAAGCCACTTTGAAATGTAGGTTAATTACACCATTTTAAAATGGAGTTAAATCATTGTCTGAAGGTACCTATCTCACTGTCTACAGAAACAGCCTGGAAGGATAGTTTGACTGAGACGACTAATTGCTAAATATCTACATATTTCATTGCAACTGAGTTCACTGGGAACTAAGTGCTTAATTGTCTTTCCTCCATTAAAGGAGAGAGGAAAGAGGTAAAATAAGTTATGTACTGATAAAAAGGTAAAAATAGCTTTTTATTCTACATAAATCAGAACAAAATTGTTACAATTGTTTTCCATATGGATTCCTCATACATTACTCCCTCACTCCAGCGTTGTGATATTTGCTGACTTTTTGGATACTTTCTTTTTTAGCCCTTTGGAACGTGAACCATGGGAGAATTGGAATTGTAGTTTTAATGTAAAAGTTTGGGGTTGGTGGCATTGGTGTCTGGTATAAACATCAATTTGTGAACTGGAAAACTTCTCAAGTCCAAAACCACCAAATGCTGCTCAATTTGCACCTGTTCCAAGAGATAGGGATTTCCTGGAAAATGGTGGCCTCTCTTCTGATTTGACAGTCTTGCTATAAAACAAGAAATGCTGTTTGTTCTAATAGTGGAAGTTTGATATAGTCTTCTATGACCTCTTCTCAAACTTTTGTAAAATATTTAGATTTCAATGTTTATTACAAAACATGGCTATTGTCTCTGTATATCAAACAAATTTTAAAATAAAAGAAAAACAAAAGCATCTTTTTTGAGTGTATTTTAGCAAAAATAGCTATTTAACTGTCTAAATGCTAACCTGTGTAAAACATTCCTATTACTTTTTCCTTCCAGCAGTAAGTTTTAAAATAGCATTTGACTATCCTTGAAACAGACAGTTAATTTTCTCATGTCAGCTTTTCCTATAGCTTCTTACCATCCAGAAAAACTACCTTTATTTATGTCCAGTTCCTAGATGATGCACAGCTGATATTGCAATTTGCTAATACCTGGGTTTTGGACAGCCAGTTGTACTTGTCTCATAACAAAACACTCTTGCTCTCTAATACACTAAGAATTAATATTTACCCTTACTGAGCCTTTCAGCCTGTACCAGAAACTTTAACATAAACTGTCCAAATCTCTATCCACCCTTGACTGGGAAGATTAATAATAATTCCTTTTGATTAGAATTACTCTGTTGGGCAGCAATGGTTTCCATGGTAATCAGGTGGTAGACAGAGCTGAAGCAGATTTCATCAGTTGTAAAACAGCATTAGAATTGTCCTACACTTCTAATTATATCTTAGTAGGACTGACTTTTATGTACTGTAGCTCAGAGGCATAAAAAAAAAGACAGTTTTAACTATTGGAAATCTTCCACAAGGAAAGAAATTGCAGTGCCCTCTTCTAATAGCTCAGGCTTTTGAGGGTGTTTTGGGATGGCTTTTTTTGTTTGGTTGTTTGGTTGGGTTTTTTTTCAGGTAAGAGTGTTGTGAATTAGAGGATTTTTATAAAAGGAATGAAATACAATGAACTACAGTTAAGATGCACCTGCTGTATAGCACTGAGACTTTTAGTCAGTGTTTCATGTGCTAATGGGAGCAACTCAAACTGCTGCAGGTCTTAGGAATTTCATGCCGGAATAAATCACATATCTTCAAAACCAGTAGGTTTAAATGCGAGGATAAGTGATTCCAGCAGCAAGGGCAAACACATTTTCCAACTCATGCTGTAAACATTTATAATGTTATTATTATTATTTTTTCTCATTATTTGTTTGTTTCCTTAAGGACAAATCCTTGGGAAAATCCAATACGAGATTTTATTCCACAGTCCAGCTGGTTTCTCTGGCACAGCAATAGCCAGCATATAATAAGCATGCCAAATGAACACTTAATCCTTATTTTAGTGACAAATCCAAGATTTGATTGATGCATGTTTAGAATATGAATTAAACTTGAAAAGAAGGCAGCTGGATATTACTATATATGCCTACAATTACCACAGTGCAGATTAATTCAAAGGATGGGGGTACATTTACAGTAAGCATTCCTGGAAGCTCTAGATAGACTTAGGAGTGACAGAAGGGAGAAGAAGAGAATAACCAAGAGCTCATTACATGGAGATTATTTTGCAGGTGAGAAAGACATGGGATAAGGCTGAATGGAGAGAAAGAATGCATATTTGATGAGATTTGATGAGGATAACAAATTTGGCGGCTTTGGCTCAAACCTGAATTTTTAGCCTATCAGCCTTGTGTACACATTTAACTGCATGCATTTCTATTGCATGAACAACTATAGCTGTACACACCCCAAATCAGAGACTCATCTTTGAAACTATGACCCTCACAGTAAGGCATGTAGTCAATAACAGGAAATGACAAAAGGGAATGATGATGCAACTTTTCCTTCTAGTAATGACTGTAGAAGTTGCCATGAAAAGACATAAGAAAGATGTTGAAATATTGCAAATCTGTAATTTTCCAAGTCTGATACTATATAAAGTTTAAGACTAATAAAATTCATGCCAGAGTTAACGGAGCAGGCCAGAATATATTCAGAAATCAGTTTCCTAAAAATACTGTGGGAAATGTAAACGTGATTCTAGTTTATGAGTATAAAGGATCAGGGAGGGCATACTATGAACATGCTCTGCAGCCAGGAGATACCAGGTGGTGGGCAGAGGTTTGAGATGTGGGGCTGCAGGCAGATGCCCGCAGGTGGAGGGTCCTGCAACAGGATTCCTCAAGTCCCAGACTTGTAGCTGCAGGGCTGCCAGATCCTCATTGCTCTCTGTTCTTGGAAGAAGATGCCCCAGGAGCTACAGTAGGGATTCTTGGAGCACTGGGGAACTGCCACTGCAGAAGCAAGACTCTGAACCTGGAAGTCTTCCAAATGTGATCTGAGATCTGAACTTACAGGATGGTGCATCCAGAGGCTATGAGCAGTTAAAGAATCATTCTGATGATTGTGAAGAAGCAAGCATTACTACTTCCATTTTTCAAGTCTAATTTTGCCTGCAGATGAAGTCGTTATTTGCTATTAGTTTTATTAGTTAAATGCCCAAGAGATCTAGTCAAATACAAGGACCTAAATGTGCCTGATACAATGCAAATATGGAATAAAAAATACCATGTGAAAAATAAGGCTTTAGGACAAGGCTTAGAGGACAGTTAAAAAGGAATATAAAAAATAATAAGCTGAGAGAAAAATCAGAAGGAAAATTAAATAAAACATTTCAGAGTCCTAAAGGGTATAAAGACTGGTAAAAGGACTATAACCTTTCAACTTCTGACAGACAATTAGTTTGTATGTGATCCAGTTCATTAACATGTCCAAATGAAACATTATTACTGACTGATGGCTACTCAATTGCTTATGAAAATTGATCCTATGGTCTCAGTTCACTTCCTGTTGGACAGATATCTGCATTACAACTGACATTCTTGTTGACAGTATCAAAAAGAACTCCATGAATAGAGCAGAAATGGAGAAAATCCATACAGAGATTTTGATTTCTTGCAGAAAACAGTTTAGTTTGTTGGCTTTTCAATATGTGTCTTTGAATAATCTTTCAAAAGATACTCTCTGTAGCAAGTCTCAGATTGACAGTAGTCCCCTCCTCAGTAGAAATGTGGTGCTCAGCAATATTTCAAGAAATACATGCAAAGAATGGAATTCTGCATTTAAATCACTTTCGTTATTCAAAACTTACTTTGTTAGATGTGCTACTTTTGCATTAGGTAAATGGCTATTCCATTATTTACAATATTTCTTAAATGCCTTTATCCTTGTAATAGATTATTCTGAAAGCAGCCCCTACTACCAAATAGTAATTACAGACAACCCTAAATTTCATCATGAGCAGACTCATAAAATTCAGTATTATTCCTAACACAACTGTGATAATGTAACCCTAAGTATCTTTCTGAATCAGGGCAAAGCTAGAGTAAAGTAATTTGTCTAAGGTAAACTGACAAGACTATAAAGGGGACCACTGTACACCAGACTTTAATAATGGACACAAAGTTTAGCCGAAAATAGTCATATGCTTACCACTCCATTTGTTTAAGAGGCAGGACACAGAGCAAGCATCAACGGAAATAAAATGAGTTCCAGGTTTGCCTCGTAATTTGCAAATGTTGGGTAATTAACAAATTAAGTTTAATGTTGCAAGGGAAAGCACAGAAGAAGGACGAAAGTGCAAAATAATTAGAATCACATTAGAGTAAGAAGACTGAAGACCTGATTTTGCATTTATTGAAAGAAATAGCAAAACTCCATTATTTTTGACTCACACAAGATTGTAACCCTTAAAAAACTGACACGTTTCCAAAATACCTAAACAATGGCTAACAGCAGCAAAAGGAAACAGATTGTTCAGATGTTTCAAATAGAACACAGCTAATAGCACCAGAAGGGAACTCAGTAATATATTTATTAGTGTGAGACACAATGTACCATAAGCTATACAAAATCTTCAAGGATTCCTGGATTGGAATATTTTAGAAGTGAGGAAAATATAGGCTTATACCTTCTCCTATCCACTTAATAACAACTGAATTGTAATAGAAACATCCTGGGAAATTTAAAAGAAATATTTCTATGTGAGATTTATCTGACCAAATCTAGGTCTAAGGCAGAGTTCCATATAGTCAGTAAAAATAGCTAGTATTTTTAGAGTATGATCTGATTTCACTAACAGGTAGATGTTTGTAATCATATCCTAGAAAAGCCTACTTCTTTTTGGTAACTAAAGAGGTAATCTAGGTAAACCTAAGGTAAAGTTAGGTGACATAAATCTGACAAGATGTGTAACTGGGGGGGAAACAAGGCAAAGTACATCACCTGGTTTAGAGTAGGAGCACCAATATTTCATGGGGTTGGCTAATCTCTGCTGAAGATCCTTGAGTGGGGACAGGAGACTCAAATTAACATAAGCCTCTATAATGACCTGTATCATACCTGGAATGGTCTGAGAATTGACAAGTGATCCTTCTTTGTCATGATGTTCACACAGAAAATATCTGGAACCAAAGGCCTCTTTCACTCCTCTGCTCTTTGTTGCTGAAGAACACTCCTTTCCACAATTTGGCTTACAACTAAGCCAGCCTCAGACCAGCCATTTGCATCATGACAGGAAACACACTAATCACTGAGTTCCCCTTACAGGCAAATTGTGCCTGACCAACCTGACTGCCTTCTATGATGAAAGAACTGGCTGTGTGCATGAGAGGAGAATGGTGGATGTGTCATACTTTGACTTTAGCGAGACATCTGTCACAGTCTCTGATAGTATTCTTATAGCCAAACTGTGAGCTATGGACTAGAAAAGTTAACAATAACGTGGGAGAAAAATTGGCTGGACTGTTGGTCTTACAGAGTGGTGATCAGCAGCAAAAAAGCCAACTGGCAATATTATTGGGGCAAATACTCTTTAACGACTTTATTAACACCCTGGAGGATGGGAAGAGGATAGTCTCATCATATTTGCAGATGGTAAAAAATTGGGAAGAACAGATGATGAGCTTGAGGGCAGGGCCTTGGGCCGGAGGTGTGAGGAATGGGATGACAGCAACTTCATGAAGTTCAACAAAGTGTAAAATCCTGCATCTGGGAGGGAATAACCCCATGCAAAACTATAGGCTATGGGCTGGCTGGATAGAAAGCAGCTTGACAGAAAAGTATCTGAAGGACAAATTGAACATGAGTCAGCAGCACACCCTTGCAACAAAGACAGACAACTGCAACCCAGGATTTATTAGCAGAAGTGTAGTCAGCAGGTCTAGGAAAGCAATCCTTCTCTGGCTGGCAGTTGTGAGACCACATCTCGGGTGCTGTGTCCAACCTTGGGCTCCCCAGCAGAAGAAAGACACTGGTACATTGAGTGGGTCCAGCAAAGGTCATCAAGCTGGCAAGAGGGACGGAGCACATGGTGTGCAAGGAGAGGCTGTGAGAGACTACGAGATCTGTCCAACCTTAAGAGGAGAAGGGTCAGGGGAGACCTCATTGTTGTCTTCACATACCTTATGCGAGGGTACAAAGAAGATGGAGCCAGTCTTCTTGGAGGTACATGGTAACTGGTCTGGAGACAATGGACATAAGTTGAGGAATGGGATATTCTGAGTAAATGTGGGGTTTTTTTACCATGAGAGTGGGCAAACACTGGAAGACATTACCCAGAAGGACTGTGGGGTCTCCACAGGGACATCAAGGCATTCAAAATGCAACCAGACAAGTCCCTGAAAAACTCCCTCTAACTGGACTGCCTTGAGCAGGGGTCAGACAGAGGACCTCCAGTGGTCCTTTTCACCCAAGAAGGTTCTACTTCCTGTGAGTAGAGCTTGCACTGATGAAGTAGTCTCTTGCTTCTGAAGGGGGAGAAAGCTATGAAGACTTTTGCCATTTACTACATCTAGCAGAAGTAATGCTGCAAGAAAAAAATCCTAGTCAGGTCTGTCCCTGGGTTAAGGGGAAAGAGTTATGCAGAGAGTTAAAAACCTTAAAGTTAAATAAAGAAGGAAAAATTATATATGCTGGCTTTCAGCAATGTAGACAACTTCATATTTAGTTCAGATAAGGGCACTTCAAAGAAATTGGTTAAAGAGGATAAATGGAACTGAAGAAAAATAAAGTTGACCAAGACTTAAGGAACCAATAGAGTATGGTAACTAAGGGAAAATCAATGGAAATAAGGCTATGGAAAAAAGATAGAGTTACTTAAGGAAGTAGCAGGTAGATACTAGCGAGGGCTATTTGTGGAGGCAGCAATGTATTAGAAAGGATTAGTTCCTATTTGATTTTGTTTTAAAGTAGTTTTCCATTGCAAATAAGCTAACAGATGTCATCTGAAAGTACAGTAAGGTAACACTGTTTAGAGAAAAATACTTCAAAAATCTTGTCTTGCAGGCTGCCATTGAAGGTCACACTTCTTGTTGCTGTTTAGTTGATAATACAAGCTTATTCTCAGTTTCTATCATCTATCCAGCTTCCTGTAAGAGGACAGGAGCCTAATATAAAGAAATTAAACTGTGAAAACAATTTCTTTAATGCAGTTCAAAAAGAAATGTGTGTTTGTATATTAGGGATAAACTGCAAGAGCATCTGTTCCTCTCAGTGAAACCTTCTAAGTTTAGTTCATGTATAAAAAAGGAGAGTAGGCATCTGGATAGGAATATGATCTGCTTTTCTAAGAGCGGCTACATGGATAGCCATGAAGCTCAATAGTTCCAAAACCAGTAACTGCTTTGTGGTGCTATTAAGTAGTCAAAAGAACCTGAAAATAGTAAGAATTGTAAAAGCAGTTTCATAATTCAATCCTTTACACAATGGAACAGTTACAGGTTCAAGATTAATATAGTTTTGTATAACTCAGAGTACAAAACTATGCTTTCTCAAAACCAGGTTTTTTTTCCTCCTTGAAATTGTAATCTTGAGGTACCTGTTAATAACCAGTGTAATTCACTGCTCTTTTAATTTTTTTCCACTCACAATTTAATTGATGTGCTACAAAAGAAAAATCCATATAGCCTAGCATACTGAGCATCAGAAATTGGTATTATTTTTTTCCTTCCCTTCTGTTGTTGGTAAACCATGGTGGGCAGCTAAGCACCACACAGATGCTCACTCACTTCCCCCTCCTCCCCCAGTGGGATGGGGGAAGAGGAAAGGCAGAATAGAAGCAAGACAACTTGGGTGTCTAGATGTAAAAAAAAAAAAAAAAAAAAAAGTTTAATAAGTGAAGGAGTGAAGGATAAGTAGAAGAAGAGAGATGAAAACAGAACAAAACAAGTGATGCAAAGGCACTCATTCAGCACCTCCCAAGGCTAGACAGATGGCCAGCACATTCCTGAACAAAAGATGGCTACCTTCCTAAAACCTCCTCTTTTCCCTTTTATTGCTAAGCATGATGGTATATGGTATGGAGTATCTCTGGTTAGACTGATTCATCTGCACAGTTGTGTCACTTCCCAGCCTATTGTGCAACGTCGAGTCTTTACAGTAGGGGATCACAGTGAGAAACAGAGAAGGTCTTGATGCTAGCAAAGCTAGAACACTAGTGTCTTATCAATATTGTTTTGGACACAAATCTAAAACACACCACCACATGAGCTTCTATAAAGAAAATTAACTGTGTCTTAGCCAGGTACACATCTTATCCCTTATCCCTTCCCTTCTCTCTTTCTTTAATGAATGGCATCTCCAACATGTTGTGATTTGTACTCTTTTGTTCTTAGTAATCTAGTGTTGGATATATCATTATATTTCACTTCTGCATGCTAATACTGAACATAAGTTCTCTTTTTAAGACCTACTGAAAGCTAGCTCTTTATGTTCTAAATATAAGCTCATAGGAACACAAATTCCTGTGCCCAGCAGAGAAGATCAGTAAAAAAGTATCTGTGCATAGTTTATCACTGCAGTCTTTCCCAAAACTGCTATCTTATAAATATAAATAAGAGCATTGCTTTTGAAAAATAACAGCATAAATTGCAAAGTAGTTAATGAAGAACTGGCTTTCAATCCTCAAAAAAATTCAATAAATAACATCTTTATTATTGTAAAGGTACTGAATCAATGAAAATGTTGTATTTATAATTGTTTCTGCAAAAACTCCAGCCCTAATATAAGTATCCTTCACTTATGTCACTCAGAGAAAGGCCTGAGGGTCACACATAGAGTTTTCTATTCCTTTCATGCAGCTAAGACAGATATAGCAGAGTAAAATATAAATGGTTTCTTTTAATCAGGTATTACAAGCTAATAAATAGCTGAATTCTGTCAACATAGACCCAGATTGGTTTAGACTATTTAATAATTTTAGCCTTGCAATATCTTTGTTAGTAATGAAAATTAAAATTCATATTTAAAAGACAGAAAATTGAGGCAAATATAGACCAAACAAATAGTTGGTGCACAAAGTCCAGTAGAAATAGAATGTAGCTCAAGCAGGAGGAACATAGAAATCTGATTAATATCCAGGTACTGACAGGTTTCTCCAAGAAAGCTTATAGCTGCCTCAAATTCTGCTATTGCTCAGACCCAGGGGCTAACCCAGAGGCTACTTTACTTAATCTGAGCATTTCAGTACCTGTTTCACATCTGAAGCCCATATGAAAGTCAGAAATGGAACTTCACCTGAGATCCCTAAGGGACCTTATCTGATAGGCATGCCTGATACATGGACACCACTGAGTTCACTGCAGAGGCAGCTTCTGGATAATGCGGTTGATTTTGTTGTTTGGTTTTGTTGGGTTTTTTTAATGCGAAAAATATCGGGCAGGGTTGAGGCACAGCAACCTTTTTTCAAGAAGACAGGGAAGTGAAAGGAAGGAAAGAGAAGGCAAAAATCAAGACATAAATAAATAAATTTGGCTTAATGAGTTACCACTCATCAGGTAGCTGATGTTTTAATGTTTGCGAGCTACTAGCATATCATAAAGAAGAGGTAAGCTTGTTTGTTTATACCATGGTTGCTGTGACTTTTTCTGTGAGAAAAACAAAAGTGAGATGCATCTCCCTTAGCTTTATCCACCTGAAAGCCATGTATCTGCTATTCACTACTGCCTCCGGCTCACTCTATATCCAGTGGTGTATTTCCAGAGGACAATACTTTCATTTTGAGATGTCTGTCCAAAATAGGTGATATGACTTTCTCTTAACACTAATCTCAGGAGTGGAGAACACATTTTTTATGTGGTAAGAATAGCTTGATTCACTACTTACCTGAAGTGTTGCAAAATGAGAATGGTACAGTGCATCCTGATTTACTTTACTGGAGTAAAAATACCCACGTTCAAGTAAAGCTATGCAATCATTAGAAGGCCATTCTTAGTATCAGTACTTTAAGCAGACTTCAGAATATTTTATTTTCCCACCTAATCCGTTGCTCTTCAGAAGACAAAACTCACTCTGTAAATACAGATAATGTCATGCTATTCTTAAATGTGCTCTTCTAGGGCTTTGCTGATAGCATGTGATTCCTATATTGAGTGATTAAGCTAAGTTAAGAAATGGTTATACTGAATTATAAAAAATTGGCCCAGAACAGAAAAGATTTGAGGAATAATTAAAGGTGAATCTACCCTGCCCCAGATGCTGAGCATGTGGTGATATGATGAACTTGCAATATTCATGTAATGCTCAAACATATTTGCAGCAAGTAGTCGATCATTCAATAAAATATGTTTGATAGGTTAGCAAGTTAGGAGTATATTTTCTGCAGAATTATTGAGCATAAATAATATTTAAACTAGCTGGTGTTAAAAGTAAGTTAGTTAATTATTTCTTTAAAAGAAATCAAGTACCTTACTGAAAGCATTAGTTTTCATTCTTTCAGTGGTTTGTTGATTTGTTTGAAGTCTCAAAGAAAGCCCTATTTCCATGTTGATCCTATGAAATCCTAATGCAAGGGATAGGAAAGCAAATCAAGGAAACAGCAGGGAATTATTTTTCATTCCTGTGTCACTTTGTCAACTCTGATAAGCATGTGAATTCGTTCTAAAAGCAGTTCCAAATCCATGCGGTGTGAGTTCATTGACAAGAAATCAGTAAGTTCAAAAGATAACGCATATGTGATTTTTTTTTTTGGTGTCTATCATCCTTCCTGCCACGGCATTGTCTTTTAGCTCTATACAGTGTGAGAGTCTGAGCACTGACAGTGCAAGACTGGCTTGTGGTGTTCTCATTCCAAGAGAGACAAGGCAGATGTTTCCAGTTACTACCAGAAATGCATACAGTAACGGTGCACTTAGCCCTTGCTTCTATACTTAACATTTAGAAAGCAGCAGCTTTCTGTTTCACACATAAAAACTCCAAAATGCATCAACTATGAGTCATCTTCTGTGCTAAATTTGATGAACTCCAATAACGCTGTACATATATTCATGTAATCATATCAAAAGGAAAACCTACATCTAACCTCTTCACAATTGCAGTACGGGAGGTATTTGCAATGGGCAGCCATTTTTACGGTCCTATTGGTCTGTGTTTACAGTATGTAACACCATTACTTCAATTATAATAGCTCTGCCTCTTTGTGACCTGGTTCCCTGAGGCTTAGCAGTCACAGGAGGTTAATCTGGTTTTCTGATTTTTGATTTACTCCAAGTTCCAGGATCTTTACTTTTATATAAGTTTCCTAGGGGCTGTTCACTGGAGTGGATACATGCACAATCTTTCATCCTCTTTAGTTCAAGCATAAACTCAGACCAAAATAAAAGCCTAGCTTTTACAAAGCTCAGTTGCTACAGGAAAATGTTGGTAGAGTCACAAAAAGACATTAAATGTAAACAAAATCTAGGGGTGTGGGAGGAATCAACCCAAAAATTGTGTGACTTGCAAATAGAAATAGTTTGGCTCCTGTGACCCTCTGGGATTCTGAGACACAGCCTACAGCCTTTCTTCCAAACATTTGCTGAAAGCAATCAAATTCAAAAACCTATTACTTGTTTGGGAGGATGGGAGGTGGGGCATATCTCAGTCCCCATTAATATTGCTGAAAACTCAGTGAGGAACAAAAAAGCTCCTGTACCTTAAGAAGAGGCCTTTGGGTAAAAAATCCTGGAGCTATTTCACTCAGACCTTATGAAAAAATAATACTATATGCCATCACATATACACATATTCCCAGCACCTGTCTGGTAACAAATGCATAATAGCTTTCTTTCTGCAAAGACTATGAACAAATAAAAGATCCTATTAACACCTTGAAACTAAACTCAAATAGATAGTATGTACATATATGTTTTAAAGAACTATATACCCTAAGTGCCATGTCAAGTCCCAAAAGCCCACTTAAATGACCATATGGGTATCAATGGCTGGAGACATGTTTACCTTACACAAACTATAATTCCGATGGATTATCTGCAGGCATGATTTAGTTGATGATAAAATCAGTAACAAATAAAATGGCCTATCTAGTATCTTATTATGTGATCCCTTTAGCTGTGTCCAGGGAAGATTCTTTAATTCTTGACTATGACAAATGGAAAAGACAAATTTAAATATAACTAGTAAATCTTCTATAAATTGGCAAACATTTTCAAGACAGCAATTGCAATGAGGAAAGCTACTTTTAAGTGTGTCTCACTCAAGCTGATGTGGATTTTTTTTCCTCATGTAGTTATCATCCACTCATCTACCTACACCTCCACTTTCAAGCTTTTCTTATTACTCCTTTGGCTCTTTTTGTTTCCTATCACTTCTACACAAAATGTAATTTTATGCACCATATACTTAGGTATTTTAATAATGTTCTGCAAAGCCAAGTAAATTATTAATAGCTCAGACAAATGCATACACTATGCATTGTATTTGTTTCTCCTGCAAGTCCTCTAAACAAATTTTAGACAATCCTCTCTCCTCAATAATAGTGAAGTAAGCTAGTCCAATTAGTGTCACTGGGTATCACTACACTATTAATTTCCATTACCCACTCTTGCATGAGATGATATGCTGATGATACAAAATAGCATTATAGAAAAATATGTCATCTAGCTGAAAACCCTGTTAAATGTAATAGTACTGCCAGTGAGGAAAGGTTTATTGAATAACGCTATGGTAATTGTTTGAATCAAGGGCGAGATAATTTTAATTTTAAAAAAATATATGATGATGAATTTATTTTCTATATCATCCTCTCTCACAGTCACTTGTGTGGGCATTGCTTAAAGAAATATGAACATCTACTCCAAAATGAGACTCGGTAATATTAGAGATAGTCAGAGCAAATTCATTCTAGTAGATGTAAAAATTAAGATACTTCCTTAGCACTTAACATGGTATCTTAATTACCACTTACACAGAGACTCATCATGAAGTTAATACTAAGACCCCTTTCTCTAAAAAAATAATAGTTTAATAATATTTTAAAATAAATGCAAACATTTGAAAGCTATACTTTTCTAAAAGAGTTTGATTTAACCTAAATTTCATATGTAAGCACTGGGTTGACTCGGTTAGTAACTAAAGATGCAGGTAATTAGTCCTAGGAAAAGAGATTCAAAATGCATCAATGCAAGCCTTTGTAAATAATCATTTGTAAGAAAAAAGTATTTAGAAAAGACATAGCTGTTAAGGTATGCGGTCCCCTTTTTGCTTCCTCTCCGTTAATGAGTTTTCATATGCTGCTACGGCTGACTTAAAAATGAAAAACTTTTACAAATGCATCTGGATTTTTTCCTTTGGGATTCAGTGGCAGAGTGCTACAATTTTCCTAGTTGTTGAAATAATTTCCTCTTCCTTGCTTAACAACAGTCTGCTTATTAATTTCCTAGAAACAGACAAAGTATTCTGTCTCTGACTGTTGGCTATTATGAATAACTTTAGGTGTAGGTCCTGTTGTTTTGCAATGCAGTTGTTAGCAGAACTAAGTATACTAATAAGGACTAAGTATGGTAATAAGTCTTTTTTACCCAGGCACTTTACGTAAGTGTCCTCAAGGTAGCAAGTACCTTGCTTTAAATATTTACCACAAATAGCAGTAATGAAATGGATAACAACAACATACATTTCTTCCTTTATAATTCTTCTTCTTCTGCCTTTTACACAGAGTCCTTCAGTTTTGCAAAACCAATTTAGATCTAAGTATTTTTACAAGTTAAGGCCAAACTAGAAACACCAGGTGTTCATTTTCCTTAAAATACTCTCTATCCTATTGTACTAGATTAAGAGGTCCTGTAACTGAACCTTCATACCCTGGCATTATTATGAAATAGTGCTTTATTCTGCTAAAGAATTTGGAGAATGAAAGAATGAATAATTCATGGGTGATCTAGCTTATTAAACACATGATGTGTATTTCAGGATCATGAATTTATGTAAAAGAATGCTATTTTTTTCCCCTCAGATTAACATCAGAAGTAAATATACTGTGCCTTAAGATATACCTTGATCAATAGTTGTTCTCTATAGAGATAACAAATCATAAACATTGTTTGTTAGAGAGAAGTAACTACCATATGCAAAATGCCAATAAAAAGCGTGGGCATACTTGTGAAGAGAAAAAAAAAAGATATTTTCTGTGTATCTTTCAGTTTGACTGAAGCAGAGAACACTTACTCACTGAATGTCAGACTCCCATCCTCCTGTCCTGGTAATCTGTTGGTGGTGCCCTTGGAAGAACATGTAGGAGGATTACTTTTTGTTTGACTTCTCTGCATAACCTTCACAGCATTTGCTTACTGTGTTGTCAGTAAACACAGGGCTTAAAGGATATGTGCTGCTGAAAGGATAGTTAAGTGCAGCGTTAAGCAACTTTTCCTCAATCTCTGTGTAATTGCAGGTGGGAGTGAGCAGGTAAAAACATATATTTCTTAAGCAGAAAAATAAAATATTAAAAAAAATGAGCAGAAATTAAAGATAATTAGCCAACAGGCAAAAGACTGTTGTTTTGATGCAGATTTCTCCAAGTGGACTGCAAGTCTAATTTATTTGATGTCCATAAAAATAAATTATTGTCATTTATCAAACCACCTGTAGATATGATTTATTATTTCTTTGTATGATGATATGTCTCCAGAGTTCTTGACTGGGACCAGGTACCAAAGATTTCTGAAGTGTTCACAACCCCCTTTCTCCTATTGATAAAGAAGCTATAAACCCAATTTAAATAGCCAGGCAGATGAAAATAAATTGATCATTCTGAAATTTCTGATTATTGTATAGATTGGTGAAGCAATTGTTTTACTGAAAGAAAACACAGACTTGAGTCAGAAAATCAAATGCCTTTGCAACACCTCCTCACACATGGATTCACTCAAACATGGAGACCAATAATATCTTTTTCCTTCTACTTACAGAATATTGACTATTTTGATTTGCATTGGCTAATATTGTAAAAGAGTTCTGTTTAGTTGCACAGCTATGGAAGCATGAAAATACTTTGATAGCAGTTATTTGCCCTTGGTGAAATTCAGTGAAGGATTCAGAAGCTTGCATGCTTATAGCAAAAATTAATTTGTGTTCATCTGCCAGAGACACAGGAAACTGAAAATACACTTTTATGGCATTTACACATTCTAAAATACAGGTTTTTTGGGAGGCAACAGAGTACTCAGCATAAACTTCTTGGAGATTTTCCATTTTTTCTTAAATTAATACAATTGTTAGAGTATATATTTTCTAACTAATTTCTGACAGGTTTGTGCTGTTTGGCTTCTTTAGACTGTTGTGCCATGTTCTTTTATGGCATGGAGGAAGATACCAGAATTCCGGAATATCCACCACTGTCAATGGAATTATGTTGTTTAAGAAATACTGAGGTTATGGAGGCCCTTTTTCCCCGGAGTCCAGTCAATAAGCAGACAATACAGAATGAGCGCTACATTGTCAATGTCAGCTCTGACATCTTCCTACCATTCTGATGACACTTTACAAAAAAATGATGTTGTAGGCACATAATCAGTTTTTAATTTGTTCTTGCAACATTACTAACTCTCTTCCTATAGATTACCATATGGAAACTGAAACAGATTTAATGATGACTCATTCAAGATGTTATCCATGGCATTACTAAGCAGCAACAAGATAAATAAGCTATAATAACACAGAAAGAGAGCCTTTATTTATTAGCCTGCTTTCATGACTCTGAAGGAGAGATATAAGCATAAAAATTAGATTATTCATTTTAAATAGACTCTGATTTCTTTGTTTATAAATTTCAATAGAAAACATACTCTTAATTTCTGTGGCTTGGCTACCATTTTACTTTGTTTCTTTCCACCCTGCTGAACAGGAGGTAAGACGCAAGTGATTAAGGACTTATTTCATTTGAATTGAAGAGCCAGCTGAACACAATAAAACTGCATCAACAGAAAAATATGGCAAAACTTTGATTCACTCTGGAACATTATCTGAAGACCATTTACAGTGAATAAACTGACTTACCAGAAGTACAACCCCATTTTGCACAGTAGATGAAAAGCCAGTGTCCCCTCCCCATAAGAGTGACATGGCTTATATCTATTAGGACTGCATTTCTTAGATCAACTTAATTAAGAACTCACCTGGTATATACTATCTCATGTAGATCATGCTCATTTCAGTATATTAATTGCCAAAAGAAATCTCCAAACTACCAACAATACCTGAATACTCTGTGTTTCAGATGATGACTTGCAACTTCTACTGTCAAACCTCCAACATTTTATTTAGACTAATGCAGTAACAGAATGTGAAACTAAAGCAATATTCTTCAACTAATGTAGCTAATTATAAGTAAGGAGTAACAGAAGAGCATCCTGATCTTCACACCTTTTTGCTAGCCATTTTTCTCTGCTTAGTACTGCTGCCAGTACAAATTTAGTGTCCTGCTATACCCTGGGTAGAAGTGATCAGTCTCCTTTAAGTGGCTGCCTATATAGATGGGCTGACCTAGAGCAATAGATTCCATCCAGCTGTGCAACACAATAATGCACATGCTCAAAGGACTCTGCTCCAGGGAAGGTTGTGTGTCATGGCATTAAGTACAGCTGTCAGCAAGTACATAGGAGCAGAGAGGAATGGATGAAAAGGCAAATAAAATAATTATGGTAATCTGTATGTCTTGAAGATGTATAGGAAACTCTCTTCTGAAGGTAACAGAATTCCCATGTCTTAGGCAAGTCTGCTGCCTCCCTGGGGCCCGGGATAAAAATGTGAAAATGTGAAAACAAAATTTCTTACCCTGATATGGCCCTCAGATTATTATCATAATTGATTTTTCAGGTAGGCAGCCATGAAGTCGTAACTAAGAGTCTGAGGGCAACCAAGAGAGAATTGGGATGACTGGTTAAGGGATCAGGAGTATAAGTAGTGTTCTCCTATATCTTTCCAGCTACAGGGAATGATGAGAGAAGAAACAGGAGGAGCCAGCAGATCAATACTTGCCTCCAAGCCTGGTGCCACCAGCAGAATTTTGTATTTTTTGATCATGGGTCATTTTACCCAACACCAGGACTGCTGGCCTCAGAGGGGGTATGCCTGTCTCAAATGGGGAAAAGGACCTTTGCACAGGAGTTAGCAGGGCTCATTAAAAGAGCTTTAAACTAGATTTGAAGGGGGAAAGGGATAAAAACAGGCTCACTAGAGATAAGCCTGGGGGCATCATGCCAAAGTTTGAGGGACAGTGTTCTAGCAAGGTCCTTTGGTCTGCCATCAGAGTGGAGGTAGGTGACAGAGATCCGCGTGACAGCAAAGATGCAAGGGTTATAGATTTGTTAGAAACCACAGAAGCACCTGAGAATGGTCATGCAGGAATTAGGGTTTCTCCCCTCAGAAAGGTGGCAGGATCAATAAAACAACCAAAGTGCATCTACACCAACGCATGCAGCATGGGCAACAAGGAGCAGGAGCTGGAAGCCATTGTGCAGCAGGAAAACTATGATATAGTTGCCATCACAAAAACACGGTGGGATGACTTGCACAACTGGAGTGCTGCAATGGATGGCTATAAACTCTTCAGAAGGGATAGGAAAGAAAGGAGAGGTGGTGGGGTAGCCCTGTACTTAGGGAGAGTTTTGACTGTCTAGAGCTTAACTATGGGGATGATAGAGTTGAGTGTTTATGGGTAAGAATCAGGGTGAAGACCAACAAGGCATATATCATGGTGGGAGTGTGTTATAGACCACCCTACCAGGATGAAGAGACAGCTGAATTATCCTAGGACAGCTGGCAGAAGTCTCACAATCGCTAGCCCTTGTTCTTGTAGGGGACTTCAACTTAATAGATGTCTGCTGGAAATACAATACAGCTGAGAGAAAAGAGGCTAGGAGGTTCCTGGAGTGTGAGGAAGAGAACTTCCTGACAGAGCTGATGAGTGAGCCAACTAGGGAAGGCACCCCACTGGACCTGTTGTTTGTGAACAGAAAAGGAATTTTGAGTGATGTGATGGCTGGAGGCCGTCTTGGGCACAGCGATCACAAAATTATTGATTCTTGGAGAAGTAAGGAGCGGGATCAGCAGAACTGCCACATTGGACTTCCAGAGGCCAGACATTGGCCTATTTAGGAGACTGGTGGACAGTTCCTTGGGAGGCAGTCCTGAAGGGCAAAGGAGTCCAGGAAGGCTGGACATTCTTCAAGAAGGAAATCTTAAAGGTGCAAGAGCAAGCCATGCCGAAAGACAAACAGGTGGGACGAAGACTGGACTGGAAGAACAGGGAGCTGGAGCTCAGGAAAAAAGGAGAGTTCATGACGTTTGGAAGAAGGGGCAGGCAACTCAGGAGACTACAAGGATCTTGTGAAGTTACACAGGAAACACATTAGATGGGCCAAAGCCCAAGAAGAATGTAATCTGGCTACAGCCGTAAAAGACAGCATTTTCCTGGAGAAACTGGCTACTCGTGGCTTTGACGGGCATACTCTTTGATGGGTAAAAAACTGGCTGGATGGTGGGCCCAAAGAGCAGTGCTGAATGGAGTTAAACCCAGTTGGAGGCTGGACACAAGTAGCGTTCCCCAGGGCTTAGTTTTGGGGACAGTTCTTTTTAATGTCTTTATCAATGACCTGGACGAGGGGATTGAGTGCACCTTCAGCAAGTTTGCAGACGACACAAAGTTGGGCAGGAGTGTTGATCTGCTCGAGGGTAGGAAGGCTCTACATAGGGACCTGGACAGGCTGGATCCATGGGCCGAGGCCAACTGTATGAGGTTCAACAAGGCCAAGTGCCGGGTCCTGCACTTTGGTCACCACAACCCCATGCAGTGCTACAGGCTTGGGGACAAACAGCTGGAAGGATGCCCTGCAGAAAAGGACCTGGGGGTACTGTTTGACAGCCATCTGAATATGAGCCAGCAGTGTGCCCAGGTGGCCAAGAAGGCCAATAGCAGCCTGGCTTGTGTCAGGAATAGTGTGGCCAGCAGGGCTAGGGACGTGATTGTTCCCCTGGACTCAGCATTGTTGAGGCCGCACCTTGAATGCTGTGTTCAGTTTTAGGCCCCTCACTACAAGGAAGACATTGAGGTGCTGAAGCATGTCTAAAGAAGGGCAATGAGGCTGGTGAAGGGTCTGGAGAACAAGTCTGATGAGAGTCAGCTGAGGGAACTGGCGTTGTGTACCCTGCAGAAAAGGAGGCTCAGGGGAGACCTTATCACTCTCTATAACTGCCTGAAAGGAGGCTGTAGCAAGGTGGGTGTCAGTCTCTTCTACCAAGTAACAAGCGATAAGACAAGAGGAAATGGCCTCAAGTTGCACCAGGGAAGGTTTAGTTTGGACATTACGAAAAAAATCTTCACTAAAAGGTTTATTAAGCATTGGAACAGGCTGCCCAGGGAAGTGGTTGAATCCCCATCCCTGGAGTTTTTTAAGAGACGAATAGATGTGGCGCCTAGGCACATGGTTTAGTGTAAATGAGAAAAGTTCCATCAGCTGTAAAGGAATAGTAAGCTGTATCCAAAATAAGTCTCAGGGAAGAGACGCTGATCTCCTACTTTTGTACTGAAGACAGGATTTTGAAAAAGCCTTCTGCTGTCAAATCCTGGTAGCACCTATCTTACACTGATACCTCCACTTCAGACCCTGTATCTGCCTTTACAACTACATTAGTTCACATGCAGAAGAGGGAGGCCCTGGCAGGGAATATCTCCTATTGATTCAGACCTTCCTTCCACTTTGAAAACATGTAATTCCATGCTCAAAGCTTGTCTAAGAATGACAGCAATGGTAATAGGAATTGCATAGGGTGCCCCGGTACCACTGCTGAGGCCAAACTCATCAGAATATTGAATTGCAAATGTAACTCTAGGCATTGCCAGAGGGTATCCCACAAGACACGCAGGAGCCTGGCCATTTTGCACATTAATGCATAGGAAGAATTGCTTCTTCAAATCTGAAAGCAGATCAAAGAACCTATTATACTCATGGCTTTTGCATAGCTTCTCTTTAGATTTAGATTTAGAGATATCTACCACATCCAGCACAAACAACAATTAAAGCCGTTTCCACAAATAATGTTAACAAAACTTTTTTGTGAATTGCAGAGGAAAGACATAAAAAAGGGGGCGAGGCCTACTATAAGCACTGCTGTTGTGTGACTAGGCCTGAAGGAATCATGACAAGCCCAAAAAGTAGAGAAGAAGGTCGCCATGGTACTGTATGGGAAGATGAAATTCTGTTTTCAGATGGCTGGCTGTCATCACAGACAGGATAAATGGCTTGACAGAATCTGCTGGTCGGTCCATGATGTTTATTTTAACATTCTTGTCACATCCTTCAGGAGCGTTTATGTGTTTTATACAAAATTCAGAAAACCAGTCCAGGGAGCTGGGACTGGAATCATGTTCTTCAGTTTTGCCATCTTTCTAATTCTTCTATGTTTCTATCTTTGTAGTGATCCATTTTCAAGAGAAAAAGAGAAAAAAAATGTAAACCATATATCCCATCCTTGTGGGGAAAGTCTTCAGCTTTTTCAGCTTATTAAATAAGATCCTGCTTCATCTTTTTTTCCATTCCAACAAACATTTAAATAGATCACACAAGTACAGCAGAGAAAGAAGAAAAGACACTGAGAAAGTTTTTATTCAGAATATATCTATAGCCTATGTGATACAGTTTTGTAGGAAACATGCATTCAAGTTTCAACAAGCACTAAAAGGATCCAAATTGCTCATACTGTGAAGGGTTCTTTAATCAATGAAGTGTTAGAAAAAAATGTGTAGTACCTTGTTATTCTGTATTTTGTGTGAAGAGACTGGCTTGAATCTCTGTTTTCAGGACATGTTCACCTATGAATCCAGTGAGAGGGACAATACTCTTGAAAAGGTGAGGCTTAAAGGACACTCCCCTCAGTGCTCAATGCAACCTGAAGCTAAATAAGGGTCTAAATTGACTGCGTTTGTTGCTCCTCTCTGTTCTTTCCCCAAGTAAATCTGTGCACTTAAGCTACTCAGTAGAAAATGCCAAGTGCACAGTAAGCTATAAAATAAATTTAAAAGTATATATTTAAAGTTCTTGTGAATCACATTCTTTGAAAAACTACCCTTCCTTCCTTCTGGGGCATAGGTAATGCATCAAACTTACAAAGAATATCTAGATACTTGGGGGATAAGGATTCTTTAAGTGAACCATTGTCTCTTTGTAAAGCTAGCCTTACAACAATTAATATTTCCCGCAGTGTATTTCCATGTGTCAGTGCAGTGCTGGAATGCACATGTATCTCTGTATACTTATGATGCATATCAAAATTGGTAAAAGTAACTAACCATTAAAAAAAAGTACTAGCTGCACATTCATAATGTAATGAAGGCACTCAACTTTCTCTGATTAACTAGAAAGACTGTCAAACCTAGAAAATGGAAAAGGTAGTTAAATAGAAAAAGAAGGAATATTTTTTCCCCCTTCCCTTGGTAATAATTACTCATTCTGAGCAGAACCAAGAAATAAGCAAAATTAAACAATAAAGTCAAATTCATATTATTTTCCTGCCATCTTACTATATGTAGATTAAAAGCATTCTGTAAACAAAAAACACTTATATATAATTGGGAGACAGAATTCATTGCAGTCATTTTACAGCAGCACAGTGGTAAGTTGTACTTTAAATCTGCCAATTATAGAGCTTACACTCATAAAAAATTAGAAATTATCATTACTTTCAAAACATTTAACTGTCCACAACAACATTTTTGTGATTTACTGCAATGAAAAAAATCCATGTGATCTCATTTAGGACCGAAGTCCCTAAAAAAGTCATATGTGAAAGACCACAGATTTGAAAGACTGAGGTCAGCCTTCCAGGCTTTATAAAGAGGAACAGCCTTATGCCATGTTTAGATGAAAAAGAATAAAATTAATTGATTTTTGTGGTACTCATTTTTGTTAGTAAAATGGGTTACTAATTCAACACATTTTCCTACTATATATCCCCAGAAAAAGAGTAGGAAAGAATTCATACATGATAAGGTGATTTTTCCATATTTTGTGCATGTGAATTAACTGCCAACATGGGTAAATGTGGACAAAAAGAGCTCTGTGTAAAGCATGTTAAGGAAAAAAGAAATAAACACTACATTTATTCAAATGGAAAAGCTGCAAAAATTCTTGATTCTGTAGAATTACAGTCCTCGTAACAATTAGGCAGGATGTAATCTACTCTGTAAACTGTAGTGTATATATGATACATATGAGTACAGATGTGGGAAATTTTGAAGCACACGCCCAGTTTTACATAACTTCTTAGGAAAATCGGAATGCGATAGACGTATTTTGTGATGACAAAAATGAACAGGCATTCTGCAGTTTTGGTACGTGCTAGCTTATGGATAGAAATGCTAGTATAAATCAAAACACTGTGCTGCTGAGAAGTTGTAAGGGCATTGTTTTGGGAAGGGTTCTGTTCAACAGCAATGGCAGAATGAATTCCCTAAGACAGTTAAGGGGGGACTACATAGAGTCTTTCCTGGGTTATTTTTCTAATGTTTGTAAAATTGAGAGATTTTGAAATAAAATCTAACTATATATAAAGACATGGGAGACTGATTACAAATTTAATGCAGCTATTCTCCAGGATTCATTTTGCTCATACCTAAATTCTGTGAAACTGTAAGTTGATCAATTTTCCAGCTCTGCCTCATTAATAAGATGTGAATAAACACCTTGATATCTATAGTTTTTAATCTGATAAGAAGTACAAATTTATTGACACTCTGTATTCATGTTCATTGTGCTTCAGGCTCTCTCTTTCATGTTTCCATTGCATTCTGAAGGATTTTTTTTTCTTTTTTTCTTTTTAGCCTTCATTATCAAATCACATTATTTGTTCTTTGCTTTTGGGCAGAAGGATTCCTTGAAGTTAGAACAAACAATAAAGACAAATCAGAATTAGAAATAAGGCATGATATTTTAATTACAGTTTTTCAAACAGGGAGGGTATTAGCTAAAACCATACTTTTGTCAATAATTGTACTTCATTACTGAACTTTTAAAACAAAATTAATATTCAACATTTTTTCTTAAAAGGTGGACAAGCCTTGCCTACTATTCCTAAAGATCAGTCATGGAACTCCCACA
Source organism: Gorsachius magnificus (assembly GCA_034008185.1). Classification (NCBI taxonomy): domain Eukaryota; kingdom Metazoa; phylum Chordata; class Aves; order Pelecaniformes; family Ardeidae; genus Gorsachius; species Gorsachius magnificus. Next base: position 41,848,320 of record CM067081.1, read on the forward strand.
AGTTTTTTTTATGAATAGGGGTAGATGAAATATCTTCTTTTTTTTTTTTTCTGGACTTAAAAATCTCAGTGCTGATTCCCAAATCACTGTCTGGTTACAACCCCCCACACCCCTTCTTCACCAACCCATTTTCTTAAGATTTTCTCAGGCATTTGACAAAACACAGAATAACACTACACTAATTGAATGCACACATCCAAATTAAACAGTTCTGGTGCAGAAGTTGGCATTTATATTGGCTTTTCCATAGTCTGCTAACCATTGGACTGAAGTTAATTCTTTGATGCTTCCTTTTTCTCTCATCTTGAAATGGAGTTGTCTTAGTTAACTTCCTTGTGGCTAGGCCTGTCCTTCTTATAAAACATCCAGAAGAACTGTGACATTTCTTGGCAGCCTGAGCAGCAGTGTCAAGCACCGAATGAGCAAGCATTCAGTGCTCAGCCATGCATAGCCAAGGCCTCATGCATAGCTGTGGCCTCAGGATTGTTGCACGCTGCCTGGGCACTGAGGAGAAACTTGCATTGCTACTTCCCTTTTCAAACTAAATCTCCAAATCTGCCCATCCACAGTCACTTTGTATAGGAATGAAGGCTCAGTTTAGCCAGCTTAACTTCCTGTAATTACTGAAAACATGGTAGGTTCCTACAGACCTCTGTGAAAAGACATAGAATCCTTCCAGAGGATAAATGAATCATCCGCTGGAAATACGTATTTCTTCATGGAGAAAAACTAGGTAATTGTGGCCCTAATTTCACTGCTTCGAGTAGCTGCCTTAAATGAGATGAATAAATCCAGCCATATATTTACACTAGAAATATGATGTGGCTCCTTTTAGAGATGCACAAGAGTAAGTCAAGAGGGAAAAAAAAGATGTTCATTCTGCATTATTAGGACCAAGGAAGATCTAAACTACAGAACACAGGGAGACATAGGATTGAACAATATGGGAAAGTATTTTAGGGAAGTAAGTACTGTAAATATTTTAAAAGGATGTTTTCATTGAACAAATGAATTGTTAACTGAAAGGTATTTTTCTGTTTGCAAGTTTTCACTTCTTTTTTACTGTATAAACAAAATAGTATTTCTGTCTTTTTACGCCACCAAGGAAACACTGACTTTGTGTATATTACAGCGGAAGTAAATTACAGAAGAAAGACAGAGAAAATCTGGAATGATGACATAACTTCTGAGACCCAGCAGCATACTTGGTGTTAATTGAGGCCACTGTAATAGGTCAAACTCAAAGTCCCTTGCACAAAAGTGAAGACAATTTATTTTTTAAGAAAGAATTCCTCACAAAACCCCTAAATATTAAGAAATGGAATTTTATTCTTCCTGGTTTTAATTTAAACAAACCCAGCCATAATATGAGAAGAAAGTAACTGAACACTCTCACATTCTCTATATTTACTCAGATTTGTTGCTAAGGGTCAAATTCTGTCCTCTGATGTGCATCTCAGGAAAGATTTAGTGTCCAGAGACTTGCAAGAGCATTTTCCTCTAACCCTAACTTACTTTCCAAAGGAAATGCTGCCTTCTGACAGATTTGTAGAGAGATTTCTGTCTCCAGATGGCACACAAATGCAGTTAACCTTAAATCAGTAACAATATCAAAGCAGAAGATACCATGAAACACTTCAGTGTCTTCTCCTACGTAGAGCAAGTTTGACAACGGTGTTTTTCAGCTTACCTTCTATCAACAACAAGAAAAAAAAAATCGTAGAAGTCAAGAAGGATACAGATGTTATGTTCTACATGACAGGTGTTCTTCAGTGCTGGCCTATGCACCTGGTTTCCCAACCGTTCCTCTCAGGAAACGTTCAGGAGAACCCACAGTTTCTTTTAACCTAGAAACCCAGGAGTATCAAGGAGTAGAAGCAAATAGCTCAGAATTCATCCCAGCATAAAGTCAGGACATGACTGTAGCATGTAGCCTAGCTCATAAAATGTGATTCATTCTTGCATTGCACAGCTTTGAAATAACCAGAGAAACAAATGTCTCTTTAGTCAGAGAGTTGAAATATCTGGGTCCATGTTTCTCTAAGTCTAGACATTTCCTTGGGCAAACTTCATATGCTTTCTTGCAAATTACACCAAAGAAAAATATGGACTCAAATCTTTCTATGCCACAGGTGATACCCACTGAGAAATCAATAACACTGGCTCATGAAGATTTGATAAGTAAATTCATTAATACTTCTGAGATTCTAAAGAAGGACAGAAGTCCACAAAACCAGGTATTTCAGCCCAGAATAACTCCAAATTAATTATCCATTTTTTTTGTGACGGGTAGAAAAAACATAACTGTAGGGTAAAAGAAAGTGAGACACTATTAAACTGCACAGCTTCTTGCCACCACACATACCTTTATATATTGCAAATCTTTAATGTATTAAAGTTAGCAAGAATGTAAATAGATTTCCTGAATTCCTCCCAGTCACACTGAATTTCTGATAAACACACTGCCAAAATATTCCACTGAGCTTCCTATATTTGATTTTTAGGTAGCTGTGAAAGCACTTATTTTCCAAGATTTGTTCTGCTACATCCTGAAGGGACTGGGCTCTTCATCTCTCAATTTTCTATATTTTATAGCATTGTTACCATCGTTCCAATTATGTTTGCTTTGATCTTGATGCAAGAGCAAGAATTCTGAAAAGTAGTAAGGACATCTTACTTCATGTATATCATTGAATAATTCACTGTGAAGTCACTCACAGCTCATTAATCAGTATACCTCACCATTATTTGTGTTGAAGCGAACTTTTAAAATCATCAAGCAGTAAGTTTGGAAAAACAACCACAGTGTTTTATTTTTTTTTAATCAGAAAAAAAAATAATTAAATTTTAATTTTAAAAACCAGAAAATAAATAATTAATATATGTATGCTTTACAATATGCACAAGTGAAGAGAAAGATAATAAGAATGGAATGGCATCAGTCCTAAAGATACAGGCCTCTACCTTGGCAGATCCGTGGACAATGACACTCTGTAAGAAGAATCTGCAATAACATATTATGTTCTTTCTCTTGCTTCCCACTTTATTTTATCAATATTCAGTGAATGTGAGCTGTATGAAAACCAAGATTTTCCCTGTGTACTATAGATTGAGAACACTGCCTAACAGATCAGAGAATGCAAGCAGTATAGCCTGCAAAATGGAATCTGATAGACTTTCCCTGAGTCTAGTATTCTATCAAACCCATTTATAGATGGGTTTTTTTTACATCTAGAAATCTCTAGACATCTAATGATGCTACAACACAGAGTTACTGCAATTTCAAATCCATTTTTTCTTTTCTCAGCTTCCTCACAAAAATCTCATTTGGATGTTATCAGAACAGTCCAGAAAATATGGGGATAAGAAAAAGGTTTGGGTATTTTTGTTCTGTCTTCCTCTTGATTAAACTAAAAAAACTCAAACAACCAAACAAAACAAACCTGCCCACAGTTTTCCTGTGGATGCATTAAGAACTTATGTTTTACTGGAAGAGCCTGGAAGTCCAATTGTCTCACTAAAGAATTGGATGGGCAGCAAAAGTATCAGTTCTATTTTTTTTTTCTTGTGTACCTCCAAAATGCTAGATTTAATCCTCAGATTATTTTAGCAGCCTGTGCTGAGAGAGGAATGACTTCAACTCTCCATTACTCCTGGCTTTCAAATTTTTGAGCTAGAGTTAAGCTATTGTAAAAGCTTTTTCAATCTTTTCAAAAGCACACTTGAATTAAGAAGTGCAGTCAAGTTGGTAAATTTAAATTGCCTTGACTCTGAAAATGTCAGTTCAAGCTAAAACAAAATTGTTTTGAAAACCAGTAATTTAATAAAAATTGACTATATTACAAAGTAAGCATATATTTGAGTATGCAAGCCCCATTTAATGCTATTCATTATACTCCCTGAGAACCTGTGAAAAATGAATATTCTCTACCACTTTTCCCTGGGAAACAGTGTCAAATATATTATCACATGAAAGGAGAGAAAATGTATGTTGTAAACCCACACAACCTGATGACCAATTTTCTTACTTATGTTATTCCCACACAGCAACAGAAACATAGTACCTGTGCCTCTATAGGTACTGTCCCTTTTGTTCTTTGTCAAACAATGAAGATTTATAAGGGCCCCAAACTGCTTCCAAATTCCAAATTATGCTGAATACATAAAGCACTCAGATAATTTCAAAGAAATGCATTTAAGTTGTTCTGCCTTCTCTGTACAGTCATTGGAGCAAAAGAAACACCTTAAGGGCATTTCAGAATTGAAATGCATACAGTCACTGGGAAAGCTTGTCTTCCTTCACTGTCTGGTCATTAGCACTGGTAAAATAAAATTTTAAAAAATAATCTTTTCTATCTTAGTTCCTTTGGGACTCGTTGAGGGTATTCTCAAAAGATTAGCTTACCTATGCAGTACTATGCACTCAGAACCTGGCTCATACTGCCATCGTCATCTGCTAAATTCACTATCCACTTCTGTCTGATTTTGCAAGTGCAGCATTCGGTCTGGCACAAAAACCTGCAGCACAGGCTGTTTCTTTAAAATGTTACATTTTCTCCCATTTTAAATAACTCAAGCAACAGGGCTTCCACCTCCTCCCCTGCAAGACTATTAGCATTAAGTTTTCCTCATATGTTATTCTCCTTTGTATTACTAATTCACATATTTTATTACATTCATTAATAATATGCATTGCTATAATAATAGGTATTTAGTACTGCTTTCCTTCAACTATCACATTTTCTTGTTGTGAGCATGTTGTTATTAATGCTTGAGAGACTTTGTCATAAGCACAGTATCCGAAGTAGGTATTTTTTCACTGTAGTGTGACAACACTTTTCTGGTAAATCCTATAAACTTCTTCACAATGATTATTGGCTTGGCTTTTCTGGATTATTATTCTTACTGACACTGTAATTGCTATCATATATAGTAATCTGTTTATAAATAAACATGTGGGTGAACAGAAGAAAAAAAACACCAAAATAATGTAATGAAGAGCAATTTGCATTTAGCAGGACACCACAAAATTAAGAAAGTAACAAGATAGAAATAAATATTTTTCTTATTATATCCAAACCTCTAAACTTCTTTTCTAAAGAATCCAAGGCTTATTGACCACTTACTGGGAGCAAGCTCCGATCTGAGATAGGGACATACTGTTAACTATGGCAGTAAACCAGACTTCACCACAAATAAAGATGCCCAGAAAATCATTTTCCCATCAAGATTTACTTTGTACGTTTTCATACCCTTTCTCATACCGCAGTTGAACAAAAAAAGGCTTTTCAAAGTTTCTCAAGAGTAGAGCGAGAGCTCCAGTCTGACAAACTTGTGAGAAGGGGCCAGCAGGGACTGGAGCCGTGCAACCCTCAGGAGGCTGATGTTGAGGCCTCAGTTCATGTCCCTTACACTAATGAGGCAAAGCAGGGGTGTGAACTTTTCTCAATATCCCAATGAATGCCAGTTACCGAATGTTACAGAGTAGGTATTTCCTCCCTCTTTTCTGAAAATGATCGATGGATGTGGGAAATAATTCTTGAGACAATCTTCACTGGAACTGGCAAGTTTCTGAACAAACTATGATTTTGCTGAAATTGTGTTTTCTAACAAAAAACCTCTCTCTTGAAAAATCAGTTCTTACAGGTGTATACTAGAAAACGAAACATCAGGCTTGTCAGTGAGCACACTGAACCAGATCTCAGCTGATGAACCCTCACCCCAGTGTAGCTTATCATTATAGAAGTGGTGTATCTTTATTTCCTCTTTGCTCACAAGGTATTCAGCATTTGTATTTGAGAACAGTTTCCTGCATTAAAATATTTCTCCCTAATTTTATTTTTTTCTTTTTCTTGTCCTCCACCCCTTCCGGTGACGAGTGGTGTCCCTCAGGGGTCCGTACTGGGACCAGTGCTATTTAATATATTCATCAATGACTTAGACAGCGAGATCTAATGCACCCTCAGCAAGTTTGTGGACGACACCAAACTGAGTGGTGCGGTTGACACACCAGAAGGACGGGATGTCATCCAGAGAGACCTGGACAGGCTGGAGAGGTGGGCCTGTGTGAACCTCATGAGGTTCAACAAGGCCAAGTGCAAGGTCCTGCACTTGGGTCGGGGTAACCCCCAGTATCAGTACAGGCTGGGGGAAGAAAGGATCGAGAGCAGCCCTGCCGAGAGGGACTTGGGCGTGCTGGTGGATGAAAAGCTGGACATGAGCCGGCAATGTGCGCTGGCGGCCCAGAAGGCCAACCGTACCCTGGGCTGCATCAGGAGAGGCGTGGCCAGCAGGTAGAGGGAGGTGATGCTGCCCCTCTACTCTGCTCTGGTGAGACCTCACCTAGAGTACTGCGTCCAGCTCTGGAGCCCTCAGCACAAGAAGGACATGGAACTGTTGGAGCGGGTCCAGAGGAGGGCTACTAAAATGATCCGAGGGCTGGAGCACCTCTCCTATGAGGACAGGCTGAGAGAGTTGGGCTTGTTCAGCCTGGAAAAGAGAAGGCTGAGGGGAGACCTGATTGCGGCCTTTCAGTACCTAAAGGGGGCCTATAGGAAAGATGGGGATAATCTTTTTAGTAGGGCCAGCTGTGACAGGACAAGGAGTAATGGTTTTAAACTAAACCAGGGTAGGTTTAGACTGGATATAAGGAGGAAATTCTTTACAACGAGGGTGGTGAAACACTGGAACGGGTTGCCCAGAGAGGTGGTGGAGGCCCCATCCCTGGGAACATTCAAGGCCAGGTTGGATGGGGCTCTGAGCAACCTGATCTAGTTAGTGGTGTCCCTGCTGACTGCAGGGGGGTTGGACTAGATGACCTCTAGGGGTCCCTTCCAACCCAAAACATTCTATGATTCTATGATTCCTACTTTCCTTCCTTATTACTGGTTGTTCGGCATTTTCAGCTACATAATATAAAAAAAGAAAAAAAGATTTGGTCTTTCAATGGAAAAAGGCTAATTTTACTCTGTTGAGAAAATATTCAAGTATTTTTCAAAGTATTTTATAGGCATATTTTAACCAGCAGTATTTACTAAAGAAATGCCTAATCAATTAAGTTGGTGTCTGAGAGGAAGCTGAGTTCTGTTGATTTATGCAGGCAAAGGGTCTGACCCCAAGAGTCCTTGCTATAACCGAAAGAACAAGAAAGACAAGAAAATACTGTCTTTACACAGACATAGATCAGTATATATCAAATACGGAAAGCCTGGAAAGCAGCATTTCAGTCAGACTTATAAATAATTTCCATTCACCACATAACCTTAAAAAAAGCCAACAAATTAAGAAATTAGATATATAGTCATGGTTGACAATTTAATTTGTTATAATGAGGACAGCAATATATATCTATTTTCAGTACAAAGAAACATTGTGCTTTGATAAAGCACATTATGTTGTCTCAAAATGAATGTGCTGAAGAAAAAACTATTGAGAGCATAATAATATGAAGTGAAAATATGACCAAGACCTTTTTTCTAGTGTCATTTTATTTATGAATATTACACATCAGAGGTTGCTGGGGCATGGTACTCTTACTTAGAGGTTCAACAGAGAAGAGAAGGATCATAGCTTAAAAAAGACAAAGCTTCAAATACATTCAGCAATTCTTCCCCCTCATGCATGAATGAGTATTAATGTACTTTCAGCTATCGCTTCAATCACAAAAGTGACAGTATTCTTTAATTCATATTTGTCACAATTTAATAGTGGCAAAATCTTAGGGAATAAAATCATAGAATCATACAATTATAGAACCATTTAGGTTGGAAAAGACCTTTAAGATAGTCGAGTCTAACCATTAACCTAACACTGCCAAATCCACCACTAAACCATGTGCCTAGGCACCACATCTATTCGTCTCTTAAAAAACTCCAGGGATGGGGATTCAACCACTTCCCTGGGCAGCCTGTTCCAATGCTTAATAAACCTTTTAGTGAAGATTTTTTTCGTAATGTCCAAACTAAACCTTCCCTGGTGCAACTTGAGGCCATTTCCTCTTGTCTTATCGCTTGTTACTTGGTAGAAGAGACTGACACCCACCTTGCTACAGCCTCCTTTCAGGCAGTTATAGAGAGTGATAAGGTCTCCCCTGAGCCTCCTTTTCTGCAGGGTACACAACGCCAGTTCCCTCAGCTGACTCTCATCAGACTTGTTCTCCAGACCCTTCACCAGCCTCATTGCCCTTCTTTAGACATGCTTCAGCACCTCAATGTCTTCCTTGTAGTGAGGGGCCTAAAACTGAACACAGCATTCAAGGTGCGGCCTCAACAATGCTGAGTCCAGGGGAACAATCACGTCCCTAGCCCTGCTGGCCACACTATTCCTGACACAAGCCAGGCTGCTATTGGCCTTCTTGGCCACCTGGGCACACTGCTGGCTCATATTCAGATGGCTGTCAAACAGTACCCCCAGGTCCTTTTCTGCAGGGCATCCTTCCAGCTGTTTGTCCCCAAGCCTGTAGCACTGCATGGGGTTGTGGTGACCAAAGTGCAGGACCCGGCACTTGGCCTTGTTGAACCTCATACAGTTGGCCTCGGCCCATGGATCCAGCCTGTCCAGGTCCCTATGTAGAGCCTTCCTACCCTCGAGCAGATCAACACTCCTGCCCAACTTTGTGTCGTCTGCAAACTTGCTGAAGGTGCACTCAATCCCCTCGTCCAGGTCATTGATAAAGACATTAAAAAGAACTGTCCCCAAAACTAAGCCCTGGGGAACGCTACTTGTGTCCAGCCTCCAACTGGGTTTAACTCCATTCAGCACTGCTCTTTGGGCCCACCATCCAGCCAGTTTTTTACCCATCAAAGAGTACGCCTGTTGAAGCCATGAGTAGCCAGTTTCTCCAGGAGAATGCTGTGGGAAATGTTATCAAAGGCTTTAAGAAGTCCGGACAGCATCAACAGCCTTTCCCTCATCTACCAGGTGGGTTGTCTTATCATAGAAGATCAGGTTAGTCAAGCAGGACCTGCCTGTCATAAACCCATGCTGACTTGGCCTGATCACCTGTTTGTCCTGAACGTGCCCTGTGGTGGCACTCAAGATTAACTGCTCCATAACCTTCCCTGGCACTCAGGTCAGACTGACAGGCCTGTAGTTCCCTGGATCCTCCTTCTGGCCCTTCTTGTAGATGGGAGTCACGTTTGCTAACTTCCAGTCGACTGAGACCTCCCTGGTTAGCCAGAACTGCTAATAAAGGATTGAAAATGGCTTGGTGAGCGATTCTGCCAGTTCTCTCAGTACCCTTGGGTGGATCCCATCTGGCCTCATAGACTTGTGTGTGTCTAAATGGTGTAGCAGATCACTAACCATTTGCCCTTGGATTACGGGGGCTTCATTCTGCTCCCTGTCCCTAAAAGAATTGCTATCTGCAGTTAGCTTCCAGTAGAGCTGACTCCACCATTACAAGGCCAGGCCAAATACAAGGCCTCCTTCTGTTCTTACTGATGTCTTACGCAAGCCCAGGAATTGATCATGACTGCAGTTAAAGTCTTGGAGCAGTATTTGCCTGAGAAACATGAATAATACATAAGATAAAGTCACCTGAAATCAGATACACTATCTACTAAACTGTACTAGTACCTGTCTTAGCTTACAGGTATCTACATTTATATTTTTATGGAAAAACACCAATTAAGCAAGGTCCTGATAGATGGGGATCCTCAGAGATTTTATTACTCTGTTTAAAAGATAGATTTATCATATAATTTATTTCCTATGTTATGATCTAACCCCCTGTGTTCAGTATTAAAATATTATGGTTTTTTCACAGTATTTCCCAGATGTTCCTTATACTGCACATGCGATTTGAAGCCTAGATACAGGAATATTTGCACCATTTACTGCCTCTTAGCCAACTCACACAGCTGGAAGAAGAAAGAGTGGTGCTGGGAGGGCAGGGAGACACCTGCTCCTGCACTGGCCTCTGCAGCTGGAAGAGGAAACTTAGGGGCAAAGACCATCATCTGCTTAATCCTTCACCTGACCAGCAGCAACCACTACTGAAGGGTGAAAACATCAGTAGGGCATCAGTCCCAGTTCTCAGTTTCGCAGTCCACACAGATAGAAATAGTATTTGTAAGCAAAATTAGGAGGAATATGCTGACTGTGTCTTGTTAAGAATTTGGTCCCTAGGAGTACTTTTTGTCAGACAGAGTGGAGTTATGCATTCTAAAAGCAAAAATTACATCTTTCATGGTCACCTTAAAAAATTATGATTTAAGTACTATTAAAAAAACCCAAAACAACAACTTACAGTTTCAGAAGGGTAAAAAGGCACGGGAATTTCAAAACTGCCAACGATGAAGTACAAAGCAAGATTTACTTAACTGCAAAGAGGACTTTGGTTCTTTACTTTGTAACTTGCAATGGAGCCCAAGTGCAGCACAATATCCTGTGCTATTAAGTGATTAGATGTAAAGATGGAAACCATAATTTAGTGCATCCCATTAATGCTCACTTCTTGAGGATTTCCCACTAAAAAAGATAATCATGGAAGTATGGTACAGGGATCTAACCATTGCTCACCACCCTACAGCCCTGTATCACTGCAAACCCTCTTGATTCTTGTCCCTCACACTAAATTCTGGAACCAGACTAAATTACACAGCTGCCTGCTTCCGCCAATAAAATTGTTTTGCTGGGTTTTTATTTTCTTTAGGGTTTTTGGTTGGGTTTTTTGTTGCGGGGGTGTGGGGGTGTTATGTTTCTCTCTTATGTAATGGTGACAAAACTTAATGAACATACGCTGCCTCTTAGTGTATGAACAGTCCTAGCAAGACACACTAAAGTTAAACTTGAATTGGTTTAACAGAATTCCACCAGTAACTCCTGAATAATGCATTTATTAGACTCCCTACAATATAACCTATAATTTACTGTACAAGATGTGGTAAATGACAAAAGATGAACTCTTCAGAATGTTTTGGAATGTCATTGAGTATTCACTTCACATGCGCTCTTATACAAAGTACTTTACAACACTTACCATCTTTGCAAAATAAAACCTAACTCTAGTTATTAATATCTTTATTTAAATGCAGATGTTGATTTCCCCTGGAGACTGGTAAAGCTCCAGCACTGAACTATCAGGGGGAAAGCAAACTTTGAGTCATATATTATCTGCAAAGAAAGGACTTTTCTAGGGTTTGGTTGGTTGGTTTATCCTCCCCCACCCCTTTTTTGTTCTGTTTTATTTTTTTTTTTTTGGTATGCTGGCAATCTATAGTTGTGTGTGTTTACCTTTAATGCCATACTTTACCTTCAGTCATAGGACACTATAAAAACTAATTGCTTTCATATCATGAGTCAGTATGCAGATTAAGATCTATAAATGTGACAGTAATAGGGATGATAATAATGCTTGGTTCTCCTATAGCATTCTCTTATCAACATAATTTTAAATGGAGATATAATTATCTTCAGTTTATGGATGGGGAAACTGAGGCACTGAATGGACTTAGAGATTGAATTTAAATCATTGCAAAACAGTTTATTATGTTTTCCTTCTTCATAAATTCTTTATTCCAGGAGACTCCAACTGTTTAATTGAAACAAAAGCATTACAAAGGCCTGTAGCCGGGTCTTGACTCCATGAGAGTTCTTCTCAGTATGCTGTCAGCTGACTTAAAACTGGTGAAGAACAGTTTTTTATTTTAAATGTCTTGTTCCAGGGAATTTAAAGATTAACTTCTTTTCCCCACAAACATTTTTTGGCACAGACACGATGAAGTCAATCAATACAGCCATTGAAATGGAGTCCTGGGTATTTTTCCTTACTATGATACTAGACTGTAATAACCACTTCTTTAATCACATCATCAGCTTTAATTTAATCACAGTACACACCCCCTCTCCCTGCCCCCCATAGCCTGGAAGAAATGTTACAAAGCAATAGATGGCAGGAAAAAAGTTCTGCTATCTAAATGTAAAATCAGAATAACCCTGGTGCACAATGTTATTTCAGATTTGAAGCTTGGTAAGTGGTTACAGAAATGACAAAAAAGAAATTTGAGATGAACACTTTCCGTTAAGAACAGGCAAACAAAAAGTCTAAAAGAGGAAGATTTCTAGGAACATTTTCTAGGTATGGCCATTTGCTTCATACTGCACTGCTCAGCACTGAAACAGAAGATATAACCTACAAGAGGTTTTGATGCTCTACTTTAATTCTTTTCTGAAGTTAAAAAGACCTTTCAGCATACAAACAGGTGTCCATGGTGCAAAATAAAGATGAGTGGTTTGCAGAGATTAGGGTTAGCATGTATCATCTAATAAAACAGAGCATCATAAAGGAGGAGAGTTTGAGAATCTGATTTAAGACTTGTACCCACCTTATACTGAACAAAGAGTGGAAACAAGACAAAGAGGGTGTCAAGGTGTCAACTTAACCCTACAGGTTAGAAGATGTGGAAACCTTTTAGATGACAGGAGGGAGATGAGAATTAACAAGATAAGAGAAACACAGGTTTAGAGGTCCAGGGAAAATTCCACATGTGGAGAAGATCATCCTATAGTACATAAATCTTATTTTGTGGGAAGGAATAATAAATAACTGAAAAGAGCTGCCTGGCCTTGCAGGATAACCATGACTGCTCACAAAGAGAAAGAACTTAGTGAGTTGGAAAAAAAAGAAAAATTTTTTTTTTTCAAGGATTCATTATTGAGGACAGAAAGAGTATCCTGCATTAACAGACAGATAACAGGATGATTTTTTTTTCTTCAGGTGGAATTCAACTGTCTTCACTTAGGAGTGTCAAGCAAAGTGCTGGAATGTCTAGTGAATGAAAAGAAATAACCATCTCCAGAAGATGGCTCAGCAAATCATTAAATGAGTCCTACCCCTGAACATGAGAGAATGTATTCCAGTTAAGGAGAATTTATCCACACTGTTTCTTCCACCAGCAGAGAGATTCCAGATGATTACTAATTGCGTCTTAAGCATGCCTCTAAATTTGGAGAATGGGGATACCTGTCTCCACTGACTATAGAGAAGACCTGTAGAGCAGCTTAGACCAGATACCTGACTTACATTACTAAAATAAATATTATCCACAGCATAAACCCAAGATTATTTATGCATCTCTAGTCATTGTCCAAGAATTTACTGGTGATGGTCCATCTTAGTACAAGTGCCATCTGAATTCATAGAATTTGTGAAGAACCAGCTGAATCAGCCAATCCAAGGACATTAAACTAACAACTACCAAGGAGGGTGTAAAGAAGAAACAAATGAACACTCATTTAGCACAAAATCAAGATGTCAAGAATAAAATTAATCAAGGCACCAAGAAGCTTGAAGAGAAATGCTTTAGTTCCCTATATATGAATGCTAGAAGCCTGGGTAATAAAAAAGAGAAATTGGAATTGGAATTGCTCTTTTATGATCTAGCTGGTATTACTGAGACCTGGTGGGAAGATGTGCATGAGTAGAATGTTAAGCTCACTGATATATTGTATTTAGGCAGGATCTAGTGAGCAAAAAAGAACAAAGGCACTTTATATCAAAAAAGTGATATTACCTGCTCCTGGGTTCACTGGTAACTCAGAAGAAAACCATTTTGCATGTTCATAGATTCATGCTCTAACAAACAAAAAAAGCTTAGATAAGGTACTAGATAGTGTCTGTAATGGACCAACAATTTAGTCTAGGGAAAAGGATGGCTGACCTGTAAAGCCCTGATTTCTGCTGCATAGGTAGAAAAACTGCATTACATTATGTGACTCCAACATGAATGGCATATATTGGAATTGTCACAATCCTTATGATTTCTAAATATTATTGAGAAAAAAATCATAATAAAATCAACATTGTATCCTAAATATTCTATGTTTGTTACAGTTACCTCAAACAACCAAGCAATTCTAAAAATACATACAAACATACACACACACCACTCCTAAAGGTTGATTTTTTGCATAAATGATTATGACTTAATTACATCTATCACAGGTAAAAACCACTAAGTCATCTCAAGTAAGATATGCATTCTCATCAAGTTTGACACCAAACTGAGGGGAGCAATCAGTATGTCGGAGGACATGACTGTCATTCAGAAGGATTTCTACAGGCTGGAAGAATGGGCTTCCAGGAATGTCAGGGAATTAAAAAATGACAAAGTCGAAGACCTGCGTCTGCAAAGGCAGAACCCCCTGTGCTGGTACAGATGGACTGGCTTGGTAGCAGCTCTGATGAAAAGGACCTGTAAATCCTGACAGACAGGAGGCTAAGCTTCCTTTAGCAGATATTTATTATTCTTCCTGACTATTTTACTGTAGCACTCTCAAAGACTCCAGTTAAGAATGGAGCCCTGGGTTAATGTTAGAATACGGCATCTTCACCACCAAAATTAAAGCTCAAACTGATCATTAAAGGCCATAAAGCCAGGAAATATATACATATTTTTCACTTAGAGATTAAGTAAAATTCATGAGTTCACTAAAAAATGTTCATGGAATTTGGCATAGCACTTTTAAAGACAGTTCTTAGGACATGAACATGCTTTATTAGTATATTTCTTTTCTGTTCTGAAGTGCATTCTCAAAATGACATACTGCTAAGATTTAGAAAACTCTCTGCCTTGAAGAAAAATTGCTTTCCTTCCTAACTGGCAAACTAGTATTAAACAGATTCAATAAAAGGAATGTGAAACATTCCAGGTAAGTTATGTTTTGAAGATTGAAAGATAACTAAGCAAAGACAAGGACAAAGTTCAGTGTTATGGTGCATAACACTAATCCGTAGGTCATTCTCACAGCAGAATTAACCTGGGTTTTTTTCAACTGCTGTATAAGGAATTCAACAAAGCGTTACTAAGCTGTACAATGAAAACACTAATTATTACAATACACCATTCCTCCTTTTTATAAATGTCTACCTATGTAGGACTCTCTTGGTTTTGTTTTCTTTTTTTTTTTTTCTTAGGGAGTGATGCTAATACAATGTCATGCTTTACATCATTGGGAGGCTGTGTAAGAAATGAAGCGCCAATGACTGAACTTTGAAAAAATTAGAGGCAGAAGGGAAAAAGAGAGATTTTGAAATACCTTCTTGCATAGCTGGTGTAATTCATATAATGGGAATTACTGTTTTGAATTAGAATGTATTCCTTTCCCCAAGATGGACAGAAATAGTAACTGGTTGGGTTTTGGCTTTCTTTTTTTTAATTATTTTGAATGCAATATTTCTTTCACTGGGTCTTTGAAACTTGGTCTTAAAATTCATGGATTTCCATAAAACCTGATTTAATTTATACAAGAAAATCTGAATTTTTTTTTTTTAGTAGGACATTTTTTTGTAGTTTCACTTATTTAAACATGTTTTATGTATTCTACAACATGCAATTTACTGAGCCTTCTAATTATACTAAACATTGCCCAATGTTAAAACTTTATTCCCTTGCAAATTTATAAATTTGAAGTTTCTGTAATATTATTTCATTGTGATACAAAAAAGCAAAATATCACCTTGTTCTAGATAATCCTCATAGAAATGGTGAGTACTCAAAAAAAAATTAAGAATACCTCTACAGCTGCAAAAAGTTATTGAAATGCTTGGCTCCAAAGCCACATGTTATGCCATCTGAGTTAAACAGCACCAGAGAGTAATAGTAATTGTCAGTTGACCTTTCGATTAGACCTAGTCCTATTAAATGTTATGAGAGTAATCAATTGGTACTAAACAATGAGCAAAACAAGGAAACAAAATGATTTCATTAAATGACCTTTTTAATAGTATTAGATTGAGTAGGGTACTTTTGCTTTTAGCTTGGCTGTGACATAAACCAAAATAATTCCCTGTAAAGATGTCCAGCTGTAGTAAAGATAAAATCACAATGGTTATACAAATTCAGCAACACTCTCAAAACAGCTTCTGTATTTTCCTGTGTAGCCCTTCCTCTTCCATTGTCCTTATCCCTTCCACCCCAAGGAGGTCCATCAAATGCCAAGGTTGAGTGAAGAACAGGAGCCCAAAGAACAGCATGTGGGTCAGTGCATAAGGATGCTTTGCATAAGGATGTTTTGCCTGTTAGACCTAGCTGCTGAATGGACCATGTACAGTGATATCCTTTATGGACAAGTCTGGGGTTTCCAGTCCATAGCTTTAACTCTTGGAGAAGTCTCTATTGTTAGGGAAAAAAATCCTTCCTTAACATTCATATATGACAGTATGCAGATCATTTGGCTATTTCTTTAGTTATTTTTCTTATATGCCATGGTAATGAATTTTTATGCTGACCTGAGGCTAGCTATTTTTATTGCAGGGTGTTCCGATCACTCTTCCTCTGAGATAGATCCGACCATTCAGTTTTGCTTCACAGTCCCCTAACTCTGAAGCAGAACTGCTCACCTTTTAAAACAAGAGTGGTTCCCCTCCGGGTACAATAACAAAATAAATTGATGGTACAGCATATACAAACTTATTTCAGCCTTCTGAGACTTGCTTACTGCCTTTCACACTCAGACACACATAAACATGGTAATTCACTCTGATTTTATGAATTGTCTCCTGACTATCATTGGGGAGTGATGGTTAGGCAGTGCTAAATGAAAGCATCTAAGGCAGGTTGAGAATGACTGCAGTGTGTCTCTAAAGATAGATGAGTTGGCAGGTAATGTTATAAATTACCATCGGGTGCCATTCACAGACGATAGGAGCTTCATCCTGCATGACAGTCATTGATCTGATGCAGAACTAAGATGCAACCTTTGATGACACTCCTTGAGGATAAAAGGTTATGCTTCACATTTAGTTATGAATAATAAGGTCATGTTTTAATTAAAGTAGTATCTCAGTGGAATATTAGGGCAGTGAAAATGTACAAATTAGTATGACTTGTATAACAATTGTTGCTGGAAAACAGCCTAGTGCTGAAGATAATAATGCAGAAGAGAAATGCAATTACATTAATGAGGCAAATAGCCCACCTCATTAAATGGAGCTGAACTATTCAGACCCAAAATTAAAATAAACAATATTTTTGAGCTTATGTTTGACACTAAAACTGCCAAACAAGAAAATTTACATTTAGGTAAGAAATACATTAGGCATACACCAATATCTTGGGATATAGTAATTTCAAAACATTTAATTTGAGAAATATTTTCTGCAAAACCAAATATTCAAGCTAAGCTTTGGATTGACTGCTTGTAGAGGTTTCTGAGTCTTCTTTTCTGGGCAACTCAAGGGACTGTTTATAGTTTTCTTTCCTTTGTACAGTCCCAACAACATTCCTAACAAAGTTTTCTGAAAATAAAACTGCCCATATAAGAAATTTATGTATTCACAAACTGCTATTAAATGAAGACTAGCAGAAAATACTATTTATAATTATTTGTGAAATTTCTATTATATAATATAATAAAATATAATTGATAAATAATTGTGATGAGGATCTAGCAAAATATTTAATTTTGTGCTTAAATTTAAGCATAAGTCATCTAACCAAGACCAATTTTAGAAACTTAATTAAGGGATGTAGTGTGGGATAGAATGCCATGCAGTCTACTCAACAGTCAATGAATAGCACATATTCCAACTGATACTCCAAAAGGTGATTTCACTCACCCAAGTCCCAGGAATTAATCTGTCATATGTCAAGTGCTATAAAAAGTCAGGCATGGAGATTTAACAAGAAAGTACCATTGCTACCTTGTGCATTTTGTCAGCATGACAAACTTTATTTATTTATTATTTTGACATACTGCAAAGCATGTACCACCAAACCTTCTTTCTTCCCACCCACAGCTGTTCTAACTTATGGTGTCCTCAATCCAATCTAAATGTTCATTTTGCAATTACTCTGCTGTCAAATGATAAGTGAAATACAGGATATATACACAGTAAGTACTTAATAGCTTTAAAAATATACTTTCAATCATAATGTCACCAGTTGCTTGTCAGAATTAGTAAATTTAAAAATATTTAGTGCTCAAACTAGCAGAACACATCCAGATCAGAAACCAGGGAACAGTGGCTCTGCAGGAAGCCAGCTATGCAAATGCCTTGAAAACATGAATTGATCTGAAAAGGCTGAAAACACAAGATCAGATTGGGAGGACAAGCGATTATGGAAACAAGCTGTCCATCTCCCATGGGGCACAACAGAATTTCATTTCCTTTGCTTTTCCCAACATGACTGGCCAGCTGTACAGAAAAACATAGTTACTACAGACAGCAACACTTGCTCCTGGGCTCTTACTAAGGCTGGGCACTTACAGAAATGCAAAACCTCAAGGCAACTACAGGACCAGACAAGTTACTTTGCACTTCAGAACTGCCTTTAAATCAACCAAAAACTGGGACAGAGGCTGTTATGAATTTGTTTATAGCTGTCTTACAGACATAATCCACATCTTTGCAGGGCAGATACACAACATTCCTTTTTGACAAGAAATAAGTGACATTCCATATGAAAAATGTAAAGCTACTGAATATTTATTTTGTATATGCTCTATATTGTTGCTGCTATCAGACTATTGCTAAAATTGTTAAATGAACACATAGCATGGACTGAGAATCTTCTTCTGAAAGCCATATAAAATTCTCCAGAATCATTACCTAAACTTTTAGATCATTATTTTTTCCCAGAATTTTTAATTCAACTCAGTTTCATAAAAAAGACGCATGCAAAATTAAGAAAATATTAACTATTTAGCATAATGTGGTACTGATTGTTCTTGTTTTCAGTTTTAGTGAGGAAATGCACATTCCTTGCTTAAAAAGAAATGAAAATAAAATTTAGTATGTTTTAAGCCATATCCTGGGTACTGATAGCCATACTCCATGCTATAGACTTCTGCACTATGAGGAATGCAGAATAACATAATTTTTACATTAAGGTCTTTTTTCAGAATGCTACTTGGTAGTGGTATCTTCCAGAACAGAGAAAATATTCAGGGTAATCATGAGGGTACTTTGGGATCTAGTGCAAGCACAAAACAACTAGTTAGAGCTGAGATAGGTACTTATATAGAGAGAGAAGAGCCATTAAGCTGGTACAGGGTTTAGAGAACAAGTCTTGCGAGGAACGTCTGAGGTTGTTTAGCCTGCAGAAAAGGAAGCTGAGGGGAGACCTTATCACCCTCTACAGCTACCTGAAAGGAGGCTGTAGCAAGGTGGGAGTGATTCTCTTCTGCCAAGTCACAAGAGATAGGACAAGAGGAAATGGACTCAAGTTGCTCTAGGGGAGGTTTAGATTGGATATTAGGAAAAATTTCTTCACCAAAGGGGTTGTCAAACACTGGAATGGGCTGCCCAGGGAAGTGATCGAGTCCCAGTCCCTGGAGGTATTTAAAAGATGTGTTGATGTGGTGCTTAGGGACATGGTTTAGTGGTGGACTTGGCAGTTCTGGGTTAACAGCTGGACTTGATGATTTTAAAGGTCTTTTCCAACCTAAATGATTCTATGATTCTATGTTGATATAATGCAAACTTGCAATATGTAGCTACCCCATGTACTTCTCCTGAGTGGAAAATTAAACTTCAATGAAAAAGACCAGCTATGAATAAAATACTGTTTTCTGGCAATACTGCCATTTGCATAAGCTTACTCTTTCTGGTTTGTTTTTCTGGGGTTTGTTTTTGTTGATTTGTTTTTGGGTTTTTTAATGTAAAAGATTTACCTGTTTTGTGCTGGTCCATCCTTTCTTGTGCAAAAATATGGATCAAAACAAGAGTCATGGTCAGTATTCTTCAATTGAAATCAGTGAGAACTTCATCAACTGTTTTAATGGGATGAGATAAGGATTAATATCTGGATGATATTTGCACTATTAATTTGTTCTTGAAATATGCTCAGATACTGCAGATCCTAACCCAACATAGATGGACTGTATTCATGGGGCACGACAACATTCTATCTATAAAAGCTAAAAATCTTAAGGACAGACTTATCTTTAACATTATGGTAAAAAAAAAAAAAGGTAAAAAAATTGCAAATTGCATGCAGCTGTTCACCTGTCACCTACAAACTCGTAGTCTCTGAAATGGTGGACGTTTATCTGACACTCACACATCTTGGATTTGATTCTCAAATACTTCATGGCAGAAGCTCAGAAAGCCATTTTCAAGCATCCAACAAGACATATAATGAGAAAATGGCAACAGATTTCTGAGTTGTTGAGGACAGTTACATAGCGTGTGGAAAAGTTACTGATACCTGACTAGAAAATGAAAAGAATTAAGGTGGCAAAGTAAAACAAAAGAAAGAAATGCAAAAGTCTGATAGCATATACTTTTTAATCTGAAGCCAAAGGAGAATTGAATTCTGAATTTCCGGTTGCAACAGCACAGTCCCAGTAAATGCCAATATTAACACAAATTTCCTGATAGCAAAAAGGTTTCTGAAGGTACAGAATATTGTTTGAAGGTCCTCTTAGTTATGCCTCAGTAGAAGAAAATGTATAGAAATATACTGAAGATCAAAAGTCTAAATAATTATCTGTTTTATTAATTAATTCTAAAATTCTATTTTACCAGTGTCCCTGCTGTACGTACTTCAAGGATATATCACCAATATTTTAATATGTTCACTTCAGTGCAAATAGTATTCACCCTTTGGTGACTGTTTAATTATTAACACATCAAGAAGCCTCTGACTTCCTTCACCCCTTTAGCAAAAATAATATACCACTTTGTTTTCTTTATTTAGGCACTTACTCTGCAGAGAGGTAACACAGAGCATGATCTCAATACATTTATTAAGAGGAAACTTGACTTTTTGAAGTACAAAATTGACCAGCGGGATTTGGTAAGAAATATCAAAAGGAATTATAAATCACATCAATGATAATATTTAAAAGCCTCCCTAGATGTACTTAGGTATTCACGTCTATGCTAGAGTTAAAACTAAAGTTATGTTGAAGCTTCTTTTAAAACTGAAAAGGGATCTTGTATACTGAATACTGCTGTCCCCTAAGTTTGTTAAAATGCATTAAAATTAACAATAGCATTTAATTTCTGTTCTGTTTCTCTTTTGGTTATGTGCATTTTCCCTTATTGTGAAGCATGCAAGGCAGTCATATTGACAGTCATCTACATTTGGTATGTTAATTAGGAAGCAACCTTATCATTGGGTGAGCCAGCAAACACTCTTTTACTCCACACATTAGAAGTCTTCTCTAACTCTTTCACAGATCTATGTTAAAACCAAAAATAATTCAAAAATTGTTTAAAATCACAAGAACAAATATTGGGGGGAGGCTTGTTTAGGACTTATTTTTAATCAGACCCGAGTGCTGATTTCAATCAAAATTCCATTTTTATGACTACAGAGACTCTGCTAAGTGATTAGGACCATATCCAGCAAAGCACTTAATATTTGGGTTTGGAATGTATGAGGAGATCCACTGATGTCAGTAAGTTACAGGAATCAATCTACTAGAATCAATTAGAAAAAAACTAGCACGTTTTACTACCCTTCAAAGTAGTGAAAGAGGGATGATGCTCCCTCTCCCATGTATATAAGCCTAATTTTTGCTATTCTGTTCCTTTCTATCACATATGACTGGGAAGCAAATTCATATGAATAAATGAATTAGTATGAGTCTCACTATTTTAAATACCAGTTTGTCCTTTTTTACTTTCTGGCCTTTACTCCTCTATTTCATTCCTCCTACTAATTTTTGAATACAGATGGTAAAGCTGTTCATCTTGTTAGAAATCTTACAGGAAAAGTGGGCAAACTATCCACTGGAAAATATTAAAGAAAATTCCATATAAGCTTACCCCCAAACACACAGATACACAGATACACAAATATCTATATGCAGGTATCTATACATAGACAAGATACTGTTTATTAAAACAAATGGAGCTAAGCAGGCAATAAGTGAGATTCTAACCTGAAAGGATTCAAAAATGCATTTCTAAATCAATTTAAAATATAATTGAATTTTAATTGTTTTAGACATTTTTTACAACTCCCAGCTCATTGTTATTATTCAGGACAAACTGCAACGTTGCAACTGAATAGCTAAGAGATCATATAATTATTTTGCCATAAGAACTTGTCAGTGTCAGATTTATGCCATGACATTGCACCATCAGGACTTAGTTTTTTCTCTTGTTTATGTTACAGCACAATGAAATATTGCAAACCCATGCAAAGTTTTAAAATTAAAGTTACATTCTCTGCTTCAACTCCATTTAATTTATTGTCATTTCTCTTTTTTGCCTGGAGTGACAGGTCCCTTTCTGTCACACCAAACCCTTTTCTGGATCTTGGATGCAGGCATGGTTAATGAGGTTTAGCCTATGAAGACAGCAGTGAAGACCAGTGCTTGGCTAGCAGGTTCCACTATACTAATTGCAACAATATGGTGGTCAACCATGTTCTGATCTGACCCTAACTGTAGAATAGGCAAGGAGATACCCCAGAGAAAACTAATTTGGGGTTGAGATAAATGTGAATAATTCTGACCACAAGTGTGAAAGTCCCAAGGGTGGATCACACTGCCTTCAAGGCTCATATCTGGGCTTCAGGTTGAAATAGTACTGCTCTGAATCATTTATAAAGAAAAAGCCATAAACTGCAAACCCAGGAATATGTGAGGAATGCATTTCTCCATTATCCTCAGGCACTGGCTCTTTGTACAGTTTTACATATGCTGCTTGTTATGATGATATTGATCAATAAGTCAACAGAAGCTCTCACAAGGGACTGCAGATCTCTTTACTACTGCTCTGTAATATTAAAATGTCATTACTGAGTCACCAACTTTTTGCCCTGCTGTAATGTTATTCTCTGATGATTGCCTGCCTGAGCTGAAATTTCAAACTGTCACCCACAGACTTGTAGAAGTGATTCAACTTCACTTATAAGGAAAGTGAAATTAAATATTCATCCCTGGACTGCATTTCAGGTTCAAACTGACTGAAGTTCCTCAAGGCAAAATGTACTTAAGTCGTAGAAGATTTTTTTTTCAGTTTCAAAACTTCAGGATGTTTATTTATCAGGCTGGACAGTGAAATAATCATTTATCTGGAACTTCTGTACACAGATATTCTTTTCCCTGTTTTGTAGCATGCTCTTTATTGTTTTGGCTAGGTAAACTCCTTCTCCAACATCAATTACTTTTAGCAAACAGAACATCCAGACTGATCCTTTATCTGTTCTTCAGATGAAATGACAGTAAATTGTGGAAGAGATTAAGTTTGGACCATATGAACTTCCTTGCAGTGGTGAGCATTTCTGCAGGTAGCAGCCTTTGAAATTAAGGTGAATTACTTCTGTGAATAAGTGATTACAGTAATGACTAAAATCCAGTTAAATCTTCAGATGGATGCAATGCCTTGAGACTTAATTCAACTTCCAATTTACAGATTCACAAAAATGTCTGAGTAAATAAAGATAAAATATTAAATTCCCCCCTAGACAATATTTCCTCTGAATACAAGAAGTGAGAAAATTCACTGATCCAGGATGAAGCAGCAAAGGATTCTTCCTCATGAGTGAAATCCTTTTTGGGCAGTTGCAGCCATATTACCTAAAAATGACACACAGGCTTGAAATTTGGTTCATTAACAGTGCTTAAAGGGGAAAACCCTATTTTATTTAGAGTATCCTTGTTTTATTCTCAATATTCTTGTTCTAATGCTGGGAATCTAGCATAAGGTTTGTAATTTTTAATGTCATATTACTAAATTCTACTCAGTAAATTTTATTAGATATAAATACACTGTATTTTGGGAGTGTCTTAAAGCCATGTATACTCACACATAGAAAGAGTGAGCCAAATACTGCAGGTACCAACATGGGCAAAGCCATCAAGAGATTTAGTAAGCTACTAAGTCCCAGGCAGCCTCAGACCAACCCCATCCAGGCAGCAGAACAAAGGGGAGGCAGAAGGATTCAGTAAAATGCTCAGTTCATGGTCCCCCCAGGGCTGCTTTCAAAGGATCCTGAGACAATAATAAAAATATATTTAATAGCTTCCCTCCTTTCATTACTATCATCATGAAGTAGGCAAAATACTAAGTAAATATGCATTTTATTAAGTTAAGAAATCAGAAAAATAAAGTATGACAAAAACCCAAATAAAAGTGTACATATTTTTACATTCATATATTTTTCTATAAATTATAACCATCTTCAATTTCCGACTTTCTTTCTTACATTCTCTGTGTGTAGAAGGGCTTTCCCATTTAAAATTCATTAGCACAACATTCTTTCTCTCTGTGTAAGATAACTTTGTGTTGTATGTATGTAAGAAGCTTCTGGACATATTTTATGGGGTTCCTCCTTGCTTTACAATGGATAATTGCCAGCAGAAAGACAATAAAAGTGGAAACATATTTTTGGAAATTTAGCAAAATATATGACACATATTCAAGGCTCAGGCTGGTACTGGATTTAAATGAGAATCACTGGCTGTAAGGAACAGTTGTTGCCTTTAGTGAGTACCGGCCCCTTTATCTATAGAGTAAAATCCCAACTTTCAATTAAAAAAAAAATGTCAAGAACACATCAGCCAATAGCCTGATTCAAGCACAAATTCTAAACCTTGGTTTGGGACTTCTGGCTTAAGCAATGAGACATTCCTTCTAATATTAAAGTGTGGATTTTCAGTTTCTCTTGTTTAGTCAAGAAGACCAAGCACTGAAAACTAGTCTAGGAGTCTTTGGGTCAACTTGTCATGTATAAAGGGATTTTCTTCATTTTTTAATGAAGGATTCTGTATGATTACATAGCATCCAATTTGTAGGTAGAATTTCAACTCAGTAAGACAGCATAATCAGCAAGACTTTTCATCTAGAGTACATTCACATTTTTACAGGAATTTCCAACTTCTATTAAATTAATGATCTGCTTTGTCTTTGATCCATATCGTACATACAAGTTCTGCTTTTCTAAGATTTTAAAATGCCAGACAGGCTTGTGTTTAAGGCTATGACATTCATGCTTATCTTCCTTGTATGATGTAACAGTATTTCTCTCCCTAGGCTTCTCATCTATATGAAAGAAGGTCTTGGCCTCATGCTTTTCCTCCCAGTGCAAAGTACTGTGTAGGAAAATTACTTCTAGATTAAACTTGGCTTCTGCCTAAGCAGGTGTCAGAAACAAATTATGAAAGGACGAACTTAAACTACTAATTGCAGAAAACACATGTTTTATCTCTGCTTCTTTTTGATGAACAGCACAGCTAGAAATATTTAATTATTGTTTAATTATGTTTACCAGAAATATATCCAAAACGTATAATCTTCCAGGGACGAATTCTGGGAAAGAAATTTTAATCAATGCTGTTAATGCAGAGAATGCAATTCTAAAACTTATCTATCATTAGAATGACTTTTTTTTTTTTCTATTAATGTATATTCATAACAAGAACAAAGAAATTCTTCATAGTTCCTCATGGATCAAAATTCCTACTTAAAAGAAAGGGAAACCAGGTGAAGAGGATACAAGTATCAGTAATGTGATTGAATTCTTTATCCCCTGGCATCATGAATTGTCCCTGAGTAATGGCTAAGGCTTTGTCCCTAACTCATTAGTACACCCTCTTAGACTGTGCGTGTCACTGAAATCCCCAAAGATTTTTCAATTCCAAGGTGAGATAATAAAAGCAACAACATCTAGCTATTAAATGCCCATTTCACATGCCAGACAAATTAATTCTCTCATTCTGGTGCTAAGCCTAACGCATCTGAAGATAGGTACTTGGAAGAAAGATTACTTGTTTATCATGCCACTACTTATAATTTCCCTCCAATTGATTTGGAGGGTTTCAGCATATGACCGTACTTTACCTTGCAACAAGGGGGGAAAAAAAAAGTTACAAAATAATGAGAATTTCATAAAATGTAAGGTGATTTGGGGTTTCTGAATTTTATAAACAGTCTTTCATAATGGACAGACTTTCTTGGATTTATGGAATCATGTCCTGTTTCCAATCCTTTAGAAGCCCCAGACAAGATACTATGTTCAAATCCAGTGGTGAAGAAAACTGGGCACCTAGGTATTATAAAGATATAGTTTACCAATATTTTACATAATTAATATATATTTCTCATATCTACAACAACCCTAAAATAAATTTTGAAGTTCCCAGCAAGTTCCTTTACAAGAATTAAGAAAAAGAAGGGATCATTTTTGTTTGAGGTTTATATCAAGAAACCTTTTTTTTTAACTTGCAATTAAGTTAAACCAGATCATATGAAAAATATCTATCAACCTTGATAAAAACATTATTATATCTTTTTGGATTATTCTATTTTATCTCTTGGTATACTTCATGCTCAGAGTAAATTGAGAAATGGTTTTTTTTGTATGAGGGAAAATAAATGCATGTGGGATTTTACAAATCTGTTTGTAAATTGAAAATGAAATTCATGAACATATGGATTCTCTGCTTTCTCAGATATGTTACAGCAGTTTTATTAGTTTAAAGTGATAATTTAGGACATAAAGAGAGAACCAACTCTCTTATCTTTAGAACTCTTAAAGTTACATGTTTAAGTGTGCAGTAGTGATGCTAGCATCCTTTACAACCAATGTGAAGAATCAGAGAACTGTTTAGAGGTGTCTTAAATAGTCATCTAACAGATAGGAAAGGTCATACTCTCATGGTCTTTATGTCCTTTCACTTAGTACAAATATGGTTGAGTATGTCTTGTTCCATGGATGACAGCTGAATTTAAGAAATCTAAATTAATGTAGATCAAACTATCCCATGGTGTATAAAACATTTATTCTAATGCAGCATACGTTTTTTCTCCAATGCTATAAATGTGACAGTAAAGTATAGATTGCCAGCTGAGTCAGATTTGTAATGTAATTTTCTAAAATACCAAGTAGAAAACTAATGAAAAAGTAGTGCATTCCCCTGGCTTGTACAAAAATGTCACTGTTTTACCTTAAGAAAAAACACCACTGAAATCAGTTAAGCTATTGAAATGGTTTTTAAAAAAGGATAAAACAAAGAAAGTATGAAGTGGAATGGGCTCATCTACACAGATGAGAATTACATGAGAACTCAAAGAAGTCATGCACCAATTGTTTAGTTCAGAATCATATTTACTGTCCTAAACAAGGTCTGTTTGGTTTTATGTATTATTGTTATAATGCTTTTAGTATTATAATAAATAATGTATGAATTCACATAAGAACTTGAAAAAAAAGCTATCTGATTGTTGTGGTTTAATCCTAGCCAGCAACTAAGCACCGCACAGCCTCTTGCTCACTGTTCCCTCCCCAGTGGGATAGGGGAGAGAATCAGAAGAGTAAAAGTGACAAAACACAGTTCAGTATAGCTTGCTTCAATAAAAAAACACACCAGAAAAGAAAAAAAACACATTACCAAAATAAGTTTCCTGGACTGTGTACTTAATCTGCCAAAAGAAAATTCATGCATACAAACAAAACAGAACAAAAATACAAAGCTGAATATATGTCTGTTTATTTTTAAGAACGTGTCACAAACAACTGCACCAATAAACACCAAACAAGCACTGGAAGAATGGTGCATTTCATTAATCTAGTGATCTAAATATTACTGATATTTAATTGAGGTGTCAAGAACACATCTTCAGTTTAAGTTCACCAATTTCTCACTCACATCACTATTGTATAGCAGTTATTTTCTACTATGCTTAGCACTGCAATTATGGGTACTATTTAGAATCTATGCTAAAAAGAGACAGTTACACGGATTATGCAATAGTGTAATTATTATCAGTGCCATTTCAGAGCAGCAATTCCCACATACCAATTTGACAAATCTTGAACCTCTCAAAAGTATAAAATTTTGCACATATTGAAAATACAGTAGGATTCCCGTATTCATACTGAAATTTACTAGAATACAAGTGACACTGTACGCACATGTGCACTGTAGAGCGCAACTAATGTCTACAGTTGTCCTGGTTTCGGCTGGGATAGAGTTAATTTTCTTCACAGAAGCTAGCATAGTGCTGTGCTTTGGATTTAGTACCAGAAGAATGTTGATAACACGCTGATGTTTTTAGTTGTTGCCAAGCAGTGCTCAGACTGCTCAAGGACTTTTTGAGCTTCTCCTGCTTGGCCAGGTGCATAACAAGCTGGGAGTACAGCACAGCTAGGACCCAAACTGTCCAAAGAGCTATTCCATACCATAGAACGTCATGCTCGGGGGGGTTGGTGGGTCGGTCGGTCGCTCGGGTACTGATCGCTGCTCGGGACAGGCTGAGCATCGGTCGGCGGGTGGTGAGCAATTGCATTGTGCATCATTCGTTTTGTATATTCTGTATATTTTGTTATCATTCTCATTATTACTATTATTATTATTTTCTCTTATTAAACTGTCTTTATCTCAGCCCTTGGCTCTAACCTTTTTTCCCTTTCCCGATTCTCTCCCCCA
Source organism: Gorsachius magnificus (assembly GCA_034008185.1). Classification (NCBI taxonomy): domain Eukaryota; kingdom Metazoa; phylum Chordata; class Aves; order Pelecaniformes; family Ardeidae; genus Gorsachius; species Gorsachius magnificus. The sequence continues at coordinate 41,876,652 of CM067081.1, forward strand.
TCCCACTGAGGGAGGGGGGGAGTGAGCGAGCGGCTGCGTGGTGCTTAGTTGCCAGCCGGGTTAAACCACGACAACCGTATTTTCCCAAAAATCAGTAGATCACATTGTGGTTTATTAGGTTTCAACTTACCGCATGAAGCTGTTATTGCACAGCACATGTTAACAACAGAATTATTACTAGTTTGGTGTCTAAAAGCCACTATGCACATGATATTCAGTTGTATGTACAAATGGGTATAAGTAAAGAAGAGATTTAGAACACTCTCATCAGAAGAACCTCTTTTCCATTCTTCATCTTTCCACATCTCCCTTATCCCTTTCTTTTCTTTTTCAGGTGGGTATATGCACCATAACCCTTAGTGGTGCAAGAGGGCTTACTTAGGGGCTAATGCATACAATCAAGGAAATTAGGTTTTACAAACACAGGTGAGTTAACCCATCTATGTGGTAAGTAACCATCTGCATGTTCTTAGCCCACAGAAAATGCAGGTAAATCTGTAAGTTTAAAGTTCTTTCTAAGTTGCCGCAGTGCAACTGATGCATGATAACATGTTCTGGCTGTAGTAGTAGTTTCATTCTGCACCTAGTTTAATTGTCGTCATTGCTCATTTCCAATGGGTTCTGCAGTAAAGTGGATTAATTTACAAGTAGATGAGGATAAAAAGTCCAATGTAAAGTTTTTTGCCTCAGTTGCTATGATGCTTAGCAATAGGTGCTGTATATATCAACAATTCTGAATCTAAGTATCACAAGGCATTACACATTCCTATTCTGTTTTCCATAAATGTATTTTATTCTTAATCAGTAATTTAATTTCATAAAAATACATTAATTATTTTGTTTTCTTAGCTCTCCAAACAAAGTAACCTTCTCCCTCTCTGGTTTGAATTTGGCACAAGTCAAAACTACAGTGTTTTTTTTTTTTTGTTTTGCTTTTTTATCTTTTCACAGAAAAATATTACTTTGACAATTTAGACTTTTAAAAATGAGAGATAAATTACACTGCCATTTGCTCAGACATTGATAGCGAGATGGGTGATCTGTCTATGAAATTTAAACTACAGCTTAATGTAGGACATATTTTGTTGTCAGCTCAGTTTAAACATCTTCAGTATCTTAAACAGCATTTATGTAATTTTGTAACCCCAATAGAAGAGATTTCAAAATATTGTCAGTTTAGGCACCACACGTATACCAATATGGGTAAATATGACTACTATATTATATTTTCTTGCATTTTCTGCATTTGGAATATTTTTTTTTTCTCCTGGGATTTTAAGGGAATTTTTTATTATCTTTTTGCTTGTAGTGACAGATGCAGATGGGAATCAAATAACTTACATTCAATGATTGTGTATGAAAAATAGATTTTTCTTTTCATCAATATTGTTATCCCTAAAGTTTTGTTTAAAATTTAGACTTTACATATACTACATAGTAACTTAAAAAGCATGAATATTTTTTCTCTGTAGTCCTTTTGTCTTCAGTGATACCTGTTCCTGTACCTGGCTGTCTTTTACATAACTTTGTTCTCCAGTAAAATTCCAATGCCCTTGCTCTTCACTTTAGACAAAAAAAAATGAAGTGTATAAGCTTCAGGTATATCAATCAAAACCAACAGAGTCAGCACTAAGTCTAATAATGAAAACTATGATTTCATAAATCATCCTCCACAGGTTGGGGTCATCTTTTAAAAATTTCTTATCAGGTGTAGCTCAAGATTTCTCAGACTCTCATTCTACTTTCTTTAATGAAAACAATAGGAAGGATGTCAGCATAGAAATGATGTGACCCTCTTTAGCTTAAAAATATCCTGAAAATGAAGATTATGCTTTGCTTTGTCCTTGAAATTGTTGAAGTCAGGATTTCTACCACACCTCACATAAAGTTCAAATAAAAAGTTTCTCTCACAGCTCCATAATGAAATAAAAGTATCTAATCATATATGGACTTAATTTAATAAACTATAGATTTAATTTAAAGAATCTGGTTCTTTCTCTACTGCAGGTATCCAGTATAAAACAACCTGTAATTGCCTAAGGGGCTTTTGCTACTGCATGTCCTTAAGCAAACCAGAAACCCTCTATCAATGGAAATACATATTTTTTTTAATTTTAATCAACAAGTTACAACACATCACATTTTAGAAGTTACTGTAATTTGGAAAAAAACTAGCAAAAAAGAAATTAATTGTTCTTCTTTGAAGCCTAAAATATGAAAAAAGATTAGTATGACATTAAATCTCTGCTAATAAAAAGCAGGTTTTTCAGCCTTAACCTTCTGGACCTTATGCTCCACTGCACTTCTGTACTTTTACACTCATACAGGTGGACCTAACAACAACTTGCAGAATTCCATTTTAAAGTTTTTGCAATGATCTAATCTACTCCCTCATGAAACAACTCATTTTCTCCCAGCAGAAAAAAAAAAAAAAAAGAAAAAAAAAAAAGGACTAAGAAAAATCAGAAGCACAAAGACCTATGGGAAGGAAAAAAAGAAGGAAAAAGAAACCCAAGTCTTCACCAGTTTCTGTCTGTAGAACTGAAAGAGAAGTATCCCTCAAATAAGACAAATTTTAAAGAAGCTTAAGCATTGCAAGACAGCAGTAATATCTATTTTGGTTAATTTTACTTGTATAGTTCTGTAAACAAAACCTGGGTCATGCCTTGCTATTGACTTACTAAAATTAGAGAAGCTTCTATGTTAATATGGGATGAATCATGATCATTTGTTCAGTTTCACTCTTAGAGAAGATACAGATTCTTTGGATGTGTCTGCACTGCTGGCTGTGATGTATCAGCAAAAGTAGACTCAGACTCTGTACAGAGAGCAAAATTGCAAGAACAGATCAAATTTGGTCTAGATGATCTCCCGAGGTCCCTTCCAACCCTTGTGATCCTGTGATTCTGTGGTCAAAGTATGCTTTCTGAAATAACATGTATGTGAACTGGGATCACATTGACTGAACTGGAAACCACCCTTCATGAGAGAACAGGTATATTAATTGATTGCAGTGATAAGTACCTACTGTTGGATGCTGTCTTGAAAGGAGCAGAACTCACCATCCTGTCATATCACAAATTAAAATCTTTTCCTTACCATTGAGTGAAGCAATATAATTAGCACAGAACTTAGTAAGATGAAGAGAAGGAAAATTCCCCCCAAAAAATCCACAACTTCTCTGGGCAACCTGTTCCAGTGTCTCACCACTCTCATAATAAAAAATTTCTTCCTCATGTCCAATCTAACCCAACCCTCTTTCAGTTTAAAACCCGCCCCCCTTGTCCTATCACTAGAGGCTTTGGTAAAAAGTCTTTCAATACCTTTCTTATAAGCCCTCTTCATATTCGTAAAGGCCATAGCTATTGGATCTTGATGGGACGGAGTTAACATTCACTGTAGAAGTCCTTATAATGCTGTGCTTTGTATTTGTAACTGTTGTGGTTTAACCCCAGCTGGCAACTAAGCCTCACGCAGCCACTCCCTCACTCTCCCCACAGTGGGACCGGGGAGAGAATCAGAAGAGTAAAAGTGAGAAAGCTCATGGGTTGAGATAAAGACAGTTTAATACGTAAAGCAAAAGCTGCGCATGCAAGCAAAGCAAAGCAAGGAATTCATTCACTACTTCCCATGGGCAGGCAGGTGTTCAGCCATCTCCAGGAAAGCAGGGCTCCATCACACATAACAGTTCCTTGAGAAGACAAACGCCATCACTCCAGACATCCACCCGCTTCCTTCTTCTTCCCCCAGCTTATATACTGAGCAGGACATCATATGGTATAGAATAGCCCTTTGATCAGTTTGGGTCAGCTGTCCTGGCTGTGTTGCCTCCCAGCTTCTTGTGCACCTGGCAGAGCTGAGAGCTGAGAAGTCCTTGAACAGTCTAAGCGCTACCCAGAAACAACTAAAACATTAGTGACTTATCAACATTCTTATAGTACTAAATCCAAAACACAGCACTATACCAGCTACCAGACGAAACCAGGACAGTAGCTATAAGGGTGTTGATAACACACGAATATTTCAGCTACCAGTGAGAAGTGCTCACACAGCATCAAGGCTGCTTCTCCAAACTTCCCCCCCACCAAGGCCAGTAGCCTGGGGCTGGGCAAGAGGGTGGGACGGGACACAGTCTCCTAAGCTGACTAAAAGGACATTGCATATCACATGATGTCGCGCTTAGCAATAAAATTAAGAGAAAAGAAGAGAAGGAGAGGTTGGGGGAGGGGAGTGGGCAGGCAGGTGTTTGTGTCGTGAAGCAACTACTACATGTACTGAGGCCCTATTTCCCAGGAAGTGGCTGGACATCACCTGTTGATGGGAATGAGAGAATAAATCTTTCTGTTTTTCTTTGCTTGTGCATGCAGCCTTTGCTTTTCTTTATTAAACTGTCTTTATCTCAACCCATGAGTTTTTCATCTTGTATTGTCCAACTGTCCTGCTGAGGAGGAGAGTAATAGAGCACCTTCATGGGCACCTGGTGATCAGCCAAGGTCAATCCACCACACTGCAACAGGGTCTCCCTTCAGCCTTCTCTTCTCCAGGCTGAACAACGCTAACTGTCTCAGCCTTTCTTTGTATGTTTTCCAGCCCTCTGATCAGGCCTTTTCATGGCTCTTCTCTGGATCCACTCTAACAGGTCCATGTCTTTCTTGTACCGGGGGGCCGGCCCAGAGCCGGATGCTCCAGGTGGGGCCTCACAAGAGCAAAATAGAGGGGGAGAATCACTTCCCTTGACCTGCTAACCATGCTGCTATTTTATGCAGCTCAGAATGCTATTGGCTTTCTGGGCTGCAAGCATAAATTGCCAGCTCATGTCCAATTTTTCATCCACCAGTATCCTCAAGTCCTTCTCTACAGGGCTGCTCTCAATCCATTCATCCTCCAGTCTGTACTGGTATTTGGGATTGCCCCAACACAGGTGCAGGACCTTGCACTTGGCCTTGGTGAACTCTATGAGGTTCACATGGGCCTACTCTTGCCTATCAGGATCAACCCACAAGAATGTATTTATCTATATGTCAATCACACAAAATACTTGAGGTTATATGCATGTATATATACTTGTATATATATGTACATAGAATGTAAATAAAATATGTACAAAAATACATTGTATATATGTATACTTATTGAAATCATAATTACTTCAGGGCACATATAGTGCTGTATATTTGCAGCAGGTTTAATTCATTTTAAGTAAAGTTTTTGAAGGAAAGACCATGAAAAGCATAAGCACTGCAAGTTTATTGAGCATCTAGTAAGCCCTGCATTTGAATGGCTGCTTCTGTGCAGGTCATAATCTTATGAATTGGGGGAGACCCATCCTTTGGATTAGTATGAGCACATACTCCTTAAAATTCACAGTACAAAGCAAAATTCTACTCTAAGCAAGTCTTCCAAAGTTCTGTACAAATTAATTGGTCTATAACACAGACTGGCAATAAATATTTCAGCACTTCATGTTAAAAAACTTGTCGTTAGGAACCAATACACTTGACTCCTTAAAATGAAATATAGACATTTAAAATGCAAGTTCCAGGCAAAGATACAGTCCATCACTTTCCAATACTAACTGAAAAGACAGATATCTAACCTCACAAGACAACTTCTTTGTCTTGAAAGCTTTTTGTGTGGCAATACACCAGCACCAGTTCAAACCCAAAATAATGTGCTTAGAGAAAAAAACACTTAATGTTCCCTTTTACACTCCATTTTTAAAAAGATTTCCTGGTTAATCAGGAGTATCTAGTGGATTATATAATGTATAATTTTTCATTCCTGTGTTTTGTGGGGCTAGCTGACTGTTCTGTTGCTAAACTGAATATAATATATGGCAAAACAGGATGGTATTAAAAGAAATTAACTGATCCTTGCTAAAGCTGAGAAAATATCTTTTTAATATTATGAGAATTCTTTACATCTTATCCTAATATGATTTGAATCCCCCTGTTTTAAAAGGAATTAGTGTATCAACAAAGATTACTTCTCTTTTCCTCATTTATTACTAACCTAAGGAAGTATGTAATAATTCAATTTAATTTATATTTCCCTGAAGAAGTGCAATTCAGTGGATAATACATGCAGAGCTTCTGTATTAATAACACCTAGCTGGAGACAGTAGAATACATATGGTACATAGTGGTTACAATTAAGTAGGAAGACCTGAGACAGAGTCATTTATATCAGCAGCTTTGTACTGCTTAGGAAAGTAATGGACCCTGAGGCAAAGCTGAGGGACTTCTTTATCTGCTATGATTAAAACTATTGATAATTCCCAAAGTGGTGGGTTCAGCTGCTGTTCCAGATTTTATTGCTTAAGATATTAATGAGAAAACAGAAACACTGCCTGTGCTATTTAGTTAATAACCAGAGGCCGTATTCCATTTGCCATTTCTTCATGATTAGTCTACTTTACCATTGTTGATTTCATGTTTTATGAAATGTTCATTGGCTTAACCCATCTACTAAGTGAGTATAAGAGTCTTACCAGTATGCTACATCTTTTGTGATACCTGAAGAATATCTTTATTGTGACTGGTTCTACAGTTTCACTTACTTCTACTTGTCAATATTTGGATATTAAACCAAGTTTAAATAAAAAGTGTGGTTTAGATTAAAATATTGCTTCCATGTATGATATATTTGTAGAAATATTGAAAAGTTGAGTACAGTAGAGAAATGCAGTCCACAGAGAAGAGTGCTAGAACAGTCTTCCCTGTAATCATGACACTGAAATGATGCTTGACACTGATCTCCAGTCAACACAGTCTTTGATAGCATTGAGAGTCGTCCTTTCAAGTGGGATGAACAATAAAATATCCCATCTAAGCAGCAACACATTGGAAGAGCAGGGATCACTACTCCAATCTGTCACATGAAGAAGCACAGTCAGAAGCCAAGCAATGAGAGTTGAATCACTGATTATAAAAACGAAGGATGAAATGAGTTTGTTAAGCTGTGGTGTCTGCTTATGAGAAATAGTCATGACAGCAGCTACAGAGTGACTGCTTGGGACATGAGATAGTCAAGAACATCAGAGTCAAAAATTCCCTTCTGATCGGCAGCAACCCAGTAAAATTTTAAAAAGTGTCCCTAACTATTAGTAAGTTAAAGTTATTACTTTGTTTCCCTAGCATAGGGAGACTTCATGCAGTTAAATCACCACATTGAAACATTTGACCCACCACCTTTTCCTTGTTAATTGTTCTAATTTTATCTTCAACAAGATTTTGATAGATGTCCTTTGTTTCTGTCCTGCCTGGGATGCCACTTTTTAAGTCTGGTCAGTAAAACAATCAAAAATTTGGAGGAAAAAAAAAAAAAGAAAAGAAAGAAAGAAAGAAAAGGACGCCATACTACTAGATTGGGAATGTCCAGACCCATGAAAAATAATTCATGTTTTAATTTAAAATGAGTCTTTGCACAAGAGTTCTCATATTTAACTAAGATCACATGGACACACCTGCAGACTGAAATAATTCACTGGGTGAAGGTGTCATGTCACTTCTCTGTGTTCACAGGACAAGAGAAGCACCCACATATGTCATCTCTAAAGGCTATCCCATTATTACCATTACATCTCTGGGCTGGTAAAGTTACAGTGCTTTAAAATAAGGGCTTAGCATGTTTTCAAGTATATTTATAATGCCTGTAAACATGGCTTCATGCATTTACTCTGACAGCCATGGGTAAAAGCATAAAATAGTAATGCTTTGGGCATAGCACAGGGTTGCAGAGAAAAGGATTTGGCTGGTCTGCTGGCAAAGATTTAGAAAGAAAACCAGATATCTCAACCTTTTATATTCTGAATTGGTGCTACCCATTCAGATTAGAAGAATTAAATGATAAGAAGCTAAACATGCTAGGAGCATAATAAGGCTCAAAGATAATAGGAGACTCTTTGGAATGAGACAGATGAGATAAGAGATTGTCTGTTTCTACCATCTATAAGGTGCTCAACAGCTAGATTGTGAGACACCCTGTCTGAACAAATAGGCCTACGAAGTCAGATTTGCTTCTTACCCATAACCTTCTCACCTTCCTGCAGAGCCAACGCTCCAAGGAAAGAGACTGCAACATGATACCCCTACATCAGATTAAACATGGTTACATATTTCCCGCAGAAAATTCCAGTTATGATGGGAACAAGTTTTCAGACAGAAGCTTTTGGTTTTCACTAATTCAACCATTACAGAATTTTCAACTTTTCTGTGGAAAACAGGAATTTCATACCATATGAGACTACACATATTATACTATATATTATGATTATAAATACATATAGATATATAGAAAACAGTTCTGTGACTGTGGTGCAGAACCTATATTTCACACATACATACAATTTTGCTATCACTCTTTATCAACAAAGAAAAGAGAGTGACCCTTGATTATTTTCAAAGGGAAATTTTTTAAATTTGCAGAATTGGCAGAAAAAAGTTGATTAAATATTTCACCAGTGAAACCCAAATTTGTTACTTATTTCTCAGAATGGTATGTCATCTATCAAATGGGGTAGGAAGACAACTAATGCAGTATGATATCTACAGAAATCATAGATCTATGCTGATGTAATAGTAACTAAAATTCCATACACATGTGGAAAGTACCTGTTACAATTATTATGTTTTATACACTTATGGAATATTCTTTCCTTTAAAACTTTTTGCTCTACAATAATAAAGCTCACAACAGGTGAAAATCTTTTAATTCTGCCTGGATTGTGTGGTAGAACATCTGTTTTAATTTCTCTGACCGTTGTCAGATGCTTTGGTTATATGGCTGTAAACAGCAGCCATAGCTCGCATTTGGGTGTCTTTTCAAGACAGAAAGACTAACATGTTTAAGCTGCACAACTTACTCTCTTTATTTGACAGATCAGTGGCAGTCCCATTAAAATAAGATATATACTTTTACATTAGCCTGACAAGGGATTACACTAAATAAAATGTTTTTGACTGGCATGAGTTTCCCATTACTCAGTTTGTCCTTTGCTGCCAGAATAGGGATATAAAAAGGAACATAACATGAAAAGTCCTTGTCCTGAGGCTCCTTGAAATTACTTGGAGGCCAGCAGTCTGGAAATTTATACGTATTCTTTATTTATGCTTTACTAGTATGCTGCTTTCTAATCATGATACTAACATTTAAATGCATTTATTTCTCAAAAAAAATGATAATTCACTATCAACAGTTTGATATTGACATTTTTGCGTCTGTACAGAACTATGTTTCATCTCAGATACCCATCTAAAAATAGAATTTTTGTCATTCAACACGTTATACTATTAATTTTTTGTTGTATTTTATTTCTGTGCCAAGTCAGAAGGTAAAGGCTGATGAACTTGGGCTGTTCCATGATACCTTTAAGCTAAAAAAAAAAGTGATATTGAACTAAGGTCACCAATGGAATTGGTCAGTTAGCAGCTCTGCTCTCAGATGGATATTTCATGTTCTGGTTTCTAATGTGACCAACATTACATCATTCAACATTTTATGTGACCTTCAAAGAATCCAGTCTTTGTCACTCAAACTAAAGAAGAACCTCAGTCAATGCAGAAAGAATTATATGGGTCACCAAATAGCCTGCCTTTTTTAAATGAGCCAGAAGAATGGTTCCCACCTGTTCAAGCAAGCATTCAATGTGTGTCCTGATTGGAAATCACTCTTGCCAATTCTTTTCCTGCTTAGTGGAAAGAACACATCAGAGTTCATAATTTCCACATTTCCAGCTGATATAGCCACCAGGAAAAGCCAAAAGCTAAAACAGGCTTAGGCATCCCACAGAACCTTTCAGTCCATGGCTACAAGGTGTTGCGTCTTTATCCCGCAGAAGAGAAAAATAAAATTCATATGGTTCAGAGAATGCACAAAGTCATAATTCACAATTAAATCTAGTCTTTGCACATCTTATCCCTGGTTTTGAATCATCAACTCAAACAGTTCCTTAGTTTCCATGGAGTCAGAGGTTTCTGCCTCACCAAATCAAAAGTGTGAAATAATTATCCTTTACATCTAACAACTCAAGTGGGTTCACACTGGCTACCCACTTGCAGACACTGAATGTCTAACTCCTTGGATTCAACTATACAAGCTCATTAAGCATTTTTTTCTCAATAATTTTGTGTATGTAAACATTGAACAAAAGGCTGAATATTGTACCAAAGAAGAACTGAATACTGCACAGCAGGGTTTGACGTTACCAGCCAATTGCCTCCCCTGCAGTTGGAAGACAGCTTGGGTAACTATTCCAAAGATTAATGAGCAATCAGTTCTAAATTAAACCAAGACCTACGCTTAAATCTTTTTCCCTTACTCCCTTTGCAAGCTTGAATTTAAGTTATACTCGCAGAGATAAAATGCAGTATTTGGCTTTGTGTGGTTTGAACATTATTAGCAGAGTGAAAAATTGCTTCTTTAGCATTTCCTTCACATTTTTCAGCTTTTATTTTCCTGAGCAATTTGAAAGGAAATGGACCGTGATGAGGTTTGCTGCTTCTGTACCAGGCTATAAACAGAAGTTTCCTGTCTGTCATTTCTAGAAACTGTGCAATCTCATTTTGAAACTGGAACAGAAGTATTAGATCTGTAAGACTCACCACTGTTCTGGCACACCACTTTCATATTGAGTTCAGTTTTTAACTATTGACAAAGCATTTGGGCAGTATGAAACAAATAGTATAGTGACAAATGAGAAGAAGTGCCATTGAGAGCTTCTCAGTACCTCAGTAAATAACAAGTTGTGTCTACACAGCCTCTGTAACTCTGCACCTCTACCTCTGTATCAAGTTCAGTTTCTAAGTACAGTACCAATGCAGAGCACAGTGCTAATAAAGTTCAGCGTTTGGTGCACATGCATACAATCCTGCAACAGTAGTTACATATTGTAAGCACGAAAGTAGTTTTTAGATTAGCCTAGGTAAAGGTGTTGCAGGATAAGAATACCATTCTAAACATGTCTGCTTTTGGATAGATGTCAGAACTAACAGAAATCCATTTCTTACACTTTTCCATTCTAATTTCCTAACTGCCCTCTCATTCCCTTCCTCCTCCCTTAATTCCAGCCTAAAAATATAAAGCAGGAATTAAAAGACACCTCAGAGTCTGTCAAAGAGACCAGGGATGCAAAAGTGGCACTATAGGAAAACTTTAAGAACATTTTGAATTGCTGTGTAATTTCCTCCTCCCAGTGTGAATTTGCCTTGTTTCATCCATGCACAGCTTATTGTGCATGTATGTATCTACAATAAGGAACTAATGATATGTACCACTAAATTGTGGGGTTTACTTATTCTTTGTATTGTGTAAAGAGTAAAACCACAGAAGATAATTTTGCTGAGTTTAAATCTGATAAGGTTCTAAACATACTGAGATTAATTAAGGTACAATGAATCACAGAGTAAATAGGAGTAAGAATGCAATGTGGTTTGTTAAGATTCAGAAAAAAAGTTATCGCAGCGATACTGGCCATTTTTATACTGAATAGCAGTTATATCATGTGCCATTCTGACATTCAGAACTGGATTTTTCCTTCTCACTTTTCAGTATATGTCAAACAAAAGAGACATATTTAGTTTACAAATTTTTAAAAAATAAAATAAAGAAAAAAAAACCAGCATTACATCACTATTACAAGTTTTGTACAAGAAGTTGACAGCAAAATGTAGAAGTTTGGTTGGGTTTTTTTTAAGTAGTATATCTAAAGAAACTTTCAACAAAAGGCATTCTATTCAATGAAGAAACCCCACCTGTGAAAATTACAACACACCAGAACTGTATTACAATACAGCTATTACAGGTCAACCAGGGGATGGTGGTTAGATAAAATACGATATCTATTGTGGAGTTTAGCTGTTATCTGAAAGCACACTCTTGAACTTTGTGAAATAGATAAGAGGAAGCATTTCTGTGTTGCTGGAAAATACATGAACTGATTTAAAATATTTAGTATTGACAATGTGCTTAGTATTGTACAAAATACCATAGCCTTAAAAACTCTGCCTTTTTCCTATCTGGGAAAATCATTATTATATTATTAACTTTTCCTGATACTTTCCACATACTCATGTAAAATCTGTTGACATTGATTGTTTTTTTAAACATACACACAGTTATTACAAACATATATTTCATTTTAAAATGCAATTATTCTTAAAGTCAAGCTAAAGAGATAAAATCTCAGTGAAATTAGTCAAAATGTGAGGTTTTGTCTTAGGTGTTACTAGCTAAATAACCTTATTAGAATATCCACCATTACTAAGAATTTTTTACAAACCTGATATAATCAATTGAACCTGGGACATACATTGTTCACACACATTGGGTAATGGACCTCTGAGCTGGAATACTATGTCTGTGTTCATCCTATCAGCAGAGTTTGGATACAGAAACTTTAAGTCAGTGTTCATTTTCCTGTTAGGAGTTTTCAGCTAGGAACAGAGCTGTGCAAAAATAGTTTTGGTTCTTTTCGGTTCTTCTAGACCCAAGATATGACAGCTCAGGTGTTTCTGTACCAAGCTAACCTATTTCTACATATGTAATTGCAGAAAAAAGGTGAGATAGGACTTATCTGCAGCTATCACCAAACACAAGCCAAGAGACAGTATCTTGTTATCTTGATACCTTGGGTTTGTATGTGCCAGCATCCTTTTCACCTCTAGTTTCATGTATAGTTTTATGTCCACATCTTATTTCAGTACATAAATGCTGCACAAGAAGGGGAAAAAAAAAAAAAAAAGTCTCTCTATAGCAGTTTTTGAGTGCTTTCTCTGAAAACACCACATACTAGAAGACTACCAGAAATCTCCCTGAAGGTGAGTAATTTTGGGGTATTTTCATATAGCTCACCATATGAAATGTTTATTACTGGTAGTTTAAGTTTCCCCATCATGAGCTAATGTTAGAAATTTATTTATCCATCACATTGAAATGAGAAATATGAGTCACAAACAAGGAGATAATAATAAATTCTTGTTTTTGAAAAACTCATGTACACATTATTTTATCACCACTGTGTTAGAGAAATTATTGTGTTATATTCAAATAAATGGAAAGTAATGGAAAATGAAAAAAGGAGTTGAATTGTTTGTGGTAAAACTTCAAGGTTTAATATGTAATGGTGTTGTACAATGGTTACTAATTTCCTTTAAAACCAAATATGCCATTTATCACATTAGATATAGTTTTGATTTTGCTTTTCATTACTTGTCGATGTTTATTTACTTTGGGTGATTTGCTATCCAAATGTGTCAAGAATATACCATTTTACAAGACTGGTCCCAGCATTACAGAGGGTGTTCAGAAATTTAGTCTGTTTCTCTCATATATTGTGGTTGAAAGCCTGACACATTTATTCACTTATTTATCTAACTACCTAGCTGTCCCACCGTAGTTTCCACAAGAACAGCAAGTGCTGTCCTTCTTTACTCAGTGCTTCCTTGCCACCCCTCTGTCCTATTCATCACGTCTGTCTGCAAATGGTCAGCTTTGAAGGGCAGATCAGCCATAAGTCCCCAGAGGAGGCACAGATGAGACATACAAGGGAAAAAAAGAACTAGGGACACTGCAAAGGAAAGGAAAAAAGAAAAGAATAAGGCATAATATTAGGAAAATTTACAGAACAGCTAGAGAGACAGGTCAAGGGAAAAAAAAGGGAGAGAAAAAGAGAGAAAGGAGAGGTGAATAAGATGAGCAAAGCCTTTCAAAGTATATCAGAATAGCCCTAGACTAAAAGTAAAAGAAACACATGGCGAAAAGGGAACGATAAAATAAGTGGTGAGCATAAAGAAAGAAGGCATTGGTAATAAAACATTGAAGGAGGCATTTATGGAGAAATGTAAATGAACTGGCTAAATGTATTGGTTGGAGTAAACTTTATCCCAACAGACTAGGACACCACCTTCAAAATGTAACTCCAATGTCACCTGTAGTAGGGACCAAATAAATTGACAGTTTACCCGGAGGAGACAAAGTTCAATTTGCCCACACTGCTGAGAAGCTTGCTCAGAGCCTACCGTCACTTTCCTTTGAAAGGTAAGGCCATTCAGCTGATGCTGAATCATATTTTAGTGAATGCACTTCACATCCATGGGTTTAATCAGTTATATTTTATACACAGATATCCTGAATGTCTATTTGTTAACATGGCCAATGAACTTACTTTTTTCTAAAATTTATTGATTGTTGAAAATCAGGTTATTTACCTGAAAATTAAACTCTTTGTGAACATTAGCTGAAATTTAGACTTCAATTCTCATGAGGTCTTACAAGGAATTTGAAAATATATAGTTAACAGAAAGGTTAATCGAAGGTTAATCTTATGACTGAACAGAGTGGATAGAAAGTAGGGACACTTTAGTAGCTTTTTCACATGTTAACTCATTTCAGCCGGAAGTCTCTGAGAGCTGTAAAGTGACTATCCTACCTCTGTTTCTTGGATGAAAACAGTCTAGGGACATACCGGGGCATTAGTGTCTAATCAGTTTGACAGCAGTTGAGGAAAAAGTGCAAAAAGCTAAATTTAGGAAATCAGAAGCAATCTATGCAAAAAGTATTACACAGATTAATTTTCTAAATATACGCTGAAAATGAGGAATCAACCCTGACAATATCTGGCAAAATTCTTACCTTGAAAAAGTGTAAATCAAGACATTGTACATTCTGGTAATTGTAGATATGCTAATATTTTACACAGGATGACAAAAGTCAGAATAGAATATGTAGAGGACAACAGAAAGAAATAAAAATAAACTAGGCTAAACCAATATATGTCTGTGTTACTGAAACATGCAATACATTTCATATTCTTTGATATAAAATCTTAAAATATTTGTAAAATTAAATGTTTATATGGCAAACCTTTAAGAAAAACAGAGTAAATGAAAGGGTAAATCACAGAATTTTCAAAAGAGACAAGAGGAGAAAAAACAGGGCTAGAAACAGCTCAGTCTTACAAGAACACAAGTTTCACTTATCTGTTTGCCTGAAGGGATGTGACTCTTTTTTCTCCTTCTTCACAAAAGGATATGCCAGAAACATTTTTGGGGGTCATGTCAACCTACTCTATATGAACAATTAAAAATTAACTGGAAGAGAAACAGAAAGCTGCATGTTTATCTGCTGAATGGATGCTCTAATCATCAGGCAATAGCAACATTTTCACTCTTGGGTCCTATAAGTATTCTAATAACTTCCTACATTGAGCAGAATGTCTGCAGCAGGACGTACTGAGTAAAATCCAAGTCTAAAATCCTTGGACTCGAATATTTAGGGACCTGTACTGAAAAATGAAAAATAGTCATTTAAAGCTCCTCAGACACAAAATTAATCTTGCTCTCTGTTTCTTGTTGAAAAGTTAGCCCCCGAAGCTTTGTGTAAGAGGAAAGTCATGGCATTCTTTTCATCTCAAGTTAATCATTAAATGCTATTTGAAACTCACAAATACTTCCATGATAATGGAAACACCAGTTTTGAACATAATAGTAATTGAGAAACTGCCATTCAGCTCTAGAGAAAACAATCTGAGAAAATACAAAGGGAAGGGAAATCTTAGATTTACCTCTTCAATTATCCGACAGCAAACATTGTATTGGCAATGGAATAAAGATGAATTAGAAGACATTTGGATGGCTACAACACTTTCAGGTACTGTAGCAATAATGTAGCTCCACTACATTCCTCATGAAAGAATACAGCTCCATTAAGATCAGGACTCAGACATGACTACACCCTGGCAATCAATATCATAAGGTGTTCTTTGATGTCTCTCCAATGTGCACTAAGAATACTGGATAGCCAGTCACCCATCACAAAGCTGACCAGAGATCACAAAGGACAGAAAAAAAATATACTCTGTATCTCACTTTCCTCCTAAATGGCACTTAAGTCCACTGACAGGAAAGGGGAAATAAAAGCAAACAACACAATTGAGGAAATATTACATATGTAAGACAACTAACCTCTAACGTCTACCTGGACAGGCTGGAGAGGTGGGCCTGTGTGAACCTCATGAGGTTCAACAAGGCCAAGTGCAAGGTCATGCACCTGGGTCAGGGCAACCCCCAGTATCAGTACAGGCTGGGGGAAGTAAGGATCGAGAGCAGCCCTGCCGAGAGGGACTTGGGCGTGCTGGTGGATGAAAAGCTGGACATGAACCTGCAATGTGCACTGGCAGCCCAGGCCAACCGTATTCTGGGCTGCATCAGGAGAAGCATGGCCAGCAGGTAGAGGGAGGTGATTCTGCCCCTCTACTCTGCTCTGCTGAGACCTCACCTGGAGTACTGCATCCAGCTCTGGAGCCCTCAGCACAAGAAGGACATGGAACTGTTGGAGCGGGTCCAGAGGAGGGCTACAAAAATTATCTGAGGGCTGGAGCACCTCTCCTATGAGGACAGGCTGAGGGAGTTGGGCTTGTTCAGCCTGTAGAAGAGAAGACTACGGGGAGACCTGATTGCGGCCTTTCAGTACTTAAAGGGGGACTATAGGAAAGATGGGGATAATCTTTTCAGTAGGGCCAGCTATGACAGGACAAGGGGTAATGGTTTTAAACTAAACCAGGGTAGGTTTAGACTGGATATAAGGAGGAAATTCTTTACAACGAGGGTGGTGAAACACTGGAACTGGTTTCCCAGAGAGGTGGTGGAGGCCCCATCCCTGGGAACATTCAAGGCCAGGTTGGATGGGTCTCTGAGCAACCTGATCTAGTTAGCGGTGTCCCTGCTCATTGCAGGGGGGTTGGACTAGATGACCTCTAGGGGTCCCTTCTCACCCAAAACATTCTATGGTTCTAAAGTAACAAGAGGGTGGTTCTTTTGTTGGGTTTTGTTTATTTCTTCATTTCTTAATTCCCTTGTGGATAAGAGAATATTCCTTTTTCCTCAAGATGAGATTCATTTGATTAGCTTCTGATTTCTGAAAAATGCTGCAAGAAAACACTAAGTAGCTAGAGCTAATTTTATCTTACCAGCTATTGAATTGCTGAGGGAACTTTAGGAAAATGTAGTTTAAATCGGGCCTAATGCAAAACCTGTATATTAGTTACAAATGTCTCGTACTGTCTCTGACATACACATTACTATCAGTATTTTATATCAGCTGCCAAAACACTATTCAGTCTTTTGTTATAAAACAGAGAGCATGGATATCGAAATGATTTCTGTATTATCAGAGCAAACTGGGCAAACTCAGAAGACCAGCCAAAAATTGTCATCAATTTTAAGACATCCTGGCTAAGGTTAAGGGTGGATTTGAAGACAGAGCACTTTGAGCAAAACTGACTTAAAGCTGACAAAAAGATTAGGCCTACAATAATCACTACAATTTGAATTTTTGAATTGTTTTTCCTTTCTCTCATATCCCCTTATCAGACAAGCACATAACTTACGTTCCCTGAAAGAAAGGGAAATAATGCGAAAATCAGTATGTAATAAACATTGCTAGGATGATACCACAAACTGTGCCCACTATAATCATATGGGAAAACTGCAATAACCATAACTTTGATACCACACAGTCACAACTATTGATCAGTGATGATTTTTAAAATTATTTAAGAGACAACATTATTTTTTTCCCCGACTGACATTTTTCAAATCTTACTATGGCAATACCCAAGCAAGCTGTTCTACACACATGAATCACAATTTGGAGCTGGAAGACATTTTGCTGTTTTTCACTATTAATACAGGAATTCAGTTTTTGTCTTCCTGTTCTACTGGACAGAAAAATTGAAGAGTTCCAAGATTAGAAGAAAAGGGTACATTTGCACTTTAATCACTTGTCTGGATTTGGTGCACATAAATCAGACATTCAATCTCCATCAGCATATCAGAAATTATACTCATAAAGTCTTACTGACTTAGCAATCTTATATGATATGTGCTTTATGCCACAGAAATTTATGGAATCTGGTTTTGAGGGTCTTTTATTCTTTTTTTTTTTTTTTTTATTTTTTATTTGGAGTTAGAATAAAGGGAAGAACAAAGGAGCTTTAACTTTATGATTTGTTAGAAATAAAATTATATATACCCAGACATTATAAAAACAAACCCTTCAATGAAAAAATACTGTACAATATTACTAAAAAACAACAACAACAAAAATTATATGCAAAATAAAGTTATGCACTGAAAATACCAGATACACCTATCTGACTGTAGATGTTCATAGGATTTACTCAGTCCAAGGCAGGACTGCTTCATGTCTGTATGCCAGCACTGACAACCACTAATCCTTAACAAAGCTTTTCTGACAAAATCGCTTCATGACATTGGCAAACTTTCAGGAAATATATGATTTCTTAAAAATTCTGTTGTGTAATTCTATGAATCCTGTACAAGCTGGAATCACTCCCAGAGTACTGTAAGTCAGTGTTTGTGAGAGATTTAGTTGGTCATCCTCTTTACTTGTATAAATGGAAGAAAAACTGCACTTACTGGTTATTTCTCAGGGAGGGGAGGGTTGGATGGTCCTTGGGACAGTAAGTTGCCTTTTGGTTTTGGAGTGTAAGCTAGTTTAATACTGGAAGTGTGTTGAACTGTTCTCTGTTTTAACATCCTATCGTCTTACTGCATCTTTATAATTGGTACATATATATTTCTCATTTCTTAATGCTTACATTGAGCTTTTGTGGAATACTGAGTTTATATGTACGCACTGAGCTTTTTGAGTATTATAAATATCAGGTCATAGCAAAAATCCTTCCCAGCGCAATGACCTCTTTATACGCTGACATTGATTAGAATTATAAAGTTGATAGAATTAAAATAAAAAATTAAGTATGTTCCAAAGTAGGACAAAATAAAATCATGTAACAAATTATCTTCATTATCTTCAGAAAGCTCATAATCATCCACCATCATAATCTAATATTTCTGACGAGTTTCTCATAAAAGGAATACTGAGAGACAGATTGGACAGCACAGCCTTAGTAGATAAGGACCATCCAAATACACTAATTTCAAAGCTGAGTGGTACTATTTTGGTCACTTATTTAATCTCATATACAAAAGCAGTAGAGATTCACCCACCAATCTCCTTTTCATACTTCTCTATGTGAAAGTACTTATTATTTTTTAATTAAAAAAAAATCCAATAACCTTTCACACATTTTAAGGAGTGGTTAATATGCTTGTTTTTAAATCGTGCCTATGGTTAAATACCTTCAAAAGTGACATTTAGTTGTCCTCACAATTCTTCTTTAATCTCTGAAATTTAATTTTAAAAATCTGGATCTTAGAAGGATTTTAAAATAAAACTAATGACAAAGCCAAAGGAATAATTATTATCACCACTGATACATTTGATATAAAAGCACAGTAAATATGAGGTGTTCCATAACAACTGAAACTTTTTTAGTACATTATATAATTATTTTTGTTACAGGATTTGTCAGAATTTAATCTACCACATATATATCTTCAGCAGTTCATGCTTCTTGCTAAGAAGTCCCTCCATGCTTTTTGCTTTTCAGAAAAAAAAGTCTCATTATCCCATAT
This sequence comes from Gorsachius magnificus, assembly GCA_034008185.1. NCBI lineage: Eukaryota > Metazoa > Chordata > Aves > Pelecaniformes > Ardeidae > Gorsachius > Gorsachius magnificus. Next base: position 41,896,148 of record CM067081.1, read on the forward strand.
CATTTTTCTAGCATAACTATTTTGAAACCACTGTTTAAAAAACCATTAACCCAGAACAGTGAGTGCAAATAATACTTGTCTGAAAAGATAGGACAGTCTACATTTTTACCCCAGTACACTGTAACTACTCTGCCTAGCAGAGAGCTTCTAAAACAGCTCACAACACCCATCAAGAAAAAAAGTATCTGTTTCTTTCCAAGCACATTCTTTAAACACCTCCGTAATTTCCACAATCTGCTGGCTCCTATAGCTAGGTAGGGATTAAAATCTGCCTGGCAGTCACTCATATTAATTCCACAGAGGAGTGGAAAAGTCAAATGGTGCACCACTGCCAAGGCTTGAGCAGCACTGCTCCCGCACAGTCAGCTTCCCCGGGGATTGATTGCAACCACAGCAGCAGAGAATCTCTCTGCTAATCTCCTCTAACTGTTGTTGACCTATCTCTGCCATCCCCTCCCAAGTATACAATAAATCAACCACATTTTACATGAAAAATGAAGTAATTACTCGGTGAATCCAATGGCTAATTGCACACAGAAGCCTCTGGGAGGTGTGGGACAAATCCATGTCAGATTTCGAAATGCAGAGAAAAAGGAAACTAAGTTAATAACTCCTCAAATACTGACAGACCAAGAGGGACTGAAATGCACAATTTCTTCAGACAAACCAACACCCTGCTTAAGGGAAATGGAAAAATCTAGCTATATGGTTTAACTTTACAGCAACAACAGGAGTGATTTTGAGGAAACGCTGTGCCAAAAGCAACCAAGCTCTGGAGAAAAATGTCATGGGACTGCAGCTTCTTATGTCAGGTATCATTATTACATGTTATTTAAAGTAACCTTCTCTTTTTTATGCTGTCCTTGCTTTCCACCTGCTCTGCAACTGTGTATTTCTGAGTCCCATAATTCCTCGTTCAACTTAATTCAATTCACTCACTGCCTCTTTCCCCAGCTGCCCTCTCAATTGCTCCTTATCAAGCCAAACTCTCCCCAAACTCCTATTATCAGTGTATGTTTCTGGCTGCTTCGATGCCACGCACCCGAGCTAGCCAGCTTTCTCAGTCACTTTGTGGAAGGAGAGGAGAAAAGGGACTGGGACATGGAGAAAGCAGATGAAAGAAAGACCAATTCCCCTGCTCCTGTTTGAGCTCCTAGCCAGCCTTTGCTCAAAGCAGATCACATCAGGTGTGATTAGTTTCAACATTGCAGCTCTGACCTGAGTTAAGTATTTTTGTCATATTTGAGCAGTACGTCTCATCATCTGGACAGTACTAGGAACTGTAAGAGACCAAAACATGCTCAGTGACTTTTTTAGAGGTAACAGTAGTGAAGTCCTGGTAAGCATCTACTGAACATATGTGCTTTTTCAACTTGGCTAAACTTGCTTGGATTGTCACAGGATAGCAAAAGAAACATCCATGACACAAATGCCACTCCTGTGCCAATTTTCAAGGTCACTTACAATTTAGCTTTGAAAAACAACACATTTTTCTCTAGCCTAGCTGCGGGAAACAGCTGAACCATTTTGGCGGATTTTTTCAAGTTGTCGTCTGGAGGTAACTAGCCAGCATGGAGAATTTTAGCCCGAATAGTTATAGAACCTGCCAAGTCTCTTATGTTTAGTGTGAGACACACATTTTCACTTATTTCCTAGGTTACCTTCAGCAGTTACCTTCATCTCACACAGCTACAGGGAGTGCTGAGGTCTTGCCCGCAATTCAAGACACCATCAGCAGGATACAGCTGATCAGCTGAGGACATTTTTCAGTAAAGGGAAAAAAAAAAGAAAAACTCAAATTAAGAAACTTTTCAGCTAGTTCTTTAAAACTATGACATTAAAAAATAATTGTAGTCACTCTTGTAAATGAAATTTGGGTTCCTGTTCTTCTCTTTATTGGTTAGATTTCTCAGCAGGGGCTATAAGCCTAGTTACATCAGGGGAGATAATATCATGAGAGAGAAAAAGGGGAACTGAAATCTCTGATCTGCAGTTTCTTGAGCTACCTGAAATAAAGCACATTTAGACTCAAAACTTCAAGACTTTCTAAAAGTAGAAACCAGGAGACATTTGCCCAAGAGTTCTGTTTTAATACAGAGAAATATTCAAAAACAAAAAGCAAAAAGCTCTTGGGCATTGTAGGATCTGAGGTAGTAGGATTTGATCAGATAAAAAGGAAGGCAATTATTTACATAACAAAAAAAATCCACAGAGGAAAAATAATCTTCCTTTCATGATATCTTAGAAAAAATCAGACATCAAAACATTACTTTCATGCAGCCATGTTTTATTGTCTCCTTAGGTTTATCAATATGCAGGGATGAGTTGGAGATATTCAGAAATTAAAACTTGATTTCTGCTATCTGTCTTTCTTTAAGTCCTCTTCAAAAAGTTTAACTATGTTAGTCTAATATACTTGCTGATGTAAAGCAAAAGCCATTGCTTTTCCTTTTAATATAGCAAAACAGTGACATATGTCACAGATCATAGAATCATAGAATCGTCTAGGTTGGAAAAGACCTTTAAGATCAAGTCCAACCTTTAACCTAACCCTGCCATCCCACCACTAAACCCTGTCCCTAAGCACCTCATCTATCCTTCTTTTAAATACCTCCAAGGATGGGGACTCAACTACCTCCCTGGGAAGCCCATTCCAGAGCCTGACCACCCATTCTGTGAAGAAGTTTTTCCTAATGTCTAGCCTAAACCTGCCCTGGCGCAACTTCAAACCATTCCCCCTCATGCTATTGTCCATTACCAGGGAGAAGAGGCCAACCCCCACCTCGCTACAGCCTCCTTTCAGGTAGTTGTAGAGGGCAATCAGGTCTCCCCTCAGCCTCCTCTTCTCCAGACTAAATAACCCCAGTTCCCTCAGCCACTCCTCGTATGACTTGTGTTCCAGACCCCTCACCAGCCTTGTTGCTCTCCTCTGGACATGTTCCAGCAGCACAACATCTTTCTTGTAGTGAGGGGCCCAAAACTGAACACAGTAGTCGATGTGTGGACTCACCAGTGCTGAGTACAGAGGCACGATCACTTCCCTACTCCTGATGGCCACACTATTCCTGATACAAGCCAGGATGCCATTGGCCTTCTTGGCCACCTGGGCACACTGCTGGCTCATATTCATCTGACTGTCAACCAGTACCCCCAGGTCTTTTTCTGCCATGCAGCTTTCCAGCCACTCTTCCCCAAGCCTGTAGCGCTGCATGGGGTTGTTGTGACGAAAGTGTAGGACCCGGCACTTGGCCTTGTTGAACCTCATACAGTTGGCCTTGGCCCATCGATCCAGCCTGTCCAGGTCCCTCTGCAGAGGTCTCCTTCCCTCCAGCAGATCAACACTACCACCCAGTTTGGTGTCATCTGCAAACTTACTGAGGGTGTACTCAATCCCCTCGTCCAGGCCATTGACAAAGATATTAAACAAGACCAGCTCTAGAACTTAGCCCTGGGGGACACTGCTTGTGACCGGCCACCAACTGGATTTAGCTCCATTCACCACGACTCTCTGGGTTCGGCCATCCAGCCAGTTTTTAACCCAGTGAAGAGTACACCCATCTAGGCCATGAACCACACCAGCTTCTCTAGAAGAATGCTATGGGAGACTGTGTCATAGGTTTTGCTGAAGTCCAGGTAGACAACATCCACAGCCTTTCCCTCATCTACCAGGCGGGTCACCTGGTCGTAGAAGGAAATCAGGTTGGTTAGGCAAGACCTGCCTTTCATGAACCCATGTTGGCTGGGCCTGATCCCCTGATTGCCCTCCATGTGCCTGGTGAGCACACTCAAAATGAACCGCTCCATAATCTTCCCCAGTACTGAGGTCAGGCTGACTGGTCTGTAGTTCCCCAGATCCTTCTTCCGGCCCTTCTTGAAGATAGGCGTCACATTTGCCAACCTCCAGATATAATAGATTATATAGGTAGTACTACAGTTGTTGCAGCGAAGATGTTAAACTTGGAAAGTTTGCACCACTCAGTACTACAAGGTGAACAGATGGGCACATTCAGTGGACATTATGCTATATATGTGTATGTGTGTATATATGCTAGAAAAGAGAATCTTTATGTTACTCTCACCTCTTTTTAATGACTACTTTTTCAAACCACCTCTGATTTTAGTTGTTTTGACTTTTCAACCCCAAATTTCTCTCATAATTTCAGAGCACCTGAATGTCACTGCCTCTACCTCAAACTTGAGAGGGTAGGAAAGACAGGACTAAACTACTTCAATGAATTCATATACCTCATAGGCTGGAGGAAAAAAAATGTTTTACTCTGCTGTTGATTGGTTAGACAGAGGAAGGACACTGAAAAGAAGAAGGTAAATTAGTTTGCTCTGAGCTTTGTGCTGACATGGCTAGCACTTCAATTAGCCTGATCATGTGTATACAAGCCTGAAACACAGAAACAACACAGGGAGTCAATGACAATATAGCAGTGTCACTTAAAGACTATTTGGGGGGAGGAAAATGTTTTTATTTCTAATTTCTGCTGAAAACCTCAGAAAAATGAAAGCTTTAATGCTGTACAGATAGCCCTTTTTTATCCACAAATACTCCAATTTAAAATTTCTGAGAACCAGTATTTCCTCTTAATTATACTGAAGATGGACATCTACACAGTTATGTATATTTACATGGTCAAAGCCCAGCAATGTCATATCAAATCCTAAACATATTTTTAAATTTACATATTTAAAACATTTTTCTGGCAAAATATCTTTCCATTAAGGAAATGCAAATGAATGCAGTTAATGCACCAGCTTTTTAAATACTACTCCTTTGCAGAGAAAATGTTCAGTCAGGAATAAGATAAAGGATCTAAGAAATTTTTCTGTTTTCAGAAACGTATATGTATCCTAAACTATGCCAAGGGTCATTTCAGTATACATTTTTTATATTAGGGTTTTTTTTAAATTTGACATATATTTTTTGTCTTTTCTCAATAATAACCTGAAAAAAGATATTGCGTGTTTCATGCTGTGAAATGGTATTGTGTTCTTGCATTGTAATCCAAAAAAGTTTAAACTGGATGGAAAGTATTAAACATGCTTTCTGAAATACTTTACTAATCACCTTTTGTTTTGCAGTATTTGTAAAATCAGTATGGAAACTCTGATTTTTAGAAGTGGGGTTTTTTTTCTCCTTACTCACCTTCAGTACTCCCACAATGTCTTTAAAGGAAACACTGATTTTCTCTTTAACTTCACATTTGTTTTCTAAATACTTATTACTATGCCAATAGTTTCCTTCAAACCTCATAAAAGACAACCTTAAATCACTACGGAAAAAAACTGTGCTGCTGCATATTGAACCAAATATTCAACCTCTGAACTTTTTGCAACTCAATTCTTGGTGTATTCCTGGTACAAGACTAGGCAGTGATAAGGCAGCAAGTTTGACGATAAAGAGCTGAATCTGACACACTAAAGATAAATGAGAATTACTGATAGAAAGCTGCTCTACTTTTGCCTTCACTGTATGGGAAGCTGGGTTCATTTCCATCTCCCTGCCAGGTACCTGAAAACAACGGGCCTTATCCCTCCTTAATCTCAATGGGTTACCTTCATAAGCTCTTTAAAAGTTATATATGGAAGCTGGCATAAGCCGATTAGCAATGGTTGTTTGCAATCGGACATCAGCAAAGTACATAATAATACTGCAACATTACTGAGAATACAGAATGAGGATGGTACCAGTGGGAAGATATAGCAATGTTATTTAAGACACAGAAAGGTCACATAAAACTCAGAAAGTAGCCATATACAATTTCAAATACCATCTCTTTCATCTTGAAACAGCCATTTAAAATTTCCCGACTTTGAAGAGGGCACCTTTGCTGACACTACTCAAACTACAAAAGCTTCACTATGCATCACTTTCTAGTAGACATTACTCTTTCTCAAATTTTGACTATCTGAAGATCTAAATCAATGATTGATAGCACTCATTTATGCCTATTAGGTATATTTTATTGAAATACCATCTGTATGCCTAACACTCTCCAAAGTACATTCTGTATTTTTTAATGGATTAAGGCAGCTTTTAAAAATTCACACTAGCATTTTGTACTGGAACATTCCCTCACTAATATTTGCACTGTGACAACAGTTCAGCTATGATATATATATCTTCTCTACCTAATGTGGCAGTAAAACCAATGCTGAGCAAAGTATGATGCCTAATATCCCTTCTGAACAGATTTTAGCCTGCCTTGCATCCTTTGAAATGGTATCTGTGTCATGTTTGCCCATTTGTCAGTCCTGAATAACACTGAAAATTGAGAGCACAAAAAAAAGGAGGAGTTGATTAGATGTAAAAATAAGGCAGAATAGCATATACGTTAGCTAAAGTTCTGTATGGTTCTCCTCTGAGATTAGACAACCTTTTGATTTAATTTTTCCTGACAGTTCAGTATAATATCATAATAGACAGAATGTCCTTGGTTATCACTTTTGCTTCCTCTCACTGCTTGTCCTTGTCTAGTGCAAATGCTTTGTCTGGACCACATCACTTTTTAGACAAAGCAAATAAACCAGAAAGTTTTTTACGCACAGTTTTAGGTGAAAGTAATATGAAGAGCCTATCTGTGATTTCTGTTGCAGTTCTAAGCATTTAATTACTTTCCTTTCTTTAATTTACAGCACTGTGCCAATAGTTTAATGAGAATACATGCCAACTTTCAAGGCTAGACTTACCCCCTATTTACATTAGAAACCCTCAAGGGTATGTTCAGATATGTGCATAGCCCAAGCTCCTTAATATTCTCAGCATGTTAGCATGTTCCTGTGATTGTGTTGACCAAGCATGATCACAGCCAAGCACAGAATAGCCCAGAGTATACAGCAATTCCTAAATATTGTGGGGGTGCTTTGAGCCTTTGACACAGCTGTGCTATAGAAAACAATGTGGTCAGAAAGAATGGATGCCTGAGTTGGTAAAGTAAAGCACTCTCTTCACCTTGTAATATAGATATGGCCAGAGATACTGGCATAGTCACTTAGAGGTATAAAGGTATCTAACCCCAGGGGGGTTGATGACAATTACCCCTATGGGGCTTGGTGACAGGAGGTTGATGACAGTTAAATGCTAACACTCAGATCCTGAAAGAGGTTTTAATGACATATCCGCAGTAGCATATGATATCTGGTGTGGATTAGGTCATACAATATATTTATACCACTGAAATTAATTCCTAATGCCGAAGTTAGAACAGCAATCATTGATCGCTCTTTCTTATCATATTCCTGTACACCTGGATATGAGGGAAAAATATAAATATTTGTTAAACGATTTCTCTCCTGAACCCTGCTTGCAAAATAAGAAATTGTGCTAGATTTTGGGCTGCATTGTAATAGTAATGCTAGCTTTGGTTATATTTAGCCCACACAATTTATTCTGTGTACAATGTTAAATATTTTCAAGGAACATAATGAAAAAGACAAAAATTATAAACACATTTGAAGTGCTACATGTATGATGCTATCACCCTATCCTTAAAACAGCGATATCTTTAAATTTCAGCTTGCAACAAAGATCCTACAAGAATGTAAATTTTTAATAGCTATGATTCTTACCTATCTTTTCATCCATAAATCTCTAGTGCTTTGTTAATGCAGTCATTTTGCCCCTGGCAAAACAAGACAATGACAAGTCACATCTCTTTTCCCACAATATACCAGTAAAGATGGGAAAAAAACCCCTCATTTGGCTTGACCCAAGATCTAGTCACTCTGTTCCCTTTGTATTCTTTGAATGTTCATATTAGATAGATAGATAACAAAGCAATATAGGAAAAAAAGGTAGGTGAACCATTCTGATTAAACAGAATCTTTATAAGAATATTCAGTTATTCTGTTGCAGTTATTGTTCCACAACCTACTCAAAATATTCCTAGGTCTCCAAGCATATTCTAATTTCTCAGACTGGGAGTTGCACTTCTCCCTGGAAAGTCTCAGTATCCTACTCTTGATGGTTCACATGCCTCATTACTTGCCGTTTCTTCATTATAATGATTGCAGAGGTTTTAAAGGGACAACAGAGGTAATATAGCTTTGAAAAGAGCTAGGGATGGATGGAAAATACTTGTTCTTCCCTTTCATGCATTTAAGGTGTACAAGAAATGCTGTTAGAATGAGAAATTGATTGGCTGCAGTTTAAGCCACCAGTAAAAATCTCTCAAGGATACACATAAAAGATGCTTTTAAGCAGGCTGATATCCAAACCCCTCTGAGATTGCTGATTTTTAAACTGATGCCTTTACTGTTTTTATCCCATTAACTAATACTTCTAATAGTTAGTTAGCCATACTGAAAATCTGAAAGTAAATTTACTGGTAAACCAAAGAATGCATAAAACTAGGTTCTGTAGGTTGGAAAGAAAATAATTTTATTTTATTTAAACCAATAGCGATTACTACAGAAGGTGGTGAAACTAAGACCTGTCTGAGGTCTGACTGCACATGTGTTTCTGTAGCACTGAAAGGTAAGGTCTTTGTGAATGACCCAAAGTAATTTTAAATCTATGGCTATGTGCTGGAATGATTTATGTATCCAAAGAACAGGATAGTTACGTTCTCTTTCCTGCCCAATTCCATACACTCACATTAACTCTTGTGAATGTGGATATGTAAAAACAAAAAACTATGTAAAATATGATGGATGACTGCTACTGGAGACAAAAATCCCTTTTATAACTTCCAGTGTAAAAGGATAGCTTTGCATTGCTTACAAATATTGGCCTGTGCCTTTCTGGTCCATCTGGCTTTCAGCACTGTGAGATAGTCACCCATCTATATATTCATCATTACCACTTCTCTTTCACATTAATACCAGCAATAGAATTAGTCTTGTTTCTTTTAAATTATTGTTTAAAAAAAGTTAATTAAGTACATAGACATTAAACAGACCGGTACAGGCAAAGACTGACCTGTTATCATTGCCAACAAAATATTTCAGTTCAAGTATCCAACTACTGTTCTTTGGATGGAGGATCACTGTGGTGTTATCCTTAATTTATATCACCATTTCCATTTATCTAAAATGTGATAAATTATGAAAACAAAAGGGATTGAAGTTGCCAAAATGACGTTCTGGAAAAGTGCTCAGACTGAACCTTATTAAGAGCTTGTTCCTAGACATCCTGAAAGGGTTTGTCCTTATTTCAATTTTTAAAGGAAAAAGATAAACAGATACACTGTTGATTTTTATTATAAAATTAGGTGTAACAGAGAGTTTACCTGATAGGAATCTAGAATTAATATTAATTATAAAAATCCTGAACAAGCATACACCCAATCACACACCTAGTTCACTAACCCACTTTTCTGCTAGCCGAATTTGGGAACAAAAGTGACCAGAAATAAGATAACACATTTTTAACAAGGTATTTGATTGAATGACCAGACCATCAACCTTACTCCTGGCTGTAAAAGCAGGGTACAAACAATTCTCTTCTCCAGTCCTCCTTTTTTTGTTTTTTACTATTTTAAAAATATCTACTATATATTTTTTATAGCCCCTCACATAATGGGGTTTTAATAGCATTTGAGGTTTCTGGTGTTTCTTGACCACAAATAAAGGAAAGAAAGGGCTTTGTTTCATTTTCTTTGTGAATACTGTACGTACACATTAATAAGTTTTCAAGCAGTGAATTAGAACATGGCAAAAGATAAACTGTATGAAAACCTCTGATGTAAGGATGTAGTGCCCTTTATCTTTATATATATATTGGCCATGTGTGAGACAGCATAATGTAGAGTAACCATAGCAACAATACAATATGCTGAGTAAATCAGCTTGAAAACTGTCGAGTGCATTAGATATGCAGGGCATACAGGGGTTTTTTTTTATCTTGTTGTTGGATCGGGCCCATACTAGTGCTTTATATTAACCAGCTCTATTGTACATAAAAAGTCCCTAAAGCTTCCCAAATTAAGCAAGAATCACTTCAGGCTCTAAAAATTATTGCACACTTGAATACGGTTAGGAGAATGCTTTGTTTGTAGAATGCTTTGAAGATAAATCCTAAGCAGAGCTTTTAATCTACACAGGCAGTAAAATAAAGTGCAGGCCGGCACATATTTGTATCAGAGAAATTTTGGAGCAGTATATTGTGGGTGATTTTGAGGAAAACACTATGTTGAAAGTATATGATTAATGCAGTGTTCTAAAAAGCAAATAACAAAAAAAGTCTTTTGAAATAAATTTTAAAAGACAATAGAAATTCTGAGATCTAAATCCACAATTGCTCTTTCTTCAAACTATGGCCTACACATTTTTTAGCGACTGAAAATCTATGCTGATCATTAAGATATTTGAAAGAAAAACTGGAGAACTTAACCTAATTCCTGGGATTTGATTACATGGGATTAGGTCTCTGAATGTGTCCATAAAAATGAAGCAAATAGTTATGTCCTCATGAGACTGTATTCATTATTACTTTTGTTAATTTATATGGTTCTTGATGTATTTTGTATGATAAGAACATTACAAGAAGAGAGGCCATCTATTTTCTCAGTTGCAATTAAGTAAACAAGTAGTTAATTCAGATTATTGTTAAGATTTTCATTTTCATTCTATTTATAAAAAGAAATGGAAACATTTGTTAAATATAAATATCTGAGTAGAAGATAAATGCTCAGTAAACTAATTACATCAGGGGAGGCTCCTAAGTTTTCCTGTCAAATGCAAAGTAAATCAATCTGAGTGCTCAGCAGTTTAGATTCTTTGCAAGGAAAACGTGCAGTCAGTGTTATTTCAGTTGTCATATTTTGCCCTCTCATATTTAATTGTGATGAAGTCCAAACCTCCTGTATCCCTTAGTAAACATTGTTGGGGAAAAATAACTGGGTTTATATGTCTTTCCTTCACCTCTGCACTCCATTTAGCTGTAGGCAGCATTGTGAAACAGCAATAGCCACCACACTGTTACAGAGATGGCAGAACATATCGGTACTCATGGGCTCTAGGGTGCTTCTACGAATGTACCAAGGTAATCTGTTTTCAGAGTTATTGAAATGCACCACAAAATTTAAAAATGGCTTTTCTGTAAGAAGCGACAAAAGATATAGTCATTAACACCCAGCATCATTTTTCTTTCTTTTGTGGTTGCATAAGAGATGCTCAGAAATATTTTTTTTTTTTCTGTTCTTTCCCATGGTGCCTTCCCTCCCTATGACTTCCATGGGCCAGCTGTTTCAAATCACGGGGTTTTTTTACTAAACCATGCATATAATAAAAATCTTCAAATAATAGATGGACGAGGTATGTCAAAAAGCCTCTAACTAAATTCAGGTTGCCCGTTAGGAAGCCTTCATACCCCGTTAGCTGCTATAGGGTATACGTGATGACTGAGAAAGGAACTTCTGACCCACTGGCTTTTTCATGCTCTAACTAGTAAGTAGGAAACAACAGGGGTTGAGGGGAGCTCTATGAAACAGTGCTCGTCAGAGCGTGACAAATTGGAAAATGGGCTTTTCTGTATTCTGTAATGACAAGAATATTTAATAGGCTATGTAGGGGGTACATTAAAAAAGATGTTAGCTAGCCTGAAAGTACACTCCTGGGGTGAAGTCCTAGTCCCACTGAAGTCAACTGCAAAAAGTTTCATCAGATTGAATGGGGCCATAATTTCACTCCTGGTGTATACTCAAGTGAAAATGTCTAATTTTACAATAGATAAGAATTCCAGTGTATGCTTTTTGATTCTACACTAAACACTGAAAATACTTGTTTAGGTAAAATGGCATAGGCCAGCATTACAGCTCCCGAGGCTTAAAATAAACCAGTTTAATTTTGTCTTCCTACTTTACCGCTCTCAAAATGAGAGTCTGCCTTTAGGTGCTCAGTGGCGAATTATGTCAGCTATACTTTTCTATCCCACAATTCAATGTAGGTGTAGAGGACCATAAAGTGGATTATTGAAAAATGGCTTGCAAGAGTGCAAAATAAAATTCATCTAATTAGGCTTTCACCCCCCTCTTGGCTCATAACTCCGATATTAGTAATTTTGCTCCTACTGACATTTATAAGAACTGCGACCAAAGAAAGACTGAAAAAAACTACTGTAAAGAAGTGATCCAAGAGTTGGGCTGTAAACCTAGGATCTGCATTAAAGTCCTTTCTCTTCCAGTAATATCTTGGCAAAGTCACTTTGAACTCAGTTTTTAAAGGTGTTAGACTTCAAGAGATACAGAAGGCACCATATTAGCTTTTCAAAAAGCATTTAAGGTATCTAATCCTTTTTAACTTCTATGCTGACTTTACAGAATGGGGGAAAAGGTACAGATTTCCAAGATGACCATAACAGAATTTACATACCTTACACATGCCTCATAAACATAAAGATACTAAACGCTGTGAAATATTTATGTACACATAATTCACAAACATCTAAACAGTCACAGGAAGAGAAAGACAGTGACAATCAGGTCCGTAATTATGATATCTTTCCTTAAAATGAGCAAAATCTTATTACTCAATCTTATTTATATAAACAGACATCCTGGGTGGTAAAGTAATAAAGTATGAATAAAGGTAGCAGACTTGGCCTGAAAATGATTTTGTTTTCACATGCAACATTAATTACCATTTGAATTAGACTAATGTACCACTTATCACTCGGAAGTGGTGTACAGGGAAAGGAGGAATGGAAGAAACCTTAGTGTAATTATTATTCTAAGTGAATCAGTATGCTTTACAGGTCTGTTTTCTTAATCTACTAGTGTAAGAATCCTTTTTTGCAAACTGCTGAAGAGTTCATTTCATTAATCCTTTAGGAAGAATTTCTGTCAGATGCCTTAACTAATGGCTCGTAACCCCCAGATGAATTTGAAAGGAAAATATTACTTGGATCAATAATTAAACACCTGAGTTTGGGGGTTACTTTTTTAAAAAGGAATTATATATTATTATTCTTGTCAGCCTTGCTTGGCATTGACTAGTGACTTTAGAAATCTTCTTATAAGACAAATCTTTTATTTGCCATTGGCCATTCCCTTTAAACTTAAATATCCTAAACATTCTGCTTTGGAGAACATACCTTCAAAGTGCTCTTTAATCACTACTATATTAACTGCTGTCAGTAACCAGCCGCTTCCATGAATGTTTAATACTGGGATGACTGATTTTTACTAAAGTTTGTATTAACTGTGGATAAGTAAACAATTACAGTTCAGAAAATCTGTGAATAAAAGCCATAAAGCACACATTGCAACAGCTTACAATTCTCTTTTTTCAGTATGACAAAAGCTCATATATTAATTCTGGTCTGCAAATGAGTCCATCAATTATGGATCCTGAACACTGTTATTACTACTTTAAGATAGATTTTAATATTCTTACTCATATTGGGTAGCACTTCACTGTGAAGCAGTCTCATTATTGATTTTAATAGGACTATTTATTAAGTTAAGTAGTTTTCAATGTGGGTCAAGATTTAACTATTAAGTATCTATTCACATGGACTAATTAGGTATCTTAAGTAGGGCACATCTACACTAGCATTTTGGTTTTGATCAGGAGTTTTGAAGGAAATCTCTTGAACTTCCCATTTACTGCTCTTTGACTCACAGCATAGAGAATTCTTGGAGCACACAAAAAGAATTTTTCTTGGATGAAATTAAAACACAAAAGATACTCTAGTTGCCACCATTATCATAATGGGTACTCAGTCCACAGGGTCAAACCAGAGCTACTGTCAAGATTACACATACGCACCCTGAAACATACTCCATGAGGGCACAGGGTCCTCACCACCACCTTTTTCACCCTGTACATCTGCTCCTACTGGGCCATTCCACTTACTACTGTACATGTATTTCTAATGCATTCTAACAGGCATTTAATCTAAAACATGAAAATAAAACCAGAACAAAGTAAAAACTCTGAAATTTACATAGTATGAACACTGTGACCTTTGCCAATTTATTTGTATTTGTCCACACTATTTATTCATTAGAAAATAAAAATAGGATCCTAAGTTCCCCATGTGGTTCATAGAGATAGGAGACATCTCCAGAGTGGTGAATCAGAACTGGCAAGTCAGTGATGTAAAGGAGACAGCGCTAATAGTCTTCTGTGACTACTTTATTCCTTTCTCTTTGACAATTGGGTGGCTAATTTTATGTTTTAAGAATGACAATGCAAAATAACATAGAAAAATTGCTAAGGAAGGACCTAAGGCTGGACAGTTCCAAGATGATCTGGCATAATATGTTCCAAGTAGAAAGCTGAACACCAGACTGTCAATGGGAGCTGTAAAACCATAAGCATCTCCCAGTTATCATTTCATGACTTATAAACACTTTACCTCTCATCATAATTTTAAGAGATGGCTACTCTGTTTCTATATGCTTATGTTTCTATGTCCAGCCACTGAGCTCCTGCTAACTGCTAGGTTTCATCCTCTCACTTAATGTTTATCTCCATCAACAGCTGATACAGCTGTTGGCCTAACTGATGGGGTGAAAAGCTTAAGTGGTAAGGGAGGGAGAGAAGAAAGGGAAACAAGATGAAAAAGTCAGGAAAAGGTAAGCCTGATTTGCTTCTGACAGAAAGAAGTAGTACTTTTAAAGTGTTCCTGTCCTTACTTAATATATAGTTTCTATCACCATCTTTATTCTTAGTCTGTTTATTTTATCACAGTATGCTGTAGAAATAAATTACATCACTATATTTTTATTCTAGTTTATGTTCAGGTCTTGAGGCTTTTCTTGTGTTTGTACGTTTATTTAAGGTTTTTTCTACCACCTGTTGTGACAAAACTACAAGACTGCAGGAGGAAATTGAATATAAATACTATTTTGCATCTATGTTCTATGCAGGAAATATGGACAGAGAGATAAAGTTTGAGGAACAAGAGTCTCTGTCACAAAGAAAATCTTCCTTGTTTCACACAATTGGCTAAACCCAAGGAACTCAGCTGCTGTAAGACTCCATTGAAGTAAATCCAAGTTCTATATAGCTCTATATAGCTGGGCTGTGGTCAAGTTGTCCGCAGTGACAATTCATATAGCTAATAAAAGCAGAAAAATATTATTTATACTTTGTTCTTAAGAAAAAAACAACAATATTTACTTAAGATTACTATAAAACCTGTTACACCATTAAGATTGCTAGACACACCTTTTTCCTATAAACCTCATTACTACAAATACATCAAGCAGCAGCTTTGACCTTGATTTTATAAACATGAAAGTGTAGTTTAGTATTTAGACAATACATTATGAGGAAAGACACATGATCCAAGTAGCAATATGTCAATGTGGCGGGTTGACCCTGGCTGGACACCAGGTGCCCACCAAAGCCGCTCTATCATTCCCCCTCCTCAGCCGGACAGAGGAGAGAAAACGTAATGAAAGGCTCATGGGTAGAGATAAGGACAGGGAGAGATCACTCAGCAATTACTGTCATGGGCAAAACAGACTCAACTTGGGGAAATTAGTTTAATTTATTACCAATCAAATCCTAGTAGGATAATGAGAAATAAAACTTGAATCTTAGAACACCTTCCCACCCTTCTTCCCAGGCTTAACTCCCAAATTCTCTACTTCCTCACCCCAAGAAGTGCAGGGGCACAAGGAATGGGGGTTGGGTTCAGTTCATCACACTCTCCCCCCCGTCCTCCTGTGGGAGGAGTCCCTCCCTCAGGGGAGCATGGGTCCCCCACCAGGTCACAAGCCCTGCCAGCAAACCTGCTCCAGCCTGGGCTCTTCTCTCCATGAGACCACAGGTCCTGCCAGAAGCCTGCTCTGGCGCAGGCTTTGCACAGGGTTACAGCCTCCCTCAGGCATCCAGCTGCTCTGGCGTAGGGTCCTCCTTGGGCTGCAGGTGGAGATCTGCTCCTCCATGGGCCTTCATAGGCTGCAGGGGGACAGCCTGCTCCACCATGGGCTACACCAGGAGCTACAAGGGGAATCTCTGCTCCAGCGCCTGGACTTCATCCTTCCCCTTCACTGACCTTGGTGTCTGCAGGGTTGTTTTTCCTCACATATTCTCATTCCTCTCTTCAGCTGCAATTGCCCATTTTTTCCCCCCTTCCTAAATATGTTATCCCAGAGGCCCTACCACCTTCACTGATGGGCTCAGCCATGGCCAGTGGCAGGTCTGTCTTGGAGCCAGCTGGCATCGGCTCTGTTGGACATAGGGGAAGCTTCTGGCAGCTTCTCACAGATGCCACCCCTGTGGCCCCCCTGCTACCAAAACCTTGCCACACAAACCCAGTCCAGTCAACCAGCATTTTCTTCCTGAAGGAGAAAAATTTATTAACTCTTTGTTAACAACAAAAAATAAAAAATTGCACTAACAAAGGGCAATGAAACAATCCAGACTTCAAATTCAGTCACTGTGACACTTGCATTTTAGACAGCTGTAGCAATCCTGCCTATCATTTGAGGCTGGTTCTCAGATGCAGCCAAGGACAGGAAATTGGCTACGGCTTAGTATTTGTCTTAAGTCTGTGCCCTAATTCACCAACTGAACATACTTTAAAATCTTTAATTCAGACTATGGATTTCATCTCTTGATATTCCTGGGTTTCCCAGACATAATGGAAAGCCTCCTGAGTTCCAATACATCAAGTAGACAGAATGGCAGGTTACAGGCAGCAGCAGTTGGAAGGAAATCTGCTTCTAGCTATCTCAGCTTGTAATTGCTGCTTCACAGCTGAGACCAGAGCCTGAGTACATAAGTGTTCCTGCTTCACTTCATACATTGGAGGTGGCAGCTAAAAGTAGTTTCCCAGTGGAGACTGATGCCGAGCTGCACTTCCTAAGTAATGCATGCACCCACCTAGGTGGGGTGCAGGCCTCAGGTGTAAACCAGCGCTGCTAACTGATCCTGAATACTATACTAGTGCTGCTTTCTCTCCAAGATGGAGAGAATCACATTGACTCTCAGAGGACACTTGGTCTGCTGGTTCCTGATGAGTAAATGAGAGAAAACTAGAAAACTTTCATAATGGTAGTGGTAGTTTCAGTTGCTACCTCCCCACTGAAAGAATCCCCACCCTAACTTGTCCTTTGCTCTGTCCAATAACCGTCATTTGGACACAGCAGATAAATCAAGTAGTCTTGCCTAACCAAAGGTAAAGATTTAAGACACAGGCAGACTGTATCACTTATCATTCTCAAACCTAATTACAGTTCCTGAGGTTGCTTCTGAGATGAGAGTGGTGTAAGAGATGGTATAAAATGGAAAAGGATATGCACACTCATCAGTCTTTTATTTTTAAGCAATTGGTTGAATATTTTGATGATGTTGAAACTGCTGAGCATGCTGATCAGTTCAGTGCCAGCCCATCTCTCACTGTAAGAAAGACACTTAATTATTTTGCAATTCTAAAAGGTCAGGTAATTTAAATTAAATACAAATAATTTGCAGGACATGACACACAGCAAATAAAATGTAGCAAGGATCAATATACCACAGAGTTGTTTCTGATTCAAATAAATCAGCTGGACTATCGTACAAAGCCTGCCTTTGCATGATTTCTGGAACAAAAGAAAGCTTAAAGTAGGTTTAAATCAGCCTGCTTAGAGCCATTTCTTATTGTCATATTTTCAACTATAATTCAAAATAAGTGTCAAGCTGCCTGGTTGACTGCTAGGAGCCCATCTCTCAGTAAATGACCAATGCTTTTACTACAAGTGAGATGAAGCAAAACTGGACTGATCTTAAACACTCTGGACCTTCTGCATTAGATCACAGTGCCCCTGGAGACAGAATGCACTATGCCTTTCTCTGTAACATTTTAAGGTTACCAATTACTCTTTTACTAGATATACATACTGTAAGGATAAAACCTGTAACAGATCAGAACAGTTCTTTTAATTAGAATAAATGAGTGGTTTAGCCTGGATATCTTTGATCGTTGTCATGTTAACAAACTGAATAACAATGAAGTCTTCGAACAGCAGGCTCTGCTGGGATTTGTGTAGCATATAATGTCCAACTACAGCTAAAACCCGCTAAGCCAATGCTTTTGTTTCTTTATGCAGTTTCATCGTAAAGGTAAATGTTATCCAGTACAGTTACACATTAAACACCATCAATGACTGTTAAGTCTTTTATAGAGAATTGTCACTGTCAAAGGCTAATCTTCTTTTCTTTTTATCATTATTTTTCTGCCTGACAATAGGCACAGATAGGGTTTAGATGGATACAAGCAATGGCTGCCCCCCTTTATTAGACTTACCCTACTTGTCTAGGTAAGAGACAAAGGTGCACTTAAATAAAGCTTTCCATCCTAATGACACATGAGTAGACAATGCAAATGTTCTACTCATGCTTTTCATTAATTTAGCTCACTTTTGTGTGCTTATTTCCTATCTACCATAAAGACAGAGAGTAGGAAAAGACTGAGGCAAACAGTTATATAAACTCACATACATTTTAATGTTCCACCACTGCTATCACTTTATTGCGTCTTGAAGATGCTGATATTTTCATAGCAGACATTTCAGATCACAAAATGAACTGTTTGTTCTTTCAGTCCCCAAGTGCTGCTCATCTCTGTGTGTTCTATTTGATTTAGAAAAAGCAAAAACATGTGACAGCAGGACTTCTTATCAAATAACGCCAGTAGTTTAAAGAAGCTCCAATAGCTTAAAAAAACTAAAATAAGAAAGCCTATCATTCTTAAAAATCCCTATAACTTTTACAAAGTGCTGGAAACAGAGCAACTTGCAGTGAGCAGGTGCTAGGCATCTGACAGAGGAGTTCACAAAACATAATAAAACTTTCTAGCTAAAAATGAAAAAAAAATTCTCCTGGATTGTTATACAGCATGGTTAAAACATAGCACAATTTGACCTTGCAGACAGAGTCACCCAGAACTGCAAATTCACAAAGTGACCTCCTTGACGATGCTTAATCATCATCATCATCATCATCACTTTACCATTCCCACAGGCTCACCAGTATCAATGCTCTGTTTCAAAATACAGCCACACATTGTCACCAGTCCACACTTACAACCACTGAGCACCTTTCTTTCAGCCTCCTGACATAATGGGCTGTATGTCCTTAGATGCCCCAAAACCTGAGAAGAGCGACAGAGGAATTAGTGGCCAAATGACTCCTCTCACTGTGAACACAACACAGTATCTCACTTGAAACACAAAAGGAAGGAGAAGGGTTTTCTTTTCTTCCCTTACTTCCCTTGTTGCCAGTGCTGGCATACTGACTGCAGTCCTGCTGTGGTCCTGCAGAGTGGGTTTGTAAATCTAACACAATTCCTGTACTTTTTACCAGTAGTTTACTGGGTAATTTAGCATTTTTAATAGTGAAGTTTACAGATGACACAAAGATTGATGGAGTAATAAATACTAAGGACACGTTACTTCTACAGAATGATGAGGATCGCTGAGCTCAAATGCCCCACTGAACAAAATGCATTTTAATGGAGCAAATAAAAGCAAACGCACCTGGGAATTAACAATCCAAGCTGTACTTAAAAATTAGGAGCCTTAGAAAGCGGCGGCTTAGAAAAGGATTGTCAAGGCACTGAGGGCACTGACAGGAATCACTGCCCCTGCCCAGGCCCCCCAGGGCCTCCCCATACCCTGTACCCAGGACCCCATGTCAGCCCCCCCAGGGACATCAGCCCCTGTCCCAGTGGCACCGCAGCATGGCCAGTCTCCAGCTCCCCACAGCCTTGCCCTGCCTGGCCATGGAACCTGCTGAGATGGGCCCACAGCCTGGCCTTGCCTCGGCCTGTCCCCAGGCTGGTGCCCAATGCTCAGGGCTGGGGCTGCCCTGGTGCCCCCCAACTGCCCTGACCCTGGGGAGACAGACCGCTGTCCCCCACTTCTCCTGGCCCCAGGGATCCTCCAGCCCATGCAGTACCTCAAGAAGTATTTGGAAATCAGTACAAATAATTGCTCTTTACTCAGTATAACAAGCAGAGGAAATATTTTCAACTTTGCAGACTTGACACTGGTTGAGATGACAAAAACTCAACCAGGCATGCACACTTCAGCAAATATCAAGAAAACACAGGAGCCAGCTCAGAGGCCATCTATGAGAAAAGGGAGCATGTGACTTGGTCATTGTTTGCAGGTACTTCAGTACATTGCATTGTTTGCACATCCAGAGTGAGAGGTACAATAGCAGCAAGTTTCAGTCTTCTAGACTGAAAAACAGTATCAAATGGCTTGAACCTGAATTTAGGTAAATTCAACCTTGAAACAAGACTTGATTTTTACAGCTGTGCAGGTGAGTAACCACTGGATGACAGGATCATGGTAAGAACTTGCACTAGGTCCTGCATGTTTTGTAACCAGAAGTCACCATTACAATTCAAAGATTACTCGTCTTTTGGAAGGGTATCTTCCAGACCAGATGCAGGAAAATATTTATACAACATGAACTCAGAAGTTCACCCAAAGTGACAGTGCAATCACTGGATTTCTGAACGCTTTTACTTGGATCATACATATCAGGTGCTTGCTCATGCAACTGGCAATTTATCTCCACTGCCTGAAAAAGGGGGGACTGAAAGTCACTCAAATAAAACAATAAGCACTCTAAAAAATGATAGGGTTTTGAATGTCTTTTCCTTTATGTATAGATATAGATGTACAGATATTTTGATCTGTTCTGGTTTAGCTTCCTAATGTTTAGTTGTGTTTAATTCTGTGCTGGTGCTATGCTTATTCAGTACTTCTGTAACAGGCTGAGACACAGCTCCATGTTTCTGTCTCATTTTGACTTTTCCTTCCTTTCTAGGT
The DNA here is from genome assembly GCA_034008185.1 of Gorsachius magnificus. Classification (NCBI taxonomy): domain Eukaryota; kingdom Metazoa; phylum Chordata; class Aves; order Pelecaniformes; family Ardeidae; genus Gorsachius; species Gorsachius magnificus. The sequence goes on from CM067081.1 coordinate 41,916,880, forward strand.
TTAAATCACCTATGACCATTAATATCATGACTTGGGAGAATAATTAAACAGAGAAAAAACATGAAATTGCTGGATTTACAGGTTCAAATGCTGCAAATGTTACACCTTCCTACATTTGAAGATACAGGAAAAAATGAAAAATGAGCTCACACGGGATGTAAACCTCACTTTGCTGAGCATATTATAGAGACTGGTAATGGGAATCACATTGATATTGTGATTGAACTGTATATTGCAATTGCTATATTTCGCTAAGCGTAACTTACATTTGTATTGTGTTTTCAGTATATTTTGTATTGCTCCGCTAAATCAGAAATCCTGTGTAATATCAATTGCCTTCAAATAAGTAAATCTGATATTAAACATTATACCCTCCATGTGTGTAATATCTAAAAGAACTTGATCAGAGAGTATTGGACTCTGACACTTTATAATAAGTAATAAATTCAAGTCTTTTCAGTAACCACATTCAGCTCTTGATACAGAGGGTAAGCCAATTCTAAAGCTTGTGTAAATCTGAGTGGTTTCAGTTGTGAGTGAAATTATGCTAATTTACAATAGCTGAATATCTGATATGTGAAGTCCACAAGACATGGAAGACTAAGCACATGCTTAAATGATTTACTGAATTAGGATGATAATGAAATTTACTTATTGTTGAAGTGCCTTTTCTCTGTCAGACTTGGAAGGAAAAAAAAAAATCTTACGTAAAAAGTATGCTTACCTGATTTTAGACATGCGGACAGAGGAAATCTCATAGCTCCTTCAGAGGCTGAGCTGAAGATAAACAGCTGAATGGCAAATCACATAAGCAGAAGGATGCAGAACAAGGTTATTGGCCACTTATTAACTCTCCCATCATCAAAGAGATCATAATACACTGTGAGGAAAAAACTCTACCTAACATCTGTCTGGATATACAGAACACAAAAATTTTGGGGTGTGTAAGGCACCATCTCGTATTTTGCTGGTGTTTTTTGAGCTGCATGATACAGTTTTCTTCAGATCACTATGGCAGTCTCTTTCTTTTTGGCAGGATGGATTTAGTAAGTCTAATAGATTATGATGTTGCCATAGCTGTATAGGTGCTTAGCAGTGGTCACTTAGAAGTCTTTTTTTTTTATTTTTTTTTTATTTTTCCTGATAACTGGAAGTAGAATAGAAGATCCTTCTTTAAAAAAAGGTTTGTCTTTTATAGGAAGATAACCTCCTTTTGCTAGCTCCCTGGCACTTCTTTCATGGAGACAGCAACCCTTCAAAAGGTGGAACTGATTGCAGGAAAGGACAACTTTATCACAGTTTCTTTAAATGTATGTTACCCTGGAAAGGCTGCAGTCTAGTTAAACTAAGTTAATGATATTTATCTTTCTCTGCAGCAGTGTAGGGGAGAAGTGTTCTGTGAGCTTATAATCTTCATTGGCAGTGCAAAAGCCTATGAAAAGCTGAAAGGGCATATTCTCCTTCAAAGGATCTACAACTCTAAGAAAAACACCTTCTTCTCTCCTAAAACTAAATAGAATCAAAGAGTGGGATAAAAGTAGGAAAGAATACAAAACCTGATGATCAAGCTCCTCCTGCTCAGAGCAGGACAAAACAACAAGACTGGCAACAAAATTTCTGAATCTCCTAATATTATTGAAAAACATCTGGTAGATTAGCATAGCACATTTTATATGGCTGTGCCAGTTTTGCCAACTTAGTGATTTCAGAAGTAATTAAATTTGACCTGAACCATGTATCAAACTTCACCCAAATTAACTGTCCAAAAAATTTTAAAGTTATCTAAGTAACTATTTGAGGTTAGTCTTACATGTGATGCCATTGAAGACACAACTAATGGTTTATGTACTCTTACACTGCTGACAGTCATCAAGGGGGAAAAAAAAAAAAGAGACAGAAAAGGAAAAGCTCTGAAAACTTGAACTACTTTTGTTTCTCTGTAAGAGCAATTAACACATATTCCCAAAGGAACTACTGAAAGAAGGAAAGAAACCGAGGATTCCCTTTGGGGAGGATAGTAACTGTAGGAGGCATTAAATATGCAAGCAGCCATTAGGCATGATTAAAGATTAATTCTGTGTCATAGACAGGACCTGGGGTCATTACAGGTCATGACTTCATCTTAATTATTTGGCTTACTGTTTTTATTTAATTAGCTTGGCTTAATGAGTCTTTGGTTATAGATGTCTGGCACACTGGATTATTTTGCACCATTTATTAAGTAAAAGACTCAGCTATTTAACTTCTTCTTAGCAGGTAACTTCCACAATCTCAGCAATAAGATTATGGATAAAACCAGAGTGGATTCTGTGTAAGAACATAATGTTACAGTCTTATTTACCTCTCAAAAATCAGCATTTGACAGTAGTATTTGAACTTTGAATAGAAAAATCATCTTGCAAACCTGTCTTCTTTGGTGTTGCCTATTATACTGTAGTACATAATATATTTTACATTGGTAAAACTCTCTGTAAGTAACACTCATAGCTCTCACTAGGCACTGTGTATTGTACTGGCCCACATCAGGGTATTTCAAGTCTTTGTGTTCTGTTTACTGCTTTTTAACACAATATATTCACTCAGAACATAAAAGGTCTGATTATGTTAAAATTAATTTAAATCATTTTTTACCCAAATGCAATAAATATTTCCACAATAGAGATATGACCAAGATCTTCACATACTTTTCAAATAGAAAATATTTTCTTATGATTTTTTTTAATTTAGTATTTGCATTCTGCTTTAAAGCCTTATCTTGTCTTCCCTTAAAACCATAAAAACTAATAGTTTTTTTTAATTCTCCTACCTCTTGTGAAACTTTGCCTAACAGTGAAATAAATTACAAGTATGACTGAATCTCAATGCAATGTGTTTTTCTCTCCTGTTTCGATTAGAGGGGTAATAGTCAAATAAATAATAATTAAATAGAGCACCTGTAAGAAAGAAAGGACTGGGGGAAAAAAGGTTTATGATGCAAGCATAGCTAGGGGAACAGGAGATTCTTTTTCTTCTTCTTTTCAGATCTTCTATCTTCCATACCATAATGGCAAGAAAATTACCCTGTTCTTGAAAGACTTGAAAAAATAATCAAAACTTCAGAAAAAAACATAGGTGAAGGGGGGTTCCCTTTATCAGTGCCCCAAAAAATGGATAAAATTTCTCAAGGCAAAAACACTAAAACCAGGACAGAAATTTTCCTGTGAATTAAGAGTGCTTTTAAGGCACAGAAAATACCAGGGCAGAGAACTAAGGCTATTGTGGCCCCAAATACAATGAAGACAGCTAAAGCTTAAATCAGACTTCATGAAATTCACAGAATTAACATTAAACAAATTTTCAGCTTATTTGATGCATAAATTAGTTATATTATACTGGTATGCTACTAGGTAGCCTGGTACATACTGGTTTGGAAACTTTAGGGACACCAGGAATCCCAGTTCATCTAACAGTTACATTCAGGATTTGCTGAAGAATGAGGTTAAGGGACATGAAGAACAGGGAGAAGATGACAGCCCAAAGGTCACATAACTAATATTTTTTGAAATAATGGAACAAATTATAATTCAGTAACTTCTTTATAACTTTCAGGCCTAGAAAGTTTGTCAGAGATAGAAAGGATGTTTGTACAAGCACTTTGAAAAAGACAAATATTTTGCCTATGAAAAGAGAACTTTCTTTATATTGAAATATTTGGAGATAGGGCAAAAGAACAAAAGGTCCTAGAAAAAAGAAGGGAATGCATTTTGTGGTATCAAGCCTGTTAAGAGAATGGAAGACTCTATCCAGCAACTTTTGGCATAGATTTGTTCTGGTATTGGTACAGCAGCGATAGGACAGATGTTCTTGGCCATTGATCCCTGTAATCATGTTATTAAAAAACTTATATCCAGAAAGAAAGTTAACGAATTAATGGACTCTTAACAGTTAATGATTTAATGGACTCTTTTATCCATTGAGCCCCAAATGCAGCCAAGTCAGCTGCAAGTTCTTAACTGTGCATGAAGGATGAAGCCATTCTCTTGTTATGAAGCTAGTGTCTCTTCAGCACTCAGTGATGGCTCAGCAATAGGCATATTAGATCTTAATTGTTTACCTTGATAGTGACCAGAAGCCTTACAACAGAATAAATCTGAAAAGTACAAATCAGAGGACACCAAATTCAATGGCAGCTATTAGCAGTGCAATTAGATTGGTTGATTAGAAATGTTTATGAAAGTTTTGCAGTCTGTGAGTTTGTGCCAGACTCTGAAAAAAAAGGCCTGGAACAATCTGAACTGTAAAACTGCCAAGACAGTAACTTCTGAAAACGTGGCAATTGCACAGAGGTCTATCCAATATATGAGATAGATGAACTATTTAGGGATGACAAATTCTACCAGCTGAAGAGCGTGACCTTGGGGACTGACTTGGGCAAAACTACTTAGACTAGGAAAAGAGTTCAAACAAGCTAATTTTTTATGCAATGGCAAATACTTCTGACATGTATAACTAAGTGAATTTGGGGCTAGGAATTAGCTTTTTACCTAAATTTGCCACAAACTGAGCTTCTGACTTTAGAATTGTCTCTTCTCCCTGTAGAAGGAAGCAAATATGATTCAAAGCTGAAAGTGTCTTACTTTAGTTATTAGGTATTTAACTGAAGACCAGATCAAGTTAAATCAAACCTGAATCTCTCATACGATTCCTCTGCCTGAGGTTATACTGATAAATTTTGTCTACCATCTACATAATTTCCTCTATCACCTATATCCCTTCATCAATAACTTCCTTGGCTTCATTCCCATCTTTTCTTCCCTTCTGAATTTCTGAAATAAGGACTGTGCATCACTACAGGGAACCCTCATTTAGTTTAGTATTAATAGAGCTTTACTATAAACACATGGTGCACTGAGCACAAAGAGAGAACTAATACTCTGGAATGGATCCAAGATCTATTTAGTTCAATATCCTGTCTCTGACAGAGGAAGATACAGGAAACCTACAACAGTAAGATCTAGGGTTATTCAATCTAAAAGACAGAGAATACTTAAACCTTAAAATTTAAATATTATTTTCAAAACAATGGTTTATGATTTGTTAAAAGAAGTTAAATGTGTTGTCCATGTAATTATTTCTTTTTTTAAAAACCTCCCCAATAACCTCCCCGTGTCCCGTCTTAATGAGCTCTATAATCCATTTACATGTGCATGAAAAACAATAGTAAACCTGTAAGCATTTCTGGATTGCACAGCATTTAATTTCAATTTACTGTCCTCTTTTTCTTCTAGAATTTTCCACGTTTATAACATAAATCAGAAAAAACTATTATAATATTCCTCATTTACACATTTTCTTTTGCAGTAGTTTCAGTTTCTTTCAACAGAAGTTTTCCACACCTTTCATGATTGCATTACAAATTGTTGAACCTCTTTTTGTTCTGTGATATCCTTTAAGATACAGGACAGTCAGTATTACATAGCGTTCTAGAAGAGGTATTTAAAGCATTGATATATTTTCTATTATTTGCTATCCCTTTTCTTATACGTGCTAAAAGCTTGCTTTTTTGTTTTTTTTTTCTTTTTACCACATATATAGTAAGCTGAATTGCTCCATGAGTTCTATACCATTATGAATATACATACACATTTATTATTTTTTAAAATTGGTATATACAATTCTCTTAAGTTTCATTACCATTTGCTTCAACTCCCTTGAATATCTAAAAACCCTGATGATTTCTCTGGTCCCGAACAAACATATTTTTGATGTTAAATATGTCATCTGCAAATGTATCTACCTCACTACTGTCTGTATTTTTAGGCTATTAATACAGATATTTAAAACAAAGGTGAAAAGTAAAAGGCCAAATACAGAACCTGAACTCAGCCTCATTGCCAGAGTTTTCTCACGAGAAAAAAATAATACGTAGGGGTTTTTTTGCATCCTGTTTTATCCAATATTTGAGCTGTGACAATAGTTTACTTCACCATGTATAATTACTCCTTTTAATAATGTGTCAGAGCAATAAGGACTCCTGTGTTATAAGGATATTAGTAACATTAAAAAATGAATCAAATTTATTGATAACGAACTAATGCTGGGTCATCAGAATATATTCCTTCAGTTATAATCCCATATTGTCAAAGAAATGCAGTACAGTCTTTCAAACAATTGTTAATGGTCTGTTTTTCTCAAAACAATAATGGTTTCTTTTTTAGTTTTCACCATGTGAGAAACAGAGAAAAACATGTAGAATAAAACTAGAACCATTCAGAAACGGCCACCACAAGTCTCATTAGCTAAATGCATAGTCTGAGGATAATGTCACAACAGTGTGATACTAGAAACGGTCTCTGGTTTAGGTAGTAAACAGACAGGAAAAAAGTCAGTGTTTGTTAGGCGATGCATTTAGTTATTTACTCAGCACTCCCTGTGTGTTGTATTGGTAGCTTATCTTGAAAACATTCCTGAACATAAACAATAGAAAGAGTCAATTTTCCATGTCAAGGAAGAGAGTATATTAAAGCTTAGAGTAAGCCTTTTATATTCAGCAGCTAGTTTAATGAAGTGCTATAAACAATTTATATGACTGAGTTTTCAGGGAAAAAAAGTTTCCTCCTTTCTATTTTCTCATTTTGCATAATGCTTTTCTAAGGGAATGGCATGAGGGAGTGGGGAAATAAATTGTACATCAAATTGTAAAAACACTGACACATTCCTCTAGATCACTAAAGTTACCAGGCAGTAAGTGTAAAGTGTATATAAGTTCTCCATCAGAATTTGTCAAAGTATTATATGACAATTCATTAACCAAAAACAATTCTAATCACATTTGGCACTAAAATTTTGTACGTCTTGCTAACAGAACATCACCAAGCCAAATTTCTAGAGGGATACAAATAGTGCAATCTAAGTAAAAATCTAGTTTAACTGATGAAAAAATCTACTTAATATTGTCATTAATTTTTTCCCCTCTGAATTTCCTAGTGGTTATTTGAAGTTAATTAAGGAAACAAAGTCCCACAAAAGATGGAGTCAGCATTACTTATAGAAAAAAGGATGATATGAAATAGAAAAAGTAATGGAGTGACAATAACTGAACAAGGAATTGGTTCCTTGGATGAGAATGTATCTCCACATAACTGCATAATCTGTGACACATCAAAAATACAGATCTGTGTAGTAATAAATAAGATAAATTCACTGTACTGCTACCTATAAGGTTCAATTGTGTATTGTTTATGGATCCTGATGTCACAACTTGTATCAATCGAAAGTGTTTATAAACACCTAACTAACCATTATGTAGTTATTTTGTCACATATTTTTTACTAATTATTTGTTATACTTTATTCTCCATTTAAGACTCCAGCTCTTCTTGTTCTACAGTGGAAATACATCATCTATTTTAGAATTTGGTATTGACTGTCATTGCTATATGCACCAAAAATACAGATCTGTGAGGATTTCAGCAATATTCCCCTTATTCATAGAAAACTATGCTTACTTATTTTCTTCTTCTGAAGCAATAGTATTGCTACAGATTCAATTCTCATACTATGATTAAAAAATGAATAAATCTGATACTCTTTCCAGAGTGGTCTCTTTCTTCTCTATTTTTTGGAATTTTTTACTAGTCAAAAACACTTAAATGAAAAAGTTTTGTCTTTGGATTTTGAACCGGGAAAGTCCATAGCACTTGAGCTTTTATTTGAAAGAAGAAAAAAAAAAAAAAAAGAAAAGGGAAAAAAAATGGTGGGGAAAAAGCCCAAATGCACAACAAAAAATACTTATGTGCTTCACTCAGTTTCTGGATTTGCATTATCCATGAAGAATGAAACTTTCCTTGTGGTTCATATATGAAACCGGTATTGCTTGGACCTGTTTTATTCATGAGTACCAGATGAGGATCAAAGCATGAAATTAGGGATGATGGCTCACAGGAAGATCTGAGGGCAAGGATATAGCAAAAAGATATTACCTATTGATGAGAAAAGCAGCTATATTCCTCACACTCTGAAACCTGTACTTTGTGTTTACATTCTTTCTCAGATTTTTTATATATATATCCCAGAGCTCACAAATGTAGACCTAATACATGAGACTGGATGGGATTCATCTGAGGATATTAAAAGAGCATCCTGGTATGACTGACTGCAAGGCTGAGGATTTGCCTAACAGAAATCTCATGAAGTTCAGCAAAGAAAAGTGCAGAATTACGTACCTAGGACAGAATAAACCCATGCACTTATACAGAAGTGGGAAGCAGCTGGCTGAGTACCACACCAACTGAAAATTATCTTGGTATTACAGTGGATGGCAGGTTAAGTAGGATCGAACTGTGTGCTCTCATTCTAAGTGAGGCAAACCACATACAGGGTTGCATAAGACTAGTCAGCAGACACAGGTAAATTGTTATAGAATCACAGAATTATAGAATGCTTTGTCTTGGAAGGGACCTTTAGAGGTCATCCAGCCCAACCCCCCTGCAGTGAGCAGGTACACCTCTAACTAGATCAGGTTGCTCAGACCCCCATCCTACCTAGCCTTGGATATTTCCAGGGATGGGGCCTCCACCACTTCTTCTTTAACTCAATCCCAGTGAGGCCACACTTTGAATATATTTCCGGTTTTGTGTCTCAGTTTAAGAGAGATGCTGGAAAACTGGAAAGTACTCAGTGAAAGATGACCAAGGTAGTGAGGTACCTGCCTGCCAGAGGAAATTGAGAGAGCTGGGTTTGTTCATTCTGTTGAACAGGAGGCTAAGAGGAGGATAAGCCTACAACTACTTGAAAGACATCTACGATTGTAACCATCAAACTCTTGGCAGTGGCAAAATGTAAAACAAGGAGGAACTGCTAGAAGCTGTAACTTGGGAGGTTTACATTTGGCATTAGGAAAAACTTTTGTACAGCACTGGATCAGGTTGCACAGAGAAGTTGTGAAATTTTCATCTTTGGAGATTTTCAAGACTCAGCTATAGAAAAACATGGATAACCTGATATAGTCACCATTCAAGAGTCCAACTTCTTTACTTCATTGGGGAGGCTGAACTACGCAACCTCACGAGGTCTCTTCCCACCCATATTTCTGCAGATGATACACATCGTTTTAGAGAACAGCATGAATGAATACTAAACCAGAAAGATGCTGAAGCTAACTGGCCATGTAGACTGAGTTTTAAGTAAAGCAGGACACTGTTCTGCACTGCTAAAATGAAAGCTGTATGTCTTCCTTATTAAGGGTAGACATAATTTGGCTAACTTTCTGAAGCACTTTCCTTCAGCCTTACTGAAGACTGGGAATAGTTCTCAAGAGGTTCTAAATAACAGAATCTAAGGAACAAGACCAAAATCAGTTCAATTTGCAATTTGACCCTCTATCATAATTAAGACAAAAATGGCCTTTTTTTCATTATTACACATAAAACAAAGTATTCCTTTTTGACAAAACAGTATGTTATTTTTAAGTGTACATTTTATTAATAATATTTTATTACTCCATGTTATTAATACATTATTTGCTTAGGCATAACAACTTGTTCATGACGCGCACAATCCACAAATACAAACCCCTAGGTAAGAAGAAATAAAAGATCCATGTATACAGTGAATAATTTGGATGCTCTTACATGATCTGTGATAGTCACCAACTATGGTAATACCATACTTAGACATTAAAAAGGAAGAGGTCATATACCAGCTCTAACTTTGAAATTAGCCCTGTTTTGAAGAGGCTAGGCTAGATGATGTCCAGAGATGCCTTTGAACATAAATTATTCTGTTAGTCTATTATTACTTTTAACATATGATGGAGATGGAAAATAAAAGGAAGTTACTTCTAAGACTCACAAGCTTTGTTTAGGGCTGAAAACTCACCCTGTTCATAAGTACACACACAAGAGTAGCCTAGATGATATAAATTAGGAAAAAAGCCTTTCCATTCCCCCCTCCCCCCCACCCCCTGAATTAAAGTACCTTTAAATCACTCAAATGCCAACAGACAAGTCTTTGAAAGAATGACTGATGTTACATAACAGACACAGTAAAGTGTTGTAGTGTGGCAGGGTGAGCTAAGGACACAGCTTTATTCTGCACACAAAATGCCTTTGGTATAGTGGGTTGAAGTCAAACCCTTAATGTGAGTAAAATGCGGCTTTTATGCATTAATAGTGAGATAAGTGAGGATAAGCAAACACACAAATGCATCCTCGACTTTTATAAAACCCTTTTCTTCTCTTCATATCTAATACCTGCTTTCACATCCAATTATGTCAAATCAGGTGCTGTTGTGTTACATGATGGATATAATCTAATGTGACAGGTTACAATGTAGTACATTATTTGCAAAATTGGGAAAAAGGCAGTTGTTATTAAATTGGTTGTTAAAGATGTCTCAGCTTTGTGTGTTTGGTGGTTTGGGGGGTGGTGGTGGTGTGTCTGTGTGGGGTTTTTTGATTGGTTTTGTTTTGTTATTTTTTTAACCCATGAAGAAGAAAACCCGAAGCTGGCAGGTTTTATTTTAAAAGGCATAATTCATCCCTAATGTAAGAGCTAGGGATTTCTCCACATGCAGCAAAAGTTTAAAAGGTGTAAACAATAAGAGGTGGGATCACTAAGCAGACATTCCCTCTAACGAGCCAGCAAAAAGAAAACTCGTGCATGTTGCAGTGATGGTGCTTTCTCCTTTTTACTCATAGAGAAATTCTAGCTAGGCTAAAGCATATCTTGTAATTATAAAATAGGAAATAAAACCAAGTAAAACCTGTGTTCAACTACTTTGAATTTATGCAACTACAGCTCTTGCTTTTTACCTTGCTTGGTTTTGTGTCCCATTTTTACCATTTTAGAATCCGCAAAACGTGTTGGCAGCAGTTTGAAATAGGAAGACTCCGATAACCCTTTTCTTTCTCTCTCTTGTTCTGGTATAGAGCAGTCTTTTCTGTTCTTTAAGTTCTACTCCTGTTCATGTTTAAGAGCTAAATACCGTCTTAGGGACAAAAGATAAACCTTGCAAGTAAATTTCACAGGGGTTGATAGAGCAATTCTGCTTGTACATTAAAGCACATAAGCATTTGGTGGGATTTTAAAATTATTTATTTATTGTCTTTTGATTTAGTGTGTTTGGTATGGGCTTCAGATAAGAGATGGGAAAGAAAAAATACACGTCTCTTGCATCACGGTGAGGCCTGCATTAGGTTCTCAGTCAGCCACAGAAATGAAGTCCCTAAAATGTGGTTCCACCTTAGAAATTTCACAGACTGAAAAGGGAACAATGGAAAGACTTAGACAGATCAGAATTATTTAAGGAATTATTCCAATATCAGGAACTACTTAATTATTCTTATACCTATGATGTTCTTCAACTATGGCAAGGAATTTTGATATTGTAATATCAATTGGGTACTACAAGAATCACAAAAAAAGAGAGGAGAATATGTATCATGTATTAATATTATATATTAATAAAATATAATTTCAGTACATACCTCAGTGGATTGTTCCTAGATTATTTTTTTTTCCTTAAAAGTTTGGAATGGCTTCCACAATATAACATGCATCATGGGGTTGACAGCAACACTGAACTTAGGATAATTAAAATACCAATAAATATATCACTTATCTTTCAGCACAACAGGCACAGGATAGAATACGGTATCTTAATATACATATTAATAAAAGTATCTATAGGAGACCTAATTGCTGAACATTCAGAAGTTCATGACTTCATTCTCTTTTGGAAGCTGCCTATGTTTGATGTAGCAGAAGAATGATTTTGAAAATTTTCCAATATAAAGCTAAAAAAATACCCAAAATGTAGATTTTGTACACTCAAAATGTTTACATATACATATATTTATATGCACATGTATGTGTGTGTGTATATATATATATGGGATATCTATCTTTCCATTTCAGTGAAGGCAGGCTGGTATATTAGTAAAAATATTTCAATGAATAACATATAATGCATGACTGCAGTAGTTGTTGGATAGATCAAAGTTGATAAAAAGAGGTATAAATTGTAGTTTTTGAGATTTTCAGAAAGATTTGGTTTGTTTTTTTTAACCCAAGAGTAGATGTCATAACAGATACTGTCATGCATTTCTCCATAATCTACTATGGTGTCCATCATTATAAGGTTCTATATTTCTATCATTTATATTTCCATACATCAAGTGAAGTGAAGCAGTGTACAAATACATGGGCCCAGGGGAAGAGATTTTCTCATTGATCAATCTTCAGAACACTATTGTATGTAAAAACTATTCTAGTCCCTTGATATCAGTGAGGATACAAGATGTTTATATTACAGCAACCTGTTAAATAAAAAGTGTAATCTTAGGTTTGAGCAGCATACTCTCAAAAATAACATCTCAAAAACTGAACAAAGAATACTTGAAATTTCTGAAGGAAAATAGTAATTGCTGATATACAGAAGAAAGAACCGTTATGTAAACGAATGCAACTGAAAGGGATATAGATTTTCAAGTACTCTGAAAGGGGCTTCTTTCACATAGCAGTTTTACATCAGTGCAAACCTACCTCTGGAGTGGAAACTTCCTATTTTATTATTTCTATTATTATTGCAAAAAGATAAACAGCCCGCTTATTATGCATCTTGTCATAATCTGTCCTAAATTTCTATCACAGTTTAGTATCCATTCAAGCATCACAGTAGGGAAAGTGTATTATTACAGCCATGAATCTTAGGTGGCATTTTTCAAAGGTTCATCCATTATTACCTTCCATTAACAGCCAAATAACCAGTATGATTAGCTCTGCATGTTCCCTCTGGAATTATTTAAAAATTCAGTCTTCTGATATTATCTAAAGCTGTAATAAGTTGCATAGGAAAAAAAAAATAATCTGAAATGGGACAAAAAAACGGTACCAGGATTTATCTTGGACTTATTGCTTTTTAAGTTTGTTATTTCTTATTATTTTCATAAATTATATGTCTCTAAACCTGAGTTTCTTTAAAGATATGCCCAAAACTCAGGGGACTGCAAAACTTTTGTGTCTAATTTTATCAGGTTTTTTTATGAGGCTTATGTATGCTTTCAGAAAACCATAGCTGAACTCTGTGAATAAAACACTTTAAACATCCTACAAATTAAAACCTTCTCAAAGGAAAAAAGGGTAAAATAACATTTCCAGAGTTATGCAATGGATTTTTTTTAGTTTTCCTGTAACAAAACATCAGTTAAAGGATTCCAAGGGTTTACATTTAAAAATCCTAATCATTGTAGGTGATTCCTTTAGTAGATTTAGAAAAATCTCTTAGAAACAAACAGGGAAGAATTATACCTGAGCATCAGACTGACACTTCATAGCAGAATAATCTTTCTTTATATTTTAGGTCATTCACAAGCTCACTGGAAAGATGTCAAATAATGTAGCAGCATGAATGTTTATATCTTTGTGAAAGACACTCACTACTAACACCCCTGCATTTTCTATTACACGATGTCTAATTAAGCCCCATGATGCCACTCTCAAATCTGACAAAGCAGAGATAATTCTTGACATTTTCAGAAACTTGGCTTATGTTCCCCTTCTTTTTACAGTGACACAAGCTGGGGCTTCAAACTGATAATGACATTGCAGCAAGTTTATGTTTTTTTAGTCTTTTTCACTCAGAATGAAAGGAATCACACAGACCTTTATTTGCCTTTGCAATCTTCAAGCACAGAATAACAGCAGCCAAAAGACCAAATTTTGCCCTTACTTGCCTCTGTTCAACTCCCACCAAAATCAATGGAAATTATGTGTTATGCTACCCAGGGAGTGATTGGACCCATAGCACACAGGGAGAACTGCCGGAACATATATGAGGTGATAGGTCACGTCACTTCAATCGTCCCTATCTTCTTTCTGCACTAGACAAACATCAGAAGCGACAAACATAAAACAGTAAAATAGCAATAGTAATACTCAGTGTCCTGGTGCTGTCCCTGTCACTGCTGCTCCTCCAATCCAGCCATAATGCAGAATTTTCTCTACCACATGTGGTGCCTCACAACTACCTTTCTTGGGCAGCAGCAGGAGGCAGACCAGTGATATTTGGAGGATGTCTTTAAGACTCATCTCTTTAACATGAAACTACGGCTTTTCAGATAGAACAATGACAAGGGTGAAAGAGGTCCTGCATATGCTTCTGAAATTATGAAAATTAACAGAGAGGAATATTCTTTCTCTTTTTTAAAAAAAAATAAAAAAATAAAAAAAAAATCAGGTCTTTGCTTTGCTTTGTTTCAATTATTTAAAGGATATAAATTCCTCCTTCCCCATCCTGGTAATATCACCATATTATTACTTATTTTACTATGTTCACTATGACAGTAGTCAGAGACTACACAAGATCAGTTTCTCCATTAAAAGAAACAACAAAAAGGACTAGTAATAACTTACACAATTTTTCCACAAATGTTTTACAATTATTAAGAGCTGGCTTGAAGACCTTAGAGGAAAAAATAATAAAACTCAACTAAAATTACAGAAACCTATACAAATCTCATTAGTATATGGTTTAAGAAGTCACAATTTGCCATTTCATTTCTCAGTCAAAAGGACTTAATCTCATAGAGTTAAGACTAATGCAAAAATCATTAATATTTTCAACTGTAAACTCCTGAGACCTGTGCACCAATAGCAAAATGTCTTGCTTTTCCACAATTCTTTTCTAGAAATTGCTTTAATACAGTTTTACAAGAAACATCATTTGTTCAGGTTGTGTCCCAATTCACCCTGCAAACAGGCAACAAAACTAATTATTTTCAACCCCAACCTTTACCCAACTGTATCTTTTGAAGGCAGACACCAAATTGGTGGAAAATTACATCTTACATTGGATTTCATGCCTATCACAATTGCTCCCTATCTTTCTTTCTACCTATTTGATTAAATCATTTCACATCTTTCAGAAGTCATAAGTTACAAAGAAAAAAGAATTCACCATAGAAAGATTTAATGTGTATTATAGTTGTGGACTTACTTAGTCATTTGAGCAGTCAAGCTAAAGAGCACGCAGTAACCCAGCTTATTCCTGAACAGTAGAGTTTCACCATACATAATCTCTCTTCCAACACAAACTTAAAGACTTGAAAATAAAGCTATTTGCAATTAGTTTGTATTTGCTTTGGTTTATTATTCTTACTATTGTAGCATTAAGGTTCTAGCGAAACTAGGTGTTGGGCAGCATCAAGTAAGAAAAGGCTCCTGAACAAATTGATTTACATTTGAACTGGAAAAATCAGGCACAAAGGCTGAGGACAAACATAAGCCTAGAGAGAAAAAATGACATATCCAAGACCACAGAAGAGCTTAGTAGTAAATTCATAACAGAATACAAGTACAAGCCTTCAAATTTACATTTCAACTTCTTAGCGAGGAGGCTACATTGTACCAAATAACTAAACTCAATAACTGAAAAGACATATTTCTTTCCTTACATTTAAGTGTCAAAGAACTCTCACTAAAATCAAAGACAGTTGAGAAAAGGAATGCAGAAAACTAAGAATCCAAAGAAATATTACTGACGGATAAAGACAAGAAGTAATACAAAAAGGAAAAATATATGTATTTTTCCTATTTTTAAATGAAATATTAAGTCTTGAAATTCTCCGATTGGCTGTAGAAAATACAGTTCATTTGTATTCCATTTCATTATGGTATTTTTACTACTTTTAAGAAGCTGGATTTGGGCAGTTCAATTTATAAGAAGGAAAAGTATAAAGAAGCTACAAAGGAAGATGTAACAAATTCCTTTATTTCATGTAAATCAATAAGGTGCAGTAGCCTGAGTGAAGGTACTGAAGACTGATGGGTTAGAAAAAACATTGTGCCCACAGGATGGAGTAAAGAACAGCCTCTCTTTGAACCTTTTAACATGTTTCTGCACCGCCAGATGCCTCATGGCTGCCCTGTCTATTCATCTCTGTTAAATACAGCTTTTTAAACACACTCAGGTAACCTGCAAGTTACTCAAAATCTTATCAAATAGACCTGTAACTTACTGTGCAGTTTCTACAGTTTAATAAGGTGCTAAGAGGAATTTTAAATTTCCTGGATCTATTAGATACCATCATAATGAAAGGATACACTTTACCTTTGCTAACATTTCCTGGCTATGGTGAAGGGACACAGTCTAGGATTTTTCTGCTTGTAGGACAATTCTTAGGCCAAAGAAGATGGAAACTTTGTTTTCAGTGTTTCCTCCTTTTATCCTGTGCACCTGTTGTGGTTTAACCTGAGTGTTCATCGCTGGTGACTTCCATGACGTGATGCTCAAATATCTTAACTCTATCCCAGCCGAAACCAGGACAGCACATTTAAATGGTCAAAGACATTCCCCATAGGACATACACACACTGACATGACAGTGTCTTATATCTTTTTGTAAGGAAACTATGTATACGCTTGATATCAGTTCAGTTTTAGGCAGTATAATATCCTAACAATCATATTGACCAGAACAGGCATATATGTTTGCATATATTTGTAGACTCTCAAATTCTCTACCATAATGCAAAATAAACTGCTGCTCTTCACATTATTCCAAACAGACCACAGGAACTACAGGCCTGAAAACTATCATTCACAAAGGAATGGATGCACAGGAGAAGTTTTATAACTACACTAATATGGTGGATTCTTATTTTACCAAAGATAACAGTACAGGTTCTATGTGAACTGTCCAACATTGGGACTGAAACCTGCAGTTTTCTCAAGAAATTTTACAGGGCTATTTTCATGGCAAGATGTGAATCCAGGATTGATGCATTTCTATGTATGTGCTTTTCAAATTATTGGTAGAAAAGATATTACTGAACACTTGAAACAGATTCAAATGAACTCCTTTCTTGAGTCTTTCTTGAGTAACTCCTAACAATGACTAGCTTGATTTGACAGCTTGTCTGTTCTTAGCTAAAACTGGATGACAGTCATCCACAAAAGCATTTGATTAGTTTATCATTACCTGTGTCTTTGTTTAGCAGATGTTTTCAAAGTACTCAGTATTCAGTGTAGTTTGTCACCATATAATGTGAAGTGGGCAACCCTGTTCAAGCTACTGGTAAGTTCTTTCAACATTTTACAGCAGTTTCATTGCTAAATAGAATTTTAGATCATCTGTAAAGTACAATATTTGGGTTTATTTTTAAAATAGAGGACACTCTGGGAATACTTGGAAAATTAAGTTGCAATAAATGAATATTAGGTAGTAGAGTTGAAGGAGGGGGGAGGACAAAATAGAAGTAAATCAATATTTTTGAAAGATCCCTGTGTGCATTATTCATAGTCCCAATAGACTGTGAATATCCAGCAATCATAGTGTATGTTGTGTCATGTTCTACCCTAAAATTGAAGGATAATGCCATCATGATAAAGAAAGTGTTGCAGTGTGTCACCAGGTAAAAGTGTGTTTGCAAAAAGAAACATTGAACAGTCAATAGTAATAGCTTCAAAGGACAGGATAAGCCCTGCCTCACCTATCAAATCAGAAATGACAGTATTATTTTGGAGTAAGCTTTTGCAAATAAGTATTACCTTGATATAGTAACTTAAAACTCAAGCATGGCCCCATGAAACCACCAACACACTTGGCTTTTTCTGTTTGTGAAGCTGCTTGATTCATGACAGGCAGCTGATGTTTCATTTCCTCTCACTTATGGAAGGCTAACTTGGAAGGATTTTATTCAAGATAATACACATAACAATATTGTATCATGGCTTTTTAAAATTTTTACCCCATTACAATTTTTGAGCAGGTGGACTAGTTAATCTAGGTAGTCTGCTAGTGTGTTACTATAGATAGTCAAGTGCATCCCAACATACCTGGCAGGAAGAAAATATTTTACTTACCTGATGTACTGCATTACGCAGTAACATTCATTCTACCCTATATCTCCTATATAGTACATTTACAAATTTTAATCTGAACAAGAATTAATTTAGATTAAGCAAAAATGCTGTTATCATAGATCCACTTTATTTCCTTACAACAAAATGAAGATTTAAGAATTTTTTTATTAATACTGATAATAAACAATAGATACACAGTTTTATACTAGTGAGAAAAGGTTACTGCTTTTACTAATAGCAACAATGCATATATATGGGCATAAATAGCATGGGTACACATTCTATTACTACACTTATATCTACTTGTAAAAATCTAGATGTTGGACCAGATTTTTCTAATCCCAACCACTTCATGCAGACTGGGTGACATAGCACACTGAAGTTAAGGAGAAATAGCAGAAGAAAAATGTGGAGCTTAGCCACAGCATTTCTTCACTTGCTTAACTTCTGCTGGAAGAGTCCATTTTAACAGTGGGTTGTGCTAAATCCTTGAAGCATTTACTGAGGTTGGAGCAATTGTACTACTAGGCGATTACAATGGCTTACTACCAGAGAACTTGAATTAAAAAAGTAACACTACACCTTTCAATGAAATTGCAGTTTATCTTTTAGCAATTCCTGGTTTTCTAAACTAAGATAATCCAAGTGTAGAAACAACAGGGATTGGAACCCTCCTTTGGGACCTCTCTATGGACCATGCAACATCCCCCCACTTTCCCTCTGCACTGCTCCTCGACCTGTCACAACCACCTGGCAGCACAGGAGAAGCATCTCTTGAGTCAGACCCAAGCACAAGACAGACTCCAACCACGCTGTTCTTAGTCACTACCTAGTGTCTAAATAAGGCCCTAAAGCAGTTAACTGTGTTTGACAATTTTACTGAATCACATTTACTTTTGTTGAAACAGTCAGAAACTGTCATGATGAGTACATTGTCTGATATACCAAAAAAAAAAAAAAAAAAAAAGATTAGCATCAATCTGAGTGAAAAGAGATTTAAGCTCATGATATGCAACTTCTGTTCTAATTTCAACACAAGTTTTCCTTGAGCTGCTGCTATATTTAGCATCATTTTTAAAGAATTTGACAAGCAATTTTCTTAAAATATAGGTGACAAATATGAGTAGATTAGCTGGGATATCATTTATGCAAAGTCCAGTGTATTCTTCGCTCACTGTGAGGATACATTGACTAGGAATATAAAATAGCTGCATAAGGAAAGAAAGAAACATGTACTTTCCAGTCCCTTGCTGTCACTTTGTTATCACATAGAGTGAAGCTGCATAAAACATATGGCTGTAAGATCCTATTCTTTAATGATTTTTTTCTTAATGAAATAGCTCTCAAGTTTTGTTTGAGGAGAAAGACAGCAGCCTCTACATCTGGGTAATTCCCCTTCACCCTAGCCCCCATTTAACTAATTAAATGTTCTTTAGAATTTGAAATCACTAAGTGTAACAAAGCTCCTGAGAATCATAAGCAAAGTCAGGAGGACATCTCAAACACAGGAATGGTTAGCATAGGACAGTCTAGGGAGTACACGATGCTTTCAGTATCATTTTTGTACTGTACTTTAGGGCTTTAATAACCCTTCCAGCAATGTTGCACCAACTGCTAATCAATACCAATTATTTTTCTCACCATGGAAACGAGTCTTAGTTAACCCCTTGAGTGCCTTACCCTGAAATAAATAGATCTAATTTTTTACATGGATGAAGAAAATGGTCCATCCACTACAATGAAATTATTCCTGTAACGGAAGTGCTTCTAAATCCAAATGTTGAATGAACATACAATTATTCAAAAAATTACTCCAGTCCATCAGTTTAAGGCCACAGTTAAAAAGTAATCATTTAAATAAACAAACCAAACTTTGTATGCTGCTATCACATGAATCCTTACAATGAGAGAAGAGAGAAAGGCTCCTAACCTTGGGTGTCTTGCACTGTGTCAGTCACAAGGGTCTTCCAACACAAATGTTGGTAGAATAAGCAACAAACCCTAATAAACTCAGAAAAAAGAGTCTGTTTTTTCTTATTAAGTACTTTTTTGAATTGCATTCAGCTCAAGCATGACTTAAAGCAGGTACAGGAACAGTTTTTTACTGCCAATTTATGTCATTAAAAACATTTCATTTTGCATGCAGGTCAGGAGAGAATTCACATAGATAAAAATTTTCATTACCAAAATGGGGGAAAAAAACCCTCACACCCCCAAAAAATTTTTGTGTGCTATTCCCTTGTACATCTACATATTTTTATGAAAACACTTTACATAAGTACTAATGTAACTAAATACTTTTTTCCTTTTTTTTTTCTGTCCAGCTTCATGCTAAACATAAGTTTTCAGACCAAACATCCAAAGAGATTGGTCAACTTTTTTTTTTTTTTGCTAACTAGGCAGACAACCAGTAGAATTAGTGAACTATTCAAATATATTACAGGTGTTAAATATTAGTGTTCAAGTAATTTCCAAGTTATTAATTTAAAGGCACAATAAAAATATTAGTATTGGAAATGAAAAGTATTAGGAAAATGCCTAATTGATAGCCTTATTGCTGCTATATATTCTCACCACCTTTGTGGTAACGGAAATCTACATTCTCCTGAAGTAAATGCAAATTCCATTAATGTTTTATGTCTGTCTGTCTGTCTGTCTATCTACCTATCTATCTATCTGTAAGTATTCATGGAATGTTTAACTGTTATAGAGCAGCAGAGCTTTGTCTATATTCATTCAGTACAATACACCATCAAATAGGAATAAATTAGGACACAAACCAGTTTGCTTTGATAGAAGAAAAAAGTAGTGAGTCTTTAAGATCAAAATAGAGCAGCTCCTCCTATAACATTTCACAAAGATGACAATTCTAATAGAACTGAGAGACAGAGAAAAAAAATAGCTAATGCTGTTTTATACTCTTCTGCGATGGATTCATCAATACATATAAGCTTTACACTGCTTTGTGTAAGCTACCTAAGATAATGTATCATTTAAGTGGTCATTTTAGAAAGTGAAGCTGTCTATAAATGTACAGGACTATGTAATTACTCAGAATATAGTGCAATATTCCTTCACTCTCAGTACACTATATGGAACTATCTGAAACAGTTTTCTCAACCGAATTTAACCAAAAGCAAAGGAACAGAGGTTCTAACGAGCCATTGACCTCTTGAGCTGCCACTGTTCTCTGCATAAGCTTGAAAAACTGTTTTCATCATTAATCTTTTCTGGCTTTCATAGCAAACCGGTCTACATTATTACTATTGTTTGCCATATCCTTTGGCTCAGTGGGGGCTATAAGCTGTTATAATGAAGTACATTTCAAAGCCATGTGAAACTTTGTTTCAGTTCTTCTAGAAAAGATTTCCTAAGGAGTGTGAACTTTTTATGGTGGAAGGAATATAATCTGTACTGGCTTGACAGGAATGCTTGGCCAAAAAAAGAAAATTTGGGGCTGATGACAAAGAGGAGGTGAATCTTGCCGGAAACTTTTAGTAAAACATCCTAAGGATTTTTTTCTTAATGTTTTAATTTTTCCACTGCCTTTTCTAAGTAGTACTAGAAGGAAGACAGAACAAAGGACTTGGAATTTTAATGGCTTTTTGAAAATAATAATGCTAGCAAACAGAGGATGCAGCTTCCTTTTATTACTTGCTCAATGCACTGCAACCAGACACAGTAACAAAAAGCACAACATCTTAAAAAGAAAAAGTAAAAAAGGCCCAACCAAACTGCACAGCACAATTTGTCTTTGCTTTCATCATTATTGTTGTCCACTGCTTTACTAAACTACAGTCTTAATTATGATGCCATGAAAAAAATGATGCTATGTACTTAAAAATGTAATGTATTCTTGTAGTTGAGAATACAAAAGTACTTCCAGCTGGCAATAAATGTGACCAGTTTGTCTTTAAATCCTTCTTTTGACTCTAATAGGCCAACCGAGGTTTTCTTTCTGTACAGAAGCTGCACAATTCCATACAGTTGATGTGATGAGTAAGCATTGCAACTTCGTTCACTGTGGCATGCAGTTCAATTATTAGGTTGACACTACTATCCCCTAACTAAAGTATCAATACTTCTCTTTTTAATCACTGATATCAAAATATTTATATAAGGTCTTTTTAGGTGGTTTACTGAATTAAGCTTGCCATATTACTCAACATCTTTTGTAAATTAAAATTGCTAGAATGGCTTGGTGGCATAGCAGAGGGAATGAGAGAAAATCTCAGTGAGACAAAAAGCTTCCATTTGGATTTCATTAAGGAATCATTTTTTTTTATAATTTACTCTATCATTTAAATAATGAAAATCATTATATAGTATTACATAATGATAATTCTCAGAGATTATATAAAAAGTTTGGGTTTACTCGAGCATTTATTCTATTGTTGAATGGACTAATATTTCATAATTTAATTATCTGAACAGTAACAACAAAAAGGTTATTCACTAATAGTGTTCTGCCTTGGATCTGTAAGAAATTTCACTACGTTTGAATCAATCATTGACCTAAAAGCTAATATTCACTAAATTGTAAGTGACCATAACTTTATGTACTTTTCTATATACAGATAGAATATGCCACCCACCAACAAATGTGGTAGGTATTAAAAGAAAACCCTATTCCTTGTAATTATTTATGAAAAATAAAATACATTTTAAAATTATAATAATAATACCATTTTTGAGAATAGTTATTAGAATTTCAAACCCACAGTTCTACTCTGATAAAAAAAGGCAGCAGTCAGGAAGTTTTTTTATTTGTTTATTTTAATTGTGACTAAAAGAAAAATTGAAGAACTGCATCTTGTGTCTTTGGCCAAAGTATTATCCTAGTTCATCAAATTTCTTAGAGAAAGAAAAGAATGTTAAATAATCTGTACTTCTGTGTTTGGTCTTTATGCTAGATCACCATCTCTGCATAGCAAGCTACCTAGGACTGAATTGCTCAACCACCTTCCAATTCATGAAGCTTGGATGCCACAAAATGCTGTATTCTCTTGAGCGACTATTCCTCTGCAAAGCATCTTTGTGAACCTTTCTGCAGCCTAGGTCTGTCTTTTCATTTTTCAGAGCTTGCACAGCAGTGTCCAGTATTGAATCACCTTTTTTTCTTCCTTGGATATTTCTCTCATTCTCGCTTTTTTTTTACACAGTACCAATATGGATATAAAGAGGTTCATCAGGGAGCACAGAGAGCCTGGCACTTAGATAGGGCCACCTTAGGTATAAGTAGTGAGTGCATTACTGGAAATCTGTATCTGGCTCTGGAACCCTTGCTTCCAAAACACTGTTGAAAAAATTAAAGAAGTGAAAGAAAAAAAAAAACCCAAACAACTAAAGATTTAAAGGAATGAAGCAACAGTTTAAAGCTGCTCTTAAAATGAGAGATTTAAGACAGCCTAAGTTCTCTGTGAGAAGACTACATGGCACTTTGATCATGGGATACAGTATTAATTGTGGGGAGAGGATTTCTAAGAGAATTCAGGCTGTACATAATAGAATTTATGGGCTGGCAGAAGAGATGGTACTGTTGTAATTTATGATTTTTACATATTGCAGCTACTACAGAAGCAGAAGCCTATTTCAGTGCTGAAAATCACCAGGTCTCTCTCTCCCCCACCACAGAATTAAATATTAGGGTAGAGAGTATCTATGGAGATACCAAGTTATAAACTAACCTATCTTTACAGTCTAACATTGAAGAATTTTATAATTTCACTGAAGTACTTAGGAAGGAATTTTTGTATTCTAATATAGGAAGGGGAAGAAAAAATGCTGTTAGTGAGGGGTGAATTGAGTGCTTAACACTTGTTTTAGTTTACAGGTCGATTTTAATTTTGTGTTAGGGATTACAAAGAAATCTGTCAATAAGACAGTGGTACAGAAAACACCTGAAGGCAGTAGAAAAGCAACTCTTATTATCTAATTTAAGAGTTCCCATGTAAATTATAATACTGAAAGTAAAATATACTTACATGTTGTTCAAAAAGACTATGTAGATTTCTGTACTCTCAGAGGTATAGAATGTCTGGCTGGTTCAAACACCTGACTTCTAGATGTTTTACAGAAAACAGAAAAGAGAATTTCGGGTGCATAGAACAGCTGCATACTGTAGATCAAACATTTAATTGCAAAAGTACAATTCTTTCTTCAAAAAAACCAAACAAAAAACCAAACCCCAAAACAGTGCCAACAAAAGCACTTGGAGTTAGTATAACTTCATAGTAGTTTGCATATTATACAACAGTCATCTTCGGTGAGGTAGACATAAGACATTTCCATTACTTACACACTGACAAAGCCAGTTACTTGGCTGTTCTGTTTCTGGCCATTCTGCACTCTCTGGGTTTTGAGGGGGGTCACTTCTGAGCACTGACTGAAACCTCTCACCAGCACTAAGCATGCTGTCACTCACATTTCCTTTGTGTGCCCCCAGCAAGAGGACAGGACTAGCAAGGTTCTCTTCTAAGTCCCCGTTAGTAATTGTTCCCAAATAAATTAACTAACAGAAGTGAGCATTACTACATTTCTTAAACAAAGTAGGCATTTAATATCTATTGGCATCCCAAGACAGAAACTGTACAGAAAGTAAAAAATGGGACTAAATCAGAGTTTATTAGGATTCATTTTACCAATTACACATAAATCCTTTCATTTTTATCTTACCTTAAGAACAGAAAGATCTAAACCACTATTCAAGTACATTGACATATTAATTATGGAACACTTAAAACACAGTGACTTAATCAAAATGCATTTGTGTTGTAATTACACTACTAATTACATTATTTTAGAGAGAAGACAGTAGGAGGAATGACCTGAAGACACAAAGTGTGATACAAACTTTACAAAATGGTCATTTTAGGAGGGGTGATACTGGGGGAGGTCCCTAGCAAGATAATGTAAAAAACCTGAGAATAACACTCAGAGGATGATGGAAGTATAAGCAGTAAATGCTTTACAGAGCACTAGTCATACAAGAAAAGTCTGATAGCTTTCTGGTCAAAAATTTAGAATTTTAAAGGAATCCAATCTATTTAAATATAACATAAGCATTAAGAGTATTTCCTGAAAATGTATTTGAAGCTAGAATTCCATCAAAATATGTATTTCTTATGAGTTTCCTTCTTAACCAAAAGTTATAAAACTTTTGTAGCAAATATCCATATTGTGATCACGTTATTTGAATAGCGATACTTATTCCCTCTTTGAAAAGATTGAGAATTGCAGATGAAAACTCTTGTTTAAGTAACATTTTCTTTCAAGATTCTGAACATTTCCCTTGTATCATCTCCTGAAAAGAATACAGATTTCCATGAAATATGGTTTTATACAATGTAATATCAGATTTCAAAATTTATTAACATTGCATGAGGTCATTGTCAAGATGCAGTCAGTTTCCTTAAAGAGTATAACAACAACCAAACAACAGAGCTGATGATAGCTGAGGGAATAAACCTTAATTCCAATTGTCTATTTTTTTCCAAATACTTTTAATGTAGCTTTTTCTTCCTAGTCAAAGGAAAAAAAACCCATTCTTTATATATTAGACTATGTCACGTCTTTCAAAGAGCAAGGAAAGTGAAGGTAAGGAACTGATAGAAAATGTATGAGGGATAAGCATAGACACAATGTTTTTATAGAACTTGGGAAGGAGGTAGATTTTATTAGAGTGAGCTTGCAATTTATATTTGAAGATTTACTATGATGCACTTCCTAGCAAATTTCATAGCTACCAAGTAACTGAACTACATGCTTTGATATGCTGCAGGAATAAAGCTATTACTAAGGCAACCAAACACAATATGGTGTTTACTATACTTTTTCTATTAAACTTAAGCATTTGCTTTAAAAAGTCACATTTATCAACCTATTATGAGATCTGTATTTTAAAAAGGATATTTTCCTTCATGTTTCCTTGACTGTCCAAATCATTTCGGCTTCAGTGCATACATAATTATGTTTGTATAAATGAAAGTTAGTGAGTTGTATGCACAGGGAAAAATGCAACAACTTAAACACAATATGAGATTAAAAAAAAGTGCTTACAGAATATCAATAAACAGAAAGCATTTCCATTCAAGCAAAGAACACTGTAATACCCAGTTAAACTGAATTGCTTGCATAATTCTCTTAATTAGTAGAAAGCCACTAGAAAAAACTGATCCTGGTTCTTATATATAAACCCAATCTAGTCCATAAATAAAAGCAATTATTTAAAAGGTAGTATTCACCATATAATTTTTTGGCCTTCATAAAGATTTATTCCATTAAAATAGCAGAGATTTTTTTCATCTCTGTTATTTAATGCATGTTTTAGTTGATTTATATGTTATTACTGTATAATATCAGTAGCAGCAAGCCTGAAATTGTCCTCTACTCATTTGAGTATCACAGGAATTTGTAGGGCAGTAAAAACTGTGAAACTTTCAGATAAAATAAAATATGGAAATGAAGATCACGAACATTTGAGTTATTCATGTGACTTTATGGAGCTAGAAGGTGATGGTTTGCTATTTTTTAATGAAGGTTGCTCAAAATAGAGTTGGATATGTCTGATGCAACTCCTTTTACAATCTACTCCTCTGACAGACTTTCCTTGAGCATATTCTGCTAACCAGATGTTTGCTAGCTGAAGCTATTGCTTGTCAACCTACCTGAAGACAACCGCTCATGAGTCACTCTCAGCAATGCCAATGACACAAATGTAAACTAACTTCTTAGAAGGTAATTTTAATGACATGCGTTCTTGATTTTTTAAGTGTATGACTGATGCTTGTCATTGGTATTCAAATTAGGCAGTGGGTAATAGTGTGAATTTTCCTCTTATCAGAAGCTCTTAAAAGATGTGGTTCAGTTGGAAGAGACTGGAGGAGGGAATACATTCCCATTGATGATCACACCTGAGCCACCAGGCTCCCCAGCTGGATTAAAATTAACTATAGCAGTTACATTGATAGATATGCATATACCTAGTGTGCTCACCATGCATATGCAGGACAATAGGGGATCAGGCCCAGCCAACATGGGTTCATGAAAGGCAGGTCTTGCTTACCGAACCTGATTTCCTTCTACGACCAGGTGACCTGCCTGGTAGAGGAGGGAAAGGCTGTGGATGTTGTATACCTGGACTTCAGCAAAGCCTTTGACACTGTCTCCCACAGCATTCTCATGGAGAAGCTGGCAGTTCATGGCCTAGATGGGTTTACTCTTTGCTGGGTTAAAAACTGGCTGGGTGGCCGAGCCCAGAGAGTTCTGGTCAACGGAGTCAAATCCAGTGGGTGGCCAGGCACAAGCGGTGTCCCCCAGGGCTAAGTTCTAGAGCCAGTCTTGTTTAATATCTTTATCAATGACCTGGATGAAGCGTTTGAGTACACCCTCAGTAAGTTTGCAGATGACACCAAACTGGGTGGTAGTGTTGATCTGCTGGAGGGGAGGAGACCTCTGCAGAGGGACCTGGACAGGCTGGATCGATGGGCTGAAGCCAACTGTATAAGGTTCAACAAGACCAAGTGCCAGGTCCTACACTTTGGTCACAACAACCCCATGCAGCGCTACAGGCTTGGGGAAGAGTGGCTGGAAAGCTGTCTGGCGGAAAAGGACCTGGGGGTACTGGTTGACAGTCGGATAAATATGAGCCAGCAGTGTGCCCAGGTGGCCAAGAAGGCCAATGGCATCCTGGCCTGTATCAGGAATAGTGTGGCCAGCAGGAGTAGGGAAGTGATAGTGCCCCTGTACTCAGAACTGGTGAGGCCATACCTTGAATACGGTGTGAGGTTTTAGGCCCCTCACTGCAGGAAAGAGGCTGTGTTGCTGGAACATGTCCAGAGGAGAGCAACAAGGATGGTGAGGGGTCTGGAGCACAAGTCATATGAGGAGCGGCTGAGGGAAGTGGGGTTATTTAGCGTGGAGAAGAGAAGGCTGAGGGGAGACCTTATGCCCTCTACAACTACCTGAAAGGAGGCTGTAGCGAGGTGGGGGTTGGCCTCTTCTCCCTGGTAATGGACGATAGGACGAGGGGGAATGGTTTGAAGCTGTGCCAGGGCAGGTTTAGGTTGGACATTGGGAAAAATTTCTTCACAGAAAGGGTTGTCAGGCTCTGGAGTGGGCTTCCCAGGGAAGTCCCCATCCCTGCAGGTATTTAAAAGACAGACAGACGAGGTCCTTAGGGACATGGTTTAGGTGGGATGGCAGGGTTAGGTTAACAGTTGAACTTGATGATCTTAAAGGTCTTTTCCAACCTAAACGATTCTATGATTCTATATTGCATAGAAAAAAGTGTATATGTAGCTGCCTTTCACTGCTGTGGTTATTGTTTTTTAAAATAGACTGGTTTAATAGAAATACCACAGACTCATGTAATCTATCAAAGTAAACAGGAACCCTTAACAACTTCACTAAATATAATCATTTTAACAAGTAGCTTCTCTTTGCTGGGATTAAAGAGCTCCAGTTGCCAAAATGGAGGTGAGGATGAATGGCTGATAGAGCAATAAGAATTGAGAAAGCATGAACATTATCCATGTTTTTTGCAGAGCTGCTAAAAATATGTTAAGAGAAGAGGTGTTACCTTAACTGATCTACTTTACTATGTGAGGGAAATTGTACTGCTACTGATAATACATACTAATGTTAAACCATCATAAAACTGTTAAAAAAAATCAATTACAATCTGTAGCAGAAAATGCTTTCATGTTAGAAAAATGTCATCTGTAGAAAGTTATTTAGCCAGTCTGCCTGGGAAGATATTTCCAACAACTGTTAAAAAAAGATAAACAATAACCATGTAAAAATGATGCCATCACTTTGTAAATTTATTAGCAGTAATCAAAGTTAAAGTTCCAGTTCTTTTACATTAATTAGGGGATCTAAAATGGTTTCTTGTTTCAGACTCTTGAACTGATATACATAAGTATAGTCCCAGTTCCCATGGGTCATTATATAAAAAACTGCTAATGGGACAATCCTTTTTACCAGCCTTGGGTGTTTCTACTCCATTCTGCATGTTTGAAACCACACTAAAACTGAGAAGTAATCTGTTTTGGTTTGGAATCATAATTACATATTGACAAGTTGAACTGTGAGACCTAAATCAAGGGGATTTGGGCTATTTTGTTAGCATTCTCATGGGGCAAACCTAAAGGGACATCAATGATTTTGCCACAATCTAACTCCTTTTCAATTTTCCTTTCTTGAGTGGCATTAAATAGTTGGGGACAAGGAACTATAGTAATAAAAAATGCAAGGCAAATGTAGAAAGAGTTGCTACATATAATCAAAATAAAAATAGTTATGCTTTATTAGGAAATGTTAAGTGAAAAGTATTTTTATAATACAAAATATCTCCTCTTGCTTCTTTATTTTTCTTTCTTTAGTTTTTTCTCATCTTAAATAGTTTTGATTATGTTTCTAAATCCTTACCAAAAACCTTAGACAAAAATCTAACTTACTGAATAATTACTACTGCTAAATTATTAGTCACTGTTTTCAAATCATTCACTAGCTGATAAAAACAGAGTTTATGAATAACATAGAGTGAAGAAAGGAATCATTGAAAGATTTTTTTTTCTTATGAGCTCACATAAGATGGCAAAACTGAAATGTGTTTTACATTTAAAAATATATTGTACATGTTCGGGAATAACTAAATGATTCCATCCTGCCATACTGTAATCCCACTCCTTAGGAGCCTGTTTTTAGATTTAAAATTATGTATAGCCTCCCTATGTTCGTATTCTGTTTAGTCTTTACCCATATTTTTGGTTTAATTTCAAGCACATGTCTATACAGAAGTAATAAATATCAACTATGTTATATCTAGCATTTACATGCTTCATCTTGCTACTAATCTTTTGTCTTAAATTTCTAAACAAAAAGTTAAAGAAAAATATCATATACAACAGATTCAACAAAAGGAAAGCAAGTAGAAAAATACACACCTACCTAGGTACTCACAAAGTGCAACAAAAATCTTTAACTTTCTGAGAAATAAAGAAAACTTCAGTAAAAACTTGCTGTTACATTAAGAACACAAGGAAGTACTGAAATAACTTTGGAAATTTGCATGTAATCATATGAATAACATAAAAGCATATCATTATGTATGCTTGTATCATTTGTTGTTCTGCAATATTTGATCTTCTGCAACTAAATCTTGCTAAGAAACAAACACTGTAACCACTGTTGGGATTGGTTTTACTGAACTTGTATTAAATTTACTTTAGGAGCATAAAAGTATATTGCCCATAGTATGAAAATTCAATGCAACTACTTTTTTAAGCTTAACTTTAATTCTTGCTTGAAGGTTAGGGTTAGCCTATGTGGGACTATAACATCCCCATATACGTTTCACTGACTTGGGGTCCCTAGTCTCTATCAATGGAACACATGAGGTGCAGTGTGTCATAGCTCATGTCTGCATTTTGATTACTTGTAAAGCTCCATAGCAACCGAAATAGAAGCAGCCTGTTCTAGCAACAGGAGATTGCTTTCATATTTTACTAAGATTGGGTGTTCCACTTGAGTTGTATAGTAGTGGGTGACTTACTGGTTTAAAAAAAAAAAAAATGTTTACAGTGTATAAGTTTTTGACTCTTTATAAACTTAGATGTATGATGTTCAGCAACCTTTGTTGATGCCCAGTAAGGTATCAGTTTCAGGGGGAAATAAACAAAAGAAGATTATATGATTGCATATTAAATTAATAAGCTTTAGGGATTCAATTTAATTAAAAGGTGATGGCATAATAATTCTGACCTTTCCCAAGGGAAAGTATGCAAAAACGTGTGGATGAATGAAAACCTTAAGGGTTCCCACATGGAATTTTTATCAAATTATTCCTTAATGAGATTGTAGTTTGACGACTAAACCCTTTCCTCTTCTCCCCAACTATAAATAGCAAAACCAGGGTGTTGGATGATTTTGAATTCTATTTCTGACCTCCCTGGCAGGTTTTTACACTCACTGCAAAGCTTTCTTTTATCCTAGAAGATATATTTACAAAGGGAATAGTGAACATTCGCAGTTTCTTTCATCCTCACTGTTCTTCTTCAGTGTAGTGAAGCCCACAGAGGAGTTCGGTGTAGTTGGAACTGAAACAGTTGAAGCAGCCAAGAAAACATTTCAGTTCTGTTTATCCAAACTGTTTAATGTGTGACCACCTAACAAATCATTGCTCGCCTGCAGACAGAAGGCTAGAGGGGACAATCATTCTCCAGGCAGTACCTGGATGCTATAAACATGGGAAACAAATTTTGGTTGACTCATGCTGGCTATGCCTCATGACCAGTTGGATGCCTCCAAGTGAGATCTACACAAGCATATCTTGAAAGCTGTAGACTGCCTTGTAATTTTCTGCCTGTTGAGTTCTTGGTTCTCATTCTTGATTTTAAATTCTACCTCTTTTGTGTGCATCCTTGAATTGTGCTATTTTATGCTTAATTCCTATTCCTAGCCAGTTCACTTAGGTTCTAAGGCAATACTGCCTACCTGTTAGTCCAGTTTCTCCTGATTAGTTGAACACTGAAATTATGTGGCTTTGCACTGACGTCTCGCTACGTCTCTTTGGATTGGTGCAGGTATTTACTGATATACCCATGGATTCTGTGGCCTAACCTAATCATTAACTACACTTTTGGCTTCTTCTTTCTACTGACTACTTCCTATCATTTTTGCTTTATCACTCTCCCTAGTGCACCAAACCTGTCTACAGGCTGAATTCCGACCATAACTAATAACTAGGCTTTATTATCCATATGTCATAAAACTGTGGAACTGCTGTCAGTGGGTTGTCCAATCTATGCTCCAAGAAGGTACACTGTAGAAAAACCTTTTTCTACAATTGCTGCATCTTCTCTGCACTCAGGGAAGATTGCATCCGTTCTCCCCACCTATTATTTGGTTGAAAGCATTTGTTCTCTACTTTACATGGCCAGATCCCTCCATCATTCTTCCCCTCTACTTTGTTTTCCAGATTTCCACATGTAGTGAAAAATGTTAACCCAGGAACATACTCCAGGAGCAGGACAAGCATAGGCTGGTACTCTCTTAAAGCTTTTCTTTATACATTACCTTTATGGTTATTATGTGTCCAGTGGTCTGTCTAAGACCACAGAAAGCAGAGGCACATTCCTGTGGTAGGACAAGTCTCCACCACCTTGCTTCTTTCAGGGGAATCTTTCAGTACTCATCTCTCTGACCCTATGAATTTTTCATTCCTTCCCCACGGCACTCCCCCGTGCAATCTCCTACTCTCTTGGGTGATGCTCCATTTAACAGGCTATTATGTAAAAGCAAACATTCCTTATTTTCTTTCCCCAGATTTATTAATGCCTCAGCTACTTATTCAGATCCACAGAAGCTACAAAATTTAATCTTAGAACTTGATTTTTAATTGTGAGTCACAGCCTCACTATAGGAATTTAAGATGAATCACAAATGGACAATTAAATCTAGTGACATCCAAAATCTTTGTTCCGACCATTTCTAATTCCCGATCTTAGACATTCTTTTCCTCAGTATATTGGCTTCTTGAGTACTGTTCTTTATAGATTGCGGAACCTAATTTTCTAAATTTTCAGTTTCCTGGGGTCAGGTATATGCCTCAGCTACTTCTTAACTCCTCAGGAAGGTATCAGCTGTGTTAACTAACGGCTAGCAACATAAAGGAAATTATGATATACAAGACAGGAGAGAGTAACAGAACTGTGGAACACTCCAATTTGTGTCTATCAAAACCTGGGAAAACTGGATTGTAAATGACATAATTGTGTACCCTCCCATCAAATATAGGTGCCTAACTTCTGCTTTATATTTGTTAATTTATTCCTAAATCAAATACCTAAAAATTTATCTCAGTGTTCAAAAAGTTGTGGTATCTGATCCCCATAACCATAATCTATGCTTTAAACTGTTGACAAGAATAATATCTTTATACAAAACATGCATTATGTGAAACTTCTAAATTGAGAGTTTCATTTTGCTGTTAATGAGCATGTCCAACTCCAGAGAACTTCAATACTGTAAATGAGGACAAAATGTATCCCTTAAATAATTAATTCTAAGTCACATTCATAATAAATACCATAATTTAAAGTTTGCTTTACAGCTGTTCATTGTCAATCAATATCACACTTGCTTGGAAGAAATAGATATTATGTTTTTAATAACGTCCTGATATTGCTATTTTTTTATATTCAATAATCACAGTTTAACAAAATCCCATAAGGGGCAATGGCCTCAATTGGTTTTACCAGGCATTTTTATTCAAACTCTGAAAACACAAAGCAAAAATCTCTCATGCTGATACATAGATGCTGGAATCGGGACAATTTTTTCAGGGTTTAATGTAAACTTTTCACTGAAGCACACATTTTCCTTAGGATTTCAGTGTGCAAATCTATGGTTCTAAATTAGGCAGAAATGTTTTTGAATGATGGCTCCTCTTAACATCGGGGGAGTGCTTACCTCTCTCACTTTACTTTGTACATGGCAGGCCTCCAAAACTCCTACCATTAAATCTGAATTAAGTAGCCTTAATATGTATGATATTTAACATTTTCAGAAACTAAGCATTAAATCTGTAGCCTAAAACTTCTAGTTAAGGAATTAATCCAGCACTTCAGGGCTTTACACACATTTCTTTAGCTTAAATTCAACTTGCCAAGTGGATGTTTAAGTGCAAACTGTATAAAAGTTCACATCACCTGGATCTGTTTCTGCAAGATTAGTGGAGTAACATCTTAGTCTGAAACTTATCTTTTTCTTCCACAGCTTTTTAGTCTCTGAACTCTAAGGCTTGAATTAAATATGAAATAGGAATAATGAGTTTTAATTTTTAAAGACATTAAATACCCTGAACAAGCTGGTTAAGAATTGTAGCGCGACTTTGTCATCAAAAAAGAGCTTAGCAAATCCAGTAAAGTACCACATTAGTTTTCTATATGCATGATTATATATATTTGCTGTTATAAAATTCTGAGTATGTGTTCATTCCTTGAAATTGAATTTCTTCTGAACAATGTTAGATGAAAAATGAATGAATGAAGTCCCGTTTGACCACCCAGCATCTTGCCACTACACTGAAAGTCATACTAACCCTTCATGTACTACTCTGCCAAGGTGTTTACATATTCTGAAAATGGGCAACAGCTAATAATAATGTTGTTAGAAAGAGTTTCTTTTCTACTTGTATCCCAAAAAAGTGGATTCTTTCCTTCCTTTAATAGGAATTTATTTTCATACACTTCTTCACATTTATCAACATGAATTCGCATGTTCTACAGTCTTAGTTGGCAATCAAAATTATATGAATTAAATCTCTAAATAACAACTATCAGTAGTAAGGTGTTTGTTTAGTAGAGAAGATATCAAGATATACGTACTTGCAACTCATCTGAGAAAACCGGTAATGTGTGATAATCTGGGTCACAGTCCAGCACTTTTCCCCCTTTACCCATAACCTCTTTCAGGACTGATGCTTCTACTGTTGACACTAGTAAGTGTCTGGCAGACCTGGAACTTACTGCATCAGTGCTTTGTGATAGCTCATACTTCAGTTGGCATATCAGTGTGATTTTGTTTCTATTAATATCTCTCTTTTTGTCAAATGGTGTTATTGTTGTAGAAAAAACAGTGAGAGACAATCCCTGGTTTTACGAATGCATTCACAAAGTAAATGGCAATCTCAGACTCTGTACCCAAAAATGTATGCATAATCTGGTCTAAAGTCACTGTCATTTGTACAAGTGGACCAAAGACAAAAAAGAGATAGATAGAAAGAGCTTTGTATTCTGCTTTAGATCAAAAGTGATGGAGAAGGGTAGACAAAAGCTAAGTGGACTGATGAAATGTTCTATCCCATGCATCACCTTAAAGGGATCAAACATACCTCAGAATACTAAAACGGACCACAACTACATTTTTAACAGGGTCCAAAGTAAGGATGATGAAAAAGCCAGTCAGAATTCCAGTGTACAGTAGCAGCAAGATAAATAACGCCTTGTAATCTGTGGGCTGTACAGCTGTTAATGACAATTCAAAGGAAACTGAAAGGTCACATATTGTCAGCTCTCCTATAAATAATCAAACTTGGACTTCAGTAGTGTGGTGGGTTGATCTTGGCTGGCTGCCAGGTGGCCACCAAGCCACTCTATCACTCTCCCTCTTCAGTAGGGCAGGGGGGAAAATACAACTAAAAGCTAATGGGTCAAGGGAGATTACTTACCAATTATCATCATGGGCATAATAGACTCAATTTGGAGAAATTAATTTAATTTACTGCCAATCAAAACCAGACTAGGGTAATGAGGAATAAGACCATATCTACAAACACCTTCCCCCCACTCGTCTCTTTTTCCCAGACCTAGCTTCACTCCGGACTTCTCTACCTCCTCCCCCTGAAAGGTACAGGGAGATAGGGAATGGGGGTTGCAGTCAATTCATCACACTTCCCTCTGCCAATCCTTCCTCCCCACACTCTTCCCCTGCTCTAGTGTGTGGTCCCACCCATAGGGTACAGTCCTTCATGAACTGTTCCAGCACAGGTCCTTCCCACAGGTTGCAGTTCTTCAAGAACTGCTCCAGCATGGATCCTCTCTACAGGGTGCAGTCCTTCAGAAATGGATGTGTTCCAACGTGGATCCCTCACAGGATCATGGGTCCTGCCAGTAGCCTGCTCCAGTGTGGGGTCTCCACAGGCTGCGTGTTCCTTCAGGGCATATACACCTGCTGTGGCATGGGGTTCTCCATGGACTACAGTGTGGATACCTGCTCCACCATGGACATCCACGGGCTGCATGGGGACAACCTGTCTCACCATGGTCTTCACCATGGTCTGCAGGGGAATCTGCCTGGAGCGCTCCTCCTTCACACCCTCCTTCTTCACTGACTTTAGTGTCTGGATAGTTGTTTCTCTCACATTTTTCTCAGTTCTCTCTCCCAGGTGCTGTTCTGCAGCATTTTCTACCCTTTCTTAAATGTTATCACAAAGGAACTACTGATGCTGCTGATTTGCTCAGCTTTAGCCAGCGGCAGATCCCTCTTGGGCCCAGATGGAACTGGCTTTGCCAGACATGGGAGCAGCCTCTGGCATCTTCTCACAGAAGCCACCCTTGCAGCCTCTCCACTAACAAACCTTTCCACATCATAAACCCAGTAAGTGTAGCTGCAAGGATATTATATGATAACAAATTATATAGGAAGTGGCGAAGATATGGATGAGTATTTCTATGTTAAACTAATGATCACTCTATGAGCAAAATGTTAAGGTCCTCCCACAGTACAATTTATAGTCCCAAAGTACAATGTATTGTACATTATACATTAGAAGATAAACTTAAAATGGCATTTCTCACTATTTACTGTCAAATAGGATTACAACACAGGCCACACTACCAGCTACTCTCTCTAAGCAATACCTTAAGGCAAACTGGGAAAGAAAAATATTCTTGCTGCCAAAGACTATCTTAATACCCATTTTCCATGTAACTGCTGTCATCCTAACAATATAGTTCCAACTGTGAAAACACAGATAGCTTCCTGCAGAGCTTCTCATCTCAGGGCCATTTTGCAGAGCAGGCAGGAGGATGTGCATTGTGGTTTAACCCCAGCTGGCAACCAAGCACCACACAGCTGCTCATTCACCCTCCCACCCTGGTGGGATAGGGGAGAGAGTTGGAAGAGCAAAAGTAAGAAAACTCATGGGTTGAGATAAAAACAGTTTAATGATTGAAATAAAATAATAATACCAACAACAATAAGAATAATAAAAAAGTCTAATGAAAAGGAAAACAATGAGAGAGAGAGAGAGGGAAACAAAACCTAGGAAAAAATAAGTGATGCAACCACTCACCACCCATTGACTGATGCCCAGCCAGTCCCCAAGCAGTGATCGCTGCCCGTTGGCCAACTCCTTCCAGTTTATATACTGAGCAGGATGTCACATGGCCCCTTTGGCCAGTTGGGGTCAGCTGTCCTGGCTGTGCCCCCTCCCAGCTTCTTGTGCACCTGTCAGAGCATGGGAAGCTGAGAAGTCCTTGACCAGTCTGGGCACTACTCAGCAACAACTAAACCAGCAGTGTGTTATCAACATTCTTCTAGTACTAAATCCAAAACACAGCACGATGCCAGCTACTAGTAGGAAAATTAACTCTATCCCAGCCGGAACCAGGACAATGTGCTAGCATAATGAGAAAGCTGGTAACTACTGTCTAGAGATCTAACACTTCATGTCTGTTCACTTCTTAAGCTCTGTTGGCTTGAAACAGGGAACCTAACTTGGCTCCTAAATCTCTCCTTCCCTAGATAGCAACATATTATTCTCACACCAGATAGCTTAACTTACTGGCTGCCTATAGAACCCCTGAGATCCCTTTTAATTATACACAAAACTAACACACAAGGTCCATAAAACACTTCCAAGTCAGTCAAGACTGCTAACTACTTGGATTTGAAGTGAACATGCTTATGTGTGGATTAAGTTAGTACTAATGTTTACACTGCAAGTGAACAGAAAATATGCCAAAGATCAAGGCAAACAAGTATGCATAAGGTTGTACAATGAACTTCTAAGTTAGTGTCCCAGATTTGCTTCTTTGAAAAGGCAACATGGGCGGATTTTGGGGAAAACATTCTGAAGTACATAAAGAAAGGACACTATTTCAGTACTTTTTTCCCCACAATAAGTTTAAAAAAATCTTTTTGCTTGACATAATTTCCCTGTGGCATTGTGCCACCTCCACATAGCCATCCATAACTCTTCTTCTGCTTGAAACAATTTTCAACATGCCACTCTTGTTAATGACTGAGATACCCCCTGATGGTGCTTAACATTTAATAGTGCTAGAGCTCCACGTTTGCCCAAACAA
Organism: Gorsachius magnificus; assembly: GCA_034008185.1. Lineage (NCBI taxonomy): Eukaryota > Metazoa > Chordata > Aves > Pelecaniformes > Ardeidae > Gorsachius > Gorsachius magnificus. The sequence continues at coordinate 41,954,597 of CM067081.1, forward strand.
CCTTTTCCATTTACCTTACCTCAAAGGCGTTCTAATTTTTCTTCAGAGACAGAAATCCTTTAAGCCCATTGTATCCTCAGGCTACAAATTTACTGAGATTTAGGTTTCCAATAAGAGTACCGAGATGAATGCCACCTTCTCATTTATGAATCAATTTTTGCCCATCGGCTTTTCAGTGTTATTACTTTTTATTTTATTTTACACTCAAAGGGGAGAACCTCAGGAATACATACATACACACATACACACAATGGTGGAGGAAAAAGAAAAAAAAGGACAAACTTAAAATCAGAACTGAATAAAACATATGGCACCTTCTCCTCAGCATATCCTAAATACAGAAATCTCACATAACATGTAGTCACAGATATAGTATCTTTCCCATCTTCAGGACTCTTGTTTTGATCATCAGCACTTACCACAAAGGCAAGCACGCTATTTCTTAGCATCATGAGCTATGTTTCTATATAATGCTTGCAAGTGGTTAAAGAAACACTTTTCTTTTCATGCATCACAATTCAACTGACACTGCCATCCATCTTCAGTGGTTAGCATATTTTTGGTCACAATGCAGGCAATACTGTACTTTGAACAACTCTGTAAAGAAGGAGTAGCACATGAAAAAAAATTTATTTGCCTGAACTAACTACAAATTCAGTGCCCCTCTTTTGTAGCTAAATTTCTAACAGATGAACCAATAAACTGAATGGTTTAGAAAGCTTAGTTTCAAGAATCATGATTTTCAAATTACTGACTTCTAAATTCTATTTTATTTTAATAGTGTTTTGACTGAAATGAATATTGAGCTTCATGTAGAGCCCAACAGGCTAACCAATTCTAATTAGGGAATTATGTGTTCATGGTCATGTATCAGGTCTAGATAAACTAATCCAATTTTAACTGTTTGCTGGGAGTCCGATAGTATTCTTGCTATATGGCTCAGAATTCATCCCATTTGAGGAATACCATGAAGATCAGAAGATGGACTCAATCTTCTATCAGAAGTTAACCTGTCATGGCAGAACTCTCCTTGGCTACAGAAACACCCTGTGTAAAAACAGAATTGCCATACTAACCAGGCAACACATTTGACAAATCCTGATGGCAGGAGCAAATTAGAATTTCACCTGCATTTATGACAGCTGTAATATTGCCTTTAGTTACATCACTATATCATAAGGAATTATTTAACAACAGGAATAGGTTCAGTTAATGGGAAGGGAATTATCTTGAGACTTAATAAGCTACCTAGAAAGCTCAAAAAACTGAGCAGAATGTTTTTGGAAGTGTAGCATTTTGGAATTTATCTCTGAAGATTTTGCTGGAGAGACAGAAAACATCTTCCAGATTAGCAAAACTATAATATTAATAAAAACAGTAACACAGAGTTTAATATCGTCTATACATATGCTTAAAGGATACTCTTGGTCAATGGGTGACTTAGGTCCCAAGTGACTCTGTAAAAATTGAGACATTGACCCATAGGATGTACTATAACATAATACATCAGGGCTCTCTCTTAACACCACAAAACAGACTGCTCCGTTTATCTCTTACTCTCTGTTTTTCTTCTGCTTTATTCTGCTCACTGTATTGTACATCTGCATTTCCAGTTGCACGGACAGAAGGTGGAAGTGATGTAAGCAGTTGTGGGTTTACACTCCTGAATATGCCTTGTAGTCAGATTAGGAAAAAGAAAGGGGAAAAAAAAATCAAAGAAAACCAAAATAAACCAAACCAAAAATCCTCTCAAGAGTGCTGTTGCTTGCATTTGGAGAACAGGTTTTGCATAGCAAACATCAGGAAAAGCCATTTTCAAAGGTTATCTGAACTCATGTTAAATAGTTGACTATTCAACCAAGCGAAAAATAGATCCAAAGGACAAAATAATAAAGCACCAGGGACAAAAGATCCACACACTATTTAGCAGAGAATGAGCCTCTTTATAATGGAAACATAAGCAGAGTCTCTTACAGTACTTTGAAAAAAAAATGATTGCAAGCAAAGCCTTGTGAAACATCAGCGTACTCTGTGACAGCTGTTTACAGTTTTTCCTTTTAAGCTGTTCACAGTTGTATGTCAGGGCAGTAATTTTAGGAAAAAAATAAAGATCTGAATGCTTTTCCAGATACAGGCATGCAATAAAAGTATACTCACCTGGAAATAAATGATAATGGTATTGTTGGATTAAAAGAAGTTTTGTGCAATGTGAATTGAAAGACTCTAACCCTTGAGTTTTCTAAAATGCATTCTTCAGGTTTGGATATGCATTATTTAATATTCAGAATTCATTTTCATAGTTTCTGGATAAGCCATTCAGAATGGCAATGTATTATAGTTGAGAGGGGAAAGAATACAATACAAAGCATCTGCAATGTCTCCTGCTCTGTTTCCAGAAAAAAACCCCACAAGTATGAAAACCCAACATTTTTTTGTTCTGCTGAAACAAGAAAGTGAGATCCTAACAGTAATGTGTTTAAGATAAAGCTAGATACTAATCCAAAAAGTAGCATTGCTATATGTTTCAGATAGCTTTTGGCACTCGTATCTTAAATTTGTTTTATGACAGTAATGCAGGACTTCTATTTTTACTTATAGCTGTTGTTTTGTAAGAATTGAAAGGAAATATATCCTTTAAAAATTAATATGAATATTGCAAAGCACTGTTGTTATACTTTATCACTGTGTAAACCAGTCTTCAAAATCTCTGCGAAGCAGTGTAAATGAGTTAAGTGATAAAACAGCACAGGTCATACAGAACCTGTAAGAGCTTCTGTTGCACAAAGCGGATTGACAAATATGTTTTTTCTTCCCAGGTTCCTTTTTACTTACACAGAAAGCAAAATCTTATTCTGTGGAAGTGTTTTATTTGAATAGTGTGGTTATACTCCTTGTAAGGAGCTGAAATAGCAGACAGACTCTCTATAGCTTCTTCATGTAAGAAAACAAGAAAATGATCCATGCTTAATAGATTCTAGTTTTTTGCTGCCACCTCTCCCCACTGACCTTAATATAGGTAAGACATGGCTTATTATCTTTGGCTTTATGACTCAAATAATCTCATATGTCACTAACTAAACTTGCCTTCCTAAATGGCAAACGCTTCTGTAGAATATTCCGCAGAATAATAAAGCTCTTTTAGGAGAAAGGTTGCTGTTCCACATGGAAAGATTTTGTTGAGGAAGCAAAGGCTTGAACAAAACATGGGATGGAGGCAGGGGGAGAAGAGTACTTCTTTCAGCTAAGTCGTGTTCTGAAATTGTATACTCATGAGAGTTGCCTCAGTGACATGACAGAATCCTTCCCTGAAATGCAAATATATACATATATTCAAAACATTAGTTTTTCGAAACTTCATTACATATAATTTAAGAAGATTTATGACATCTTCTGCCAAAAGTCCTCACATGTATCTCTATGGTAATGTCACAGAGTTAGTATCTGACAAATTTCTCTTACGTGAAAGTATGGACTAGATAGACTAGAGAATCCTCAGGAAGATAAAATAGAAACTGAGACAGTGGAAAGCTAGAAATTAAAAGAATATAGGATAGATTAAAAACTATAACATTTTAACTGGGATTTTCACTGGTAAGGATGAGTATTTATTGAATACTATTTTTCTCTAAACTCTGAGGGTATTTTCCTACGCAACTAGCTTAAACTACCACTTGTGGTGGGTTGATCTTGGCAAGCTGAGAAATGCCCACCCAGCCACTTTCTCACTCCCCCTCCTCAACTGGACAGGAGAGAAGGTAAGATAGAAATGCTTGTGGGTTGAGATAAAGATGAGAAGATTGCTTAACAATTACTATCGCGGGCAAAACAGGCTTGACTCCCTCTTTTTTTCCAGGCTAAACTTTGCTCCTTCATTCCTGATGGGATAAACCTGCTCTGGTGTGGTCTTCACCATGGGCTGCAGGGGAGTCTCCACTCCGGTGCCTGGAGCACCTCTTTCCCACCTTCTTCTCTCACCTTGGTGACTGCAGGACTGTTCCTCTCACATTTTTCCTCAGTTCTCACTGGCAGGCAACATTTTTTTACCCTTTCTTAAGTACATTTTCCCCAAGGTGCCACCACCTTGGCTGAGGGGCTCGGCCGTGCCCTGTGTTCGGTCAGTTGGAGCCGGTTGGAACCAGCTGTGTCCGGCACGGGGCAGCCTTGGCCTCCCCTCACAGAGGTCCCTGCAGCCCCCTGCTGCCAGTGCCCGGGCACCTACAACAAATACATCCTATATAATCCTGGAAACCATATCCAATATATTTATTTTTTTTAAAGTGTGTGTGTGTATGTGTGTGTGTGTGAGTGTGTAAAAGGTATTAAGTGAATGAGGTTAAAAAATATAAGAGTATTCAGCAAAATCAAAATGTAAATACTTGTTTCATAGCATAGAGCCAGGCTGAGTACTGAGACAGAGACTCTTTCTGTGTAGTTGTAGAGAATTTTTCTTTTTTTTTTTTTTTTATTTACAATCAAGATTAAACATGAAAACTGAAACATTTATCTTTCTAAAATCTAGTTGAAACACTTGAGCCAGAAAGGTTAAAAAAAGTTCAGGGAACAATCACACAAACAATTTAAGGCCATGATTTTTGTAGAAGGTTCAGAGCGATAATGAGCAAAACTGCTAATCAGTGCCCACAGATAATAGATAATAAATTCAATAGGCTGCAATGGGTATTTGTAGTGCAGCAAACAGTCTAATGATTGAATTAATCTTAACACAGAGAAATTCTTGCATGCCAAATTTGTTTACCACATGACATCCTAATGAAGAGAAAACTGGTAGGTCTTCTTTACCCTTATGAATTAAAAGTGTTATTTGGGAAGAGTTGAAAGGGCATTAAGTGGTAAAGTTTTGTAAAAGAGACATACAAAAAGATTTGAGCAAACAGGAGATAACACACTCGTTCTTTATTACACTTCATATGGCTGAATATAAATTATTTGATTAGTACAGTGTATCAAAGAACCTAGTATGCAAAACAGATCTAGAAATACCAAAAGTGCTTCATAATTAGCTAATCATTCTGGTGCTTTCTAAACCCCCATTTGTTAGATAAGGACGAGAATCCATGTATGTCTGTACACACGGCTGGAAGTTTAGATCTCTGTGCTAATTAACTTTTTATTCCTGATCATCAAACAAATGTGCTTACAATGATAACTAAGGACAACGTTCCTCAGATGTCTTTCCTGAAAAGGCAGCACCTTGAAAAAAGAAACAACAAAAAACCCAAACCCCAACAATGAAAATAATTGCTTTTTTCTCCTTTAAAAATGCCCAGTTTCTATTACGGGGCACTATTTTCAAGTTGCTTGCAGTTTGGCCCTTTAATACACAGATCAATGGCCTAATCTGACAAACCTTTCAGAAGACAGATTATCAGCAAAGATGTTCCTCAACTACAGAAAGAAGTTCAAGATTATTTTCAATTACTTAATTTTGTTTTCTTTTTTTAACTGGTCACCTCTCAGCTATTTTCAACTAAGACTTTACTGAAGTATCATCCAGAGACATACAATTAGCTACATCAGTTCACCTTTTTTGATTGTGACTGGCTGATTCAAATGATCAAAGCTGTGGAATAAAGTCTATCAAAACAAAATCACTGTTAATGACTCAGGTAGACACTAAACCCAAGTTTATAGTCTGTTCCAGTGGAAAAGAGATTTGAATTTTTTCATGCAGTAAAATAATTTAAATGATCCAATTATTTAATCTGGGCTAAGAAGTAATATATGCCAAATTTATTTGGAAAAAAAGCCAGTATTTTGTCATCTTTACCATATTTTCCTAAGACTGAATACACCACTCTGTACGGCTGCCACGTTAAAGAGATTAATTTGCATATGACTTATACTTCAATTTCAGAATTAACAGAAATTATACACATTTGAGGAAGTAAAAACACACATGATATGAAAAAGAAAAGAAAAAAAAAAACAAAATCCTGTTCATATACTACTGTTAGTGTTAGCGCTATGTGCAATATGCAAATATTTCCTCAATACATTTCAGAGGTCAGTGCTATCTGCTCTGAAGCATTACATCTGGCACCATTACCGTTTAACACCATTGGCTAGTCTAGACATGCTCCTCAGATCTCATAGCCTAATCATACAGATTTTAATGGTCAACTAGGGGTAGAAAAGTAGAATACTGCTGTCAGTGAACTGCCAGATTTATGAGATGCTGTATACCCTGTAGCAGAACACAACATTGAGTAGGCTGGCATCTTGTGATAGGCAAACATTTGACAAGACCAAAAAGGAAGGAGGCTGAATTAAGCAATATGACATTCATCTTTTCCCCCAACTACGTACTCTCTTTCTCAATTTACGTCGTTTTCCAGTTTGCTCCAGAATTTCAGAGTCTTCTGAGGACAAGCATTCTTCTCTTCAAGTTTGTTCAGTTGACAGAATGATTCATGGACATTTTTGAGCCATAAATAAAACATCTTTCTGACTTTTGAGCAGTACAGAGCTGTTCTAAAATGTTTCAGCATACGTGGAAGTATTACCTATACCAATGTCAGTTCCCCGGCACTCCATTTTTCATATACTATGCCTATGCTGTTCTGCATAATCTATCCAGCTGGCAGTTTACCTGACACCTTCTGAGCCATTCCTTTCTCTGCCTCTCCAGTAACACCAGTCTCTCCTTTTCTTTCCCCGCACTTGTGCAATAGAGACGGCAATATCAGCAGTCACGTCTGGACCTGCCCATTGAAAAATACACTCAACCTTAGCACCAACCCAAACATATTGATTTCTAAATGAAAGACATGAGACATAGACAGACATCAACATGCCGTGCCACCAGGATTTATTCTTTTAGTGTGCGAAGAACCACAGCAGTTGAACTAAATCAGACAGAAGAGTAGAATATAATTTTAGTCAAACAAGCAACCGAGAGAAAAAGATATTTATAAAAGACCACAGAAAACATTCCTACAAAAATGACTAAGGTTTTTTTTAATTTATTCCTATATGTTCTTGTGGAACCAGCTGATCACCTTTAAGCCCAAAACTGAACAAAGCACACCAAGCAACTTATTATTTGGCCATTCTAGCGTTCTTCTTATTTTTGTTTTGCATAACCAGACTTCTTTCAAAGTATAACTCTTTCATAATTATGTTGTCATTGTTTGCAAAATAACATGGATAAACTCACAAGTGTCTCTAAAGTTGTTTTTTTCATCCTATATTCTTCTTTTTACATGACCTCTTCTTTCGCCGTTGAGAGAGTAGCTCAAAAATGCTGTCTTTCAGGATAGAAAGTTCCTATTAACACATATTTTTAATTCCTAGGCTAGGAGGCTTAGGAAGAATTGGGTTAAAGAAACTATTTTTTTAGGTATCCCAGAGATGAACTGCACAGGCATCCTAGGCCTAACACAGCAGTTCATATATTCAGAAACAGAGTTTGTGAGCATAGGCTCCTAGCTAGAATTTCTTGAAAATGTGACCCTAAGAGTCATTAGACTGCACAGAGTATCAACAGAGCATAACCACTGATGCATCCAGTTATTTTTAACTATGTCCATCTTTAAGATCAGTGAAGCTGTCTCTTTAAATGTTGAAGGGAAGTTGGGTAGTCAAAGGCAAGTATCATTAGTTAAAATCTAGATCATCTGAACTTCTCTGTACCCTAGCAGAACGTGTTATATCTATGCATGTCAGTATGCATAGATTGCATATATTTATCTGTTACAGCTGGCATAGTGACCTATATTTGTCTATAACATATGTTAGATATTTTCACTGTTCTGCAAAAAGTGTCATTAATATGTCTCCAAACAGTGTAGTTGCTCATGCAAATACAGATTTATATTATTTACTGTTTATTTACAACTTAAAATATATGATTTCCATTCATAATGGAGCAACAACATGTATGTATAGTTTTAACAAAAAAAAATAGACCTGGAATAATGGCACAAAGCAATTACCTCACACTATTCCTTTCATTTCCCATGGAAATTTATATATGAACTGTGAAACTGTCATCCAAACAACTAATCCACTGCAGTGTGGATGATTATTTTTGAGTCATTTGGTTCCTTTTCTGAATGATCCCAGGAATGTGCAGTTAAATCAGCTGAAAAAGGCATCAGAGCAGGGAAATTTTTGATTACGCCTTTAATTTCACAAGCTAACCTACAAATGACTTTAAAATTTCTGGTAACACTACAGTACTACTAACCACCTACACATTTTTATTGAAAGACTGTAGCTACAATCCATTAGTTAATGACTGCTGTGCTTGCCAGATCACATTCACACTCACAACAACTAGTAAGTGGTGGCTCAGTTTCGAGGGCCTTGCAATAACAATACCAATTAAAACCAGCCTCTTTTGTTACAATTTTGCAAAACCAATATACTTTGAAAAAAAACCCCAAAACACCAAAAACAAACAACAAAAAAGAAAACCCCAAAACACGCAAAATTTATTGGCTTCTCTACTGAAAACAAAATCTATTTTGTATGCCTTTGCTGTGTTACAGTGTGAGTCTTTGCCAATATAGAAATATGTGATTGCATACTTTGAGTACATTGTAAATTGCAACAACTTACGTGTTTTGACTAATAAATTGCTTTCCCTTAAATTCAGCAGTTGACCACGGCTCTTTAACACAAAAAGGTTTGTTAATATTCAGTAAAAGCTAAACATCAAAACTGGTCAATTATTCCATCACACTGTAATGTCAGTCATATATATTTTACATAAGCAAAAAATGAAGGACATGTAAAGTGATAAACAAGCACACCAGGAGGTTTTAGGATTAAAAATTATACAATGATTATGAAGTTGAGAAGGTTTTAATTAATTTCTAGTTATTTTAGATGAATGAATCATTTATAACTGATGCTTTTATTTTTATAAGAGTATGTCTTCAATAGCTATCTCCATGAGATTTTTCCATAAATGCAGCTATGCAATTAAATACTTCGGTAAGTATTAAGTATTAAATAGTTCAGTAAGGATAAAGTAAAAGAAAAGATTTATTCTATCTTTCTCAATGAATTTAAACACTTTCTTTAGATCTTGAAGACAACACAGACATAATCTAAAAGAGTAATTGGGCATATCACCAAGAAAGGAAAAAGAATCCTTCTCCTAAATAGTAGGCACATAGCATTTAATTTCAAGTTTTATCTTGAAAATTACATTTATGTGGGTTTTTCAGGGTGACGAACTTTAAAACCGCCATAAATATGCTGGGAATATTTAAGCATGCAGTATTTGGGTGATAGTTCAGTAATGTAAATTTCTTTAAAATGATAGCTGAGTTGGCCCATGGAGAGATAAATATATGTTATTAAACAGTACATCTACATTAACTTTCAGGAATGTATTTCTGACATGAATCTCCTAGTCAACTCCACTTGACACACTTGGGTTTGTATTCTGAAGCCCTGTCAGAGCACAAGAATGGGATTCCTTTTGGATGAAATAAAATTAGAATTATTCCGCAGCAACTAATGGGCATTCAGTCCACGGGACCACACAAATCAAGAGTAAATGCCACAGAAGTGTGTGCAGTAAAAGTTGTGTCCTTAGCACCTGCTGCTTCATGCTCAGACCGGTTTCTATTGTGCTGTATAGTACTTGCTAATGTCCCTATAACCACACTGATTAAGGTATAAAAATAATACATAAGTATATGCAAGAAAGTATTTTTTTCTACTTTCTCCCAAAGATGACCAGATGTTACCAAACAAGAATAACTTTTTTTTTTTTAAATTTTATGGTGATGTAGCATGGGGTTTATATTGAAAATCTTTTTGCTAAAACTGCAAAATTTTCTAACCTTCCTGAAGAGTTGAAGAATTATATTTATGCCTTTATTTATCTACTTAATTGATTGCAGATGGGAAAAAAACAGATTTCAGGCTTTGGTAAAGATTGTGTACATACTTCCCTTTCCTTGCCAAATGTAAATATGTCCTAAGTTTGGTCACTTACAATGTTACCACACCTGGATGACTTCTCTGAGGAAGACATGCCTTCAGCTGGGCACCAAAGAATAAACACAAGTAACATGCTGTGTACTGTGAACAAATTATGCATTCTATTGTTTTCATTCTCCCTACTTATCTTCTTTTAACATGTATTTACCTGGATCAGTAGACTAAGAAAAGATTCAACTGTTATTCCTATTTCTAGAAGGATTACTTATATATGCTTTAGACTGAAAATATCATTCCTTATTCATTTTCAATCTACTTAGTTCATCTTTCTTCCCCCTTCACCTCTTGTTTAAGACAAACAGGTAAGTTTATGCATTCCTTGTGAAGGCAAATAGTTGAAAGAAATGAGAATATTCATTACCTAGGTAACTTTCAGATCTTGTTCAGGGAACCTCCCTTCATATGCATGGATTTCTCCTTAGATTTACAACAAAGAAGCAAACATAAAATCTAAGAAAAACAAAAATATAAAGCCATAAAATAAGCACAATAAAAAAATGAACACCTACTCTCTGGACAAGACTAGGTCAAATCTGAAGATACTGATATATAAGGGTATTTCTTAAGATGACACACTTTTTCTACCAAAGGACTAGATTTCCTTCTTGGAAAGAAAAGCTTATCAAGCAATTTCTTTAAGGAAGGAACTCAATATCCTGTGACTGGATTCCATGAAAGTCCCATATGGACATTCTTAAAGAGACAGTCAAAATGCAAAATATTCACTTCAAGACATGCTATTTTTAAAAATTACCAGATAATATTTGGTGGTTGCTTGGAGGAAGGAAAATTGATAAGAGAACAAAACCATTAGTAGAAATCTTTCTTTAGAACTGTGTTTTAAAAGGGATGTTTTAACTTGAGTTGTACCAAAAAAGAGGAAGAGAAAGAGGAAGAGGAAGGTATGCACATTGGTATTTGTATTTAATTAGTACTGTAAAAATGAGGCAGGAAATTAAAAAAAGCCTTTTTCCTTTGAAAAATGTCATGTGCAGGTAGTAAGAACGACTGTTAAATCTCCCAAAAGATAAGACTACTCTCTTAACAACAATAACTGCTGGGATTCATCTGACACAGAAGGTAGGATTTGTGGAATCAACTAAATTTAGGTGTCTAAGCTTCCTCTATACACAATGGCAATCTAGTCAACATAGTCTGGAAAACTATGCCTCTCACATCAGACAGACACTTTTGGTGACTGAATGGGTATCTAGACTCAGTTATGATATTGAGTAGATCTCCGCTGAGTACAGTGGGAGCTCAGACTGTCTAACTCACATCTGAATGAGTTATAGATGCATACAGCAGTTACATATATAACACCTGCACTCACACCAGTAGTCGCCTAAATCTGACTTTTGTTTGAGTGAACTTCAGTCTAAACCTCATTTCTTCTGCCTAACCATTACCATGCAATACCAGTTTAGAAATATCCCAGTATACCTAAGATGTTTGCATGTGGATGTCAGATGTGAAAAAAGTGAGTGCAGTTAACAAGAGGTATTTCAGGGTATTTCAATAACACCAGATGCCTATGTATAACAAATTATTTGAGCCCTATACACCTACATTCAGGAGCTAAATTCCATCCCAAATATTTAGGTGTGAGTTTGGTGGTTTAGCTCCTATTATATTAAATAGAAATATGGTAAATGGATTCTAGAGTAAAATTTAGCCAACCTGTTTTAGGTACTTGCTTTAAGATTAAATGAAAGCTCTAGTTCCCAACAAATTAAAAAGAGAGTTTTAACACTTAGCATAAAATTTTAGATGTCTCTGTGTAAGCATCCAAATTCAGGAGTCTATAATATGGAGCCAACGTACATCATTAATGTCTGCAACTAACACAGGTACCTCTTGGCTACTTATTACAGCCTTCATTCATAATCTGTGGATATAGGCACTTCTCTGTGAAATTTACTTGACCAATTTGAGATATCTACCTTAGGAGCTGAAGTGCTTTCCACATATAGCTTCTTCCACTGCACACATACAAGTACACGGCTCAACAGACCATTGGCCTTATTCCTTTATTATGTTCTTATGAAGCCTACCATGGACTATATCTTTCTATGTAAAGAGTGTTTAGGCAAACCAGTGTAGATTTTGAGTCTCAGTATAGATGCCTTATGGTAGCTTTTGATGTAATTTGAGTTTTCTTTTCATTACCCTGCCTGGTTTCCCATAGAAAATAGATCCTCTGGCATATATATCTGGCATATGCCAGATGTGGATGTGCTGCATACCCTATGGCATCACAAATATCACTCAATTGTTATGTTTAAGCAACTGTATTAGAAACCAGTAGCTTGGATTGTACATATTTATGTTTATTTTTGGTGTACATATTGCATATACTACTACACAAGATACCCTACCACAAATGCACAAGTTTATAATTCATTTACCTTACAGAATACAGATTTTTCTTTCCTTCTTTCTTCACATCTGTATTGCACAGTCTATACAAGACGTATTTAATTAATTCATAGGATTTCAGGATCACATAATGGTTGAGGTTGGAAGGAACCTCTGGAGATTTTTTAGTCCCACCTCCCTGTTCAAATCAGGGTCAACTAGAGCCATGTCCAGTTCAATTTTCAAAATGTCCAAGCATGGACACTCCACAATCTCTCTGGGAAACCTGATGCAGAGTTCTATCACCCTGATAGTAAGAAGGTGTGGGTGGGTTTTTTCCTTATGTTTAAATAGAATTTCTTTGTATTTCAGTTTGTGCCCATTGCACCTTCTTCTTTCATTGGTATACCACTAAGAGTCTAGCTGTATCCCTCCACCCCATCAGGTATTTGCACACATTAATAAGATCCTCCCTAAGCCTTCTCTTCTTCAGGGTGAACAGTCCCATCTCCTCATATGTCAATTGCTCTAATACTTTAATCACCTTTGTGGTCCTTTGCTGGACTCACTCCATATTTCTATTTCCCTTCTGTACTGGGGAGGCCAGCACTGGACTCGACACTTCAGATATGTCTCACCAGTGCTGAGCAGAGGGGAAGGATCATCTCCATCAACCTGTTGGCAACACTTTTCCTAATGCAGTCCGGGAGGTTGTTTTCTTTTCTTCAAGGGTGCGTTTCTGGCTCATGGTCGGTTTGTTGTCCACCAGGACCCCAGTTCTTTTACTGCAGAGCTGCTTTCTAGTTGGTCAGGCCCAAGTCTGTGAGGTGCAATGGGGTTATTCCTCCTGCATGTAGTTATTCCTCTCTTTAGAGCTATCAGCAATTCTAATTCCATTTACAACTTGCAACCACTTGAATGCTGAAATTAACAATTCCATGCCAAACTTGACACCTTTATTCTCACAACAATAATCTTTCTTTTAAACACGTGTTTGCCATTGTGAATAGGAGTTGCACTGCTAAGTCTCCATTAGAAACAGAATGTGAAACATCAGGAAATGCATCTTAGTGTCAGTGTAACACAGAGTCATAGCTGGCAATAATAATTTTCATTGAAATTCAGAAAAAGCAACCTCAAAAATCTCAAATACTGCTGCTATAATCACACTAACACACTTTTAAAAGGTGCATTGTCTTGAATACAGTTATCTAATAGAGCACCTAGAATGCTAATAAAGCCCTTCTAATATATTTAACCATGATTAAAGATATATGTACTCAGTTCTGTTTTTTACTTTTACTTCCCATAGAAAGTCTCTAAAGAATAGAAAAATCTGTTGCTGTTCTACTGCTAAAAAGTACCATTAAATAGCATGCACATGAGCCACGGAAAAGTACCTGCTCTGGTCAAAACAATGAATGATGAAGAAAGAAACTGATTTTTAAAAAGTCGGTGTTTTAGAAGAGTCATGTTTTATTTTTGTTATTGTGAATATTTAACTTGAAACTGTTGACTACATTGTTTATCTGTAAAAGTGTTAGAAAGGACTGAGTGATTCACTTTTCTTTTGACCAGATATGGAACATATGTGCAAAAAAGAAAGAAAAAAGTGCTCAAGAACAAATTATTGCAACATTCAAAATATGACAAAGAACTAACCAATTTATTACAGATCCAAGGTGACTTGAGCACCGTGTCTAAACCATGGGCACCAAACATCCAGTTTATCAAATAAAAGGTGAAAAGTTGATTCAGCTGAAGTCAGTAAGCATCAGAATACTGTTTCCTCTGTCACTGAAGACCATTAGATTAAGGAATCAATCTGAAACATGCTGTAGATGCAAGTTACTGGCTAAGATTTCTGGCCTGTATTATACAGGAGGCTGAACTAGTCAAAATAGTCCCTTGTGCCTCAAATATCTGTACACTTCTGGAAGTCAAAGTCTTCCTGTTGACAAAGGGCGGTACCATCTCACAGACAAGAGCTAGACACTGAAGATAAATGCTTTCAGACTGGAAATACAGCATCTACTTCAACACTCTGGTGGGTTAACCTTGGCTGGCTGCCAGCTGCCCACTAAGCTGCTCTATCTCTCCCCCTCTTCAGCAAGAAGGGGGAAGTCAGTAAGATGAAAATACGCATGGGCTGAGATAAGGACAAGAAGATCACTCACCAGCTACTGTCATCGGCAGAACTGACTCAGCTTGGGGAAGATTGATTTAATTTATTGCTAACTAAAAATAGAGTAGGATTGTGATTTGTGAAACAAAAAAAGCAAAACTAAAACCACTTTCCCCCCACTCCTTCCTTCTTCCCAGGCTCAACTTCATTCCTTCATCCCCTACCCTTCTGACTCCTCCCTCCTTGCTCCGCTCCCTGCAGAGTGGTGCAGAGGGACAGGGAATGGGAGTTGCAGTCAGCTGATAACACTTTGTCTCTTCCACTGCTTCCTCATCATGCTGTTCCCCTGCTCCAACATGGGGGCCCTTCCAAGGGTTACTGTCCTTCACTAACTGCTCCAGCATGGGTTCTTTGCATGGGATGCAGGCCTTTAGGAATAGACTTCTCCAGCATGGGCTCTTCACAGGCTGCACCTTCCTTTAGGGCATATCTACCTGCTCCAGTGTGGGGTCCTCCATGGGCTGCAGGGGACACCATAGTCTTTTACACAGGCTGCAGGGGAATCTCTGCTCTTTTGTGCCTGGAGCACCTCCTCCCTCTCCTTTTTTGCTGACCTTGGTGTCTGCAGGGTTGTTTCTCTCACATTTTTCTTACTCCTCTCTCCTAGCTGCTGTGTAGCTTTGGGAAACAGTGGGTCTGTTTTGGGCCAGTAGGAGCTGGCTCTGTTTAACATAGGGGCAGCAGCCAGTCTCCTCGCATAAAAGCATCCCTTGCAGCTCCCCACCCCTGCAACTTTACCATTTAAACCCAATACAAACACTAAAGGAAATAAATCACTGGACTATTCTGAAATACAGGCTTGATTTAGGAAATCTAGTGTGAAATTCTATGCATTGTGCTATGACAGAGGTTCGACTAGGTAATGATAATGCTTTGAAACAAAATATCTATGAATCTCTGCAGTAGATTTTGGTTTACTGTGATGAGAAGAAAAGCCTTGTGAGAAGATAACTCTTACCATTAGGAGAAAATAACTCTTAGCAATTCTTTAAATCAGTCTTTTGTTTTAGCCTGCACCACTGGCAAAAACACCTGTGGTATTGAACTGTCCTAGGCATGAGCAGTGATGGCAGTCACAGGCACCGGCTTTCGCCTAACGTGCAAACTTCCCCTTCCTTTAATCTTTTAACCCTTCCAAATTTTTCTTACAAGTCTGAATAGTCCCCATGTCCCATCAAGCCTTTTCAGATCACTGCTGAGGACCTGCAGTTTCTCATCTTGGATGGCAGCACCAGCTAGAACAGTTCAGACACATTGGGTGTTCATCTTACAGGAGAGATGGGACAAGATCCCCTCTTGCTGACCATTCAATGGCTATGCCATTCTGATTTACACTCCAATTAGCTTTGGTGTATGGGGGAAAAGAGAGTAGAACAGGAACAGATGTATTGCAGTGGCTTTTCTAAACCAAGACAATTTTAAAATCCTCACTGTAATGAGGCAGCAAAGAGATGCAAAGAGATAGCAGTACCTCTTATGCCTCTCAGAATTTATTTATCTTTTTAAAGAAATAAGTGCATGGGCTAAGATTGAATTCAGACTTCAGACTATTTTATAGCTCTTCAGTTGGCTAATTCACCAACTTGACTCCAGTTTTTCTTACTCCTACTTGCCTGTAGCTAAATGTGACAGTGTTAGATTCTTTGTGAGGTATGAACTTGTGTTTAATGAAATGGAGGAAATGACTCAAAGGCAAATGTTCCTATTTTAGTTCACATAGAGTCTCATATTATGAAAACACAAGAATAACTGTGGACAGTGATTTATCTAGAGCTAAGCGTTAACAGAGTAACATTTCTTCCTACACCTTAGGATGTTCAGCTATGGACTCCAATATTGCCAGGTATGACAAGAAACTTTTGAGGCGCAAAATGAAAGGCAGGATTAAGCAGAGGGTATGCCTGCAAGGTTAAACCATCATCACCCACTGGGTATAATGATAGTGACACTGTAAAACCAAAGCTCTTTGCATGAAAGGCTTAGCTTCTCCACATGGGACCCTATCATATGACCAAGTGCAATACAAGACAGTCTTGCCGTTACTCTGAACTTTAATCACAATTAAACCACTGCCACAGAGCTATTCCTACTTATTACTGGAATTATAGTATGATTTAATAGCCCTGACATCACCTGACTTAACCACCATAGTATTAGGTTTATTAAAATATGGGAACTCAGGTGTTGATCAGCCACATTTATCCGTAAAATTTTTAATGTACTGGAAATAAAAAAGCTATCCACAAACAGTATTATTGGTAGACAGCATTATAACATTACTTCCAAGAATACGGAATTTTTTTTGAATTTGTAATTAATAACTAAGGACATAATAGAATATTCTACTTAATGTGAAGGATGTCCTTTATACTCAGTAAAAAAGATGACCTTCGAAACAGTGGTTTTGTTACAATTTTTTCTACAGCTCCCTGTTTTTATAAAGCTATTACTTTGTGTTATGCAGCATAAATTGATATGACTTATTAATGAGGTGTAGAAATTAGGCAAGCATTTACTTAGCTTCATAAACAATCTATCAGCAGACATAAATATTATATTTCTGTCTGGTTTTAAACCACTGGAATTATTGCATAGATTCATCCACAGTGTATAGTAGGATTTCTCCCAAAGCGGTTTTAACACTCCACTAAATATATGCTATTCCTCTTTATCTCTTTGAAGAAAATGAATCACATCCACAGCTTGCAGCTATCAAAATGTGATTTATCAAGCATTTTCATGAAAGTGCATTTTTCCCCTTCTTTACACTAGGAGGCACATTTTTCCTTCATACAGTTCTATCGCACAGCTCTGCCTCATGAAACCCTTACATATATTAACAATTCCAATCTAGATTTAAGCCCTGACCACCTTTACTAAACCACAGTGAAAAAAGAATTCTCCACTAATAAGGGGGGTGGGGGGGTGGGGGGGTGAGGGGTGGGGGGTAGGTGGGGGAATGTGGTTTATGCCGATGAAAACCACACTTATAGTAATGAAAAATAACATTCTGCATTAACTGTGACAAACAAAAATTTTGTGATTACAGAAGAAATAATTCACGTTAAAATACGTCAGACAGCTGCACACTTTTAATGTAGCTGATGATAAAGAAGATGTTTGTGTTAAAAGTACACTTCCTGATAAGCACATTTAAAACCATTAAAAAGCAGAATTTTTGGTAATAAAAGAGGCTATAAAGTCATACCAGTAAACACAATTTCACAGGTTTTTGGGGTTTTTTTAGATCCTAAAGAAACTTTATATTTTCTAAATTCTTATCTGATATACTAAAAGTTAAAGAACTTTAATCAGCTGATTGATCTTTGGAATATCTTCCTTTATTTTTTATAGGAAGCGTGATATACACACACGCTCCAAATGCAAAAGATAGATAGTGTTCATTTGGAGAACAGTGAGGCCAGCATTCCAAACACCAACACACAGTTCAGATTACTCACAACCATTAATTTCAAAGAAATTAGAATCACCTTTTTGGGATGTGCCTTGTTTTATTTTGTTGGGGTTTTTTTACAGACTCTCAACACTATAAAATTTATAATCTAATTTCTCTTTTGTTTGTCATCATGGTGACAGCTAGGTAATGTCATGCTGCTTTGCCTGCCTCTTGGCCCATGCTTCTGGCAAAGTCATGGTCAGCAAGGCAAGGCTAAGGCTGTTAATTACTGCATTTAAATGCAATAAAACATTATAACATACACAAGGCTCTCCTTACAGTTGATATTGTATGAAAAACCAAATCATCGTAACCATGACTCTTGAATAATGAGACTTCCTGTAGTAAATTTTAATTAACTATTGTTATTATCATTTAATAACGCATAGCAAAACCACAGATATGGTGTCACTCTGTAGTGTTATTGTTGCTCATTGATGGAAGAATTCTTCTAAAGCATATCAGGGTGCAAATGAGACAAAGGTGTAACATAAAGGAGTTGCAACTGGCAGGTTAACATCACAGTCTTCTGACAATCAAATAATACTGATCAATTAAGAACAGTGAAATGGAAAAGATATCTTAGCGAACGGAATGAAACCCTCGAGTTAAAAAACTCCCTACAAAGAAGACAGGTTTGAGTGACACAAACCAAACTTGAACTATACACATCACTATTAAAGTCCTTATAAATTTTAATTTTTACTTCATATATCTATCTTTTTGCTTTTCCCTCATAACCACAGTGAGAGTGTGTGGCTGACAATGCTGGTGTTTGGCATCTCTCTTCATTTCAGTTTTCCCCAGTGAGAGAGATTGCTGTTTTAAGATTACCTAGATGAATGTACTCTCACCGTGTATGTTTCTTTCATTAAATCATGTAATTGTAGCTCTTGTGTCTCTGTAGAAGCTAATGATTGCAAGAAAATATGGCAATAAGATTTCTCATACCTTTGTGTAATAAGTTATCAAGACTTTTAGCTCTTTCCCTGCCACCCCCCCCCCGCCACCCCCCATTTCAGGTTTTGAAGACCCAGGCCTTGGTCACTCTTCAAATATAATTAAAGTAGCAACATACTAATACTGAGAAACAATGACTAAATTTTTATTCATACAACTTCACAGTGTACAATAATAAACCACACAATTCTCTGAGCATTGAAGCCATTAACAAAAATTGCTCTCACCATGAGGCAAGGACTTTACTATCAAGATTAACATCACATTCCCATGAGCTGAAGCAAACCTTTATTTAGAATGAACTTTCATAAAAATACAGTGGGATAAATCTGTATTTTTTGTGCAGATTTTACAGTTGGAGATCATTAGAAAATGTTCCCATAATCACTTCTCTTTCTCTTCAGTTGAAGTATTTAAAATCAAAATAAAATATTGTTCTGCAACATTTATCATCCAAAACTGGAAGCAGTGCATGTATATGGTAACACTACTACTCTCCACTAAGACTTTTTCCTTACTTTATAGCTGTATCTTTTACCTCAGCATGCCCCAAGTATTTTCATAAACAGCAATCCCTTATACAGCTACTGAAATGAAACTATGTCTGCTGTTAAATACAGCAACTATTTAACATTTCACTGCAATAGAACTAGAAATTCAGTTGAGAATCATCAAAGAATACAATGTTGAAATGATAAGTACATCTGTTAGTTTAACCTTGAACATATGTAAATACCCACAAAGTAATTTTGGCCTATCAACAGATAACAGTTTTCTCTTCTGAAAATTGCCACAGGATCTTCAATAACCATAAACTGCTTTAAACTCCGTTTTGCATCTCATCCAAAACCTTGTGCTTCCAGTAGCAAAACAACTTTTGACACAATGCCTAGGCAATAACTTGATACTGAATGAGATATAAAAGTCAAATCGATCTAATGGGCAGCATCACTCCCTTCCTGCCAAGGATGATTTCTGTCACAGTAATGACCATATCATTCCCTTCTTAGTTGGTGAGATTTGATGAGATATGGAATGCACTATTTCAATGTCTGTCCTAATTCAGTCTGATAAGAGGTGAAAAACCTTATTTCAATACTTCACTAATCATCGGTACAGCTTGAGGGTTAGATTTTCATAAATTTGCCATGAATTTAGCATGCCCAAGGCTAAACAGGTGTAATCACAGGCATATTAAAATTTTACATATAGCTTTTAAGAACACTTATTTACTCTGACTCATCTTCTATTAGTCTCTGTATTAGGGATGAATCATGATTAATATACTAAATTTGGACAATGTGCTTGACACAAAATTTCAAAATTTGTAAAACCACATTTTTAATAACCTGATAAAAAGTTAACTAAGCACATTTTTCCTAACTATCCTGGAGGATTTTTATGTCACATTTTGAAGAGAAGCGCAATTCAGAGTCGGTGAAGCCAATGTGACAATGCTAACACGCAATGCTGCCTTAAAACTCCTGTCTGATCTCGTTAAATCTTTCACATGTCTCATATGTGGTCAGAGAATTAGCAGGATAATTCCACTTAAGCTCCTCACTTGCTTAAGCAGACACACATTCTTGTTCCAGAGTCAATCTATTCATAGATGCTATTCTTTTACAGTTCTTTGTATTTTGATAGATCTAGGGTTTAAGGTCATAGTTGCAATATTTCTGTTTTGGTAAAGAAAACAAAATGCAGGTGTCATGTCAAGGGGAAAAAAAAAAAATAAAGGAAAAGGGGGAAAGGGAAAAGGAAACCAGAATACGATTCTGAATCAGTAAAGCATTTCAAATTGTTTCTTTGTAGAGTCAACACACCCTCTCTCCTCCTTTTAAGGTATGAGAAAAATGTTTCTAAGGTCAATATTCCACAGTTTACATTCTCATCTATCAGATATAAATGTCATGATTCAGATCCAGCTCTGCCCAAATGAGAACATGGACCTTAATATTGTGCATCACACCCCAGGGCCACCTTCTGTTCTGGTTTGTATGGACCTAGTGACAATTACTCATCTACACAAAAAGGAGAAATGCCAGAGGGAGAAACTAATTCTTATTTCTATACTCCTGGGATGCAAGAGAACTCAAGTTCAATTACCTTCCAAGAGCACAGATAAGACTCCTAACTTTTGTCTCCACATTCTAGAGAGAAAACAAGAGGCTTAAGGGCAGTGTCACTGCCTCTTCCAGTTTTCAGTATGTCCAAGTCTCCACATTCCAATGTCAAAATACCAGTCACATTATTGGTTAAGACCTTGATTCATTTTTTAGTACTGACTGTCACAAACACTGCAAATAGTGTAAATCTATTACAGATAAGGAAAGAAGAAGAAAGGAAGAAATTCCCAAACCAGACAAACTGCACATACTTAATATTTGTATAAAAATGCATACCCAACAGTTCCAAAAAGCACAACATCATGCCATTCCAGCCTAACAAAGAAAGCCTGTGGTTCTTGCTGTTAGAAGGGGGAATTCTAGGTGTGTTTGTTATAGCAATTTGTATTCTTTTTCAGTACTTCACTGCTTTACTGTCTTCTAGATTAGTCTAACAGATAACGCAACCTCCATGTTCGTGCTCTTTAAATGTGTATTTAGAATAACTTTCCTAAAACAAAGTCCAATGCTAAATAGCAACAGCACCGCAAATATCAAGAAAAACTTTATACCTTCTTCCCAGCTATTCTCAATTACTGTGCAATTTGTTTGGAGCTGTTTTATCTCACTGAATATATTTTTGTTTCTACAGTCAAATTACATGGGGCACTTCAGGCAAACTGCATTATTTCCTGTCAAGCATATGAGCTATCATGACCAAATATTCATGCACGTGCTTAAAAGCATCTCTACCATTGCAGACCTTAAAGGGATTAAAAAGAAAGCAACAAAGTTACCAAAGCAACTCAGAGAAGCAGACTACTGACAGTGACTCACCCGAGTTGGGGTCGGAGTTGCCATCAGCTTCAGTCCTCTTGTCCGGTGAAGCCTGGTCGTAGAATTCGTCCTGCGGCTGAACCAGAGGGAGAGGGTGTGAGATCAGGGTTCCACCACCCACTGGCTCGTGGTCTCCCAGACCACTGTCACTGCAGCTTTCCTGGGAGCCATCAGGGAGGTGAAATGTAACACGGCGCTGGGACTACAAAGAAGAGCACAGGACATGCTGATTAGTGCTCTTCTTTTCTGTTCTCCTGACTTTTTTTTTTTTTTTAAACTTTTGACATACAAATAGATTCCTGGCAATGCTTATGAGGCAATTGTTATTACCGTGTTCACTTGTTGGGTTTGTTTTGTTTTGTTTTGCTTGCTTTTAGAGCAACCCAGGGAAGATGGCAAGCAGGAGAGCCAGATTTCAAAGGTCTGCACATGCTCATCTGTGAAGTAAGCTTCTCATAAGAAAGCGATCAGTAGACAGTTGAGTGCATTTCTCATAATTTTAAAAGCATGATTTGTAAGAACCCTCTCTGAGAAGCAATGACAGTGGCAAACTGTTATGAAACGCAAATGACATAAGCATATATTTCTGTGGTTAAAACCTGTATTATTGCTGTTCATACTGGAAAAAAAAGTTCACCAAGTTAAACAAAACAGTAAAAAAGGTTTTCATCTTCCAGGATTAGAAGGATATATAAATACATTACTACAAGGATTTTCAACAGATATCAATTATCTCGATAATTATCTGAAACTGATATCAATTATATGTATAATTAGGATTGATAATATATATGTGAAATCACAGTGGTCAGCAAAGAATCACAGAATGCAATGATGGAATAAGCAGTTATCACTCTGGTAAGAGAAATAGAAATAAACAGCACATACTTTATTCAAAACAACACAGTGACTGAGAGCCAGAATTACAAATTTTCCTGAACTTTTTAACACACCACCACCACCACAGTCATCTCAAAAGTAAAAAAAAAACAAAAAAAAACAAACCATCTGCAGCGTACACTTGGTTTAGTTAACCATTATTGATTTTGAACCTCTCTCATCTGAAGAAATAACCCAGCTTTGTGAGTTGTGGCCACATAATGATACAGTGATTCCCCATGAGCTCCAGAGCTGATAGCACTGCTGAGAATTGTTTAGCAACCACGACTGTGGGATTCATGAAAGGAATATTACAGGTCTTCATGGATGAAAATACTGCATCTCTGAAGCATCAGAAACAACTAGTACAAGTGTATCTCAAGAGAGCAGTTAAATTAAGTTAAGCACATCTTCCCACAAAAATGAGTTTCAGCAGCAGGGAGTCTGAGTGATCTGGTTAGGTAGATTGGTTTCGAATAAAGAAGAGGTTCAGGAAGTTTGCTCTAAGCTTAATAACTGTTTAGTTTAGTGGTTACTTTCTTACTAGTATTAGCCATCTGAAAGTTATGGGTTATGTCTAAGCTAATCATTCCTCAGTGTCAGTAGAGAAAGGAACATCAGGAAGATATAACAGATATCTTCTACTAGTTACCAGTTTTTAAGTACTTAAAATCATGTCTCCTGTATCCACCCCAAATCCAAGTAAGCTTTCCTGAAGTTAATGGAAAAAGTCTCAGGCCCTGACTCTCCTTTTTGTGCCCTGACTCTTTTTTTAACTTTTTTTTTTTTTTTTTAATGAGGAAAACCTTAAGTTAATAGTAATAACTGTATGTTTGCTTATTAAAAACTATTTGTTAATGGTAATTGCTACCATTTTACATGATGATCAATATCCTCTACCAGGTTTCTCTTTATTCATCTCCCTTGGGCGGACATAGATAGTTGATTAAGTCAGTTTTGGATTACTGTGTAAATCGGTATAGAAATACATGTAATACTATTTGCTCTTGGCTGTGATTTTATAATTAGCATTTTGCTTTTAAGTTCCTTTTCTAGCTTTAGGATTAGAATCCAACTGTAGCAAAACCAAATAGATCCTCTGAGTCATTGGGTTGTATTTGTTTACATCAACAGAAGACCTAACTCTATGTATTATCACTAAGCAAACTTTTACCTCACACTTTGTTACTTTTTCTTACAAATCTTTCATTCTGGGATTGCCACCCTGAAGAATATTTTTGGAATTGCTATCAGGGTCTTTCCCTTCAATATGAACAAAATAGAAGTATAGCTAATTCCACAGCTGAAAATCTTCTCTTCCTGCATTTATTTTCAGCAACCCAAATTTAGAGATCTGTTTTTCCAAAGGAAGAATTTGTGTCACTAGTAAAATCAGTAAGAGGCATAGGAAAAGGAGATTACTTTCATTTTTTTAAACTAAAAGACTCTATGAGAAAATATGAATGAGTGAGAAAATAAATCCTTCAAGTAAGGGAGGAGTTCAAAATTACCATTTAAGATTCTGCAAATTAATTAAACCCCCTGTAATTAATTAACCACCAAAATAAACAGAAAAATACATAATTACAAAAATGTCCAGTTTCATGAGTTGTGTAGTAAAAATACTGATCTTGGGTAACAAAAGCTCCTAGCCAAAATCTGTTCTGACTCTATGCTGACAGGCGACCAGTCAGCCAGTAAAATGGCACAGGCCTAACGCTAATACTAGCAACTTCTTAGCTGATAGTGCTATAAATTTTTAAATCCATACTTTAAACGATAAGAAAAAAATATATCGGCTTGGATTTCTGAGCCACTCACTGAGGACCCCACAAATCATAAAGGATTATAAAAAAATCTGAAGGTCACGTAAACAGTGATACAGTTCCAGAGATGATGAACAGGCAGCATGCAGTCTGTCAAGAAACTTTAGACTAAGCTGTGCCATCAAAACAATGAGGGGAAAAAGCCTTGTACAAAGAGAGACTCAGAGCAAATGATTAAGATTAGGCATATCATATTAATTGCAAGGAAAGACTGTCACTCAACCCACTAGGAGCTTATGAGGATGTTAAGTGGTGTGATATGTGGCCACCTCCTCCTCTGCCCTGTTCAAGACCCTCCTGCTCAGCCGCTGGAGCCCAGCCAGTGTCTGGGGACCTGGGGTCTCTGCGCAGGCTGAGGGATGGTCTGCCACCTTCTCTTGTGCACAAGCAAAGCTGCTGCAGTACTGAGACTGAGCGTGTATCCCAGACACACACACGCGGACACACACACAGGACACTGACATGACCATGGCTGTGGCTACGCAGGCGGCCACAGAGCAGGCACTGCCCCCAGCAGCACCCACGTTCAGGGCTCACAGCAGACACAGGCACAGCCATGTCCCTTCCTCCTCTTGAGCGGGAGGTCACTGGTGCAGCACACACACCACGCTCTCCAGCTTCACACGCACATTCACGTATCCCTTGAGCACCAGCACGGCTTGAGCATCTGCCCGCCTGGCACCCCTGCCTGGATCCCAGCTCCCCTTACCCGCCCCATGGGTCCCTGACTCACCAGCTAGCCCAGCTAGGTGCTGGCTGCACACACGCAGTACTCATCCTATGGGCACACGACTCTTATGGGTTCCCCCCCATAAATACTATGTCTTTATCTACACCATTGTGCCACCAAATGCAGCTTTGAATTCTTTTTACCTAAAGACAGAATCAAGTTATTCTGAGTAATGAGGTTTATAGTTGGTACAACACTGGGACTAATGATAACAAGTAATTACAATTTTAATTATGCTACAACACATGCAGGATTATATGCAGTGCAAGGTAATGTTATGGTTCAGGTCCGCAGCACTTGGTCAAAATTCAAATCTAAAATCTGTGACATACTTAATTATAAACCATCATTTGGGGAGGGAAATATGGGTTTTCTTCAGACTCTGAAAAACATACAGTCTTTATTTTTAATCAGGAAATATCACATAATTGTTACATGAAACCCAAAACTAAAAGGAAAATTCACTCAAAACAACCTGATTTTAACCTGTGTCAAGGTCATTTCAATATATAATTCAGAACAACTTGACTCGATAGATTTTTGAACCTGGGCCGAGGTTAAAAATCAGGAAAACAATTGTTATATGTCACATGGAATCATTCTTCTTTTAATCACCTATTGCAGCAAATTCTATAAAGCTCATTCAGATGAAGCTTGACTTCACCCCCACAAGAGACAGAGAGAATATTAATTCTGTATCTTAGATGGCAATAAAGGATAGCAAACTCTGGTGCTGATAAAAGGACAGTTCAAACGTAATAGGAACATGGGAGTTTTTTTCTATTTTCAGACCATGTGGTCAGCCAGCCAATACTTTTTTTAATCATAGTAACAACCAAAATTATGTCAAATCAACCACACATGAAACTGGTCTAGCTGCTTCTTTCCTGATACAACAAAACCTAATACATACCTAGTACTTTCTCACAATTGTAATTTGTGGAATTACTGGATATAAGCAACAGCTGTGGTACTTGAAAATGCCAATAAAAATATCAACAACAAGATCTCTTGGGTGGAGGGGAGGAATGGATGGTAGAGGGTGGGGATATTCCTAAACTTATTCATCAAACACAGAAAAGGAAAACCTGTGCTTGAGCTAGCATATTGCATTTTTCTTAATTAAAATATTTTATTTGGAGATACTGAAAACATTAAAAAATATATTTTCATAGAATCATAGAATGTTTAGGGTTGGAAGGGACCCCTAGAGGTCATCTAGTCCAACCCCCCTGCAGTGAGCAGGGACACCACTAACTAGATCAGGTTGCTCAGAGCCCCGTCCAACCTGGCCTTGAATGTTCCTGGGGATGGGGCCTCCACCACCTCTCTGGGCAACCCGTTCCAGTGTTTCACCACCCTCGTTGTAAAGAATTTCTTCCTTATATCCAGTCTAAACCTACCCTGCTTCAGTTTAAAACCATTACCCCTTGTCCTGTCACAGCTGGCCCTACTAAAAAGATTTTCCCCATCTTTCCTATAGGCCCCCTTTAGGTACTGAAAGGCCGCAATCAGGTCTCCCCTCAGCCTTCTCTCCTCCAGGCTGAACAAGCCCAACTCCCTCAGCCTGTCCTCATAAGAGAGGTGCTCCAGCCCTCAGATAATTTTTGTAGCCCTCCTCTGGACCCGCTCCAACAGGTCCATGTCCTTCTTGTGCTGAGGGCTCCAGAGCTGGACGCAGTACTCCAGGTGAGGTCTCCCCAGAGCAGAGTAGAGGGGCAGAATCACCTCCCTTGACCTGCTGGCCATGTTTCTCCTGATGCAGCCCAGAGTACGGTTGGCCTTCTGGGCCGCCAGTGCACATTGCCGGCTCATGTCCAGCTTTTCATCCACCAGCACGCCCAAGTCCCTCTCGGCAGGGCTGCTCTCGATCCTTTCTTCCCCCAGCCTGTACTGATACTGGGGGTTACCCCGACCCAGGTGCAGGACCTTGCACTTGGCCTTGTTGAACCTCATGAGGTTCACACAGGCCCACCTCTCCAGCCTGTCCAGGTCTCTCTGGATGACATCCCGTCCTTCTGGTGTGTCAACCGCACCACTCAGTTTGGTGTCATCCGCAAACTTGCTGAGGGTGCATTCGATCTCGCTGTCTAAGTCATTGATGAATATATTAAACAGCACCGGTCCCAGTACGGACCCCTGAGGGACACCACTCGTCACCGGTCTCCATCCGGACATCGAGCCATTGACCACTACCCTGTGCATGCGACCATCCAGCCAGTTCCTTATCCACCGAACAGTCCACCCATCAAATCCATAGCTCTCCAATTTAGAGAGAAGGATGTTGTGGGGGACCGTGTCAAAGGCTTTGCAGAAGTCCAGATAGATGACTTCCATTGGTTTTCCTTTGTCCACTGATGCTGTCACACCATCATAGAAAGCCACTAGGTTCGTCAGGCAGGACTTGCCCTTGGTGAAGCCATGCTGGCTACCTCAAATTACCTCCCTGGCCTCCATGTGCTTTAGCATAGCTTCTAGGAGGATCTGTTCCATGATCTTCCCAGGCACAGAGGTGAGGCTGACAGGTCGGTAGTTCCCAGGGTCTTCCTTTCTACCCTTTTTGAAAAGGGGCACAATGTTTCCCTTCTTCCAGTCACCAGGGACTTCACCTGACTGCCATGACTTTTCAAATATCATAGAGAATGGCTTGGCGACTACATCGGCCAATTCCCTCAGGACTCTGGGATGCATCTCATCAGGTCCCATGGACTTATGTGCGTTTAGGTTCCTCAGGTGGTCACAAACCTGATCTTCTCCTACAGCAGGAAGGGTTTTGCCCTCCCGGTCCCCCTCATGGCATCCATCAACTCGGGTGGGGTGGGGAGAAAGGTTGCCAGTGAAGACTGAGGCAAAAAAGTTGTTGAGTACCTCAGCCTTCTCCTCAACTGCTGTTACCAGCTTGCCGGTCTCGCTCATCAGCGGGGGTACGCTTTCTTTAACCATCCTTTTCCGGCTGATATACCTGTAGAAACCCTTCTTGTTATTCTTTGCATCCCTAGCCAAGTTTAGCTCCAGCTGCGCCTTGGCTTTCCTGACCCCATTCCTACACAACCGGACCACGTCCCTATACTCTTCCCAGGATGCCTGTCCCTGCTTCCACTGCCTGTGCAGTTCCCTCTTCCTCCTTAGGTTGACCAGCATCTCTTGTCTCAGCCATGCCGGTCTCTTCCCTTCTTTGCCTGATTTCTTACACCTAGGGATCGAGAGCTCTTGCGCTCTGTGGATCACTTCCTTAAAGATCTGCCAGCTCTGTTCTGTTTCTCTGTCCCTGAGGACTGTTTCCGAGGGAGTCCTTCTGACTATCTCCTTGAGGAGCTCGAAGTTTGCTTTTTTAAAATTCAGGGTCCTGACTGTACTCTTTGTTCTTCCCATTTCCCTCAGGAGCGTGAGCTCTACCATCGCATGATCACTGCAACCCAAGCTGCCTCCGATCTTGACATTTCCGACGAGCTCGCTTACACTGGTGACCACCAGGTCCAGTATCGCATCCCCTCGGGTAGGGGTGTCTATTACCTGGCTTAAGAAGTTGTCCTCAATGCATTCGAGAAACCTGCTGGATTGCCTACAGCTTGCCGTGTTGGTTTTCCAGCAGATGTCAGGGTGGTTGAAGTCCCCCAGCAGGACGAGAGCCTGCGAGCACGAAGCCTCCCGGAGTTGGAGGAAGAACACTTCGTCAGTTGGCGCCTCTTGATCTGGCGGCCTGTAGTAGACACCAACCACCAGGTTCCCTTTGTTGCCTCTCTCTCTGATTCTTATCCATAAGCTTTCAACTTGCTTGTGGCTATTCTTCAGGGACAGCTCTTCACACTGTATTGATTTCTTGATGTAAAGGGCAACGCCTCTGCCCCTCCTTCCTCGCCTGTCCCTTCTGAACAGCCTGTAGCCATCAATAGCTACATTTTAGTTACAGTTTATAATTTTCTCTTCCTCATACTCTTCTGTGTTATTTTTCTCACTTCCATTGACTTGCTATGAGGAATTCAGTGGTGCCCAGTGACAGGACAGGTTGTAAAGGGCACAAGCTGAAACACAGGAGGTTCTGAACATCTAGAAACACTTTTTTACTGTGAAGGTGACTGAGCACTGGAAAAAGTGGTCCAGAGAGGTTGTGGAGTCTCCCTCCTTGGAGATATTCACAAGCCATCTGGACATGGTTCTGGACAATTGTTTCCAAATGTCCTGGTTTGATCAAGGGGGGATGGATTAGATGGCCTCCAGAGGCCCCTTCCAACCTCAACCATTCTGTGATCCTGCAATTTTGTGAATTATAATTGAAAATAAAAGAATATCTAGAAATATCTGGGGCAGTTTCATAATTTTCCGGTGCTGAAAACATAATGTTGTACTAACATACTTTATTTTTGATAATCCTAGCTGTATAAATTCTGATACCAGAATTTGTAATTTCATCCCACACAAATCTAATGCTTTGGAAGGTGCCAGAGAGAGTTGAAGATACAATCATGAAATCCTTACTTAAGCAGAAGAATTAGTAGGAATTGTACCTCAGCATGGATTTCTAGAAAAGGTGGGCCAATACCAGTGAGGTTCGGGCATTGCTTGTGAGAATAAGCTTTTTGCTGCTCCCTCATTTTCCCAGAAATCCCCATACACAGGCAGAAAGTGGGCTGTAAATAGTGTAAGTTATTTTGTTGGCCTAGGTGTTGAAAGTCTGAACTATAGGAAAGATCATGCCATGTGATATCGAGTGTCTGAAATGTTCTATGGCAGATGAGTTAAGTGCTATGTTGGAAACGGAATTTTAATATAGGAAGTATAAACACTAGTTTTCAACACTGTTTAGTGCTTTCTACTGTATACTAGCTTCTAAATGCATTTGACTTCCAATTATGTGCTTGAATCAAATAGCGAGTTACAGAAATCAGCATTAAGAGGAGCTTTTGCATGGTGAGATTGTTTTATTCTGAAAACCAGACTTTCAAGCTTTGTACAACTATTGTATTGTTTTTGCTAATCAGGGATCCAAGAAATAATTATACTATTGTTCCATTGCTGAATGTCTCACAGGGACAGATTTGGCTACAGATCCTATCCATTGTTATAAACCAAGCTATAATTAAAAAAAAAAAAAAATCTACACTGGGTTGTTGCAAATAGAACCTGCTGAATTTTAAGCAACTGAGCTGGCTTCTGAGTTTACAAATCAGGTACTTTAAACAAAATGTCCTCTTCTCCATTCAGTATAGTTCTAAGTTAAGAGCCTTGATTTCTGTCCTTGATTTTCCAGACAAGCAGAAGTCACCAGAACATCTGATTCACAGAAAGTCAAATTAAGCTTTACAGAATGGGCCATATGTTTGCATATCAGAATATATATTCAAGCATGATACATCTTCAGTTGTCATTGAGATCTTGTAATTCAGATACGGAGATTTTGCATCAACAAAAATTCTTTCCCTTTCCTTTCTGAACTATTATACCATACTTTGTGTTAAGATGACTAAGGAATATTATGAAGGAAAAACAAAAACAAAGAGAACATTCTGGGAATATCTTCCTTACAGAAAGACTGTTGATAAGGAGGCTTAAAAGAGAAACTTGTAAAAATAATTTACCCGTATGGAAAATAAACAGAAGAATCTATACATGACATACTTTACTGAAACTTCAACCCCACTCATGAATAAAGAAGTCAGAGAAGAAACATATTAAACTAAAATCATGTGTAAGCAGTAAACAAATACTCCAAAAAGCCTATGAAATTATGATGATGAAGAAGATATTGTTTGTGCACAAGTTTAAGAAAATGTTGTAAGGACACAAGAAAAAGCTATGCTTCATTGGAGGTCCTCTGTGGAAGATGTCTGTTTGATAGAGTTTGTTCCTCTCAGGATCAAAACAAAGACTCCTGGATCATCTACTAAAACACAGATATAATTTTTTTTATGAGGTCAAGCCTGTAAATAGAAGAAGTCAAGTCACAAAAAACAGACTAATAACAGTTTCAGAGGGGAAGAGACAAGATGTGCTGGGCACCACCAAACTTTAAAGTATCGTTTTAACAAACTATAGTTTAAACCCTTTTTTTCTTATAAGATAAACCAGATTTTTCTTCTAACTTCCTACACTGGAAGCACAAACAGTGCACCTTTTAATGTGGCAAGAGTGTGATCTGGGATAAGGAGATTATTTTTAAACTAAAACACAACAGGAAACGTAGACAAAAAAATATCTATGTTTTCATTTGCTCCACAGAAAGAATTGGCAGTCTTTGAATTAACATATGGTTGTTGTAGTAGTTTGTTTTATCAATAAACAATGGTTATATATTTTTTCAGTTCTGGTTTACTTAATGAAAGCCTCCTAAAATCTGCAATCTACTTTCTCCTTTACAAATGGGGAAGATGAGTGAAAATATACTTCTGGGCTTTGAACTTCTTTGAAAGTGTGTAGATCAGTTCACTGATCACTTACACACACACCTTCTTCCTTTGTGTTTCACTCAAGCTTACAAAAGAATATGAATCTGAGATAAAATCACTCTACTTTCTTAGTAAAAACTACCCTCACTTCTCTCAGGTAATCTTGGCTCAACTCTGTATTATGTACAAAATGTGCAGTAGATCCCTGCAATTCGCTAAGAGAAACAGGGTTATTTTTTTCTTGGCTACATCTAAACTAAACTCACTTGTGCAGTCCCCATGGCAGTCGTTATTCAAGGACCCGACTTGCATCACAGGGTAACCCATTCTCCATGCCCATCTTGATTTCTTACCCACAGAACCAAGATAATGGAGATAGATAAAGTTTCCATCAATCTCTCAGGCTAAACTAAGAATGAAAAAAGAAAAAGCAATTCATACTGCATTTTCATGCTATGTCTTCATACCATGCTACCCATATAAATAGCTGGAGTGGTTAGGTATATACTTGGTTTTAACCCCTAAGGTAACAATGTTGGTATTGATTTCACAATGTAAATTGCTGTTATACCAGACAATCACGTGATTTCTTCTGCTCAATTTTGCAGCACTAAGATTTCATAGAAATCAGTAAATTACACTGTACTACATTAAAAGGAAGCATAAATATAATCACCCATTATATCTCTCTTGCTACTTAGGCTGCAGAGCACTGGCCTTTCCTTCAGGGTGAAAATATTATCAATTACAGTCTGTCCACTGACTGGGGAGGAAATGGCTGCTTGGTGGTCCCAAGTGCATTTCAACATGGAGAACAAACAGCCTCTCTGTTTGGGAGCTGTTTTAGTTTTGCAGAGACAGTGAACGAAGAAAGACCTGCAGTCAAATGCTATGGTTTCAGTCATCTTTTGAGGTAATATCACTTTCTTCCTTTGTTTGTACAGTGACATTCCTTCATTTTATTTCACAAAACTATAGTCTTTGTGCCACAAATTCTTCCAGGGCTTTGTTGGATTTTTTTTTAAATTGAACATTCTAAAGACTGACAAACCTTTAGCTAAAGACACTAAATACAGGACTATCATATATTTTATTTTAAGTTTTGCCTTCCTAATATCCACTTAGTAGGCAAATACTCCTTTTCTTAATAAGCATTGTTATCTACCTGCGATCATCTTGACTTGCAAGGTAAATTTGACCTAACAGAAAAGCTCAATGTTACAATTTAATCTAGTCTGTATCAGAGTATTACCTTGTTCAACTTGGGAGCTTTGTAAAATATTAACAAAATGTCAACTTTTTCAGACTTCGCCCCATCCTCCTGAATTAATTGTCTGAGACTCAAGAAATCAGTTCTAAGCCTACAATTATGCAAATTAATATCTCAGATGCATGAAAAGGCAAGTGTGGGGAGAGATGGAAACTGCTGTACACAATAAAACATAAAAGAGTCAGGTGTGCTACCAGTAGACAAGAAAATGTTCAGAAATGTTATTCATGCAAATGGCTAGACATTAGTAAATGACAGTTTACTATATTTCTTACATGTTTCTTATCAGAAACTCTGTGGAAAATATCCCTGAGAAAGTGCTCATTAAAGGTATAATAATTTTGTAGATAACAATTAAAAAATTAGTATTGTATCTAGAATAGCTTTCTAAACATATTTGTAGTTAATGGAGAAAGAAAGGCAGCTTTAGTGAACGTTCTTGCAATCCTAAAACATATATGATTGTAAAATAACAGGAAAATACTTTTTTGAAGTGTCTGTATTCAACCATTGACTACAGATGACTGGGTAAACTTCAGACGTGTATTAGAAGACTTAAGACAGATTAATCCCTTTGACAACTCTGTTATACTCCTTGACAGTAGAGAGGCATGAAATTCAGAATTTTCAAATTTAAATGCCCAGATTTAACCTACCAGTAAGAAAAGGTAGATCTTGCATTATGTTCATAACTAGACATCCAAATTTAGATATCCATCACTTGAAATTTTAGCTGCCATGACATATTTAGGATACAAGAACCTGATGAAACAGATCTCACCGACAAAATGATACTGCACTGACTCTGAACTGCCTTATCTGTTGCTCTGGCACAAGAAGAGCTTATTTATATTACAGCATGCAAAGAAATTCACATATAAAGAATTTAGCTGTAACAGAATTATATTTTATGTGATCTTTAGTAACTTAAAGACTTCAGTGATCTTCAATTTATTTGTTTAGTTTGATTTTGGTGATGAGCTCCTCCTAGCAAGACAAATAATACACATTACAAGTGCGCTCCAGTTGACGAAGAATTGCGGAAGCATTGTACCAATTATAATGATAACGAGCATAACTTCTCTACTCTCAGAAATTTTACATTAGTAAAAGCATGTGTTGATCAATAATGTATATGAACTACTAAAACGTAGAAACAGCTGTTGCTGAAATTTTACAAGTTTAATTATAATAATAAATTTTCCCTGATTTACATTCTGTGAAACTCATCTGGCTTTGGTAGTGTGAACCGGTTAATAAAGTTTTTCTTTATTTTAACTATAAATTACATTTTTAAATGTGAGAAAAAAAAAAACAATTGAGAATTTTTCCCATCTGAGGAACATACATTATCTGGAGGCTACTTATAAAAAGAACCCTATTATTGTCTTATACGAATGACACAAAATAATGAAAATATTGACTGCTATATTTGCAATTATATTTATAATGTTAACATAAATTATGTTTATAGTATTTAATTAGTTACAAAAGTATTCCATCAGCTAACGTTTATTAACTCTATTGAGTAAACTGATACATGTGGTATCATGTCAGTAATCATTCTTGATACTGCATCTTATTGTTAAAGCTGTTTATTACTGTGTTATATAAGCACTGTTTATTTATGCTTTCATCACAGTCAGTCACTACAGCAGATATGAGAGTTATGCAGTACTAGGAAGCAGGAAACTTTCCAGTGATCTTCAGAAAAAAAAAAGGTGTGATAAAACCCCCTTTAGTATTCTGTTCCATTAGCATTCTTTAGTGTAGCATGTAACCTTGGAAATCAAGCAGGTCACGGCTCTTGTGTAAAGGTAGAAATCTTGTGTCTGCGGCAACGTTGCCCTCACTCTATATTATAACTAACCTCAGGATATGAATACTTCATTTTTAATTGTATATACAAGAGAAGGAAAACATACTTCAAAATCCACAGATTTAGCAGCAAATGACCAGCTGTGCACTAGGAAGTTTTGTATCATAGGGTTTAAAAGGTAATCAGATTAACACTATTTTAAAACAAAACAAAACAAAAAAAAAAAAAAAAATTTGAAGCCCTTTAAATGACCACACTCTAAAACAATTAGTGCTAATAGTGACATGATGTCAATCTTCACTTTTATTTATGTGAATTTGAGGAAATGCAATTAAGAGGATTATGTTTCTCCTTGATAAAGCAAGGATTAATATATGCAGAAAAAGGCCCAAATTCTCATAAGGATCCTAAGGGTAACCTGTATTAGCATGGGGGCGGGGGGAGGGCAAGGAAGGAGGCTCTCAATTTAGGGATGCTGTAGGGGGAATAGTACATTAGAACATTGCCTCCTCAACTAGTACTAGCGTGTGTAGTGGGTATCTGTCACTGACAGCTTACTGGGTTACAATTAATTCTGAGTCATCAGTCATGTCTTCTCCTGCAAGCACAGAAAGCAGAAACAGCAGCAGCATTGCCCTTTGAGGATACGACCTTTTACATGCTATGATTCTAGAAAGCAGCTGTACATCTATTAACACAATGGACACTATAGCTGTCACATTAGATAAATGGATCCACATTGGAAAAGCTGAAAGTGGACATGATTGTCAAGGATAATACGGTTAAGCTGGTGCATCCTGGGAAAGATGCAATTTCTATAATATTTTAATTTTGAAACTAATATTATTATCCCGATCGATTGCACACACTATAAGTTAATTATAACACCCCTGTTAAGACATATCTGCATCTCTACAAGAAAAGAAACTAGACAATAATGTATTTGCACAAGAAAAAACTACGTTTTGTTACTTGGGACAGGATGTCCTTAAGAACTGCTTTCCTAAGAGCAGATTTCTAAACTTTATTTTACTTTTTTCTGTATTGAGCTCCCAAAGCTTTGGAGGTTTCATTTTGCATATGCAAACACGTGCTACAGAAAATAAAAAAAATAAATAACCCCCCAGCTTTTCAGTTAGGATTCTTCACAGAACAATACATATTACAACAAATACCAACTACAGATTCTTCTTCCACCACATATAACACATATGTACATCTGACTGGTAATATCTTACGATGTCAAAGTTTGGAAACTAAATCCACAGAGTATGTTAGGACTTTCAGTGGTTGAATGGGCTTTTTTGTTTTGATAATGGGTCTTTCATTCCTGTGCCATGTTGACTCTTGGGGCAAATCTCTGCTACATGCAATTCTATTCCCAAATAAGATGCAAAATGAAGAGTAAGCATATCAAGGTGTTTCCACATATATATTTCTAGAAAAAATATAAAATATGCTTAAGCAGCTTAGCCAGTAAGAAAGCTAAACCCTCATTTATTAGTAAACAAGACCAAAAAAAAAAAAAGAAAGAGAGAAAAATAAGGGCTTTCTGCATGGAAATAAACTACACAGAAAAGAGAGTGGCACTATCATACTATCAAAACAGCAGATACTCTTACAGGTATCTTACTGTGAGAGTAACCATTAGAAATGTATTTTCTGCTGGCCTCAAGTAAAAGTCAAATGAGAGCTGACAAGAATCACTATTATTATTAGACTTCATCCAATTTTCAGTATTTTCCACAAATTACATATGGCATGCTCTTGACACATTAAAAGTTACAGGAAAAACAAGAACTCTGACAGTCTGGATAGGTTTAGAAAATGCTGCCAATGCCATGGGTCCCCTTGGAATAAACCAAAAGATAAGTTTGATAGCCCGTGTTCATATCCTGGAGTTGATGATCTAACCTAATTTGTGCCAGCTGAGTTTAATGTTAGTAAATTGAACTCACACTGGTGAATTTCTTTCT
Organism: Gorsachius magnificus; assembly: GCA_034008185.1. Taxonomy (NCBI): domain Eukaryota; kingdom Metazoa; phylum Chordata; class Aves; order Pelecaniformes; family Ardeidae; genus Gorsachius; species Gorsachius magnificus. The sequence goes on from CM067081.1 coordinate 41,991,366, forward strand.
TTCTTTCAGAGGTCTAAAAGAGTAACTTTGCAGAAGTCTTTGAATTTACATCAACTGGTGCTCCTAACCATCTACTTCTGCTTAGCTTCTACCAGAAACAGATTCACTAAGTCATGTATTCAAAACTACAGACCTTCATATGATCTTGGCCCATGACTTCTCCAACATTATCTGTCTACAAAACTGGAGAAAGCAGGACGTTGGACAGTTACTTTAGACATAAACCATTTAGTGATCCATGCATATTTTTTTTTCAAATTTACATACTAGCAAGTTTCTCATTTCACAGAATTTGTTGGATGCCATCACCTTTGATCCCAACGTTTAAAACCGATGGACCTATCTGTGCACTTTCCACCTAGAGCACATGACCACGTCTATTAATACAGATAACCAAAGACTGCTGAGTTTTGAGCCCAACATTTACTAACATTTCAAGGATAGTTTCTATGTATTTTGCAAATTCTAGCTTTTCATTAGGCAAATTGACAAGCACAAACCTTCTGTTTCACATTTTATGCAACAATATTAATTTAAATAAAAGCATGAAAAGCACAGAAGCAAAAAGGAAAAATTTCACTTCACAAAAAAATTGCATATGCCCTGTGCATCTTTGTTTTCAAGAGAATATTAAAAAAAGAAGTCCTAAGAGGTTGTATCTAAACCTAAATCAATGGCTTACGAGTATTGCTGTTACTGCACTATATATTCTACATTACATTACTAGCTATCTACAGAACAGTAGGACACATTTCTGAGAATTCAACATTAGAACAATTATTAAATAAATTATGTCTATTTATGGACAAATTGAACTGAGTTGCATTATTGTTTTAGCATCAATTTCTCACACATGAGTAGATCAGGATACTTTCTGATACGTACTACTATGAAGATGGAAGAAAAAGCATGGTGGTACTTTGAGATTTAAGGTGTTATCAGACTATAGAATACATCAGAGCTCAGTGCCTGTGGAAGTGCCTCAGTCTTCACAGGTTGACAAGGCATATAAAGAATGCATCCAAACCCCCTGGTTTGATCTTTATTGTTGACAGATCACAGATATGGAAGTCTGATACATTTTCACAGGAACTGCAAGTAGGGTGATAACTAGTCAAAAATAGCAGATAACCACACCTACTTCAGCAAGAATCTGAAAATGGAATTTTTTTGGGGGGTGGAGAATGAGCAGAGGAAGATGTCATTATTACAATACAGTTACTAGTAATATAAAAAAGCAGTGAAAATAGCAGGTAAAACAAGTACAAAGCTGAGAAAATACTCTGAAATGGAGACTTTAATACTTGTTCACAGAATTTTGAATTTGTTTTCTAGAAGGGACAAACATTGTCTTAACCTAAAACTTAGTAAAGGCACTGGAAAGTTTCTCGCTGATATCAATGGGATTAGGATTGGTCTAGCAACATCTTCACGAGCCTTAAAGCTAAGAAAATCTTAAGGGTTTGTTTTGGTTTTTTTTCATCTATCAGTCAATGTTCTGAATGTTTCTGAATTTACCAGCCTTCTTAATCTAAATTATGTTACTCACAGATATTGTCTTCTGTACTGAAGACACTTGTCACACATAATGTACGTTTTTGCCTTGTGGTGTTGGATTTTCTTTTCCAGTGTGTGGTAATAAGTGTTCTTTGGATATAAAAATTTAAATATGATTATGGCTTCTTAAACAAGCTTCAAGTATATTAAATAATCACTTAGGTTTGACATTAAGTGTTTTGCGTGTCAGTGTTTTGTGTGTGTGCACAGATTTCTGTGCTTGAACTTCTTAGAATCAATTAAATATATATTCTTTTAATAGCTTATCTCTCTAGTTTCTAAATGGAGATCAAATTCTTATGTGTAATTAATGAACTACATATGAAGCATGCCCTCAACTTCTGAATCGCACAATGGCCAAAAAACCCCAGTCAAAAATTATTCTGCAGTCAAAGCAAGATCGACATTTCAGTAGGAAACGATGGGCATGTTTCATTAAAGGCCAAATTCTGCAGTTATTCTTCAGAAGGTAATGGAAGCCTTGCACTGCAGTAAGGATTGCTGATTACACCAACAGGTAATTATTCCATTAATACCTCCATTATGCAAAGACAGAATGGCCAAACTACTAAAGTGTCAAGCACGCATCACGTTTGGCCAGACCAGTCCTCATGTATAAGCAGGTTATAGAACAGCCGTAGAAGTCCCACTCAGCACAGATGTATTCCCTTTGCTCCTTAAAACAGCACACACATTGCATTGAGGCAGTGTGACAACAGCTGTAACAATGTACAGGAGAAAAACAGCAGGCATGCTAGCTAGATCAGTGCTTTTGGTATCAGGCATTTCTCTGGAAGATATCCTGGAATTGGGAAAAAAAAACCCAGGAAAGACTACATTTGGATAAGTGCTTATCACAAAATTATCTTTCTTCATGGGAATAGTCATAGATAATATTTACTGTAACTAGTTTTATTGAAAGGAATGCAATCAGAATTATTAAATAATTCATTCTGCATCTAATGCAAACAGGGGCCTAAAACATGTATATATAACAGATTAGAGAAATGCCTTGTGTGCACTTTGAGAAAGACCACAGGGTATGGGCTTTGCTCTGTAGACGCAAGGTTATTTATCATTATTCCTTAGGAGAATTTACAGTTCAAAATCTCCAGAATTGAAACTAGAAACCCTTTGGATAATGTATTTTGAATAGCAGTCCTAATAACAACAGTAAAAGTAACAAAAATAATCCAGCATCGAACTATACATAGTTAACTTCATAATGAGGAAGCCAAATGTTTCCCACACTGGGAAAAAAATGATATGGTACATGCCTTGGGTTGACAGATGGAAGGAAAAGAAAGACAGATGTGCTCTAATTTATTGATTTTTTTTTCCTTCGTCTTTTCTTTTTTTTTTTTTTTTCTTCCATAAGATGACTATCAGGCATAGATGAAACTGCTTACTCAATAACACTGGCTACAGATACAGAGCAATAATGCCAAATATCCTTTAGGACTTTGCCCACTAGTATCATCTCAAATGATATTCAGTAACAAGCAAAATGGCTAGCAGCTGGCACTTCCCTTAGAAATGGCAAAACACCAACCAGGTCCAGTTTGTGCAGCCGTTGTAGAGGGGACCATCTGGAATGCTAGCCCGAATCTTAACAATTAAAATCAGGGGCCAGGTCAGACAAGTAGCATCCTAAAGAATTCATGACACTGAGTTTCTAAGCTAAACTGAAAATGATAGAGAACCCAACACATGAGAGGATATAAGTAGTCATTCTCACCCAGGGGATAAAGGGTGATCATGTGGCTAAAATACAGGACATGGAGTTAGAAGACTGATTCTGTGACAGATTTGACACATTATAAAATATAAGTCACTGTAATCAATAGAAAGATTCCCATTAGACTCAGAATCAGGTACCTGGGGTCTATCTTCCAGGTATAGAGAGCCTTCCGACAGTGGCCAGCTGCTGTCAGCTGCCAGTGATGTGAAACACTTAACATTTTTTGCTTATTGATAAGTGGGAAACATCATTGCATTTTTTCAGCTAAGCATGATGCTTATAAAAGGTAACATGATATTTGCAAATAAATTTGAGATGCTCAGATGGCAAATGCTATCCAAAGAATACTCTATTATTTTATAATTTGAGGTAGAAGAAATAAGTTTATAATTTCCATTTACTTGATTGGAAAAGGCTTAACTCCTAGCAGGGGAAGGATGGAAGAGAAAATAGAAGAGTGGCACTGTGAGAGGTAATACTCAAATAACATAGTAAAGAATGCTGTTCCCTCACAAAATTTACAATCTGATTGAAGACTGGATGAAGCAAAGACAACAAGAGAGCCTTCGGGAAATAACAAAGGTAGCAGTAACAGCTCCATATGATTACTATGGTTAGCTATGTGTCCTGCTTGATGGATCTAAATCATTATGCTTTGTGGTTGTTTCTAGGGATATATTTTCCTTCTTAAAAAAAAACAAAACAAAAAAAGCAGCAGATTTTCCTTTGCTTCTTTTCATAACCTATTACTCTTTTCTTTAATCACCTACTTTCACTTTTATGATGATGAATTTTACTTTAAGATATTCCTTTTCATGCTTTGATTTTTAAAGCAATAACAAATAATAATTACATTTACTCCTCCCTGCTTTAGACATTTCCTTATAAAATGCAGTAGTCATCAACCTGCAGACAGCTAGGGCATCTTTGGGAAAATAAACATAGGAAGGCCCATTATCAAGTAATGGCAAGAACAGGATATTCTGCACAAGCACTTCTATTAAATGGTTGTGAAAATACCTAAATCTAAGTTTTCCAATAATTACAGGGGTTGTTTTAATCTTAAAGGAGTTCATTAGTCTGTGATACGACTCAGCTCACTGTGTTTTCAGGCTATGCTTTATTGCCATTTTAAAGATATTTTTAACTAAGATTTCTTCAAATATACAAAAATCATTACTGAAATGATATGATACCATACATGAGTAGTCCAAATGAAACCACAGAACTAGTAATTTCTGGAAAATTATGAATATTTATACTTACTACATGATATGGACATTTATCTATGATAATATCCAAGTATTTTTTATATGAATAATGGTGGGAAACTCCTCCAAACCAGCAAATCAAAACCTGATTTATTCAATCCTACTTTCTGTCTAAACTCATATATGACAAATGTGTGGGTTGTGCTAGCCTCCAGAATAAATACTTCAAACACGACCAATGACAATTTTCACCGATATCTAGCACAAAGACCCTTTACGTCTACTGGTGATTGTGTTTAATTTCATATTGAGATGATTAATCAGAGTAAATGTCTTTATTTTCTGCTGTTTTAACTTCAAGAAATGATCTCTTCTGGTTTTATCCTATTATAAGGATCGTTACAAAAATGGGAAACAATTAACACTGGATTTAATGCGTGAATGCCATAGAACTGAGTAATTGCACTCAAGGTCTGCTAACTTTTTAATCAGGCATTTGGTTGCAAGCTGCTCCCGATTGATTCTGAGAGAAGAACTAACACAATCTCGGCAGCAAAAGCAGGTGTGCCAAAAAAGCAGACATGTTGGCAAAACCAATGAAAGAGTCTAGAGGGTAAAAGAAGCAGAAACCAATGGAAAATTCTTCTTAAAAGACTTTGCTTGGGATCCAGTCATAACTGAGTGAAATTAATTGAGGCAAATGAGCACAGAGAGTTTTTTGACCAAAATAATTAAGAAATATGAACAGCAAAACCACAAAAGCTCAGCCTAGAGAAGACTTGCCAGTCAGAATCTTAGTGAGCAGAATTAATTAGACTGGGGAGTTGAAATTTTCAAATGCATTTTGCTAAATAAATAAATAAGAAATACCATGAGAGATTTCTGGAATAACAATTAGAACACTTACTATTCTCAGCATTTATGCTTTGTTTTGGAGAAAAGAATAAATCCATATTTATTTCTATTCATTAAAAATATATATTTTTTCCTTTCTCTAATAAATCTATTCTCCATGATTAAGAGTCCTGAATTTAAAAGTGCTTACACAGCATAGCACTGGGTACACTTATAAATTACAAGTGTTGATGAAGACTATGGCTACACACACACACACACATTTATAGAATTACAATTATGTCAAAGCAGCAAGTGCAAGGATGTAATCTAAATGAGAATTACATGTTTACATCACTTTTCAAGTAAAAATACCCCTTCCTGGTTCATATACAATACTACAACAGTAAACTCCTTTCAGGATTACCCTCAATGAAAGTTTGATTAGGTTTGTATTTTAGCATACTCTCTTCGAGGTTTGTGGGTTGTTGGGTTTTTTTCTTATCAGTACCTATAACTAAGTCATCTATGCACTTAATGTCAATGATTTTGGCACATGTCTATGCAAAATCCATAGCTATATAAACTTATATAGCCGTTCTGCATCAGGATCTTGACCATAGTCTCAAAAATTTCTAGAAATAGAAAAACATATTGATAATAAGGTTCTGAGCCTTGTTAATGCAAATCAGGAAGGAATCTTACTTATGAACCAGTATCACCATACATCTTGGAAAAAACCCTGCCTAGATAACAGGTAATGCAAGGGGTTTGGAAGGTTTATTTCACAGGTATCTCTGAAAAACTTGTACAAACAACGCTTTTTAAAAGACTGACAAGATGGAGGACTGAGATGAAACCCAGGCATTTCTAAAACAAAAATATTTTGCAAAATCCTAATCTTACTGCCTAGCAACAATTTCCCTGCAAACTCCTGAAACAGGTTTCCTATCTTTTAGGCACACTTTGGTGAAGAAATTACTAATATGTCAGCTTCCATGCATTGACATTTCTAAGGAGAAGCAGGCAATGATGATTTACAACCAGACTAATATGTTAAAAGTAAGGGTATCCGAACTTTGTTCTAAACCCTTGCTGGTTTTGGGTTTTTTTTTTTTGGTTGTTTTTTTTTTGTTGTGGGTTTTGGTTTTTTTGTTTGGTTTTTTTTTGCTATTAATTCACTTAGATAGTCACAGTTTACAGATGTCCACATCAAAACACATGGATCCAACAGTGCCACTTCAAATTCTTTCGGAGTCAGCTTAGTACAGAAGTGGTAGGATATCAGAAGCTTTAATCATTGCCCTATTTGCTTTAATCAGTAGTATCATCTTTTCTCAAATTGTTTACCAACACTTGAAAACAGCAAGTTGCAGCAGCTTGGGCACAAATAGGAAAATAGCAGAGTAGCAAGGATAGTTTCTAAGTCAGATGACCTGCAATGCCTAAAAGTTTTTCTCTCTTCCAGTGCCTAAATGGCAGTAATTATGCAAAGCAATACCCAGTTAAATGGCCACGATGTCTCCTTGGGATAAGTATGGAAGAATAGTCATGTATTTGTGAATCTGCCAACATTCCAATAACAGCTTTCTCTCTTTCACCTTCCTTCTAACAGCTATCACTCAGTCACTCTACTGTCTGTCATCTGCAGGTGAAGGGTTTTACAGAAATGAAAGGCAGTGGCCTGGCACAGGTCAACCCACACACTCTCACAAAGACACCCTTAATAATAAGGGACTTTCACATCCCTCTGATCTGGGAGCAATTCAGGATAGATACCAGAAGGAAGAAGAACAAAGAAACCAGCATTTGAAAATTCCCTCAGTGGTTTGCTGAGATGGCTTTTGCCAGATTAAACAGACATGCTCCTTTAGACCCTAGATATTTCTCTGAAGCTAATTCCCCAAGCATTGTCCAGAGTTTAACAGGGGTTGGGATACCAACAATCAAACTTTGAAGTAATTCTTCAAATTCCAGTGGAGTTGGCTGCAGAGACAGCTAGAATATTCAGGTCTTTCCAGGCCAAGGAGAGAGAGGGCAGTTTGATATCTTTGCAATTGTTGTCTTTAAAGTACTTGGACAAAGCAATTCCAACACAACAGCTTATTTCTAAAATGCTTTAAAGTAAAGGATAGGTGTGGGGGATAGTGAACTAGCCGACACTTTTGAATGGTTGCCTACATTCAGCACAGCATTCTGACACTTCAGGAGAACACTACGGGAGCTGCAATACATTAGTGAAGCCTGACAGGGTAAAGATCTTCCTTCACTTGTCATTTTGTTTTGAAGTGACAAGAAAGCTACAGGCAACAGAAGATTTCAAGATGAGGATTCTATCTGATACTCACATGAAGCGTCATTGTATGCAATCCTCTAAGTGATGTCAATAATACAAACCACAACTGTGTATAGGCAGAATAGATTCTTTTAAAAATCTTAGAAGCATATTTTGAAAGTGGCTAATGCTATAGCTTCCTACATGCCAATACTCACCTACATAATTCCTCTGAGACACACTCAAATGTTAAAAGAGCCCATTTGCCTATTCGTGTTCATTCAGTTGAACACTCAGCAGGATCACTTTCTTGTGATGTTTCTAGTACTTGGGTTAATTTCATTACACTCTGTGAGATATTAATCATAAAGAAATATCAGGATATCAAAATGCAATGTAATACTTAATTCTAGTCCATTTATATGGGTGAATCAAATTAATGTCAATCTGTAAATTTGCTCTGAGTTATTAGTGAATATATTCACTCCTTCCAGGCCCTTATCAGCTTCTGCAGAATCTAAGCTTTTTAAAAAATTCTGAAAATCAGGTCTCAAAACTATAAACTGAATGAAAGCAATGTGGCGCTTGCTTTCTAAATCAGCAGACAGACAGCTGGAGTGCCACTGCTGTAACCGAAAGATTTGACAGGCTACAGCAGAGTTAAAACTGACAAGAGTCTTTTGTCATATTTTCCTGCTGCTATTCAAAACTCTCTGAGCAGTAGGAGACTGATGAGAAGGACGTTAATTTTGCTCTGCAGCAGTTTAGACTATGGAAGACTGAAGAAAGTAAACACTATAGGATTGCTTCATTCCTGTAAATTGCAGCACATGTGATTTGGGGGAGATGAGTTAGCAAGGCAGCTACTTTTTCAACCAGACTTCATAATGTCTTTAAATGTTGTTTTGGTTTCTCTGGTTTTTTTGGTGGGTGTTTTGTTTTGTTTTTTTTTTCATTTCTGTATTTCTCTCCTTTTAACAGTAAAAATCCAGGAAAACAAGCCCAAATGCCATTTTTAATGCATTACGTTGTTCCAGAATACAGTCATTTATGGAGAACAACACTTTCTTTTGTCTTTTAGAGAAAGATGTAAGAAGCAATAGTTAGACTGTTATGGGGACATGAGCTATATCTCAGCAAAAGACGCAAAGCATGTACATTGTGACCAGGGAAGTGGCAGGGAAGCTGAGTCTAGAAATAAAAATGGGAATAACATGAGAGATGATTGAAACTGGACAGGAAGAGGAGGATCGGAGTCAGGGAAGCAGTCCGAAACTTGTAGGTTGGCAAGAAGAATGAAATGAAAGACAGCACAAAGATAGTGGGTAAGATCACTGCCTGTATGACAAGCCAAGGACAAAGTAAGAATAGATATCAATTCTTATTTACCAGTGGGAGAAGAGCAAGGTGGTGAAAGAAAGCAGATGTTACAAGGAATTGGGAGAAAAGCCTCCAGCTGGCCTGCACAGTTAGGACTAGGAAATGGATGGAAGAGACAAGGACAAATCTACTGAGAAAAGAAACTGTCTACGAGAAAACACTCCCTGACTACAGTAGGACAAAACTCTCCTGGGAATGAACTAAAATTTAGTAGTAAATAGTATTACAGTGATGAGAAATGGGTCATTTGTTTCAAATCTAGGTATTAAAAGATATAGGTTAAAGGACTAACAAATATCCCCTGGAAAAGCTATATGACAAATCCCATTCTGAATTAGATTTTGTCCTTTCCTTCACCACACAAAACATGTATATGGTACTAGGGAAGTTGTTACACTTCCTACAAATGATCAGATAAGGTGAAAAGAATAGGTTACTTTTCAAGTCAGTGGAGAGAAATGGGCATTTGGCAAGGATGACATGTTTAAGACATTATCCTTAAGATGGGATGAATTACTTCCTGTCGGTGTCACTTACTTTCCATTGGCTAAAACGAATGTGTACATGACCTCCTCTAAGTAAGATGAAAGTTACTGAAGTGATTTCACCTTTGATTTCTGTACTTTATCTCCTGAATGGTTAATGTAGGGTCTGAGAGTTTAGATCATGCATGCAAGAGCGGCTTATGCTCCACTTCTTCAAAGCTGCAAAGGGTACTAATATCCTTTTGATTCTGCGCTGAAGAATAAACGTGTTAATATTTGCAAAGCATTCAGATACAGTAGTGATAAATGTCATAGCAAATTCCATGAGAAAACTAATAGCTCTGTCTTCAAAACAGGATATGAACACTGCAACAAAGAACTTCAACATAGAGTGAACAACGAGGAGGAAGGCAAATGCTGAGGTTAGCTCATTAACTTGGAGTGAATATTTTGTGCACGGAACAGGATCAAGATTCTCTGGAAATAATGATTGATATATGGTTAGGTAATTAAAGACTGTGTTGTAATTCCTACACACAGGGGGGCTGAACTGAGTTTCCAGTAGCAACGTTAATACTGGATTCTGGGTGCTAGAATCTGCAACATTCAAATGGTGATTAAATATACTTTGTTATTAGTGGATATACCATGGCAACTTGCAAACAGGTTACAGAGAGAGGACATCTTGCCAAGACAGCCACACAAATATGAGATATAGTCCTGCTAGGGGGCAGAAGATCAAAGTAACTGGAAACAAAATCTATGCTTTCTATGCAACTTTTTCAATCATCTTTGCCAAGTCTTTTTACATCTCCTGGAAATGTGTTTCAGCTTTTTCCTGTTTGTTTTATTTATATCCTCTTTATCCTAGCCCAGGAGTTTTAATTGCTTCTCTTCTTTATGAATTAAAAACAAATTGACATTACAAAAGACATTCAAGTTTCTGTTTTTCACTCTTCCTGTTAAAGCCATCACCGGAAAACACTATTTTTGACCATACTTCCATTAAACCAAATGCATATTTGTTTGACATTCCCTCACATTTTTCAGTACTTGCTGTTTAGTTTCTATTTATAAATCTCATGGACTGAAGACCGAAATGCATCCACAAAGGCATACTTGGCTCAATTTGTATGCTAGTCTAACCGGCAAGAAACAACAACAGTGTTCAGGACTGACTCTCTCCTCTCTTTGGAGAAAAAGCCGCTGTGAAAAGTGAACCTATGCACGCAGTCATTGAGAAATCTGAAAGTGCTGTGATTGGAAGTGACAATATGGCTTGCTTAGCGAGGATTTGTTTTCAACGCGCAGCTTCAGAATTATTTACTAATTAAAAATGTTTTACCACGGAGAAACCCGTTGAGCTTTGCCTCTTGTTTCCTAGGGTGCAGGAGCGTGAAATCATGGATGAATGAGCTATAGCACCATAATTTGCTTCTGTCAGTTTAAATGAAAAGGTCTGAAATGAACTGGTGAAATTAGTTCACAACATTTTTACCCACCAGTAAATGCAATTTAATTTTATGGTAAACTGTAAAAACATACCCACCATTCACAAACTTCTAATCTTACACCAGGCAGCAGAATTATTTGCCTTATACCCTATTCTATGCCCTCTTTAGACTGGGGAAATGAAGGTATCAACCAATTGACACTGAATTCCCAACATCCAGCATTGAAAAGAATATGTTTCTTGCATGCGGATAAGGCCAAAATTCACCTATGCACACAGAGCCCTCCCCTTTGCTTCCCCCCCCTCCCAGTAAGCTGAGGCTGTTTTATTCTGCTGTTTACTGTGCTGAAACAAGCAATAGCTAGAAAGAAAGACCTTAACTATTGGGGTGGAAGAAAGAAAGGACACTTGCTGGCAGCAACAGATATACATGTGACTAAAGAGGACTAGTATCACTCTTACTAATAGTAGAATAAAGTCACTCAGCTGTGAAATGACTCATAATTAGGATGACCTCATTCAAAACTCAGTTACAGCAAGATACTAGATAAGCAAATCAAAATCATCACTTCAGTTCTTTAAAGACAGATAGCATGCAGTATCCATCTGTTAAGAGATACCACGTGTTCTATCAACTCACTACATCGCCTCAAGTATTAAGCAGGAAAGTCAATTAAGTCAATCCATGTGCAAGAAGACCTTCATGGAGGGTGAGCAATTATTCTCTGCTACCCAGTATCCCATCCCAGCAAGGCAGAAACAGGACAACTCTAGAACAACTTCATCTGTCCCCTGTCAGACTCCATCTCTACCTCTTGATCAATAATATAGGAAGCACTAAACAAATACAACACCATCTATATAAAGAGTGGGTTGTCTTTTGTTATCAACACAAGGTCATTAGTTTCTGTGTCATACCCAGAAATAAATCTAATTAAGTTTTTTATTGTGTTCCTCTGAGTGAAGGCTAAATTTTATGTGCCTAAACCCACTATCACCTCAAAATGCTGTTACCAGCATGTGTTATTTCAACCAAAAGCCAACAATGTTACATGCATCACCTGTGATTGCTGCTGTTTACACACTATACAAGTCTCAGTGTACAAAGAGGCTATACTCTGTGATTCAGACTCCGCCTCTATAGCTGGAAATTAGTATCTTCACATGAGGTTAACTATTTCCTTGCAGTCAGCAATCATCAGAAGGAAACCTACCTGCTATCTGGCATGTTTATGGGGAAGTGAAAGAGAATTCTTCAGGAAAATTCAGAGATCTATATCACAACTGATTTACACTTATAGAATGCCTCGGTGAGGTTTAAAACTTACAAATGTAAGGTGGGATTGGTTCTAAAAGCCCAAAACCTCTTCAGTGAAGACACACTTAAGTGACATAATGCTGACATAAGAAGTGAATCCCAGCTACATAGCTGAGAAGTGATTTTGTAGCCTGACGCAGGCTAAATACAAAGAGTGAGAAAAAAACCTCTCATCACCGAAAGAGCTGACAAGGAAATCACTCTTCTTGGAATCTAATAGGTAGTGCACCAGGCTGAGTAACTTCTGCAAAATCACAGCAAGATTGACTTATTTTATTGATGGTGTGTGATTAAGGGGGGATGCGGTTCCCTTAGTTAGTGTGACATTGCTAGGGAAACCCTTAAAACCCCTGATTAATATTCAGTAAAGCTAAAAAAGCAAAAGGAACTTTAATGTGTCCTTCAGTGATACTCATTCTCTTTAGCTGGATAAGATTTCTCTTTATATAAGCATAAGGTTTCTCCGTCTGCACTCTGGTACACTTATACAAATAGAAGTCAACGTTCAGTTTTTATATGTAGGTAAAAATGTGGTTTACTCTTCTTCAATTTTTATATGCAATTTTATGTAGAATTTTTTCTTTCTTTTTTGGATACTGACAAATATGAATAATGCTGAATTGCCCGGGAAAAAAAGTCCACCCACACAACCAAAAGAAACCCCAAACCCAAAGACCCTCAATGCCCCCACTTTTTACAGTAATGTCATTCTTTTAATAAAGTATCTGTAACAGAACCATATGATTATAAGGAGAATGGTTTTGTACCACACAAGCTAATTTCATTTTACTGTTTTGGTTCTCCATTTCTAATATAGGCAGAAGGTGCATTAGCACCTCCAACCAGATTTTAATGGACCTGCAAAGTCACAATGAGATCACAAATGACATGGGTCTTCATCTGCACTGAGACTGGAAGAAAGGAAGCTGGATAACAACAGTCTAAAGATCTGGTTAGGCACAAACTCTGAGCAAGACGAAGAACAACATTCTATGAAATAAGTTCATGTCATCCAGGCATATATTGTTGAAACCCCATCAAAATCCTATTTTTGCCAGTTGAGAATTTAGTCCATGAAGCTGCTTTTATATTTTTAGTTTCTTTCTGAGACAGAGATTTACAGTCTCTTAGTCAATATGGGTGTTCAAGGAAAGTTTTGTGTTCCTGAAAGATATTTACCTGTGTTTGATAACATAAATGTGTATTGGATTTTTTTTCCCCCTTAAAATATTATTTTGGCTAGGACAGTATTCTTTTAAAATCTTTAGTTCTGAAGAATGTTATAATCTCCATCTGGAGAATTCTGTGGATTTAGAATGTGTGTTTCCATGTAGGAATTGACCTACAGGGAAATGAATTTGCTAGTTGCTTATTATTTTGCAATTTTCTGATTGCTTTCCTTATTCATAGTATCACATAAAGTAACGGTATTCTAAGTAATATTTCTTTCCAGATTCCTTTCTCTGGGTCTTTACATTTAAGGAGTCTCTCTGTTTGACAGATATAAAGAGACATTTGTCAGTCATGTCTGCACAACTAAAAATCCTATCCATCTTTTTATCTCATACCTTGATTACAGCAACATCTCGTCCTTATACTTCAAAAAATGCAACCCTGCACCATTCATTTCCATTCAGAATACTATCACAAAGATCATCAACAGCATTATCCGTACCTATGTTTTAATGGCACTATCTAAGAATTTGAGTTAAAAAGAGAAGGAAAGAACAAAGCTTATCCAAAAAATTCTTCTCCCCTAAATGCATGTCTCTTGATCTTTATAAGGTACTAGGCCCTTCTTGTCACTGCACAAGGGCAGCAGAGCTAGCAGGGCAGTGTCCCACATCACAAGACCTACCTGCTGAGTAAATCTTTAAATCAATAGCAAAAGCAGTCATGCTGCTCGGTGAAGAAGATGGCATGGGGAAAAGGATGACAACAGCTGGAGCAAAATGCAATGCCAATGCCTCTGTACATATCTCAGGAGCTGAACTTGTTTTCAGTTATCTTTATTTTGCCTCTACACATTTGAGAGTAGCAGTTGTTTCCCTCTCTGGAATATGCATACAGAAAGCAGGCATATTTCCATACAAGCAAAATTATCCCACCTCTGAAGCATTTTCTAATTAGCTTCTACTCCACAGCAGTTTTTCAGAAAACTTCAATGGAGTCTCCAGTTCCAGCCTGCTGTGACTGAAACATACTGCTCAATCTGTCATCAAGGACATGCAACCCTTTTCTCAAAAAGCATTTTTCACTGGTATATATAGGGTGCAGTATAACATGGAAATGGGTTCAGACCCTTTTGGAAACCCACTTACATTCTGGTTTCCAGAAATTCCTTAACTCAGGGGCCATAAAGGACTCTGTTCTTTACTTGAGACTCAGTAATAACCTTTTTCAAGAGAACCTCTTCACGGCATATGTAGCTAAACCAGAACCAAAAGACTCTGAAAAAGAATTAATGTCCTCCATATAGAACAGTTCTCATTCCTGAGACCAAAACCTGTGAGATTTTCATTTAGGCAAGCCACACTCTCGAATGTACTGTTTAGCATACTTCTTTCAAGTATGTATTTACTTTCCAACAGTTTTCCTTTTTTACAAAACATGCTGGCTATAACATTAGGTGCAGCTATTTCAGATCCCTTCGCTGCTGCTGTTCTCTGGCATGCAGTGGCAGGCTGAGTCTCTTCACAGCGCTGGGATGCTCATAGTCAGTCTTGTTCTCAGGCTGCAGCCAAGCAGAAGGTTTAGTTCAACATTTATCATCGTGATCTGTGACACTGGTACTAGCTTTATCATATTTCAGGAGTCTACATAGTTTCATATGGTTTAAGGTGAGAGGGGACTATTAGATCATCTGCTCTGACCTCCTATATATCATAAACCATTAAGCTTCACCCACAAGCTCTTAAATTAAGCCCAAAGACTTTAGTTAGCACTTCAGTTCTCAGAAGACTAAGCTTTTTGCCAAAGGCAGACAGAAAATGAGAAAAACAGATGCTACCAATCCAAACTCCTCTGCAATGGCAGACAATTGATTAAGTGAGGTAAGTGATTTATACACACCTTCTCCGGTGTTAAGAAGGCATTTGCTGTAGTGGCTAAAAATTAGGAAACATGAATTTTATCCCCTGCTCTGGTTGCTGACTTCAGACAAGCCTCTTCCCCTTTGTCTGCCGCAGGTTCTCATTTCTGAAATAGTTGTTTTTAAAATTTCCTTTCTAAAAGCTTATTATTACACTGTTCATGAGATAGACTTATTAAGTACTTACATAAGCCTCTTGTCTTTCTTTAAATAATGCTTAGTTAGGAAAAGTGTGAGTAGCACGGCCCTTTAGTATAGCACTGCTGTTCACTATTCTGTTTCTTAATTCAAATCCTCTGCCAGCTTCAATGAGGCCACGAGGCAGTCAGTGCACAGTCTTGTGGCTCTGCACCCTGCCTTCTTCTGTCTGCTAATGTCGCAGTTCACTAATAACTGCCACCAAAAATGAGATGGTCCATTCATTCAGTCTAAATGAAAAGGGAAGAGGGAAGGGGAAGAAAAATGCAGGTAGAGGATTGTTATAGGATTACTGAGTTATGATAAGAGCAATTCAAGGTTAGCAGCACAATTTCACCTTCTAGTAATTCATGCTGAAAAAAAAAGATGGCACAAACTGAAAGTGCTGTTCTGCATATCCCTTACTTAAGAAATAGCAGTCTAATTACTTCTACAAGTAACTCTTTAAAGTTTATATTAAACATGTAGAGTATTTTGGAGAAAAAGAAAATGTTGGGAGCATTTTCTACTGGAACAGTGAAAAGGCTCACAGTGTGTTGTAATTTTGCTGAAATTTTGTTTCAAAGAAGCAAAAAGCTGACGATGTCATCTGTCTTTAATCCTTTCTTCTGAAATTACTATTCATAGAACTGAAAGAGATCTACTAGGTTAGCACATCCAAACCCATGCTGTCACAGGCAGCCATGAAATGTCATCCTTTTCTGTTTTCTATTTATATTATTCTGTGTTTTACAGTACAAAATAGAATTTAAAGAAAAGCAACTAATCTGATTTTTTTTTTTTTTAATCCCTTCATACAAATTTTCAGATTTGGTTCCAACTCAGAAGGAAAGCACATTTCAAAAGCTTGAGATTGTTCAAAGAAATTAAATAAAAAGGTCCTCCAAAAGATCTAATAAGAAGTGCTTCTTATAAATGGCAGTGTTCTTATAACATTTCTTCCACTGCTCCAAAAATTCTTTCAAATAAAGCTGACAGGGCAGCAAACAGGAGAAAGAATTGGTAGCAAACAGTAAGTGCAGTTCCCACTGTTCATCTGAGAAGAGAAAGCAGCAGAGAAACAGTACATAAGTCTGGTATGAGCACCGCAATAAAAGCATGAAAGTCAACTCAACGGGGTGTGCTACCATCTCCATTCATGCCCAGGTTAGTTCCATGCAGAAATCCCTGCACACGGAAGCTGGAACATACTCCGTTCCCTACATCCGCACTGTGCATCTGACAATTTCTGCACGCCACACATTTTAGACTACAAGCTGTTCTTTTACACTAAATTGCAACTCCACCATACAGGCCTGTGAAAAAAAAAAATCATTGAATTTAATACCAACCAAACTTCCTTTTAAGCCACAGGGGGCAGCACATTTAATGGATGCCAAAGCTTCTAAGATGTGGCATTCAAAGCACTCACATCTGGAGGAAATATGCAGTATTGTTCTTTATTTCCTTTTCTTCATTTTATGCTTCTATTTTTATCTTCATGCAACATTGCTGAGAAAAGTATTGCAAAGCTAATGAGTAATGAATGAAAGGGAAAGTGAGCAGGTGTAAAATCTATTTTGCTTGTTGGTGCATGACAATATTTTGTGTGAATAAAGTGTTTTATGCCTTTTTTCTTTGCAAAGAATTCAGAATTCTAGCATTTAGAAATTTAATTCTTGATTGAAAAAATGTGAAGCATAACTGGAATATATAGAAACAGCTTGGGCAATACCGCTTTTGGATTAGATTTTAACTCTCGTATGAAAACAGCAGTAATGATCCAATTCTTTGATGCAGAAGTCAAACACAGAAATTACTGTATGCCCCTACGATTACAGAGTCAAAGTCTTGTGGTTTTTACCAGTCTGCTTATATTCTGAGGCTCCTGGGTATCAAAGATAAGAATTATACATCGTGAGACATTTTTGTGTCAGTGTTAAACTAACACACCTAAATCTATTTTGCTTTCCAAAGTAGTTTGCAATAAGTAACTTTGTCTTCAATTATATATTCAGATGGGAATCTCATTTTACATTTTATTCATCAACAGAAGAGATAAAAACAGTTGATAGCAGAGTTTTATTGCAGTAGTAAATCATACCTCTGCTATAAAAGTTGAGAGAAGCATTATGTGAGGTTGTGTTACACTCCAGGATTTTACAGCCTTGAAAAAAAATCAGCAATAAATTTGAATAAGGCTGAGGAGGAAAGCAGCTGGAGATGCAAAAGAGAAGTGACACCTTTATACTGTACTTCTATTTACCATTTATCTGTCATTTTTACCTCCACATCTTGAGATTAGAACTCTTTTTTGCATAGATAAAATGTCAGTGACAACTTTCTATTTTAACATCTTAGGCTGATGATGACACTTGGTTTTAATAACTTCCAAAGAGCTTCTGAGTATTCTGTTTCTTCCTTGGTAGAGAAATGAGAAGGGAAAAAAGTTTGCAGATTAAATACTCTACCCTGTCTCCTTTTTTAGGTAATTAAAACTAATGCAGATTAAAAGAATAGCCAACAGCTTGGAATTGTTTGTTATAAACAATACAAAGTAATATGGGTTACTCCAGTTACAATATTTATGTATAAAAAAGGAATTGGTAGCCCGTATGCATCTAAGTTACAGCTAGAGCAAATTCCACTGCTTATTATTATTAGAAATAGATACTAAAATCTGAGGATAATACAAAGTTTGATATTGACTACTTGTTTTGTTTCACAGGGGGCAGGTTGCAACACCTTTCAGATAATACTAGTAAATCACTTCAAAATCTAATCCTGAGCCAAACTATAGTCATAATCCTCTTCTCAATAGTTCCAGAGCCTATAATGCTTACAGTGAATTTAACAGAGGATTTAGATACCTTTGTAGCTAACTGTTTCTTTTGTAAATTCCTAATTTCACAGGTTTACAATTTACAAATCCTTCTGAGCTAAAGATATTCTCATAAATGCATCTGTGGGTATTTCTAGAGTACTAGAAAATTCATGGTATAACACAAAGTCTTTCCTTTACATTTCCCACTGTCTCAAGTTACTTTTGAAAGTAAATTTCAAAAAGCTACTGCAACAAATTTAATTATTGTGGTTAAAGTAAAATTAATTTAGAGTCTTTCTGAATATCATTAGAGTCAGAATTTTTTTTTCATCCTTTCTGGGGGAAAATTTTGCACAGAAAAATCCCAACTTTGAGAATATTTTCTACAACCACCTTTGTTGTACATCTGGGACTTCTATATATAAGCATATGCCGTAACTGTTTCTCCTGTAACAATTCTGAAATATAAAGAAATTGGAAAGGCCATTCTCTGTGGATAGTCCTTTTTGTAGCTTTCTAGTAGGTTTGACATTTAGAACCTTTTGTGGGCTATAGTTAGAGACAATTTCACCTCCTATTTTATAAATAAAAAAGTTATGTTTTAAGGTGTTGATTAGGAAAATAAATTAGAAACAGTCCAACCTGAAAGTGAATAAAAGAAAAGTATCATTTGCCCTTTATGAATTTGACAATACTGAACGTTAATTGCATGTTAGTTATCCCAGGCAATTTTAAACTTGCATAAATAATAAATGCTGTGCACATGAAATGCAAACATTTTCCATGCTTGACCAACCCCCACTCTGCACTTGTTGTCTTAACAGGTTTAGCAGGTGAGGCATTAATGTAACTGTGACACCATCAGCCGTAATTCAGGTAAGTTGTGCACAGGTAATACACTCTTTCCTTAAAACCAACCAACCAAAACCCAGTAGTATCCTTCAAATCCATCTTACCCATACATGGAATGTATTAAAGTTTATTTTCATTACATTTAAAAAAAAAAATCTTTTTTCTAATTACATCTACTTAGCTTTAAATTACAACTTCAGATAAAAATCTGGCCTGAAATACACTTGACAAAATACTTCACAGTTACACAGCCAATGTAGCTGTGTCTGCACAGCAAGTCTGTGTATTTACATGCCTTTGTAAACATGTGGACGGGTAGGTAGATAAGTAGACCACACTCTAGAAATGCATACAGCAATTTTACATTATACAAAATATTCATAAATATCTATATTTGTGTCTCATTAGCCAGGTAAGGTGCTGAAATGACAGGTTTGGATTCTGCATAAAAGGGCAGGGGGGGTATGGGTATTTCTTTGCATTTTCCCACAGATCCACAGAACACTCCCAAAATAATACATAGAATAGAATACCAGTCTGTACTATTTTAACCCTCAGCTAGCCAAACATTTTTTGTTGAATATTTTTTTAATAACTTTTGTTTTAAAGTAGGCAAATCAACATAACTAACCTTTGCTCAGCAGCTTAGAAAAAGAGCGATTCAGTAATCTTGAAATGACAAACACAAAAACCTGTTCCTGAAGGAAAGTAACATGCCAGGGGATTCAATCAGTTTGTCTAAAGCTTTACTCCCTGCCCCTCACTTCTGCACTATATAATTTCCCACTATAAAAATGAAACATCATCATCATGTTTGACAACTTATGAACTAAAATAGCATGTCTGGACTGGGAAAGTTCTTAAAATAAACTTGAGAAGTATTATCAGGTTACTAAAATGAAAAGAAAAAAAAAAAAAGTGATTTGGTTTGGTGGGTATTTTTCAGCCAAGTAGTGGCTGATTGTCCAAGTCCAGTCAGAGCAGGTCATTTAGAGCAGTCCTCAGTTAAGAATCCTTTAAGAATGTCAGATTTCTTTTTGTTTCAGCATAGAGATTGATGAATATTTTGTGGAACTAATGAAATGCTATAACCAAATGTCACTGTCTCTAGGATGAATCACATTGTATAGGGGCTGCTTTCCATTCTTATACTTTGAATGAGAGACAAAAATTCACATGTTTTACCACTGGCAGCTAAACAATGTGAAACTTTTGGAGCAGCATGCACCTCAGCTAATGGTAGTTATTAAAATTAAGGACCCAGTCTCAGTTAATTGTCTAAACCTAGTTCAATGTACCTGATATACATGGTCAAAAAATAATGATAAATAATAAACATTGTATTTGTATTTAGATACAAATTTATTAAAAATGGGTGAGATTAAGCAGCCTGCAGAGGTGCCTACTACTTCATCAGGCAATTTTAAGTTCCTTAATTTTTGAGACAGGTGAATTTATTAAAGGCTAGCCCTCTGCCAACAGTGTTCTAGGTATGCATCCACGTGATATAATTTTATTGATAGCTGGATTATTTCTGTGATGGGTATTTTTAAAAAAATCAAATTTACTAACACAGAATAAAAAGTGAAAATAAACATTTTGTATTGAAAGTTACATTTACAATTTTGACATCCCACTGAACCAGTGTTTCAAAAGACTGAAATGTCAAGAATAAGATTTTTTTTAAAGCCTGAGGGAAAAAAAAAAAGTTTGCAAGGTGTCAATCTTCTGTTTTAATAGCAAATCCTGAATTTTCTAAATGAATTTATTCATTTTTGTGACCACCTGTCTACTGTTACTGTCAAAGCTGATTCAGGTTCTCTCAGCGCTCAGAAATCTTAGCTGTGACACTGTAAAATTTCTTTCTGACAAGTGAGTGAGGAACACCTGTACGCGTACTTCCTCTAATAAATAGGCCTCTTGATTGAAAGGAAAAAAAAAAACAAAACAACAAACAAACAAACAAACAACTGAAAGAGGAGGGTAGCATGGTAACACAGGTCTCTAGCCTTTTTTCAGGGAACTTGGCGGGGGGTGGGAGGAACTACATAACTGTAATATAAGGTACTGAAGTTAACTTTTCTTTCAGCTGAGCTCTGATGATACTCAGACAGCTATCAAAGTTTAAGTTGGATGCTTAAGTTGAATTTAGGCATCCTGGAAAACTTACCCTCAAGTTTTTATTCAGAGGCAAAAGTATTTAAGAGAGGGAAATAGGTATCTCCACAGAACAATGCATCTATTTTATCAGCTCCTCTGACCACACAAAGATGACTCCTCGAAGGTGTGGGGCTTAGTTGTTTAAAGTAATGTAGAATAAATCTTTTTCCTAAGAAGAAAAATCACCTTGCTCACCTTTCCAAACCACTTGCTGGTTGAGGATTTGAAGCAATGGTGCCACGCAGTGAAAAACCTATCTGCTGCTTTAGATTAAAAAAGCACTTAACTCAAATGTGTATAATTCTACATTATGCTAACATTAATTTGAATTTAAATTACATTCTCAACATCTGGCACTTATTTATGAAAACAGAGACATAAAATTGCATGAAAAACTGTAGTATACATACAGTGCACTCAGGTAAGAGAATAATTCTTCAGATGCATATATAAAAATAGATAACGCATACTTATCTCACAAAAATATTTGAGGACTGATGTTTGCAAAAAACCCAGAAAAAGATTCCAATTATCCCCTGAAAAACCCTCTCTTTGTTGGTATTCAGCATTCCTGAATTTATAGGACTTTAACTCACATCCATTATGATCAACAAAATGAAAGCAGATCGTGGAAGTTAGTTCACTATGGTAAATTCTGTTTTTTAATACTGTCCTGTGACAGTCTCATTTGTCTTCTAATGCTAAAGCACTACAAGCCAATCACAAAAATTATTTTAACCAGGTGATGCAATGCAGTCATTACTTACTGGTAAATCTTAAACACAGTCCTGATATTCTGTGTAAAATTCAGTTCTGGTGAGTCATTTACTACAGGTACCTTACAATTTTGATTCATTCTACCATGCAGCTTGAAGCACAGAAGCGAGACCTAAACTAGGAGCCTATTTAATCTAGGCTATCAACCTGGGTGCCTCAATTAACTGCTAGAAATGAAAGCATGCACCTTCAATTTGTTGTAATGGCAATCCAGATTTATCTTATTGCAGGGCTGGATTCATGCAGGAAGTTATCATCCATATATGATCAAGCATACAAGTACCTGGGAATCTGGTTCTTAGTGATTTTTCTAAGACTCTGTCAATAGGGTAAAAATTATTATTCCAAAATTTACCACATTGCCTTTTAATATCTATCTTCTATGAAAAAATAATTAATGACATTGAAGCATTATAAAAGAGATATGTCTTTGGATTATATAAATAATATACACAGCTACATAAATTTTTCAGTAGCCTTAGAGAACCAATTATAAACACCTTCAGTAAAAATTAAGCTCAGTATGTACGCCTACATACACGCTTTCTGAGAGGAAAACACTCAGAACATGCACATGCTCTCAGGTGCTGCAGCACTGAAGAATTTTAGAATTAGAGGCTACAGAAGTTGTGCCCAAGAAAATACTGATTTATTTTTAGTTTTGGTTTTTTTTTTTTTTTTTTTGCTAGGTAAATAACTGCTTTTGGTCACATTTTATCTGTGGGACACATCCATAAAATGATACCGCACTGTTAATTATAATTTTCTGTTCATTTTAATGACATTTGAAAAGCTTTTGTAGCTCACTAAATGAGCCGCTTGGACTCCTTTTCTGCCTGGTTAGCGACTACCAGCAAGTAACAGTGTACAGCAGGGATAGTCTAATTACTGCCAAAACCAAAGGTCACCTAATTCCAGGCAATGCAAATAGACTAATTATATTGTTTCTTAAGGAGTTTTCCAGACATGTGTCAATCAGCAAAAATAGCAAATAGCAGAATAAGAATTCCTATACCAGCATAAATTCTACATATTTCCATTTAGAATAAGGCAGTGAAATGACACCACGTGAAATTGGTTGATAGGGAATTTAATTACTATGCTTTATAAAAAGGAAACCATGGGATATTAAATAAAAATGGAAACTCTTTCTGTGACCTTTAAGTAATTAGTGTTTCATAATTATGTACATGCAGTCTGTAGTTACTTCTAGAAAAAAACAACCCCCTTCCCTAACAAGCCACACATTGCAGTTATTTTCATTTTCATTCTAAATAAGGAAACTTCTTATGGGACCAATATTTTTCATCATTAATCTGGAAGGAAGAAAACAGAAAAGCACCCACATAAATTAAACATTACAGAATTCTGACTTCTGCTTTTATGATTACTTGAACTCTATGCACATTGTCTTTAAATTTTTATCTAATGCCTTTGGAAAAATTGCACTAACTAACTATCAGTGACACACACATCCAAATCAGCAACAGATATATCAGTGTTTTCACCACATCACTTCAAACAAACCCTTTTACTAGAATAACAGTTTTAGTTTAAAACTATCATCATTCCTGATTCGAAAATTCTCTCAGAAAAATCTATCCCCAGCAATTGAGAGAGCTCAGTGCCAGCACAACACATTAACACTATATTATTCCACCATGCAGGTAACATGATTAACAGCAAGAATTAAAAAAAAAATAACAAATTGTAACACAAGACTCTTGAACAAGCAGTCAGGTCTGTGAATGTTGTACGTTATGAGATGTTCAGCTACTACCTATCACTAACTAAAAGTGCAGCCTATCCTGGTTTCATGCATACACCTGAGTAACAAACTATCCACTGGCTCCTGCGGATGATACTGAAAAATAGCATGGGCTCTGAACTACTGCCTTAATTCTCCGATATGAATTATATCTGAAACGGCACTGAAATTTCCTAACGTACTACATGTGTTTTAATTCTACCTTTCAAAGTTACTTAGAAATGCCATCTTCACTTAGACATGAGGCTTACAAAGGTTTTGAAGCAGCCGATAGGCAGCATGTATGGGTCCATGGTACCAGCAAAGCCTGTTTCAGAGAGCTGGAAAAGTCAACCCCTGAAATGCTGAGACAGAAGCACAGTACAGGTGAGGGTGCAGCCCATCCTGCCTCAAGGGCTGCCAAAAGGAAACATAAAAGAAACAAAACAGAAAAAAAAACCAACCAAAAAACAAAACAAAACAAAAAAACACCAAAAAAACCAACTCACTACTAGTGGTATTCTCTATTTTGTTGGGGCACAGGCTACTTAGAAACCCAATGACAGAAAAATGTTACCAGCAAAACCTATTATACCTATGAGAACTGCTAACTTCTTAGCTCAATCTGTAGCTGTCACTTAAATCTGGGTTTGGGACAGTAGTGGGCTGTCTGCAAATGCCACAATCAAGAAAACTCCAGTTTTGATGGCAAGCCTATGAGACATTTCTGATTTGTATTTTTTTGGCCCAATGGGCAGTCACAAACGATTGGCCTAGCACCAGCGTAGCCCAGACACACTGTCAGTTCACACAGCTTAACCAGTGAGTCAGGCTTGTCGCCAGCCATTGTTCTCAAAGGAGTTACACAATACCCCATCGGATACAAGGACAAATAGGTAACGGGGGAGAAAAACTAAAAAAAAAAATCTGCAGCTGCACATTCTGTGTTGCTTTCCCTCATTCTCAGAATAGAACAGTTTAAAGATATACATGGTGTGATGTTACATCCTATAAACTGTCATCCCAAAGTAATGTAATCACAGTGCCATTAGTCTGCAGTGCCTGAGTTCATTCTTCATTACTTATTGTGCTGAGTGTCAAATTAGTGTATTCAAATTGTAAGTGCGATTCTACTGATACATAGTTTTCTATGGATGTATAAGTTCAAAGTTGTGAAAAATGTATTTGCTTTTATCCACCAGTTTTCTATCCCACTTAACTAAAATTTTAGAAGCAGAAGCAGGCTTTCATGTGGTGAAGTGTCCACTACAGTGTTTAAATGAATAATTTACTATCCAAATTGACTGCACCGATCATCTAAATTTAGAGATATCAGACTTTTAGCAGATGGTGCACTACAGACAGTAACTCTTGGTCGAAAGTACTTCTGGAATATGCAATTTGCCATGGTAAACTGGTCCATCAAATCAATCTGGCATTCTGCCTCTGGGGAAGGGTAATACTTAATCCTCTATAGAAAGATGAACTTCTCCCATAATACACTTGGTCAATTGTGCAATGCTATACATTCTTGAGTGGAAGAAAAAAAATCTGTATGCTTTCAGGTAAGTAGAATTTGTTATGGTATCAACTGGAAGATAGCCAATATCCAAATAAATTATATTTTATATTAAGGGTATGACCCTAATATCCCCTAATCTTATTGACTTAAATGGAAGCTCTCTACACACAGCATTTTCAGGAGTAGACAACAAATTGGCACGTAGTTTAACAGTTAGGATATAGAAAGGAAATGAAACGAAACAGAAGGTGTGTATGCTTTCTATTTTAGGTTAATGCACTTCTAAGGACAGGAAATACTATTGTGGTTATTTGACTTCCTGTATATTATAGATACTACGCTTTAATTATTTCTGCTTCAAATTCAATATTTAAGCTTGATTTAGACTATACCTTTAAAAGAAGAAAATTAATAAAGGTCACATTTTTATTTCCAGTGACAGAAAATCTATCAATTGCATCAGAAAGTAGTTTCCAAGATTAGTTAAAATATCCATCTTATTTTTAGTTTGATTCAGTCTGTGTTCTGCTTTTAGCCATTACACTTCAACATTTTCCTGCCTACAGACTTAATAGACCAGCATTAACAAATTTTTGTTCTCCATGTAGGTATTTATAGCTTCTAATCAAATCTCTGCTAAGGCCACATTTTTTTTTTTTAAGCTAAGCCCAGCTTTTCATTGCAAAGCACGTGTTCCAGTCCTTTCAATCATTTCTTTGTGCTTCTTTGACATTCAGTGTTTTGTTTTTCTGAGTGATGGCACCAGAATAGCACACAATATTCACGAAATAGCCATACTAATGCCAAGAGCCGGGACAATATAATCTGTTGAGTCTTACTCAATATTTGCATAGCCACATCTCTAAAAACCTTTCACTTTTGTGAGCTCACATTCCATTGTTTATCCAGTATTTCTCTCCACAAAGTTTCCACTTAGTGAAAGTGCCTGCTTTCCTGAAGCAGCAGTTTCCCATCTGTAAGTATGGTCCATCTTCCCAGGATTTTACAGTGCTCACAGTGGAATTCATATGAGTTTACCAGGTCTGATCAGAATTAGCTGTTTATTTCTTTATTACCAACCACTTAGCAATTTATGTAGCACCAGGAAGCTGTATCATTACTGAATTTATGATTTAATTCCTCAATACAGAAAGTAACAGATAAACAAGAACCAGTTTCCCTCATGCAGCACAAAAGCTCTCTTGGTTAATTTTCTTCATGTTCGAAAGTTTAGCTCTCACTTTATTTGTATAATCAAAAATGAAGCTGTTTGCTCATGCTGTTCACACTTGATGCTGGAAAACCTGCTATATAGTCAGATAAATCAATAAAAGAAATTAAATAACTGGTATCACACAATTTCTTTTTACCTTCAGTTCTTCAAGGACACATCAATAATGCACTAATGTTACAAAGAGCTCAACAAGGTCATCCAGAACGGTCAGTTCACAGGATATTAAGCCCTGCTTGATGCCAAGCAAAAATATTATAATTAAACAAGCCCTGATGCTCCTTAATCAGATGATTAGTGGATTTCCAACTTCGCTATAAGCATTACTGATACTGTATGCACCATCAAATCAGAATAAAATATGTAATAGTTTGCAAACCTGAACTACATTGTTCCAAAATTTGCTTTTAGCTGCAGTGATAGCAGGAATCTGTTATACACATTTAACTTTCTGGGCAGTTTAGGAAAAGCACATCCCACACTGCTTGTTCAGTATTGCAGTATTTTCCTAACCAGAAGAAGATACAAAGAATTGTTGGGATAGTGCTAACTCTGATTTATATTTCCAGCTTTGTAAGAATTTTTTCCCCCTTTGCCCAGATTGAGTACCTATTGTTTTCTTCTCTTGTAATGAATACCTGGCAGCAATAGCTGATAACAAACCCTACTAGCACTGTATTTTGACAGTTGAAAACACTAGCAGAAGCTTTGCTATTCTATGCTAGTTCAAAACAAAATCCATTTGATTATAATCCACAATAGAAAAAAGCATTGTTAACAAGCTGACCATAGTAAGAGATACCAGAAATAGTGCAGACTGCATGCTGCATTCTTTACTCGCTATTTTAAAGCATCACATAATGCCAATACACATTGGTAAGAGCTGCCACTCTCTACTCGATAGATAGCTGACTTGGGTCATGATGCAAAATGGCCTCACAAATAATATAAGCATGCATTGATTGAGTTTATAGAACATACTAGGGCCTCTTACGAAAGGTGTTTTGAAAATTGTCCATGGTTCACATGTCTTGAGCCATCTAAGCAAATCAAGCATGCTGTAGCTGTTGCCAAAAATGCCACAGATGTATAAAATTAAATGAAAACTATTGCAACAATAAAGTGCTACAAAGTGAAAAAAAAAATTGCATCTAAAATGAAGAGTTGATCTAGACAGCAGAATCTGAATATAGTAATTAATACTGTTCCTATAGCATGTTATTAAGAGATCTTAAAATCTAATGTTTGAAATGGAATAGTTATTTTTGAGTTCTAGGTCTTTGAAAGCAGGGGGAATTGTTCAGTTGTTCAGTTCTACTTGTAATACACACAACACATACAAATTCGCAAAGACTTGCAGAAGTCTTTATGATTAGAAGAGTATGTAGGAACTATTTTTTCTGCTTCTGACTTCCTCCAATATTATTTGAGATCTCTGAGGAAGTATATGAGAACCCTTGTCCCCTTCCCAAAGAGACAATGGCAATAACAATGCCAAGTGAGTGGGATTTTGGATAGAGATGGTTTCTTTCTGGGTGAAGTTGAAGTATACTGAGCAGTATTGCTCCCTTCTGAATGCAATCTTACATGACCTTGTAACACACAAAAATTACGATAATAAACTATTCTCTTATTTTAATGCATAATTATATTTCTGTATTATGATATGCTATCATAATTTAGCATTTGCAAACATGTCTTTATCAAGTACCTGCCCTGGCTACTGATATGAGCTCTCAATTGGATTGCACCTTAAATCAACCTGGAAACAATCTGGTATAGGAAGGTGCCATTCTGCTTGATATGCTTTGTATCCCTTTATGAGCATTTGACATCTGCTCTCCAAATCTGCTCTGGCTGCCTGTTGTTTTTCAAGTGGAGTTTGAAGTGCTACTTTTGACCTATAAAGCCCAAAATGACTTGAAGCTTTCTTTTTTGAGAGACTGACTCACTCCCCATGTGTTAAGATTACTGACAGCACTGAAGCATCTTCAAGTGAAAGACAGGGAACTAATTACAAGGTATATGAGTGCTCTTTCACTGCAGAATTCACTTCCACACCTATCCGAAGTGACCTAAATTTGTTAATCTTTGGAATATACCAAAACCCTATCCACCTATACAGACATGTCGGTAGGACTGCTGTCATGAGAAGTGAAAAGGGGAAGGGAAGGTTTTGTGTGTACTGTTTTCTGTGGCCAGGGAATGACTGTTGCCAACTGACTAATGTTCCTGTCCATCGTGAATGGCATTTTAATTTGTCAAGGGCAGCAATAGGTCAAAAAAGATATCTGAAGGTGTTCTGAAGACAACATACAGTGTTTTAACAGTATATATATAGAAATGGGAGCATTAGGAATAGCTCTGTACATGAAAGTGAACTTAACCCACCTCCCAAAAAAAACCCCCAGAACATAAACCCACACTCACTTTCTATTAATTAAAGTATGAAGTAAAGTAAGAGACAGATGTTATTCTGAAAGATTCTATAAAGTATTGACAATTGCTACATTATTGAAAGCCAGGACATACAAAGATACAGTTATAACTGCACTCATAACTAAACTCCTTGCATTCCGATACTTTAAAGACATTTAAAGCTAATGCTGGCTTGAAACTTGTTTAGGATGTGTGTTTATACCTCCTTCCCTGCACAAGCACTTCCATTACCACCACCACTTTCTGCCCCAGAAAAAAACCCAAACCAAAACAAACCAAAAACCCTGTCACTTGGAAGCAACTAGAAAAGACTTCTACAGCCCTCTAGTGTTGCCAAACTAGAGACCCTGGCTAAAAATAGACCACAGCAATGCTAACTTCTGCCCCACACCCTGAAGGAAACCCTGCTGACTTTGCCACTGATGGGCATACAAGTTATTCAAACAACTAAAATCACAGCTCTGGCAGAATGAGTTACACTGCACTCACCCTCACATCACAAGGGAGGTGGTACCGAGTGGCCAAGAGCTTAGAAGTGGCCTTTGCAAATAAAAGCATATTCACAGAAAGTAAAGGAAAAAAAGGAAAAAAAAAAATAATCAAAGATTCAGGTTAATTTGCTGACTGGAGAGTTTATTATGCCTGATTGCAGGCCTTCAGCAACCGTGATAGCTCGTTTCTCCTTTTGCTCCCTCCCTGCTTCTTTCCGCAGCGAGTTTCCATTGACAGAGCCTACGGCTATACTCTCAGAAATCATATAAAAACTGACAGTGCCAAAATTTCAACCGCAAAAAGGTGTTTTAAGGTGTCGCCTTTCAAATCTAATTTTAACAGACAACTGTGTTCAGCGAGCGCATCCCAGGATGGCTGCCCATGGGCTGCAGATGGAGCTGTTGACAAAACAGTTCAGCACACTGGAGATGAGCCCGGCTGGCACTCAGCACTACAGAGCCTCAGCTTGCTCTTACAGCTGCGGTGCTCTATTACTGTTATTATTATTATTAACCCTATTATTATTAATATTGCTATTGTTGTTGTGGCTGTTGTCATTACTTTTAAGTGTCTCTGCACAACTGAAAGAGTATGATTTCAAACCTCCTGACCTTAGAAAGCCAGAGCGAGACTCCCTGGCCAACCTTCAAGATACCCTTAAGATAATAACATAAAAGCACATCAACCAATCTGGACAGGTGAATAAAAATCCAAATCGGAAATTACGTAATGAAAAGAGAGATATACAAAGCATCAATGTTTCTGTTACCAGAATTAACTCCTTTTTCAAAAGAACTTTACAAAACGTAGTTAGTTTCCACAGTAGGAAAAAATTATGTGCTGCACACTCCCGTAAAAACTGCATTTATGAAGTAAATGTTTGTGCATCGGAACACCTGAAACATTCAAGGATTATTGACAGGAGAGGTGTAACAGGATCAGAAATCACACAGTTTAACTGTATATTGCCACTTACTACAGCTGTACACGTATCACTCTGCAGACTGACTGCTGTAGCACAACAGTTCATTTTGCACTTGAAATTTCTGATAACTAGTGCCTGGAGATCTCTGCAGGGAACTAACAGAATCCTAGCTGCTGTATTTACTAGCAAGGAAGTTAATTCAACCTTCCTTTGGACAATTCAAATTAAAGCACTGGGTCATAATTATGCATCAAGCAAGAATGATGACACAGATGATCTTCATGTTCTCATGCTATTGAAAAAAGCTACATTGTAATTAGTGTTGCAGGCATGATTATCTGTTGCTATAGCTTTGAAACTCCTCTACTTTAATATGAGCAGATAAGTGCAAAAAATAAGTAATTGCCTAATCTGAATCAAAGGTTTGCATTAAAATTCACAAGTCTGGAGATTAAACTCAATTTTCTTATTTAGTTAGTTAAAATGCTGAAAATATACAGTCCAATTCTATTCCCAGTTACTGTAAGTTTTCTTCAGTATATGTGAGAAAGTGTGGTCTATTAAAATTCTTGACTACTACTTCATTAAAAGCCTATGAAACCAAATTTCAAAATCGTTCTGCTGCAAGATGCGTATGCCAGAGTGGCACTACCCCTTTATGATTATTTTTTAAATTATATTCAAGTATACAGTACACATTATGCAAACACTCTGAGCATAAACACCATCCCCAAAAGCTAAAAATACCTACATCATAGACTGCATATGACTTAGTGACTCAGTATATAAAAAAGTAGCAAAATAATGAGGTTACAGATACCATTTTACTAGAGAAATTTAGGAGCGCCTATGTCCGGTAGTACACATAGCAATCATTTATTCCTGGCTTTGTTTGCATTTACCCTCTATCCCCTAAATTATATTCCTGTTTCTGTTTGGTTTTTTGTTTGTTCTCTTTTGTTTAAGATGAATGAAAAAATTTGACCTCTGTATATTGTTAGCTTTTATTTAAACAGTCCCTTAACTCTTTGGTTTTCAGATCACATTAATCTGCCTCATTTTCCAGCTTGCCAAAGTACATTAAAAGCCTCTAATATTTTTGTGCAAGATTTAATTCCTTCGTGCTTATGAAAGTTTTCAATTCATTTGTGAAAGGCATATAACATAAAGGGAATCTTTTATAACACTATGTTGCATTCCATAACTTTTATCCAGTACAAAAAATGGGAAATTACAAGTAGTTCTGGAATGTAATAAAACAAAGCTTAAACAGAACTCAAAAATCTGCAAAATACCTTGCACTTACCTTGCAGGATTTTACAGGAAAAATTCAAACCAGGCATCATTCAGTGTCTTACTTTTGAAAAATTCAATCTCCAAGAGAAATCTGCTGTAGGGAAGGGGATACCTTCATACAATTCAAATGCTGACTCAGCCTCTGGGCCATGATCAGTCTTTGGCTCTCTTTTATTCAGCAATATAGAGTCTTAAATTCACCTGTGACTTATGGAATTCTAAGACCTTATTTATAGTGCACAGGCATGGGCTGAAAGTTAGAGACAGCGTTTCCTAGTTGTGAGGAGATCTGAACAAATAAAATACTGTATAAATGGAAAAATTACTACAGTGATAATGAAATTATTTTTGTGGTTGTTAAGTCTTACAACAACATGCAAAGTTCTTACAGAAGATCCCAGCTAAATAATTCAGTGTATTCTGATTTGCAGTGATTGAGGATTAGGATTCACCACTGTCCATTTAATTGTGCAAAGAGGTTGTGCTACATGTCTGCATGAAATGGAATGTCACAGCCCAGAGTATCATGGTGAGTAAAAATGGATTAAGAAATTAGGTCAAAAATAACTAGTAAAATGTTTCAAATGTACAGACAAAGGTTAAAAACTCTTAGAAAAGAAGTTCCATAAGAAAGTTGCCTCATAATTTGGTTATGGTCTTGATGCAGGGGAAAAAACTCGAAAAATTGAAGAGAATGAAGTCAGGATTTCATGGCTTATAAAAGTTTCTGCACAGTAATACCACACACACAAAAAAACCCACAAAAAAACCAAATCAAAACAATGACAAAAAAAAAAAAAAACAACCAGAAAAAACCCACAAAATTTATCATCAACAGTATTGTAAAGAACTTCACAGGCTAAAGGAGAAGTCTTAAAGAAGGGCAAATAGCTATGCTGAAAGTTTAAAAAATGCAGTTTGATGAGAACTAGATACTGGGGAAAATGTAAATAAATTTTCAATAGATTAACATGTAAGCTGAGGAAAAAGTCTGGAGTCAATATTACCATAGTCAAATAAGATATGACCAAGTCAGTCTAATTTTAAAATATAGGTGGACAGGAATATTTTTTTTATAAATGTCTGCTCTCATTTCTAAGTTCTTATATTCCTACTCATCACTAATGTCCAGTTTCAAAAAGTCTATACAGTCATATTAAGACTGTATTCTGTTTAACACAGGTGACTACAGTGAGTTCAGATGTGAAAATATAATCTTATAGTTTCATTTTAATTGGAAAAACACAACATTTTGATTTGGGTACATTAAAATAAATTACTGGACTGCCAACAATATACAGGTATAATGTGTGAGATCTTAGCCTTGTTGGACATTTTACTAAGGCGACAGGTTGAATATTTTTAATTTAACTTTTGACATTTGTCCCTTTATTTTCCATTTATTTTATTAAAATTAGAAGAATTGTGTTACTATAATACAAATACTATTTTTGCCAGGTACATTCCATATGATGATCCATAATTATAAAATAAAATTTAAAAAACTCTAAGAATCTAAGATAAACCAGAAATTATTATCAAGCACTATTAATGGGCATAGGATATATTTGTTGCATAAGTAATTAATATTGCAATGATTACTGATATGGTTTCCTGATAATTACACCAAATACATTGCACACCAAATAGCTAAGAAGCAGACCCAACAATTTTTGCGTAATTCAGAATATATTCAGATATAATTTGAAAGGAACATGTATCGAATTGGACATGGAAAAGTCATTTCAGGTGTAAATGATACCTATTAACATGCAATGCTGGTTAAATGTGGGATGAGAATTGACAGAGTTCATAATAAGGATCCAATGGGAATGAGGTACCTGAGGAAGAAGCTGGTGTTCTCTGAGCCAAGAACTCCATCGCACAGGTGTTTGAGAATCATCACACTATCTTCAGGGATCTCAAGTGTCTCACCTTTGTGTGCAACTCAGAACAGCAGTGCTTCTACCATTTCCGCATTGCACCCCCTCTACACCCCTTTTTTGTTTTAGTATTACCTTAGATAAAATTACTTAGGAAAGATTCTTACACTGGCTATCCTCTACATTTTTCTCCTTTAGTGCATGAAAAGTGAAAAATCAATCAAACAAAAACGCATGTTTCTCTAGCAAATGAGATAACAAACAAGTGAGAAACTTGCAATAGGAAGTTGATGGGAATTCTAATTGTCTGATATGAATCCTGCTGAATTTGGCACAAATGTTGATTCTTAAGTTTTAGTGCTACCTATAAAATGCTGTGTTTCTATTTACTTATCCAAGGCTGTATTTACCTAGTCATTGTCAAAGGCTAAAAAAATGCTATTTATAAATTAATACCCAGATAAAAAGAACATCACTCTATTATTGCTTAATAATAAAACAATTTCAGTAAGTCATTAAGAACATGAGCAAAGAAGAGAGCCTGTAATGTTGAAGCTATACCTTAATTTGTGAGAAGAACCATTCAATCTTTTCTTGGGGGCAGGGTGAAGGGAGAAATCTGATCTGAATTTTAAGCAAAATTTTCAGATGGTAAACTACCTATTGCCCGTAATTTTATTTCCATTTCACATCTACCCATGGTTCTGGTGTTTACTGGAACAACAAAAGAAAGCACTAAACAAAACAAGATGGCAAATTTTGTAGCTATCAATTTTAAGCTCATATAAGCTATGGTAAAACCATGTATCAATTCCTACTGTGCAATGGCTGTTTTATACAGTTTGACTATGTGATGAAAGAAACTAGTTGACATGCACTTACCGTATTAAGCCCTGGCACCTGCATTGCAGACACTAATCAAAGTGCTCCTTCAGAGGGGTGAAAGAATCGTCATTTGTAACGCAATAATTAGGCTGGGTAGAAGGGCCTGAAAAGTAAATCAATCTCATCTGCTCTCTAAATCTGACACCATTCTCTAGGCAGATTGTTAACATAATGAGACAGAAGTCTACAAGAGGTCCCATAAAAGACCTATGTCTTTTTTTTTCCCCTTCTTCCTTTATACTTGCAATGTTACTAAGAGCATAATTACAGACAATCCTACCCTAAGTCACTGGCATAAAAGCAGCTATTTCTAAGAAGCTCATCAAAAATAAGTTGGCAGAACAGACGGGCTGTATAACACAGCAGCAGGCTGACTCTATTTGCCCAACTGGATGAAGATTATTTTAACCTATTCCCTACTAAAATTATTATGATAATGTCTTACAAGCAGATAACATGGCAAGAAAATAATTTTGGTGATTTAATCTGATTCTCCGCTCACACTGGGTAAATGAAGAATAATTCCACTGAAAGCAATATTATTATTATTACAATTGTGTGAGAAGAGAGTCACATCCCAAAGTGATCACAGTGACTTTTAAAAAGGAAACCAGTAACAGAATAGCAACATTAACAGTAAAGTTTTTAAACAGAAAACTTTTTCTTGTACAGCCTTCCAAATTGCAAGAGCATAATCTGATTTAATGGCCAAAAATAAGCAACTCCTTTTTTCTTGGTAAGACAGTTGCACCACAGATGATTCTTTGTAATACAAAAAGCTCAGGAGCCTTTGTTATAGACAATCCCTGGTAGATGTTCTACATACTTATGTCAAAAATCACACAAATATATATATATGCGGTATACAGGAAAAAATAAAAATAAAAATAACATATGCAAGTGGTGGAATGCAGTAAGCAGATAGTTATGTAAGCAACAAAATGAATGGGATGAATCATTCTTCTTTCATGGTCAAATACAAATTAGTCATTATTTTCCCTTATTTACCATAATTTCATTTAATCACTTCTATTTACATGTTGTAACTGTAGCCTGGTAATATAGTATTGTCATTGATAGTAAGAGGTGTAAGCTTTGTACTAAACCTGCAAGACCTCTGGACTGTGGCTTGTCAGGTGTGCTGTGAGCTTTCCTGGGCCTGCAGCTTTGTTTTACTTGGTTGAGCTGACAGCAGTTTCTCTAATTGGCCAGGTGGCTATGGCTAATCTGTATTACTTTTGTGTGTCTTTGTACGGTAGAACCATATTTTTGCATGATAGCAGTAACAAGTAATTATTCTACATGGAATGAGATATTTAATAACTCTAACATGATGATGTAGAAAATTACTGGCCTAATGTGACAGCAGTGGCCTTGAGAAGTGGGGATACAGTATGTGGCACAGAGGATGTGCAAGTATAACTTCTAAGGTGTCAATCAAATGACATGCTTTCCAGTGTGGGTTTTGGGGGTTTTTTTCAGCTGTACGTCATACTGTTTTTTTCAAATATCCTTAAAATTTAGGATGCTCAGTGTGACCAACAAAGATCAATAAAGACCACTCAATAATTACTAAATTTTTAGAATGCAAATTTCATACATATTCCATATGTACCTACATTCTCTCAAGACTTGATACAATTCATCTCACTTTACATGTCTAGAACTTATGCTTCAATGCAAACTAGCCAGCTTGTCATCCTTTGCAGGTATGTCCAGACCATGATTCATGTGATCCATCTGAGTGATCTTAAAATGAGATGAATTGTGGTTGGTAGGCACCTACTTCTTTATATGGATTGGGTCATTTGACTCATATTTGGATGTCTAAATTCAAGTATGGAAACTTAGTAAGAACAGAACAGTGTAAGGGTGTCAGACCTGCAATCTTTTAATAAACTCACAACATTTTGAAAGTTTATTTATATACAGGATGCGTAAAACTTAAACTGTGCAATCAAAATCTCACACAGACTATCTGCTGTGTCAGAACACCATTCTTCAGTGATCATTTTCAAAACAATCTCTCATACCACTTCTGTTTCTTTTAGGATATTATATCTTCACATTCTACATGGCTTAGGGTTTTTTGTTGGTTTTTGTTTTGTTTTGTTTTGTTTTTTTTTTAATTCAGAAACTCTGATTGCCTTGCAAACTGTATATACCAAACACAGAGAGGAAACCATCTACTGCCGAGATGGCTGCACAGCACGTGAAAGGTATTAACAACACACAGAATCATAGAATCATTAAAGTTGGAAAAGACCTCCAAGATCATCGAGTCCAACTGTCAACCCACCACCACCATGCCTACTAAACCATGCCCTGAAAAAGCTATATACAGTCATTCAGTACGACAGGAAAAACAGATCTGAAAACTGACTTCAGTCTGAAACCTGGATAGACAGTGTGTGGCTAGGACAACACAGATTCAATGCTGTAAAACAACAGATTTGATATTATTAGATCAGTGTCTTAGAACTACACAGAAAAGATGACAAAGTTTCTCTATTCCAACACCATTACAAATGCTCAGCATTGCTTTATCTATAAGAGCAACACATACAGAATTGCTTTTATACTATTTATAGGATTTATCAGGACACACTATTTTAATTACATTAAGTCACAGCAGATTTGAAAGTGTGAGTTAGTTATTTTACCATTTCTTTACTGTACAAAATGGAGATAAGTGGGGGGGGTGGATGGAAAGAAAAGTTGTATTTTTTCTAAAAAATTTAGTTTTGCAATGAACATTCTACATTTTTAGAAGATAGTATCTGTATAATATAATATTACAAAGCATTTAAAATTATGTTTTAAAATATTTATATATATTTTTCAGCTTTTAATAATTTGTTTTTGACTTTCTTGTTGAAAATAATGTTTGGATTTTTTTTCTCAAATTAATTAAGTGGAAAAAAATAGCCTTTTTATTGACAGACTGATGTATAAACATGTTGATTTTTGCATGAAAAGAATGTATCAAATAATCGTCTTAATTTTTCTAGTCAGCTATAACTTTCACTATAGCACACACCTGTATTTCAGTAAGAGGGAACCCAAGTCTCAAATTGTATGTTACAAGCACAATGGTCAAGAAAACCAGACCTTTTCTAATGCTATTTTCTGTAAGCTTTTAAATATATACATACAAATTTTTACATATGTTTGTCTATATGTATTCACACACACACAGGGAACATTCATGTTTTACTGAATACGTCAAATGAATAAAAGTTTGCAAGTTATGCTGAGATTGTGTTTTCATAAGATAATATGCAGAAAGTAAGTGCAAAGTGATCCCTGTAAAAATGTGTTGCTTTTTGTTAGAACCCTGAGCTGAATTATCAAGGAAAACAATATTTCAAGATTATTTCTAAAAGAAAGGAATTAAAGTAATTTTAATTAACAAAAAAAAAAAAACCCAACAAAAAGAAACCAAAAAAACAAAAACCACCACGTAAAAAGATTAGAAAGAAAATGGCATCCATGACTCATTGTATCCTAGAGTAGCACATGGCTCTCCTTTCTGGATGGCTGGCAGATAAGAATCTAAGCATGCCAAGAGGAATCAAAATCCCTTTAGAGTTTTTAAAAATATAATTAAGCTAGAATCTCTTCCTCAATGCTGCTGCAAAGCTGTTATCTGCAGTGCTGATCTTTATTGCACTTTTTGTGCCCCCTTGTGTACTGCTTGAGAGCAGTTTATGCAATGTATGGAAAACACAAGAGAAGATCCCCAACTATTGCCATGAATTCACATGGACCCCAAACCACACTGGCTGAACACTGGCATCTGACCAGAGCAATCTCAACACTCCTCGGGATTTCAGGTGAAATTCAATTTTTGCTGCCCTTAGTATGATAGACAAACATTTTCCTCACCCTGCAACAGGGACAGGGGCAAACCTATAAGAGAAAGCCAGAAGGAAAACAGCTCTGGCTTGCTGCCACCATAAAAAAGTGAGAGTAGTGAAAACTGCTGGTAGGTGAAACCTGACATCCATCACACACACCCTCTGATGTGCACACAAGACCTCTTTCAGGAGCAGCTACAGCTAGGCTGGTTTCTGAAATCTTACATTTCCCAAAATAGTACAGCTATGGGCATTTTGCTGTTCCCCTCCTTTCACACCTGCAGTTTCAGAGAGCAACAGGAGCAGAAATGGTTTATAGTAAAATGGTTTTTTACCCTGATTTTGTCCCTAACTGCAATTCCAAGGAGGTTCAGACAGAAATTTAAGAAAAGAAATCAACTGTGTGTATTCTCACAGCTTAAAAAGAGAAAGTTGCAGATCTTTCTGACAAACCTAATTCAGTATCTTCATTTTTTCCCAGATAAATCAAGAGAGGACTGATGCTACAAAAGTTGACTAAAAACATTAAAGAGATGTGTCTATTTTAATTGTTTCAGACTAGCAATTTCCCCTGAAGCTTGAAGGTCTTTGAGAGTACAAAAAAAAATCAGTTAGAGGCCAAATTCTGTCTCTTGACTGCAAACTGTTAATATAGAATAACTTATCTGACAGTAGCCCAACTATTCATGAATTACATTTATATAACTAACTGCAGATAGGATGTTGACAATTTCTTTCAATTAAGCTGGGGGAAAAAAATAAAAGAAATCCTATCTAATACTGTGCAAGTCCAATTGAAAAAAACAGAACCTGTTCTACACAGCAAAACTTTTGTACTGCTTTTTTTAGTATTCTAATTGAAAACATGTCCCTGAAGAAATACGGTCCCTGGAAAACATGACCCTGAATACAGATGTGTCTTATTTTGGGGTCATGCTTTGAACAGTAGTTCTTGGTTATTCACAAGGCCAAGTGGCTCTGCAGTTAGTTCAACAAACTATAAATAGACTGCTTTCAATAGCATTTTGAGATTAAAAGGAGTGACGAGTGCACTGGAGCCTACCAAAAATTCCAAGGCCTTTGTAATAGTTCAACAACCTAAAACATTCTGGATCTATTAGGCTGAAGACTGCATTTAACTAAGTATTATAGTCAGGTGTTAGATATAATCCTCCCAAAAGTTTTATGTGACAGCCTAAGCTCCCATTTTTGGCAAAAGGAGCGAGAAAGGGATGTTAGGCACTCTTATTTCTACTGACTTTCTGACACGTTATTAATGTCTCATTGGCAATCTTGTGGAGACCCAACCTAATTTAAAAGGGTGTGGCAACCTGAGAAATGCTATAACCTGCTAAGATTTTGTTAGCCAAAGGATAGTTAGCTTTGCGGAGCCAACAGAAAGGGTCTGCTACCTGCATTTACATTTTATAGCTCAGAGCTCACCTAAAGGATAATAAGAAAAGTTTTTATAAATACGTTAACAGCAAAAAGAGAGCCAGGGAGAACCTCCATCCACTAGTGGATGCAAGGGGGAACATTGCCACTAAAGATGAGGAAAAGGCTGAGATACTCAACGCCTTCTTTGCCTCGGTCTTTAATGGCCCGACAAGTTATCCCCACGGTACCCAGCCTCCCAAGCTGGAAGATGGGGACAGTGAGTGGAATGAACCCCCCATAATCCAGGAGGAAGCAGTCTTTGACCTGCTATGCCACCTGGACATCCACAACTCTATGGGGCCGGATGGCATCCACCCAAGAGTGCTGAAGGAGCTGGCAGAGGTTCTTGCCAATCCACTCTCTGTCATTTATCACCAGTCCTGGAAAACAGGGGAGGTCCCAGATGACTGGAGGTTGGCAAATGAGACACCTATCTTCAAGAAGGGTGAGAAGGAGGATCCGGGGAACTATAGACCAGTCAGCCTGACCTCAGTACTGGGGAATATTATGGAGAGGTTCATCTTGAGTGTGCTCACCAGGCACATGGAGGACAATCAGGGGCTCAGGCCCAGCCAACACGGGTTCATGAAAGGCAGGTCTTGCCTAACTAACCTGATTTCCTTCTACGACCAGGTGTCCTGCCTAGTAGATGAGGGAAAAGCTGTGGATGTTGTCTACCTGGACTTCAGCAAAGCCTTTGACACAGTCTCCCATAGCATTCTCCTGGAGCAGCTGGCGGTTCATGGCCTAGATGGATGTACTCTTCGCTGGGTTAAAAACTGGCTGCATGGCCGAGCCCAGAGAGTCGTGGTGAATGGAGCTAAATCCAGTTGGTGGCCGGTCACAAGCGGTGTTCCCCAGGGCTTAGTTCTAGGGCCAGTCTTTTTTAATATCTTTGTCAACGACCTGGATGAGGGGATTGAGTGTGCCCTCAGTAAGTTTGCAGATGACACCAAACTGGGTGGGAGTGTTGATCTGCTGGAGGGGAGGAGACCTCTGCAGAGGGACCTGGACAGGCTGGATCAATGGGCTGAGGCCAACTGTATGAGGTTCAACAAGGCCAAGTGCCGGGTCCTGCACTTGGGTCACAACAACCCCATGCAGCGCTACAGGCTTGGGGAAGAGTGGCTGGAAAGCTGTCTGGCGGAAAAGGACCTGGGGGTACTGCTTGACAGACAGCTGAATATGAGCCAGCAGTGTGCCCAGGTGGCCAAGAAGGCCAATGGCATCCTGGCTTGTATCAGGAATAGTGTGACCAGCAGGAATAGGGAAGTGATCGTCCCCCTGTACTTGGTGCTGGTGAGGCCACACCTCGAATACTGTGTTCAGTTTTGGGCTGCTCACTACAAGAAAGATGTTGCCTTGCTGGAACAGGTCCAGAGGAGAGCAACCAATCTGGTGAGGGGTCTGGAACACAAGTCATACGAGGAGTGGCTGAGGGAACTGGGGTTGTTTAGTCCAGAGAAGAGAGGGCTGAGGGGAGACCTTATCGCCCTCTACAACTACCTGAAAGAAGGCTGTAGTAAGGTGGGGGTCGGCCTCTTCTCCCTGGTAATGGACGATAGCATGAGGGGAATGGTTTGAAGCTGCACCAGGGCAGCTTTAGGCTAGACATTAGGAAAAACTTCTTCACAGAATGGGTTGTCAGGCTCTGGAATGGGCTGCCCAGGGAGGTGGTGGAGTCCTCATCCCTGGAGGTATTTAAAAGAAGGGTAAATGAGGTGCTTAGGGACAGGGTTTAGTGGTGAGATGGCAGGGTTAGGTTAAAGGTTGGACTCAATGATCTTAAAGGTCTTTTCCAACCAAAGTGATTCTATGATTCTATGATTCCAAAGAATAAGAGGGAAAGACAAACTATTAAGGTAAGAATTGTGTGTTATCACCAACGTATTTTTGCTGGATAAAAAGCAGACCTTCAGATATCCACTCAATATACCTGATACTTAACAAGTAATGGTAGAGCTTAAAGGAGCAAGTGGCACCAAGACATCCAGAGTTTTGTGTCAGCAGTGCCACAGCACTACACCCTCGAAGCATTACGTGCCTAACCAGTACGGGCCTAGTTATCACTGACTTTTGTTGAAGCTACAGGACTTCATGAAATTTGTCATCTTGGAGATTAAACCCTCACTTTTACATGCTAATATGCTCCCTTAATTTTTCCCTGTGCTCTGTTCTGGATTTCAGTAAAAACCTTTATCAGAGCCATTGTTTTTAACAGATAAAATAAAGAGGCCATCAAGGCAAAAACTGACCTTCAACAGAAATTTAATTAAGAGAAAAGCAGCTAATAAATTTGAAGATGTTCTAATTGCAAATTAACCCCTGACTCACCCACCTGATTATCAGCTTAGCTTTGATAGCACTTAGTTCTCTCCACATTTGTAAAGAAGAAATACCCATCACTCTTCCTAGCCAGCATTTGTTTCAGTCTGAGAATACAACAGTAAGAGTATGGGTCCAGTTACTAAGCAGTGATAATAAACCCACCTTAATTGCTTCAATTAGATCATCCACAGGGAATCACTTTACACAACCTATAGGGATTAACAGGCTTTTCATGAAACACTTCCAAACAATTACACAGGGATGAGCAACCATCAAGATCTGGCGGAGAAACATAAGAAGTTGCTATCTAAAGATGGTTTTCTCAGTTACTCTCTGTGCTTGTCTGTGGGGAGGAATTATTCTTCACCCAAACACAGATGCATAGCCAAGACAAGTCTGAGACAGATTTCTGTAAACACTATATATTGGACATCTTTGAGGATCATGCTAATTTTAAGCCCAAAAGAAAGTATAGCGTTATCATCATACTGGATGTGTCACAAGAGCAGGTGTTTAGTATTTTGACACCGGCTTTGCTCAGCCTACGTGCCTTGCCCTTTTCAAATTGTGTTCTCCTTGTCTTCTTTGAGAGGTGTTTATTTGGCATAGCAAGAGAGTCAAAGTGTAAGTACAGAAAATCAAAGAGATTAATGTTCATTGAAAGAAAATACAGTGGAAGTTATTTCTTTTAATGGATAAATATTTAAACTGTTTAAAACTTTTTTTGATCATTTTTGTGAACATGATATTTTTAAGACAATTTGGGCAATGAAACTGCAGAAAATAAGAAAGAAAAGAGTAAACAGTGCTTCCTATGTGGCAATTTATAAATGTGGGTAAACACATGCACATGAACTTAATATACACACGAATTGTATGTATCAAGGAATACAAGCAAGCACAGGAGGACAGTATGGAAAAATGTGTGTTAAAATTACAAATGCCCTAGGGATAACTAAGTAATTCTAATATTATGCTCAGGGCACCACATCCAAGTGGGAAGGATGCAATCTCCTGAATACAGAAAACTCTGCCTTACAGCTAAAAGTCTGGCATCTGCTTGCTCTAGTGAGACCATGCAGGACTCCACATGCTTCAGTGAAACTAAGCTTGTAGACTGAAACTTGCCCCCCAACTAAATTTATGGTGGTTGGGTTGAGAAGTCGATTATAATTCCACAAAATGACAAAGTAGAAGCAGTCTTGTCACAACTTAAGAGGTCACAGTACATTCTGGGAAGTGATCAAAAGTGAGACAGAATATTTGAGCCATAAGAAAATCCCCAGGGCTTTTTAATTTTGCCATAAGCCTGGATGAGCTGGTTGATTATCACATTTGACAACTTATATACCATTTCAGGAAAAGAAGGCTTATTCTGAAGCAACGGATTGGTGACAAAAAACCTTCTAAGAAGTTCTGGTTGCAAATGATACAATTGCTCTTTAACTGCATCTCAGTCACAAGCACTTAACTTAGCATATAAAATAGCTTTGGGATCTTTTTCTTCCACCTTTTTGTGCTACATAAGACTCTTACTACATGTCACTTACTTACACTGTACTTCCCTGACAAGCTGTTTGCAAACAAATGAAATCCCACTATCTCCCTTTCCTTTCCTAACCAATATTTAATGAAGGAGGAAAATACCATAAAATGTCTTTCTGATAACACGGGCTGGAA
This sequence comes from Gorsachius magnificus, assembly GCA_034008185.1. Taxonomy (NCBI): domain Eukaryota; kingdom Metazoa; phylum Chordata; class Aves; order Pelecaniformes; family Ardeidae; genus Gorsachius; species Gorsachius magnificus. The sequence goes on from CM067081.1 coordinate 42,035,226, forward strand.
ACAAAAGCTCCTGAGATATTAAATAACATTTAACCTGAAATGTCTTATATGGCCACTTGGCAAAGACACTTTTCCCAACGGGTAAACACCGTCTTTTCATATATTGGTAAGAAAGGAAATGGGCCAAACGAATGAACACCTGCACTCAGTCCTTGAATCAGTACACTTGAATAACCTAAATTATCTGCTAGCTCTCCAGAGGCACAGAGGAAAGTTCTGAAAGTGCTAGGCTGGGTTGGGTTGGCAGCAAGGAATATTTCTGATCATTTCCAAATGATGAGTGACATCCTAAAGAAAGAAGTATAGAAAGTAGAAAATGATTGCCTCAGAAAAGTAGAATAAAACCAGCATCTGCTTTACAGTCAGACAGACATTACAAAGGACAGATAATGCCTCTAAGACTAATAACATTCCTAGCGCTCAAATTGGGGAGAAGATTTTTATCTACTATATGAGCAGTCTTACTAGTATCTATCTTTTGCTCTTCCAGACAAGCCCTCACTCCCGCTATCATACCACACTACTTAATTTGCAGCTATTGCCAATTCAGTGTTTCATCTAAGCAAAGTTGGCAGAATTTCTACAGAAACGTAATGTTCACATTGCACAAAAAAAAAAAAAAAAAGAAAAAAAAGGTGATTCATGTTATTCCACAGTGCAACTGAGACTGAATTTGATGCCCTTTTTTGAATCCTTGTTCTCTGGAGGTTGATATGGGGAAGTAGGAAGTGTTCTGAACTTAAGAACTACTCATTTCAATAGCAGTGACTTTGCTGTGTGGCCTACATTTTGTAAATTCAGGCTTGATTAAGATATTATGTCGCTTCACTTCAGAACTTTATTCTCCAAATTTGTTTCTAATGCCAAGAGCATTTGGAAAGGAACTTTTCAATACTTCAGAAAAAATATACTAAAATAAATAGAAGTCATACATCAGATCCCCAGCAAATCAGCTAGAAAGTCAAATCTAAGCATTAAGAAAATATTGCATATTATTTAGTTTATTTTATAAAAAGAATATTTTATTTTCTTGTACAGCAGCATTCATTTTTTTTTCAGTAGTGTTTTCCCACTATGGTGTTTTGGGGGTTTGAGAATGTTACTGTTAAACAATGGTTCTGGGTTTTGTTTTGTTTAATTTTTATTTTATTTTGGGGTACAACATGAAATCAGATTCACTGCATTAGCCTGACTCTCTGACAAATGTCTGACCTTGTTTCAACTTAAAAAAAAATTTGAAATAAAAAAAAAACGCATAAGACAACATGACAAGAATGCATTCTTTGCCATGTACAAAATTACACTCTCGGTGTGAAACAGACACATGTTCTCCATCTGCAAAGACAAGAGCCTTTGCCATGTCCTTCACCACATAAAGGTTTTACTAACCTATATCCACTGCTTGATTGTATCCTCTTCAACTACATGCTAGAATAAAGCAAATAAAATTTGTGTATTTAAGGGGTAATGTGTACTATCATCAAAGAGAAAATGTTACTAAGGAATTGGGAAAACCTTTCCAGAAAAAGTGCTGAACATATAGAAGGAATAGTAGTTTAAGTAACTAATTTAGCTAGGGGTGCTTAGAGCTAGAAGTATGATTGAATGAATTCATATTCCAAAACTACAGGAGGGAGAAGCATATCCATTCCCCTCCTCCAATAAAGCACATCTAACTTTTTATTGCATATATACAAAATATGTCTTGAGATTTTTTTGTAGAAAATACTTTGCAATTGTTCAGAAATGGGTTTGGGGGTATAAAAAATTGTTTGTTAAAAGCTCACATTGTGGTGGTTACGCGCAGACCTACAGCAGCATGTGGTACCTGCCACAAACTGCTTACAGCGTACGTACAGGATTGTGACATTTGCTGAGCATTTACACAGAGGAATAATGGAGCATAAGGTTAGGTTGCTGCCATGCTGAGACCACTGCCCATCATGCTGACCATTACTGTCTCATGACTCCTTTCTGATCTCCCATGGCCTGGACATATTTATTATCTCTCATCTTAGACTGTGCAGAGACATTTTAAATGAGTCACAGTGGCAGGTGGCCTTTATTAATACCTCTCAAGATGTGAGATCTGCTAGAATTCTTAACCAGAGAGAAGAAAGCAGAAGGTGGGACAGGAAAAGTCCTGTGAGGAAACATATGAAAACAATTTAATTTGGAAGATAAATATGTTTTGGTGTCATCTGAGTTAACAACAAAAGTATAGTCCCAGAAAAGGACAGCTTTGTGTAATAATAGCTAGATATATCCTCTGTTCAGAACAGGGTGAGGATTTATAACATTTTGTACTATCTTTGTAAACAGGTAACAAAAATCACAGATGACCTTATTGTAACAGAAGATGAAATTATTATCAAGACCAGGTTGGATGGGGCTCTGAGCAACCTGATCTAGTTAGCAGAGTCCCTGCTCACTGCAGGGGGGTTGGACTAGATAACTTCTAGGGGTCCCTTCCAACCCAAAACATTCTATGATTCTATGATTCTAAAGTTAAAACTATGGGCAACAACAAATTCCATTTGATAACTACAGCTGGACTAAAATAATTCCAAATATTGATATTTAATGGAAGCTAAAAACTTTATTAGCACTGATGTTGAAAAATACTTTCCAACAGAAGGTGAACTGACTATGTGTTTTCCAATGCAAGCTTAGATTCTGGTAATAAAAGCACCATGGAATAAAAATAAAATATTCTCTTTTCTATTCTAGCTTACTGCAACTGTAGCTCAGTCATTTGTTCATCATCCTTTTCTTCAAAGGAAGTTCAAAGAACAGTAAGAAACATGCCAGTAGGAGACACACATATAGTCTATATAGAATTTAAAACCACTAAAGCAAAAGGAGGAGAGAAATTATTAAGGAAATGCAACATGCTGTAGTAAGTAGAAGTAATAGATAAATTATATTGGAGAAAAATAATACCAATAAATGAATCACTGGCATTAATTTGTTTCTTGAACAATCTTGTAAGATTAGTATAGGAACTTAACTGCTTTGAGCAAAGCATCAGAACATACACAATAAATGGCAGCAGGACATGGTGTGAGTGATACATTAGTTTTCTCCATTTGTAAATGTCTAATTACTCTGATTGGCCATACACTACCCAGCATTACACATTAAAAAAAAAAAATCTCAAAAAGCCCATACTGCTTAGACAGGGGCACTTTCAGAGTGTCCAAATTAACCAGTTAACCAAATGGGTTTCATTTTTAAGAAAACATACCAATTTGGGTTTGAATGTTCTACAGATGATGCTTATGGAATCTACTTTTTCCCACTGACTGACTGGAAAATCAATTGATACTCAAAACTATAAATACAGATGTCTAAAAATATGAATGTACACATGCAAACACATATACTCTTATATACTCATGGAAGTGGAATGTCTCAACATCAGAGAAAAGGGTGTTTTGGATATCATTTGCAGAGGATAGAACATCATAAAACACTTTTTTAAAAAAAGTATCTAAACTCACAGGTGCTACAGTGAGTCATTAATTTTAGGTGATCCAATTAAAATGAATTTATTTTAGTCACTGGAGTGGTCACTTACACCACCAGTTTTAAGAAGAGCTTAGGTTTTAAGGACAGTTTTACTGTACAAAAATAATGGTTGATGGCCAATTGCTGTTGCTGTGAGATATACAAAGAATGACTTTTTATGTATTTATAAAATATATAAATACATGCAGAGAAAGAATGACATGTAACATTCGGCTCTACTTATTGGAATTACTTACTAAGAAGGCTTTTGGAGTGTGTTTACATTTTTTTTATATATTAACAGGTTCATCACCTTTGTATGTGCAAGGTAATGTTGCTTGCAAAAGAGGATGAAGTTCTGGGACCACAGAAAGCAATTACAGTTCCACTACAACAACAAGGAAATGAAAAACAACTGAAAGCGCAGCTAATTCTCCTCTCTGAAGGAACTCGGGAGTTGTAGGCAGTTGTAGGCGTCCCCTAAAAGCTAAAAGATTCATGGGGCAATTTTCAACTTCTTGGGGTTTTCAAGGGAAAAGGCACCCAGAGGCCTCAACTATTAATCCAGACATAATACTGTGATATTTAAAACTATTTCAATTCAGTTATTTCAAATAAATGTACTATTCAAATGAAGCATACAACACCCTTCTGCTGTCAGCAGTTATAGAAGCCTGGACACACAAATAATCAAAACCATAATCAATTTTTCATCAAAATAATACTATTTTATTTCCAATGTAAACAAAAGTCTTTAGAGTTCTCTTATGTGTGCTTCTGGTTTGAAATGTCTGAAGTTACTGCAGAAAGTTGACTGCAATATTTCTTGTTATTGATTATTTCAGGAGCTGGAATAGGCACTTAACCTCTGCTTGTGAACAACTAGAAATGTGTGAGATTTGATCCAAACTACCAAAGCAACAACTTTATTTTATCTTTATACCTGTATCTTAGCTCCCACTTTTTATGATCCCTTTCCAGCTCGTGAAACAACTGTTTTTTTTCATTATAATCTCCTTCATGGGTTACAGAACAGAAGCCATGATAAAAAAAAAAAAAAAAAAAAAAACCCACCCCAAACCCTCACTTATGTTATTGTTTAACCGATTATAGTTCTGAAGTATTAAAGCAGAAATAAAACTTGAGCTGTCTTAAATGGAAACGCAGAACTAATTTTAACTTCAGACTGGTCTGGTCCTTCTTTTTTTTCATCATTTACTTATTTTTCATTCCTATTCCATGTTCATCCTCCAAAAGCTATTGCTATGCTTTTATATTATTAGTAAAGTAATTTAAGAAAATGTTGTCATGCTGATTACCTAGAGTAAATGCTGGCTGGTTTCAGTCTAAATGTTATTTTTGATCTGGGGTTCAGATCCCAATAACTGTCTAGAAGAAAGGTTAGCATGCAGATTAGAAAAAATGTTGGCCTCTGCTCACCCTTAGTTTAAATTAATACTTTTTTCAATGTAGGGAACATTTGCTTTGTTCTTCTTGAGGTTAGTTCCTTTCTGGCTTTAAATCATTGCTGGAGTAGATCTGCCAAATAGCCTGCACTTGGCAAGTCAGTCATGCATTCCTACAGGACCAAGAAAATGTACCACACACGGCCTCTTCTCCCTCTCCAAACCTCCCACCCTTTCACAGGCTACTATGAGCTATGCATTTCCTGACCTTTATCCACCCGGGTCTCATATTTTGATCTTAAATAATGAAATCTAGCACTCGTTAGTTGTACAATTTGAGCAACAGAAATGTTGCATATGAGACTGCAAGCAGAAATGGGAATAAAACTCCATTTGTAGTATATCAAATGCAAGCATTAGCCAGTTTTCCAGAGTCTGTTGTTTTTATTTTTATAAATGCAATGCATCATGTTTTATTTTAATGCTCACTAGTGTACTACTAGCTCTTATTCTGTCATTTAGTTTAAACTAAGAGGTTTATCAGAGTGCTGTTGACTCCACACTAATGAATGCTGACCTTTAACTAACATGGTTTTAGAGACACTGCTCTCAGGCTCACTTCCCCGAGATAACTTAAACACGGTTATTGTTACTTTTGTTGTTATGTTGACAATATCAGATGGTTAGGGGAAAAGAAAAATCATAGTTCATTCTATTCCTGACATTGTTAGCAGAAGCCAAAAACCACTGGAATAGAAAACATCTAAGCTGAGCCTTTAGAAATACCCAGGTTTGTCTTCCTAGGCTTCCTGGATATTTAGTAATGACAGGTGGGTACTTCGATTGAGTCAATTCAGATCACAGTCACACTCTGACCACTGGAACTTGGAGCACCTGCGTTTGTGTTTCAGCTGTCTCAGTTAAGTGCCTCATATTAAGTGACATGAATCTGGGCCCCAAGTGTCCTCTTTCTGTTCTGCGAGTGGACTAGCTCATACCTTCTTAAAATGCTGTGCATGTGTATGGATTACTTACTTAGCTATTATACTTATTCAGGAGATAATATACTAGCTACTTGCAAGAAGAAATAAAAGCTTCCCACAGAGAATTCTTCTATGTGCAATGTTATTTAAATCTATTGCTACTTCTTGTATACCAAGGGAAATATTTTCTCAGTACTAATGGAAGAGAACACTTTTCATTTTGTTGCTGAAGATCAAGGATGATTTTACAAAGGTTAGCTAGGAAAGGGAAAATACCTTGATTGTTTTCCATGTCCCACTCCATCGTTTTTTCAATTCATCTGGCTGTCCGTCTGAAATAACTTGCACGAACGATGAAGGAAAAAACATTCCACAAAACTTGGAGAATAATCTGCATTTAAATACAATTTATACTTTACAAGGACTATGGTTGGTCACTGCCTTAATTCCATAGTCTTGCAGTATGGAGATGTTTTAAGATTTAGACAAAGGTTTCCTATACCATCAACAATTCAATCATCAACCCTTTCTAAGGTGTTATCACTAAAGATGTTAATACCAGGTCTAATTGTGTTATTACCCTCATTTAATGTTGACCAAGTCAGTTTGGAAAAGACCTAGGCTTTTAAGATGTACCACTGTAAATGTCAACTGCACACAAGTCAACCACCTTAACAGTACATGATTAGGCCAGCCTTGCTTTCACAGGGACAGGCAAGGGCAAGGACATTTCTTTTCTTTTGTCTTTGAGAAGAATAACAGAGAGTGGCTTCTTCTTTGACTATTAGATTCACAAACAACTCTTTTATAACATGAAGTGTAAAAAAAAAAGAAAAAAAAAATTACCCTGCAATACAGTAACAGAATCCCATGAATTGTGCAAATTGAAAATTTCTTTCTGTAAAAGATAACAGTTAAGAGGACTGCAATTAATTGTCAAATGCCAGTCAGGTTAATGAACGTAAATTATGCCATTTCCCCCATTTATACAGTCATGGTACTACTGTTTGGTTTGGTTTTTTTTTGGGGGGGGGGGGGAGGTATTTATTTGGACTTTTATAGAGCCTTTAAATAGATGAGGGACATAATTTTTAAAAAAATATATGGTTCCATGTAGTATTCACGGAACTTGTGATTACAAATACTCATTATACTGAAACTGCAATGACCTCAACATTTCTTCTAGCAATGGACTGAAATATTACTGAGATCAGAGACTTTCATTCTTTGCATACACAGAGATAACTAAAATGGAAAAAAAACCCAACATGATTGCAAAATCTGAATATACTTTACAGCCTTCTCTCCCTCCTAAATTCACGTCTTTTTTGATGAAATGATAATTTGTTAGCCTGAGAATTCAACAGGACAAAATTCTAAATTCATACTGCAAATTCATACTCAAATCTTTGTTCATGCCAGGAAGGGTCCACTTGCTACTCCAAGGAAATATCATGGAAATTTTCACTCAGAACATTCTCAATACTTAAGGTAGTTATGCATGACATTATTTTTTTTCTATGGACAGTTGTACTAGGCGTAAATGGCAAGGTTTTGGTAGTGGGGGGCTGCCTCATGCCAGACACAGCCAGTTCCAGCTGCCTCCAAATGGACCCACCACAGCGCACAGCTGAGCCCATTGGCCAAGCTGGTGGTGCCTTGGGGAAAAATGTGTTTAAGAAAGGGCAAAACACTGGACAAGAGAGTGGGGACAGGGGAAAGTGTGAAAAACAGCCCTATGAACATTAAAGTGAGAGAAGGAGGGCGAGGGGATACTCCAGGCGCTGGGAGCGGAGATTCCCCTGAAGCTGTGGTGAAAACCATGGTGATGCAGGTTTATCCTCAAGGAACTGCACCCCATGAGAAGAACCCATGCTGGAGGAGAGGAAAAGTGTGAGGAGGAAGGAGAGGCAGAGAGGAGCTGTGAGGGACTGACCACAACCTCCCATTCCCCATCCTCTTGTGCTGCTTGATTGGGGTGGTGGTGGTAGAGAAGGGCAGAGGAGCCAAGAGTGAAGCTGGGCATGGGAAAGGGGAAGGAAAGGTGTTTTAATATTTGGGTTTGTTTCTCACTACCCAAACCTACTTTAATTGGCAACAAATCAAATCTTCCCCAAGTCAGTAACTGGTAAGCAACCTCCCTGTCTTTATCTCAACCTACCAGCTTTCTCAGGTGATTTTCTCCCCCTGTCCCATGGAGACGGAGTGGTGACTGAGTGGCTGGATGGAAGTTTGTCTCCTATACACAGCAATGAAATTAATCTTAGGTGTATCACTCATATGACACTATAGCAATTCTTCTAAAATAAGATATGGCTTATCCCCGTGGCAATGTCTAAGTTTGTTGTAAGTCAGTCCCACTTTTGCAGAATGAATCAAGTCTGTGAAATTTGTTTTGTTTATTTTTAGTAATAGAACACACCTAAAGCTGTATGACTGCAGGTACTTGAACACAAAATTAACTCCAGAAGGTTTAAGTATTGTACTTCGACTTAATTGTTTTCACAAATAGCTGCACCGGTACTGTACATAATAGGATCAAGAAGAGGCCCGTAAATCCACAAGCTGTCACTTTTTAACAACTGTAACAGGTAGCCTAATACCTAATGCAACATAACATTGTATTGCTCTTAATTAAGAGTTAGTATATAACAGCATATTACTTCTATGAAGTTTGTGTCTCAAGCTTTCCTTCACCTTCAAACCCATGTTTTTTAAAGTTTTCCTTAGCAAAAACTAGAACACTTTCTACAGTGGTAAATATATTTATCATGGCAGTATTCAAAGATCTATGTGGCACAAAGGTACATGAATCCATTACTTTTACATTCTAATAGAGAAAACTGATATGAAACATCTGAATACTTCTGTGACCAAATGAATCAGAAAGCAAATATTCCCAATGTAAGCTTACGATTTCCAAGAATACTAAATACAGATAAAGCAAAACAAAACAAAACAAAACCACAAAAAAAACCCAAACAAACAACAACCCAAAAAACCCCAAAGCACAACCCCACACGCACACATTGATAAGGAAGAAGGAAACCATATTTCCTTTGAAATTCTGAACATCAAACAAGATCATCTGACAAGATGGCAAGTTTCCTAGAGATACTTTAGGAAAGAAAGGAACAATACTTTATGTCCCCTCCATTAGTTATTCTTAAATACTTTTTTGAATTTGTCCTGTAACCCAACTGTGAAATGATACTGAGTTCTAATACCAAGTACTTGATAAATATCTTAAGTAGGAGACATTGTGTATGCAGCAAAGGATGTATTAAAGCTAATTGCCAATAAAGCATTTCAGCCTTACCCATTTAAACTTAGTCATTGAAGTCTCATCTATGTATACAGGCTCCCTTTTTATCCAATCCAACTTCTTCCAGGTACTTCCCACCACTCTCAGACACCTGTTTTTGAAGGGTATTAAATACTTGGTGTCTGTTTCTTTCTGCTGACCATAGGAGAACCTAGATGTACGGTTTACAATTTGACAACAATTCTTAGACAACCGAGTTGGGTGAGATAATTCCTACCCAGGCTAATCAGAAGCAACCAATTTCTAGAGAAATAATATCTCCTCTTTGCCAGAGGGAAGCTAATGCAAGGTCAACTTTGTAATGTATAGGGCGGTTAGGTTTCTTTTTTCTTTTTTTTTTTTTTGCTTTTGTTTTTTGGGCTTGTTTTGTGGGGGTTTTTTGCTTTCCTTTTACAATGTCCCCTTTATCTTTAATAACTTTTGATTTAAACCACATCACAAAACTAGTTCCACAGCCCTCCAAAGGAAATAACACAGACTAGCACCAACACAGAGTTTGGAAGGTTTACTAGGATTTTAAAAGCCAATCTTTGTAGAAAATTGTTAGCTTGCAGGCAGTGGTGCAAACTCTAAAACTACAAAGCTACTTTGTAGTTTACCTTATTGGACTTCTATTTTTCTGTTTGTTTGTTTGATTTGGTCCTTCTGGTTAATAGGTACATTCTGAGACCAAGGGTTCTAAGGCCATAGGTTAGACTCATTCATTACTTCAACCAGGTTAACACCAGAGGGAATGCACTTCAACCAGAGTGGCGGAAGTGGTGAAAGGATGACATCTATTCATTTCTTCTGTTGCAGAGTAGAAATAAAGACTATTTTTAAACGTAAAGAGCAGAAACACTGAACTTTGGAATCGGAACTCAGAAAAAAGATCTCCCATTTAAGAGACTACAGTATATTACCCCATTTCATAGGAGTAAACAATAATTTCACAGTCCACCAAAGCAATGAGGAACAGCAGTGAAAATGTGAAAATTAGCAATAAAACACTAGGGTGTTTAGCTATAGTGTAAAATATCCTAACAAAATTTTCACCTTGTATCTTTGACCACCCAGGAAGTAATTTTAATTAATACAAATTGAAGCCTCATGTAATGAGGGGAAAAATAGATATTTCAGAAAAGATACTGAACTGTGAAAATTTTACTCCTGTTTATTGCAGATTTTCATCATGTGTGACATGAAAAAAGTTGTTTATAAAACATTAACTCTGAAAAACCCTAATTAGAAAGCACATACACTGAAAGGACATTTGTTTATGTATTAAATTCCACCATGTGTATCAAAAAAGTCTCTCTCTTCAATGTAGCCTTCTCAAAAGTGAGACTTGATCCTCTGTGGTGCATTACCTTGAGTAATCATTTACACTCCTGCAAAGACAATGTAAATCAATGCTAAATCTGATTATCCACTCAAAGAAGACAGCAGTCAAATAAGGCAGCGACTGTTATCATAGCTCCTGTGAAGTCAATAGCTCTGTGACAATTTGTGTGAGCAGAAGATCTGCTCCTGAGACTACTTCAGCCACTTTGCAGAGGTGTACCTAACTTTGCAGAGCAAAAAGTCAGATGGTAATCAAACAGAGACTAGCAAGTGCCAGAACCTCATGGAAAGGCTGCTCAGATACAGCACTTCAACACATTTGACTATAGGGTGGGTTTGCAGAAAAGGGCATTAATATTTGTTCATGATGGGTCCAATACTGTATCAAGTGCTAGTATCAACATCTGCCCATCATAATACACATATCTCCAGGATCTACAGCTTTCTGTTGTCTTCAGTAGAATCGCCACAAAGGTAAATGGGAAGTATTTAGTCCTGAATGATTTTTAATTTTTTTTTTTAATATAAACCAGCATTTTTCCAATGAAACAATGAATAACTGATTACTTATTTTCCTTGGGTCTCCAGATTTTGTAAAAAATATATTAAGCAATCTATTTTAAAACAAATCAGGCTGAAATCTAGTTCATAAATGATACAGAGCTTTTGATACCAAGTGATTATATTTGTCTTTTCAGAAAAAAGAAAGTACGAGGCCCTTAGCATTTATGTACTCTTCAAACTAAAGTATAAATAATTTAGTGGTGATAAGACTGCATTTGAACAACATGCAATTTTGTAATCTGTTACTAATTAAACTGATTGTTAACTGTGTATTATGCTAAGACAGGGCTTTTATATAATCATATTAACTTTTTTACCCCTTTGAGTTTCCTTTTATACTGTTAAAGTTTTTAAAAATTAAAATAAATAAGTTTCTGGGTTGGGTTTTGTGGGAGTTTTTGGGGTTTTTTTTGTTGGTTTGTTTGGTTTTTTCAGTAACCAGAAAATCCCTTTTAGGTGTTCCTGAGACTCCACCACATAATTTAGTCACAAATAGATTATGGCAAAATAAGCAAATGTAATGAAGACAGCTATAGATAGTGTATAGATCAATATGAACATTACAGTTTGCTTTCACAGTCTTTTTAACTCACTTGCCACTTACACAGAAAATCATTGAGCTTCTACTCTACCAACGTTTTCTCATTAAGAAATTGTCACACAATGTGATGAGAAGAATTTTTTCAGAACTTCAAAGGAAAATCGTACAAGCATCATTCTGTCATGCTCATACATCTTAAGACAAAGTTTTTCACTTTAAAAACATAATGAGGCTTTAAATGTCATTATGATGAAAATGCAAGGAGGGGAAATACAATAGAAGTTTTTAATGCACTTCTTAAACAGGGAATTTTAAAAATTATTTAGGTTTTTTAAAAATCAAACTGTCCTTAAAATCCTATTTGTCACTTTATCTCAAAGCACCTACTCTCTTTTAAGAGATTTTTGGTCCAAGGTAGTGTATTCTCCTAAAATTGTTGTGAAAGACCTTCTCCAATATCTAGAAATAGAGGCCTCCACATTATCCAGTTGTTTTTTCTTTATCTTTGAAGTAAGTTAATTTCTATCTCTTGCTATGTCTTCATTCATGTATTTCTTCTCAGCTTTTAAAATTATATCTTTATCTTTTCCATAAATCTTTGATCCTAAAAGGATATGGAAGCTTGCTAGGCCACCAAAGGAAATCAGCATGTTTAAAACTGAGTATTTATTTAAATTACATACAATACAAGAGACTTACACAATTGACTTATATCATATACAAGAGATGAAAACTTTCTAGTATTCCCCAGTCTTAAAATAACTATTTGTAATTCTACAATTGCTTTGCACAATAACAGTTCTAAACACAATTCTGAGCTTTTTAGATTCCACAGAGGAGCCAAAGCCAACCGACAACATTCAGCTAAATACCCAGACAAAGCAAAAAAGCAACCAACCAATAAAATAAAATTAAATAGATGTAGATAGTTCTTTTCCATAAAGAGAAAATTTTCTGAATTAAGAACTAGTAAAAGACAACAAGTATATGAAATATGTAGTAGAGATTTTATTTTCCATGCTTTTGAAACATCAGAAGAACTCAGAAATGTAGTCTACCAGGAATATAACCTGAAAACTGGAAATAAGTGCGTTGAGAAGACCAAATCCCTTTTAAAAGTCAGCCACCTAATCCTGATCTGTCAACAGATTATAGATTCATGCCAACTTCCATACATTTCCCGGACTCAATTGAGTTTATTTTGCCATGATCTATATCAAACAGTCAAGCTATTTTAAGGTATACTTTAGGATGGAAAAGTATTGCATCTCATAGTTGTACTGACAGTTGGAGGCTGAGAAGGACAAATACTCTATGTGGGTTCATTCTAAAAAAAATAAGGAGATTAACACTCAAAATCTTGAGTGAGAAAACTGGGAGAAAACATCTCTGTTACTGTGTATTCCTCATTCTTCCAGAGTTATATTAAATTTATCTGTAATGTTCCTAAAGTTGTAAAATAAAAGAAATAGTGAAAGCAGAGCAAAGGTACAGTCAGGAAAAATGTCTGCTATGTAATGTTAAAAAAATGGCTTTTTTTCTATATAAAAATACATAGCACCACATAGCAGCCTTGATGGCAGTACTTTGTTTATTAATACAAATAAATTCCTCACTCACATCACCAAAATTATTATTTGCTGATCTCAACAACTGAAAAGAGTAAGATACTGTAATTGCATTAGATCCATCGGAGTCTTAAAGAAGTAAAAGTTGATTTTATTTCAAGAATTCTTTGCATCCTGAATCACCAAAGATTTCCATGTTCATATGTATTACTGTTTTTCCTTTTATTTTGTGCTTCTTTATGCTCTTTAGTAGACTCTTGGATTGGGTGTGTAAGAAAAAGTCTCTAACATTTTTGATACAGACAAGAAATCACACCTACAATTTTTAAGTTCACTACTGTAAAGGACAAAAAGGGCTTAGTAAATATCTTTCTTTAGCTTCTAAGGAACAAAAACATTTTCCAGCATGTCATAGCAAAGATACCGAACTGATTTAAAATGCAACAGCATAGGGTTTCAATTTGTAATGTGGTATATTACAGTGCAAGAGAAGCTCACTAAAATCACTGTGTTCTTCATTTGCCTTCATCTGATTTGGGATTATGACTTTTGGAGAATTTTTTAATATCTGGAAGTGCCAGATACTAATGATACATTTATTATAAATGACTGTTGATTCCTATAATTATGAATTCATATCCTACCTCCACTGTGAAAAATATGTTACAGTGTTTTGATGGAGTAAGATTACTTCTCACCTGCAGAAAGAAACTAGAGCAAGTTCCACAGAGATTTTAATCACAGGGACAGTATTCGTATAAATTGCAAATATCACACTTTTGAGTATTCCTATATTTTTTACTTTCTAAAAGCATAGGTCAAGACTGTCTTACTCACCTCCAAAAATCCTGACACTATTTACACTTCTGAGTCTCATACATATCCGAAACCACAATGCTTATAACCTTGCATAAAGATGAGTCAATAGAAAGGTGAACACTGCAGCGCAGTAAAGTTACTGCTAACCTTGTGCTGGTGAACTTGTCATAACAATACTGTATCAAAGGTTGGATTTTTGGTTTGATTCCATCAGCTTTTACTAGACACACTAGGTTAATTAATTTTAGCTTTTCATAACTCCAGTTAAACTCCATTAAATGTCTATAACAGAATAAGAATGATTAAAGCTTATTCCAGTTATTCTTCCTGCTCTGGACAGCACCTCTCTTGATAGAAAAACATGAACAAGTTTATACCTGACAAACTGAATTATGAGAAATAGCATTGTCATATCATCCTTTATAATTTCAGACTTCTTTTGTGCATTTTCTTTTTCCAGCAAAACTCTCAATGTTCTATTACCAAGTACTCAGATTCTTGCAACACTGAACTTTTATTTGAGTTCATCAAATTGTTTCTTCAAAAATAGTGGAAGATCCTAAGATTCTTTTCTCCTATTATCTCAAATATTTTAAGAAGTCTTCTGTCTTAGTTCCTGACCACCTGCAGAAAAGTTTCTCCATATAATTTACAGATTAAAAAAAGAAAAAAAAAAAGAAAAAGATTATATGTAGGCTCTTCTATTTGCCCATGTAAATGAATTAATTGTATTCAGTCTTTATCCCATGACATATCAGACAGACACTACCATATATGCCTTAATTAGGTCAATGTTAATTTATTAGCATTTGCTTTTGTAGGCTACATGCTTTTTTTCCATCAGCATACTTATGCATTTTATATAAACCTTCAACAGAATTATACAAGAATTAGCCATAGGTCTTTAACTTAATGGTTTATTGGTCTGACTGTCAATACTAGCAAGGTGGAGATGATGAAGAAATAGGATGAATGTTTCTGAGGAAGCATGATTTCTATGATGTTGTAAAAATACTATCAGCTCAAGAAAGAAGGAAGATTATTTTTTTTTATTTTTTATTTTATAAATTGTTATTTTTATATTTTTATTTTTATTTAAAAGAATCCAGGTAAATGTAAAAATCATGGGTTGCAAGTTGTTTGGAGACACTTTCCTTCCTTCCTATAATAGAATCAGAGAGGATGTGGAGGATTTCTGCAAAAAGGCCACAAACAGTCTAAAAGAGGCTGCATATCTTTCTACTCCTTTAAAAATGGCAAAAATGGATGCATGTAAAAATCCAATTCTGTGATATAAAAATGAATATTCAGAGCCTGCTGAGTGCAAAAATAAATCACTCAATAAGGTTAAAAGAACACTGAATTCTGGGAAACTGATAGAACAAGCTACAGCACAGATAATCATTAGGCTATGAGAAAGATCTGGCAAGATTTCTGTAACAAAATTAATGCTGATAACTCTGCATCATCAGTTTAGAAGTACAAGTGGGAATCGTGATAAAAAAAGAACCTTGTCCTGTTTAAGTACTGACAGAATATAGTACCATATGTTGAAAAGGACACTATTAATAGGCCAATCTTTTCTGTGAAATGGAGAAGTACAGTTTAACTTACATAAGCTGCAAGATTATTAAATTCAGGGGCTAAAACTTTGCATGCTGTAAAAACATTAGAGGAACCAGTCTTAATTATTTGTCAGGAAGAAAGGCTTAAGTTAAAACACAATTCATTAAAACCAATTGTGCTGGGTTTTGCTGGGATAAAGTTAATTTTCTTCATAGTAGCTAGTATGGGGCTATGGTTTGGATTTGTGAGGAAAACAGTGTTGATAACACAGGGGTGTTTTCATTATTGGCGAGCAGCGCTTACACAGAGTTAAGACCTTTTCTGCTTCTCACCCCATCCCATCAGTGAGGAGGCTGGGGGTGCACAAGGAGTTGGGAGGGGACACAGCTGGGACAGCTGACCCCAAATGGCCAAAGGGATATCCCATACCATATGATGTTGTGCTCAGCATATAAAACCAGTGGAAGAAGAAGGAAGGGGGGGACGTTCAGAGTGATGGCATTTGTCTTCCCATGTAACTGTTATGTGTGATGGAGCCCTGCTTTCCTGGAGATGGCTGAACACCTGCCTGCCCATGGGAAGTGGTGAATGAATTCCTTGTTTTGCTTTGCTTGCGTGCGCAGCTTTTGCTTTACCTATTAAACTGGTTTTACCTCAACCCACAAGTTTTCTCACTTTTACTCTTTTGATTCTCTCCCCTATCCCACCAGGGATGAGCGAGTGAGCGGCTGTGTGGTGTTTAGTTGCCAGCTGGTCCAAATTACATTTTCTGATTATTACCATCTTTCCACCAACTGAGGTGCATCTCTGTCCTTTCACACAATCTCATTATTTTTGTAGAGAGTTTGTTTTCTGTGATCACTCAGCCACTTGGGACAGTTTTCCCTCTGTGTCTTGACAAGTCTCCTCTATCTACTTTCTTGCTGTTCAGACATAATCTACCTTTTTTGAAAAATAATTATCTGCTACATTTGGATTGCTTGAGGTGGTTTTTTTTCTGTCTCTGCAGTTGTACAACTTTATACCCGTGTCAATTAACTGAGTGAAATAGGTATTTATATTATTTACTAATCACTTGCAAACTTGCGTACAGCACAGGAGCAATTTCACTTCTTGATTTAAATCCCTCGAATAGCCCCCCTAAAACCAAATCAAGACAGACATGCCACATTAATGCAGAATATTATGTGACTAGAAAAATGCAGACATCAGTAAAAGGATGTCTGCATAACATAAAATCCCATTAAAAAATTAGTAAGTTACTAGTTCCAAAATCTGTAACCTGCAGACCACTGTCAATCCATTGTCAAACCAATATTTACAGTCTTTCCTTCCATTTCTAGCCCTTTAACCTCCCAATATCCAACTCAGGTCCTAAGAAATCCCTCCTAGTCTCCCTGTTTAAATTAATCCTTTCTGCTTCAGCAGTAGGCTGGTTCTAAACCCCACTACTTATAAACCATATTTCTTCCCACAGCATTTTGGCTAGCAAGCATTTTAAGGACAGGAAAGAGAAAAGCAGCTATCCTGCTGCTGGTTCATGTTTCTTGCCCTACATGTACCATATCATTCAACAGTTCAGTTCTAACCGAACTGCCCACACTGTGAAGTCAGCTCTGTCCATGAGGAATTTCTAGGGAATTCTGCCACCAAACATCATTATTGTCATGTTTTGTTCTTCCAAGTAGCAATAAAATTTCAGTCACATCTTCAAATTGTTTTCATAGCTAATCACTTCTAATGCCCAATAATGTATTTTCCTTATCATGTACCCAGAGGAAAAAATAAAAATACAAGAAAACAGATCAAAACATGTCTCTCCAAACTCTAAAAAAAAAGCAGCAAGTAAAGGATAACAGAAGGGAGTATACAGCCACCTGATTATGGAAATTTTTTAAAAATGTAAATTTCATTAGGATAGAAAACAACTTATTTTATACACTTCCCCAAAATAATTTTTAAGAGTAACAATTTTGACCAGTGTCCCATTTGAAAATGACATGAGGTGACAATAGACACACATATATAGAAAAATTATCTCTTGTAGGAACACCAAAGAAAACATTTTTCTCCCTCTAACAAAGAAATCCCTATATATTTTACTTAATTCAGAAGACTGAAAGCAATCCTGAGGAGACTCAGAGTATATTATCATGGAAGAAAAAGGCTATTATAGAGTTCAAAAGATCAAATTTTATATCCCTTCTCCCCTCTAGAGAAACAACTATACTTGTTTCTATCCTTGCTGATGTCAGTCTAATTTCAAAAACTCTCATCGGTGAAGTTTTCAAAACCTTCCTCAAACGTCTAACCCAGTTCTTAGGCATCCTTACTGTTACAAGATATTTCCTAATGTCTAATCTAAATCTCTCTTGCTGATTTTAGTCTTTATTTGTTATGCCCACACAAGTTTGATATTGTCTAGATTGAACAACTGCCGTTCTTTACAACTTTCCTTGTGGATTATATTTTCTTTAGACATCTGATCATTCTCATAGCTCGCCTGTAGTGAAATCTTTTCAACTTTCTAGTATAGATTGTCACCAATTGAGCCTCATCCTTTCAATTATCTAATAACAGAAATCAAATGCATGCTTTGTCAACCCAATCTTTGTACAGAAAACCTGTAATGGCCAGCATTTCCCTCAAAGGTTAGATTAGAAAAAGAAAATGCACTTCTACGTGTACCACAGTCTGGGTTATTATTACAGATTGACACAAAGGACAACCTACACAGACTCAGGTCTTGATCATATTAAGTATGGTATAGCAGTAACACTTTTAATTACTGATGTGTGCCAATCTACAAGAGGCTCCAACATATGCGCTTTGTCACAAACAAGAGAATATTTTACACTTTTTAAAATTAACTGATAAAGAATCCTGGAACACAGGTGTTTTTATATATAATTTTATTTTTAATAATGTTTGCCAGGTAGGTTAATTTAAGATTACAAATCAATTTCACACAAAAAGGCAGAATTTATAGGAAAAGAGAAATAAAATCTGTAATGCTTTATGGCATCGTTTCAATGTATACATGCTTATATCTATTACGTACATGCAATTTGGGGAAGACATGTATGTGTATTCTTCAACCAAAGGTGTTTATTGCAGTTTGTATGTGCTATATGCATGGGATTGTGTATGCACTGCAGCTCACACAGCTGTACTTTGCTAATTATATCTAGCAGACTCACATACTGTGGTAGCAGGGAATCTAGCATAAACAAGTATTTTACAAGATTATGTAGGTCTTATCACACCCAGTACTGAGCGAAAGAATTGCAAAATCGGTTGAGTATGTCTGCGGGAGTGATCCCTTTGACTGCAGTTCTGACATACCCATGAAAGGATGAGTAACTAGGGACTAGCTATCAGTGCGGGGAGGTGTATCTGCACATATGAAAAGGACTCATTGAAATATATTAATCAGTTCTCCCCAAGAGTTAAATTAGCTACAGATAAAATGGATTTCTCACTCTGTCAGTAAATGCGGTAAATTTGGAAGCACAGGTACTTTGGAGATTCTGTCATGTTCACAGTTTCCTTCAGTCCAACTGAACAACGAGATGATGTTGACATTGTTGTTCATTCCAAATCTGTTTCTGTGTCCTGTTTTAGAAGAAATATTTGCAGTTTACCCGGTCTCCAGAACTGCAGCAAATTGTCAATATTTTTGCAGATACATTTCCCAATCTCCACAATCAGCCCACCGGACTGGAAATATGCACTTTATTTATATGATTTGCAGTTTCTTAGGCTCCAGTATTTTCCTGTATTTTACATATAGTGGGCAATTCTGCATATATCTCAGTTTTACAACTGTGAAACTTCTTTAACTTAAAACCTCTTTGTTTACATAACAATAAAAGGTGTAGCAGGCCCCTGACATATTTTCTGCATATTATATATAATTCTCTCACCTTCAAAATACTAAATTACTTAACAAGTGTCCATATGATTGGTTTAATAAAAGGTTAGAAATTTTCTGTATTTGTGTGCGGGTGCACAAATATGTTTAATGCACAATTTTCTAAAGAAGATGGCAGCCTTAATGAACTTGAGCAAGATAAATATAGAGAGAGACAGCTATATATGTGTGTGTGTATATATATATTCACATCTATAGATATGTTTATATATAGCTATATATATGCACACACACATACATCCCACAACGAATAAAAAACCAGCAATTCATAAGTAGCACATTGTTATGATACTTTATAGCATATCCCACACTAAAGATTGTTCTTACAAAGTTATAATGTTTCCTATTTAAGTGATTTACTTTTCTTTTATTGAGTACCTGGTAATTCTGCTGTGTCTTTTTACATTAAGCAGAGATAAATGAAAGTTGGGGGGAAATAACAAAAAACCCTATAGAATTATATATACGCAAACATGCATGCGCATAATAAGTGTGTGTGTGTCTTTGTATTAATAATTGGGATAATTCCTGAATGAATTCCTTTGTACTCAATGATTATTTTTTTTTTAAACATTACAATATTCTACAGAGATCAAAACATTTTAATGGATAGAAACTTAGAATATCATTATGGACAGAAGCACATCAGGAGTTAAAACAATTACTGGCCAGAGAGTTTTATTCTTTCTTTTTTTTCCCCTTACCCCCACAGCTGGAAGAAAACTGCAGAGCCATCATCTTTAAAATGCAGAGAATATAAGTACCTATTTTATTTTCTTATTTCAGTTTTATTTCATAGCTATAGGTTATTTACAGCACATTTTTGTCATTCTCATTATCTCTAGCTGTATACTGTGACAGTAAGAATCCTGCTCACAGTCCCCACGATGCCCTTCTATGTACCTACATATACCTCACTTGGCCTTTCAATCTAATCCTGTACTAATGTTTCCTTTCCAACCCTTCTCATTTTAAATGAGCTTGGGGAAAGTTGTTTCTGAAACAGTGATTTAGCTCATTTTCTGGGCCTAGAGGAATATAGTTAACTGATTTATTGCCCTATGGATGTTGTAATTGTTGCAAAACACGATGTATTCCCAGAACAGTGATATCAGTATGTCATTTTGAAAACATGCCTCCCAGCATTCCACTGAAATTAATGAAGCATCATTAAATAGGCGCAGTTCTTAAACCTGTTGTACATTCCAGCATGCAAAGAGTTATTGACAAACTTCAAGATGTCAAGAAGTGTTATTTGTCAAATCAAAGCTCAATACAGAGAATGAGAAATGGCTGGGGTGACTTCAAGCATGCAAATAATTTGGGTGTCACCATATAGCTATCACAAATTATCAGGAAGGCTCCCCCCAAAAATTAGTAAAACTCACACAACTAAGGTTACTGCTTTCAAAATATTTCCTTGATAACAAACAAGCAAAAAACAAAAAAATAAATAACAATCCTTCTCTAATAACTGTTTAGAATATTCTTTCAGAATATATATACTCAGGTAGAAACAGGTTGTTCTTATTATTATTTGCAATTTGCCAAATAAAAGATAGGACAATATTCTCAAGATCAGAGAGCAAGCATTTTCAGTAATCTCTAAAATTCAGATTTAGATTATTATATAAAACACCTGGTTTAAAAGATATTAAATAGCTCCTTGAGCATAATTTTGAAAATTAAGCAACAAGAAACACATTTTCAAAAGCTGGTAAAATTAAATAAGTTGAAAACTACATCCAAATTTAGGAATCTAATTTTTGCCATATGTTAAATGTTATTCTTGTGATGTAATCTTAGATGAGGACTCAATTCGTATTTCAGCCAAAGCTCATCAGCTGTCCAAAGTGCACATACTGTTCTGTGCTGCGGCTTGACTGTGGTCAAGTCAGCAGAGTCTTCAAGGAAAATCAGGAACAGGGAGATTCGTGGAACTGTGAACTCAATCATACACTCTGACAGAATTAGGAGGGAGACCAAGGTTCCAAGCGTACCTTTAGAAATGAAATCTAACTTCCTAATTGTGAAAATGCTATCCTGGACATGTAATTTTGGCTTAGCCATCTAAATTAAGCACCTCTTCTAAGCAGAATTGCAATATACAGGTAATGGGACAGATTTTATGAAAACAGCTTCGTTATCTCATGTGACATAGATTATTTACCCTTGTAATATAAAAAACTTTCTTTTAATTGTCCATTCTTGGTATTGGTTGCTGATGCTCTGGATACTACAAGTAATCCCATAAATAATTACTATTTATGATTTTCATTTTCTGAATCAGTTTATTTCATTAGTGCATAAATGGAGCATGCTCAATTCTTCATGCCAACAGGCCAACATTCTATTAGATGTCATATTTTTGTTTACAAGGTACTTACTAGTCTCCATCCGGCTGTTATTCTAAGAAATATTGGAAACATTAATAGTCTGTCTTTACTTATGCTAGACAAATGACTAGGAATTTATTGATTGAGACTTTTTAAATTTCATATAATGATCTGTCAATCAAAGTACAAGCAGGTATTCTATTATGGTTACTAAGTAATTCATTAACATTTCATATTACTTACTGTTCTTAAACTACCTGAGCAGCAAAGAAAACACCTTAAATGGCTATAGACACCGTAGAAAATGGACATGGGATATGCAAGAAGTGGTAGCAATGAATAAGTGTGGCAGGCAAGTAAATATTGGAGGCAAAACATATGTACATAAAACTTCAGATACACATTGATTAATGTTTATATTCACTTTTCTGTTTATGGTATTCAGGATAGCTGGGCTTCTTCCTCTTTCAAGAATGTAAATGACTATATTTAAATGTCTATAAAGTTTTCTATATCTTACTTTTCTGCATAGATTTCTCACTATCACTCTTTAATAAAGAGGGAGAGAAAGAAAATCAGAAAAAAAAACCCAAAACATTTCAATCAGCCTACAGATAACTGGTTAAACAGACACCATCCACTTGAAACAGTCAAAATTCTGTGGATTCTGTATTGATCAGATGACTAATACCACATGAAGGGAAAGTTTAAAGACAAGAGTTCAAGAATTAATGAATTGAAATGATAAATAAACCCCATAAATATCTGCATAAACCAAATATTCCCATTTGTTACATGCTATCAAAAGCAGAAGGCAGAACAATTTTTTGCATGTAGCCTGATGATATGCAAACAGAAGTCACCTCAGCAATATTCTCTAGGCAGTTGAAAGTAAGGATGCCACCTATCTCATAACTTAATTTAACAGCATCTATTTTAAAGAAAAAAAAAACAATAATAACAGTAACAATAATACTAATAACCACCTTATAGCTTCTAATTATTCAAAAAACAAAGCATAAGCTTCCAAGCTATAAAAAATCACGTCAAAATAGCAATAAAAGGTTAGCAATTTAGAGAACTACCGTTTTTGATCTAAAGTAATATTTGCATAAATTATCATAAAAACTCTATTACTTCACTGTAATTCATTGTTTCATGACAACAGAAAAAAAAAAAAACACACAATAAAACAAAACCACATAATGTTGTCATAATTCCCGCCTTGTAAGAGGTACACTCAGATTATAATGGAGGATATGAGTCCAAAATACCACTTGGAAACCGGGTGACTATGAAAGAGGTTCTCAGGAGAACTCAGGTATACAAAGATTGAGAATCTTTATTTCATAAAATTCTATAAATCCTACAAAATAAAATTCTAAAAAAATATTGCCTGAAGAAAGCCTTTCTCTATACAAATGGAACTTAATACTGAAAATCTATCTTAATAAACTGTGGGAGGGGAAACCAGATCATTCCACAAATAATAAAAACCTTTGGTAAGCATGATGGGGTTTTTAATTCTCAAACAAGGAGATTGCTAGTGTTCAGCTACAGACTCTCTGCTGCCATTTATTTCATTTAGAAGGCGCTCATATACCAGGGTGATGGACGGCAGCCTACAATAAATAGATTAGGATAGATTTAAAGTTTGCCTTCCCAGTTAAAAGTCTAAGACTTTGTGAAATACAAAAGGGCTTGGTCCTATATTCTCCTACTCTCAATGGGTTATTCACTGGCTAGCTGACAGCAAATGGAAGTAACCATCCATCATCTTCAACAGGAAGTCAAAGCAAGAAAAAAAATCTTAATAATGTTCTGACAAAAACAGCAGGGAAAAGGCAGTGTAATTTTGAGATGCAAGAATGATACGCAAATCCTTGATTTTTATCACACAGAGTATCAGCATAGAGAGCTATTCACATCTGGTATAAAGGAGGACTACGCACTTTTTAATTTACTCTTGAGTCTTACTAGTTTGAGTATCTCCTGCATCATTTTGCAAGGTAAAATGACAGCACTGAACTCCGACCAGGACAAAATCATTTTACCTAGTAAAAGTTTAGTTGACTGGGGGCATATGAGTCATCTTAATTTGACTTTAGGATTCAGACAAGAAATAATGACAGCTGTCCAGCACCTCAGCACAATGATAATTATTCCTTGCGTTGAATTAATAGCAATGAAACATGCCTGATTTTAGCAGCTGTTGGAAGCAGCGGGGTTGCTCCAGTCAGAATAAAGAGAGACTTCCACCTCTCCAGATAAATGCATTCAAATCAAACAGTGCATACCAACAGCTGGCAGTACCCTGCTCTTACCTTAACAGTGATTAATCATATTGCTGATTGGTTCTCAACTATCTTCACTTCTATCCTTGCTGTGGACAAGATCACTGAGCTGCTCATTAAAAGAGCTGCACATGAGCTGCAGGAGGAAAGGATGGTGATCCCTGAAGAATTATTATAATCAGTATGAGGCCTTTTCAGCACACCATAGAAGCTTAACTGAGGTCAGGTGTCAGTGATTCCCCACAGCTCTCCTGAGGCCAATACCACTTTGCACCCCGCTACTGACAATATTGTTCCAAGTAGCACAATTCAGTTTTATTGGTGGAACATTTGTAGGAACTACAGCATGGGGAAAAAAATACAACTGACTCTGTATACTTAATAAGTGGTCTGCAAGTACTGGAATATGTGAATATAGAAAAATGGATAGGATATGGACAGACAGTTATACTAACTGGATAATTTGTCACAGGCACATTATTATGTAGCCCCTTCCACTGTCTGTTATTTTAGCCTTCCACGAGTTAGGCATCCAATCTAAATTACTCATCCAGTCCAACTCTATAGCAAAAGAGAAAGATCCTCCAGTGAATAATAGAAACATCAGAAATTAGATGTCCCAGGCAGCATGATTCACTCCCTTGAGATGCTTGTTTTTTCTACACCAACCATAGATAGACCTGGGATGACTAGTTTTGACCCAGCACTTAACTTTTAGATGGCTAACTTCTGTGAGAGAAAACAAATTTCTCTGAAAACAGATTATAATTGCAGTCACTAGATTCTTTCAAGTCGTTGACCAATCTATTTCTATTGCTGATTCTTGGTCTGCAGACGTCTTTGGTCAGTTTGCCAGAAGTATTTGTGATATGACTGGGCATTAGACCAATGTGACCACATTTGTCCAGTGTTGCACTGGCTTTAAAGAGACCTTCAAGGATCATTGGTGTCTGCTCTCAGCTGGACTTGTATAAGGCATTGCAAAGGCCCTGTATTGATTGAATTAATTTACTATTCAGCATTCTTCCAAATTACCTTCTTCCCCTATTTCTGCTCTCTAATCTGATACATGTATCGGTCGCTCTTAGAATCAGACCTATCTGAGCTCATCCACTGCTGTAAGAAACCTGGCTTCTGAAAACTGAAACACCCCCCCCTAATCTACGTACAAAATGCTGCGGAGGTCACTTCATTAAAGTTTTGCTGTAAGTTACTGAACAGTAACAAAACAGACAGTTTTAAAGGCATCTGTTACTTAGCCACATATCCTTGTGGATTTTGGTCTCTGTAACTCTTGACAGCTGCTTAAGTCATTACCATATCCTCGTCAATGTAATCAGTACCCTAAGGCTGCCCTACCTCTCAAATTCACAATCTGCAATGCTACTCACTTCAGTGCTTTGGGGCATATTAGCAACTCAGGCTTTTTCTGCTTTGATGTGCATGTTCTGTACCACTGACCCCAAAATATGCAGGTCTAATGAATTGGCTTTAATAGTTCTCTTACCCACTTAAATGTTTTTGTTTTAATTGGCTATACTACCATGTGTCCTGAACTACACTGAAAAGTTCACAGGATAGATGCTAATGGTGCCTTTCTAATTACTGCATAATGAACAAAGGTCTGTCAGAGCAATTTCAGAGGTTAGACTTCACAATTAGGAACCCCATTTTAATAAAAATCAACCAAAAAAATTCACACACTTAATAGAAATAATCTATACAACAAAATAATATTTTAAAAATATCTGGGGTTTTAAAAATATTTGTATAAATTCTTCTAGTTACACAAAATTACTATTTTCTTCATTCCCTTTTAATTTACCTGCCAACAGCCGCAACCTCAGCTTTGTCACATTGTCCCTGAAGTGTACTTAACTTTCATGGATCACCGCTCTGGGGATGAACTTGATTTCTCTTTTCATTTACTTTAGGGAGCACTGATAACTGAGGGGCAGGGTCATGCCATCTACTGGTAAGTTTTACATCCAGGTTTGTATGGAGCAGAATCCAATGATTTGTCCTAGAAACTCCAGTGCTTTTTCAAAGTAAATTCTGTATTTTCCCCAACATTTCCAATTGCATAGGTATCAATAAAGATATATCTAATGGAGGCAGAAGTGTAGTAGTTGGTCCTATTTCAGCCCCTGTGCCACTTGCTTTGTGCATCAATGGTACTAGCTAAAATACATTTGCAACACTGTTATCCTGAAGACCTGAGAACATATAACATGGTGAAAGTTTAAGATTAGGGTAGGCAAAAAAGGTGGAAGGCCTCCCCACAATGTCAAAAGACTGTGGATTAGGTATGAGCAAGGTCCAATATCAGCAATCTCCATTATAACACCAGCTTTCTGCTCCCTTCATTCTCCTCATGTAACACTAGGTTGGTGTGTTTAGGTACACATTAGCTATAATTAAAACAACACAATTAAATGTTCAGCCACGAGAATATGAGAAGTTCAACAAGGAAAAATGTTGGGGCACTTTGCTACCATTTCCACTTAAACACTTAGATACAATTTTGCAGCAATGCAGTGTGTTATCACACTTTTATTCCTAAAAATGTAGCTACAACAACATCCAATTTCCTGGCATAACTCCACCTTGTCAGAGCCCTTTCTTTTCTTCTTTTTTTTTTTTTTTTAATGTTTATTTTAAAAATTCTACTTAGAAACTAAAAAGTTACTTTAGTCACAGAGTGTGCAACTAATTAGCAGGTAAATCAGGTAACATACAGCTTTCAATAAAATTAACAATGTGGTACCAATAGTTCGACCAAACTAAATGGTTTTGGACTTCCAGAAATCCACATTATATTCAGGTCAGTTAAAACCTGCATCTATCTAGGGGTTCACCTACATGAGCACTTTGGTTTGAATCAGGAGTGAGTTTTAGAAATGAACATACAGCTTGTGTTCACTGACTGAGCCTCAGTTTACAGTGTGGAGAAGTTTGGAACTGCACAGATTGGCTCTCTGGTGAATTCAGCTGGATGGTAAAACAAGTTCCTGAATTCCAGGGCATCCATCACAGGACCAGGCAAGAGCCAGACCTAGCAGAAGATTCATAGGATATAGATGTCAAGACCTCATCATCAGTTATTTCACTCTAAGGTGGTCTACTGTGTTGCTCTACTTGATAGTATTAGATGTTACTAGATAGTATTAGATTAGATACTTGGGGAAAGAGTAAAATAGCAAACTTGAAATCCTTGCTTCTAAGAAAAACAAACAAACAAACAACTTGAGGAAGGTGAGTAGGGCTTAGGAGGTTTTATTTGCTTTTCCCTTTTCCATTTTTTTTGTTTTGTTTTGTTTCTAAGAACAAAGCAATTTTTGCACAGAGCAGAAAGGTACATTGCATCAGCAGAAAATTACATATACTAAGTGTAGCCAATGTTTTCTTTTTTTTTTTTTTTTAAAACAGTATTTTATGGTGATTATTCAAAACAGTATTAAAGTCACTTTCTCCTTTACAGACTTAGGTAGACATTGCTAGAGTGACTGCTATCTCTATGGAAGTCACAGAATTACAAGCTGTCATAAGAACTGAAGGTAAGCTAAGAGAGGAGAAACTCCTGAACAGAAATTCAAAGAATTTCAAAACAAAAACCATATGATTACTTTAAGTAAGCACGTTTCTTCAAAGATACAGCATAGCTACATGCACATTTCCAGTTGTTTCATCTTAGGGGAGGACTATTCACAGAAAATCTCCTATAACATTTTATTATATTGCTCCTTAAGAAAACTAGCCACACATGTCTTGTCTGCTCATCACACTGATCCCTCCAAAAGAAAGAAAAAAACATCAGTGAGATAAGTTCTTAGACTTTAAATTCCAAGTTTTTTCTGCCCATGTTGTTCTCTAGCAAAAGAGTTGAAGGATTCCAGTACAGAAAACCTTGGTCATAGCTCTACCCAAAACCTAGAGAGCAGAAACAAACCTTCAGACTTCCACTCTTTAACTAATATCCAGAGGTCAAGAAGGGGACAACATACGTTTCTTGGCTCTTCCTTGCTGTTCTCTTTACTCACTTAAATACCACCACCTTTTCTATATGGACACCACCTGACAAAGGGTCTCTGCAATGTTTGGGCTGTAAAGGGACACAATGAAATCTGAGGAAGTTATAAATGATTTTCAGAGTGCTTATTTTCTGATAGAAGAAGAAAATGTCTTAACAGGCAGGCATAAGATAATCCAGTATTTTTATACACTTTTCCTCCTAAAACCACAAAATAATGACTACTTCACTACTACACTACACTACCATTGATTACTGTAGAAAATATATCAGAACCTCTTCTCTCTGTAACAATTACTTCCCATTCTTGTTTACGTAGCCTATGTAATTTCATTAAAATGCATGTTTCTGGAGAAGAGTGTAATCTATGAACAATAATTATGATTCTATTTTAGTTATTATTTTCATTTCTGACTTACTGAGTATTGCTTTCATCCATGAACTTTACTACTTATGCACAAGGAATAATAATGGATTATTATGTAATCCTTAAATGGTATAGTGAACTCTGAATGGACAGTTATTTCACTATGTGTAAAACTATTGTAAAATCAAACAATTACCAAACTGATGGAGGTTTGAAAACAGAACTTGTGCACTGTGAGAAGAAAATATTTTGGTCAATGAAACTGTGTAACACATACATCAAATAGAGTTTCACTGGCTGGCTGAATTCCACCATTAAGACGACCACAGATGATCACTTTTTTTCCTAGAAGTGAGTCACAGTTCCAGTGGGTAAACTGATTTTTTGATGGAATATAGCAAGGGAATATCACTGAGACACAACAGAGGAAAGGACACTGTCAGATAAACCAATACAGCTTTCATCTTGAGTGTGCTCACCAGGCACATGGAGGACAATCAGGGGATCAGGCCCAGCCAGCATGGGTTCACGAAAGGCAGGTCTTGCCTAACCAACCTGATTTCCTTCTATGACCAGGTGACCCGCCTGGTAGATGAGGGAAAGGCTGTGGATGTTGTCTACCTGGACTTCAGCAAAGCCTTTGACACAGTCTCCCATAGCATTCTCCTGGAGAAGCTGGCAGTTCATGGCCTAGATGGGTTTACTCTTTGTTGGGTTAAAAACTGGCTGGGTGGCCGAGCCCAGAGAGTCGTGGTGAATGGAGCTAAATCCAGTTGGTGGCCAGTCACAAGCGGTGTCCCCCAGGGCTCAGTTTTAGGGCCAATCTTGTTTAATATCTTTATCAATGATGTGGATGAGGGGATTGAGTGTGCCCTCAGTAAATTTGCATATGACACCAAACTGGGTGGGAGTGTTGATCTGCTGGAGGGGAGGAGGGCTCTGCAGAGGGACCTGGACAGGCTGGATCGATGGGCCGAGGCCAGTTGTATGAGGTTCAACAAGGCCAAGTGCCGGGTCCTGCACTTGGGTCACAACAACCCCATGCAGCGCTACAGGCTTGGGGAAGAGTGGCTGGAAAGCTGCCTGGTGGAAAAAGACCTGGGGGTACTGGTTGACAACAGGCTGAATATGAGCCAGCAGTGTGCCCAGGTGGCCAAGAAGGCCAACGGCATCCTGGCTTGTATCAGGAATAGTGTGGCCAGCAGGAGTAGGGAAGTGATCGTGCCCCTGTACTCGGTGCTGGTGAGGCCGCACCTCGAATACTGTGTTCAGTTTTGGGCCCCTCCCTACAAGAAAGATGTTGCCTTGCTGGAACAGGTCCAGAGGAGAGCAACCAAGCTGGTGAGGGGTCTGGAACATAAGTCATACGAGGAGTGGCTGAGGGAACTGGGGTTGTTTAGTCCGAAGAAGAGAGGGCTGAGGGGAGACCTTATCGCCCTCTACAGCTACCTGACAGGAGGCTGTAGCAAGGTGGGGGTCGGCTTCTTCTCCCTGGTAACAGACGATAGGACGAGGGGGAATGGCTTGAAGCTGCGCCAGGGCAGGTTTAGGCTAGACATTAGGAAAAACTTCTTCACAGAATGGGTTGTCAGGCTCTGGAATGGGCTGCCCAGGGAGGTGGTGGAGTCCTCATCCCTGGAGGTCTTTAAAAGAAGGATAGATGAGGTGCTTAGGGCCATGGTTTAGTGGTGGGATGGCAGTGCTAGGTTAACGGTTGGATTCAATGATCTTAAAGGTCTTTTCCAACCGAGGTGATTCTATGATTCTATGATTCTATCATGCAGACCCAACACAGAAGTGGAGGGGTAAGTGAAATTCTCAAGAGTCTTCAGATAATATTCCACTAACTGGATATTTTTGTGACTACTTAATGAAGCTTCTATTCCTGCTTCCAGATCCCTGTTATATAAAATGTTTAAAATGTGCTCAAAAAAAATCCTTAAATATAGCATTAATAAAATAAAAAAAAAAACAATCAACACAAAAACCTAGTAAAATGCTAATTTAGAATGTGTTTATAATTACCTCAATTTCAATTTTGTGAGATTGGACCAAAGATAATTGTGCCTTAACATGAAAAAAAAAAAACCTTTAAATAATGGCTTTAGAACAAAGGAAGTGTTCACTCTCTCACTTGGTACATATTTACATTTAATTTTCATGCTTAAAGGACTTGCATTCCAATCTCCACATTGAACTTTAATGTAAGCTGTGGATAAAGAACATCATCTTCATTAACCATCAACCAGCAATCAAACAAATAAGAACATTTCAAAGTAGAATTCCCACCCTGCAGGGTTCCCGTGAAGGAAATAATAAAGTGAAATATGAAAAATAAAACTGTTCTTCAAGAAGAACAGATCTAATTAAAAGGAAGACCTAACAACTTCATGGATTAATTGGGAACCAACTGAGATAATTAGACCTCTGGGAGTAAGATTACACCCATCATAAACTGCTTTTTTCACAACTACAGGTTAAGTGCTTAAAGCTTTAATTGGGGGCAGCACTAAGAGGAAAGTGGAACTTGCACAGAAGAATTAATATTTGGTGAAGCAATATCCTGAAGTACTTTGGCATCGTTAAAAACCACATTATTATTTTTCCCCAAGTGCGTGGGATTCTTGGAGCCAAGTTGACAACCGTGGTTACAATTTGTACCAATCAAAAAATGCTCACACTATTATACTTTGACCTATAAACCACATGTAGCTACTCTGTGCATTAGTAGTTCAAATACAGTTTCACCCTCTGTGATTACAGTTTAAATGAGCTGTTATTTTAACACATACATACACCATGATAGTCTCTGCAGTCAAACCATGTCTTTCAAGAAAAATCTACCCTGAGAATACTACACTAAATTAAAAAAAAAAAAAAAAAAAAAAAAAAAAACCACAAAAAAAAACCAAAGAAAGAAAGAAAGAAAGGAGAATCTAAAGACCTGGTAAACTGCTGCAAAGAATAAATGCTTCTCAGAATTGCTCCAAGGACTAATTTTAGGTAAACCATTTGAAACAGAAACAATTTAATACCATAATACAAGTGTCATGGAAACTTTGGCATCCAGCTGATGAATTGTGTGTCCATTAGACAACTTAGAAAGCACAGTAGGAAAGCTTTATTAATAAAACACAAAAGGTGGTCAGAGTTCCTGCTTTAATCCCCTTTTAGTGGTAGGAAAACACCTGAAGAAGAAAGAAATTATGTATTTTCTAAAAGCACCTATGTTCTTTCCTAAATGATAACATTCAAGATAAAGAACATTTCTTTTCAGTTACAAATTTTATTTGCATGCAAAATAACCTATTTCAATACTAACTCACCATCTTTATTTTTGAGATTATATACAACAGATGAGAAGGTTGAATTCTGTAAGTGTTTTAAAATACCATGGAGTATACATAGGATTGGATTTACTGTGATATAATTTTGGTGTAAAACAAGTTATGTGGTCCACAGGAATCCAGAGAGTTATCAAGGTAATTAATCACCCCCTAAAAAACTGATGTAGAAAAGTTTGAAGAATGTTTCTGAGACGTGTATTTCAGTGGGTTGTAAACATGTTACAATGTGCTTCTCTGAATATGCATGATATGGCCCATGGCTATTTGTTCAATTTATTGAAATATTTTCAGGAGGTCTCAAGACATTCTTGGATTAAAATAGGGGAAAAAGTGTCTAAGATTCCTTTCCTGTAATTGCTTCACATTCACTTCATCTTGTCCCAGTCTTTGTCAAGCTGTCAAGCTCCAGCTGTCAGGCTCTACCTGCATAATTAATATGCAGTTATCCATTTAGGCATGATGAGTTTCTTGAAGACTAAGAACTATCCTACAAGCCTGATATGGTTACCTCAGCTAACAGTATCTTAAAGAATTTCACCCACTGCTCCTTCTTTGACATGCTGCCTGAATGTGCCTTGGTTCTTGTCTGGTTTACTCTATCATCTCCTCTCTCCCTCTGCATCTTGTCCTGGCAAATTTCTTGGTTCCCCCGTTTCTCTGATGATTCTTCTGGCCTCTGACCGTGTCCACACTTCGCTCTTTGGATTGGTACACCTTGCAACTTGTTCATGATTTTTTCTAGCTCTAAAAAAGTCTCTAGCTTCGCCTTATTAGAACTATACCATGGAGTGATATGTTAATTGACATAACTACAGATATCAGTTTTAGTCAATGAAATGGTGTTATAAATTTGGTATAACACCATGACTTAGTAAGATAACAATTAACACATCGTTAATAAGTGGCATCTAATTTGAAACTTGGTGTGAGAAATAAACATACAATAATAAAGTAGAACTCTTAGCAATCTTATCAAACACCATATAATCTTGATCTCTCAAACCACAGAGAAAAATCTCAAAAAACATTGTTAAACTATTTATAAGTGCATCGCATTCAAAGCCAAGATTGTCAGTTGATTCTGACTATTTCTGTATGCCTTCTGGATTCAGGCACTAATGAACCAATAGCTATCAGCATGACTTTTGCTGAAATACTGTTACATTAATGAGTTTGGATCAGCTGCTCAAACAGTTTGGCTGAAAAAGATGTCTGCTCAGGAAATATATTGGGGGAGGTGAACATAAATGTTAAGTTTTAGCCCTTTAAATTTAGTTGATTGCAAACATGATGCCCAAAACACCTTTTTTTACATTTAGCTTGATTTGACACTGAACTGAATAAATTAGACTGTATATAAAACTGCCTTGTTTATCTTTCATGCAAAAACACTGGGACAAGCTCTTCTCTGTATTATACAATTCATAACCCAAATGATATCCTATGTTACACCAGTGCAAACCACTGGTGAATTTGTCACTATCATATTGAAGTCAGCATTATTCAAACCTAAAAGTTATTCCCTCAGTTGTACTATACCTCTATATTATCCTGTCTGAGACTGACACAAACTCCAGTGGGGTCACATATCCCTAGAATTAACATTCTGGTGTGAAAAGGCAACAGGGATTTATGTCTGACATTGCTTAAATTAATTCTTTCTGTTGTCTTCCGTACAGTACTTCCCTGGAGCACCTTTAGTCATTCAATCCACATGGAATGAGAAAGCTTTCTGTATATTAGTCTATTAAAGGAACCAGAATATGAGTCACCAGTCATGTACCCTGACTTTAAGGAAAACCTCCTCAAATAATGGCAATGATTAGGTTATACCTGAATGAATCATCCTTTGCACCTGTGAGAAGCTAAAGGTGATACTCCTGAAGCTGACGGCTCAGCATTGTATAGACCAAACGGTGTGTTTGAAAAGGGAGGGGAAAAACACGTCTATCACCTTTTCACCTACACATTACTAAACTGTGCCCTTGGGGAAAAAGAAATAAAATTTAAAATGCATTCAAACCAATTTAACTGGACAATGTGAAACCAAAATTCCAAACACAGTATTTTAAAAATATTTTAGTGACGCTTGTCCTATATAGGAAGCAGCTGCATTTATCTAGTTTAAGTCAGACACCAGCACTTGGGATTTGTTCAGCTCCAGGGTTGTATTGTAAATTCCTTGAGGGAATTCACAATTCACCAAATGACGTATTGTTATTATCACCAAAAGTGAACCATATTCTACAAAACAGTACTCAGTGGGCAGCAATTCTGCAGTGTATAATTATAATCGGCCTTCCCCATCCCAGGATTAACTGTGTTTTCACTTTTCAACTTCAACAACAACAACAAAAAACCAAACCCACCTTCCTCCACCACTCAAAACACCTAAGCAGATTGTTTTTAATATTTAAACAATACTTTATCTTGATCCTTTGAATAAATCGTATCTATACTATTCTTTCATTGGAACATCTAGATTTTCCTTCCTTTCTAGCATTACTCTGGGTTCTGAGGTTTGGGTTTTCTTTTGTTTTGGTTTTTGAATATATATCAGCTACATCTACATTATAATTAAGGTCTTATTTCTCTGTGATTACTGTAAATGCCTTGAAAAAAGCAAAAACCCCTCTTATTCATCTCTTTTTTTAGCAGTATAAAAAACTGTGTTGCTCCAGTTTATGAGTTATGGCATTTTATGCAGTATTGTTGGCATCTTTAGCTAGCTAAAATCCTCCATATTTCTCACTTAAAAACCTAAGGTCGTGCTCCATTTTCAGTTGCACTTGTGTAACTTCAGAAAAATTCTCTCAGTCTACAGACTATGGAAGTCCTTGCAGAAAGTTAGAATGGATACAAGTCCTATCCTTATGTTGGAATAAAGAGCAATAGACCTAACTCATAGCTCAGGAAGTTTAGACGTGGTTTCATATATAAGACCACATGATATTCTTCATTGGTGTAATAGGATTAAAGGGTCTTGCAATACATTGAGCATTTAGTGATGAATACTATTTTATCACTATGTTATACCTCCTGACATTTAGAGAGCATTGAATGAGCATGCTCATTCAACACAAGCAAACACATAACATACATCCTTGAGCAAAAATTGCCTGAAATACCTTTGGAATAATCAACAACACAGACACATTTATGCAATCCTAAGGAAATATGTCCTTGGCATTACACCAGTAAAATGTGACCTAGTACATTTGTGTGTTGATGTGCCATCTGATGCAGATTTATTTGCTTGCATTAACATTAGCTCACATATATCAGAATCTATGTTATGATACTTTTATCCTAGTTCAGTGTAGCATTAATTCTTTCTGTTATACCACTCCTGACATGCAAAAGTAGGTGTGCATTTCTATGCCAGAAGAAAAAGCCATGTGATAACAATTGTCCTGAGGATACTAAAAACCCACAAGACAAAGATTATCATTCTGTCTCTTAAACTCCCCTCTTTTTCTCTTTCTCTTCTTTTTTCTTTTCCATATGCCCATGTGAATTGTGAGAGGATAATTCATTCCCCGTGCATGTCTTCTCATCTGAAATTTTCAGTAACCTACTTGGCTAAATGGGGTTTTGTTGTTTCTTTTTGTTTTTCTAAAGATGAGATATTCCTTACAACCTTTTGAAGGTAGAGCTTTGCATCCATAACAATTTTAGCAGTGGCAGTGAGATTATGAATAGAAATATGAGAGATGGTATATCTGACTACCAAATATGGATGCAAATCAAGGAGTCAGATGCAGTTATTCTACTGACCTAGTTTGTAGGTAAGGAATTGTGCATCTGTTCCTTCACTTTTCTAAAAACATGCAACTGAAAACTGCCTACCACAGCAATGAAAAACACACATGCACTCTCAGAATAAATTCAAGTATGTTTGTAGAAGAACAAGAGGAGTACATGAAAGATGCTATCTGCTTGGATTCACCTTGCTGTTTAACACATACTTGAAATGACAGTAATTCTATAGTTGCTTCCTGCATCTAACTGCAGACTTGAACTCTGCAGCCTTTCTAATTGGTCTTGCTTGTCACACTTAATTTGTTCTGATTTTATTTTAAACAATTATTAAATACAAATGAAAACACTAAAAGCTATTTTGCTCCATTAGCCTTGTGCATTCCACTCTGTATTCAGGCCCTACATCAACAACTGCTGCAGCAATACTGTTTCTTTCAGGATAAAGACAAAACATGGACTACATCCAACTTTTAATCAGCTGTACAGATGGGTTTATTTCACAAATGCACTAGGCTGCACAGATGGAAGTTCCTGAATGCCTGACAAGGTGTTAAAATGGTTACTGAGATTACAAAGGAATAAAAAAGCAGCACTGGAAATTATAATTAGTAAGGACTCTATCTCTTAAGGGCTTATTAGCTCAGAACTTAAATTTTGTCCTTGGTGTGTGGAAAATGGTTTGCAGAGGGGAACACATACCAGATTAGCTATGATAACTGTTTTCTATCCCTTAAGAATACACACAGTCTTACAAATACCTAACTCAACTGTTGTACCTGCTACAATACTCACTGAAACCAGCCAAAAGCATGACATAATATTTTTGACCATCCAAAAGCAGAACAAATGGAGCAGCAGTTTGTGCTCAGTGGCATACTGAGCAGCAGTTAAAAAAATCCTGCAGATATCAGTGGAGAAAAATAGCTTTATAGAGGCTTAATGATTTTGAGTAGTTTTATTATAAACTCACAGATTTTATGCCTAAAAAAGTTAACTGAATTATCATATTTGACTGAACAGGTTACAGCATTCATCACCTCATGGAATACTATGCTGATTTACTATCATGATGCCAAATGTTCAAAACTGTGGTTTGGAAATAACACAATAATAAAAGAGGTCATGAATAACTGTGATCAGTACAGATTCCTGTGCTCTTTGCACGAGTAAAGGGCTGCAGAGACAATGCCTTTTTCCTAAGAGCGCTAACCTTTTCTTCACCTTTAATGTGATAACTTTTGGGTAATTCAGGGAAGAAATGAGCTATCACAAGTGCTTTTGCAATCTCTTCATATATACTGTGTTGGGGACAGTTGTATATGGGTGAATCAGGAACAGACTGTCCTTATGCACTAGAAGCTGCCCGTAATTTTATGCAGAGCTTTGTGCTGAATATTTTATTCATAATATGCTTTTCTGAAGATCTCTGATCTTTGATGTTTATTGTCCAAAATTCTAGTTAGTGTTCCATGCTAAAGACTGAGTTCTGCAATAAGCATAGTACATAAATGTGCATACTTGCTTTAAATGGATCAGATTCACATAAGTGAAAAAATGTTTTACTATATCCCAAAAGATACAATGATCAAGAAAGACTGCAATACTAATTTTAAAATGTAGCTTAGAACAGAAGGGAAAACATCTTTAAGAAGTGGGCATTAAATTCAAAAGAATTTTGAATTTGAATCATGGTGTGACTGGCATGGTGGAATAGTCAAAGATGACACAAAGGCAAAAATATTCCATAAATAGTTTGGGTGTTTTCAAAGAAAAAAGCACGAAGATATAAAAGGTCACAGAAGTCAACTTCATTCTGATTCTAAGCAAAGTAATACATAACTGTAGGGATTTAGATAAAAAAATAAGGCAGACATGGACAGGAAGGAAGGAAGATAACATAGGTTCATAAAAACAAATTCAGCCAAACCAATACAATTCTTTTTGACAATATTAATTTCTGTATGACAAAAATAATAGTATTGATTGATATCAGCTTCTATTTAAAAATGAG
This sequence comes from Gorsachius magnificus, assembly GCA_034008185.1. NCBI lineage: Eukaryota > Metazoa > Chordata > Aves > Pelecaniformes > Ardeidae > Gorsachius > Gorsachius magnificus. The sequence continues at coordinate 42,072,912 of CM067081.1, forward strand.
ACAAAACCCTGTCTGTCCACAAGATTTTACTAGTGAAATTAGACACTAGAATCAAGGCTTCACATATTAAGTAAGTAAATAAATAAATAAATAAATAAAGGCTAATTAGTAAATGTCAATATGTAAAGGTAAACCTGGAATCATTATCAAGCAAGTTTATTTCTACTGGTACCCTTCAGGTCTCATATCATGTCACTGTGATTTAAGATTTTCGTGAATGGATGAAACAAAGAAATTAGGGATGAAGTTTGCAAATGACATAAGGATTAGGGGAAAGTGAATAAATAAAACAAGCGACTGATCAGGAGGAATTTTGGAACACATTGGAATCTGGAACCAAGCAAACTACATATCTTAACGTGACCAGATGTAAAAAATGTAAATGTGGGATGGGAGTGGCGGTGGGCAATGAACAAACAGAAAACCTTGCAGTCCATGTTTACACAGCTGGGGAAGTAATTACATCCAAGAGGATTTGAGGGCAGTTATGGATAATCAGCTGAACATGAGCTCCAAATACAAGATGGCAAACAAGAAGACTAAAACGGTTCTTACATACATTATATTAAAAAGACTCATATAGTTATTGGAGATTTTCCTATTAAAATATGACTAATGCATTAAGGTTTGTTATTCCATGCAGGGGCAATCATTACTAGAATACGGTGTTCATCTTCATATCAGGAAGAAAACTAATAGAGGGGGTTCAGAGAACTATAGAAGATTTAAGGACCTTGAGAATCAAAAACCAAAAATTTAATTTTAGTCTGGCAGACATAAGTACATCAAGATTAAAAAAAAAAAAACTCAGAATAAAAGCCTTTTACATTAATTAACAGTAAGTTTCATAACAAAATATATCAAAATTTCTGGGACATACACTGTCATTGAATATTTTTAAAGCAAGACTATTTTATTCCAAAAGAGAGATTCAAATTAAAGGAACAACAATAAGAGGAAATCTTTTAGCCTTCATAATGGAGAAATCCATGTTAGACTATCACATAGCCTCTCCTGTCTTTATAAACAAGAAACGATATGAAATACCACCAATACGTTAGTAAATTTATTTGGTGAAGTATTGAACTAGATAAAGCCTACATAATGTCTGTGAACATGGCAGGATCTACATTCCTTAAGAAGTAATATTGACACAGGTGTCATTCCATTGTTTAAATGAATTGAAGTTAACATTTTAGTCAATATATGTAATGGCTTCATACTACTCTACAGAGTACTCTAATGAAATGCAGTTAGAGTTTTTAGTTTCTGAGGTTGATTTCAGCACAAACGCATTTGTAAATAATTTATAGTCTGTAAAGATTCTGAAATTATTAAATAAATTTATAAAAATTAAGGAGTACAAATGTAGATTAATAGTCTTATTACCAACAGATTCAAAATACAGCATTTAAAGAGAATATATTTTATCTGCAAAGGGAATCAGATGTTAAATTATACACCATGCAGATCAGAAAATACTAGAATTGAAGACTGTCAATGGAAATACCAGTAATCCAGGAGGTTATGTTATATTTCATCAGTATCTACCTCTTTGTTTAAGAGACAATTGAAAGGTGATGATGTGCTTGGTAAGGAATGGTGATAGACAGTGAAGTGTAATGCTAATGTGCCATCTCTCAAATAAGAAAGAAAATCAAGATCCAGGTCACTGGGGATTGCTTAAAATCTCATGAAATATTTTCCCATATAAAAAATACTATCATTGTTACACTTGGTGACCTTCATTTTGAGTAATTAAATTTTGCCCAACTCAGACATCCCCAAACTTATGTTTAACTGACAGCACAATTACTGTATAGAATGGCCATTGCCATAGCAGTTGGGAATTAATTTTGAAAAATAATATTAATGATAATTTATATAAACCTCCCACTCTTAGTGAAGCACTTCTGCTTCCTATGGAAACATTAGAAAATGCAGTTTAATGTCTTTAGACTGTAGAAGGACAGAAGTCAGCGAAATGAAATACACTTCAAACATAGTCTTTATTTAATCTATTTTTAGATGTCACAACTTAAGTCACCTAGTGTAAACTACTAAGATAATCTCCTTAGCTTGACTTTGGAGAAAAAACACACAGTTCCAGAAGTAAACAACCACCTAACCTGTTAAAATTTATCCTAAGATCCACTTGCATCACTACCGTAAATACAGAGGAAGCTTAAATGACTGTATGTATGTGAGATGAATCCAACCTTTTGTTCTCCAATTTCACAAAAACATACTTCAAGGCTGAATTTTAGACCAAAAGTAGTTCCTTTTCTTTTCTAGAGAAAGAGAATTACATATTAATTTCCTCCACCTTTTTTTTTGTCTTTTTAGTACTAGTCAATTAAAAAAATCCCATGTAAATTTAAAAACAGAGGAATCAACTGTGGTTTCAGGTTTTACACACACATCTTTCCAAGAAACAAGAATCCTTTGTAAGTTTATGCAGTCCACTCATGACGAAGTTCTTGAGTTCTTTGAGTTCTAAAAAAAAGGCATATCTCCTGCCAATTTTCAAGGAGAAGAAAGATGATCATTAGAGGACCTGAAAGCCAGTCAACTTAGCCTCACTACTCAGCAAATCCTCCTGGAAGCCATATCCAAGCACACACAATAGGAGGAGGCTGGAAACAGCCTACGTGCATTTCCCAATGGCAAAATGTGCTTGACCAACCTGACTGTCTTCTGTGATGAGATGGCTGCCTTCCTGAAATAGGTGCACAGTGATGCTAGCAAGGCTTTTGTCACTGTCACCCACAGTATACTTACAGATAAACTGATGAGAGATGGTTTGGATTGGTGGACTATCATCAAGTGCCTGGAAAAATTTCCTGGACTGCCAGGTTTAAAGGGTTGTGATCAGAGGTGCATAGTCCAATGGACAGCTGGTTAATAGGGGTGGATAATGGGGGTAATACTGCCTTTGCATCTATGTCTTGACTAGTAAGTTGGATCACGAGGCAGAGTGCATTCTCTGCAAGAGTGCAGATGACACCAAGCTGGGGGCAAGTGCTCTGCATGCTGGAAGGGAGCTTGACAAGCTGGATAAATTGGTAACAGGTACCTCAAGAAGTTCAGCAATGGCAAACATGGACTCCTGCCCCAGGAATGAATAGCCCCATGCAGCCATGCAGGCTGGGGCCAAATAGATAGAAAGTGATTTGGTAAGAAAAGGACTAAGGGAAGTTCATGGAAAACATCTTGAATGTAGCTTGGCAGTGTGGCCTTGAAACATGGAAGGCCAACTTGGGTAGCTTGGGTACTATACAGTGCTTCAAATGCACAACAGAAACATTATTGTGGGTAACAAAAGTGCTTAAATAGTAAAGAAAAGTTGTAAAAAAAAATCAGGAAAGAGACTTATTGGTATTAGAATTAGCAGTAAAAGCAGATTAGTTTCACCATAACTAAACTTCTGGCTGTGAAAATAAAACTGTTTCCTGGAATACACACTCAGTTGAACTTCAGTAGATGAGATGCAGTAAATTACAGTCATCCCTAGCAGAATTCATCTTTTTTTTTTTTTTTAAAGATGGTTATTGGAAAATTGAGGTGGTTATGATGGCTAACTTTAGCACAGTAATTATGTGGTTATGACAATTACTCAAGAAACAGGAAACCTGGTCCTCCCAGTCTATTCTGAAGCCCTGGAGAATGTCCTGATCACCAGGCTAGAATATAAGTATTGCCTACTCTTCCTAAATCAAGAATGCAGAATTTTTAGTCATGAAAGTAAAGCAAATGATGCAGCCTAACAGTACAAGCACGTACTGAGGAGCGGGAAGTCCCTGGAGTCCCTGCTCCCAAGGATTTTCTCCAATGCTGTTCAAATGGAAAATGAAAAAAAGAAGTCCTGAATGGATGTCCCCCTCCTAGGTTAGTAACTCCAATAGAAGACAATAGGCCCATGCTTTCTCTTGTGCTGTCTTCTTTTGGACCCATAAATGTTTTTTGTGTTAAATGTCACTTTTCTATCATATTGACATTGGATGAGAACATGAGAAACAATTAAAAAAATTGTTTTATTATATTTTTTAATGTGCAAATGGTCACCAGCATATCATTCACTGCATGTGGTGTTCTGCACCTGCCACTGCAATAGCTATACCCCATAATCACAGTTTTGTTTAATTCTCTTAGCATAATACAATACATTGCTAAAATGTCCCTGCTATCTATAACACATAGTGGCTGGACACACAGTTTTCACCAGAACTGTGATAATAAATTATCCAGCCAAAACAAATCTAAATGTGTAAAGAGACTATTTGCCAAGACAACTATGCTGACTAAATGAAGGAAACTGACAAGAGGGAAGATCAGGATATTCTGGCACTGATTATTTTATTATACTCTAATGGACATTGTACTTGTTGAAAATGAGCAGCAGACTACTGGATACATAAAAGTCTTGTCATACAAATGCAAAGAAAGTTTTTAACTAGTAGAGGTAATTAATTTCACTTCATGGCAACAAACAGAAGGCACATATCCCTTCATTTGTTATGCATTTTTTTCTTCTTTTTTTTTTTTTTAAAGTGGGTTCCAATGGATTTTATTTTGGTGAATACATGAAGCAGTTTTTATTGCTTAACAGCTTCCTTTCATCCATAAACATAAATAGGTGTTTTAAATTTAAAATTAGAAAAAAAGATAGAAACCTAATTTCTCTAAGAATTGCACTGGAGATTTTACCATCTGGTAGTGCTCGATTATTGAAGCTTTATTTTCATTGTTTTTTGAAAAATACTACTACACTCAAGCAAGTAGATTAAATGCTATTAACTTTAATATCTTTTTAAACAAAGTAATCTGTTGAAATGATAATGGATTTTAAAGTAAGTATACTCATTACATCGGTTTTTACATCACTGTGGTTTCCCTGTTGGCCACATGAATCTCTAAACCTGACATTGTTAATTACAATTATAATATGTGGTATGTGAACACTTGATTAACTTCATACTATATTTAAGGCAGACATAAAGGTAATTGAAGAATTCTACCACCAAAGTTAAAGGGTGTTATCACAGAAGCCAAAAATACCGCTTGCCATTTCATTCACATGGAAATGAGCTCCACAGGATTTCCAGAGCAAAGCTACCATCTATTCAAGCCTTGAAAATTAAAGTTTTATTTGAAAGCGATCGGCTAATTCTACAGGCATGAGACAGACACTAGAACTTGTCAAAAATTTATCGGTGGGAAAGGTCTGAAGCTGTCGTGCTTTTACATGTATACCCCAATTTAGATTTTTAGTTACATTTACTTGAAAAATTGGCTCCGACTCTCCACATGGCTTGAGGCATAGTTTCAATACTACTTTTTTGTGTCAAAAACACCTGTCTTTTTACTTTAGTGCCAGAAGGGCTTAGCATCTTGTCAGTGAAGTGACACAGCCTGCACATTTATAGGTGTCACTCACTTTACCATCTGTTTTTTAGGATAACAGTCACCACTATCACTCAGCCTCTCCAGAGCCTCTACCAATCTGTATGGATTAAGGTTGAGATCTTTACTGAAGAACAGCTAGGGGTATCCCACCACTTCCAGCTCATTCTATGTGTCCTTTAACCTTAACTCTGTGAATACCTCATCCTACACGAATTCTGTAGCTATACCTCATGCAAAATTTTTTGTGAGTAGCATCCTACCACTTCTTTAAAGTGTTACAGAAAATAATTGTCAAACAAATGTCTGCATGTTGTACAGTCAGAGAAAACTGCATGCATATAAACACCAGCCCTTGCACCATGTCCAAACCTACACCACAGGCAGCTTACTTCTAATCTCAAGAGATAGATAGGAGTGACATAATCACTAATCCTGAATTATATTTCATTGACAGAGTTGTTAATCAGATAATTTGGCAAATAGATTAACAATACATTTGCAGAGTATGAAAATTCAGGCTTAATTTACCTATTAATGAACAAAAAGGGGTTTACTTTAAAGACCTTTTTTATTTTTTTCCCAGAAAGTACAATTTATCAATCCTTACCTCTCATTAAAACAAATAAATATATAAATAAATAGACCACACTACATTACTTTTATGTACCAGTGCAGCTAAGAATTTCTAAGAGACATAGAAGACCAAAGTCAGAAGAGATCTAGATTTTGATGTAGGGGTGACATCTCAATACTGTTGTGAGAAAATGTATAAGCTAGCAGCCTTTAAGTTGGAGTAGCAGAAAGAAAAAAGTTTGACTTTTGAAGAGTATTTAAAGCATGTTCAAATGGCTGCCTCAATTAGGGACCTAAAATATGAGACAGGTTCAAGTCTTGCAGTAGGATTAAATGGAAGAGATAATATCAAGCAAGTACCCTTGTGTGATCCGATATCTATATTCTTCCAGAAGTAATATTACCTTGACAATTCTTTGGCACATAAACATTGTTTTATATTTTCTCTGATGTTAAGGTATTAATCAAGAAACATTTGTGTCACCTATGACTTGTCCTTGGCCTGGAAATAGCACTTTATCAGTTCTGTAACCACGGAGGGCCAAATGAATGTTACAAATAGATTTCTATGTTAAAATCCCAACAAGGGCTTTCTAATGCTAATGTTTTGGTTGTTAAAAGCCTAACGTTCTCAGGTCTAAAGGAACACAATGAGAACAGATTACAAAGGTAAATTTTGTGCTAGCTGAATATCTTCCTGATAGGTATCTAAACATATAACCCTGTCCAAATTACCTGGAATAACACAGCCTCCTCTTTTGTTTTGGTTTTTTTTTTCTATCTCATGCATCATAATATACTATTCACACCTTATTATCCTCTTCATTACTTTCCTTAGAATAGGACATGTGTAAGGGTGGACAATGATCAGTGAGACTGCCCTGAGCAGCTATAAAGTTTCAGATGAAGTCTCCTCCTTTGCTTTTATAAAGCAAGCAGACAGATGCAGCTGCTGTCCCACATTTCTCCATAGCTGAGCTGCGTGTCTGCCAAGCCAGTTAGTTGGAGAGTTTGAAAGCAACGGTAAATAGGCTCATGTTGACAAAATGAATTTCTAAGCCAGAGTATACTGTACAATTGAGAAAAAATATTTTATACTAAAACTGAGTGGAGACTGGAGCTATTAAACAGACCTTTTTGGAGAGTCTAAAGAGATATTTCTGGTCTCTCCCCCTGCTATCTTGCAATGATTTGTTTCAGCTTCCTGAGTGAAACCTGCTCGTTTCTCTGATGGGAGATGGTGGATGCTTTCCAGTCTTTCCCTTGGACACTGAACCCATTGGGGCGGGTTCTTCCTCTCCTCCTCTTTCCACTAAATTTGATGTATTAGTTATTTATTGGTGAAACAATGTCTCTGTCACCAATGTAGCACACCTTCAAAAGTAATTTAAGCAATCATGTAGCATCACTCAGGCTCTGTAATTACTGTGCTCTGCATGGGGACATTTTTTTGGTTGTCATTAGATGTTGGTTAAGCAGTGCTCCTGGCATTGAGCTGTAGCTGGCCAGTGTTTTTCCACTAGGCCCAATTTTCTTCCCATTTTGAATTGGAAAAGAAGCAGCCTGAAATTCCTCAGCCAAGTCAGCTTGTTCACTACATTATGACATTTAGGCTGTGTGGGTGGAGAGGGTTGAGAGTGGTACTGCCTTGCCATCCCTGTAAAACATTTTAGTCTCTTGCAGAGCAACACAGCAGTGTCAGCACAGTGCTCTCATTACCATGGAAATATTACATGTAGCCATTAGTCTTCTCCCTTCAATTAGCGACAGTCAGTTAGGCTGTGCCCCCAGCCTGCTTTAGCTGTTGGCAGCGTTGCCAAGTCAAACTTGTCTCCCATTTGGAAAGTAAACTGGGGAAACCTACTGTTCACCAGCCATGCTCTTTGGCTGGGAGAAGGGAAAGAGGACAAGGCCATAGACTTGTTTGAAAATATTATGCAACTAATTTACAGGTAACCAAATGGCACTGGAAAAGATTAAGGAGAAGATCTTCACATTACACAGATGACACAGCGTTAATACGATACAACTGCCGGAGTGCCACTTCACAGAGTTCCTCTTGTTTTATCTTATTACCTTTTTTGTTTGCCTTGCTTGTTTTCAGGGGTGTGGGAGGAGTTAGATAAAATGGGACAGGTTTGAGTTAAGGAATATTGTTATGAGAGCTATTGTTTTTCAACTGGACATATAAGAACAGATTTGAAAGGTCAGCTGTAAAAAACCAGTTCTGTCTTCTGCAGGTGAAATCCAATTCAAATCGGCAGAAAAGAGGATTCTCTAGCTTCTGTGATAAAGGAAATGCAAAACTGAAGTTCCTCTGATAAATCCTGTGGGGCAAATAGTCTACCAAAATAAATGGGCATAGCTTAACTGATGTTAAATGGAATCTCATTTATTGATAGAAAAAGAGATTTGGTTGGTATATCTGTATGAGAGATCCCCTAAAAAGCTGGTGCTGAGATATGATCAGACAAGATCAAAGTTTTCCTGTGTGTTCAATCAACATGAGATTTTAGATTTAAAAAACACTGAACTTTAGAGTACTCAAAATAATAGCTCAGAACTACATTTCTACCATCTTGAATATGAATCAAAAAGCTTGAAGTTAGATAACAGTGAAAGCTTATTGTAGTCTGCATACTTTGGCTCTGAAAACAGGATTTTTATCTGTATTTGTGCTGTAATTATTTTGCTGTTTTGTTTTACCACATGAAACCAAAATCTCATGGCTCTTAAAACACCTGAGTGTACATAAACTCCATCACTGTTTCCGTTGTTCATTCTGTCAAAAAATCATACGTTCTTTTGATCAGTTCTCTCTAGATGAGCTATTCCTCTTAATCATAACTGGAGTGATGAAATTTATGCAAGCTATTAAGGAGCTACATTTTGTAACAGTTCAATGAATGAAATTACCTTTGCAGGGTATCTTTACATAATAAAAAATAACTTTGAACCTATCATTACATTTCTTTACAACTTCAAAAAAAGTAATCCCAGTTTGCCAAGTCTAGCAATCCAGTTAACTGATCTAACATGAAATACCATTTTCAAACAAGACTTCTTTAGATTATCCTTTCATGTGAAAATACTGTATGCAGTTTTTACTACTAAAGGTCAGGTAATAGAACACTTGGACTGAATAACAAGCAGGGATCAACATACTGCAAGTAGTCTGCTATCAAAAGCCTTCTGCTAAATGACAGATGGCTGGCAATCTGTAAGGAACCCACTATCAGGACACTTAAAAAAAATATGGAATAAAAAAAAAGGAAAAAAAAAAAAAAAAAAAAAAAAAGAAGAAAAACCCAAACCCCTAACAAACCAAAAGAAAATGCATGTACAAGATCCATGTATTAGCATATCCATATTGGTCAGCCACCTGTGGGCATTTGACCTACTTCCATGATGTCCTCCTACAGTGATACAAGCTTTTCTTCTTCTCAGCACGTAGTAATCTTCCAGGAAGAGCTGCTGAGAACTGCAGTTATCCCTACTTGCTGATCTCCCAAATTGGTTTTGGTGATACGGGCATTTCTGCAATGTATGTATCTTTTGCTCTCTCTTAATTTTCCATTTTCTCCTGACAATCCAGAAACAATATAGCACAAGAAGATTATAAGGTCTGAGAGAAAGGTCAACACCAGCTGTAGTGGCAAAGTTCTATGCACCTTCAATATGCAGCATGTTCAGCATTATTTTTGCACTTTTTATAATCATATAACATGGGTCATTAGTATCTTGTTAGAAGAAGAACCCTTCTGGGTATCATGTTTGATCTATGTTAGCTTACTGTTCCTTCACATTGTATATCTCCCACTGACCTCCTACCTACGAAAAGTCAAGAAATCAGTATTATCACAAGGCTCAGGGATTCACTTGCCTACTTCCGCTTAGACAGTGTATTAATTTAAGCCTAATACAAGTAGTTGTTCCCAGCTGCCGACATGCAACTTCTTTCACTTTCAGCTGTATAGGTGTATACAAAAGAATTATCCTATCTGTTTATAGCCAAAATAAATAGGTTTTATATTCACAGTCCAATACATTCCACCAAAAAATCAGAGTGAGGAAATGTTGCTCTGAAAATCTCTCTCTCAAAAGTAACTTTTTAATGCCCTTCTCCCTCTCCCTTTTCTCAAATTTCTAACAGAAACTAGAAGGGAAAGTACCTCTGAATTCATAATTCAGGTTAGAAATAACAAAGATAAAATCTTCATGAAATAATCCAGTTGCTTCTGACGGTATTTGTAGAGCAGGATGTTAAGAATATAAGAAAAAACATTCTTTATCATAACTATTTCATATTGCGCCACTGTAGGTCAAAAATAAAAGAACACTATATGTTTCAAACTCAAATACTCCTTGGGACTGATTAATACAATTATACACAGTTATATTTGCACTGCAACAAATTTCCATCTAAAGGCAAAATGAAGTTTATAATCGCTCTAGGCTCTGCACTAATTAACCCTTCATTGAATATTAATGAATTACTCTTTGTGACCAATTGCTATGCAAATAATACTTGTGTCAGAATTTATAATTACATTTATTTCAAGATAAAATGCATGAATATTAACATAAAAAAACCTTCCGCAATAAAGTGAGTAAATCAATTAAGACACATGCCACAGTATTACTAAACAAATTGTTTTCTTGCTGATTTTGCACAACTGGGTAACACTATTTTTTCATACTAATTTCTAATTATTATGAAAACTCAGTAGTATACAAGAATTTTGTCTCTATAAATTGCATTTGGATTTGGTTTGGCATCAAACACAATTCATATTAGTTGTGTCATACAGCATTCTAACTTATCAGTTAAAAGCAAACTGATAGTGAACATTTTTGTTGGCTTCATCATAATATTTCACATCACCAAGCCTAAGAATTTGTAATAATAGATGGTAGCTACATCATTGCTTGCATCCTTTTTCCCCCAGTGATGAGGTTTATTTATTTGTTTATGTGGTGTTTATAGAAGTAGCTTGCAGGACCAAAAGCTGAAGGTCTTTGTCCTTCTAATGCAGCCTTGGGAGAAAAGGAATTGCTGTAAAATCATCTCAGTAGTGAATGACCGGTATTGGTTCTACAAAAGTTGTACCAGTTCTCTTTGCTTGAATAGCAAGATTATTTCAGCATGCTTCTAAAACATGGTCTGTCAAATAACAGAGACATATTTTTTCATAATAATACTTTAAATATAGTTTATGAAAGATGGGGTAAATATGTCTCAGGTTTCTCTGTTTCTCTGTGAGGAAACTTGGATTAAATACTTGTGTTTTGCTAAGCCCATGTGAGCTAAAGAGAGAAAAATTATTTTTTTCTAACTCTTTTTGCAAGAATAAGCTATACTGGAGGCAATGATAAGAAAAAGTAAATAGCTAAGAAGACAGAGAAGGAACTAAGGTATTAGTAGCAATAATACAAATGCCATAGTTTGGTTTGGGTTTTGTTGGTTTTTTGTTTGTTTGTTTGTTTGTTTTTCTTAAATTCACCCTGTAGTGTGGAGACTACAGTAAACAGAGAGCTCTTTAATTTAATAAGATAGTCATAAAGTATAGAAGCTTTTACTAATCTCATGGCATACTCATGGCGTTGAGCTTATTAAAGTGAATTATGTAGTTTTACAAATGGGATCAATTCTGAGTACACAGTAAAGTCAGGAGTGAATTTCACTACTATGAAACAAATGGATATAATTAATTATGGTGTCAACCACTCTAGAATAGGGCATCTTGCCAGCAGACGAAACAAGGATGTGTTATTTTCTACCCTTTGCCATAATGGCAATTGTTTTCCTGTGCTCTTTTTCTCCTCTTGCTTTCAAACACATCTGTGATCCCCAGCACAAGAAATAATTTTAGAAGCCATCAAATTCAGAAAATGTAATATGTATTGCTATCACTTTGCACTGTTGCTGCTGCAGTGGTGAGCTGCTGTGAAACACCTACCATACAAAACTACATTCATGAGCTGTATTAACCAAGTATCCTTGTCCGAAACAAATTTATGATAACTATCACTCTAATTTCACACCACTGCAATCTCATAATATTCTGAAATAGGAAAGCTTCATCTCCCAACTCTACAGAGTCAATGCTGAGCTATTAGCCATGCATTAGAGGAGGGACTGGAAGTCCCACCAGCAACTTAATGCAGCCACTGTAGCCAGAGCCATGCACTCAATGAAGCAATACTTTTCCTTTTGCTGTCAATCTTCAGTACCAGAGGAGCAGGGTTTTATTTTATCTTTCCTTTTTTCCCATTTCACAAGGGTATTTAAAATTTGATCACAACAATGGTTCAGTTCATATGCATATTACAAACTGCTTTGGGGACTGCTCAGTGCAAAATGGGCGGATAATGTTACAGATTAACTTGACTCTGGAGTGTGAACTGTCAGCTATATGCTTTAGCTGGGGAAAAGATTTTAAACACTACCTGGAAAATTGTGAGGCCTAATCTTTCTGCTGTGCTGGCTTGCAGTATAATCCGAATAATGTGAATGTGCTTTCCATCTGACTGAGACAGGCATGCTGTTAAGTGATTTGAGCGATTTGCCTGGTATAATAACCAGTTTTCTCTGTCTCACTGGATGCCAGGAACTTCTTGAAAATCTTTGCCTATGGCTTGACACAGACTGCTGAGTAGCCACAAAACTGTTTGATAAAAGCACCAGTTTTGTCCACTATAAATCAATAGAATCCTGCTGCAATAGCTGTATTTGACTACAGCTCTCAGCTGTTATCAAGTAGGGGACCTGTTCTGACTATTTTAACTTCAGAGTACGTATCTTTTTCCCAGCTGGTCTTCAAAACAGTAGGAATGGCTGTGGTGTGTGCTCAGTGTTTTAGCCAAAGAGTGTTCAACATGCACAGCACTCCACTGGCCTCCAGTCAAAGATTAACTGAAAATGCATTTCAATGCAGATATAAAATTGTCTTCCTAAAACAGAGTACGCAGAGCATGGTTCCTCAAATGTGATCTCTTAAATCTGAATGGGAAAGATTTTCCATTAATTTCTCCTGTCTTTCCTACCTAATACTACTCTATTTTCCTAGGACAACCTACCACAAAAAGCCGTATCTCACCCAAGTAATTGTACACATTCTTGAACTCACTTGAAAGAATTTATTGTCAGTGAAAGGAAGCTGGAAAACATCTCCTAACACCAATGTTCAAAATGTTATTGTCCTCACCTCCTCTGTACTTTTTACTCATGAAAACACTTTTTAAGTAACAAGACAAAATACGTTTTATGCATAGACTTATGGCACAGTAAGAATAATCAACTTTGTTCTCCCTAAAATTGGAATTACTTCTGGAGAAAAGTACATATTTTCTGAAGTTCTATGCCACTAAAGCTAGAAAAATCCCACAAATTAAATGTTTCTGTTATTATTATTATTTCTCGTGTCTTTCCATTTTTCACTTTATGCCTTGCAGAGCACAGAGATTTGCCCAAAACATGTATGATCCCAATAAGTTGGTCTAAGAAAATGACAAAACATCTGGTCATAGTGAGAATTTCTTTTTCCTTGAAATTTCACAAACATCATGGGGCTGATAACCTTTCATGAATTCTTGGTTCCACTCAAGTTGATGGTAGAATTTTTGACCTTTACTCCAATGAAGCCAGTTCTCCAATATGTGACAGACCTCTATAATACAAAGACATATATATTTCCCTATGATATAAATGTGCTATAAGAATAATAATTACAATATTTTTTAGTTTACTTGGCTATGAAACCATAAGTCTCATGTAGTTTGCTGGCCAAGCAGATAGTTCTTAAAGGTCAACATCCCTTTTCTTCCCAATTAACCTTGGGAATATTATGAAAAAAACACATATGATTCCAAGCCCCGACTGACACACTTATTTTTCAAAATTTTCCAATACTCTTCTGTATGGGCATATCAGTGTTATGAAATGAATTATGATTCTAAGCTTTTATTTTACATAACTGAAAAATTATGTTCAAATATGTTTAATTATTTGTAGCCTGAAATAGTGAAAAAGAACATCAGAAAAATCCTCCAAGGGTTTTCTGTTGCTTAGCTGGGTGTAAAAACCACCTCTACGAATGTGAGTATCTTGGATTGACCTGTCCCTAACAAGTAATGTTGTAAGTAAAGGATGTTTCAATACAATGAGCATCAGAATATTATAAACCAGGAGGTGGCTGGCAATTCAAGCATTCATTGTATATTGAACAGGCTCCAGTTTGGACACAAAACATTCAGAGAAACCTTGAACACTTTTCTAAAATACCTCTAGCTTTTTTCACCTGATTTGCAGCTGACTTCCAAATTTCAATTTGCATAATTTGAAACCAACAATTTAATTTTCTCTTCTGAATCAGGATGTACAGCAGTTAGCTGCTCAATTTGACCTGAGTTCCTGTGACACCCCTTGTAAGTTATTCTCTCTATCCTAATAAAAAAGTGAAAAGATGAAACTCTACATATCTGCCATATTAGAAGAAAGAAAAAGAGGTAAGGAGGGAGGGAAGGTGGAGGTGAACAAGAAAGAAAGCCTGGATGTGCCCAACACTAACCTGCTAAAAAAAAACCCAAACCAAAAACCAGCTTGAGTATCTGTGTTCAGATATGACATGCTAATATAGCCAAACACAGTTAACAGCCAAAGGGGACCTGCTGCTTAGCTGCCTCGAGTGATTTTAAGTAAAGTTGTCTCCTAAGCACACACAGTTAATTCATGCACACAAATTCTGTAAGGTTTTCCAAAATGCTACAGGAGATTAGAGCATGTTCAATACCACAAGGTGCTTCCTGTTAGCAACAGTTTTCCCATTTCTTCCAAAGATATTTTTCCAAGTCTCTCCCTCAATTTTTCAACTAAATGATATGCAGAAAATCAAAATTTACTCCTTTAGATTAACAGATATTAAGAGAAAATACAGAAAAAAAATGTGTTAACACAGTCTTCGTAGACATATTCAGAATAACTTTGTGATTGTAAAAATTCCTATTACTTTGTGATTAAGGCAGACTCATGATTTTCAATTGTTGCTCAGGGAAAGAGGGTCCTGTTTTAAACTCAGTGATTGCTATCTAGACTTCATGCTCTAGAACGCTGAAGGAAGTTTATACCTGACTAAGTTTTCAGAATAATACTATCTGTGTATTCTTCTGTAGGAGCAGTTCAGTCTGTGTCTCCTAAATATACCATGTATGTCCTATTCAAACTCAAGCAAGTTATAATGAGACACTCCTTTTTAATATAAATTGAGTTTAATTGGAACTCTACTAGAGATTTAACCTTTGTTTGATGGATGTGTGGGACTGAGTTTCAACCTATGTTAAAATATTCTTGTCTCCAAACCATGATTTGGTTTTACTGTAACCAAAAAGCAGGTCTGTTGCATGCATTAATCAGATGCCTACTAAGCAAAAAAATTAGTATTTACTTGCCTGGAACACAGACATAAGCACACTAAAATAGCATAACCAGGTACAGTATATAAGCATACATTAATAACATCTTGCAATGCAGCTCAGCTTTAATATAAAAATAATAGCCTTAACTGCAAAGGAGCAGATGGATTTGTGATACAGTGCCACAAACAGGGTGCATGAAAATTGTGCAAGTATTGAACTCTGCAAGATAAGAACTAAGGATGCAGAGTAGGCAAAAATGCTGTCTGGTAAAACCAAAATAAGCCTGCAGAGGAGGCAGGCAGGGTGTCTGATGGAACCAGAATTATCTTGCAGAATATGCAAAACCAAAACAAGCCCTCATCCCAAAAATAAATGTCAAGAGAAGCTGATACCACCCTACCTTCTTTTGGGGAGGAGGCAGAGGAGCACAGAACATCAATGGTCCTTTATGGGGAAGGATGGGGAGGAAAGAAGGCGGCGGACTCTGTTCTGGCATTCTGTCTCAAATTGTTCCCTGGACTGATGGATTATAGCTATCAGCATGAACTAAAATGGCATCACTTCAGTGGCATTGTACACGTGCAACTAATTTAAAATAAGATTGTTATGGGTAATTGATAGGGATTAAGTACTAACTACTGGTAATGTGCATTGTTAATGAATCCAGCCAATCCAGTCAAGAGTCATTTTAAATCGTGAATCTGGCTGGTTTTGGAGTCTTCTCCCATCACATTCCCATCACACCGCTCTCTTAAGTTCCTAGTATATAGATATCTATCTATATTCAGTTGCAATGTTATGAAGACATTCTAAATTTTCTTGGGACTTTTACAAAATGTTTTAAATGCTTAATGATTCATCACAGGAAAGCAAGGAACAACATGAAACATATAGAGCATTTCCACTTTTTCTTGTAGGGCAATGTAGTCTTTAGGAAGTTCCGTGGTTTTGTAGTGTTTTTCTGCTCCTTTCTGTGCAAAATGATTCAAAGGTAATCACCTTGGAAAGACATGAAAAGCAAAGACAATACTGCCCATAGTTCTGGCCTATATGAGTCTACTACATATGTGTACATATATACATCAGATACAGGGAATATTAGGATTCATTTCTGTATCTAGGCCTCAGATGACTTCTCAGTGTGTCGTGTCTTGAAGTCACCGAATGTGCTCACACACATACACACACAATATTATATTTTTTGTAGCTACATAGATGCTATTTCAATAATTGAGCGAGAGAGAGACAGAGAATATGGTTCTAACATCTCTCATTCTAAAATCAAATCATTATTAGGTGATCATTTTACAGAAGAGATCGATTTACATATACATAGTTAAAGCTCCTCTCCCCCCAGTTGTCTATTCTTTCTGGATATCTGTGATATCACACGGTAATACTTCCATGAGACAGACCCACAATTAATTATCTGCAGAATAACTGCTTCAGCATACAGAGAAGCATAGAAGAAAAAAAGAACCACACCAAACCCCCCATATTTAATGATTTTTTAAATCTATACTCTACTTGCTCCAGCAGCAAACTTTTCAGTGTATTAAAAGAAAGAAAAAAAATAGAGATAACGACTACATTTTCTCCTTGTTCAGTGAAATAGTGTCTCATATTTAATTCTACATCATCAGAATAGTTTATGGAAATAGTGATTTTAATGGTGAGGCTATCAGTGGGCTCGTTAATTTGTAGTGGCTATTTCTCCTGACCTAATTTCCTTTCCCGCTTGAAAACTGTTTGAAATTTCATTTGACTACAATCAGGTTTATTGGAAATATTAATGTCTGTGCTCTCCCCATAAGCCACCAGCAGGGTAATTGACTTGAAAGATGAATTACAACATCTGCATTAACAGAATATAGAGTTGTAGTGTGGAGTCTGGTTCTTTGTCCTTTACTGCCCTCCCTTCCTTCACTCTGAATGTGATTCTGACAACTGAGAATTTTAATTTTTTATTTCAGGAGAGACAGCCCTAAGAGAGCATCATTAATAATACACATTACACCCTGTGGTTTATAATAGAAGGTTGTTTATCTAAAGGTTGGGGAATGACTCTTGAAACTTAGTCTCTGAAACAAATTGGAATTGCTATGAACTACAGAGCCCTTCATGATATTCGTGGGTTTGTGATACAAGCATAATTTATTAACATTATTTGCCTTAAAACTAAAAAAGATAAAGGAAGGAAATATCTACTCTTTTAGATAAAGAATATTCCCAAACTGCTCAGTGAACATTCTTATAATGAGAAATTATTCTGAGAGGGGAAAAATCTTGTATGTGAGCCCACATTGAGGTCTGTCCTACTTACAAAAGTGTTTAAGCATGCAAAAATCAAACACAAAAAAGATACTGAATGCAACTTGGAAACAAGAATGTGGCAAGAATCTATGGCTCCTCCAATGCAATGTTGATGGTATCTGTGCCCCATAGCTTTAACATGACATTACTGTATGTGAATATAACTTCCTATGTCAACATGCAGTTTTCTTTAAAAAATTCAATACACAAATATAATGCTGATGACATTTCAGCATTTTCTGTTATTCTGTAAAGAAGAACAATTTAATACAAAACCTAAAAGTAAAGTCAGGACAAATATATTTTGGTTTTGAAGATTTACATCTGTAAATTACATAGTTTCTTCCTCTAAAATAATTTTGTAATCAATTCTTACCAGTATTTCAGTACTTGCCTTCTTAAGTATTCGTGTTTTTCAGGATAGCACATGGGCAACAGGATTTGGGGGAAGGAGACAGTGGGAAAGGTAATTTATCTGTAACAGAACTGTTTCAAATACCTGTCTCACTATGCCCATCTTCATAGAAGAACAGAGGGTAATAGGATAATAAGAGTATTCCATGACACAAGGCTTAGATCTCAAAGGGAAAAAAAAAAAAAAAAAAAAAAAAAAAAACGAGATTTTCCTTGGCAATTGAAGGAACCGAAATTGATTAGTAGATAAATAAAAAAAAATAAATTAAGTCTGTACGTTATATAGTTTTTCAGACACAAAACCCAGACAAGTGACTAGAAAGTCAGTTCAGCACTGACATTATCATCCATACTATCAAAAAAGTGAAACATTGGTTTTTTTTTCACTCCAGCTCCTTCCAAATTTTGGTTTTCTGATACTTGTCTCATATTGATGTGAAAAGAAAGAGCCCTTTCTGCTTCCCATTTCTATCTCCTGAAGTCCTAACTTATTGCTTGCTTACAGTATCTTTTCCTATTTCTGTCTCTGACTTAAATGTTGCTTAAAATTATTAAAATCATCAGTTTAATGTTAACAGAAGCATTTCCTCTTGTTTCTCCTATGACTTAAAACTGAATTTTCTGTTCTTAATGTTTCAGTGATAAAATACAGTTGCTATACAGTTGACACCATGAATAAGCCTTTAAACCACTTTTTTAAGTAATCAGTTCTGCCTTTATAGTTTTTGAGAGATCTTCAGTCATAATGAAGTAGACACTTAATACAAGTGGTTTTATGACAGAATGTTTCCACTTATAAATATATAGCAGTTATAAATTTATGCAGCAGATTGGTGAAGAAGACCACAATTCATAAATAAATTTATTTTACATGATTTCCTATCAGTTAGCTATGATGTTTTGTCCAGTTAGATTAGACACATGAACAATTATGTCTCAATTACAGGAGCTGCTCTGGAAGTTGTGTTTGTCCCTATAGACATCAGCTTTATAATTGTTTCTCTCAGCTCCCCCAAACCAGTAAAACAGTAGGAAATCATTATCACAATCCTGTTTCCCCCCCAAAAAAAAGATCTAGTGGTGACAAATAAAACCATTCAGAATATCTGCTTTTGGACTTGAACATTCATGAAACAAAGATTTATTGTACCTCTGTTAACCTTAATTTCACCTCAGTCAGTACAACCTCTTGGGTTAATAACTCCTGATGCTCACCTCCACAGAGGCTAGTATCACAAAAAGTATGCAATAGCAGCAGCTTCAGTTAAAGTTGAAAAATAGTTTCCATTATAGCTACCTGTTTTCACACTCCCTGCTTATTGTTGCCTCAATAGCACTCTGGATAACTAGAAGCACACAAAAACCCCCTCTGCTCTATCCCAGTTATTACTCTGTAACGCAATTTTGTTTCCTTGGCGAAAGATGGGGAGATCATGGATAAAGTAGCCACATTATAGGTGGTGTCTAAAAAGTCTATGTTTAGTTACAATTCTGATTATAGCAACTTTTATCAATTAACAGCTTCACCCTTTCTCTTCAACTGTCAGCCCTAGCAAGAACCACATGCAGTGAATATCCATTTTGCTGATGGCATACTGTCAGAATTCCTATTCTTATGTTTTTGCATTTTTTAAGCATGCCTTTTCTTGATAGCAATGACACTTAACTGCTATGCCATAGTGGGTTCTTCACCCTTACAGCCAAAAATCACAGTTCATTAACTTACTGAAAGGTTTTCTGGTTTCCAAGACTTAAAGAACAATCATGTGGTTTCTGTTTACTTTCAGATGTTTAGTTATGACAACATTTAACAATTCATTCCAGAAGGAATAACAATATGGTATAAAAGCTTTGTAACTTCTAAATGGCATTAGAAGACAGGTAAAACCGGATTAAACACATGCACAAAAGAACATTGGGTTGAAAGGTATTTGACATATAGTCTCCATTTTCTCAATTCTCAAAAGGCTGTACTAAAACCAAAGCAAGGTTAAATTTATCTAACCTAAGTTTTCATGGAGACTCAGCTCTTTTTCTCTGTGGTATCATGCCCTTCCAGAGAGAAACTCTTCAAGGTTTTTTTTCAGATTTCATCAGTTACTCATACAGTAAGATGGGATTCTTTCTTTTACCATTTTGGATATAGATCTGTCATGCCTTCAAAACCAGAAAGTCCTCCAAAACTAGAAAGCTCTAGGACATGAACAGAGATTAAAAGATATCTTCAAAGGAGCTCAAAACTTCCTAAATAATTTTTTCTTTCTCTGCTTCGCTTTCTAACAAATTCCTATTTTCCAAGAAAAAAAGGGCTGAGATAGCCAGCATGGCTTCACCAAGGGCAAGTCCTGCCTAACGAACCTAGTGACTTTCTATGATGGTGTGACAACAACAGTGGACAAAGGAAAACCAATGGACGTCATCTATCTGGACTTCTGCAAAGCCTTTGACACGGTCCCCCACAACATCCTTCTCTCTAAATTGGAGAGCTATGGATTTGATGGGTGGACTGTTCGGTGGATAAGCAACTGGCTGGATGGTCGCATCCAGAGGGTAGTGGTCAATGGCTCGATGTCCGGATGGAGACCGGTGACGAGTGGTGTCCCTCAGGGGTCCGTACTGGGACCCGTGCTGTTTAATATATTCATCAATGACTTAGACAGCGAGATCGAATGCACCTTCAGCAAGTTTGTGGATGACACCAAACTGAGTGGTGCGGTTGACACACCAGAAGGACGGGATGTCATCCAGAGAGACCTGGACAGGCTGGAGAGGTGGGCCTGTGTGAACCTCATGAGGTTCAACAAGGCCAAGTGCAAGGTCCTGCACCTGGGTCGGGGTAACCCCCAGTATCAGTACAGGCTGGGGGAAGAAAGGATCGAGAGCAGCCCTGCCGAGAGGGACTTGGGCGTGCTGTTGGATGAAAAGCTGGACATGAGCCGGCAATGTGCGCTGGCGGCCCAGAAGGCCAACCGTACCCTGGGCTGCATCAGGAGAAGCGTGGCCAGCAGGTCAAGGGAGGTGATTCTGCCCCTCTACTCTGCTCTGGGGAGACCTCACCTGGAGTACTGCGTCCAGCTCTGGAGCCCTCAGCACAAGAAGGACATGGAACTGTTGGAGCGGGTCCAGAGGAGGGCTACTAAAATGATCCGAGGGCTGGAGCACCTCTCCTATGAGGACAGGCTGAGAGAGTTGGGCTTGTTCAGCCTGGAGAAGAGAAGGCTGCGGGGAGACCTGATTGTGGCCTTTCAGTACCTAAAGGGGGCCTATAGGAAAGATGGGGAAAATCTTTTCAGTAGGGCCAGCTGTGACAGGACAAGGGGTAATGGTTTTAAACTGAAGCAGGGTAGATTTAGACTGGATATAAGGAAGAAATTCTTTACAACAAGGGTGGTGAAACACTGGAACAGGTTGCCCAGAGAGGTGGTGGAGGCCCCATCTCTGGGAACATTCAAGGCCAGGTTGGATGGGGCTCTGAGCAACGTGGTCTAGTTAGCAGTGTCCCTGCTCATTGCAGGGGGGTTGGACTAGATGACCTCTAGGGGTCCCTTCCAACCCAAAACATTCTATGATTTTATGATTCTATGATTTTTGAGTACTTGCTACAGCAAGTGATTATTACTCCATCACTAGCATATAAACTCAATGGTGGAAGGAATGGAGTTTCAAGATTTCTTTTTTTTTTTTTTTTTTCTGGTATCTGAATGATGGGACATTACAGATGGATACTTCCTTGAAGCTGAATAAAATGGAGATTTACCTGCACTTTAAAATGTTGTTACAATGGTTTGCTTTGGTCTTGCACAATTTTTTGAGCAATGGAAATCTTGCAGCGTCTCTCAAGGTGGCAATTAAACTGCAAGCAGCAAATGGTTCTTATAATTATTTTTGTAAGAGAAATAGCGGAATTTTGAAGGAAGAGGAATTACATGCAAGAGAGAGCCCATTTAAACGTTAACAGTGCAATGTAAATGGCACATCTCCTTGAGGTCTGCCCCTCCCCTTATCAGCCATAGCAATGTTAAACATAAATGGACAACTGTACTTCTGTTCAGCAAGATGGAAATGCTATGCAAAACAGCAGAATAAAACGTGTGCTAATACTGACTTCCACACAACTTTACAAAGTCTAAAGCCCCCAGACTTATTATAGGGAAAAAAAGGAAATTTTCTGCTGGCACAAACATACCCTACTGACACAGCATGCATCCATAGCAATGATAATTCTGATTTCAATTAGAACTTACTAGCTCTCTTGTGCCTCATTTTTACAAGGAAAATAAAATTGAGAAAGGCATCGCTGTGATTAGCTCCTACAGCCACCTTTTCTGAGTAGTCTGAAGCGACAGCCACAGGGGTAAAAATGATTGTACTAAAATGTCTACTAATGAGGCCCCTGTAGTACTGCTCCAAGAAGGACCATTATATGCTACATTCGTCAATTTCATCTCTTTGGCTTTCTTTTTATCATCCTGAAAAATACTGATTAAGAGAGGGTTCCTTTTTAAGGCTTTATTCTTGTTTAACCTTCATAATAATGCTCATTGCCTTCCTGTACAGCTAAAATGTTCCAAACTAAAACATTAAAATGTTCCATACTTCCTACTGACTTTTCTCAGTTTCTTGAGACTAATATATACTTTAGGATAACAATCCACAAACTTTCTGCTTGATTATAGTATAGAAAAAGAGGCATGAGAAATACCTGCAAATATCCTTATAAATGTAAAGCAATTACTTCAATGGAATATAGAAAAACTTTTTATTATCTTGTGGAAGATATATTCATGACACAAGTCCTAACATCTCCAAGGTGAACAAACAAAAAAGAAAAAGGAAATGAGAATTAAAAATAATAAAAAGAACTAAAAGTAAAATAGAGTAAAACTCCAAATAAAAAAGAAAAATTATAAGGAAAAAAAGAAAAAGAAAAGGAGTTATAGGAATAGCAGTAGCTATGTGGGTGTCTACAGAGGGGGAAGGAAAAAAAAAAACCCACCCTGATTTCCAAACATGAAGGATAACAGAAACTGATAGCAGAATCTCCTACTACGGTCATTCTGAATGAATGATGTATACTTGAAAAATAAATAAAATTAAAAAAATGAAATTACTGCATATTTGGCTCTTAAGAACAAGCATGATTAGTAATTATGCACAAGCTAATGAACAGTTACATTCTAGAAAAAAGACAAGGTTATTTAGGAACACATATCTTATTTTACGTCCCTAAAACTGTAATATTACGGAGCAACTTCTTTTCTTGTGTTGAAATCTAAGACAGTCATAAAGACAAAACTGGAACTGAATAAAGGACTAAATAAGGAACAGGGACATGGGGCTTCAAAAAAGAACTACAACAGTCAAAACTGAAGTTTGCTTTGTTCATGTCATAAAATAATAAATATAAAGGAACGCTACTTTGTAATAACTTTGAAGAACTATAACAGATTAACAAAATTATAACAGGTTTAATAAAATTACCAAAATTATCACAACGTCTCAAAAAGGGGAATTTTTTAAAAAAAAATGTTTGTGTGAGTTTAGGCATATATATATAGGTGTATGATTTTTTAAACATGGGGAGTTCAAGCACATGGTCATTATCAAGTGTAACTTTTTAGAATGCTCTCTAGGCTAATTCAATCTTTACAGAAATATTTTTGATGGATTACAAGGAACTAGCTGAAATGAGGGCACATCAGTCGATTAATTCTGTTGTTCTGTCAACTTTTGAAAGATGCATGCATTTTAGAAACATGTAGCTTGGAATGAGAAGTCTGCAGTCTTGATAAAAGTGAGAGGGAATGAATGCTCAGTTTTATCTTCCAGTAGAGAAAGACTTGAAATTATAGCCAGTGAGTTTACATTTCTACTTTAAATGTCTTAACAATTTCTTAGGTTCTGATGTCAGCAATGCCAATTAGAGATTAAATATCTTGGTTTTGTTTTCCTTTGGTTCTCTCAACCATTCTCTAGGCAATACCTTATTTCTTTTCGTAATATAACTTTCTGTACCTGATCAGTCACTGCGTTTTGCAGACTTATTATGTGATGATTAGACTCTACGTTTTGCACAAGTGGGTTTTCAACTATTTTTTTTGTTCTGGTTATAGAAATCCAGTCATTATGTATGCCAAGTGTAATTTTCCATGGCAAGGAAGATTAACCTGCCACAAATACCACCTGGCTTTGTCTTACAACACAAATGTCTTAGATTTCTGTATATTATTTGTACTTGTATTGGGTTTCTGTGGCAAGGTCTTGGTAGTGGGAGGGCTACAGGGGTGGCTTCTGTGAGAAGCTGCTAGAAGTTTTCCCTGTGTCCGCCGCTGGCCAAGCCAATCAGCGACGGTGGAAGCGCCTCTGTGATAACATATTTAAGATGGAAAAAAACCAGCTGCGTCTCAGTAGCTGGAGAGAACAGAAGTGGGAGGATGCAAGAGAAAACAGCCCTGCAGACACCAAGGTCAGTGAAGAAGGAGGGGCAGCAGGTGCTCCAGGTGCCGGAGCAGAGATTCCCCTGCAGCCCATGGTGAAGACCATGGTGAGGCAGGCTGTCCCCCTGCAGCCCATGGAGGTCCACAGTGGAGCAGATATCCACCCCGTAGCTCATGGAGTACCCCACACCGGAGCGGGTGGATGCCCTGAGGAAGGAGGCTGTGACCCCATGGGAAGCCTGTGCTGGATCAGGTTCCTGGCAAGAATTTGCAGACCCGTGGGGAGAGAAGCCCACGCCAAAGCAGGTTTTCTCGCAGAACTTGTGACCCCTGCTGGAGTAGTCTGCCCCTGAGGGACTGCACCCTGTGGAAATTATGAACCCATGCTGGAGCAGTTTGTGAAGAACTGTAGCCTGTGGGAAGGACTCACGTTGGAGAAGTTCATGGAGGACTGTGTCCTGTGAGAGGGACCCCACGCTGGAGCAGGGGAAGAGTCCTCTCCCTAGGAAGAAGAAGCGGCGGAGACGGCGTGTGATGAACTGACCCCAACCCCCATTCCCATCTGCCTGTGCCGCTGGGGGGAGTAGGTAGAGGAACTGTGAGTGAAGTTGAGCCCAAAAAAGAAGGGAGGGGTGGGGGGAAGGCTTTTAAGATCTAGCAGTTTTTCTCCTCTCCTTCTCTGATTTTGATTGATAATAGATTAATTATTTTCAAGTTGAGTCTGTTTTGCCCGTGTTGGTAACTGATAAAATGATCTCTCCCTGTCCTCATCTTGACCCACGAGCCTTTTGATTTACTTTTCTCTCCTTTGTCCGGTTAGAGGGTAGTGATAGAGCGGCTTTGGTGGGCCCCTGGCGTCCATTTTTTTGTTCTGGTTATAGAAATCCAGTCATTATGTATGCCAAGTGTAATCTTCCATGACAAGGAAGATTAACCTGCCACTACTACCACTTGGCTTTGTCTCACAACACAAATGTCTTAGATTTCTTTATATTATTTGTACTTGAGAGATCTTTAAACATTGAGCAAACCTCATCAAAGATTACTTTATATTTTAAATATATATATTTGTAGTCTATATTGACAACCACTGTACTAAAAGTGGAAATTAAATTCCATTATCAAATCATCAGACTGCTTTATCAAACCAGCTTAATGCTGAATTATTCCATTTTCTAATATTTTAACAGCACATTTATTCAAGGGTATTTATTATGTTTTCCTGAAGGTGGGAATGAGCATGAATCATAGTCTCCAGTACTCATGCACACCAGTTTAAAAGAATCTAATGACTTGAAACTTCTAACATCTATTAAATATTTTGGAATCTATGGGGATACAATTAGGGTATTCTTTTCTTCAATAGGTGAAGCCTGCAACAGTTCTTTTCATCTGCCAGTTTCCGCTTATTAAAATTGCAGTGATTTATTTCACCCCCAATATTAAGCTGTTGCTTATGAAAGTTTAGTCCTTCCACTAAAGTGAAAGTCCTATTTGTTCTAGATGAAATAAAGATCTAAATCCTTAAATCAGCCTCTTTCTTCATCTGTCTTCCCTGGCTGTGAAAATGTAAAAGCAATCACTTGAGATATAGGGTAATCCTTTTCACATATTACATGTTTAGTTAAAACATTACTTCTTTTTTATCATGCGTCATCCAAACTCTTTCCAAATCCTGCTTGGCTCTTTGCCACAAGAGGTACAGCCAAGACTCTACTAATTCCATCCTTTTGGGGCTTAATGAGAAGTAGTCCTTCCATTCAGTCTCCATTTTCAGAATAGTTTGCTGAGAGTCCAACAGTTTCCATGTTGGCAACTGTAAATCCAAAAAACTATCTGGTTCTAAAATAATCAGAAACAAAGTGAGTCTATAATCTTTTTTAAACAATCCAGCATGCCTTGTAACAAATGTATCCTACAAAAGAGCTCTAATGTTTCTATTCTGTCATTAAACAAGATTTTAACAGCTTTGGTTGATTCTAGCATTATGCTAATATTTTGACTTCTCTGTATAAATTGCAGCAGTGCACACCAACCAATTTAGCCCAGTCTTACCTATAATTAATTAGTGCTACTTTATATCTTATAGTAGCACATAATCCCAGGACTGAGGACTAATTTCCTCTTCATTTGTAGTACTGTACCCCCGCACACACAGGTTAAGAAGCATTAAATACTTCCTTCTAGATCTTTTTCACCCTTTTTATAAAATAGAGACCTTCTGACCAGTAACTATTCCTCTATATCTACACATGCTAAATACAATCTCATTTCTTTAAGACTTGCTAGATGTTCTCTAACTTGTGTAACTTTTCACACTGGTGTCACAGCCTGACTTGTGTAGTTATTTAATGACAGTGAATTGCTTTGAATATTAAACTGCTTGTTAGATGCTATTAAGCCCATTCTGTCAGTTGGATTTAAAAAAAGAAAAAAAGGTTTTGCTAACAGAGATATTAATTGATCAAAGGCAATGTAATTCAACACGCTACACCAGGGCTGAAAAAGTCATTTTGCATATAACAAGATGACTTAATTTAATTTTTCTTAGTCTGCAGAGCATCCCGCACCACTGGCTTTCTCTTAGCCCTAGAGCCGATGGATGGCCAAGCTGCACCTCCTGCTGTACCTCTCTCTCTGTAATGAGTCCTGTCCCTTTGCCATGGGTAACTGTGAGAGCATCCTGTTTCCCACATTTCAATCACATGTTGGACCAGTCCAGTAAACCTCAGATCCCTCCTGGCCAGACTAACCCACACCTTGACTGCAAAGTCTTTCAAGCCATGTTATTCACAGCATGCTGAACACCTCAGTGCCCACCCCATTAGTCAAACACGGTTCCTTTTTACTGAAATGTTTCCCCTTTTTCCTTCATTTAGTTCTCAATATAATGGTACAATTTCTTCCAATTTATGTAAATAGCACATGAATATATATGAATTAGAATGCTTATACTGATAAACTGTTGTCAAAAATGTTTAGGACACTATTTGGGTCATTTTGTTCTAATGGATGACTGCAAAACATGAAGGTCAGTACTGAACAGTAAAAATACTGAGAAAATACTGGTTGATAAGTAATAAAGGTAGGAGAACGACAAAACTGAAAGCCAGATTATGATTTTATTTTTTTCCTTTTAGACTCTTCTGATAATTTTTCTTTATCCAAGTTTGAAATTTTTACTGTCTTTAGCAAATTACCCTGGCAATATCGCATTCTCTCTGAATACAGTTGTGTGGGTTTTATTGCTTCACACTGCTGAGAGGAAAGGATTTGCCAGCTTGGGAAAATGCCAGAATTTGCATTTTAATAAAGATACGTCAGACAATAAACTTGCTTAACATCCTGTGACAGATCTGGTAAAACTGTGTCTTGTAAGTGTGTTTTACTGTACTCACCACACTTTTCTGCAGTTGTTGTTTTAAGAAAGACAGAGCCAAAAACAAACTCATGAATTAACTTCTTTTTTGGCTGTACTCGAAAATCTATTACTGGGGTACCACAACTCAGTTAGAACTGGAGTGATATGCAGGAAATCTCTCCCAAGTTCAACATCTAGCCTAAAAAAAGACACAGTCTGGAGTCAGGATGAAGGCCTGAATTTCACTTGCATCACGAAGAAACAAAGCTGTTTAGGAAGTGGTCAGAAACCCAAAGATCGAGCAGTGACCACAAGATGAGATGTTGCAGCGTGCAGGCAACTGCTTACAGTTTATAGGACTTGTCCACGTAGGTATTACCTTTACTGTTTCATTGAGTGCTGATTTATCTTTTGTGCTGTAAATGCAGTATTTAAATATTCTGGGCTCAGTGAAATTTAGTTTTTAATCATTGTCATTTATGTAAATTATCAATTCTGCCTACTATAGCAATTCACTCTAATACACACTGTAAGAAGAGTTACATAAAGCTAGATAGGATATATGTGCCCTGATGCTTTTGAAATCCAAGAAGAGCCATTATATCTATACACCTGTGAAAATATAGTACTGCACCACAGCCACTCAAAAAAAAAAGAAACAGGCTTAAAAAGCAAAAATCAACAACTAAAATCAAAGCCATTAATTATTTTTGAAAATATTACTGTATCAACCCTATACATTACTAACAATTTTACAACACTGGAAATTTTCAGGAAATGACTGAGACACATATAATAATAAGTTGGCATAGCATAATCAGAACCAAGCAAGTGTCTTGCAGATTCGATATATGAAAACTGGAAATACTAAGTCAATAAATGTATTTCTGACTCATCACAGGCTTCTGTGTGCCACATTTTATTTATTCACATGTGGTTAAAAAAAAAAAAAAAAGCAAAACCAGCCCCTAAATCCAGAAAAAAAAATCAGGATCCCTGCATTCTGGGTATAATTTCAAAGAAAGTCTCTGGGATTTAAAACATTGCCTATAGGAATTGTTAATGCCACATGTAGCAAATACCCAGCTAAGGAAGTGTGGAGACCAACCAAAGCAAAAAGATATTTTATAGCCCATCAACTTTTCAAATGGAGCATAGAGGTGATGAAGAATATTTCTTTGATCTCTGCTTCCATAGACACAGAAAATATAACAAGCTTACAAGATCTTGGGTTTCACTGAAGTGCAAAAGAGTAAGTCAGAATCTCTTCCCTATGAAAAACCCCACCTGGTCAGACAACCTGCAGTTGAATACAGGAATTCACCAAAGCAGAGATCACCAGATTTTTTCATATGATTTCCTGGGTTTATTCACTGAAAACATCCAAGTAAAGGATAAGATTATTTCTCTGGTTACTACTTCTTTGCTATTATTCCTTTGCTTGCTGGCTGATAATGAAGCCAGTTGTGCAGGGATAGACATGCTAACTCTCCATAGTCTACCTCTGCCAACTTTCAGTCGTAACAGCAGCTTTAACTTGTGCCAGCTTTAAAGTACCATCTTTCCTCACAAATTCTGGGTCCTGTTTTCCACCCTAAACAGCACTCCTTGCAAACAGCATGAAGAATACTACAATTACTTAAGTACAGTGTACTTTATGATAAGGCAGTAGTGTAGAGAAGGTCTGTTGTAACTCCTTATTCAAATGCAGTCATAATTCAATTCTGAAATCTTTAAAAGGGAACAGCATCTGGCAATGATAGATACCTAATTACCTTCATGTAATGATACATTTTTCATGCAAATAGTGGATGAAGTTTAGGAGCACCATAAGCTAAAATGTAAAAGCACCAAACCTATTCTGCCTATAAAAATTGTGTCACTACCTTTGACAGAGATGGCCCAAAGGTTTTTTTAATAGCTGGTAAATACTCTTAAAAATAAAGGCTAAAATTAAAATTACTTTATGTTTTAAACTGAGCAGAACAAAACTTGCTGACACCCATTATTTGCTCATGTTTTCTTTGTAAATGGTATAGCCTTTGAGATATCACCAACCATTTGCTGTGGGGAATCTGATCTTGCTTAGAATTATAGACTTTTTTATAATATTATATAAAAGTATTCATTAATAAGAAAATCTCTCTAACAGCCACACAACTGAAAAGTCAGGGTTTTTGTTTTGTTTTGTTTTGTTTTTTTGGTGATGCTCATAACATTAACTTTCAAGTTTTACAATTCAATTTTGGACACTGAAAGTGTTCCTCTTACTTCAGATATTAGAGAGTCTTTACTTCCAGAGTCTTCGTCCTGAAAAGAGTCTGTTCCAAATTTTCTGTTGAGAGCACAAGTTCTTAGAATAAATCATGGTGAGCAGGAGAGAGAAGATAGAGTAGTAGCTTTGCAGATGTCTTTTTTGGTACCAGCAAAATATATTTTTTATCAAGTTTCAAATACTTTAAGGATTTTTTTTTTAAGAACTTTTTTTTTTAGTTTGTAGAACAAGAAGTGCAAGCTTCCCCTCAAAGCCTCCAACAGAGATCAGTAAGAAGTAGAGTCAGAATATCTTATAGACAGATGCTCTTGCAAACTTCAGCATGCCAGCTAAGCCATAGTTGGCTACAGTTTTAAAATCTCCTGGAACATGAAATTGTCCTTTCTCTAAATATACCACCTTCCAGGAGCTCTGGGGAGATGCAAGGGTACTAAAAAGATACAGGAAGTGCAAGGTGGGGGAAAGAGGAAGGGAATGGGTGGTAGCCATGTGAGCTGGCAAACTCTACTGGAAAAGGACCAGCATGCCTTTTGCCAACACATTATCTGTTTGGTAATTAGTGTGCTTGGAATAGGGTCTTCTTATAAGGTGCTGAATACATTACTTCATGGGAGCCATCCCATTTCTAGCTTCTGCAAAAATTACTTTCTTTATATTGTCAAGGAAATTAGTTACAATTCCCTATATAACAGAATGATCTGGATTACGAGAGAACACTCTGAAAGGGAATAAAACAAAAAAACCTGATTTGTGTATTCAGCCTTTATCACTTAAGGTAGAAGACTAGCTGCCTAGAGTCTCCTCTTCAGTCAATAGTCAGGCATAAGTACCTCTGGAAGGCTGAACTTGTAAATAAAATTATGTGTACATACGTTGAGTATTGTTTTCATACCTGAGACAACAAGGTAAAAAAAAAAAAAAAATTTTATAGTTATTAATTATTGAACTGTAATTCAATATAGCTTTTATTCAAGAATCTATAACCATTTATCATGTTGCATAACAATGTATTTGTATATCACTAAGTAAACTATTTTGCTAAACAAATGAAGCCTCCCATACTAGACCCCTGATCATTCACCTTGCTACATTACCTTTTGGAGCTGTTCTAGACAGTTTCAGCAATCTCTCTACAAGGAAATCTGCTACAGAAGGCTTTAGGCATAAGTGCTGTTGACATGAACCACTCAGTGTTGGAGCCAGATAGCTGACAATGGTATACTCTTTCAAATAACATTAAAGGCATGGTCAGTATGTTTAAAAAATACTTCTAAACTGAAATAAAACCAAAGTAAATAATGTATTTTTTATTTTACTAACCAAAACTCTTTTTTTTCCCCTGAAATCATGCAAAAATGTTGTGGACTAATTCGAGGGAAAAATAAGTCATACTGTTGTCCAGCTGGACTAGA
This sequence comes from Gorsachius magnificus, assembly GCA_034008185.1. Classification (NCBI taxonomy): domain Eukaryota; kingdom Metazoa; phylum Chordata; class Aves; order Pelecaniformes; family Ardeidae; genus Gorsachius; species Gorsachius magnificus. The sequence continues at coordinate 42,104,517 of CM067081.1, forward strand.
TATATATGATGGCTTCAGTCGCAGGCTACACTTAAGAATACTCATAGCTTTCATGTGATACAAAATGTGTGACACGCTTGTTAAGGGGAGGTGGTTACAAGGATTAAACTACACTTAACTCTGGACCAGTGTGAAGAATAATTTAAGTTGCCGTTTTTAATCTTTGAGGACCTTTATAGCTTAGATCTTATATTCCTTAGAAGGTACCTCTTTATCTGTGCCAGATGTAGTAATAGAGATCAGAAGAAATCTTGTTAAAACAGTCTTGAGTCACAGCCAGAAAAGCCAGAATACATAAAGACTCTACAGAGGTAACTATTTGGAACTTGAGAAAGTTTGTTTTATGATATAAAGAATGACACCATGACAACAGTTGCAAAAGTAGAGCTACTACTTCTCTGCATGTTAGTCCAAACATTACTCCAAAAATAAGTCAGTGAGAAAAAATATTTAGACACAATGCAAGACGTGGATTTGCCTTACAGACATGTGAATGTAGGCTACATTTAGCCTAACAGACCTGAAAGAAAAGGACATACATGATGACATTTACCAGCGTGAAAGAACAAGAGACATTCAACAAATTGCCATTAAATAAATTACAGAAATTATTTTTTTTTTTTTCCCCTATGCAGATATTTAATGTCTGGAGAACATGATACACAGTGCTTCAGCAAGTATCATATCAAAAAGAGCAATCAAAAATAAACTGAGTAATGACCCTAAATTGCTATTTAAGGGACAGTTAATATTCTGTGCTGGAATTAAATGTGATGTGGTTTTTAGTTCTCACAGCAGTTTCCCTTCTTGGCTGAGATTCAACTATAAGACATAGATTTTGGATTTTAAGCACCACAGAATAATAAACAAATAAATACAGCCATATAGCTCTTCTTCTTCTAGTGGAAATTATTTCCCACAAGACATTCTAAAGAATTTTGTCTAATCTAGTTTCAGATATCTGAAGAACTGAAAATTTCATTGTTTTTTTCTGCAACATTTACATAAGCCAATTTAAAAACATCAACATCCATTTTACTGATATTTTCAGTGAAATTAATTTTAAAACCCTTCTATGTATAAATTACTAAGTAAATGGCTCTTTGTAAAAAATAGAAATAATTCTACCTTCCAAAGATGTACAAAAAAAGCCATTTAGGGGCTATATTTTGCATATCCATTTATCACAAGCTATATATACTTATTTATATTGAACTTTCCTTTAACTCCAGGCCTTTTTTCCACTTTCCTCAACACATGCAATATATCAATACTTTTCTGATATTGAAGGATCTAGATTGGGAGCAGGCCTCACAAATCTTGTGAATGAATCCATTTCAGAAGCATTAAGTCATGAGCGCAAGACCTCTTTAATACTCAGGTGTAGGAAATCAAGCAAGGAAGGCAAGAGACCGGCATGGCTGAGCCAAAGGGAAGGAAGGAACTGCACAGGCAGTGGAAGCAGGGACAGGTATCCTGGCAAGAGTAAGGGGACGCTGCCCAGTTGTGTAGGGATAAGGTCAAGAAGGCCAAGGCACAGCTGGAGCTCAATTTGGTAAGGGACACAAAAAAATAATAAGACGGGCTTCTACCAGAAGCTTCATCCAGCTTCATCCAGAAAAGGAAGGTCAAAGAAAGTGTACCCCTGCTGATGAACATGATTGGCAAACTGGTAACAACAGACAAGGAGAAGGCTGAGGTACTCAACAACTGCTTTGCCTCAGACTTCACTGGCAACCTCTCTTCCCACACCGCTCAAGTGGATGCACCACAACATGGGGACTTGGGGAACAAAATCCCTCCCACTGTAAGAGAAGATCATGTTCATGGCCACCTGAGGAACCTGAACATTCATAAGCCTATGGGACCTGATGAGATGCATCCTGGAGTCCTGAAGGAACTGGCTGATGTAGTTGCCAAGCCACTCCCTGTGATATTTGAAAAGTCACAGCAGTCAGATGAAGTCCCTGGAAACTGGAAAAAGGGAAACATCGCACCAATTTTTAAAAAGGGTAGAAAGCAAGACCCTGGGAGCTGCTGACCTGACAGCCTCTGTGCTTGGGAAGATCATAGAACAGATCCTCCTAGAAGCTATGCTAAGGCACATGGAGGACAGGGACGTGACTTGAGACAGCCAGCATAGTTTCACCAAGGACAAGTCCTGCATGACCAACCTACTGGCCTTCTAGGATGGAGTGACTACATCAGTGGACAAGGGCAGAGCTATGCATGTCATGTCTCTGGGATAGGTAGTTCCCCACAACATCCTTCTCTTTAAATTGGAGAGAAACGGATTTGATGGGTGGACTGTTCGGTGGATGAGGAATTGGTTGGATGTTTGCATCCAGACAGTTGTGCTCAACTGCTCAATGTCCAAGTAAAGACCAGTGTCCCTCGGGGGTCTGTACTGGGACCAGTACTGTTTAATATCTTCATCAGTGGCATAGACACTGGGATCAAGTATATTTTCAGCAACTCTGCAGATGACACCAAGCCGAGTGGTGTGGTTGATGCACCTGAGGGATGGGATGCCATACAATGAGACCTGGAAAAGCTCAAGAAGTGGGCCTGGGTGAACTTGATGAGATTCAACAAGGCTGAGTGCAAGGTCCTGCACATGGGTCAGGGACAACCCCCGATATCAATCCAGGCTGGGAGATGAAGGGATTGAGAGCAGCACTGCTGAGAAGGCCTTGGGGGGACTGATGGATGAGAAACTGGACATGAGCTGTCAGTGTGCACTTACATCCCAGAAGGCCAAACATATCCTGGTCTGCATCAAAAGAAGCATGGCCAGCAGGTCAAGGCAGTTGATTCTGCCACTCTACTCTGCTACTCAATTAAATTAAAGGAAGTGAAAAAATGAGAAGTTAAATTAATACATATCTAGGTATCTTCTGAAATTCCATACCTGCTGAAACAGATTCTCTTCACAGCTGGACAATGGTGTTTTACACTGACACTATTGTCACGCTAAATTTGAAACTTAGAGGTTTGTCACATCAATTTTAAAGGAAATAATAGATATTAGACCTTACTGTGGCCTTTCAGTACTTAAAGGAGCCTTATAAGATAGATACAGGCTTTTTAGTAGGGCCTGTTACAATAGGATAAGGGGTAATGGTTTTAAACTAAAAGAGGGTATCTTTAGCTAGATATAAGGAATAATTTTTTTACAATGAGGGTGGTGAAAGACTGGAACAGGTTGCCCAGAGAGGTGGTAGATGCCCCATCCCTGGAAACATTTGAGGTCAGGTTGGACGGGGCTCTAAGGAACCTGATGTAGTTGAAGATGTCCCTGATCATTGCAGGGGGGTTGTACTAGATGACCTTAAAAGGACCCTTCCAACCTGAACCATGCTATGATTCTACGATTGACAAATTAGTAACCTCAATGAATGATTATCTACAGCACTAGAAATTCTTTCATATTATCTCTACGAGTACATCTTGCCAAACAATATGTTTGCTTTATTTTAAAATATGTTTAGAGGCTAGTTTTTGACTTGGTTCAGTTTTTCTGCTACTTCTACACTTAAGTCTCACAAAGACAGCAACTCTACATTAAAATAAACTATTTTGCATTTACTGTTTATGGTTTTAAGTTCATTTTTCAGGCTGAGATTCAGCTGATCTCTGTCAAAAGCTGGACTTTGTGCTGGAAATGAGTACACTCCTGGACCACCTTACTTCAGTTATCTTCAAGAACTTACTGAAGAAGAAAAGAAACATTCTCTGAAAATTTACACCTACTATAGAGAAAGCGTGTGATAACTAGCTTAGAATATACAAACAACTTTTAAGTAGACAAAGGTAGGTAAGAGGAAGCCAGGCTTCATTTCCAAAATGCAGTGGATGAGAAATTAGCCCCACAGAACAAAACACCTGAAATGACAAGCAATCTACTTCCCTGCTCAGACATGCCCCAATTGCAAAGCAATTCCTTTGATTGCTTTTGGTTCAAGATCAGCTGATAGATCAAGTGAATTGAAAAGCTGTCCTTGAATCTTACTCCTTATCCAGATTCTGTGCCAAGCCCGAAACAGATGGATCAAGTATCAGATTCATCATTCCTGAAATGGGATCTGAAGGATGAAGGAATATTTGAGTCCCTGAATTCATTCATTTGTCCTGGCAGAGGTTGCCAAAACCAAACAAGGGCAGTAAGAATATCTTATTTTCTGGGACCTAAATGGAGGTCAGCTCATTTCATCTAAGCTTCCAGAAGTATCAGATGGTGATTACTTAGTTCATTACCTACACTTACACTACAGAGTTAAATATAATGGATTTTTTTTTTTGCTGTGACACCCCCTGTGCAGCTCATATAATTTTTACAGATTTTGTTTTTCAAGAAAGAGCAGGTTGATAGAGCTATTGTAAATTTATTCTGTACAAGTGATGTATGACTTTAAATTCTGCACATGAAAACTTGCATGAAAATTGGTCATGAATTCCTTTCCTTCAAAATTACAGATGTTCACTGCTCCCAGGAGTTTTACTCTCCTAAGACATCTTCATTGATATAGCCACAAAAAATCTATACTTACAAATCATGAGAAAAAGAGATGCTTCTGAGAAGGCCCTTCCATTCTCTGGACACTTGTGCATGAGCTTGAAATCCTGATTTCATTATTTTTTAATCTTCAGGTGGAGTTAAAAATGAAATAAAAATCAGTCTTAGCACTGTACTCCAGAATGAAATTTGACCTTGCAATTCATCTGTTCCTACTGTGCTTACGAGTTACAGCTGTCCATCTTTCTTCAGGCATAATTTGACATTTTACAAAAATCATGGTAAAGCTTCCAGGTTTTTGGGGTCAATAATTTGTTTCAGAGAGCCCAGGCTGTAGTCCATCTTTTGACACATCCTGCCAGTGTTTGTAAACATAAAATCATGTTTGCAATTCAGCATGCGTCTTATGTGGGGTGCTGAGCTGTATTTTGGTTTCACAATAAACTAATTTATATTTTCCTCACAGAAGCAAAGAAAACATAATCTTTGCAGATTACACAGCATGACCTGTATAAATACAATAAGGAAACAGCTGCTTCCAAGGGAAAAGAATCATGAAGTATCACATGACAATAGAATATAACAAAATATATACAGAACTGTGCAACCTAAGTCTCATTACGCAAGATGTGAAAAATTGCCATTGACCTAACGGAAGTTGCACAAAATCTGAAGACAGTGGCTTCAGGCCCTGTGAATGCTGTAGTATTAGGACAAAGATTTGAGGCAGGATCATGTACTTTGTAACTTTCAATCACTTGTAAGTCTCAATCCAGTCAGTGCAATACAAGTATAAAACAATCTTTAGAATGACTAGTTTTTTATTTCAACTTGTCAAATTTATTTCAAAATCAGTATTACTTATTATAAAAGAATTAAATGCTTGGAGGGGAGTATGTTCATTACAATTGTCCTCTTTAATAATATGAACAAAAATACATGTGTTCCTCTCTCATCTTTTTGCTTTGTTTTGTTCAAAAGCTTCCTAATGCCATGTTTCCACATCTTTAAGTAGTATTACAAAAGAAATTTGTAACCTGACAAATCAGAAATTTGTTTCTAAATATGCCATAGATCTCTTTTAAGACCCATAAAGGACATTAGGTGTCTAGGTACATACTCTCAAGGCAGATTTCATGAAGAAGCTGCACACCTAAATTCTGTAATATATTGAGCTTCTTGGAATGGAATTTGCAACTGTATGCTGGAACAGGCAGATAGTGCTAGTCATGAAGGAGAAGAGCTATGCTGATCAATAGGAAACACCCAACAGACACACGTCTCTCTCCTGGACTTGATCATACCTGCAATCTCGAGCTAAACATCTCCGTGAGACTACAGTTTAAAATTTAATTAATTTCTTATTTAACATCGATGCATTTGTTCACATTTTTTTTGTTGTTTTTTTTTCTTTTTTTTTTCTTGCTAACAACCTCAATTTTTGCCTTGGATTCTACACCTTATTTTTAAAGCTGCTTTTGCATTAAAATCTTTGGGCAAATAACAGTATTGGAACTGAACCCTGAAAATGAAGAGTACACACGTGCCAGAATGACTGAAAATATTATACTAAGCCATGATCTCTTTTCTTTGAGTGCTCTCTCTTCTCCTATACCACAAATCTTAGGTTCCCTGCCATACAGAAGCTGCATTAGCTTCAAGGAAAGGCACTAAGTGCCTGTGATGCCAGATTCATTGCCCAATATGATTTCACTGAATAAATACAATAGGTTCAAAACTTTTACTCTGCACCTGCGAAGTAAAAGGATGTGCCCTATGATCATTATGTGGTAGGTCATGAGGCATGCTCCTCCCTGGACAGTGCTCTGCTCTGTCCCAACAGAACGCTGAACACCACTGTACTGGAGTTTTGTATCGCAGGTCATCTCAGCCTTCATCTATCACCAAGCAAAAATGATGACGGCTGGTGCTTCATGCTGTACTCAGTGCCATCATCACATTCTATGCATTCCTAAAATCCACTTGCTGGGTGATATATCCTCTCACAGGGATCATTCACAAGAGTGACCACTTTGTGCCTAAACATATTTGGAATTCACAGGTCTGACAACAAAATATTTAAGTCAGCCAATTTGGGTGTTGCCTCCGTGCATCCATATTGGCAGATTTTTAGATATATAAACTTTACCTGAAAAAGCTTAGGTACTTACAGACTCTCCAGCATCGAATCTATAAAGTAATTTGTTTTGTTTTTTCTTTGAATTGCCTTCTACAGCTTAGATGCTAAACACCAATTTAAACACCAATCTATGTCTGGGAATTTGCTCTCACTGTTTCTGTAGTCTTTCCCATTTTTAGTTGTACTTCCAACCTCAGATAAAAGCCAAATTCTCATGCCAAGCACTTATTACTTCAATAAATATAAACAGTTTTCTGCTTACATGAATGTATATTCTGTTGTCATAAAAAAAAATGGCAGAAGATAACTTAAAATTACTAGGCAATTTTTTTAAAAAAAACTACCCCAGCTAGCTGAAGAAGACACTCCAATGGAAACTTAGGGAAGTAATCCCAATGTCAGTCTCAGCCCCCAACCTCAAAAAACAAAGAAACACTTCTTCCTGAACTGTACTTAATTTCAGTTGTTACGTCCTTTGACAACTATGTGGAAAAGACATGGCCAGCTGTAATCACAGACAACAATGAATAATTTCAATATTAATATAATTAACAACCTTTAGGCTTTTCTTAATTATATTTTGCATACTTTTTTTGAAAGAGTGGGTCATTATCAATTTTTAAGCCACCATTTGAAAACCACACTATGGCCTTATGTTCTGGGATTAATATTGAGGTAGCATTTAAAGCACAGTGAGAAATACAGAAAGATGATCTAATTTACTGCTTCTGGCTCTTCATTCGATTAAACTCCAAACGTACAGTGAATAATAGCATGTCAAAGCAATCTCCAGTTGCTTAATGAATGCCTAGGAAAAAGGAAGTCTAAGTAAAAAAATCTAAGCTTTCACTTCCTGAGTTCCTGTTTCACATTGGAAATATTCTAAATGTGCTGGAAGGGCTTAAATCGTTCCTCTCTAAAGACTGAACTCATGCTGTTAATCTCAAAACCAATTTTGCATTGACTTTAATCAGAGCAAGATCAAACACCTACTCTTCTTTCAGACCTACTTCCAGCAGGAAGGATTCAGCCAACTGGAATAAAATAAAAGCATGACATAAGAGGTTCCCCGAAAGAGCCTTCTATGTTAGTCATACCTGCAGTGGAACAACGTTATCAAAAGGTGTTTGCCTTCAACACAAAGCTACATTTCATAGCCCATGGCTGCAATAAGTATTGTGCAGTGCATCTGTCAGGGGCCTTCATGCAAGTAGTGAAGGATCTTTTCTACAAGCTGGCACCCATCGCTCCCACCTTCTCTCAGAAGCATGGTATCTAATTTTTGTCCCTCTAGCCTTTGCTTTCTGTCACTGTACTACTGTGAAAAGCTGGTCTGTTATACACTGTTTACAGTGCCTGGTTTTCAGTACCATGGACATCCGGAGGCTGGATTTCCATGGTTAAATGGCTATGGAAACTGTAAGGCTCACAGAAAATCTGGGTTCTGTTATCGGGGCTGTTGGTGACTTCCAGGGATGTTTTGCTCACTTTCTTAACTGATCTCTGCATACCAACATATAATAATAATATATGCATATGGCAATATATAGATAACATTATAGGTGAGAACTGTCTTTATTTGTTTAATGGTTTTTTTCTCCCACTTAGAACCCAAGGTGGGAGAGGGAAATTTACATCATGTTGGACTAGATGACCTCTAGAGGTCCCTTCCAACCCAAAACATTCTATGATTCTATGATTCTATGTTATATTAACTATCTCAGTTTCATTGCTAACATTCAGTTTAACTGCTATATTACTTCATCAAGAACACTTTCTTTAACACAAAAAAGGTAAAGAAATTCTGTGGAAAACATGAACTGGCCCACATTAATTTTGTATGCAGAGAGTATGAATAATGTATTTTTTTGTATCTATCATTTTATGTTGTATAAATTCATCTTTGGCCTTTTACCTTCCACAAGTGATATGATTTAATCACAATCCTGATTTAAATCAGCAGCAGTGAAGGGTGTCAGAGCAACAGGCATAGCAACTGGAACCTTGTCAGAAATTCTGTGTTAAATACCTATTTTTGCTGTATATTTTTTTTCATTTGATATTTTTGACTTTGTAAATTATAGTATAAGGTAACAAGCCATGCTCTGTAAAGCATACTAATTCTATCCTCCCAGTATCAATGCTTGATAGAATAATGTCATGTGATATGACATAAGGCTGGAGAATGAGGAATAAGAAAAACAGAAAAACTGAACCTAGATGTCAGTTTGGCATGCAGTCAAAGTTGTCAACTTCTAACCACTGCAGCTGCCTAGGCTTTGGTTAACCTCTCATTGATTTTCCCAAATAGGATTTCATCTAAAGCACCAAATTAAAAACTGAGACTGAGGGCCAGTTCTGTAAACTGAAAAGTGTACAAATGAATTGCTAGCAAATATACTTGGCAGCTTTCATCTTTGTAAAGCCTCTGATTTTGAACCTAACAAAAGTTGGTAGAGGTCAGGTTGTTTGTTGGGAGGAGGGGAAACAGAAAGAGTATGAAGCAAAATGTAATGATTTATTTTACTTTATGTTAAGGAAGTATTTGGGTGTGTGAAGGGTAGCTATTAATGGATTTACTGTTTCTGACAATGGAATTGTATAATAAAAAAAAAAAAGCAGCACAGTGGAGATCTTCTGCAGAAAAAAAAAAAAAAAGAAAAAAAAACCAAAAAAAGCCTCCTCTTGTAATAAATCCCTGTGATCTGCAGTACATTGTCATGCTGAAGAACATGCAGTAACAGCCGTTTCACTTTGTGCTTTTTCCTGATTGCTACATTCACGTATCCAAGCTTATATACCCAGTCTTCTAAAGGAAGGTCCAGGCTGTGAGGTTTACAGTGCTGCAATATATAAGAAATATGACAGCTCAAACCAGCACTGTATTAAACCCAGAAAATTGATTTAAAAGAATCAGCACTGTTGAAACATTTCAGGATAAAATACTTCCCGTTCCTTTCCTACAAAGATCACTGACTGCTTATGCACTCTATCCCTATCCACGAAGCCCCATTAATCCTAAACCAGAAACAATTAATCTGATACATCACGCATGCAAAAAATTGAAGCCTCTTTTTTATTCATATTTTGGATCCTCAGAGGCTACTAAATTCACTACAAATGTTTGATCCTACTCTGCTCAAATCAGGTGAATCATCACAAATGAGGAAAACTTTTTAAAGCTATTAAGCAATGTCTGCATATCTTCACCCTGACGAAGGGAATAGTAACAAAGCTTTTACCCAGAACATACTAAATTTCTACAGATGAGAGGAATGACTGGCACATACTTGGCCAATTTCCCGTTCGGTCAAATAGAGTGGGTAAAATCCTGAAGCCTTATGAAGGTCAATGGCAAATGTCTGCTGACTTTAATCAGGATAAAGGTATCCTTATCTATACTACTTCAGTCATTGACAAAGATGGTGCTGAATTACATTTTATGTATCACTTCTGTTTATCCCCACAAGACCCTCTTGCTAGCCTGTACTGACATTTCATGTCCTTACTCAATTTCTGCATTTGAAAGCTTATCAATGTCTGCCCTCAGTGACAACCATGTGAGCTGGTTTTTTACAGGTCTTGCTGAAGACATAATCTGATGTCACATGGCACAAAAAAGATGGACAAAAATGTTAGGCATCCATACATCACTTCAATCCCTGTGAGCAGAGTTTTCCCAAGTTTCTTTAACAAATTGACTGGATATGATTTGGAAAACAACAACAACAACAAAACCCCAGACAAATGAAAAACACAAAACCAAACAAGAAAAAAACCAGGATGAACTTGAAGGCCGCATTTCAGCTCTAGGTTCTGACACCCGAAGTCCACAATACAGGTGTTTAAGCTCCAGTTACAGGCAGTGAAGTACTAAGACTTCATTCAGTTGTCTAAACATGGGGTCTGCTAACAAGAATGCTGCATGCCCCCTAATACAGTCAGGTACCCATTTAGAAGTATATAAGACAGGATACCTAAGAAACAGCATCTCAGGTAAATATCAACAGGAAAAAAGAAAGCTTTCTGTGACCCTATAATCTTCAAAGGAAATGCACACCCCCTCAAAAAAAGAGTAAAATTGATATTATTGTGAATCACACTTGTACCCTTTTTTTATCCTATTCCACCTTTGCATTTAACACTAGATCATAAAACCTTTGAATTATGGAACATAATATTCTTTTAAATTCTCTTCTCCTCCAAGGGAAAATGCAACTGAAAGCATTTTGCTCAGTATGGAAAGTAAATTTATTTTAATAGGGATAGGACAGATGAAGAAATCTTGTGAAGAACTGTTCTCATGCATACTTCCTTGCCTCTCCCACCTACAATGACAATTATTGGTTTTGGAAAGCAAAATAGCATAAACAATGGTATACAAACAGCAATGTCCAAGAGACTTCTCATGTGAATATACTATCAAATAAAACCACTTGGACAACCTCTGTGGCATCCTCCTTCCCAAAAAAGACTGGCATCTTAGTAATATTAATTAATAGATATAGCTTCCTTAAAATATTCAGGCACATGAAAATATTCCCCCCAAAGAAAAACAGCTTTTAAGCAAAATGAATAACAAAATAAATGACAAAATAAATCTGTGGGAATATTTTAAAATGTGCTTTTTTATAGAACAATTCAGTACTACAGTTCAAATGTGTTTATAATACTATATGCTGATGATTTTTTGAGTTTATGTATGATTATAGTTCTGGAAGAAAATAACATGGAAGTTGTATCTCTCTAACTCCTGTGTTTTGAATCCCTATACAGGACCAGCCTTTCCAAAACATTTCAACACCTTCTTTACAAAGAAGAATAAACCATCACCGTCAAATTGGCCAGGCATATATATGACTGCTTTCTGTTTCACGCTTCAGTGATGTTCAAAAAAACAAAACCACATTGTACCGTTTGAAAAATCAGACTGAAAGATAAGAGTGCCAGTAAAGCACGTAGGAGATAAAAAGCTGAAGACAATACTCCCAAACAAAAAGATAATTATTCAGTACTTAAACAATTTTTTTACATTCTCCTCTTTCTCTTGCTGTGCACAAACGCATAACAATATATACAAAGTATCTGTTCTCTTCATAAACTTGCACACAGTATTTAAGCATGGGCAGACACTAAATATATGCATAGAAATTTTGCATGTACATGTTAAAGATGTATCTCAAAATATTTCTATGTCATGGTATATTTAATAAAGTGGGGCAAGACCCAGCCTTGCAGAGAGGCTTGCTAATTTAGTGAAAGGGGCTTTAAACATCTGGATATGGTGGACAAAAGACCTGAGACTCAGAGGAGAGGTAAGAGAAAGTGAGAAAGTGCTCAAGAGAAAGCATGACACGTGAGGAACATTCCCTGTGAACATATACAGAGTGGAAAACAAATTGCAGGAAACCCATACAGGCTCCTCAGGACAGCTGAGTAGAAGAGGTTGTGCTCTATGGAAAAGGCAGTTTGAATTCATGGATCTTGTCATTGAAGCAGGTGACCAATCAGTCCAGAACTGATGTGTTGGTATCAGGGTAGGTGCAGTGATGAGTGTCTGATAAAGGCTTATTAATCAAGAAGAGGAAATGAAGCTTCCTTCAGAAAACTGGGGGAAGCCTCCCAATCACAAGGGTGGTTCTTAGGGGGGATATGAACCATGCCAACATCTTCTGAAAGGGTAAAATGGCAGAGCACAAAAATGTCAAGAGATTTCTAGCAAGCATCAGGAACTGTTTTTTTGATCCAGGTGTACAGGTGGCTGACAAACTGACCAGAGGAGACATTCAGCTGGACCTATTATTCAAAAAAAATAAAAAAAATAAAAAAAAAATAAAAAAAAAAAAAGGAAAAATAAATACAAACCTAGATTTTAGAAAAGCAGATTTAAACTTGTTCAAGGATCTGCTTGGTGGGGGCTAATGGGAGACTGCCCTAGAAGGTAAAGGAGCTCAGGGAGAGCTGACTGATCATCAATAACAAGTTCCTCAAAGCACAGGAAAAGTCCAGTGTGGTGCCCAGGAATTTGAACTAGCTTAGCATACGGTCAGTGTGGATAATGGGGAAACCTGACTGAGCTCAGCTGAATTACAAAAGCCAACAGTCTCTTGGAGTTGATACTAGTGAGGACTGTGAAGCATAAAAAGAAAGTTATACTATCGGCAAAAGGAAGACAAAGGAAAATATGGGGCTGCCACTCAAAGTGGTGGGGAACCTATTGACAAAGTACACAGGAAAAGCTGAGATACTAGATGCCTTCTTTGCCTCAGTTTCTACTGGTAAGGACTGCCTTAAGCCCCCCCAGTTCCTCTGAGCCTGTGCCAGGATCTCGGAGACTGAAGAATTACCTGCAGTCCAAGATTGAGGTAGAAAACAATGAAGTAAAATGGACATCGGACAAGATGAGATGCCTCCAACAGTGCCGAGTAAGCCAGACAGTGTCATTGCAAGGCCACTGTCTCTGGTCTTACAAAGGTCTGGGTGGTCGGGATAGGTTACTGATGACTGGAAAAATTGCCCATTTTCAAAGAGAAGGAAAAGCATCATCAGGGGAACTACGGGCTAGTCAGCCGCTCTTTAACAAATCCTCCTGGAAGCCACATCCAGGCACATAAAGGAGGTGGAGGAGACTGCAAACAGCCTACAAATATTTACCAATGTCAAAGTGTGCTTGACCAACCTGATCATCTTCTGTGATGAGTGATGAGATGGCTGCCTTGGTGAAAAAGGGGTACCTTGATGTTAGCAATATTTTTTTTGTCCGTACTAACAACTTGATGAAATATGGTTTGGATAGGTGGACTACCAGGTGGCTGGAAAATTGCTTGGAATGCCAGGTTCAAAGGGTTGTGATCAGAGGTGCACAGTACAATGGACAGCTGGTTAATAGGGGTGGATATTGGGGCCAATGCTGCCTTTGCATCTATGTCTTGACTAACAAGTTGGATCATGAGGGAGAGTGCATCCTCTGCAAGTGCGCAGATGACACCAAGCTGGGGACAAGTGATCTATGTGCTGGAAGGCCGGGCTTATATTCAGAGGGAGCTTGACAGGGTGCATAAATGGGCAACAGTTACTTCAAGAAGTGTAGCAATGGCAAACATGGAGTCCAAGTCCTGGCCCTGGAGGGAATAACCCCATGCAAAAATGCAGGCTGGGGGACAACTAGCTAGAAAAGAGCTTTGCAGCATGTGTCCTGGGGGGACAACCATTTCAGCATGTGTCAGCAGTGTGTCCTTAATCAAAGGACAAACTGCATCTGTAAAAATGTAGCCAGAAAGCTCAGGGAGGCAAATTGGCTTTGAGTTCATCAGTACAGGAAAAACACTGGAGTAAGCCCAGCAAAGGGTCACCAAGTTGGTCAGGAGGCTGTAGAGTATAAAAAAGGCCTCTCAGAGCTGCACATGCTCACCCTCAATATGTGAAAGTTTTTGCAGTTGTAGCTACTTAGTGGGAGGGCCTGGAGAATATGGAGCCAGACTCTTTTTGCACAGTGATAGGATGAGAAGCAACAGAGACAAGTTTGCAAGAGGGAAAATTCTAATTTGATATGAAGGAAAAAAATTTCAGAAGGATGATCAAACCCTGGAACAGGCTGCCCAGTGAGGCCATGGCAAGCCTTAGAGATATTCAAAACTTGATTGGGCAAAGCCCTGAACAACCTGGTCTAAATTAGCACTCTTTGGGTAGAAGACTGTATCAAATGACCTCTGAAGGTCCCTTCCAACTTAGATTACTCCATGCATATAGCAAGACTATTAAGAATAATCACATGTCTGGTCTTAATATATTTAGTACTTTTCATTTTTATATATTTCAAAGGATAAGAAATCTTTTTTTTCTGTGTAATACACAGAAAATCTAATCATACATCAAAGCTAATCTGTTTAAACATTACATATTTCAATACCAGAACTATTTTTAACTACTTAGAGTGTACTGATGATGCTGTTAGAAATAATATCAAATAAATAATCTGACAGAGACAGTATGAAATGAGTTGATGTTGTAATAACATCAAAAAACTGCACTACTTTGTATATGAGCTTCATCTCCATGAAAACAAACACACAAACAAACAGAAGTTAAAAAAAACCAGCAACAACCACAACCAATCAAAAAAACACATCAACTTCTCCCTTTGCTGTCACTTGTATTGGTTTCATTAAGGTCATGCAGAAAGTACAACTAGTGGCTTCTGATCATTCTTTTGGCATAGAGGGTAACGAAGTAGGTGCCAAATCTATTTTCAGGAAACAACAGACAACGCCAAATTAACCTAGTATATCTTATAAAGTGATCACTGAGTCACAGAAGGTTTATGGGACTTTGAGAAAGATCAAAAAGGTCAGGATACTTGAGTCAAACTCATATTGTACTCTCTTCCTGCAGAGTTCTTGAGTGAAGGATATTCTCAGAACACAAACTGGGAAATCACAACAAAATTTGATTGCAAGGGTGTTTTTTCTAATTGTGGCTATGACATTTAAATTAACACCAACTGTTTGATTACTCAATTCTTTTCCTCCTCTATGATGGGTAAACATTTAATGAGAATAATCTCCACTGTGATTGTGAACAGCATAAAGAAGTTAATTTCACCTCTATCTTTCCTCAGGTCCCTGAGAAACCAGGTATAATCTGAGGAGTTACAGAATAACTAGCTTTCCTCCAAATCTCTTTATAAGTATTCACCAGAAAGCTAATATTTATTTAGAGATACCTAAAGGAACTTTGCTACCCCAGGAGAAATCCTGCTGAACTTTACACAGGGCAACCATACACAGGTACAGACTAAGTGCGATTTTTGACTTCAGCTAGCTCTTCAGACTTAGTTACAGATGCAATCACTCAAAGCCTTAGTCTGCCTGACTCAAATGTACTGATAACACCTTGTTATCAGTAGCACTGGAAGGAACACGTGAGGATCCCTTCAAAACCAGATATCAGGAAATCCACACGGGGGACTATTACATTATTTCTGCTAAGAAAATATGTCTCAAAAATATATCAGGAAATCCAGCAGCCAACGAAGTTGTTATTAACCTACAACTTCTCTTTAGTTTTATATTTAATTATTGTATATTGTATCATGAGGAGAAGCTAAAGGTAGAAGAATGCTATTGAAACTACATAACCCTTCTAATGTAGAAGGATCGACTCTAGAACTAGAGTAGATGCCCAACAGGGAGAGAAAAACCACCAAACCCCCACATATTTTAAATTATTAAAAAAATTAAAATTTAAAATATTAAATACAAAAATTCACAACTGATGCTCTTTTATATACTATATACAGAGAGAGACAGAGATATAGGATAAATAGATGTCTTATTGTTTTTTTTTCACTGAGAATGGAAGCATTTTTAGTTTAAAAGAGAAAGAAAAGATGGAATCTATTAAGTACTGACAGACAGCAGCATCCTGTTTCCAATGGCAGATTCCTAGCAAATGTCTTCACCCAGAGACAAAAAGATGCACTCTTTATACAAGATTATGATCTTGATGCCAAAACAAGGGTGAGAGAGAATATCTAGATTTACATTCCCATATGAGCCATTAGACCTGTCATAACAACACTCAGACAGACAGTAGAATACTTTTCCTTAACATCGCAAGAAAAAAGAGCAGGCAAAGGGGATAATATGTAAAAGTCATCTGGAGGTACAGTTCTTAATGAGGACAGAGAGACTTGGCCTAATCTTTTCAATTAATACATCACATGTACTGCAAATTTTCTACACATATTACACTCTTAACTTACTAAAATGTAGGCAAACTAGTTGATGAAAGTATTGGAATATTGTATAACAAAACAAGTATGGATCTATCTGCACCCCAGTAGGGCACTTGGTTTTCCATATGCCACTTCATGTGCTTCTGCTGTGCATCTGTCTCATAGAAAACATTAGATGGTTAGATTCACTATCAATTACAGGCTGGAACAAGTTTGATTTCAATTACAGCAGGAGAGGAAAACAGCTGGGATCCCTAAGGGGAGGTGCAGGCACCAAGGGGGTGAATCAAAAATCAGAATGGTACATTTCATGCTACTAATTAGGGAGAAAAATGAAGTCTCTCTCTCTATATGTAAACATTTATTTTTATATAAACCTGAAATTGCTCAGTTTCACTACAACCACATTTGAGACAGAAGAGTAGTAGCTCATTGACCAGCATCTATTTTAATTCATTTGAAAGAACTGTTTCACAAGTAATTTTAATGATGATTCTAAACTAAAAAGCAGCTTACTTTTGAAAACAAAGTCATAATAAAATCTAATGACGAAGAAGATTGGCATTTGTCCAACATCCCTGAATTAAATCCAAGTTAAGAGACTTCTTTTACCAGCTAATAGGCACAGAGAGTTATGATCAGAACAAAATACAAATAGTGAAAACTTCTGCTAGGTTTAATAACAATATCTGTATATGAAGACTCCAAAACATCAAATCTACAGAGCATTCCTCTTCTCAGAATCCTGACTCAAGCAATTATTATCATCCAGCTTAATAGCTGAGGAAAAAAAAAATATTCCTGCATGATCTACTGTTTAGAAACCAAGTCATTCATATGGAACTTACTCAAATGAAATAAATGAATATTCTCAGATTCTTTCCTTTAACTCTAGCCCATTTCCTACAGCTCTATGCCTCTTTTCTGTCTTGAAGAAAGATTCTGTTACCTTAGGACAAGCTCAGTGGTGAGCTCCATGCTTGTAATACATCCTTCACAAACCTGTGTCCTGCTTTTGATTAGTCCATGCAGCTTTTCTCCCTCTTATACATGCAAATACCCAGATTTGTGCATTCATATATTGGGTGGGAGAGGATGTTTCCACCCCAAAGGAACAGATATGAATGTTATCAATGCCAAAGTACCATTCTGTTCTTAGAAGGGATCATTTCAATCACACATCACAAGATAGAGTCCACCTAAAAGCATTGCTCAGAAAAATGGGACCATGCCTACATATGCCCACCTACAAATAACAAAATTAACCTGGTATGAGATGGAAAACAAAGCTGCACTAGCTGAACTCCATCATATAATTGCTGTTGACTTCACACTTCTCTAACACATTTGGGTTGGGAGACCAGAGTGATAGAAACCTCAGCAACAACTGCTATTTGGCCTTACATATGGGTGATATCAAGAAGACTGGCCTGAGGCTACATGACTAGTGAGGCCACATGGCTCACTAGCTTGGCTTATAGTGGCTTATGCCAACAACATGATTTATAAAGCAACAAACAGTTAAGACAATAACTCCTCATGAGTGGACTTATCCATGGACATCCAGCAAGGCTGAGCCTGAACCATGCACACAGGAGCCCAGCTGACAGCCAGGCCGCAGTCATGTTGTACAGTTGGAGGGAGCGTTCTGTATCCCTGCATGCTGGTCTGAACTGGGCTGGAGGAAATGCAGCCCTTGACTGGTGCCTATGTGTGTGTGCATGCGTGTGCGTGTTGTAGAATAAGTTTCTTGAAAGACAATTTTCTATCCATGTGCTACCACCCCTCCCACATGCTAAATACATTTTAGATTATTCATCACCAAGTGTTGTGTTTCCACCCCTGCATCTATCCCGCCCTGGCTCAGTTTCCCCACAAAATTGTGCTGTCTGAACTGCTACTTAATCAGGTACACGAGACACTTAACCTAAGAACTTCTGCATCTAATTTTTCCATCCAGCTACCACCAACGTTAATGGCAATAGCTAAAATTTAGCTTCAAGAAACAGAAAATCCATTAGGTCTGAAACTTGTTTTAAGACGGTTTTTTAGATTCTATTACATACAATGTTAATGGAGATTTGCATTGCTAAGAATCCTTTAGAAAGAGACTGTGTAATTGCTATTTAGATGAGCAAAGTACTCACAGGTAATTCAACTGTTTTTTAAAAAGCAAGAATACAATACATCTTTATTCATACTCAATAATGCATTGCAAAATGAGCAGTCCTCATTCACTCTACAGACCATCAACATTACTTAGTTATTGCTTAGACTATGAAGATCTATCAATACTAAAATGATAAAAATAAATTAAAATATTTAAAATTTATTCTATAAGCAAAGGGTTGGAGGATTTTTTAAAGCTTAAGATTCACATGGGTGGAAAAGAAGCTTTAATTAAACTGATTAGCCAGGCTGCTGTTGTTGGCTAGAAAAAAAAAAAAAAAAAAAAGCCTGAAGTTTTCCATGCCCAATATCACTGCTACAGAAAAGAGAATAAATTTTCACATTTTTTAAAAAAGGGGGAATTTCCCTTTAACTGAACCTAGCTGAAAATATTTGTCTGACAAAAATCAACATTTCTTGGGGAAAGTCCTGTGTAACATGCTCTAGGAGAACCTGCTTTAGCAGGGAGGTTGGACTAGATGATCTCCCGAGGTCCCTTCCAACCCTTGCCATTCTGTGATTCTGTGAAAGCTGAGAGAGTTCCATGAAATCTTCAGAAATGAGCTTAAAAGTTTAGAACTTTGCTCCTGTTTAGTTACTTTAGAACTTATTTTCTAGTAATTAGCATCCAGCTTCCATGAAAAAGATTCCCCTAACACCTGTAACCCTTGAAAGATCAGCTTTTACAATGTAATATATAGAATAATATACTTCCCCTCAAAAAAGTGGACTCAACCATGAACCATTACATATATATTGTTCTTAGAGCTTTAAATAAAACAGTACATCAGGACTCTTTATTTTGTAATTAATATCCAATGAACTAAAATATTAGAAGTGACAGCTTCTGCTAAAACATTACACCCTAATACTGATGCAAAAATAGAGATCCCAAACCGAGATTTAAGTGCATGTTTAGTCTCGTATGGTACTCCACTGCCTGAATCCACCTCAGCATGGTCTAACCATTCTCCATTGCCTTAATAAGAATTTATATATAGCTATAGGCACCTAAATTTCCAGTATCTGGAGTGGAATGGAATGGAATGGAATGGAATAGAATAGAATAGAATAGAATAGAATAGAATAGAATAGAATAGTTCAGAAGGGACCCACAATGATATCTAGTTCAGCTGCGAATCCCACTTATTATTGTGTTAATTTTAAATTACTTTGTTTTAACTGTGTATTATGGGTTTTTTTCATTCAAAATTTCCTTCAAAATTCATGTGTTACTGAATTAATATATAACCATAGCATTCTCCATCATTAAAGAAGAGACAGATAAGATGGATATCTAGATTTATGCATCTGTATCAATTTTATAGTACACTAATAGAGATTCAACAAAGTTTATTCAGAATATTTTATACTAAAAAATGAAAGCAATGCTCTTACCTCTGAAATTATTATATTGAGGCTAAACCAGCCTGCTATTAAGGCTAAAAAGTAAAATACCCAGCAGGTGGTCAGAAAAATATAGTTTTAAATTTAATGTCTGATACTAGAAGCTCCAGTTTCCAGGAAATTTTCTTCCTGTGATGTAGCTTGAAGCAAGTGCCACAGAGTGCTTAGTTTTGGGGAAAGAGGCCTATATAATAAATGAAGCAACTTCTACTGTAATCTGGTCGTTTGAAGAGTTGAACAAATGTAGTTAGAAGTACCATAAGATGCAACTAAATTTAAATTGCATTTATTACTTTTAACCTTTAAAACAATTGGATGTTCTGAACTTCTACATGGATTTTTCTGTTATTAATTTCAGAGAGACTTTATTTAAAAAGCACAGATGGTGGACAGATACTACAGTCCTTTATTTCACACAAAAAAACCAGCATGAAAACCAACGGACTAGACTGGTGTTCAGCACAGAGAAGCAGCTATGCATCTAAATAGACCATGGCCCCTCCTTACTGCAGAGCTTTAGAAATCAAACACTGAACCCTGGTTCTTCTCTGATTACTGCCTCTGAAAATGGAGGACAGATAGCATCTGCCAGACCCATTTTCTGAGAAGTCCACATGGTGCTCAAAACGAGATTGTTATTTTCCTAGGCTTACTGGGTTGGAGTCCAGAGCAAGCATTAAACAAGGCTAACAAGAGGATGCCTGGAGAAAGGTACTATTCAGTAGGCCCAGCTGTGAACCATGAATTGCTCTGATGGGCAATAGCTAACTGCTTCCTTGTTTGAGTAAAGATAAGAGAAAAGGTCTTATTATAACCTTCAGCTGAGCAATTCTCTCTTCTCCCTGTCAGATGCTACTGCACAGTTCTAGTTCACTACAGGCATTACTTCAACTTCACACCGGTGTGACAATATTGGAAAGAATGGAAACACACTTGCATAAATTTGCAGTAATGCACTTCTTATGAGCCCTGCAGGAGCTTTGCCCATTGACTATAGTGACAGCAGGGCCCAAAATACCTACCATAAGATTAAATGTTTATTTTATTTATTTCAGTGGATCTGATATCTTACCACCCATGGTTTGTCAGGTACCCAAATCTCCCACAAGTACTTCGGCATATCTCCAAAATTCAGTGCCTAAAAAGCAATAATATTTAAATAAAAAAGATGTGTCATTCTTACTACAGTTCTTCAGACAACCCACCTCCCCAATGGCCCAATATGGCTAATATAGAAAGCAAAATGTGAGCAAATTTCTACTGAAGGTATGTAAATAACTTTTTATGAAGGTTCACAAATTTCAGAGGCCATAGCCTAGTGTTACCAAACATATGCATGGTAACATTTAAAATGCTATATCAAACATCAGTTTGGTTTCTGAAGGCTGATTGCATAACTTTTTGCTGCAGCCAGGCAACAGATTTTCAGATGGTTTTTTATTGTTCTGTTTAGTCAACTACCAACTGAAATCGCGGTCTCATAATAAGAAGAAACTATTTTTTTAATTTAATGCACTATTAAGCCTTTTATTAAGTTATTATTAATCAACCCTGAGACTCTAAAAAGCAAAACCAGCAGATCTTTAAAAGTGCAATTAAAGCTGTATTTAATGTGGGAGCATTAATGGATGTTCATGCTCTGTTACTAACTGCTGAATATAAATAGCGCTATGTACTTCAGGTTCCCTTCTGAGTATAATACTCAAACACCCCAAAATATCATGTCTCCGAGGACTCGGGTCATAAGGGCTCCCTGTGTATGTGACTGTAAGAGAACTGTAAAGGGCAAGTTCAGTAGGTTACCAAGTTTGCAGAACCTTCAAAACCGCATATTCCTACAGGAACTGAATTGGTAATCTAATCCAACAGCAGAACAGTAACACAATAATTCTGAACAGTCTAAGCCGGAACAACACATGCCTTTGGAAAGACAGTCAGAAACCCAGGTATCAACCCAGCACCAGGCCCTTTGTACTGTTCTGTTTTATTTGAGAAAAGAAAGCTACCCAGAGAGAGAACATTACATTAAAAGGAAATTTTCTGGAACATTTCTGGAAAGTCAGAAAATTTCAAATCCATTCTCCGTAGAGTAGTATGCCCAAATCGCAAACAAACATTCTGTGCACCATATTCCGAGAGGACATCAGTATTCTGTACAGAATCATTTATCCATTCTTTTACCACCGTAGAGTGAGCAAAACCCTCAAAAAACTTTACATCAAATAGTACTTTTAGTCACAATGGAAAACACATGCTTCTTCCAAAGTACTCCCAACAGGTACCTCAGATATCTCACACAAGTTCTGTGTTCTTGGAGAATTATATCACAGTTCTGAAAGCTTTTTTGAAAAATCCCTTTGAAAGCAGAAAGTAATCTTAAGTATTTTTATCTGCCAAAAATATTCTCCTCTGATATCTGAAGTCACATTTCCAACTAACTTCAGGAAGTCCCTTCTTTATCATCAAAAATTTCATTTGAAAGAAAACCAAACCCAAAATACTTTACACAAGCAGAAATGCTATTTGGTCTTACACTCTGAATCAAAAGGCACTTAAAAAATCCATGGAGATTAATAAGTATAGCATAATGGAAAGGTAAAAGCCACTGAGAATGCCTCATTTTAAAATCTGCATGTATCTCCTCTGATATTTTACATATGATTGTTTTCCTCATTTACATGAGTACAAATGAAGTGCAATTCACCCAAAGGCAACAGAATTAAACTGGTAAAAAAGCAGAGAGGGAGTCCCTGTGGATCAAGCTCTCTTTTTAGAATGTATATTGCACAGTTTTATCCACTTTGATAAAGTGATGAATTTCTGAAGGCGGACTGTGTGCCATATTAGCAAATGCCTTCTTACTTGTTAGAAAGTCACCTTTACAGAAATAAGCCACCTTTGCAGAAATAATAAGTATCTTCTCCTGAAAATAATTGGAAAGGAATCTCAAGAGTAATTTCAATAACAACAAATAATGAATGCTTTCCCCATCCCCTTTGCTAGTTGAAAGCTTAGGGAGACCTCAAAATAAAACAGGAATGAGCAGGAATAAAATCTCATTCATGTAACAGTTGTAGATTTAAAAGAAAAATGCGTTACATCATAAAATAGGACGACTTTTTTCTACATAGATACTTTCTCAAAAAGCAGACTACTGCTACATTCAAAGTGAAATATGTCTGTCTCACTTTCCCTTGCTTTTGGGAATCATTAAGTTGACTATACATTACAGGGCCAGCAAAGAGAACCAGGGAAGCAACAGCTTTGTAAGAGCTTTGCGCCAGCTTCTCTGGCTCCCCCATCCTTCTACAGCTTCCCTATGCCCACCACCACATGGAAGAAAGCTGTAAAGAAAGTGGCTCCTGCTCTTAGTCTTCCAACCAGTGGCAATTCAAACTGGAATTAAAATTGGACCATACTCTTCACCCAAATAAATTACAGCTAGAGGCTAGGGGAAAGAAGGTGTGGGGGTGGGGAAGTAGCTGTAAGGAAACGGTAACATGAAATGTATTTTTAAATATTACAATGAATGGTTTGAAGTTTTAACAGGAGATGAGCCCCTTGTCCCTGAAGTCAGTATGGAAAATCTTCCCATCAGTTGATGACCTAAATTCATGATTCCTGAAATTGTTCACAACTGCCATACATTTCAAATTCAGGGCTAGATTCAAGAGGTCTTAAGTACATACAGCTTCTTCCCTAAAAGGTGTTCAAAAGTCAACATAATTTAAGGTATCATAAAACATGCACAACTTTTGTCTGTAAAACTTAGTATAGTTTTTGCTTTTTATTTCCAACTGTTCCTCTATTTCGTGAGCTGACATCGGCAAAATCCTTCAACCAAAATGCACACTGGCTTTTTATTTCATTTATCATGCAAAATTTACAAACAAAAATGTTGTGGGAATATCTTGAGCTAAACAGTTTGGATGGAGGAGGGAAATGACAGAGTGAGCATCATAGATGAGATTGCAATCCAACAGCAAGGAAGATAACATGGAAAAAACTTGCCAATTGCTTTTTCCCAATAAAATGAACAGATAGAACCACAGGCCTCTAAAAGTAATGAAAACAACCTACTGTGTCATCATTTTATGCAAGAAAGGGAGAGAGAAGATTAGCCTAAAACTCCTACAATAATATGGATTTTTTCAGCTGACAAAAGCAATACTATATAAAATCTTTTCTGTGCTTGATTTCTAATTACTATCTATCCTTTAATGAACAAAAAAATACTTGATCTTGAAAGTCCTTGTGCAGTCAAAACTCCCACTAAAATTAATGGGATGTTTTTTCCAGCCTAAGAGCTCTGAGATCAGTCCTCAAACTTAGCTCTTTCTAAGCTTCTTCCATTAATCAAGCTTCTTAGTTTTTTACCTCTCCTTTTCTGCTAGATTCATCTATTAAAAAAATACAGACACCAGAAATCATAACCTAGTCCAAGGAAGAAAGCCTGCTGTACTCTGCTGTCCTCAAAAAGTTTAGCTCAATTTCACAAGTAAAACCCTGATTGTGAGGAATCTTCATTACCTGGACTCCAAGTACTTAATTTTTGCTTATTCAAACAGTTTGTCCCAATGTTTTTTCACAGTTTCTGTGGAATTTAAGCTGTCCAAATTACAAAACTGAAATGTGTGTGCATAAACTCTTCAATCAGGCAAAGCTCTCTGAAACAAATGGACCAAAACATAAGGGCC
Source organism: Gorsachius magnificus (assembly GCA_034008185.1). Classification (NCBI taxonomy): domain Eukaryota; kingdom Metazoa; phylum Chordata; class Aves; order Pelecaniformes; family Ardeidae; genus Gorsachius; species Gorsachius magnificus. The sequence goes on from CM067081.1 coordinate 42,129,182, forward strand.
TCCGAAAAGCTTTGTCTCTCACTCCCAGCAAATAAAGAGTTAAGGGACTGAGGTTCAACGCCCTTTTCCCCCATCTAGCCTCATACAACCTGCAATGTATGTCTGACATTTCAGTGCCTAAAAGGAAAAAAAAAAAAAAATCCTTATTTTATGCCTCAATAAAGGGCTTTGATTTCCAGACTGTTGGTCACTCATTTCAGGAAAATGACAATTCTCACACAGGTTAAAAAAAAAAACAACACAAAAGACCTAACAAGACATTTCTGCATTCAAAAAAATTTACCGTCTTTTTTGCTGTAATACAGTAGCATCATTATCCCACCATAATTTCAATTCTCTCCCACTGAAATATTATAGGAGGCTCTTGCACAGAAATAAAAATAAAATACACCGTAACCTGTCAAATCAGGTAGTACTAACAACAGTGTCCTAAGAAAAACTATAAGACTTGTTTATGGCCGATCATTAATAGGCCTTAGCAAGGATAATTTCCTTATTCATTTTTACACTTCAACAGCACAGTAGTGTATATATGAGAGAACTGACAGGAGAGCACAGCATTTAACTGCTCATTTAGAGAGACTGCGAGAGGCTGTACTGCACAGCACAGTCAAGAAAAGATACAGTTCTGCATGGATTCTTATCTAGGATGATATCTTCATGATGAAGATACTGTAACATCTGTGAAGATTGTGAACATTGCCTCCATTTATGAAGAATTCAAGCATAATGAACTACTGATCTTTTAATTACAGTGAAGAAATAAAAGATCCAGCAGATGACGGAAAGGAGGAGAAAGAAGGACGATAAGCTGATTTACACTTTGACACAATAATACACACGCACACAAAAAACCTCTACAATAAACATTCAATTGAAGAAGCAGCACCAGATAAGTCCTTGCCAACTCACTGGGTCCTCCTCTTTGCCAGCTGGCATTTTGACATTCTTTTGCCTACAGCTTGCCTTTATTTTTGCATGCTGTAATTTACAGGACGTGAAAACACAGAGAAAAATATTAAAATAAGTGATACATACTGGTGATGGTTGCTCATCGTGGAAGAGGAAAAAACCACCAGAAAGTAAAAGCATCATCTACATCAGCTACAGAGATAAGCAATGTTGCTCGTTTTCAAAAATAATGATAAAAACTCCCCACATAGGCAGAGTCACTTTCTAAAGGACGAAGTAAAACCTTAAAAGGCAAATTTTAATTTATTAGAAAGAATGAAACTAAGAATATCATGTCAGTGTTAGAACTGAAAGGTTCACAAGACATGCAATTATTTTCCTATGTAAGCAATTAAGCATGTTTTTAGAAAGACAAATGAACAGAACATTTTGTTAGATAAAGAAACCACGTACGTGTTTCTCTGCTGCTGTTTTGTGGTTTTTTTTAAACCTACTCTAGAATCTACCTCTACGGGTATTAGCAGTGAATACAGAACACAGAAAATCTAGTAAGAGAAATGTCCTGGAGATGTCATAGGAATTCTTCCCCATCAGAAGAAAGCAAAAAAGGCCTTCATAATTCAATTTCAATTCTCAAAGCATGCGCATTCCCCCATGCAACCCCCATACTTGCAACATAATGCTCTATGCTATCAAAATTGTACTTAGGGTCATGTCTCTTAGTCAGTGTTGCCTCATGGACCTATATTTCCTGCCTTTGTCCCAGACTCCTTTGTTAAATAAATCTCCGGTACTTTTCTAATGAGTGTTAAAATGAGATGCAAAGAGGAACTAACACTGCAAAGATAGCACAAACGTAACAGTAAGTTCACGTTTCATATTCTACAGTCAATTCATTGCTCTCATCTATTCATCTTCTGTGTAATGTCTAATTAACACTGATCTCCTGATGTAAGACCATTTGACAGATATAAAACTATCACATGTAAGGTACTGAATATATAATTTCAACAAAAGATTTTGCTTTTTTTTGAATGCAGGCATCTAGATGCAATCCACACATAAGAGCAACATAATCTAACTAGTAACTAAAAACTTCATATTTTTAGTACAGTGCAATTCTTTGTGGCTGAAATGGATCTGGACTGACTGCTAATGATGACAGTTTATAACTGGTTTCAGCCATAAAAGTTTATATTATCATCCTGCAAATATCAATTATCATGTTTTTTTGCTTCTTCCATCCTTGTCCCAAGGGCAAAGGAAAGACATGGTGATATTAGACAAAGAATAATGTGTGGTTCCTGAGAAACAGATGACCACTATTTAGGCTTGTGTGGATTACTCCTACATGAAATAAATTGGTGGTTTCAATTTAGCTCAAAGTAGATGTGATTTATCTATGAAAAACCACAAGCAGACTACTTACTGGTAACTCTAAGGTCAAAAAGGTCAAAGATTCAAACCACTACCTGACCAACAGTGACTGGCTCTTTACACTGCTGTTCATTGCACTGCACCTATTCTGCGCATACACTGTGACAGAAGTGGATGATCAAGGTCTATATGCCACCTCTCATGACCGTGAATCTCTCTTCAGGTGAAACTACAGAAGGGTTGGTTATACGAAAGCACAGCACATCAAGGGGACAGAGTGTTTCAGTAGCGGCAGCATGAAGTTAGCAAACTATATGCAATGAGAAGAAAAAAAAAAAAGAACACACTTTGGTAATCTCCAGGTGTTTCTAAATGCTAAGTGACAGTATGCTAAAGAAAAAAATAAAGAAGTGAAATAGAATCTGTCTTTAAAAGCAATAAAATCTCTCACTTTCTCTTTTTCTCAGAGGCAGCATATTATGTTGCAAAGGACAATCCTTTACAGCTCAGAAGAGGACTTCAGTCTGGTGGGAAGACTCTTAGTCACTCAAAGCTACATTTTACTAAAACCCAAAGGTAGATGTGATTCAGCTTTGAAATTGGCACTGTGATTCAATGTACTAATTTTTTCTGAGTTTAATGCTTTGACTCCAATCCTGTGAATTCTATAAATTCAAATCCATGCTGGGAATAAACATATGCACTGAGACTTTCTGGTAATGATTTGCACAGGTAGCAGAGCAATTCTCTCTTATGAAGTGAACAAATTATGAAGGGAGCAGAAGCTTTCTGGTTGAGGAGGAGGGGTACAGCTAATTATGGCTGCCATTCAAAGAAAGTAAGTGTAAACTTCTGACAATAGAAGAAAATCATAAGGAGTTTATTGTCAACAGTTTATTTTTCTCACTACAAAGAATAGTGATAAAGTAATCCTAATGAAGACCATCAGGATATCAAAGAAACAAAGCAATGCTTGAAAGAAACTTCAGAAGTTACCCTGATTACAATGCCTAGAATATGATTGACTGAGCCCACTGTTAGTAACTTTTCCCTTTCACAAACTGAAAAAAATATTTTGTCAAGATTTACATAAAGAACGTACATTGTTACAGACATTCCTATTCAATTATTCATATAACATGTTTCTAGTTAGTCTAATCTTATTTTCTCTTCTGTCTGAATATCACAAATTTTATCCCAGTTCTTACACAGATGTTAATTTTACAAGGAGAAGGAGTTGCACTGAGTTTTAACTCATTACATACTTAGTAATACAATTAACACAGCTGCATGCCTAATCAATCAAAGGCTCATTCATACTCTAAGATTTCTTAACTGATCTATACTGATCCCGTTCTCATCCCTTATCACCATATTAAGTAAAAAAGACACCTTCCCTATTGTGCCTGTTCAGAAACATGACCACCTTAAAAAAAAAAAAAGTCTTCAATCTCTTTATTTTTTTCTCTAATTCTACAAAAGTCAAGCTTAGTGTGAAAGCAGTAACCAATAAATAAATGCTGTCCTTGCAGTAATTTGGATAGTAAACATGTTCCACTCATGTTAAAAAACAAGATAAAAACCATTTTTTCAACAAGATAATGCCAAACTGAACTCCAAGGTCTAAAATCTTGGCTTGTTATACCATCCCACACTAATCCTGACATTGCCAGCAGTTGATTTGTATCAGTGAGTATTACAATATAATGTAATTAGTAATGGTAATATTACCTCAAATAGTATAAACAGCCCTGCTCTACTGCCTTTAAATTAGTTTTGTAACCATGTTAATAACATACCATCAAGCATCAATACAAATCCTTGACAGCTTCTTGAAAAAAGATTATGCATGCCTAAGCAATTTTCTCATACACAGGTTTTCTTTAGAAAACATGTTGTCACTATTCCATTATCTCAAAGGGGAGTGTATGCATAAAAGAATCTCTGCTAAAGTCTGACTGCTAGCCAGGAAAGCACATGTTCAATAGTCTGTATTTACTGCTGGCTGGATAGGATGGTAGGTACCACAGCATCAAATGAATTTCTTCTTTAAAAGATGTCTAGCAGTGCAATGAATGCTTTTCATTTTCAAAGGTGGAATCTTTGAATGGCACAAAACTTCATTTTGACTATATTTCAACAGGGGCTGCTGGAATGAAAACAGAGTAGATTAAAAGACATGTCAGGCAGATATCTTAGGTCTGATCCAAAATCTCTGAAGTCCACCAGAATTTGGTTGGTGTCCTAAACTAGTCACCTTCCTGAAACCATTAAAAAAAAAAAAAACAAACAAAAAAACCAAACCACACACACACACCAAAAGCCCCACCAAAACCAACCCCCAAATTAAATTCATGTATTTTTGCTGCGTATCTTACCATAATTTGAGGGTGCCCAACTCCCAACTCTACAATGCTACATTATTGGCAAAGGAAGAAACACTGTCTGTAACTGTTTTCCAACTTGTATTATCCTGATCTGCCCTCTGCAATTGCCACTCCTTTAACTATGGATGGGACCCAGTGCAGGTGTTTGAACTTCATTGTGCATCTTTTTGTGGTCGAAAAGTTCAGCAAGAGGCATCTTATCATCATTGTTCAAAGACATTTTCCGAACCATCAGACAGTTGGCTGATTTGAATCACTTTCCATTTTGTACAGAACTTAGAACAACAGAATCATAGAATGGTTTGGGTTGGAAGGGACCCCTAGAGGTCATCTAGTCCAACCCCCCTGCAATGAGCAGGGACACTGCTAACTAGACCACGTTGCTCAGAGCCCCGTCCAACCTGGTCTTGAATGTTTCCAGGGATGGGGTCTCCATTACGTCTCTGGGCAACCCATTCCAGTGTTTCACCACCCTCATTGTAAAGAATTTCTTCCTTATATCCAGTCTAAACCTACCCTGTTTTAGTTTAAAACAATTATCCATTTTCCTGTCACAGCAGACCTTGCTAAAAAGATTTTCCCCTGCTTTCCTACAGGCTCCCTTTAAGTACTGAAAGGCCACAATCAGGTCTCCCCGCAGCCTTCTCTTCTCCAGGCTGAACAAGCCCAACTCTCTCAGCCTGTCCTCATAGGAGAGGTGCTCCAGCCCTCATCTGGACCCACTTCAACAGTTCCATGTCCTTCTTGTGCTGAGGGCTCCAGAGCTGGACACAGTACTCCATGTGAGGTCTCCCCAGAGCAGAGTAGAGGGGCAGAATCACCTCCCTTGACCTGCTGGCCATGCTTCTTTTGACGCAGCCCAGGATACGGTTGGCTTCTGGGCTGCAAGTTCACATTGCCGGCTCATGTCCAGTTTCCCATCCCTCAGTACCCCCAAGTCCTTCTCGGCAGGGCTGCTCTCAATCCCTTCATTCCCCAGCCTGTATTGATATCAGGGGTTGCCCCAAGACAGGTACAAGACCTTGCACTTCTCTGAAGGAAATTTCATGTTACATGACTGTATTAAATATTTTCTGTGTTTTCACTTATTAATACCTTCACAATCATTTTACTGAAACCATAATCTTGAGTAACAGAACTCACCCCTTCTGACTTCTAAATTTTACCTCTTGCTTGGGAAACCAAGAAAATGGAAAAAATGCGTGAGCCATCCCGAACAGAATCCTTCCCTTGACCATCAGATAAAGCCTTCTTCACCTTACATAGATGCATTAGTTATCTGTTTCTACTTCTGGGGCTGAGTAGAAATTTTACCGCTGCTTGCCCTCTTTTGAATTAGTTTAACATTTTTACATTTTAAGTGGCTGATGTTTAACAATTAGTAATACTATGTTAAAAGAAACAACAATTTTACTCCTTGAATTCAGGGTCATTGTGAAGTCATCCCTCCTGTAGTGAGGTACTCCACATAGAGAAGAGGAAAAAATCCTTCAGGTCCCCCACATTCTAAAGATTGCTCAGCCTATGAAAATTAGAGATCTATTGTAGCTTTCATTTCTATGGCAGCTGCCATGAAAATACAGAGAGACAAGATATGACTCTTCCTTTCCCTCCCTTTGCCTAAGACAATCATATAGAACTAGGACTGACCAGGATGATACTGGTCAGTGACTCAGTTTCAGTTTAAGCAGCCAATATGAGCCTCTTCATTATGCTACTAGCAAAATATAAAAATCATTCACTCAATTAGTCTATTAACAACTTTAAAAAATATCAGTTGTGCAAGTTTTCTATTACATTAACATTTAGCGTCCCATTGCAAATCCAATGTTCTCTGATGTGATACAGAATCCTCTGATGTAATATAGCAGTTGACAACACAGCAACATATTTGAAGCTTTTATCATCAACTCTGAAATCCAAAATAACTAATTATTTTCATAACATTCAATATTATTATTCAATATATTAAGAAAATATCAGCACACCAATGAATTGAGAATCGCGTTTACCATGATAATTACTTATGTCAGATTTTACAAAGGTAGACCGCAGTTAGTGCTATGATACAGCTCCTATGTTCAGTTACCCAGAAACTTCTAAATTCTGAATTTAGGAAAATAAAATAATCCCAAACCCCCCTCAACTTAAAATACAAATGATCAGTTTAGTGCCAAAAGAAAATAATTTTATGAAGTCTGAAAGAAACTGTGAAAATCATGTTAGAAGCTAAAGGCAGGGAAGAGAAATGTATAGATTAACTTTTTTGATTGCATAAATTTTGTCTAGCATGTTTTACTAAAAAGCATTTGCTGCAGTAGTATTGCACAAAATTCTTCAAATTGATTATATGGATCATTCAACTAATTGTTTTTATTCCCCAAACAAATTCTAATCACCAAGTGTACCACAAACCTTTTTTCTGCACATAGCTTTTATTTGATGTATTATATAAAGCAGATCACACTATGTTCTCTCTCTTTTGTATACATACATTACTTATTTGTATTTGGATAAGTAAGAGGAAGAAGTCAAATTCCTGGCCTCCATTTGATTAGGGATTGGAGGAAAACCTCAATAGTTGAAACCAAAAGACTTAAAAATTTGAGCTAAAGATCCACATTAAGCTACCTGAGACTTTAAAATCCTCCATGAAGATCAGGTACTAAGGAGGAAGACCCTCTCAACTTTAAAATTTTCTAGTGCGGTTTTCAAGCCAACATCACTTATTTACTACTTCAGCATTAAATTACATAATCTGTAGTAAGTACGATGAACCTAATTACAACAGAGATAGTAAGACTTTTTCAGAATTGCAGAAATTAGGAGAACTGCCTAGCTTCCAGGTCCAGACTTGTACAACATAACTGGGTGCCATGACTAAGACAACCCCATTTCATCACATTTCTGCCTGACAGACAGTAACCCCAACTAGAAGGGGAAAAAAAAACCAGATCAAACCCAAAAACCCAAAGAGCCATAGATATTTCAATGTGCCACACGACAGGTAATGGGTTGTTGGATCCAATGACCTTCAGAGGTACAGGCATACTGGTTCAGGCCAAGGACCTGCCTGGCTCAGTATCCTGTCTCCAACCATCTTGACAACTGTTGTGAAATGACCTCAGTACAAGCTCAAGAACACTCAGTAATCTGGATCTACAGTGGATTTATTCCTTCAGAGGTCTAAAAAGAATGTGCAGTTTCTTGTGTGCATACATTATGCAGCGTTGGTCATTCTTCTAGAGAAAAAAGGAGCAGGCAGTTCTTTATTTCAGAAAACAGACTGCAAACCAAAACTGACAACAAACATTTCACACTGGCCCCAAGAAAACAAGAAATAAGCAAGCATGCATCAAGCTTTCTCCCAGCTTCTGATTATTTGAAAATCAGACTGATAGCTACTTAGAAACCCACAATTTTTCTCAATATTTCAAACTTATTCAGAATAATTTGTTCAACAACTGATAAAAATGATCACATGAGTAGAAAGAAAAAAGCTAAAGCTGAACTGGCCTATGCAGGCAAGTGTGAGGCTTAAGAGTGTGGTTTTGATTTGTCTGTTTCAAATTCTGTCTTTAATAATGGCTACTATTTAATGGCTCAAACTTCACATATTTTGGACTCTTCATTATTACTCTTTAAGCATCTAGTACCAGAAAAAAAACAACCAAACTACAATTTTAAGAAGTCCAGCTGATATAAATAGTAACAATAGTATTCTGTCCATGCAGTAATGTTCTCACCATTACAGAGTTCAACAGAAAGATGCTACAGAATGTCTTTAGCTCAAAACACCACATTTCCCACTGTGTCTCCCATGACAACCAGACTCCTCTGAAAACAAACTGTACCACCAGGAGGCATCAAGAGTAGTAGAAAGAATTTCTATTTTTCCTCCTGTTGGACATCATCAGAAAAATTCAGCTTCAGTATTTTCAGAACTGAAAGCAAAATCTTACTTAGTTTTTTTTCTTGAAAACTCCTACATAGAAATGAATTAAGGATTGCATCAGCATACATTGGTAAATATAAAGAAAACCAAACCTGACTACCTAATTCACTTGTTCTAATAGAAATCTTCAGATATCACTAAAACAAAAAATGCAAATAATAGAGTGAGTTGCAAGGGCAGATACCAACAGATTTAAGCAGTTGCCATTCACTGAACTCCAAAGTTTAGCAAACATTCACAAATCCCAGCCAAAGCTTTTTTAAGAGAATTTTTTCACTCTGTAAACTTTCATTGAGGTTTATGTGATCTCAGACTGTGCTGCCACCAGAAAGACAGCCCTCGCTTTCTTCTCTTTTGCTGGGCACATCCTTTGCTATGTCAATACTTAAATCACGTAGCTCACCAGTTATGTCAGTTCCTTGAACTGACTAAAAACTAGACCTGCCTCCCCAAATTATTATTTTTCCCAGAACAGCTGAACAATCACTAGTGCTGACACAAGAGAGGTGGCAGGAACAGACAGCTGGAGGCAGGGAAAAGAGCATGACTTGCCTTTTTGGCAGTAGTATGGTCAAAACTGATGCTGAGAGATCAAAGAAAAAGCTAGAATATTATATGACAGCAGCTGTATCTCATTCTGTATGCTTCTTCTGAACTGGAAGAGCATGAGATGAACATGAATTCCCATTAGAATTAGCTTTATTATACAGCCAGCTAACACCAGTACTTTTTCACTATCTGGAAAAATGATCTGTTGATTTATGGTATTGCAAGCTAGGCTATTGTTCCACAAGGGGTATATTGAGCAGGATTTTGATGTTTTAAAACTTAGGAAAACAAGTTCTTTAAAAGAACAAGTAGCCACAGAACCAGAGGATTTGGTTAGGAGCACCTGCCAAAGTACTCATGTTGCTGTTCCCTTGAGAGCTGTTAGAGAAAAGGTTCATCAGACATCTACCACAATAAAGCCCATAAAAAGTACCCACATTGCACTTAAAGAAAAAAAGAGAGCCAAAACAAAGTACTCATAGTAAACCATAACTGCTTGCTCATCAGGTCTACCATGACTTTTAATTTCACATTAATGGGGGAGAAACCATAAAAAATAAAATGAAAAGATATTTCTATGAAGAAAATGGATAAGCCATTTAATACTAATCCTGATTCAAACAAAACATGGCAAAGAACCTTCAAGAATAAAAGGTAATGATTTTTCCTATCAGTGGTCCACCCCTGACAATTATTGGAAGTGTACTTCTAGAAAATTTACTTAAATGAAACACTGTAGAGTTGAACTGTTTGCCTTGAATATTTACCTAACAGTTTCAGTAACCTCTCATTCAAATAGATGCCAGGACTTGGAGACATACTGTCGTCTTTATGTCCAGAAAGAGTAATTTGCAACAAAGCAATATTAAAACTGAAGTTTCAGGGTAAGTGCATTTCTGTAAGTCTTATAAAACTGGCACCTGAAAACAGCAGTCAAAACTTCTGATTTAGACATTTCTTTTAAGTCTTTTTGTTTTTTCTTTTTAATGAAAAACTCAGATGATACATTTCCAGATGTATTTCAATTTCATTGTTAGCCATTCTCCTTAATTCAGTCAGCCTTATTATTATACATAGTTATTAATCTTTTATCTTCATAAATGCCACAATGACAAAAATTTAATATAACCTAGAAACATTAATGTATACTCAAATAATAAATGTATCTGAAAAATAAACCATTTAAAGAATGTTTTCACATTTCTAGAAATTTGCACAGATTAATTCAACTAAAATAACCTTTTAGCTTTTCCAAAAGCAGCTGTGAAAACAACTTGTCAAAAGTACTTCCTCAGAACAGGGATTAGAAGAGAGGATCCAGAACATCAGGAGCAGCTTGTGAAGTTAAATTCATTATCTACAAAACTAGTATATCAGCAGTTATGCCTAGACATTGTGTAAGCTACGTATACGTTGCCATTCTAAAAGTAACTTTCCAACCACCAAAAAAGGCAGTATGGATGTAAATAGAGTCCCTATTTTATTTTTAAATCCAACATACTGCTATCTTAAGACATTTCACAGTGTCAAGGCCCTAAAGCATTCACTTCTTACTGAGGTTTGTTTTACTGTGTGAGATCTGAGATGAATTAAACTCCACCACTTGATGAGCTGCACCAATCTGATCTCAGAGCTTCTGCTGTATAAACGTCCAACTCCCTTGCTCTGATCCCTTCTCTCACTGAAGCAGATCCAGTAATCTCTGTCGTATACTGAAACTAGCCTCAAAGGAGAAAGTATACTCTATGGCAGTTCTAGGGAGACTGACACCATTGTTAGACATTGCTAAGCCCTCAGATATTCAATCTCTTCCAAGTCAGTGAATTTTGAAAGAGTTCCTTGTAGCAGAGGGTTCACTGTTTGATATTTTGCACTTGAACGTGTGCCAACTCACCTTTCAGTCCCATTGGTTACTAAGGTAAAAGCATTTGTATGGTATTTGTTCCTTTTTCTGAAATGGGAAGGTTATTTCTCAGAGTCTAACAACCATCCCACATAGATATGGCAGGAAGGTCTAGCATTCCTTTCAATTAAAATGCTTTGGTTTTCAAACTGAGGGAGAAATTTGATAATGTAGAGAGCATACGTAAAGTCTGTGGCTTGCAAATGACTGAGAACTTGCAATCCATCATCTAAAACAAAACCCATAAGAACTGTCCTAGCACGAAAGATATCTTTTCCAGAACTATTATCCATTGGCATCCTGCACTATTTCACACTACCACACTGAGAAAATATGAAAGTATTCCCAAACTGTTCAGAGAATAGAAATGCATTTAGTCTTTGATTAATTGCATTAAAACTACAAATGTGGAGACACAGAGAAGTGGGTGAATAGGACAGGTTTTTTCCTCTTTTATTTTTGTCTTGTTATAAAAATGTCACAGTTCTCACTTTTAGGAAAGATGCCAGCAATGCTGGAATACATTGAAAATGTCCAAGTGTTGGCCAGAATGAAAGTTTTGCCATGACTGGCGAGGGTTCCTGTAAATTATATTGGGGTTGGGGGTTGGGGGGGGGGGGGTAGGGGGCAAAGAAAGGATGAAACTAGGATATTTTCAGGATGATTTTTTTATTGATAGTATTATGCATTAAATTTCTTCTAATAGTTTTGGATATCATGCCCCTAGTATATCAATTCCCTTCTTGTCCCAGTGAAATTAACCTATTTTTCAGTTTTTAGTTTCTCCTCTGTCTCTTCAGACATCTTGGAAATCTGTTTATTGTACCTATGCCAGACACACGAAATCTTACTGCCTTGTAAATCAATCAATTCTATTTTGCTAGCAGTGAGAACAGCAACCCACAGTGAGTAACGTCTAATCCAAAATCAGCACCTTGAGTTTGATCTATGCACACTGGATTATTGAAATTCAGCAACTGACTAAGATAATTTTAGAAGACATTAACATCTGTGACCATTTAATTAAATTTGTACGGATGCTATTCATCTGGTTTCTGGTCATACCTCTATTGTGGGCCACTTGCAATCGGAAGAGTCCTGTAGTTTGTCTATGTTGTCAGTTAAAGAGAAGCAAGCACATACCAAGATGAGATGCTAAAAGTCCTGACAGTAGAAGTCCTTTCTTTTTTCCCCTCTAACCATAAATGCAGATGTCTGTATTTCAACAGAAATGTGAGAGGCAAAAAACCTCAAACAAAAACAGGTTTAAGAGTGTTTACAAAATTCCTCATTTCAAACCATAACAAAGTTTGCAAAGCCATTGAAAAGAGAGAACTTAGCAGAAACTGTGTTAATCAAGTTTTACGTATGATAATGCAATGCTTGGTAGTCTACACTTCGGGTAACATCATTAAAAAGGTTCAAAGTTCACATGTGAAAGTGTCTTAGATTTTTCTGAGAAATGTTTTGAATTAGAAGTGTATTTTTTAAATGTGCTGCCATATGTTTGCATATCTGTGAGGCAAAAGATTTAATTTGTAGCATATGTGTCCTAGCAAATTATTAATTATAATAGGGTAGGGGAAAGAGTACACTGCAAACTACTTCAGACTAACCAACTCCGCCTGTCAATTGACTGACTCTGAAAATAATAAAAAAAATATAGGAAAGTATAAAAATTGAGTTTTCGGGAAATATAATAATCGGGAAATAATATAATCAGTTGTATCAAAACAAAAAAAAAGCAAAGTTATGAAATAATTAATGGGCATTAAATTATGTATTATTGTCACCACAAAGAAAAACTTACACAAGCTTATAGACAATATTGAAAAGTTGAATGTATCCAAATTCATGACTTGACAGGATTCTGCTGAGAATGCTGTAAGGGCTGGCTGATATGACTGTAGCCTACTGTCTATAACTTGCATGGCAATTACATGAGGTCCCTGATGGCTATAAAAAGGCTACCATTACATTCATCCTTAAAAAGGCAAGAAAAATGACCCAGAGAATAATGAAATAAACCTCAGATAAGTCCCTGGCTATAGAAATTTCATGGGATACATCTCCCTGGAATCCTCTTTTGAAGCACATGAGAACAAGAAAGTAATCAGGAATGTGCAACAGGGATTTATCAGTAGTAAGTCATGCTTGACCAACCCGATACCTATTTACTCACTGTTGTTAAGAATGCATCAGGCAGGATATTGAAAAACTCAGGAGACTGCAGCAGGTAATGTCAAGACTGGTGTATTATTATTAATATACTTTATACCTAAATATTGTTATTATTGCTACACTTTTTAAAAAGGTGATTAGAAGGTAAAAATAGGTATTGATCTTCAATCAGTGCTGTATGACAGATAGATGGTAGCCATGTTTTAAGCCATGTTCCAGGGCCAAGGAACATTCTTGCTGCATCTATATGGCCTCTCTCACTATCTAACAACACTACCAGTTATTTTGCACTACTATTTTAAAAACTCCAGGACATGGATACATACAGATAAATAGGCAGTAACTGAAAGTACTACATAACCATACTGACAAGAGGCTTGCACTTCATATACCATAATTTGCATCACCACAGGATTTTTTGGGTAGGGGGAGACTGAAGGCAAGGGGGTGCAGAAGGGGAGCAGAATTGGTAATAATCGATGAAACAACAACTGGTTTAGGACTTATGACATTTAAAAAGTTATTTTAATCTAAAAATTAGTTTTGCAGAGAGAGAGAGAGGCCAACATTTTCCAAATTTTCATATAAAATATGGATTGTTGACAGCCTGAAAGACGATGATCTAGTTTGCCACCACCCATTGTACTTTATTTCCATAGCTTCATATTTCATTTTCATACCCACTTTTATTGGAAGTGAACAAAACCAGCATTTGGAGAGTGGCAAAGTAGCTTCATTTGTCTAGTGTTCTATCATTCCATGAAATAATACTTCTTTATAACTCATCAAATGACATTGCTGAGAGTAGCAATGAGCGGAAGGACAAATTAGCAATTATGTTTGTTAGGTAACTTAAATATTTTAAAATGGCAGATGGAAAATTGTAGCACTACAAAGCAATACAAATCAGGGAAACTAAAACTGTCCTAAAAAATCTTATTATAGTTGTTTATTTTAAAATGTATACTTATTAGAATGGTAACATCAGTAACACAGAATAAAAGATGTTCCTAAGAAAACAGAAGGAAACATAAGATAATTATGAGAAACTCATGCAATTGCAGATACATTTAGATGCCTTGGTTTGAAGACCACTCAGTGCAAATAAAACCAAACAAGTTCTGAGACCAAAAGCACAGCAGAGGCATGTGGAAATTGAAAAGATGCTTTGGACTGCGCAACATCAGGAGGTGCACAATCCATGACGGGCATGAGATGATTTCTTGGGGAGTTTTGGCATGCCAGAAAAGAATTCTTATACTGTGCTCACTTGAAAGGCTGAGAATGGGACAACTAGCACAGCTACCTATAAAAAGCTTTTGCTCTCTGAAAGTCACACAGAAGACCATCACTTATGACAGCAATAGCACTGGAATATTTGTAGGAATTGTGAAACTACTGAACTGTCACATAATGCTGTCATGCAACAGATTTAATTTGCCTTTTGTGAAAATTACAGAAATAACAGAAAGGAGAAATGAACGCTAGGCCAGTATATTAATAAAACAAAAAGAAAGAAATAAGGACAGGAGAGTTTAGGAAGAGGTTGAATGAACAATAAAAATCATGTTAGTCTAAGGCAAACTTAGGGTTTTCACATCTTAGAATGTGAAATTATTTTCTCGTGTAGTTTGTTTTCTTAAATATTCTTGATCCAAATTATTTTTTTCAGTTTCTTAAGAATTTTCTCATTTTAAAAATTAATTTTTGTTATCTATGTTTCTAAGAGTAGCTTTATATATGTCAAGAGTTCAACACAAGACGGTGAACACACAAGTCTTCATCTGTATTTTAATTGAAAATTATTTCGGTAAAATCAAAGGATATATGGAATAAAGATCTTATCTGGCTCTGAAATAAGACTACCAAAAAAATTATTAGAGAGGGTTACACAATTTTTCATTTTGCCCTTGCCACTCTCTGAATTTAATCACCTTCTATTTGCCTGAAACTTTCACCAACTTTTCCATAAAGTTTTCTTGCCTTGGGTTCTACTGGTAGGAACTTTTCCTTGTTGATGCTTGAAAAAGTAGGCAAAAGACACAACTCAAGAATTTATTAATATAGGTGAAATATAGGCCATAGGTCAAAGGAAAAACTAAGAAAATTCTGCTGCCACTTCTTTTGAGTTGGTTTGGCCATGAAGCTGAAATCTGTTCGTGAGCTAGGAGGGGTAGTATTTCTGAGCAACCTGATGGTTACTACTTCTGATTGAATAGCTATCAGGGAAAAAAAAAAAAAAAAAAAAAAAAGAAAGAAAAAGGAATAAGCTTTGAATTTGCAATACAGTTGGGAAGGAGTTAGAAGTCAGTGAGATTGCCATTTGCAGAAGTATGCAAATGCATATAACTGAAATTCTAACTGCATATCTAAAGAAAGAGACACCATTAGTGTTTGCTTTGAGTCCTGAAGTTAAAAGGCTAGAACAAATTGCAAGACGTCATTCCCTTGTTTCCTATTCCAGGACATGACGAACTCGATCAGTGGTTTTCTTAACTGATATTCACTGACTCTGCCCTTAATAAACCTCCAGTGATGACAAGTCTTCTGTCTCTCCAGGTAATCTATTTTCAGATGATGATGCTTTACTACTATTATAAGAAGAAAGTTTTAAGCTGAGTTTTCAGTGCTGCAGTTTAAGCAGCATAGACACGGACCATGGGCACAACACAGAGAACAAATTATTCCTTCCCTGTTTACATGCTAAACTTCTTGCATAGGGACAAATGTGATATAGCCACATAGGGCCTGATCCATTGTCTGATAAACTCAGTTCACAGATATTGCTCTAATAATTTATTATATGTTGTGCCAGATGTCCACAGAGCCATTGATGCATTTTTCCCAGCAGGAAACAAAGGAGAAAAACCTTTACTGCTATCTTTACTTGTAGGAAACACTCAGATACTGCAGTGATGAAAACAATATTAGAAGTTTGCTAGGTTTCCTACTTTCTTTCAAGAATAATTTGCCCCACTTTCAAGAATTGCAACAGCTGCTGCTATTTCCTGGAGTCTTCCCAAATCAACCTATAGAAATGTCACCTACACCAGGTTTTGCAATATGTACAAGATGAGCTATACCAATAAAATCTAGTCCAAAAGCTACACTATGTAATAAAAAGCTGAAGTAAAATTAATTACAAAATGTTATTTAAAGAAAAAGATGAATATTCTACATAACTATTTACACAGAAACACTTTTTGATAATTTTTTCCTTTAACAATGTATCTTTTTCACTTTTGAGTGTAAGCAATGGTGACATTAATACAGTGCAGGTACCATCAGAAAAGCCTGTCCTAGCCATATTTCCAGGCCTCACATAACGATTAGTTTTTCTCAAACTACAGGGTGTTTTTTTTAAACAAAGTCCAAGTATGCCTACTGATTTCCCAATTGTCATTGCTTATCAGTCCTTACTCCCTCACAGGCAAACACATTTTATTTTTGACAACAAGAACCACAAATACCAGATACAGGAACACGATGAATTTCCTTCTAAAGGCTGAGAAAAAGGAGAAGCTGTATACACTTGTTACAAACTTGTTTAGGATCTTGAAGCATTCTTCCTACTTACTCTCTGTATGGCTACATGACCAATAAGTTGCTTGTAAATTATCATCACTACCCATTTCTTGCCCCTTAGATTCTTGCACTACAAGCTTCAAAACAAGCTTATGCAGCTTAGTGCAGGAGCAATGTATGAGTTCTGAGTTCTCAGGTTTTCCCAAGTCACATCAGGATATTGGACATGCTGGCTTTAGCAGTCAACATACCTGTGAGTGTGGTTGTCTTCCCCAGCAGGCCACTCAGACAGCATTAATTATCAGGCAAAACTTAAAGAATGTATTTGTTTAAAATCACATTTCCAATGATGAACTGTACTATAGAACCATGTAAGAACAGAATTCATTATTAACACAGTTAGGATTTCCCTCAGCTACTCTAGAGTCTTCAGTTCTGAAACTAATTAGCCTCTAACCAGCCCTAGGGCTGTCATGCCTCAAGAGTTCTCAAATATGCACCTTTCCTTCTCTCATTGTTAAAGATGCTACTGCAGTTACCCAGAGTACTGCTCAGAAAGACCAGCCCTTTTCCAGACTAAAGCAAAGTGATCATCTGTTCCCTCTGTTTCACAGTTCTACGTTTTGTTTTTGTCTGCCATTGATTACTGTGGTATCACCTGGTAATGCAGAGGATTAAGTTTTCTCCTGGTCCTGATCCTGAGAAACTTCTAATTAAAAATGTCATTATGGACTCCAGTATACTTCTGGTTTTGGCCATTTAACCATTACAGCCATCTGAAATTGTTGAAATCTTATTGACTATATTATTAGAAATATCAATTCTACAACCTTTTATTTTAGATTTATGCCTTTTATTTCTCTATCAATTTTCTATAACAAGCAAAGGTCTGGGAATATGGTCTTCAGCTGAAAAATATTCCCCTGGGATATGCTATTAGTTTTAGGAGGAAATCTTCTGGAGACTGTCACAAAACCTAATGAGATTCATCTATTGTAACAATTGCTCATGCTGTAACTTTGTTTTCCCATTTTCAGTAAATACAGAAGATAGCCTGAATGGTAATTACTGGACTAGCTAAATTGTAGATGTATTTTTACTTATTGATTTTTTTTTTTAAATTTGTTTTCAGAACAGTCAAGTACAAGTTGTATTAGCAGAGCAAAAGACAACGGGGTGGGGAGTGGTAAAGAAAGAAGGGGGCAGAATGTTATCCAGCCATGTAGATGCTGTTGATAAAATTTATAGCTAAAAATTTAATATGTTTAGGACCATGATGAAATGCTTATCATCAGCTTGCATTGCCTGTAGTTCTTGCTGATTCCAGCCCGCTCAGCGTATCCGGGTAATGAAATGAAATGGCATGGGCCCAGTGCCTGAAAAATAAAATTCATTTCATTACAGTTCAAGAGGTTTTCTTTTTCTTTTCTTTCTTCAAGGCTGGAATTAGGAACATTCAGATCACAAACCTTTATGGTATTATTCTTTTTTTTTCTTTATTTAAAAAAAAAAAACCCACAAAACCTTATGCTTTTTATCTGTTACTAAAAGGATAACCAATATCTTAAATTTAAATTTACTGTCAGTGACTCCAGTACAACCTTCCCTTAACCCCAGCTATGGTCTCATGACTTCAGAGTACCTATTTTAAGAAATTCTATTCAGAATCAATGTCACCATTGATTGAGTAATATATTGGCTTCTTCTTCCTCGGTTCCTCCTTATTTACTCATTTACCCTTACCCAGCCATGGTGATTCTAGCTTAATAATAATTTAAAGGTTACAAAACATCAACCCAGATCCATTGTCACTGGACCTCTTCACTGGGTTGAAAAAAAAAGAAAAACTTAAAATCTGATTTCTGATACCACAATAGAATATTTATTTTTTGTTTGCTTTGGTTTTATTTTGCTACATATAGCAGGTTTTTCACAGTTATAAATCTATGGAGAAGCATAATTGATGCACAGAATTAGGCTATACCTGAAATACCACATTCTAAAATTATATCACTATGATGCATAATAGTCCTATGAACTAAATCGTGCTACAGCAAATTTAAACTGATGTGCATACAGTTTGTGGTCAACAGCACTAAGAATGGGATTAGTCTGGTAAGCTCCGATTTTACTGTGCTCTCCCGTCAAAATTTTTATTCCCCTGAAAAATAAAATTGTGTTTATTTCTTAATTAAATGCATGCTTAACTCTTCCCAGATTTACTGTTAGTTTTAAAGCTAAATTCAGACCTTGTATTCACCCTTCAAAACTGTGTGTTCCCATTAAATAGACCATATAGTTGTCTCAGAATTTGGCCTCTAGTATTTCATGCCTTCAACATTAAATTGAGTGAGCCAAATGGATCCGTATTTCTGCCATATAAAGACAAATTTTGTAAAGAGATATGTATTCGATTTTCAAATGTGCTAACCTTTCTTTTTTGGGACAAACCAAAACAGAAGTCAGTCTGAAAGCTTTTGGCATTAATAACACAAGGAACGTATTACATAATTTGTATTAAATCCAGGCAGGAGCTGCAGAAACTCTCCACTGAGGTGTATTGCTATTTTATGAGAAAACCAACTTTTAAAAGCAGAAGATGAAAATACTTGCATTAATAATCTTCTTCCAAAGGGTGGATGGTACGGTGATTAAAGTGTTATCTTAGGGCTTTAATGACCTGGGTTCAAGTCTCTGTTCTATTTTCCTTATCTCTTTGAGACACAAAGCTACATGACTTGTGTTCCCAAACTAATAAAAATACCCAGATGCTAATGATTCCTTGCCCTTGAAGATACTTTCAAAAGTTTTTTTGAGTTAACTACTTTTGGTAGACACAGACTTGATCCAACTAAAATAAATTAATTCCAAGTGGACAACATTTCAACATGATATCCCGTGTAAAAAAAACCCAGCTTCCTTAGAAAAGCAGAAGCTCTTGAAAAACATTTAATGCCTTTCTGGTATTGTCAGGTGAAGTATCTTGAATTTGAAACATCTACTGGGTACAAAGTCTTGCTTTCTACACTTCTGAATAGTTACTCATATTAATAAAGCATAGCACCTAGTAAAATCATACTTAATGGCTTACAACCTAAACCAACTTCTACTTTTGTTGTGTCACTTTTTTTTTTTTTATACTTCAGACTAATCTATAATCCCACTTGTCTGTCATTTTCCATTGTCAGACCCACTCTGAAGGCCCTCATTAGAGCAAATGAGGGGATGAGTGGGCAGCAAAGTTACACAGTGCCAATTTGGCTTTATCTGAATGAAAAATGCATCTAAATCTGTTGAGGGAGAAGAGCCTAACACTTTCGAAACAGAATTACATTCAGCAAGGTGCTGAAGAAATTAATTGTTCTACAGGACTTGGTTATTGACCTCATTAAAAGTCCCAGGAATAATCAACTTTCTGATTTTTTCCTGATATGTATCTGCTGCCCTCTCATAGCATATCCCTTGTTCGTAAATTTAGCACAAATCTTTTGAAACAGTAACAGACTGCTTTCTCCTGTCATTTTCTAGAACCTTATAGCGATTGTCATTCACTCCTTAAACTGGATTATATTCCTCTAAATTATTTCAATTCTCCACGAGATAATGCTATATTTCTTTCATTTGCAATTCTGGCACTCTAAAACAACAGACATATACCGGATTATGGCTGCTACAAGCGAGATCTGGGCATTTTACCAGTAAATCTGACCAGCTTCAATATCATTAGAAGGATGATGACACTTTACTGCCTGCTTCCCCAAACACATGCCACCTCCATTCATTTAGCCTTTGGTTTACTAGCACTGCTACTGAGCTTAATGAACCAAAATACCTTTTCCTGCAATGGAAAGTGTAACCTGTCATTAGAAAAATTGTAGTCTCCAAATTTGTTTACAATCGATCTCTTTTTCCCCTGAACAAGAAAGAAAGTTGGAATGGAAATAGTTTTCTCAACTCTGGCAATGAGATTAGAAATTCAGTTTTATGGCCTGTATGGATTTGAATGTAATGACAATTATGGAGAACAA
Organism: Gorsachius magnificus; assembly: GCA_034008185.1. Classification (NCBI taxonomy): domain Eukaryota; kingdom Metazoa; phylum Chordata; class Aves; order Pelecaniformes; family Ardeidae; genus Gorsachius; species Gorsachius magnificus. Next base: position 42,149,999 of record CM067081.1, read on the forward strand.
GCATTACTGACCTCTGATGTATATTTGGCAGTCTATATTTCAACAAGAAGGTCACTAATTTTTTTTTTTTAATTGAGCTGCAAAGAAGAGGAATCCAAGTATAGAACCAGGACTATCAGTGGTTTGGCTGGCTGAAATACGTAACAGTGACCACCGTTACTAAGGGCTTAACACTGGATGAATACAGATAGTCATGTTGATAACGGTCAGAGGAACTAGAGAAAAATGGAATGGGTAAGAATCGGTAATGAAAATGGCGATATGCATTCTGAAGGAGACACAAAAAGAATGAATAATGTGGCAAAAGATACCTTTCTCTTAACAGACGCTGTTTCCTGCTAAGACTAGACACATGGATTGCTGACTCCAACTGCTCTATTAAAAAAATTAAAATATATAATATGTAAAAATAATTTTAAAAATCTGACTGTAACCTGCTGCATTTATTAATGTATCATACATTTATGATTAATAATAACCTTCTCACGACTGAGTTAACGTGCTGCAGATTTCAGAATGAGCCAAGTCAATCCAGGTTAAGTGATTCACTTTGCTGATTGTTTTCCCTCAACATGAATTTGATGAGATATGTTGCCTCTGGAATCTGTTATCAATAACTGCTACAACCTCCAGCCACAGTTGAGGACTCAGAGCCATAAAGTACTGCAGTATTGCACAAAAAAATACTGTATACGCTGCAGTGAGGTTTACTGAAGAAGTCTTGATTACCATGACAGTAAACTCCTGTAACCACAGCCAGTACAGCGAAAGGTAGTTACACAATTTATCGAGTCTTGTTCAAACCAAATATATATCTACCCTCTCTCTTCATTTTTATTTTTCTTCATCACCCAGAAGAACATAATTTTTTGGTTTATCACAAACCTTCTGTCTGTTCCGTCCTCTAAGTCATTTGTCACACTCCTCAAGGTCACAGGGGAGTCTCAGTGGGAAAGCATGTCTGTTGATTGATTGGTGCTGTGATTCCTATGTCTACCAGGGCTGCTAAATGAGCTTCTCTCCCCCTCTCCCCATACTCTCTTGCCTCCAAGCAATGATGTGATTGAAGGGGAGGAGGGGGTGGAAAAAAGAGGAGGGGACACGTTAAAGAAAAAAAAAAACCAAAACAAATCTCGACTGTGAATCCAGTTAAGAAGGTTCATAAAGCAGTATTATCTCTGGTCATCAAACTATCTTGTATCACTATTCCCTGACCACTTGCTGGGTAACAAAAAGGATGTATTTTCCCTAGAAAATATAAGGTACAATAAGTTTGAAAGGACAAGGAGACAGTGCACAGGGGCAAGAAAGAGAATGAGAGTGCAACAGCATGAGAGGGGGAGTGAGCGTAAGAGGAAGAGTGCACACAAAAAGTGAGAGGGTGAGAGCATATGCAGGAGGGTACAAGCGAGAGAAAAAGAAAGCAGGAGCAAGATAGTGAGCAAGAAAGTGAGCGTGCAAGGACGAGCAAGCAAGAGCACACGTGAAAGAGACAGAGCCTCCTGAGAAAGAGTGAGAGAGAGCAAGCCTGAGTGTGAGAAAGAAAGAGCACGACATTGCATGCAAGAGGAATAGTGCAGAGGAACATGTAAAATAAAGTGAGACTGAGAGCAAGGAAGAGCACAAGGAAAACAAAGGAAAATAAATGGGGAAAACCCAAATATGGAAACTCCTATCCTGAAAAACAGAAACAGAAACTTCCCTCTATGCCTTATTACTACTTAAAATGTTATTTAGAAAAAAAAGCATTTTAATGTTTCTGGTAGCTGCATTCCTAATATATACCTATTAACTACATTGAAAATACATATAATTTTGAAATGGACTCTGACTATATCTGATATTTTAGATGAAAAGCTGTGCTTCTCTGAACAACTCCTTCCTGTTCATCTCTTAGAAACTCATAAACGCATAGACATGCCATCAAACAGATTGTATCTGCAGCATCCAGAAGCACCATTTTAATTTCAGAGACAGAAGAAATCTGAAAGATTATGACTGCACTAGGCATCAGTGGCTTGTGGATTATCATAATATCTCCAATAAAAAGATCCCAGATCAAAACAAAATTCACTACCATAAAAATGCTAAATAAAAAATCAGATCTCTTACTGATGCATTTGTTTTTCGTAAGTACATCTAAAAGCCAGTATCTAAAAAGAGGTGTTCTGCTGCTGCCCTTCAGTCACATCTGCAGTAAAGAAACAACAGATACTGGTGGTGAAAACAGAATGAAAGGAACTGTCATTCTCCTTTCACCTCACTGATTTGTCACTTATACAGTACAAGGTTAAAAATTCCCACCCTACTCTTTTTGCCACCCATCTTATACTCTCATGCAGTAGGACTATTAAACATATTAACCCTTAAAGGCCTTTCTAAGTCATCTCTTCATGACTGTCAGGTTGTGTCCAACTTCTGGACGCAACTCTGTGTAAACCTTAAAGCTAGCTTGGGTTTTTTTTAAGTTAGCTTCTAAGCTGGTTCAGTATCAAACACACTGGCAGTTCACAAGGTATGTGAAGGTACACCTCTTAACCACCTACCACTATTGTCTTGGCTTCTGCATAACCTAAAGTAAATTATATCAGTATCTTCTGCGCAAGAATTACCTATTAAGAACAGTACACCTAATTTTATGTTGTTAATACAGCATAGTGTACAAAGGTTCAGCTGTGGCCATCCGCGCACAAGCTACACAAAATTGCACTACATCACCAGCTGAAAAATAGATTAATATAGAACAATTTTCTCACTGACAAAAATATAGCCATAGCAAAAATAATTCAATGAAAAATTAGTCTACTTTTTGTGAACTTTGTTTCGAAAAATCCTTTGTATGAAAATACCAATTTTCTGTGCAATGGCAAACTCACACAATTCAGAACACAGAAATAGTAGTAGTATGATAGTACATGCAAACCCATAAAGCTTTCTTGCTACTAAAGCTGGAAAATACATAAAAGTAAGCATTTTTCAAAACTCAGGTTGTGCAATAAACACTTAAATCAGTTATGAACAGCTATTGATATAAGATTTACTATTAAAATTATTAAGCTGAATAATCAGTTACACAGAACAGATGTGAAAACCTAAACACTCAAAACCACTGATCTTGTACAATTCTGAAAAGTATTGGCAGGAGAAATATAAACAGTGACTCATTTGTAAACGGTATGCTGAATTCTTTAAAAATGAAAAAACATAACAAAAAGGCCAGGAATAATGGACAAACCATTTAGAGTGAACACTTAAACCGGTTTGTTTTTTTTTTTACTGAGCAAAATAACTTCCACTAAAAACTTATTTCACATCTGTTACTAGACTTGTATAAAATCTGCAAGATAAACCTCATGTTGTGCGGCCATACAAATATTTTATGAAGAATATCTAAAGTTTTCAGTATGATAATTGGGATTACCTCACAAGTCAGGAGTGAAAATAAAGAAAATGTCACCACAAGGCATTGCATGTCTCTGTAAATATGGTACAGGACACATTACAGACACACAAATAAAGATTATAGGAGAAGTCCCACTATAAAGTAGATAAAGGATCTGTATTTTTTTGATTGAGAATGTCCCTGAAGTATAAGTTCATCTTTTCTGAGTGTTTTGTTTGTGGGGTTTTTTTATATACATATAAATAAGGAAAGTCATCTTTGATATATACTCAAAGTCTAGATGTTATTTTTTGGGGGCAACTCAAGATGATTTCTTCAGTGCAGGATAAGAGGTAATAGGAAGCACAGTAGTAAATGTAAAAACAAAGCATTGGTGATGTGTATAAGCATATGTGTGGTTTCTTTGCTATAACAATAGAAACATCTGCTTTGGGACATTTTTGGCTACTGACTGCAGCATACTGTTAGCTATTTTGTATATATGTCAGTAGAGAAAAGAGAAGTTGCATGTAGTAAAACCCATAGGTAATCAGCAATAAAAAGATAAAAACTTAAAAAGAATTAGTTTGCAGGAACATCCCAAGTCTCAATGCTATCACAAACTAATCCACTCAGTTGTAAAATTATAACAGAAGCTTTTTACAAGCAAACTTTCCCAGGCAATCTAACGCTCCTTACCTTTGTCTAGGACAGATTTATTGCAAGCAAAATATTTGTCTTAAGCTTTCTGCTTCTAGAAAACACAGAGGAAAATCAATTAATGTTGTAATAACTTTTTTTTTCTTTTTTTTTTTACGCTCAGCATTAAAAACTGTTTAGTCTGACTTCTGGGGAAGGGAATATTGCTGTCATATTTTTTTCACTTATTTAATCTAAACTGGTTTTTACCTTCTAAATGAGATCAACTTTTTGAAAAATTGGAAACCCACTTTAATCTTAAAAAAAATGTTTGTGGAATTTTGCATTCTATTGCCCTTTTCAATTTATATTATAAAATATTTGGTAACTTTAAAACTGATATTTTATCATCACAAAAGGTCCAAAGTCTGGTCTCATTCTCTCCTTTAAAAATCAAACCATTAGAAAATAGAAATTGATGGGAATTAATAAAAATACACCAGGGAAAATGTCACAGTTTCAACTGACTTTTCTACATCCTCAACTCCACACCTTTACTTCTGTACCATCTAGCTAACACTCAACTAAGTTAGACATTTGTCTTCAAAAGTACCAATAGAGTACATGTTACAAGCTTGAATAAGAAAGTTATAACAACGTATTTTACCACTTAGAGTTTCTGCATCTGCATCAGGAAGAGTATTTGCTTCAAGAAGCAGCAGGAGCATTTTCTCAAACTCTCTCATTTCCCACTCATAATCACTCAGAGCAAGTAGCAAGCACTTTTTCTTTTTTTTTTTTTTTTTTTTTTTTAAATTCTTCCCTCAGTTGTCTCCAAAGCCGTCAGATCTATGGCACTTCAATAAATTATTAGGCCCATGCTGCTCCGCGTCTTGCTCAGTTGTGGGACTTCCTGGCATGCATCCCCATTAATATCCACGGACATGCACATGACCTATAGAAAATCACAAACTTCTGTATGTTAAATCCCTCAGCTTGTATTAATCGCAAGAGCATACAGCTCCAGTTGCCCTGCAGAGCCCTCATGGGGCAGTCCTGTTCCCTTCCTCTCACTCCTCCTCTTGTTTCACGCCTAACCTATGTTCCCATTTTATAAATTTCGATTCCCATCTTCTTTCTTCTCTATTCCGGTTGTTTATTATAGCTCAGGACGGCTTCGGTGCAAGATACCAGAGCTGTCACTTGTTCTAAATCCTCCTCCTCCGCCTCCCACCCTGCCTCTGCGCTCAATTCACTCCATGAACAGCTGCATCACAGCTGTCAGGGTGAACAGCAAAGATGTCCTTTTCCGATAAGACTGTGCCTGTGGCACACAGAGTTCCTTCGAACAGCTGATTAGAAGGAGATAGGGCCACGGCAAGGTTTGGTGCCGTCCATCAAGTCTGCTGCCAACGTCAACACCGTCAGCTGAGCTGTCATGTTTGGTTCCTCATTTAGGGGGACTGGCAAAGCCTCTTTTTATGGCCAAGGAAAGATGGTGGAATGTGGGTAGTAGGGAGAAAGTGAAGGGTCAGGCTCTGTCAGTGATCACTAAGAAATGTTTCATACCTACTAAAGCCCTCTCTGTACATGTGTTTTGTCTCTTCCAGTTAGCTCCTCTACTAACAACTCACAGCTATGACAGCAAAACAGGACAGGATAGACTTGGCAGGATAGACTAATTTTTCTGTAAAAATAGAGGCTAATACACCTGTAACTGGCATTGTGATCACAGTTTTTGGAAACTATCCTCTAAAAGTATTCATCTCCCCCCAGAATCTTATTTCTAATAAATAACAACAAAGAGCACACAATTTCTTGTGATTTTTTTTTTCCTTCAACAGCAAAGTTTATTACATATACACTGAACACGACAAGCACATGTAATTAAGCTGAAGCCAAACTCCAGTCAAAATGACAACCTCTGGACTGCAGGAGTGTTTTTTCAAGGAGATGAAAATGTAGAAGGGAACAAGAAAGCTAAGTAAATCTCTGATTAGGTCACGAAAGAGCAAAAGGTTCTGGGATGCCCATGGGGTGCAGCCATGTTTAATTTCAATGGTTTTTAGACATCTGAGCTGTCAGAGCTAACACACAATATTTAGCTACAGCCATTAGTGTGGGCATGGAGCTGTCACATCAGGAAGATGCAATCTGAGCACAGCCATTATGCCAAATTTTAAAATATAATGCGGTTTAGAACTGTAAAATAATTTAAGTCAGAAGGGAACTCGGAAAATGGATGGCATGAGGGAGACAGGGAGGGCAAAACCCTTCCTGCTGTAGGAGAAGATCAGGTTCGTGACCACCTGAGGAACCTGAATGCACATAAGTCCATGGGACCTGATGAGATGCATCCCAGAGTCCTGAGGGAATTGGCCAATGTAGTCGCCAAGCCACTCTCCATGATATTTGAAAAGTCATGGCAGTCAGGTGAAGTCCCTGGGGACTGGAAGAAGGGAAACATTGTGCCCCTTTTCAAAAAGGGTAGAAAGGAAGACCCTGGGAACTACCGACCTGTCAGCCTCACCTCTGTGCCTGGGAAGATCATGGAACAGATCCTCCTAGAAGCTATGCTAAGGCACATGGAGGCCAGGGAGATAATTCGAGATAGCCAGCATGGCTTCACCAAGGGCAAGTCCTGCCTGACGAACCTAGTGGCTTTCTATGATGGTGTGACAGCATCAGTGGACAAGGGAAAACCAATAGATGTCATCTATCTGGACTTCTGCAAAGCCTTTGACACAGTCCCCCACAACATCCTTCTCTCTAAATTGGAGAGCTATGGATTTGACGGGTGGACTGTTCGGTGGATAAGGAACTGGCTGGATGGCCGCATCCAGAGGGTAGTGGTCAATGGCTCGATGTCCAGATGGAGACCGGTGACGAGTGGTGTCCCTCAGGGGTCCGTACTGGGACTGGTGCAGTTTAACGTTTTCATCAATGACTTAGACAGCGAGATTGAGTGCACCCTCAGCAAGTTTACGGATGACACCAAACTGAGTGGTGCGGTTGACACACCAGAAGGACGGGATGTCATCCAGAGAGACCTGGACAGGCTGGAGAGGTGGGCCTGTGTGAACCTCATGAGGTTCAACAAGGCCAAGTGCAAGGTCATGCACCTGGGTCGGGGTAACCCCCAGTATCAATACAGGCTGGGGGAAGAAAGGATCGAGAGCAGCCCTGCCGAGAGGGACTTGGGCGTGCTGGTGGATGAAAAGCTGGACATGAGCCGGCAATGTGCACTGGCAGCCCAGAAGGCCAACCGTACCCTGGGCTGCATCAGGAGAAGCGTGGCCAGCAGGTCGAGGGAGGTGATTGTGGCCCCTCTACTCTGCTCTACTGAGACCTCACCTAGAGTACTGAGTCCAGCTCTGCAGCCCTCAGCACAAGAAGGACATGGAACTGTTGGAGCGGGTCCAGAGGAGGGCTACTAAAATGATCCGAGGGCTGGAGCACCTCTCTTATGAGGACAGGCTGAGGGAGTTGGGCTTGTTCAGCCTGGAGAAGAGAAGGCTGCGGGGAGACCTGATTGTGGCCTTTCAGTACCTAAAGGGGGCCTATAGGAAAGATGGGGAAAATCTTTTTAGTAGGGCCAGCTGTGACAGGACAAGGGGTAATGGTTTTAAACTAAACCAGGGTAGGTTTAGACTGGATATAAGGAAGAAATTCTTTACAACAAGGGTGGTAAAACACTGGAACAGGTTGCCCAGAGAGGTGGTGGAGGCCCCATCCCTGGAAACATTCAAGGCCAGGTTGGATGGGGCTCTGAGCAACCTGATCTAGTTAGTGGTGTCCCTGCTCACTGCAGGGGGGTTGGACTAGATGACCTCTAGGGGTCCCTTCCAACCCAAAACATTCTATGATTCTATGATTCTATGAAAATCATCTAGTCTAACTGCTCAAAGCAGAGGCTAACTTCAGAGCAAGACCAGGTTGCTCAGAGCTTTGTCTAGTCAAGTTTTGGGAATCTCCAAGGATGAAGATTCTCCATTGCCAGTTTTAGCTTCATGCAGCTGAGTACAAAATGGCTCTTCTCTCAAATCAAACCTGGGAAAAGACTATGCAGAGTTCTTTCAAACCCTCACTACCTATGAAGTCTTTGTACTTCACAAAACGCAGGCATGGCTGCTGCCCAAGTTCATGTAAGAAAGGGACATCTTTATTACAGACTTCTGAAAATTACTATAAGGCTATGTGTTTTCAATGCAGTTATCTACTGGGGAAAAAAAAAAATCCAGAATACGAAAAGGACCGAGCTCCTACTTCAGTAAAGCATATAACCTGCTGCAAAAAGGTTTTCTCATTGTAGTCCTTCTTTTAAACTCCTTTCCCCCATTTTTTCTTAATTGCATCTTTATTTCAGAGTAAATACTTGAAAGAAGCAAATCTCAGGTTTAGAATTCGCAGCTATGGGACCCAACTGTTGTGATGAATAAGCTTCCCATTTATTTCTCTCTGTTTTTATTACTCACTGTCACATGAATAGCACTGTTACATGATACTGTTACACAAAGAGCAACTACCTTTATTTTCACTTGAATGATTTGCCCATCATAGTTTAAAATTAGCTCCTTAAGTGCTAATATCCAATATATGGCACAAGCACACAATTTTCAGCAAAGAAAAATTGGACTGGGTTAAACAGGAAAAAAATCAGAATAGAACTATTAGAAAGAAATAGGTTTTATATTAAAAAATATGGATGCAGCAGTATTATCAATTAAAATAGTTTTATTTTCATATGGCTATAATTGATCACTGGCAAAATTAACCTTAGCTTACAGAATATTTTGTGTGATGCCATGCTGAAATTAAAAAAAAAAAAATAAATAAATAAAGTAGGCTAAATTCCCTCAAGTCCCAGAAATATTTTCCCTTGTTTGGGTTTCCTACCTTAATCAGTCAACTTGGCAGTGTCTTCAGTAACCCTGTTTCTGGGTGGTGGGAATTTTTATTTATTTTAAATTAGAAGAAATAGCTACTTGAATAGAAGCAATTAAGTTTTATGCTTCTTATTACTGAGAGGTAATTGGAATGTGGTTATCATCCAGTTTCACAAAGGTACAGGCATATACTTAATTTCCTCAAAATCTGAGCTACATTTCCAGGTAAAATATGGAAAAAAATATTTCTTTCTTTCCATCAGAACATTACTCCTGATTTCATTTAAACTTTCTTTAACCTCCTTATTTTCAAAAATCTCTCCCAGACATCTGCACCCAGGAATTTTATGCTTGCCCTTTCTGCCAAATTTATGAAGGTAGAGCTTGAAATCTGCACTCATTAAAAACTCTTTCCATCAGTCCTTCAAACTTTGAGAACTTTGATTTCCATCTGACATTGATTTTTGGATTTCATCCCTACAAGGAAGAAGTCTTATCAGAGACACTCATGCACTGCACACCGGATGACTTGGTAAAACTACTTCGGCTGAAGCATCAAAGGCAGTGACAGGGAGCAGCTACTTGCATTGAAACATAGCCTAATGTGGCTTCCAGTGGGATTTTAATTATGATCACAGCATTTAGGAAAAGTGGAGTATTTTACCTAATGCTATTTTTCACACTTTGAGTTCAAAATATTTGCTCAAAATGGACAGTATAAAATTGTTCTATATTTTGTCTTCTATCTCAAAATAGTTGTCAAATAGGCTAGTTTAAAAGCTTTGTCAAAAAACTTACTATATGATCAGTTATATACACTGTTCAGTTGTTACTTCATAAAAGCACCTCAGAAAACAAATGAAGTGCATGCATTTTATCTCCGTGATGAAAATTAACAATTCAGAACTACAGAAATACCAAAGAAACAACAACTACTTTACTTCAGCTGTCAGCTAAATTCAGTGAAATGTAAAATAAGGTTTAGTATGTCTAAGTGCAAGGGAAAAAAAAAAACACCAAAAAGAAGTCTTTTTCCACATATATGTATGTGCATATAACTGCAGAATGGAAGTCCATCAAGATCCACAGAATACAAAGATAAAATACAGCTCCTGATCCAACAGGCACTTAAGCCACAGATTACAGAGGTTAAAAACAGAGAAACAAAAAAACCAGACACAAACAAAAATAGGTTATACATGCACAATATTTTTGTCCTGATCTTCTAAGGTTTTTTATTATTATTATTGAGGGCCATGTAATAGCCTAGGTCAATTCTTGGCCAGAGTGCAGTAGGACCATTCTTAAGTATGCTAATTGATTAATCAAAAAAGATGGATAATGAGATTAATTAAATTCTTTTAGTTAACATTAATTTTCACTCACTCATTCATTCATACCTTCACTGAAAAACCCGTTGTGATGGGAAGAAGTAAATAATTTACCCGTCGTATTTCTAAAGTTCCCTTTTTAAATTCACCACAACTGTGTATTTGAAAAGTCTGAAAATACACAAATTGTTGTGGCAACTGTCAGAGGATACAGGCTGAACCAAGAGACAAGTATTGGAAAACAAAAAATGCAATTCTTTTGACAAAAGGAGAAGAGGAGTGAGGAAGAATAAATATAAAATGTCCTCTGTAAAGGGAACAAGGGAAGAAGGGGAAGCTTTAGAAACATCCATTAAATAAATTAAAAAAAAAAAAAAAATCTCACTTGAAGTGTGTGAGGGAATGGAGTAGTACTTTTTCCCCATTTTCCAGCCAGTTCTACACTGCACTCAAATTCCATTTCTTCCGAGATATAAAGTGAACTACATTAATTTTCCACCTGCTTTCACACACCATTAAGCTTCCTGAAAATAAGCATTATTCTATAAATCTGCAAGGATTTCTGTTTTTGAATACTTGTGATTCACCCAGTTACTCCAGTGATGTGACCCCTAATTAAAAGTACATTCTTAGATAAAGAGCAGACCACCTGACATTACAAAAAGATTTAAAGCATTCTGGAGTTCACAGGATGAATTCTGAACCCTTTTGATGTCAGATTTTTTAATTTTATGGTCTCCCAACTTTGTTTGACTCAACTGATAATGACAAACATTTACATATGTGCTTAACCTTACACAGAGCTCCCTCTCTTTTTATAATAATCTGGTTTCATTTCCTTTGAATTGTGTCTCCTATTTCTTCCACTCATAAGGAACTGATTTAACCACCTTCAACCACAGAAGAAATCCTCGCTCATAGAAAGATTCACTGTCTGGGTTGAGACTGAGTAAAATTTGTGCTGGTCTCATGGAAAACCACATGTGCAGCTACTGAGGTCCCATCCTTTGAGAGAAATGAGGTATGGCAAAATATTCACCCCAACTGGACGTATCTCATGACAATCAATTTAGACACAGTCGTTTACTTCACTGGCAATACTGATAGGGTAATTCTTTTTTCCAGAGAAAATCTCTAAGTCATGTTTCTGAATAGCAATTCAAGGAGATGGAATTCAAATGGAACTCTTAACTCAGACTGGTGACAATTAATCATGATCAGCGGACTCCTTGTTTATCTGGTTGAGATAAATAACAATTAAAGTTTGTTTTTATTACAAAATTAATTTTGTTAAAAGATTTTACAAAACAGGAGATGTGCAGTGGTTTCTTTAAAAAATAAAAAAAGAAAACCCTTCATGGAAGTAATTATTTTAAAATAAAACAACAATAATAACCATTCACACTTTATTCTGAGGCATGGAGTTTAATGATACATACCTGACTGCAAAGTAATGAGAAACTCAGTATTAAAAAAAGTGAAATGTTTAATCTGTAATTATTATTGCCTAGATACCATACTAGCAAAAGGCAAATATCCTGTAACAGTTTTATTTCTCAAAAAAAGATCAAAAAGTATTAAATAGAAGATCTATATAACTTTGAGTTGGAAAGAAAACAAAAAAGGAAATATGTATTTTTACTGCTCATTATTACAAATTCTTACTTTCTATTACAGGTAGGACAGATCCCCTTAGAAATCCATTTTTTATCCTTTATTCACTGTACAAACAAGTATGTAAGAGAAGCAAATACTATCATCAATTAAAATAGGATCTCCGTGTATATTTCCATGAATGGCAAGGCAGCAAACTCAGTTTGAAGACTCCTAATTTACACTTTAAGACATTACACTGTGTTCGTATGCTGTTCCATACTGGTTTTTATTTGAGCATGCAGTAAATGCTGTTGCCAAACAGGGTTTGCTGAGAAGAACATTAAATAATGTAATAAAAAAGGGGCATAAGAGAACTGCACTAATGTCTTGCTGTACAAAGGTGAGAGAATGGCTGGTGGTCCGCCGCGAGGCGAGTAAAAAAATTTAAATTTTTTTTTTACAAGAAAGATGTTGCCTTGCTGGAACAGGTCCAGAGGAGAGCCACCAAGCTGGTGAGGGGTCTGGAACACAAGTCATACGAGGAGCGGCTGAGGGAACTGGGGTTGTTTAGTCTGGAGAAGAGGAGGCTGAGGGGAGACCTGATGGCCCTCTACAACTACCTGAAAGGAGGCTGTAGCGAGGTGGGGGTCGGCCTCTTCTCCCTGGTAACAGACGATAGGACGAGGGGGAATGGCTTGAAGCTGCGCCAGGGCAGGTTTAGGCTAGACATTAGGAAAAACAACTTCACCGAGAGGGATGTCAGGCTCTGGAATGGGCTGTCCAGGGAGGTGGTGGAGTCCTCATCCCTGGAGGTATTTAAAAGAAGGATAGATGAGGTGCTTAGGGACATGGTTTAGTGGTGGGATGGCAGTGTTAGGTTAACGGTTGGACTCGATGATCTTAAAGGTCTTTTCCAACCAAGGTGATTCTATGATTCTATGATTCTATGAATGCAAGAAAACTCTAACTTTTGAGGGGCAGAGGAATTTTATCAAACTTTTCAGAGAGAGTACAGGAGCACATATGCCTCAATCTAAATTTCATAGAATGCACTTCAGGTTTATGAGTACACAGAAACAGGTCAATGCAGTCATTTATAGTAATCAAACACAAAACACATAAAAAGAAACCCGTTTGTGTTTCTTATCGACTACTGATATTTCATTATAACTTCCTAAATTTCTCCCTTCCTGTCTTAGGCAAATGTACCTTCAGATACATAAAGGGGCCTGAAGAGATAGAGGAATCCAGAGAAATACAGATCATATTCTTATAAACGCAACTGGATGAGCCAAAGAAACATTCAACTGCATCCTTCCTGTTTTGTTTGTTCGGGGCAGAGGTGGGAGGGATGGGGACATGACACCCAAACCAAACCAAGAACAACAAAACCCCCAAATCAAACCCAACACTGAAACAGAAATCTATACTTTCCTTAACAGAAGTTTAAACACATTTCTCTTCCAAATTTAACAATTTATCTTTGCACTGCTTCTGAGGGTATGCCTACACTGCAGTCCCAGGTACGACTGCAATCAGACCCCAAATATAACCTAAGCAGCTCGGGGAATGGTGGCAGTTGAATGAGATGAGGACACTCCAGCTGCTCCACCAGTCCACCCAAGCTCCCAAAAGATGAGGGGTAGAGACTATTTCAGCCCACACTAAACACAACATTGCCACAGCTAAATTGGTATCTACTTGATCAGGCATATGTGTGTGTGTGTATATATATATTTTTTATATATATATATATATATATATGCTGCAACCATATTGTTGGACTGCAGCATAAAATCAACCAGAGATATTACTACGGACGTTCAGGCTGGTTTTTCCATTCTTCCTCCAACATGGGTGGAAAAACAAAAAAAATTTTGTCCGTCTCCAGTCTGTGCCCCTCATACTCCTATAACTGCCACGATAACAAACAAGCCCAATCCCCAAATTAATCTACATTCTAGGCATTTCTCCCCTCAGACCAGTCTAAAGCAATGCATTTTTCATCCCATTCCTTTGCTGCCATTGCTGAGGTCACTATGAAGATCTTTATAGTCTGTATAGTGCCCAGTTTAGCATTCTTAGAAAATCCTAGTCCCAGAGATAACATATTTTTGGACATGTATGAGTAGATGAACTCTAGCAGCTCAAACCTTCAACATGGTCCCCCACAAGATCCTTCTCTCTAAATTGGAGAGAGATGGATTTGATGGGTGGACTGTTCGGCGAATGAGGAATTGGTTGGATGGCCGCATCCAGGGAGTAGTGCTTAACCGCTCAATGTCCAAATGGAGACTGGTGACAAGTGATGTCCCTCAGAGGTCTATACTGGGACCAGTGCTGTTTGATATTTTCATCAGTGACATAGACAGTGGGATCGAGTGCACCCTCAGCAAGTTTGCAGATGACACCAAGCTGAGCGGTGCAGTTGACATACCAGAAGGACGGGATGTCATCCAAAGAGACCTGGACAAGCTGGAGAGGTAGGCTTGTGTGAACTTCATGAGGTTCAACAAGGCCAAGTGCAAGGTCTTGTACCTGCCAACCGTATCCTGGGTTGCATCAAAAGAAGCAGGTCAAGGCAGTTGATACTGCCACTCTACTCTGCTACTCAATTAAATTAAAGGAAGTGAAAAAATGAGAAGTTAAATTAATCCATATCTAGGTATCTTCCGAAATTCCATACCTGCTGAAACAGATTCTCTTCACAGTTGGACAATGGTGTTTTACACTGACACTGTTGCCACACTAAATTAGAAACTTAGAGGTTTGTCACATCAATTTTAAAGGAAATAATAGATATGAATGGTCTGTCTTTGTCATTTTTATAGATTAAGTAACCCATTCTATAAGTAATTTCTCTCATAAGGAAAAAAGCTAAGTGGACATACCTCTATATTGTGTTAAATAAGAAAGCTCTGACTGAGAGCGGGGAAGCATTTAAAATTCAAGGATAAGACTTTAATCAAATGAGATAAGAACACCAAAAAAAAAGGTAATCACAATATTTTATGAGATAACCGAGTTTGATACTATTAGCAAATCTACTAATGTTGGTAGGTCTTATGAAAGACCTGTGTTGCATGTGGCAATGAACTGCATACTCTAAGTAAACATTTCAAATTATTGTGTAAATGAAGACTATCTCATCCCTCCAATGACTGGTACTGCGAGCCAAACATGTCCAAGATGTATTTTTGATCATGTAAATGGCGCTGACCTGGGCGTGCTCAGTGGTCATTTATCAGAGAATTCTGGAAATCAGATTACTGAGCTAAATAGAAAAAATTAAAAACAAGCAAACAAAAAAACCTCCAAACTGAATAAAACAGAAATAAAATAGAAAATAACTAAGCTACCTCTGCAAGAAATTTCCAACTATGGAATGTAGTAAGAGTTGCCAAGTTTAATCAGTACTTTGAACTGCTTGACTGAAAAGCAGTATTTCTGCAGCATATTTTTAGGACCGTTTTACATCATGACATTAGTGTAAAATATTTTTCCTTTGTTTAGCTTTATATAACCAGTATTCATAAATTAATAGCATATAGAAGACGTCATAAAAAAACCCCACAAAAAAGATGATTGAAAATGGCAACAAACTTAATGAGAAAAAAGCAACATAAAAGAGAACCTCCAAGTGATCAAGGAGAAAGTCAGTGACACAAACATGAAGACTCCCTAGAAACATACCTCATAATGTCTTTTTCCAGTCTTCTGCAAATGAGAAATTATCACATAGGGATTTCATGCACAGTTGTGAGAATACTGTCAACTTTGCTAGGCTGAGCTTCACTGAATTTGACTGTCAAATGATTGTGAAAAACTAGTCAGCTACTCACAGCTCAAGGTGATTATGAGCTTCACTCCAGAAAAAACAACATCAAGTGTTCCAGACAAAGCAAGCCATGGAAATCACTGAAAGTATCTGTAGAGTCAGAAAGTCCTGTAACTTTACATGGGAAAGATGAATTGTTCATAAAAACTTAGCTCCAGACCATGGATCTCTGTTAGAGCTCTGCCTAGTCTTACATTACTATACTCTGACTATATACAAAGTCTTCACTGCCAGCTATCTAGGAAATTTTGTGCCTTTAAAACAGTCCAACTAGATTACTGTTGTTTACCATAGACATTGCTATATGTTACAATTCTTAAGCTAATACAAAACTTGAGTGCCCAGTTCCCAAGAGAACAGGTGAATACATAAATCCAAGAATCCCACATATTCTGTCCCTTCCTATTTCTGTATTGCTGGAAAGTCAAGGCCTTATTCCCCATCCAAAGGCTATCAACATATCATGACCTATTTACATCAGTTGCTGACTCCTGTTCAGATGGCAGCAGTCTTTAAGCCCAAAAATAATACGAATCTCAAAAAGATGAGAGATGATATGTAGTTGGGTCATGAGGTGTCACAACAGGCAAGACACAAGGCCAAGATGAGAGCGGAAGTTTTGACCCTACAGTGGTCCAAATTATTGGCAGACCAGAACTCCACATGCATCGACAGAGGAAGCGTGACTCAGCGTTAAAGAGAACTGAGTTAGGACTTATATCCTCCACACTAGTTTGTGGCAGATTCATCAGACAATTCCTCTTCTCAGTTAACAACTGCAACAAGGACTTTGGAGATGGAAAGAAAGGACACTGTAAAGATGCTTGCTCATTCAGAATGAATGAATCCTTGCCAGATCCAGACCAAACTTCTCCTAAAATGGTATCTTGATCCCCAGTTTACCTACGTATTGTAAGTCTTTATGGGTTTTGCAGCATTTTTTCTTGAGATAAGGGATATTTAATGATGGATACATAAGCTAAGAATACTCCATGATGATAAATATGCTCAAAAATTATTTACCAGCTTGAGTAGGGCACTGCTTTGCATTAAAGATCACTGAAGAGGACCCTTAGGTTCTACTTTCTTGCCAGCAAACAGCGTACTTTTACAGCAGTATTGCAAACTCTGAATGTTTTCTTTTGAAATGCTGCTGCTTTTCTACCTTGTGAGAGAGAATGAATTCAGAGGCCTCAATTGTACAAGCAAGTATGCTTGCCTGTTATAACTGCTCATTTTCCTGAAGAGCCTGTAATTTCTCTGGAGGATCTGTTAAATTGTAACAAACAGTATTTCTGAAAAGTCACAATAAAACATAGGTTTTTAAAATACCATTAGATAGTGCTGGGAACTTGTCAGATCCCACACAATTCATTCCCACATCCAATGACGCATATTTGGCACATAACGTACTTATGCTTTTTGTTTGCAAAAGGAAGACATTTTTTTCCTCCCATGCTTCTGACCTTTATTCTTATTATCAAACACTCTTTCCAATTTCATTGAATTATGCAAAACTACCCCTTGTGAATAATGTCAGAAGGATTTTTTCCGTCTCTTGGACTGAGATATTTGACACAGTTTATGTAGTCAGCTTGTGTTTCCAAACTCTATTTAAATAAGAAAATATTAGATTCAAAACCAGTGTAAAAGCAGAGGTCTATGTTTCTTATCTCAGGATTAGCTATTATATCTAATCAGTAATTAAAAATAGGTTAATAGAAAGAACAGTTTCTCTAACCAAGTTCAGAGATTTCCTTGACAGTACCGGAACTGAACACTTGTGGGGGAAAAGGGTGATGATAGTGACTGAAAGAGAAGTAGAATAGCTTGAATTTGATTGTGCTTTATGACCCTTGTTACCTTTTCTGCAAGGGTTTATCCAACTTTGAAATATCATTGTTATTTTAAGATGACTAATTAGTTTCCTTATAAAAAAAAAAAAAAAAAAGTCATTGAATCCAGGAAGGTGTTTCTTTCATTTTAATTATGTAATGACTATTTTCAGTGACTGGCAAAAGTTCTTCCAAATGCTATATTCAATCTGTATTCAATCAGGGACAATCTGTACTGCCTACATAGCATTACCTCATCTCACTAGGTTTCACAGCAGCTACATGTTATCTATTGAGATTTTAGGATGTAATTTCCTGTGAATGACAGAAGCTGATAGCAGTCCAAGTCATGAAATTGAGAACAATATTCACTTACTTTTTAGAATATTGAAAATATATGCTACATCAATTACACAAATAATTGAATATTTTTGTTTAAGCAGCAATTCAGTGCCACTGCCCTGCTAGAAAGCAATAACAGTGTATGCTGTTATTTAGTTGCTCCACCTACCCTTCCTACAAGATCAACACTGTTCGCAAAAGATCAATAGAACCATTATAAAATGTGTTCACTATAATTAAGGAGGCAGGAGTCTTATATTTATGCTGCAGGATGCATTAAAATACCAACAAACGTCAGGACTGAGTTAGCACTCTCTCAGCTACACCAGTTTTATTTATTTATTTGCTTCAAGTACCACCAATTTCTAGTCCCTCATTAAGAGCCCCATGCTCTAAATTTAAAAGCCCTGCAGGAAATGTGTTTCTTCACATCCTTTGGTGAGGAAACAGAGTTTAAAGAACATGGAGTGGAGGGAATGGGTAAGGACTATACTCCAAGTTCTTTATGAAACAAAGTGGGAAATTTCTTCAAAATTAGAGATCAAAATAGGGCTTTAAACATATCTAGTATATCTGTTTGGAAAAGGATTTGAAAGAATTCAGTACCAAAGTAAAGTGAAGCCAAACAACCAAATGTCAGTCAAAGTTTGTTTTTCCTTTATGCCTGAAGCAATTTTACCAGCAGAATCCCACCCAAAGTAAATACATTTGTTATCATAAACTTGTATGATGAAATATTGCACAACTTTATATAGTTGTACAATACTGTATTGCTCCAAAGAAAAAAAGGGACTTTACAAGAGGTAGAAGCAGGGAGAAGTTACAAAAGGAACAATTTAGAAACACTTCTAGGGCACGAAGGGCTGGTGTTAGGAGAGCAAAAGCCCACCTAAAGCTGACACTTGCAATGGAGATCAAGGGCAACAAGAATTTCTACTGGAATGCTGATAGTGAAAGGGTGAGCAAGGAAAATGTGGGACTGTTACTGAATAGTGCAGGTACTTTAGTGACAGTAGGCACAAGGAAGGTTGAGGTACTCAATGCCTTCTTTGCCCAAGTCTTCCCCAGCAAGGGCTCCCAGGCACCTGGAAAGCAGCAACCAGCAGTGAATGAAGACTGAGTCAGGGATGTATGTCATGGTAAGAATAATCCTGATCCTTTAACTCTGAAACTGATAATAAACTGAATCGAGATGTAAAGGTATCAAATATTGATAAGCATTTTTCCACTGCATTTTGTATTCCAATTAGAATACATTCAGAATACTCAGCTCTGTGACATATGTTCATAATTAAACACACCTAAAAATATCAGAGAAAATTACTTGTAAACCAGATCTATTTCTTGGTTTAAAATGAATAAGAGAAAAAAAAAATAAACTAGTATTACTTGTTAATACTGAAATTAGAACTGACTCAAGTTTAATTTTATATTTCTGCAGTATGATGGCTGCTACATGTGCAACCAATAACAGCCATCATACTGCAGAAATATAAAATAGACCACTATTTCAGCTAAATATTTCAGGCAAAGGTTTGCAAATTATATAGTAAATGTACTATTACAATGGAATTGTTGGTGATTTAATTAAGAACTGAAGAACAGCACCCTTTTTGAAAGTAACCCAGCAGGTTCCTAGTAAATGATCTGTAATATACAAGCTAGACTAGTTCAGCTGAAATCCAACAAAGCATTAAGTGTGCCAAGGAAAAAAAATGCAGAGAAACAAGTGATTGCAGAATGGTAAGCAAAACCTTTCACTTAGGAAAGCCAATCTTGTATTTCAAAGTCCAACTGCAAAGATTATTCACATCCAATTACTGTCCATCTTACCATCTTACTATATCCAAACCAAATGCAATTTCAAGTCATTACTCACAAAGCAGAAGGAATGCAGAAACACTTTGGTATGGATCACACTTTTTAGATGTCCTGTGCCTGTTTCTCAGGTTTAAACGGTTCATAACCATTATATATTAATTTTATACCCCTGGTCTGACCAAGTTACCATGGGTATGCATTTAAAAAAAAATTCTTATCAAAATATACTTTGAACAATAATGGGATCTGCCTTGCTACTTCCTCACATACAGTTATTGTCTCGCAAAAAAATTATTTCATAGAAGGAAAATGCAGTGAAATATTTCAAATTACACTAGGATAACATGCTGGATTAGCTCTAGAGATCTGCAATACAGACCACCGTGATTTCCTCAACATTATGCTTTAAATAAATCGAGACAAGAAATGTACGCATTTGTAACTCTACAACCACCAGATGAATACAAATGCCTTTTTGGTCCAAAGATGGCCTTAGGAAGAATACATCAGATATTTTCATTAATACTAAAGAAATTATTCCATTTGCTGTTAAGAAAAAGTGTTATAAGTATAGTGAATATACTATTCGTATTGTACAATTTAATGAACTTATCTTTATACCACAGAAGTATCTCCTTTTACATATTTAATATGAAATATGACCTCACTGCAGTGCTAAAAAAAACCCAACCTCCTGTGCAGTATATTTCAACCGAAATTTATTTCTGAAACAAGTGAAGTACAACACTGTAATACTGGTATCTGATGAAAATAAGTGATTGCCTGTCTAAATATGGAAGCTAGCTGTATTTTAGCTCAGAGTTCAAATTTACCTCTTGTTGTAAAAACTGTAATACAATTTTAATGGAAGATACCTTTCTAAGCACCTGTCACAATCCACCCAAAAGCAGATGCATTTCAGCAGCTGTTACAGATATGATTGGACTTGTAACCAAACAGTTCAATCTACAATTTTTCTTCAAATATATTTAGAAAATTATGGGAATAGAAAGCTAACAGAAATATGGTTTGTTTTACAGATTTTAATAATGTATTGGAGTCTTAAAATTGAGGGTGTTCTGAGCACACAAGAAAACCTGTCCATTACCTGCACAAATATGTGTGCACACCCACACAAGTGTTCCTTTTAGATTTTAGGTAGAGATTCCTTATTTGGACCTTAGAACAGTGACTGTGATAAGACCAGGATAAAGATGACATTTTGAAATAAGTTGATTAATGAACCTGGGCTATAACAATATAATGAACACTAAAATCACCACTCTATACTGTCTTAAGCTTTCTTCTCTGCCAACTTTGCAGAACAAACAATTACAAGCAAGCTTCAAGGGGGGAAAATGATACTAAATATGGAAACAGGAAGATGTTCAATATGACTGAAAAGCTTGGGGTTTTTTTACTAAGATCACTGTTTTTTTTCCCTCATTTTCAATCCACAAAACAGTCTAGCCTGCTCTGAAATTTTAAAATCTATGAAGCCCAAAGGGGTACCAAAGCTAAGGTCTGTTCCCTCAAGAATAAATAAAATCTGTCTTTAAGATGGAGGGAAAAATGCTAGAGTAACCTACAACTGACATTCATTCTGCATCTGTTCAGGACACAATTTTACTTTTCCTATTCTGCTGATGGAAAAAAAAAAAATCAAATCCATCAAGTCATTGATAGTCTTAGAGATTTCAGTTCAGTACTATTACAATCTGATAACCATCAAGAGAAAATAAAATAATTAGTGTCAAGACCCCAAATCAAAGGTATTACACAAAAATATTAGTTATACCTTGGACAGAGCTCAATAGCCTCTGACTTCCAGCAAGTGTGAAGCACCTAATCTTTTAAAATCTAAGCACCAGAATGCATCTGGAGAAAACCAGATTATTTTTCCCAAAAGGAATTATAATCTGCTGTGTTTTTCTCTTTGGTTTTGATTTGTTTGATTCAGGAGAAATAAGGAAGTTGAACAATGAATTTATCTTTCACTGTGAACCACTTGTGAATCAAGAACTGAAGCAGTGTCGCGTAACACAAAACTGCCCCTTATGCTCCCACTGAGCTTGAGGGGGAGTTTTGGGTGAGGAATGAATGCAGAATCATGTCCTCAGGCTTTACTCACCTCTTATTTGGAGCTCCAGTGTAATTGTAACTGACATAAAAAAGGCCAAAAACCTGCTCCTGCAGCAGTGCTTTGACTGTAGAGCTTCTTATTCATGCTCTTCAAAATCATATTAATGCCAGTGTATTTTCAAAGGGAGATTGAAATCCTCCTTCAATTCCACCATTCATAGGGTCCTCCCACATGACCCTGTTCAGTTCTCTTTTAAAAGAAGCAGTAATGGCTGAACTATGCCTTTGATCCTGCCACCATTTTTTTTTATATTCTAGCAGTATAGAATTGATATAGTTTCAGGGGCTGCTTTGAGAGTCTTTTTGTAGTTGGGAGCTCAATAATTCCTGCATTTAGGCTGCAGGAGGATCAAACCACAGCAATCTTTCAGGCAAGATCCTTATCTTGATACAGGTACAGTCTAACTCCAGCCACGAACTCATAATAAACTGCAATGCTTAGTCTTTCATCTAATTCTCCTACAAAAGCTTGATATCTCTTAAAGACCATATCCTAAATATATGTGAGCCACATTTCTTTTCACATTCACTGAAAACTGATCTCACAAGCTTAGATATGGGAATTTCTGAATGAGAGATATATTGTATGAGGAAGAATCTATAAACTCAGCCGCTGAGGGGAAAAAAACCTCTCTTTGAAATCCTTTCTTTGTTTTAGGCACAAAACCTGTACAACCTCTGCACAGCAATTTTAGAGTTTATTCTTTAAATCCAAGGTCATGTAGCCATAGCAGCTAGTTCATGCTCAGAGGGGAGGTAATCATCCTCTGTTCTTCTCAGCAAGTGCTCTTTGCTGAGGTCAAAGAAATGGGGCAATGTAACACTGGAATCCATTACAAATTAGCATAATGCCACCACCTCTCTCTGTGACATTTAAAATGAGCACAGATGAAGGACAGCGTGGAAAACAATGCAATTACAAGTATCTGGATCCAACAATAGTTCTGGGAATGAGCAAGGAACTGGAACTGCATGTAATGAATCCTTTAACAAACTCCCGCATTACTTGTGTTGCCTTCTTTCTCTGTCATTACCATTAAACAAAACAAAACAGAAAAAACAAAACCTAGAAATTCCAGTCATACACTCAACTTCTGAAGGCAGGAAACCTGAACAAAACAACCCCACAAGCTTTCATCATGTACAAATACAGAAAGAGAAAATACACGTAAAGGTGAGAACACCACCATCTCAGCACCACAATGCAGCACTGCTGTGAGGCAATCTGTGAAGATGAGGTCTCTCTCTGCCTCTACACTGACACATAATCAGACTAACACTTCTGAAAATTCACCAAAAAAAGGCACAAAATATAAAGAAACAGGAAAGGAGCACACAAACCCCAGAAACAAAATGTGTTATCTTGTGTTGCATAGTCCAGTAGTAATTTCAACATATTCTTTAATCAACTCTGATCAAAAATACAGAGGAGGAACATAACTACAGGTCTTAACATAGCAGGACAGAGTGAGAAACAACTCAGCTCCTTTTCAATAAAAATTAGCAACTTCCATTTCTTCCTACATGCTCTGAGCTTTCTGAAAAATAAAGTGGAAGTAGCTAAAAACTTCGGTCTTAACATATTCTGAAAACATTTTTAATTTTATGTCTTTTCCGAAACATGATAGCTAATTAGTTATTTGATTATCATAATCAGAAACACTAATCATTGTATTCTTGATGAAAATTCAGTGATTATCCCAAGAGGGTTGCGGTCCAGTAACTGTGTTGACAGGCTATTTGTTATTATAATGGCAATGCATCATGATAACGTATAGCAGAAAACAAAAGACAAATACAGATTAATACTATCCATGATAATTCAGTACAAGAGAAAATCTAATGTGACCTCCAGGTCAAATTATGTCGTCCCTGCTCAAGCAAAATTTCTTACAACTTCAGTTTTGCATTCAGAAGACTATTGTTTCCTAGTGAATGAAAACACAAATCCCACTAAAATGACCAGTAACTAGTGCCAAGCCATGTCATGATCTCTCCTTAAAATTACCACACAATTAACTGAAAAGTTAAAGAAAGTCTGGTTTGGTTTTTAGAAGTACAATCAAAATATTGCAAGCACAAATAAAATATATGAAACAGCATCTCTCCCTTTTATAAAGTTTTGTCTCCCCAAAGCACCTAAAAATTAATTATTCCATATAATAATTATATATTTTTACCTTCATATTAAAGTAACATCCCTTTTGAGAAATACTTAGCAGCACCAGACCTTTCCTTGTGAAAATTACAACAGAAAACTGACATTAGCTAAACTACTTTTCCCCAAGAAGTTGCAGCTTGCCAGCCCACTTGAGGATTTATTTTTAACCCCATTCCTTCAGCCTGTAATTTCTTATTTCCACTTTCAATTTAACAAGCTGAAAGTGGAATTGTTCAGAGATGAAATAGTCATGGACTTGCTGCAAAATACTAAATTACTATTATCTGCTCCATGAGTTGGAACCCTTTTCTTTCCTTCTCATTCATGCCTTTTTATTTTTATTATTTTCAGCAGGTAATATTAAATGTCACCCATCTCTACAAAAATACCATTGCTATTACTTTTTCTTTTTTTCCTCTTTCCCCTTCAAGACTAACAGCTGCCAGAATTGTGGCTGTCAAAACTGGCAGCTGGGAACTTTTCCCATACTTGCCAAAGAGTTGATTTGAGATATGCAAATAACACTTCTCCAAAAAATGTCCAAGGGGTCCCAAGAGGCACAACTGAGGTTAGATACTTCCTTTACAACTCAGTGAAGCCACTGTATCTTCCAATCTCCCAGAAATAGAAAGCAAGAATTCAAGAAAAAGAGATGTCATTTACACAATGACTTCATAGAGTAGCTGCCTGTCACTCTACAGTGTAAACGTATATGGCTTCCATTGTCACAGTATCCAAGCCATCTCAATACTTCACGTATATATACTCCCACCATGACTAAAAAATGTAGAAAAATTATTATTGTATTTTAAGGCTAAGAAACTGAGGTACAAAATTGCAAAAGAAACCTGGTACAAAACCCATACATTTTATGGATTCATACTAATGAATGGGAAATGAGATTTCAGACATCATCCACTTCAACTACATAAAATGAAGAAAAGCAATTATACTCGACTTGTTTGTCAGACATTTGGCAAACTTGAGGAAAACTCCAGGAAACAAAATATCTGTGGATAACCTATTCCAGTGGTTTACTGTCTGATAAGCTTTTATGTCTTTTACCCTAATCTTAATTTGTAGATTAACCCAATTTATTCTTCTCTTCCATTCGGTGGTCAAGAAAAGCAATTGATCATTGTCCTGTTTGCAACAGAGTTTTGCATAACAGAGACCTCATATTTTCTCTGAGCCTTCTTTTGTCTAGATTAAATAAAACATTCTATCAACATTTATTTATAGGTCGTGTCTTCAAATCCCCTCATCATTCTCACTCTTTTCTTTTGGACTTCCTCTAGCTTGCCCGACTCTTCCTTAAACCATGGTGACCAAAACTAAACAACATCCTAGACATGGCCTCAGAAGCACTGACTTGAATAATTATTTTCCACATCTTCCACACAGTAATCCTGTCCATATATTTCACAGGATCACATTGTTAATTCACGTTTCATTTCTGACTGATTATCACCTGATTAGCCAGATATTTTCAGCTTAGTGCATTTAATTTCTCGTTTCTGAATGTCACACTTCCCACAAAACTTGAATGAGTATCAACTTGTCTCTTTACTGGTGTTTTCCAAAGTTTTGAGCGCTGTTCCCCAACAAGACCCCTACACATGTGAACTTTGTTAAAACCTTGATTTTACCTGCAAGTTTTACAAGGATACATTAGTCTTATCATCAAAAATATTAATGAAAATTCTGAAAAAAATACTTTGTCCAGGACAGACAAATGCAGGACTCTGTTGACATGCCTTCATAATTTGAAGGTAGACTAACAGTAACTGATTGATTCTTATACATCACATGATATCGATTAAACAGAGTCCAAGTTTGCCTACAGGAATGTCATGTGGGACAGGATGAAAGAGTGTATTAAATTCAAGGTGTGTTACATCTACAGATGTCTATAGATCTGTTATCCTGCCAAAAGCATTCTAGAGCTAAATTCATTTATTGTAGATATTAATAGCTTGCTCTAGACTATTTCCAAAGATTCAGGTCAGACTGGCTACAACACCCTGGTTCTCTTTTTTTTATTATTTTGAAGCCCAGTAATATATTTACATTCCTCTAACCCCTAAAGGATCCCTCAACCTCCATGAGTTCAGAGAAAGATTCAGAGAAAACGCTCATTTATGACTTTTTACTTTTATTCATTAATTTTATATTTTAAGGTCTTTCTTTTAGGCAGCCATACTTCAGCATGTACCTCATCTTATGCCCTATGCCCTCATGTTTCTCACCTACCCTATTCACTCATTAAAACTCTTCCATTGGGTATCTGGTCAAATAATTCTGTATGATGGTGCATGAAGACTGAAGCAAAGAACACCACCGAATTCTTTAGCTTTCTCTACATCATCCTATATTTGGTCTCTTGTTTATATTTTATAATGGAAAGATACTATTTTCTTACTGTTATATGTCTGTGAGATTGACCTAGCCTTTTCATAATTTTTTTTTCTACCACTTTCTAACTGACATACAGTTTTCACTTTGCACTACTTTATTTTGTCTTTATTTCCAGGTTATTTTTCTATTCTCATGCCTAGTTATGTATACCTTTCTTCCATTTTTATATGATTTCTTTCTGGTTCGGGTTATCAAATAGCTTCTGATGTAGTTATAACAATATTTTACAGTGTTGTCTGTCCCTTTTGCAACTCTCAAAAGGGTTTGCAGTTGTATTTCTACTAGAGTCTGTGTCTCCAGTTCTCAGTATACCTCAGATGATCTTCCTCAAGGAGCCTACTTACCTGTTCCCTAAATTTGCCAAAGGCCATTATTATCTGTTCCCTAAATTTGCCAAAGTCCATTATCCTCATTCTACAATTACACATCTTCCTCTCTGTGAGGAAGAGAGTGAAATGTAGGTTCCAAGTGTTCTATTTTGAACATGTTATTCAAACATTCAAAATTTGAATCTTAGTTGGACAGGGTCACAAACAATTGTCACACTCAGACTAATGAATTCAGGTCTTCAGAATTTCAAAACACCCTATCCCACAATTCTCTTTTTCTCTGCAAAAACTTTTGCACTTTTTCAGGAAATCCCACCTGTCTCAGAATAATCTTCTCCCCTCTAAGTACTAATGGCTGACCATTCAAAAACATGACTGGTATAAATATTGGCACTGTGTTATCTAGAGGGAAAAACATTTGATAACTAGACATAGTTGGCATTCTCTTCTGTGATCACCATCTTGAAGAAGCTTCCCTTGCAATATGAATTCAGGAGTCCCAGGAAACACAGGTTTTGATACTTGTTAGCAACTGGGAAAAAAATCAACATTGTTTTCCTTAAAGAGAACAGATATATGGAACAAGATGAATAATGGGACTCCAGAAGACTGACTTGGGTGCCAGACAAACTATGAAGTGTTTTAAAACACAACCACAACAAGAAAGGCAAACTTATTTAAAGGAAAAGAACAAAAAAGTGTAAGTAAAAAGGAAATCTTGCATTACTAGAAGGCATATAATTTGCCTGGTAAGGCACAATTTCACATTGCCACAATTTACATCTTGTTAGCTACTTCACAATAACTATACTTGCAAGCCTGGTCTTACTCCTCTGCAAACAGGAGGAGGGTAAACACATTCTGTGGCATCACTGCACACTCAACCACATGTCAGCATACTGTGGTTGACATTTGGCAACATAAACCTTGGATCACTTCAGAGAAACCATTTGTGTCAACATCATCAAAACCAGTTCTCATTGATCTCCAGCCTTACTGTTAGGATAGCCTGAAAATATTTTGGCTAAAACATTAATTCCCTTGAATTTTTAACATTTACAGTGTGTTTTGTACATGCCTGAAGACTGGAGTGATGAATTTTGCTGTCTAACAGAGGTGGTTTACCTCAGCAAATAATTTCTCACATTAATAACCTTTCTTACAGGAGTTGAGTGACCTTCTATAAACATACTCGCTCTTTCTATCAAAAACCAAAACATGTAGCATGATTTGACAATCCATCATTTACTTTCCTATGAAATAATAGAAAGAAGGTGCAAATCCCAAATGTGTTACATAAATTATGCATGTTGTCTATACACTACAGAATTCCGAGAACACATGCATTTCCGTAGCTTCTAATTGAGCTTTTTAGAGAAGATGTTTCTCACTGGGAAGCAGTTAAAAATACAGACAGGCAGTTGTCCCCACCCCACCATGACCCCAATCCACCAAGAAATCTAAAATAAACCCACAAAGATGGCAACACTTTACAAAACAGAAAAGCTTTTTTAAACTTTTCCTTGGAAGTACAGAAATTGGGTCAAGCTGCCTTTAGTAAAGATGGACATCAAGGGCCTGCAACTGTAGGAAAGATACTGTTATAATATTCAAGAGTTTGAACACAATCCCCAGTATTAGTTGGCAATACTGACACTTCAATAAGAAAGCAAGAACAAATGATCAAATTAGTTCCTACAATCTAAATACTATTTAACAATATGTCAGAACTGCTTTCTAAAAGCCCTGTCCGTGTCTGCTCAGAACATTAAATCAAACCAAACATTTAAAGCTAGTAAGTAGAAAATTGGGTTTCTGAAACCAATTCCAGTATTTAAAATAAAGGATCATACACAGCATTAAGCAATATAGGTATCCTACTAATTTCCGTCAATACTAGCAGGATCATGTAGCTCAGTACAGGTGAAAAAATGAAGACATTATTTATTTTTTAAATAAAAAAATATTTAACATATATAAGCTAGCTAAAAAGAAGAACACCGAAAAACTGTGCCAAAAGATCAATGGATTGAATAATGGCTTTAAAAGTAAAAAAAAGAAACCAAACTGTGATTTGAATAGCCTTTTATGCTATATAGATCAAATCACTACTCCTGATCTTAACCAATGTTCCTATGACAAGTTTGCTTCTGTATTTATAACACAATGGTAATAACTTTCAACTTCAAGTAATCAAAATCATAATTTGAAATCTGGTTTGGGGTTTTTTTTCATGGTTAGTGAAATACATATTTGTAAATATAATCAAGTCCTTCTGGCTTAACTCATTCTCGGACTATCACCCCAAGAGTTACTAGCCCTGACCTATTCCTATGGAATAAAGCACACAACAGAACTCAATATATGTGAAATGTGTGGAAGCAAATGTAAAATAGCCTGGGTCAATAGGGCTTATTTATCTCTACTGGATAATGTAAGTCCAAAAAAATTCAGAACAAGCATACAGAAAAGCTTTTTTTGTCATACCCCAGCTGTCAGGAAGCATTAAAAGCAAACAGGCAAGCCAAACTCCACAAATTCTTAATATGGTAAGGATATGGAACACAATCCTCCACAAAACTACTTACATACTAAATTTAGTATTCACTATTTCAATAGTGGGTGTGAGTGTTTCATAAAAAGCTGAAAGAGGCAGAGGAGATGGATAAATAAAGATGTGATTTAGTCAGAATTGTATGAAGGACTTAGTAAAACTGAAAATCTTTGAAAACATGCTAAACTTTGGCTAACCACAGAAATTTAGGTTTCAGCCCAGACTCAGTGAAACATCGACTAAACCAAAAGCAAACAACTTCACTGACTGCATAATTGTTTTCCACTGGCATTCCATAATGTGACAACAGCCCAAAGACTGGGTGAGATTCAGTTATATAAACCAAGATGTCTAATGCTATTTAAAATGCCCCAGAGACTCCCTCACATGACAGATTATGATGTTTCTGCTGTCTCACAGGGTAGATAGAACATAGGACTATTATATTAACTACATCCTTCTAGAGCAGGATACTGGGGGTATGCCAGGGCATCCTGAACTGCGTGGGACAATTATGTTCAGGCATCTGAATTCCACCCACGGTACCCACATTTTTATTCCTTACTTCCGTGGTACAGACATTAGCGAAGAGATTTTCTTACTGTTTCCATACATGTAAAATGCACACATACTTTTGATTTCACCATTATGCACAAGCCTTTCTTTTCTACCTGTTCAGCTAACCTACTAGCACTTTAAAATAATGTCGGTGTAACAATTTCTGTTTGCATTGATTCTGATTTTCTTCAGGCAACTAACTATGGTACCTACATTAACTCAGATTTTGTTCGATGCTCAGCTGCAGTTACCTCTATTTTCCTTTTAACTATCCATAAAGTGCTAAGTTTATCACTTCAGCTGGCTACTTAATTTTAGAGGGACCCACAGATCAGTTCTCAGGTGTGGCAAAACTAAAATTCAGCAGAGAGATGTAGCAATTGCAACAAGGTGGCTCTTCACCTTCATGCTCCTCTCATCTCAGATACACACCAAAGGCTGGGTGGCTAATGACAAAAAATACTTGGTTTAGGACTGGAATTGAGAATGAATCACAGGCATGTCTACATGCAGTATAAATGGAGTCAGCTGACTGGGATGGGATGGAGACAATGGGATTCAGAGCACAAAGGAAAGCTCTTGCAGGAGGAAGACCTCAGACCTAAAGTCTCTTATTTCTTATTAAAAATTATTCTGCAAAAGAGCAGCACAGCTCTCAAACCTAACTCTTTACCCAATCTAATGTTAGAGTAATTCATTGCTCTAATGCATGATAATTTTCTCAAGTCCCTCTGAAAGCATGACCTGATCCTAAAAAAGATGCTCTAGAGATTTACCCAGGTTTGATTAGAAAAAAAATAAACAAAAACTTCAGACATTCTCCCCAAAACCCAACAATCTCTCCCACACCATACAGGCATGTGGCTATAAGATCAATACCAACCCTGCATTACACTCCGTTACTGCTTCAGGGATGTCTGCGCTTATCAAAAAAGTAGATGGACCATCATATGGAGCACTCTCCCTTTCTTCTGCACTACAGAAAAATCACAAACCCTCTTCTCAGGGCCTGAGGTTTTTGCTCCTGCTCCATGGGAACAGCCAGAAAGTACAACCATTGCAACATTCGGTAGAGAAAAAATTGCATTTAATTCTGAGGGTTCAGTCCAGTTCTCACAGTTCATACCATAAACTGACCAGTAAAATATTGTCAAGACTTTTCTCTCAACTTACATTAATTTTTTATACCATCTATTTGATTAGAAATTAATTAATTAAAATCACATTATCCATTACATGAGTCACTGATTCCCCAAAATGCAAGGTTACTTACTTTGAATAACTTACAGAAAGCTCTTAATTCCTGAAGGTGACAAACTAAAAATGTACTTCAAACTGAAAACAAACACACACTCACAAAAGAACAAGTGAAGGGGGAAAATGCTGGGAACTCAGAAGGGAGCTAGAAGTATTGTGAAAGCAGAAGTGGTAATGAAGCAGAGAAGACTGGAGAGAAGTTGACATTACTGGAGGGCTCTCCCAGACAACAGAAAAATGTGGGTTTACTGCAGTGGAAGAAGGAAGACAGAAAATGTTAAAAAGATATAATTTCACAACAAACCAGGCTTCATTCTTTCTATCCTTCATGAAGTATGTTTTTGCTGAAATTCTGTTTTTTAATGCAAACCCTTCAGACCCCCAAGAAATTCTCCTCATGCACCCACACTGTGTTTTCTGGCTCGAATAAGTTTGTTAGTAGATAAACACTACCGCTGCCTCATGCTTGAAAAGTTTTGAATGTAATTGACTGTCAATGATATGATGATTTATAATGCAATCTGCTGCTACTTCTGCTGCTGCAGATAACTCTAATTTGCCTCTATTGTATTAGATATGATGAACTTGACAATCATTTTCAATTTTCCTATTTGGCTTTCACTCAGGTTGATGTGGCCAGTAACAGCGAATTTTCATTGTTCTCCCCCAAAAGCAATAAAGGAACAGGAGTTTGTTTTATATGAAGCAGTTGGCTATTTCCAAAAGACTCATTTATTGTGTAATGAAGCTTCTGCCAAGTCAAATATGAAGCAAAAGTGTGGACTGAAAGTTTTGGGTTAAATCTTTATGTTTTACTGAATCAAGCACTGTCCCAATTGTGCTACGTGGAAAAGAAGATAGGTGACAGGGAGAAAAGGAGCCTACAAACATGATGGACATTTTAGCAGCTAGTTAAGATTACATAGTTCCATAATTCTGGTCATACTCGGACCTGGAGGCTTTGGCTTCTCTAGGGAAGACAGGTGAAAGAGATCGAGATGTTCATGGTTTCTGTTTTGGGGGAAAATTAATAAGGAATGGAAAGGGAAAGTTATAGAAAAGACCGAGTGCACATAAAAATGAGTTTAAAGATATGCTTCCTGGACAAGCAAGTTCCATTTGACAACCCTTCACTCCACAGCTGCGCTCTCTTGTAAGGCAAGTACTCAGGAAGTTACAATATTTGATTATTACTAGCCATAGAGATAAGCAAATCAGTCTTAAAGTGATACACATGAAAAGACTTTGTGGCTTTGGATAACCCAGCTTCCAGCATTTCAGCTGTATTTTCTCTCCTTATAAAGAAAACACCTACATTTGTTCTAACTTGCTTTGGTATGCATAGACAAAATGTAAGATGTAAAAATGATGTATTTCCAGTCCACATAACAGCTTTGATTTACAGAGTTGTGGCTGTTTCCTCACCTAACAAATTTTTTGTAATGAGTTGCAATGCAGTTGTAATGCCATTCCAGCTACTACATGGAAGAATGAGCTGGGTCCTATTCTGCCTCATCCATCACCAAAAAGGACTGGCATCTAAGTTTCAATATGTAAACTCTCTTCTGTGGGTAAAAGATGAGAGACAGATTTAAGACCTCAAGAACAGTTTGCACAGCTGGCTGTTAGAAAAATTATTTTTTTGACATGAAAGCTAAACACATTTAATAGGGAAATCATTGAGAAAGAATAAATATGGAATTCCACGCTGTCATTTTCACATAGTTACCTTTTTCATTGTAACTGCATTTCAAGAATGACATAATTTACAGTGTCATGCTTTCTGTGTATGAGCATTAATCCCATTATCATTCATCCACAATAAACTACGCTGCTGCAGAGGTTAATTTAGTTTCCAAATAATATGAAGAACTTTTTAAAAAACAAACTTTTCAGAAGCTTAGGTGAAGTTTTGGGGAAAATTATCTGGGGAAAATTATCTGGTTTTCTCCTTTTCCCCAATTCAGCCGTAACTAGCAATCATACTTTACACTTGTTCTTACTTACAGTATAAAATATCACTGACAACAGCATAAAGAATGTTGTTATAAAATATGTGGAGTGCACAAATACCAAGGTTGAGAGGAACTAATATTGTTTTCTGGGCACTTGTTATAGTAATTCAGGATTGGAAAGCAATAAGTGATTGCTTTTCCTTTGCAAAAAAAATTGTGAGAATCTGTAACTAGACCTTAAGCATACACTTTAAACATTTTATTTGTTTAGAAACATGAAACATTTTTATTAGTTGAATGGCATGCAATTATTTCCTGAAAGGCTTAGGAATTATTTTTTTAATAATTTGTTCATAAAGCTTGTAGCAGAAACAAAAGATATACCCACCCTTGATCAGTTTAGGGGAAAAATGCAAGCAATCCCATAAAGCGTCTTCAGCAATATGAATTTGGATTGTATAATTAATATGTAATCACACATCAGTGAAGCAAGCTGCATCACTTCACCTTTAATGGCTGGAGTTACTGAAGAAGAGATTTCAGTGGGAGACAAATGTAAACTGATTACAGACTCTAACAGAATCAGCTAGAACAGCAAAGGTAGTATTATGGTGTGGAAAAATGCCTGCAGTTACATACAGATAGGACACAAGGCAACAGTTTAACAAGATAAAATCTTTTGCATGTGGCCTATCTTTCAAATAGAATTTTACTCTTACTCTCCAAGCAGAATTTCAAAGATGCTCTGCCACTTCTGCTTTATTCACGCAGAGCAACATTTAAGGATAGAAACTCAGCAGTGATCTGTGGCCATACACCATGAGAGACTATATGGATTGCATTTCTCTACACCAACTAAAATATGGGCTCTGAGTACACACACACACACACCATTGTCTCAGTCTTGAAACTCAATGATCAACTTAAATGACTCCAACAGCCCTCAGAGACAAACAAGCAAGAATCTCAACTGCATCTATAGAGATGCAGCTCATGCATGCAGGCATAAGCTTTGCACTTATTTTCCCAATGAAATAAAAATAAAAGATCTTTCCTTCAGTGTAAAACCAAGCAAAATTTGTTGTTTAGCAAAAATCTTGTTTAGTATAACTGGTTTATGTCAGTATACACTGCTTCAAAATTTAAATGCCTCTCAGTCCCGGAGAGCAGAAGCAAAACAAAAGAGAACATTTGACTGAGAACAGAAGTGTAAAATTACAATGTAGCAACAGTGTAGAAACTTAGCAAAAACTACGTGTTCCTACAAATTTGATATCATATACATATTTTCTATTATCTGTAGGAGTTTTCAGATGGTACTTTACTCACATGTTAGTGAAGTTGGAAAAAAATAACCTCCTGAGATACAGGCTGGTTATGGTTGACATACTAAATTGTAATTCATCCCCTTCTGTCAACCGTGTTATTTGTAGAGAGAGGAAGAAAAAAATAAAGACAAGCTTTTTTTGGTGGCTTGTTTAATCTGCTAAAACCTGTTTGAGGTAATCCCTGCTCCACAGTGGCTCCCAGTGGGAGATGTAAGCTGGCAGCAATACAAGCATTTCCCCAAAAAAACTGCAACTGAGACATCTCTTTTAAAATTTACTCTAAGAACAGGAAGCTGAGCTCTTAAAAAAAAAAAAAAAAAAAAAAAAAAGTATTTTTCTACATGCAGTTGCCAGTATGGCACCTCAAGTTAACAACAAAAGATGAGAAATCCCCTGTGCCTTTATGCGATAACATTTAAATGGCAAGTTGTTGAAAACTTTGTTAGAAAATGAACCACCACACATACGTGAGCTGACTACATGGTTCCTCTCTGGAGCTGGCCTCTGGGGTTTCAATCCTGTAACAATTTTAGCTATATAAGCAAAATTTCAGTCTTCTGTACTCTAAGTACCAGATTAAGTTTTTAGGAGGTCTGTGTATCTTCACCAGGACAGTTACATATCTTAAGTGTTTTGCTTTCCATATCATGCCAATGCAATTTATGAATATAAATTTCCAGGCAGAAAAATATATTCATTCTTTAAACTAGAAACCCTTTGAAATTTGGTGTCTCTATTCACTGCTCTATCAAAGAAAGAAAACAAAACCCACACACAAAACAGTGCCTGAACACATCACGCTGTACACAATTCCTCTGAACTGTGGCAACCACTACCTGAATCCTGCTATGTGTACAGAGCTCAAAAAATGAAGTTATTATTAGAGCTTTTATGAACACATAAAAGCAATCCAGTGATGAAGGAAGAACTTCCTAGCATTTTCCTTTAACAGCATGCAGTTAAAGAATTCATTTTTTCTAAAGAGATGCTTCCACATGCACACTTTGATGACAGCATCACAAATCTATTCTGATCAAAAAAAAAAAAAAAAAAATCCTCACTATTTTTCCTTAATGTTATCCTTTCCTTCTCCCCTTCATTGCTACAGAACAGAGAGACCAACGTTTTCAGATCTGACACTTAACGGCTCAGCTCCTGAATCCATATGGGGTATATTTAACTGCAATTTTTATTCAATTCACTATGGGTGCAGACACTTAGCTTTACACACCAGATCTGAAAGCATTGGTTATAGTTCAGACAAAATTGTATCACTGGGTGGGAAACCATAATATCAGAACTGGTGAAAGACCACGTTCCTTTTAGATTGCACTACATAGCAAAAATAGAAGAAATATTTAAAAGGCATTGAAAGAGAGGTGGTGTGGTGTGGGTTTTTTTGAGAAACTGAACTGTAAGAGAGAGACAGAAAAGGGGAATTTAGCTGTCATGCAAAGAACTGGACTGCCAGCGTTAGAGACAGTTTTCATTTATAGAGAGAACTGCAAGCAGCAAAGAACACTAGCATGCTTATTGTTAGTGAATGGCATAATTTGCCTTTAAAAGTACCTCTGAAAATGAAAAGAAAGTCAATATCACTGTGATAACTGAACTAATCTTTGCAATCTCCATGCAAGTGAGAGAGAAAAACATGTATAGGGGACTCCAAATGTAAATCTTCAGTCTATGCCATGGCATATGCCATGGCAGAGGTTTCTTAGCTAATTTAAATATTTGTAGTCATTTTATTGTTGAACATTTTATTATGAACAAATAGTAATAAATGTATTTCCTGCTCTATACCTTCAGAGGGTGTTCTCAGTGTTTCAGATCTCAGATGTCAAATACTTTCTCAAACAGAAGTGGCAGTGGCATTTGCTAAAACATGTATTTTGCCAAAATGGCATTTAAACAAAACCAAGTTTCTCCTGTTTCTAAGCCTTGTATTCTACTGAACTTCAGTTCCATATTGGCAGCCCTGTGGTGCAAACCACCTGGAGCTGGGGATCACCTGGCTTCTGGTTTTCTTGATGCAGAGACAAAAGTCCCTATGCTGACAGAAATTTTGTGGCTGCGTGCATTTCAGCCTGTTTTAAGGGCCTGCTTTACCAAATTATCATACAGATTAGCATCCAGTCAGGGTGTGCACCCACACTTCCTTTCTCTAGGAAGAAAGGGGTTAGAAAGGTGGAAAGCCTAGAATATGAAGGTCTTGCGTTAGTTGCGGAGTCAGAATGTGAACAGTTGATATGTGTGTCCAGCCCTGGGACTTTGTGGTTGTTAAAGTCTCAGGCTCATTTCCAGGACCTGACCTTGATCCGTGGTTTCTCAGCCCAGCTTTCTAATACGGTGCAAGAATCCCAATTCAAAATACAACATGGATTTAAGCAGAAAAAAAAAAAAGTTTTCTTTAAGTGCCCAGTATAAAGAGCTATTTTCAGCACTGTTTGGCTTTTTTTCTTTTCATTTTTCCATCTATGCAAAATACTTCCTGTTTTTCCTGTTTATCAACTTGAATTTCAAAATAGTAACCTGAAAGAAAATGCTCTGGATCAAATCCTTCAAACTTGTCAATGGTTCCGAGCTTTGTAAATGACATCAAAAAGAAAAAAGAAAAAGAAAAAAAAAATCTCTTTTACAATCACAGGCTTTGGTGTTGCATACTATTCTGGTAAACAGAATGTTCAGGTGGGATGTTTTTTTAATACCAGTGAACATCATATTAGTTAAACAGAGATAACATCACAGTGCTGCCAAAAAAAATCTCATCACAGAAGTTAACAAATGATGGTAATGGGCTTGTATCACTTTGTGGGGGATAATAGCAAATTAAACAAAGGGCAGGTTTAGGTGCCAGTCCACAAGAATTGCACACAGAACAGGAAAGGACTGCACAGGTGCAGTTTCACCCGCCACCTAATTGCTGCCTGCCGTTGAAAAAGATAATCTTAGTCCTCTTCATCTCCCAGCACTCCTGCAGCTAGGAGATAGTTGGTTCTCACTGATTAGTGGAAAAGAATTTTTTTTTTTTCCTTTTAAGGGATGCAAGATAAGCAACAGGAAGCACAAGGGCATAAGGGCTGGGAGCATCCTTGCTGGCAGCAGCCTGTAATTACATCAGATTGGATATAATGTGATACTATGCCCAAGGCCATCTGAAGTTTTAGAACTGTCCATTAAATTTTTGGTAGACAGAGAAGAGAAGAAGGGAGAGCTCTGCTGTTTACAAGAATTGCTGAACTACATATCTAGCTGGTGGAATTGGGAGATTATGGAAGCCATTTGCTAAACAAGACAGTCAATGCACCACAAATCCCCCTGTCAACCCACAGGCCAAGCCTATTATTAGCAGTATCCTAAAGAAAATTGACACTTTAGCAAGCTAAAGTTTGTTTAAACCCCAAATCTTCTAGTGTGAGGGTACACGTTCTCCTAGCAATGCTTCTGTGAATAAATCAGAATTAACCTCCAGTGTATCTCATCTACCAACCAGACACTCTCTGTGCTGCAATAAAAGTGAGGTTTCGAAACCATGACCAT
Organism: Gorsachius magnificus; assembly: GCA_034008185.1. Taxonomy (NCBI): domain Eukaryota; kingdom Metazoa; phylum Chordata; class Aves; order Pelecaniformes; family Ardeidae; genus Gorsachius; species Gorsachius magnificus. The sequence continues at coordinate 42,187,911 of CM067081.1, forward strand.
GAATTCTTCCTTCCCACTGTTTAGTCTGAGGCTGCCTCTACTGTTCTGACTTTGAAGAGTCATAGATCCCTGTTATAAGTAATAGCTCTATTTACTGGCCTGGGCAATTACTGGTTGTACCTGACCACAGACGGTTTTAGTCAGAAGCTACAAATACAAACACACCGGGCTTAGCTCTCCTGTTTAAAGCTCTAGTCAGGAGGTCACAGATGATACCGGAAAATTTGTCCAGCACTCTGATAGTAACCGAGAAAGACAGGTAAATAAAGCATCTTTTTTCTCTGTTGCCCCCAGAAACCTTCTGGGTATTAACCAGCAGCTGTCATGGCTACAGAGATTAGGACAGGTGAAGATTGGAATCAGTACTGCTATAATAGCTCCTACATTTATTCTCTTTCAGCTGAAATGGTAAAGCATGCTCTGGCCACATCTCTTCCAAACACTGCCAAAAAAATGGCAGTGGGAAATATTTTAGTGCAGAGAATTTCTAGTTCTCATTGAAGTTAGTCTTTTTGTTTTTACTCCAATAGACTGACAGATCTTTCAAGGATTTAGCATCTAGCAGTCTATTCAGCTGACAACAGAAAAAGGTTCAGGATGGGAGGTGGGGTGAGAATGACAGTGGATAAGGTGGAAAGAAAGGAAAAACAAATATTCTTGCATAATACCTAAAAGAACTTTTTTTCTCCCCTTCAGAGTAAAATTTAGTCGGTGCATCAGTTTCTACACAGAGACTATAAATCCAAGTTATATAGCCACATACCAAATGCACCAAGGGAAGCCACTTCTCTTTTTTCCTTGATAAGGTGTCCCCTTCTGCCACTACAAGACAAGTAAATTACTCCACCTGTCTAACTGATCCCCAGTATTCAGCCTGACACTGACAATGGCAGTGCACCTGTTAGCGTGATGGACAAGTGATTGGCAGCCTGGCATTTGCTGCTTTCTATAATAAGTTGGTTATTATACAATGATGTTGACAATCTAGAGAGACTGCAAATATTAAAGTGTAACTAGGTACAGGTTTGAAAAAGAAAAAAAAAAAAAAAAAAACAGGTTATAGGTGAAATGTGACCCTGAATAAATTTTATGCCAAAGGCTTCTTTCATTTTGAAAAGAAAAATATCAAATTTTAAGTACGACACTTTTTCTTAGGAGCAAATTATTCTATTTACGTGTAGCCACCAAATGTCAGTTCTGAGTTTTCCCATAAACTAAGCACAAGATTGCAAGTCACTGCCTTGATCAGCCTCTCAGGCATATTGCGTCTATAAATGCAAAGAGTCTAAGCAACTACAGTTACAGCGTTTGTAAAATTATGCCTTCTGCAGCCATAGTAAACTACCACTTCATTGCAAGTATTCTGTTTTCTTCCCCATGGTCCTACTATGGCGTCTCCCTTCTGTACAAGCATCACCCTGGACCATGTCGCTGTACTGTTTGAGGACAGACAAAAGCTTCTCCAGCTGTTGGCAACTGGTGATTGGAATGGCCTTGTTATTTAACAGAGTTACCCAGGATGCCAGTCTGTAGGCTATAAAACTTAGTGGCCCACCTTGGAAAACAGAATACAGCTCCATTCTGGAATTTAGCAACCGATAAGAAAATTTCAGGCAAATGAATGTTTCATTTAAATCCAGCATCTGCCAGCTGTTACCAGTATCATGCAGAATAAACCCACTGTACCAATTAGGCACTTCTGAGGTCATGTCATCCCTATCATATTTTCATCCTAATTTTTTAATAGTGAGGAATTAGTTTAAACCTTGAAATGGGGAATTTTATCCCAAATATTATTCTTGCTAGCATTCCTTACCACAGTGATCGATATCCTTGCTCTTCACTTAAATGTCTACAAACTTTCTAGGAATTTATGCTTATTATGTCAAACTGTAATACATGACAGTGCCAAATTTATACTGTTTTCCACGAGAGCATTTCGCCCTGGAGTGTGTTACTGTGATTAAATATAGGCAACTCATGCAAATCAGAAAACCTGAAGATTATGATATGACACCTCAAAAACTATAAAATTCTAATTATATTGTTTGCATAAATACTACTTGACTTTCCTTTTCCTTTAACTGTGGTATAATAGATGTATAATGATATAGGTTCTGTTCAGCAAATTACATAGTATATGAATTTTACATGCTGTTCTAATTAAATTGCTAATCCTGGTCCCAATGGCTGCATTTGTCCTAGTAATCTGAACAGCAGCAGGTCACAGCCTTGAACTCCAGCACATATGTATCTGCATGGTCAAACTGTTCACTAGCCTGTAAACTGTCCACTGTTTGAGCTGTGAAAACTTCTTACAATCTCTTAACATGGTTCAAGCTGTCAGTATGGCCTGAGACTGCTCTCCCAGCAGGTAACCTTTTTCGGGGTGGGAGAACAGACATACAGGGAAGGTGGACAACAGGCATCTAGATGTATTGCTGTCATCAGTGCTGTGACATCTGAAGAACAGGATTTTCTAAATCCTTTTGTTAACCTCTAATCAAAAGCAAAAAATTCTAGACAAATGGACAACAGATGGAAATACGGGCTTAAATCAACATTTAAGTAGTAAGCATTAACTGTCCTTGTCAAACCGAGATTGTTTTCAAAAAACAGAATAAATGCATCGTGCAACCTTGCTAAAAAACTTCCACGTCTGATTTTGAAGTGCACAGTTTGAAGTTGTTCTGCAAGCAGAAGGCTAATTGATGATTTATGATGTTGCTATTAGGAAAAAAACCCACAAACCTACAAGATTCTAGTCATAAGATCTCCTGAAAGGAAAAATGGTAAAGCTTAGAAATGAAATGATCGTATTTTGAGTTCACATGACACCATTAACAATTCATGTATTTTTAATAGCTGATAAATTAATAACATCTTAATAAATTTGTAATCTACAGTAACTGATTATCCACAAATCTTACAATTCAGCATTTAGGTTTATAACCATGGGGTTCAACCACATACTGCAACTTCCACAGATCTGCGTAAAGCCATATGTAATGCATGGTACTCGCAACTGCAACTTACTCAGAAAACACACTGAAATGGTTTATAACCCTTTTTAAACATCAGGAGGCATTTCAAATAATTGTTTCTTATATATAGCTGTTACTAACAGGTACATGCACACACAGAGACACGTATATCACACACACATACAGAAATAGTTTTCTAAGTTTAGTGGGGGAAAAGTCACTACATTAAAAGAATGCTGAAACAAGCAGTTACACACTCTAAATGACTGCTGCAATGCAAAATCCAGTCTCACAAAGCTTGCATAGTGCCTTGAAATCTATCATTTTTTTTTTCCAATCCAAATGCTATTTTTCAATTCAGTGAGCCTCAAGCTTTTCAACAAACTGGATCAATTTGAAGCAACTCATTCAAAAAGGCTTCTTAAATGCCAGTCCTAGAATTCAACATGACAGAGGAGACAAAGAGTCATCTTCATTTCCAGTCCCCATCAGCAGCGTGCACAGCCCCACATTAGCGTGGGGCCACTGGACTGTGCTGTAGGCACAAATCACTGAGGAAGGAGCAATCAGCCTTCCATTCGTTTTCCAAATTGCAATTAGGGCAAGAATGTTAAATAACTTTTTAAATTACAAAGCGGTATTTTCCAATATTACTTCCTTTGGATGACTCAGAACTATTATACCAGGGTACGAATGGAAGAAGTGATTGCTTTTTAGCTAAGCAAATGGATAGTGAGCCCTTCCCATGTACAGGAACCCTACCCACTTTCAGTGGCTTCACTTGGTAAGTGCTAAACTCAGTCCTCAACACACAGTACTTTAATCTGCGTAAGCCCTAACCATGCTAAATTGCAATTATACAGCACAAGCATACGCCAGAGGTCTTATACCAGAGATCCGGTAACAATTTGGGAAAGAATGCAGTCTCTGATGGCTGTGAAAAAATGCCGCCACAATACCGTGGTTGTGAAGGGGGAGGTGGTAAATGAAAGTTCAAAAGACTCCTGAGCAGCTGCTCTGTCTCCAATGCACACCTTTACCCACGTAACCTCACTCTTTGATCTCTTGTAGAAATTTGGCTGCCTTATGCTGTTTGCAAGCAGAAGGCACATCACTGCAGATCCATTTGTATGCAGCTGATTTGTTTCTATACAAATGCTTTAAAAAGGGGAAGAAGAGCTGTGCTGGTGAATAGCACAGAAAGAAAGAACTTAGTGTAGGAAACACAGCTCATGTTTCAATAAAGGCCACAGAAACAGGAAAGTACATTAGGACTTTTATAGGGATAGTAACAAAATCACAAAAATGGAAGAGATTCTCAGATATTCAGAGGAATGAGAAAGTTCTTTCTGTATTGGTTTGGACATTTTCATGCAGAAAGCGTAGGACCAGACAGCGAATATAGGACAATGGAAGAAGTAAAGGTCTATTCAAAATACTTTTCCTACCTCTACAAACTGTCAATATAAAGATTTGAAAGACAGAACACAACAGGCATACTTATCCTCTTTTTTTACCAGGATCTGTTGGGTATAACTTTGTTGCCTAGCCTTTCTTTTAATATTTTTTTTTTTTTTTTTTGTGCCATCATCTTCTCATTTGCTGTAACACAAGCTAGCAGCAGAACTGGTATGTCAACTGGATACAGTGCCCCACCTTCAACTCTTAGCTCCTTTGAAGCCCAGCAGAATGCTACCTCTCATGAGAGGGCTTCCCATCTGTCCAGGTTTTTGAAGTGCTGAGCTATTCCAGCCAAGCAGACAGCATCCTGGCACATCTCTCAGAGAAGGCTCTTCACTCTGCTGTGATGCTGCAGCATCTCAAGCACGGAAGGTTAATAGTATGAACAAATTATGAAATATTTTCATTTCCAGAGAAAGTAAAGATACATTGAGCTGGCCCCAAAATGCATTCTGTTCTCACAGTTAGCTGCTGGTTTACGAACTGTGACACATAATAAATTAACATTCCCGAAAACAGTACACCTGTCTTGCCCTTTTGAAGCTCAGTTGCATCCAAACAAATGAGGGCATTCTGACAGGTGTCCTTTCCACAGTACAAAAAAGGCCATAGGTGTTGTTCACAGCCAGTTCTGCTGTGTTGTTTTGTTTGCTTTTTATTTTCCCTTTTTACAATGTTTCTGACTGATAGTTCTATCAAATCTGTGGTAGTAACCAACTGACAAACAATGCTCCAGTAGAAAAATCCAACAGAATTTAATACAGATAAAAATAGAGTTCTACAGAAGTTTTTCTAAAAATGCACAAAACAACCAAGGGGTATGTGCATCTTTTAAATCTACCTATTTAATTTTCTAACAGGATTATATGGCAACACAATACACTGAAAGTGCGAGGCATGGTACTCAGGTATTTTTTCCACTAGCAGATATTCAGTTCAACAGAGCAACTCACTTGAAATGATGATCCATGACAGTCCCTATATATGAATTCAACAAATATAAAATTTAGACATGTATAGAAGGAATCTGAATGTGGCTCATAATGTTCTAGATTTTATAAAATGTTTAGAAACAAATTATTTTAAAATGTTACATCCTAGTAACCCCATGGAATTTTATTTTGGAAGGCCATCCCAAACTGTCTCAATGTGGAGAAGACTGAATCATCAACTAATGTTATCTTGTCCTCTGTTTATATTGAACAGGTGATGGTTATCTGTGAAAGCTACCCATCGTGTATGTTGCAATATATATTTTGTAAAACAGTATCATTTTTTCCAGAGAAGATAAGACATAGTCATGTAATTTTCTTATGGGCATCCTTTTGTCATATTCTTTTTGCCTCACAGCCTGTATAACACACCCAGGTACCAATGAGGTTACATTAGTAATATGATAGACTCAGCATCCATCAAGATTTCAGTCAAGAAATCTATTAAATGTACTGAAAATGAATCTTTTGACAAGTCATGCTATACTCCTAGTAACAGTTCTATTCTTTTGTCATAATAGGTCTCTTAGCATCATCACACATTAAGACCCCTTCTTTAAAAGGGAAGAAAAATCAGAAAAAAACTTCCATAGTAGAGGAATATATGCTATTGACTCAATTCTAAATAGAATCATGTTATACCAAAACCATATTCTACAGCTGGGAAAGGTCCTTCTACTGGCCTTTGCTATAATTTATGACAGAGAATCAGAGTTAGCACATACTATGTCCATGTACTCTTTTCTTTATCCTGAATCAGAAGACTCACTTTATTACTTCTCTTCCCTGAAAATCTGAAAGCCAGTGCTAATTAACTGTAGGCTACGATAGCTGCTAGGAAGCAAGAAATCTCTTGTCACCTTAAAGGCTCTCTAGATATTTTTTTAAGTCTGGGTGTAGAGGATTAAATTTTAACCCTAGAAGCAGCATTAAAATCAGAGTGCACTAATTTAAAAAATCTCCTGAACCAAGAAGAAAGTATTTTACTGACTTCACTGGATTTTGAATCTGGACCTTGAAGACTGGTACAAGACAACATGAAAAATGGAAGTGGCATTACATAAAGCCCTAAACATTATATTATTCAAAACCTTTCTCTGCACAGGGGTCATTCAGAGCTTTTCTGTGAAGCACAGAACAGGTATGCACCAAACTAATCCATCAGACCAATCCTTAAAAATTTTCATTTTGTTTACAAGAGGAGAAGTTGAGGAAATACACCACCTTGTTGTAGAAGATCAAGCAAACACTTAACTATCTCCCCAATAATTGTGATCCTCCACTTAACGTTATTAAGCCCTGTCTACTGTGATACCCTGTTGACATCAATTTGTAGTATCTAAATGCCTGTGAAGGCTCATTTACACAGTCGCATTAAAACAAACAAACAAAAAAAAAGTAAGTGGACTAAAACTACAGTATTACAAAGGCTTTTCTAATTATGAGCGAATATTATAGTGTCCTGGTTTCAGCTGTGTGGTGTTCAGCTGCCTGCCAGTTTAAACCACAACATGTAGTTAAAATTAAAAAAAGCAACCCTAAAAATAAATAAATATGAGAGAGAAAAAGAAAGAAGCAAGCTTTCTATGCACTTCTTTGTGACATCAGTTGTCCCGGTCTGTCCCTTCAACTATGTATGTCTTCTCCCTGGAAGAAAAGGTGAAGTGACAGATTTTGCATTCAAAAGCACAGATATGCTATGTTCTTTTGCTTTACTCATAAATGCCTACAATGATGCAGAGAAAGAATGACAAGGGAAGGCTTATCATTAATTGCTGGCTTTGTACCAGTTGACTCCCTCAATACAATACCTTCTCAGAATCTGAGGAAAATGAAATATGTAAAAGAGAACATCAGAAAGCCTAGAGAATCTTTATGCAAGTATTAAAATGAGAGGCAAATCAGACGAGCATGTGTGTGTGTGTTTTTAAGAAATTCTGCCCCACACAAAGAATAGGAAATTAATTAATTGCACAAGAAATACGGTGTGCATATATTATGCTTTTCTTCCACTGACAAAAGGAAAACAGACACAAACATTTTTACATTGCAAATGTAACTTCCTAGGTCAAGTTAAGTCTATAAAAAAAAAACCCTGATTTTCAACATTGCTAATTAATAAACATTTCTGAACATTGTTCAGATATTTAAGCTAGAAACCACAGGGGTTTGTGTGTTTGCATTTCAAAGTATTGAAGTTTTAATACTAATTTAAGATTTAATGCTAAACGACTGGCCACCATTCATAGTTTTCAACACTGCTCAGAATGATAGTAAAAACAGAACTGTCATTTCTATCAAAAACAAAAAAAAAAAATCACAAAGTCACACTGGATTGACTTGCTTTAAATATTTGGGAATATTATTATTTAGCTGAACAACAGGTTTTATCCAGTCAGTTCCCCCTGCACACTGTAAAAGAGCAGCTCGGTATGACAGAGGAAAAACAATGTTCAGAACAAGTCATTCATATGTGACAATATAAATTATTCCTTCCAATGTGTTGATGAAAACCATATTTCTATTTGTTTGAGGTATCACACATCATAGTAGAGAATCCCTTAGACTGAGTCCATTCATCAAAACCAAGTGACTATGTTAGCAGATGAGTTACTGGAACACTATGCAGTTCTTTTTTCAGGAGCAAAATTGACTATATTCAGAGGTTAAAATGTAAATAGTAAAAATTGAATTTTGTGACATGAATAGTATCATTGCAATATGATAGCAAAAAGGCAATAAATGAATAATCATGTAGCCTTTCTCCTAAATGGGCTGCTATTGAAAGTTCCCAACAAAAGTTCAGAGCAACACAAAACTTATCTCACATCTGTTCACATTCACTAGCTTCCCAGCTGAATCTGATACATTGTAAGAGAAAGTTAGAATTCACAATTTTAGACAAAATCTGATTTTGGTTTGTTTTTTTTTTTTTAAGAAAACAACAACTCTCAGTTAATATTAAGCACAATTTAATCCTCAGTGTAAGACTTTCACAATCCCTTAAAAATAAAAATGTTATTTAAAAGGAAAAAAAAAAAAAACCTCAAAGAAGCCTCAACATCTGTATGCAATTTTAATCTCCAGGAAAGCTTGTGTTCTGAGAATCATGTTTGTTTTTAAAACATCTGTAGGCATTTCATAGAAAATTTCATTCTGCAAAAAACAGCATACTGCAATCACACCTCAAACACATTGGTATTCTCATCCTATGCACACCATACTGATACTTCATCTAATACTGATAAAATGAAAGCACGCACCACCTACAAGTTATTGATGCAATTAGAATACATTTTTGTTTGTAAGAAGAAATAGGATTATTTTAACTAAATCCTTATTTTATACCACAGATCATATACCTTTTTTTTTTTTTTTTTTTTTTTAAATTGCAACTGGGAACAGAAAGTAAAAAGCCACATAATTCCCATTTGAACAGAAGGTGAGGATGATGTGGATTTACAAGAAAGCGTCTGCTAAAGAGATTACTTCTTTCTCTTTCCATCCTAACATCAGTGTAACAGTTCTTAATGCATTTGGCATACACACCTATCAATTGATCAATGCTTACTGAGTTATGTAGCCAAGTCTGGGAAAGCCATGTGATAATCAAATCTCTCTCTCTATCTAAGGGTGTATTTGAAGCTTTCTACTATCATCTGAACTCTCATGTTCTTCGGCATTCAGCTTAATTACACAGATGTTTTCACAGATGACTACTGACTCCACCAGCTACTCTTGCATGAAGTAGCAGGCTGCTGACAGGTGGCTGTACCATACTTCCCATTCTTGAAGCGTAAAGCACAATGCACTTCACAGGCTGGAAAGTCAGTGATACAAATACCTCTTTTGCACTCTGGTGCAAACTTTTTGCTAACTACGGTAACACTGCTTGCAAACCAGACATTTTTACACTTATATGACCCCTCTTCCCCCACTCCATAACACAGCAGTAATGCTTTGTAATTCATACAATGTTTCCAACAGAGGAGCAGCCAGGCTTCCACTGACTCACCTTGCAAGCGGATGCTCAATTGCTAGCGGGAAATGAAAATTGATTCCTGCAGATACATTGTACCAGGTGGCTCAACTATTTTCGCCTGAATATGATGGAGATGCAAAGGAAAATGGTAATGGGGGTCTGCAACAGAGAAGGGTCTGCACTGGAGAGGTAGGAACACCACCACTTAAGGCAGGATATCTATTTTTGCTGTTGCAGTTCCCAAGTCAATCAGATCCAAGGAAGAACACACATTGTTTCTTTACATGTTAAGTAGGGCACACAGATCCTATCTAGTAATGAGCGAACTATATTTTCTGTGCCTCCCTCAGCGAATCTGTCCCTTAAATATACTTCAACACAACACAGTTGTTACTGCTACTGATACTACAGACCTGTAAACTGAGTCACAAAAAGACCAAGGCACAGATTTGAAGAGTGTTTTGGGCATTCAGAGATCCAAACACTTAACATTCACACATGTGCCTCTACAGGCCTCCGAAAAGGACCCACACTTCTTAAACTTCTTCAGGTGCAAAATAAAGTATTTCTAAATCAGACATCTTTTAAATTGGGATAGGAGACACTGCAAAAGTCGGTAATGCCAAAGTCCATTTCATCTCTATGTAAGTTGTTTATTATTATTACCCTCCTAGAGAGAAAAGAACTGGCTTCCTAATCCAAACGTCTAGCAAATGCTCAAAAGTTTCTGACAAGATGAGTTAGTCTTAGAATTTTATCTCTCTACTGGCTATTAAACCTGACTATCAAAATGTTAAGATCGTTCTTTTCTGGAGGAGAAGTTAAAGATGCCACACTCAAGTGACAAGGTCAAGTTTTGTGAGACAAAGAGAATGAAGTTATGCAAGGTCCAGATTCCGAGTTGACTGTGAAGTCAGAAATGGCTCAGAGAGAGATCTGAAACAAGTCCCTTCTCTATTATTGATGAAAAAGAGATTTCCATCCTCAGTTCAGTAAGGAAGAATAAATACCTAGATGGTATATGACAATTATGCTAACTCAGTCCCGTCTCTCCGTTGTCTAATCAGCATGTTAACGTATACAACTCCTCAAGCAGACACGCTGTAAATATGTGACTCAATGACTACAAGGGAAAGATATGAAATCAAATCAGAAATTGAATGCAAGACAGGTTACTTTTTCTTTTTTTTTTTTTTAATCATAGCTTGCACCATCATTTAGCATGTACAGAGCACCGATGGTCAACATACAAAAGTTGAATGTGAATTCATGTGAATAAGAAGATGAATTTCTCCTTCTGAAAATATAAACAACATATTTCAAGCCTCAATAAAAGTCATTAAAAAAAAAAATTCAACAGTATATATTCACTGCCCAAAGTCACTACATCTGTTGTGTAACTGCCTAGAGCTTTGCTATGCAGTTGCATAGCCAGATTGAGCATGCCCACCAATATGTTCAGCAAGCGATGTATTTCAGCTGTTTCTTGTCCTTATGTATATACCTGTTTTGACAATGCTCTAATATGAAGAACATTGCTGTCAGAAGCAATCTTTTTGCAACTATAATGCATAGCCTTTCAGAAAACCATGCAGAAGAGCTATGGAAGTTACTGGCTTTAGGAAACATTGTCTTAAGCTGTTTAATCAAATCCTTACCTGTGTTTACCATTCAAACTGCTGAGCAATAAATCCTTCTGAGCTAACACTTCCCATTCACTGCCTAATATGCAAAGGGAAAGTATGGGTTTATACACAGAGTCATTTGCTTTATTAGAAACCATTACTGACAGCCCTTTGGGAACATTAATACCTGGTGGCTATTTTCTGCTTTTTAATACTAAAATTAATACCTCTGGTTTTATATGTGCAACAATGTTGTTGCTATTGTAAAAGCAGTTTTGTGTTATTCAGACTTTACACTGTTTTCACAGTAGGTCTGGTTACTTGAATTCTAATTATCTTGAGCAGAAAAAAGAAAATTCTTGGAGTCATGAATTTCTAATGCATAACAGTTTCTTCTTTGCAACTAACATACAGAGATGATACAGAAGATACTGTTACCCCTTCCAGAAAAAAAAAATAAAATATTTTCCTATAATTTATTTTAATAACAAATTGTTTATTTGTGTAAGAGATCTTACTGGTTAACACCAAATGAGGCCTCACAAGCTTTCAGTATGATAAAAAAGCAGATGAATTTCTTGGAAGGCAGCTAACAGCTAAAGAGGGAAAAAGATATTTTAGATAAAAATTCATAAGAACATGCAGTTCATCTTCCGAAGCAGTTGGAGCTAAGACTATCCCCAGCAACAGCTCAGTCACATACTTTGTGTTCCTTAAAGAATCGAGGTGACTGTTTGCAGCTCCTGAACCAAAGCATACAGTTTTGTTAAGGAACAGGTTAACAATCCTGATTTTTTTTTTTTTTTTATAGAAACAGTGACCCCATTTCATGATCTGAAAAAAACTCTTCAAAAGATATTTCCTCCATCTATGTGAATTTGATTACAAGACTATGGTTTGAGATTTAAGTGTATCTGCTCCAAAAAGAATCTCTTTATCTTGAAGCATCTCAATCTATTAATCATAAATTCCTAGAAAAAAATTTTTCTGACATCCTGCCCTAAGAAGGGTGGAGAGTAACAGATGAGTTAGCACAGTAATATAAAAGCTTTTCTCACAGTTCCTTCATAGAATTTATGTCTTTTCTACCCACTGTCACTTGGACTCCTCCTCTTTTCCAAGTATTCATATTAGTCTTTCCCCTGTGAAACCGTTTACATGAATATTGACTATCACCTTTTATTGTCACTGGATTCTTCTGTCACAAACAGAATTACAGACAAATAAGAAAGATGGGAGATTTGCTTTTTTTTTATTTTATTTTTGTTTGTGTGGTGTGTTGACCCTGGCTGGATGCCAGGTGCCCACCAAAGCCGCTCTATCACTCCCCTCCTCAGCTTGGCAGGGGAGAGAAAATTTAATGAGAAGCTTGTGGGTCGAGATAAGGACAGAGAGAGATTATTGAGCAATTGCCATCACGGGCAAAACAGACTTGACTTGGGGAAATCAGTTTAGTTTATTACCAATCAAATCTGAGTAGGATAATAAGAAATAAAACCTGAATCTTAGAACACCTTCCCCCCCTTTTCCCAGGCTTAACTTTATTCTTGATTTTCTCTACCTCCTCCCCCGCCAGCAGCACAGGGGGACAGGGAATGGGGGTTGGGGTCAGTTCATCGCATGCTGTCTCTGCCGCTCCTTCCTCCTCAGGAGGAGGACTCCTCACACTCCGCCCCTGCTCCAGCCTGGGGTCCTCTCTCCATGTGGCCACAGGTCCTGCCAGGAGCCTGCTCCAGCATGGGCTTCCCATGGGGTCACAGCCTCCTTTGGGCATCTGGCTCTTCCGGCGCGGGGTCCTCCCCAGGTTGTAGGTGGAGATCTGCTCTACCATGGGCCTCCAGGGGGACAGCCTGCCTCACCATGGGCTGCACCAGGGGCTACAAGGGGAATCTCTGCTCCAGTGCCTGGACTTCATCCTCCCCCTTCACTGACCTTGGTGTCTGCAGGGCTGTTCCTCTCACATATTCTCACTCCTCTCTTCAGCTGCAACTGCACACTTTCCCCCACCCCCAAATATGTTATCCCAGAGGCACTACCACCATCACTGATGGGCTCAGCCTTGGCCAGTGGTGGGACCACATTGGAGCCGACTGGCATTGGCTCTGTCAGACACAAGGGAAGCTTCTGGCAGCTTCTCACAGAAGCCACCCCTGTAGCCCTTCCCCCCCACCACCCCCCGCTACCAAAATCTTTCCACACAAACCAATTATGGGGTTTTTTAAATCACAATAAACTAAATACCAGCTGTCACTTTAAAAGGAACTTGGGCAGTGCAAGATGCATTTTGGGAATTTTACCCACAATACTGAATGGCCAGATACCTGCTAAAAAAGAATTAAGAATCCATCTGAAAGCATCAGTCCCAATGTACAAAAAAACCCACCTTTTTGCCAGACTGGGCTATTAGATTAATGTATATTTCTGGTTTTAAACTGATCTGTTCAAACTTCTGTTTCTAAGGGTCACATTACTCATACATGAACCTCAACTGAATAAACAATATCCCCACACAAACCAGTTCTGACCTTACTTAAAAGGTAGGCAGTGACAAAATTCCAGTAGATTACTGATGTACTAATTGTAGATTACTAACTTTTCATGAGGAAGACAAGAGTAAAATTTGTAGCTCCGCTATACCAGAACAACACTATATTCAATATTTAATATTCAGTACTTCCTCAGCTTCTGACTTCTACAGACAGCTAAAACATCTCTATCTTCAAAGCTGTGTTTTGAAATGTACTTAAAGTAGTTAATTAATCAAGTTAATAAGTGAGAAAAAAAAGTTTAAAATGTGATTGTGCTGTAAAGAAGAGATAAATCAGTCAAGAAGAAATACAAGTATACATTTCAAGTGTAAGCACCTTGTCATTCTGGTGTGTTTGTGGTAGACAGAAACAGTCATAGCTCTATTCTTTACCGCATGAGAGTTTGTTACCAGCCACCACAGAAAAGTATTGAAACCTTCATGACCTGTCTTTGAGAAACCGCACCTTTGTCCCATTACAGACACAAGCAAGTTAATGTACACATAAGTTTTTACACATGGAGAGCTGCTTACAGAAAAGCCAGTAAAAGAGTGAGGGTATAACGATTAAGACATTCCTATTAAAATATTTAATAAGTTATATCAGTTCTATTTCTTGTGGCTTCTCTATCTCCTACCTTACTCAAATCTTTGCTCTTCTAACTTCTTCCTTAGACTAGGTTTCTAAGATTTCAAAACTTGCTGAAACATTGAGGGTCAAACTGAGGCAAGCATGATCAGAAAGAAAATAATTTTTGCTGCACTCCAGAAAGTGCCCAGACCCCATGCTGGGCACTCATGCTTACACAACTGAGGAATAGCACGATGGGTGGGTTTTGTATGAAATGGTGGATTCCATTAAAAACAAGCAAACACACACACACTTCTCAATTCTCTTCACATTTTATTCCATAGTGGAACATCAGTCTCCAAAAACTTCAGAGATCGGGAAAGTTTTCTGAATGCTAACCTCTTTGGATAGAATTATTATCTTTAGAAGTGACTATGTTATAATGACAAAGGAAAGAATTATTGTATCAGTGGAATCTAAAATAAACACCATTTAGGTTATTTGGTGGGGAGCGGAGAGCCTGCTTGAAATGCATCCTCCTCTCACCTAAGCAAACTGAGCAGTTTAGGACTTCTGCCATACTCCTGTGTCTTCATAAATCTTGCGCTAGATTCATCATCTAATGATGATATGAGTCAGTTTATAACAGTATGTTTGAATGCTGTTGGTCTAAGATTTACAGCATAGTCTTAGTGTCTTACATTTAAGGCAAGAGAGAGTTTCATTCCACTGTTCAGTGCTATAGATCTCATTGTTCATAAAAAACAAACTGCAGCAACTGGTGATTTTAAACCGCTTAGGTTTCCACTCTATAAGAGAAAACAAAAGCTGACATGAGTTTGCAAGCAAAGCAGGCTTCTACCTTTGTCAAATCAAATAAAATATGAATCTTTAAGATACTTCAGTGGAATCTTTAAAGATACTTCAGTGCTCCAGTTTCAAAATGAATTGTTACTCTCTTCTGTAGCACTGCTAGAATAAAAGAGAAACTGGTTCTGCTGGATATTCATCCTGACTAGTCTTAACAGTTGAAACTCCACACAGGCCTATCTTCATTTAACCTAGTTGATATTTATATAAATCTGTCTCATTTTATGTAAAATGTAACTCTGATCCAGAAGGGAGAACAAACATTTCAAATCAGAATTTAGTAAGGAAAGGAGTAGGAACAGTATTGTTTTTTAAAGAAAGTTTCTATCTGTCAGGATTGAGGCACCACATTTGTAAGGATTGTAAACAACATATCTCATATGTTTTATTCTGCACTTCAGTAGCAGAGAATTTAATTTATCCTCTGAGAAACAAGTTCACGTATATTTAAAGAAAAAAAAAACAAACCTGCTTGATCTATGAAGTATTTTACAGTTTATGAACCTCTTATCTTAAAAACATACAATTTTCCTTACAACCAGCACTTCAGATAACCTACTTATTAAAAAAAAAAATAATAATTGTAGCAAAAGGGGTCATTGCAGAGGGAGCAGACTATGGAGTATCAGAGGCAGGAGACTACTTGCAAAAAGAGTACTCTGGGATAACCACCTTCTTGTCTGGACATGTGTTTAATGTTAACTACTGCAGACTGAGTTTATACTGCTGCAGATGTTTCATTTATGCAGACCATGTGAAAATATCATAATTAGGCTATTTTCTCTGACGGGATGCTGATCACTGTATACCTTCAGAATCCAGATACTTAATTCCTTGGGCAGAGATGCTGTCAACATGTTCAGATATATGACATGAGAGAATGACCAGGGAGGCTCTTTGTGCAGTAAACCTCTCACACTACCATATAAGGTGGCACTCACAAGTGAGGCTTGGGTGACAGATACCAGCTTCTGTAATTTTGCAAATTCAGTAACAGCTGAAGCTGCTTTGGTACCATAGCCACAGACAAAAAAAAAAAAAAAAAAAAAAAAAAAAAAAAGAAAAATAAAGAGATAGGTGGGTCGCTGTATCTAAAAGCTAAATTTCATCTAAACACTGTTTGCTATGTGTGCTTCCTGGATACGCAGTGTCAGAGAAAAATCAAATTTCTTTCTGTTTTTGTACAACACTTTTTTCCTAGTACAAGGTGGCTGAATACCTATTCCTCACTGCGAAACTGTGAGATTTTCAGATTAACTAATTAAGAAATGTTTGAGCACATCTTTTACTCAAGAGATGCAAAGTACAAGTGAAATACAGCTTTTTGCTAAAATTAAAAAAAAATATTTGATATTATCGTTAAATACAAAACAATATAGACATATAAAAAAACCAAAATAAAGTTATGAATATACTGATATTTTTGAGATTTAGGAATAAATCTTAACTGATGCCGTAATGAAAAGTTCTTACTGTGTGCAGTATACCTGCTAGTTCAAAAGGAACTCTGTGAGAAGAAGGAAATCAATAAAAAAGGTTGAGAGATTAAAGCCAAACGCTTTACAAGCCTGGAATATTTATCTATTTATTCCATTTTTAATTCATTTGACCAGCTTCTTTCTGTCTGGCGCATTTGGCATATACTTTTTGTCTGACCTTACTGTCTGGAGATCATCTCAGAAAACATAGCATGGTACGCAGTATGCATGTCCTAGCTTACTACCCTTAGAAGAAAACAATGAAATAAATACATAGTGAAGAAACACAGGGAGGCAAGATCCCCTCACAGTCACTTTTAAAGCAGAACAGAATAAAACGGTGAAATGTTGTTCTCATTAGAGAACCCCATATATTTTAAAAAGATATGTACTTATATGTCACATCCACGTACACAACCGACTACTTCACTTCTTGTTAAATGAACTGCAGACCTAAGGGTAATATTCTCCCCTAGTAACACGCACAGACCATTACATTTCTACAAAGCCAAAGAAGTTTTTCAAAAAAGTCCAGTGTATATACAGCACAGTTACACTAATACATACTTTGTCATGGAGATGTTAACGATCACCTGTAATAGTTTCACTGACACTCATTTATAATCCACTCGTCAAAAATTTTCCAGCATTAGTGTTACACTAAAGTGTATTCGTTATCAGTTTAAATTTAAAAAGTCATTCTTGTCAGAAAAAATGACCACCCTTGCCTGTTTTACTGCTGTCTGTGGTTGCCATTTGCTTTACTTCGGATTGTAACAGATTTCTGTTCTACAGCAAGAAGAATGCTATTACCGGTGAGCTGTAAACCACGTAGCACACTGCTTAGATAAGAGCTACATATTTTGACAGGGAACCAAGAGAAAAATTACGATTTGTTTAGAGATTGCCAATACTTGAGTAAGGACAGTGTTTTGTTTAGCTTTGCTATTTTAATAGCAAGTCCTGTATCTATTTATAGATTAGCTCACCTTTAAATAACTGACCCCATTTCTTCTTTTAAATTGGTTATTTTTTATATATACACGCTGCTTCTTTTAAATAGGTATCTTTGCAACTATTTTTTTTTTTTAAATAAACAAGTAAAACTCATCTGGGTCATATCTGTTAGACTTTCTTAAAAAGAAAAAGAAATCAAAGAAAAATAATTTGCTCATATACCAATATAATACATCTAACCATTAGAAAACGCATTGAATATGTCACATGTGCATCTTAATTGGTCTGGTAGATTCCCAAACTATTCCTTTACAGCTGTTGAAGAAATAAAATAGTTTAGTCACAAAGCTTTATCTGAACAACTACAGTAAGTTCACCCTGTCTCTTCTGCTTCCTATTTTGAGTCATTCTCTTTTTTTTTTTGGTCTGATCTTCCCAGTCAGAGAGCTCAGAGAGATTCATTAAACATAGCATAGGTGATTTCTAAAACACCCCTGTAGCTACTGACAACCATTTTCCATCTGAGGACTTCGCACTATCAAAATTTTCAATTTCCTCAGGAGCACATTTTCATAATCAACCCTCACATCCCTATTTAAACTTGCCATCTCACTGCCTGCCACTAAAAAAATGTGCAGTTCCAACTCAGGCAGTAATAATGGGGCACAGGTAAGTGAAAACATGAAGCCACACTCGCCCTCATACACAAGCAAAAAGCTTCACTGATCACCTCAAAATCTGACTCTGACTTTCACTGGTTAACCTGCTATCCCAGAGAGTGAGGTGATCCATGAAACATCTCCTTAAACATTGCATTGTGCCCCTCTAAGAATTGCACTGTGGGGATTTGTACTCTGTAACAAACCTGTTTTCCTCTCCCTCCGTGCCAACATTCACAACAGATCATTTTGGCACACGTAGCTTTCCAAAGACACTAAAAACCAATGCCTGGAAGCAAAACCTTTTTCTTTCAACAGAATTTTCCAAAACATCCTTACAGTGAACAGACAACCGGGCACTTACTACTCTTGAGGAAAAGGTCAATTGCTTACTACACTACCTAAGAGAGCTTGATAAAACTAAGCCTGCCCACTTATGCAAAGGACTGATAGGCTGTATCGCCAGATATCATACAAAAGCAAGATTTAAAAAAAAAAAAAAAGAAAAGAAAAATTTGCCTAAAATAAAAGTTATTCTACAGCACAGTCAGAGATCACAGACATGAAAGTTTTATTCTGATCGATACTGATATGGTTCACAGAATCACAACAGAAAGCAGTCAACCAGAGTCAGCTATCGGGCAAAGAAATCTGACCTCCAGAGCTGGGATCCCACCGTGTTTGAGACCCAGTCATAAGCAAACAAAATATTGCTCACTCACAAATTAAACACTGCCACTATCAAAGCTGCCTTCTAAGGAAAGGGGTGAATGAATTAGCAAGGAAACAAACTTCAAAGGGTCCTTTATAGGGAAGACATATGTAAATACCAGTGCTTTGATCAACAGTGTCCATCACTGTCTTTCCCCCAACATAGTTCTACTATTTGTCATTAAAAAAAAAAAAAAAAACCACAATCAATTATAGAATAGGCATCTGTTCTAAATATTGACTATTGAGTTGAAATACACCTGGCAAGCTTTTGAAATTTGCATTCCCTGAAGAATGCACTATGACTTTGGGTTGGACACAGTTTGTCTTTAACAACCTCTTACACTGAAGGAGCTTCCTGGGAATTAGCCCATCTTAATTTTTAAAGTCACAGATTCTATTGATAATCTTACTGAAGAATTAAAACTTCATGTCATGGGCTATTTTCCACATATGTGAGGCCATCTCTTCACAGTTTATAGAAAAAGATCACTGCATATAGACAGTATGTTATAATCAGGAAAAAAAAAAACAAACAAAATAAAAACAAAATCAACTCCCCCCCCAATCAAAAACAACCCAACCAAAAAAAAAAAAAAAGTAGGACTATTAATTGGGAAAAATGATTTATTTTATAGATTCTGCTGACTTTGTAGCCTTCCACCTCTCTAGGCTTGTTTCCAGCCATGCTACATGGAGTCCATGCTGATTTAAAGATTCTAGATGATAAGAGAATGCAATTAGCTTAATCCCACATCATTATGCAACGCGGTATGCAATGAAGGGGATGCATGAAAGCGCTGCCTTTTTGGTCAGACCACACTTTCAGAGTCATTTCACCTAGAAAAGAGGTTCTTGAGCTCTACAGCAATGGAAAGCACAGGTTTACTGTTCAGTGCAAGACAGCACATAGATCCTAATCTAGCCCTTAACTCCACCAGATACAGCACACATCTAGGAGGCAGCAATAAACTAGATTCATGACCAATGCTAATTCAGACACCATTAGCTCAAATGTTTTGCCATATTCTCCGGCTCCATCTTCAGGATGAGGTCTCAAGCCATCACTGAGGCAGACTGTACAGAAAGAGGAAAGTTGTTGTCTGATTGCTTAGAAACTTCCCACAAGAAGCCTCTTCTTCCAGGAGACACAGGGTTTCTCAGCGGAATTTGCAGGTATAGCAGCATACCCTGTCCAGCATGGGTATCCTGTCTCTACCACAAAGGCCTGAATTGCTACTGTCTTATCATTGTGTAGTGATCTGTACCTGGATAAAATGAGCATAAAATGCTGGTTTCTTCTAGTTCAGTAACATTTTTACACTCACTTTACACCACGGTAAACGATTACACACACTGCAAGGCAGGCTTGAAAGGCGTTACTTTTTACCTGTCCTTTGCCATTTCTCAGCAGAACACAAGTAAAAAATGTTGCCAACTGCCTCCAGTAAGAGTCACTTGGCTCTGTCTGAGAATTTCAAAGCATTCTGCAAACAATCAATTCCTTTCACATCCACACAGAAGAAAAAAAGAAAAAACAAAACATATTATTATATAGGCAAGCAAATCAAGCCACAAAAAAAGGTATCTAAAGTCAAGGATAAGACAACTGAAGAAACTCGTACATCTCCAGGAGACCTAATTCCCAATCCCATGCCCTAACCCTTAAGCCACAACCACACTCGATAACAGCATTATCAGTAAAGACCCACATTTCATTTGCTATGTATTGCAATTGCTCCATCTCTTCTTTTTCCCCAGACCCAAGAAGATACACATTAATCCTCCTCTGATACTAACATCTGTTTTTCTGACATGCTGATGTTCACATAGACGTGGTTTTGCACCTCTTCTTCACTTTTCCTCCCAATGGGCAGAGCTTAAGGTGTCTTTATGTTGAATGAAAGGGTAAACACAAAAGCAGAAAGAAATAAGAAAGATGAAAAAGAGCAAGATAAGCAACAGCAAGTGGTTCCACAATTCTCCTCAACAGATGACGCTGTGCTGTGACAAATCAGGCTTGTATAGATTCTGTCATAAGCTAACAAAAAGACAATACAACTTTCAAAGGTCATCCCTGTTTTCAAAACGCTGCATTAAAACAAGATGTTGCCTTTAATTGCTTTTCTTGGCCAACAACTATGTACTTCTTGTCTTTTTCAAATGCTGACATGAGTCAAGCACTTGTGAAACTTGTTGCCACTCAAGGCATTCTCAGGGCAACTCAATTCCATAGGAAATACAAATAGCAGTAAGCATAGCAGCAGCACTTCTTTCATGAGATGGTGCTGTTTATCTGATACAGGGGCCAACTGGGCCATGTTTTCCTCAAAGAAACCAGCTGAAATCCCCAATCCTTTTCAGAGACAAGGTGAGGCCCAGCTTTCAGACATGCTTACATTCAGCTGCATGTGCATCAAGAAACACAAGCTTTCATGGGCGCTGTGGGGTTTTGGAGAATGCATAATCCAAATTACAGTCTGATCTCTGTCAAGTGACCTGGAAGAAGAATGATTTCAAATGGGGCCTTGAGCAATGACAAGCCTTTGAACAAATTAAATGGGAGATAGTGCATGCAGCAGCCCTTGGGTCAGTCTGGGCAGGGCAAGATATAAAAACCCATGCTCTACACCACAGCCGGGAAAAATGGCCCCACCTGGAGCCTCTGGCAGAAAGCACCAGGGGACACTCGGGGCCAACCCCTAGGGTTTTAGAGTTGGGGATGCAGAGGATCCGAGGCCAGCTATACTCCAACTGAAAAGAGATATTAGCAGCACATGAAGGGGTTCAAGCTGCTTGGGAAGTGGTTGGTACTGAAGCACAGCTCCTCCTGGCACCCTGACTGCCGGTACTGGGGTGGATGTTCAAAGGGAGGGTCCCCTGTACACATCATGCAACTGATGCTACATGGAGTAAGTACGTCGCACCGACCACACAACAGGCTTGAACAGGAAACCCCAGTCGCCCAGGAATCTTGGAAGAGAGCATGGACTGGCCAAAAGGCAAAGATTCTGGAACATCACCAGAGGAAGAGGTGGTGTGTGCTAAATAGGCCCCACTGTATAGTACAGTACCACAAAATTAGAAGCAATATGCCCTGTTCACTGATGGGTCTGCCATCTTGTAGGAAAGCATCAAAGGTGGAAAGTTGCTTTGTGGAGTCCCATATGACAAGTCTCAGGAACTGGTGAAGAAGAAAGTGAATTGAGGCAGTTTGCAGAGTGAAAGCCATCCAGCTGGCTTTAGATATCACTGACAGAGAAAAATGGCTAGTAGTTTTTCTCTATACTGAAACATGGATGGTGGTAAATGTCCTGTGGGGGTGGTTGCAGCAATGGAAGCAGAGCAACTGGCAGCGCAGAGGCAAACCCATCTGGGCTGCTGCACTGTGGCAAGATATTGCTGCCCAGGTAGACAACCTGGCTACAAAAGTACATCATGTAGATGCTCACACACCCAAGAGTTGGTCCACTGAAGAACATCAGAACAACCAGCAGCTGGATCAGGCTGCTAAGATTGAAGTGGCTCAGGTGGATCTGGACTGGCAGCATAAAGGTGAATTAATTCTAGCTTGATGGGCCCATGACACCTCAGTCCATCAAGGAAGAGATCCAACATATAGATGGGCTTGTGATCAAGGGGTGGACTTGACCATGGGCACTACTGAACAGGTTATTCATGAATATGAAACATGTGCTGCGATCAAACAAGCCAAGTGGTTAAAGCCTCTCTGTTATGGAGGATGGTGGCTGAAATATAAACATGTGGTGATATGGCACCCCAGAAAGAATTGAGTCAGACAACAGGACTCATTTCCGCAACAACATCATAGAAACAGGGGCCAAAGAGCATAGCATTGAGTGGGTATATCACATCCCCTATCCTGCACCAGCTTCCAGGAAAATTGAATGATACAATGGACTGTTAATGACTACACTGAGAGCAGTGGGTGTGGGACATTCAAACATTGGGATACACATTTAGCAAAAGCCACCTGGTTAGTCAACACTAGAGGATCTGCCAATCAAGCTGGCCCTGCCCAATGCAAACTCTTACATACTGTAGAAGGGGATAAAGTCCCTGTAGCGCACATAAAAAGTGTGATGGGGAAGACAGTTTGAGTTACTCCAGCCTCAGACAATGGCAAACACATTTGTGGTATTGCTTTTGCTCAAGGACCTGGATACACATGGTGGCTGATGTGAAAGGGTGGGAAAGCCCAATGTGTACCTCAAGGGGATTTGATTTTGGGTGAAAATAGCCAATGAACTGAATTGCATGATGTTAGTTGCTGTGTAATACTATATGTCATCACTTCTATGGTTGCTATATGCCATATCAATGGGTATTGCAGTAAGAATCATCTAGATTAATGAAGAATGATCTTTGATGAACTTGGGCAAAGCGCAGTGGTGATGGAACCAGAACTGGCTTCAGCATGCAACAATCCAACACCGCACACCACCTCTCATATGACAGATGGAGTGCAAAGTCATGGACTAAGTGAACTCAATGGACCCTTTAGAGGGATGGGCCCATAGACTAAGGGAATGATATCTGTGTGTATATATCAGAAGACAGGGGAAGTGGTGATGTTTAATTGGAATGTATTGGAAAGGGTAGGACCTGAGAATGACATAGATGGTATAGAATAAGGAGTGGATACCGTCCTGGTTTCGGCTGGGATAGAGTTAATTTTCTTCCTAGTAGCTGGCATAGTTCTGTGTTTTGGATTTAGGATGAGAATAATGTTGCTAACACACTGATGATTTAGCTATTGTTAAGCAGTGCCTAGGCCGGTCAAGGACTTTTCAGCTTCCCATGCTCTGCCAGGTGCAGAAGAAGCTGGGAGGGGGCACAGCCAGGACAGTGGACCCAAACTGGCCAAAGGGGTATTCCCCTGCTCAGGGACTGGTATCATCAGTCAGATTGTGGTGAGCAATTGCATCGTGCATCACTTGCTTTGTTTATTACTACTACTACTATTTTACTTTCTTTTATTTCAGTTATTAAGTTGTTCTTGTCTCAAGACATGAGTTTTCTCACTTTCACTCTTTCAATTCTCTTCCCCATCCCACTAAGGCAGGGGAAGTGAGCAAGTGGCTGTGTGGTGCTTAGTTGCTGGCTAGGGTTAAGCCATGGCAGCACGTGAATTCAGAACTTACCAATGATAATTACCCCTCCAGTAGGTGCCTTCCTAGGAGGTACTTCTTTTTAAATCACATTAATTATTAGGGCCAAGTGTGGCACTAGCTAATCATATCACAGGTTATACAATTTCATTATAAAAGTCTTCTCTAAGAACATTGCATACATGCTTACAAGTGATTTTGAAAATGTAATTGCAATGTTATAGCAGTAAATGCAGACTAAAACAGGTTTAAGCATTTCCTGTATGTCCCACAGTATCTCATCTTAGAATTTCCTCCTCTAAGAGACTTTAGCAGACAAACATTTTTCTTTCCTCAGTGCCATTTGTTGCAGTAAACTAGCACTTGTTTATCTGAACTGCTACATGTGCATAATGAAGACGTGATTCACTATGTCCTTTAAGTCCCTTTCTCTCTCCCTCTTCCACCAACTTGTCAGCATCAGGAAATTCTCAGAATAACAATTATGACACTTAGATCAAAAGCATATTGCTATAATCAGATACAGTGAACATTTATAACTCAACACTTTGCAAGACAGAAAGCTGAACTGGATCTCAACATAGCATAAAAAAACTACCACGTTGCAATGTGTGTGCAATCAGCCATACAGGGACTTAAACTAAAAGTGGTCTTATTATGCAAACAGTAGTCTCTGGTATGCAAATAAATACAAACAAAGCAAAACATGGAACACTTGAATAATATCAGCTGCTGCTGGCAGTCAAGACATCATTTCTTATAATCACCTAAAACCAAACAAGACCCTCCCTGTTTTAAACTGGATTATCATATATACACCTAAAGGGATCATAGATATGACAGAAATACATTTAAAATCCAAATGTCTACACCCATTTCTTGAACAAATTTTGGCCCTCTACAAGCAGACATTCTAATTAATTGATCTTGCAACTGAGCCACCACCAGCAGCACAGCTACATACTTGCACTAGGGTTACAGAATTTAATTGCATAAACCGGTTTACAAAAGCAGAGTAACCTAACATACACGAGAGTAAACTTTAAGCAGAGGCCAGATGCAAAGGACAGGCAAAGAATGGAAGGTGCACTTTTTGAAGCATTATTAGCAAACTCCACTTACTTTTCCCCCTGCCTCCCTACTAAAATAAAGAAGAATAGAAGAGAAATGCACATAGTTTTGAGAACAGCCAGGACTCAGCACTGCAGAAGAGACTCTACATCCCTTTTTGGTTTAGAGTTCTTGCAGCAGCTATACTGAATCTGCATTACAATGCTTTGCCTCTGGGCAGCAGCAATACCATAGTATACTACAGTTAACTATAAATGTTTAATCACCGCCTATGATCTCAGCACAGTCCACCAGTTTCATTTTGTGAGCATGGGCCAAGCTGTGCAGAAATATCCTAAATCAAGGTTTAACAGCATCAGTTAGAAATTACTCTGGCTGTGAATCCTCTTATCTCCTCTTATTCATACTACCCAGCTCTGAAAGCAGACTGCTTTTTCCAGCACAACTGTTAAACCTAAAGATGCACCCCACAATGCAGAGCACGTAGACAAGCAAATTAGCTCCCAGTCACATTAATGTTATCGAGACCTCAGTGATATCCACACTCCTACAAGCTACAAAGCCAGCTGTCTGTTCTCTGTGAAGCTGAAAAGTCATAGTAGGACCCAGAAAAAGTGAGAAAATGAGATTGATCAAGTTCATTTCAATAGTGCTGTTTTGCATAAAAAGAGGCTTTTTGGTAAGTAACTAAAGAAGAGATTTCCTTCTTCACTGGAAGAAAAAGAAAAAAAAAAAACAGGAAACAAACAAGGCAGGATATAATAGGAGGGTCCGTTATATGATATGTTAAACTGAATTTTCAGGCCCCTGGGGCATAAATAGTCTAAAGATCTAACAAACTGACATTCAACATCCTGTGGGCTAATTATGAGCAACTGCACTAGTAATCCTGAGTGAACTATTCACCTTCTTCATTGACAGAAATGCACTGGCATAACCTAACTTTAATAATGGACTGGTATCTCCAACATCGTGGATTTAATGAGTTCTGATTTGATATTAGTAACAGCTTGCCCCGTATTAGTGTACTGGTGATGGCCTCCTATAGTTTCTCTTTGAAAAGAAACTAAATTAGGATCATAGAACAACAGATTTTGTCAACTAGCGAATAATCTAAGAGACAGGCACTGATCTATAACGAGTATATAGGACATTAATACGAGGATAATTTTGTGGCTCAGAAGTTAAATAATCAAGTCTGTGCCTGTGAAATGTGTGCCAGGTAGTAATGTGTCTTTATTTTAGGCAGTTAACTAGATGTGTAAATAAATAACTATTTCTTCACGCAAATACCTTCCCTTTCCAAAACTACGTAACCCTTCACCAGGTAATACTATTTTCTTGGTACTCTCATGGATGATTCTGCTATGCACAGATGTGCATTTTGTGCATTTCTTATAGTAGTCATTTAGTTGTTTTACTTGAGTTTGGAGGAGATAGCATTGAACAACCATTGCACAATATTTGGAAATTATTGTATTGTACAGCCCCACAGCTTCAGCTGAGGTTAAAAGGTATTTTTCAGAAGTGTCTTTTTAAATGAAGGGCCAAACTTGCTTGCTGAAACAAGTACCAGACGCAGTCATGCTCAGCTACTCTCAAGACAGGAAATTGCTATTTTTCTAAAGAATGTTCTGTGATTCTTTGGCTATATATTTTTTTACACTCTAGCAAAATTAAGTTTGAAGAGGTTGTACTGGTAGAGGGCACAGGGATCCTCC
The DNA here is from genome assembly GCA_034008185.1 of Gorsachius magnificus. Taxonomy (NCBI): domain Eukaryota; kingdom Metazoa; phylum Chordata; class Aves; order Pelecaniformes; family Ardeidae; genus Gorsachius; species Gorsachius magnificus. Next base: position 42,214,652 of record CM067081.1, read on the forward strand.
TTCTAAACCAGAGTAAGCCACTCAGGTATCCCATAAGTAGAACTACTAACTAACTTTAAATAAAGGTCTGTCCCACACTCTGCAGGCCTTGTATTGGTTTACCCCACTCATTTTTATCTGACATTCCACAAAATGGTTTTGAGATTCATACATTTCCCTTTGCCTATTGCTTTAGTAATGTACATCTTCCTATCAAAATTACACAAAACTGCTTAGATGCAGGGGCTCCTCACATCTCTCTCATTTTCAAAGAAAAGAAGAAAAATAAAAAAGATCTTTGGGGAGCCAGTAAGAAGAACTCACAGTGTTTGCTTGCTTTCAAACATTATGCATCCTGTATAACAGGTCAAGCTTTTAACTTAATTCTGCTCACGGTAGCAAGGCAAAAAGATAGGGGCGCAGATCCCAGCTGCAAAAGCACTGGATGCATTTTGGAAGCCTGCTCTTCTCACCTGTTCCCTCCAATGAAAGCAAGGGGCATGCCTATTTCGATATTGTTGTTGTGAAGTGCTCATTAAATTATTGCTCATAGCAGGGGGCAAGGATACTTTTGACTAAATCTGTTAGCCAGACTCCTACAGTGACTCTCCTCTGGATTCCCCAGCAGGCATCTCTTTGAAGTGCTTATAATAAATGGAGTACAACTGGGAGGAATCAGAAAGGGCAATGTTGACAACTGTCATTGCAGGTTACATCTTGAATGGCAACTGAGCAGAAGGTCTCTCTCTCTCTGTCTCTCTCATACCTCAGATCTCCTTAGCATCATTTCTGGTAGGCATCCAACTTCCATTAGCAAGAGTTTCTGGAAAATTTCATTTCTCCCTAAATTCTCTCTCTCAGCTGTAAACATAATGCACTGTTCCAGGCCACCAGGTCTTCTAGATGAAATGGTTTTGCAACTGTAACAGCATATCCACTATGATAGGCAAAGTGCCAAGATATAATTGGTGATACATAATAGAAATTACAAGTGATATTAATGGAGGATATATTTCAAGGAAAGACCCAATTTCATTCCAGAAGCATTTTTATGCCATTATATAAAGGGAAAAAAAGTTAACACTACTAAATATGGTATAATTCCTCAGCAACCATTTTTATCTGATGAATGCTATATATTTATGCTGTACCACAAATTGCCTCATCAATTATCTCATTTCATCAGCACTAGAAAATTCAAAATATATGACAACTTTAAAATACCCACTAACAGCTGATAGCTTTACATACTACTTAATATATTGTGAAAGCACAAATGTTTTTTAAATAAAACTTCTTTATGTACTAACATACAGAAGCATACTACTTGGTAAATAACTTTAAGTTCTCCTGAAGTATTTCACCACTGCTCTAAGGGTTCCAATATCTAATAATGTTTTCAGTTCTTGTTAATACATTGCTTTCAACACCAGCCTCTAAGGTGAGGGCTTAAAAACCCAAGAAAAAGTTAAGATAGCTAACAAAAGCTGTTTGAAGGCTAAACATAAGAATCGACAAAAGCAAAGAAACAAAGGTTAAAAAAAACCCCAACAACTTCCCACACAAAAAAACACGGTCTGGTAAGCTGAAAGGAAAAAGCTGCATGATTTTGAGTTCTCATTCTTTCAAATCAGTCTAGAAAATTCCGGTTACAGCAGAGGCTGATGCAATCCAATAAGCTTTTATGAATCCTAATTTCTGTGATTCTACCAAAATGCCCACTGAGTTACTGGGAATTCAAGCACCTCCAGCTGAAGGATGCTAAAATGTAAGTTAACACTCTGAGCAATAGCAACTCATTGTGTTCTTGTTCTGAATGATAATTTGGTGCATGTGTGAGACAAGCCTGAGGCCTAACCAGGACTTCCCACAGAGAGAGGAGGAACAGGCAGCGTGGTATGAGCCCCACAGCAACACTTTCAAGTGCTGCATTTCAAAAATAGATCTCAGACTATGCATGGTACAGAGGACACAGGGACAGAAGCGTTAATTAATCCTCCAAAGAACAATTTTAAGTTTTCATTTTTCAAAAACTTTCTGAAATCCATCATTTACAGAGTAACTGAAGAACATGAATAAGTATATCAGTAAACAAAAAACACAGTGATGAAAACAGAGCACTGATAAACTGTGCAAGAGATTGTGCCAAATTTGAAGAGAAATAGCAGTTTCAATACTTTCAATAAGAATGAATAATGACAAACTATCTGGGGACTCAAATTTTACTCAACATATGTGAAGACAGAGATTAGCTTCTTGGACACTGTGGAAATTATTTGAAAGAAGATATCACAGATTCCTTGAAGTCACTCCTAATACGGCATTGGGTTAATGTCACTAGCCTTAAAGTTAGCTGTCGTACTATTTAATTGCAAATTCCAAGCTAACCTAAGTTTTCCTACCATGTTCCTGTCCATCAAGCCTGCATAATAGCTGTTTCAAGGTTGGCCATGTGTGGGAGATCACTGATGCTGAAAAAAATCGCATCACTGAAATATTTGTCTAATTAATTCTCAAAACAGATTGAAACATAACACAAAACAAAAAGTGCAACTGTAGAGTTATAAAACAATGTCACTTCTCATCTTGGCTAGAGACCAGGGACTATAACTTCTACGCTTGTGTAGCTTCTCAGTATGCACCAACACATCTCCTCCATGCACACAACTCCATTCTCCAGTTGTCCGTACTGTGAACACATACTAACTTATGTACTTGGTGGACCAGGACTTGGAGGCACATTCCAAAATTTCTCCACTGGCTTTTGACACAATGTTAGGCTATCTCAAACACTGCCAGAGATAAAAGACTCCATGCTCAAATACACAGAAATTACTGTAAGTGAAAGAACTTCAAAGTTAAAAGGACTCTGACTGGGTGTAGGTGATATTGGACTCACATACAGTCGTCTTTCCCAAATCTGATTCAACATAATTCCCTTCAGCTTCCCTTAAAGCAACAAATACATGCTATTTCTCCACCCCCACAACAAAAAAATGCCATAAACATCACTAAGAAAAATGGTTGAAAAGAGGCTCAGATGATATACCCCAGCAAGATGGTAGATAGACGCTGACTATCCATATGGTCTCAGCGGATGGTTCTGAAAGGCTCTAAAAAAATCAGTTTGCCCATAAAATCTGTTGACTACATTGATACGTGTTTTCTAAGCAGCTCCTTAAATCTCTTATTCCATTACAAAATGCTTGCCCAAACAGAACATGAAAAATTACTAAGATAGTCTTTCTATTTTTACAAAACTTAAAAAGTAAGATCACACTAAGGCTTAGCTGATTCCAAAGCTAGCCTTTCATTTTTGTCTTGTCCAGAAGAAAAATGGAAAAAAAAAAAAAAAATACACAACCCATATTTTGGTAACAACTATTCAATATTATCATATGAAATGTGGATTTTCCAAACTTGAAATGTTAGTGATTCTTTTTTTACATTAAATATATATACCACTGATGTAGAACCTAAAATCAGCTGCCAGCAAAAACTTATCCAAAAAAGTAACATAAAATTGGTACAAAGGAAATTAAAATCATCTTTATAAAAGCAACAATACCTTAAAAGAGACACATGCGATTATTTGTATTCTTGTATTTTAAGAATTTGTATTGCAAAGGTATAGTCACAACTACTTTAGTAACAGCTTCAATAGTTTAAGATGTCAGCATCCCGCAGAAGGAACTGTCTACTTAATAAATTTAAGTAGAAAACCTTCCAAAACACATCCTCTGGTCTTTTTTAAATTAAGCTGGCTGGCTGTGTACTGTAGCGCTAAGAATCACAGAAATTCCTACAGGTGAAAGTAGCAACTTTCAACATGTGCAACAGAGACCAAAAAATTAAACATTAAACAAGAGAGGGGAGAGAGAAGGGTAAGGTTGGTTTTACTGCAGCAATGATTTGGAAGACTGCAACACGCACGAAAATCGAAATAGTTGCTCTAATGCAAACCAAGGATTGATCTTCTATAGCAAACAATAGGTATTTTGAGTAGGTGGCATTTATGCAACTAAAATGTACCAAAAATTCAAAATAACAAATCTAGCTCTAGTTTTCTTTAGGGAATCTTTATATCAGCATGCACCAATATTTCACTGCCTTTAGCTGAGTAACTAAGTGATCTGTGCACGGTAAACTGTTTGCTGTTGGATTTATTCCCCTTTTCCAATTAGCTTGAAGTTATTTGTGCAATTTGGCCTTGCCAACAGGTAGCTACTGAAGGTGCCCTGAATTTTGAGTTAGTATGAAATTCATCACTTGCAAATACTATCCATATTTATGATCTCTATAATTTTATTAATATGTACCTTTTAAATAAAGATTTTGCCTTCTTTAAGTATTTATCCCGTTCTCTCAGCATCAGCCTGAATTTTATGAGGGAGCTAAGTCAAACAGGCAGTTGTACTAGATGATCGTTGTGGGTCCCTTCCAACTGAAGTATTCTATTCTATAATGTTTATTTTAAAATAATAGTAGCATTAATAATCATTATTACAGACAAAGCAGTAAAAATGTTAATCACTAAGCATAGGTGCTTGTCATACAAGATTATCAAACTCCAATTTTGCATGCACCAAGAAATTGAAGCATATACATATGCTATTGCCAAATAGGATGAAAGATCTTGGAAAGTTTAGCTCTGGCATTTTTATTTGTCTCTCAGGCTAATAACCAGAAATTATGTAATAATCTAAATCCTGCTTTTAGGTACTTCCAATATTTAAAGTCACTGAAAGCACTTGTGTTCAGACACACTGCATATTCAAACGCAAAAGAAAATGTATGTTGGAAATAAAATGTTTATTTGCAGGCTATGCTGGAAGCTGAAGTGGGTTTTGTACCTTAACAGATAAAGTAAATACATTTTTATGGTAAAAGGTAAGTAGGTGTCTTGGTACAAAGCTGAGATTTTAAAAAATATCTTCCCAGATACTGTCAAGCCCTGGAAGTGTCTATGTTACATAGCTGTGGCAGAACTTTCATTAGGTGTTCCTAGATCTTACCCCAGTATTTGATTATTTAGGGACTGACTTGCTAGTTTTTGGGACAACACCGTAGAGTTTTGCTTTTCTCTTACTCATTACTAAGCTGCCTGAATGCTCATTTTAGTAACAATATGCACCGAGACTGAAATACAATGCACTATTTTATATCAAGTCCTGTGAAGACAAACTTGAGATTTGAGTATGATACTGCTGTTCTGAAAGGTACAACATCGTTGCCGATTGTGCTGTTAGATGTTTATTTTCCTCTCCAGTCTTTAGAGACTGAATCACTCACTGGATGAAACAGCACATGAGTTTCATAGTAAGGAGAGCTATAAAAATAGTCTAAGCCAGAATTTGAATGCAAGGCATTAAAAATGTATATGTTGTTGTATATAATGCAAATACACATTAATCTTAGCGAGAGCTAGCCTTTTATGTGTAAAACTCAAACTGATCAATGGGATAGAAATGGAAAAGTGGTTTTGACTTTGGAAAAGGAAAAGAAAAAGTAAGATTTGCCCTCATTCTGATGCAAGAATAAAGCTCTCAATTTAAAAAAAAAATAATAAAATTATTCCTATTTGTATTATACTTAAAAAGACTAAACTTCTCCTTTCTGTTTCACAACAGTAAAAAAGAATAATTAATATTCTCATTTGACTAAATTAGAGGATTATCTGAAAAACCCTAAGATACAGCTAGTTCAATTTGTTTAATAGAAACATGCTTAAAAAAAAAAATCTTTCTCTCATAAATCCTAATAGTGAAATATATAAGGAAGAGAAAAAGTAAGACTCTCTTTTACTTTGCAGATGTGAAATTAATTACAGAGATAAGTGAGTTACCAAGGGTTATTCAAAATCTTTAAAGTAGTTAGAGACTGAATACCAGATCTCTGCCCAGTCCCTTATCAGTATATCATTTTTATGAGTTGCACAACATCAGATCTATTACACTATTGAAAATACACATATTTACAGCCTCCTCTAAATACACAACCTGTTCTATTCGGAAACAAACAAACAAACAACCCACAAGTAAATAACAGGAGAAAGAAGAATAATATTTCTTTATAAATCATGAGCACGTAATCATTCTTCTCTTCAGAAATTTGTATGCTATCAACACAATTTTGACCACAGAACCATGCATGGACATTCTTACAAATTAAGTACTATTCAAGAAATCCTACTTGCTTATTGAAAATACTGGATGTAAGCTCTCACAGAGCTTATGGGATGCATTTTAGACACACAGATAGAATCCAGGGGATTAAACACAAAACTTAGACTGGCATTAGTGATACAGCAAGTAAGTACTACACTAGGCAAAAGTATACCAATTCATAAAGGATGAGGCCCATAAAGGATGGCAAGGCCTCTGTATATGGGAGCTTGAGGCATATTTAACTCCATATCACATTAGCAAGATGCATCTCTCTTACTGATCCTCATCACTGGACACACACCCCCTTGCTTGTCCATGACAGGCCTTTTGCTTTCAGCACCTCTGTGCGTTCAATCGTAGTTTCATAATGGATAACAAAAGATCATGCTAAAATAAGCAAAAAAGGCCAGTGATGACTTATTTGAACCTTTCTATTGCCTAAGCCCACCAGCCACATAGCAGCAGGATTTGCTTCCAGACGTATCAAGGGTGAGAGTATCAACTGCGCTCTGGGATCCCTGTCGATTGAGATCAAATCCATAGGTCAAGGAAAAGAAATCTTGGCTGTTCAGAAGCATCTGAGGGGACTTTGCTGTTCCTGAGGGAACTACGTCTAGCAGGCTATAGCAAGCAAAGCCTGGTGAAGTATTATGGTTCAGCTACAGTTAAATTCCCTTTTCAAGGGAAAATACAGTAAAAACAAACCCCAAATCCACACATAAAAACGTCTCACACAGCTAACATTGGACCTGCATTCAGAAATAGTTTCACTATGCTGCTTCTGCAGCATTTCTATTAGCATTATCCCTTGCCATGGGACAGCAGACGCTTGGTGCAGGAACTACTGGATATGTTTCATCCTTCGGAATGGGCTCTGCACCCATTTTCATTTACAGGAATTCAGTGTATGACAAAGGGAAAGTAGTTAAGAAATTATAGAATGTCAGCTTAATAACAGCTACTCCAAAACATGAAGAAAAAGGTGTCAATTTGAACTTAAATCTTCCATGTGGAAGCATGCTGCTTTATCACTGAATCACTAGTTTAGTTTCCCTTTTAATGAATTCACTTCTGAGACTCGGAATAAAGATACACATATCGAACACATTGTTCTCCCTTTGTTAAGCAAAAAAGGTCTTGCTTCAGCCTTAATTGTATTTTCCTCAAACAGCAGGAAGAAATAATTCCAACCAAAGCAAATCCAAATATTCTTTAACCCCAAAATTAAGAGTTCAAAATCCAGGCAAAACACTTTAACGTTGATTGGTGACCTACTGCTACTACAACCACAAACTGCGTTCACAAAGACATAGGAAAAAAAAATTCCAAATTAATATACAACAGTTAAAACACACCTGAAGAATACGAAACTAAATTAAAGCACCGGGAAAAAGCCTATTTGTTTATCCACTTCAGGTCTTTTGAAATGAAACTTATGAAGAGGAATGCCTTCTAACATAAACCCATACAGTACTTTCATTGGTACAATATTACAGGTAAAGTGTTAGAAATTAGTAGAAAGGAATTTTCTTCCTGAGAGGAACACAGCAGGATACAGCTTTACATCTTAAGAATGGGCACGTCTTTGTTCTGAGGGAGAATGAAGCTGAAGGGAAAAACAAAACAAAAAGAAAAAAACCCACAAAAACAAAAACCCCTCACCCAAACCAAAACAAAACTCTAAACCCTGCACAGCTCTCAGTGCATTTTGAGGTGCAAATCCCCAGGAGATAGGTTACCACTGTGGTGTAAACTATACCACAGTTGCTACCACTCACACTTTTACAAAATAGTGTATCCATTACATCAGTCCATTAAGGACTGCCCCACCTAGCAGATGCTGAGTAAGCACTTCAGCAAATCGCTCCCATGTGCTGCCCATGGCTGCATTGTTAGCAAACGCAATGCTAGCTCACTTCAAGCTAATTGGGAATATCTACTTAAGCTGCAGAATTGCCACAGTGATGGCCCACCACAGTCAAGTTGCTAGACAAGCACTAAGTGAACAGGCAGATTTGGGATCTGACATGGTTAGCGGAGAAAAGGAGTGAATACTACCTTGGCTCTGAAGAGGACAGTCACACCAGAAGAAGCTCCAGGTACCTAACACTGACATCTGATTTCCCTGATAATCCCCAAAAACCACAAGTTTTGCAGTCAACATTTTCCACCACTACTTGTGTGGAAGCTGCTCAGAAATGAAGAATGTAGGCTGGAAAAACCTGGATTTCCGTGACTAATTGAAGCATGCCCTGTCTCCTCCCACTTTCACCTTCTCTCATGAACACAGGTGAAAGGAATGAGAGCAGGACTACAGTCCTCTCACTGAATGAGTAAATGATGGATTCTTCAAGTCAGGTCTCACAATCTTACCTGACCATGAGTAGTTGCTTTTATCAGTTCATACGTGACTAAACAGCTACAGGATGATTTTTCTCTGCTTATTTAAAGGAATGTGTGCTTTAAAGACCCTGACAGTCTACCCAGCACTGTAAAAATGAATTAAGTTTCACTGAAGCTGATGAACATCCCACTTAGCAGAAACTTCAGTTTCTACCACCTGGAACACTTTCATCCTGAGACACCAAAATATGGAGAACACAGTCCCACCACTGACTCAGCCAAGGATGAGAGACAGTGTCAGTACACATCCTCTAACAGATGGCTTCAACTGCTTAAAAAAAAATAAACAAGTAGGCACTTACCTTCTTTTCTCTCTCAGGCCTCATAGATGTAAAAGCAGCAGGAGAAAGTGGCAAAATGTCATCACTGTTTCCACACCACACAGAGGGAAAACAGAAAATACAACTTCTTGGTATACTCATCAGTTTGAATGAAAAGCTGCACATTATTTATGAGACGTGTGAGAAACAATCCATTGTACTGAACAACGATAGTCAATCCTAGATATAAATTCTCCGCTGGTCGATAACCACTATACCCATTCCCTTAGCCATGAAAATGACCTGACAGAGCCATAAATTCACACGTTGTCCATTTTTCACAGACAAGCTCCCCCGCCCCAGACAGTCTGCAGTGCACTAGCCATGACATCGGTGTAAACATTTACTCATTTATTATTTTATGCTGACTGCTTTTCAGCTTCCTGACAAAGGATAGACAAGTAAAGGATAGACAAGTAATGCTGGTGATATAACCTGGGTCAGGTTCAAGACTCAAGCGCAGGCTGAACGTAGGTTTCAGAGATGGCACGCTGTACTAGTACTTCTTATCCCAGCAGTACACTGGAACTCACTATTTACAGATTTTCTTTTAACACAAAGACTTCCATAAATCCATAAGGTTTCAATTTACACATGTATGAAACAAATTCTCAACCTACAAGTTTCTTTCAGAGACCCAAAGAGAAAACTCAGTCTAAACTTACTGAAAATCTTAATAAGCCTGGCATTGACCCAAAATCTTTCTGAAGAGCCTGACTGATAATTAGTACGTTTTCAATGATTTGCCCCTTTTGGGGCCAGTGTTCTAATGGGTTTTAGTGCTAGCAAATCGGTTCTAGGATTTGTTCTGAGCATTAACGTGCACAGAGTGTTAAGCTACTTATTTGTAATGATACTGTTCCTGTAGGAAAACCTGCCTTGATTGTTAATGATACTTGAGGCTCTTAATCTTAAAATGGAGGGGGAGAGAAACTGCAGGGTGTGGCATAGTCTGCTACACAGCTTGTCATTTACTGAAAATAAAAACCTCGCTTAATTCCATTGATAGCACTCAGAATATTATAATAGGCACTTAATTTCCAAAACAAATTGCATTTTAAGAAGCTAGAGCAATCTCTTAAATTACACTATTTTCATTGTTTATATTTGTTGTTGTTTTTTAAGCTACAACCTAGTCAAAAGTGATTTATTCAAAAAGAATAATTTGAAGAAACTTGCTCTTCCCTTCCATTACTCTTACATCAATTTTCTTTTAAATTAGCAGCAGAATTAAAAAAGGACAGTAATATCTTATTCCTCTTCCAGGTTAAACCTTAAAGACTGCTGTATGATCAGTATTACTGCACTGCTGCCTAATAGTATATACTGTTGATACCTTAATTGGTTTATTGACTATTTTAAAGTTTTACAACTTTCCGTTTGGCGCAATGTGCCCTTGTTGTGAACTCACCCAAAGAATTACCAGGTTCAATAACCTAAATTATATTCATTAATACTATAATAGATGTATGTAATAACAAAGAAAAAGAACACAACCATTACCTTCACACAAGTAGTCCTATTGACTTCGTTAAGACTGATTCTACAGAACAAAAAACTGCCCAAACAATCAAGACTTCGAATATGCAAATAAAATCCATATATGCAAATAAAATCCGTATATGCATGATGTCAGACTTCTAAGCATCACAAACTACAATAAAAGGAAACTGGAAGAACAAGGCCTGTAATGCTTATTCACATGTAGCTATGGTCAAAACTGTTAAGACACCCAGGAAAAAAAAAAAAAAAGTATGAAATCCAGGCTGACTGGTAAAGTATCATAAAATCATGTCATGCCAGACTGCCCTGATGCTGTCAACCTTTTAAAAATTTCATTCCAACCCCCCCAAAATATTTTTAAAATATAAATTGCATTAAAAAAAAAGTTTTGTCTTACCTATTCAGTTTGGAATTCAAATAGAAAGTCAATTTGACAAATTCTCTGTAAAATACAGATTTCAAGTTTGACACAATTCCGTTATAGAGCTGAGGCCGCAAGAAATGTTCTGGATCCCTTGTAATTATCAAGTGATCTAACACAAATATACACACGTGGTAAGAGACATCTGTGTGCCCTAAGCTTGGCTCTTCCATGGGAAGCATTATCTTTACCTTCTAGAGACAAAATGTCAGCTAATACATAAAATATTATGTCACAAGAGAAGTAATTTGATGTTTGTAAATAGACACATGTACTTATAGACATACATATATAAAAGGGAGTACTGTTGACTAAACAAAACCACAAAGTGGTAGAAAAGCCTCTAAGCATAACTAAGAGAGATGAACTCAGCTGATGGTGCAAAAGACAAAAAGGACAGAATTCAGTATTGAAATAAAACACTGAAAGGAGGTCAAGCGACTTAGTGAATCAGCTGATGACCTTATATTAAACTCAGTCCTAATCACAGCGAATGAAAATTGGTGTTTGTAGATGGCTGGAACAGGCTTTAAGCCACAAACGCATTCTGGACTTAATATACTATGCATAAAAACTGGAGAACATATTATTATCCCCTACCCAACTCCCTGAATTGTCTAGCTGCAAATTATATAAAATCATTTCATTGCCATTAATTGTCAGCCTTCTAAATGAAGATATAAATACTTTTGTAATAAAATACCTCAAATCCACTCTTACCTTAGTGCTTTAGAAATCATGTAAATACCTACGGTAAATAACCTTCAAACCTACTTCAAATACCTCTCAAAGAGTAGCCTGCCCTTATGAACTGACTGGAGTGCACAGGGAGGTAGAAAGAGTTTGGTATTTTCTGTTCTGTTTCAACCTTAAAAAGGTCAGTTCCAGTGAGAGAATAACTCTGAGAAAATTTCCCTAAGTCCAGCATTTATGGAAAGAAAGACAGACATCCACATGCATGCTGACTCTACAGTCCTATTCTTAGAATATTCATCTACTCATACAGTGCAATATGTTCAGTCTTCTTCAGAAGCACTTTTGGACCCAGTAACTCACCTGTAGCTGTCATTACCCTAAATATTTCCTTACTGAGTGGCTATATAGTTGCTGTTCCCAAAGTGCACTACACATATGTTACTTTAAAACTGATACATGTATGCTGTCAAAATACCAGAATGCCAGATGCTGAAAACACCTTCCAAATTATCATGCTTGTTATTGTGGTTGTCAGACAGGGCTGGTTGCTCCAATTAACTCAAGCACTGTACCTGGCACCAAACTGGCTAACACAGTATTTGAATTTTTGAGGGTAAGCACCAAGATAATAACCTGACACTGTCCTAACACACCATCCCAAAGTGTCAGATGCAAATCCATTTATGAAAGAAAAAAATCCTTCAGTAGTCAGTTCCCTGGGGAAAACATGCAAACCCCCAGAACACTGGCACTGGCAGTAAGTCTGGCCCCATTCGCCACCTAGGTCTACAACAAACCCATTTGATGGTAAGGAAGAATGTAAGTCACCAGATGTGTCGGCTGGTGTCTTGGTAACTAGCTATCAGAGTCACTTACCCGTAATGCTGTAATCAGGCTAAAAGCTCCTGAGGCTTCACCACCTGGAATTTTTTTGCATAGAATCTTTAACAAGTTATTGTCTTTTTTTTTTTCTTTTTACTATGACTAGACTTCAGTCAGCAAGTGTTTGGAAGTAAGCCTGCCCATTCCTTTTCCTTCAGGCAAGCTCTACAAGTAATGCAAAATAAAGCTTTTTTTGATTTTTCTTTTTTTTTCTCTAGAAATGTATGCGAAAACAAGTTGGAAAAACAAATACATTAACATGGAAAAACTCAATGCAACAGAAATAAGAAAAGGTTACAGCCGGATCTCTCTCCTGCCTGCTGTGCCTCTTCCTCCTGCTTTCCTCTCAGACCAGCTATCTTTCAATAGCTTGCTGCATTGCAAAAAACTCCGTAGAAGTGACTGTCCCTTAGGGAAGAAAACAAACAGCAAAAAAACAGAGCAACCTTTCCCTCCATCTCTCCTACAACTTGTCTGCACCTCTGTTCTCTGCTCTGCCCAGCAAATTCCAGGTCTCTGTTGTGTGGCAAGTCCCATCCTTTGTCTTCACTTTCTTCTTCCCTCTCTCCTCCTACACAATGTCCAGCTGCTCCCAGCAAAGGGGTAAACACGTTCTCTTTGCAGATATTCCACCTGAGCCAAAGTGCAAAGGCCAGATCAATGCAAGAGTGTTTTTCTCAAATACCCAGTTGCTATCTTTTTAAAGGAACATACTACGGTGAATTGTAACAAATATACAAAATAGAACTATTCTATTGTAAGGACTTTTTCATGGAAATTTACTCTGCCTAAGGACTCTGTGAGAAACTGAATAGCCCACTAATTATCTCAAAGCTTGCTTCCTTTGTGTTCTTACCTGAGAAGACCAGCATTGCCTCAGGCAAGGTGGCTTCCAGGCTTGCTGAAGCACCGGACCATCCTTTTGCTTGTCAGACACCCAGACAGGGCTGCCTGCTGGTCAAAAGCATGCAGTGCACCACCACTTCAAGCGTGCGAGCAGAACCCTGCCCCTGCGAGCAACGACAAGGCGCGCGGACAGAGCCCGCCAAAAGTAAAGCGCGCAAAATATCTGTGCATTGTGCTGGACTGTGTTCTATAGAAAAGGCCGCCACCTCAGACCACGTGTGGTCATTGACCTCCTGTGAGACCACTGGCCCCATGTGTGCAATCACCCACCACTGAAGACCTCAAAAGCACGGCCCCCCAAGACGCCGTGGATCCATGGTAGTGACTGTCTGGGCTCCTCTATCCAGGCCTCTTGCTTAATTTCCTCTCTTTCCTTCCTTCCTTTCCTATTGCTGCTTTCTCTCTTTCCCCCGAACAATTCATAAACGGGTGGACTTAGGACGTTTGGCCTCGTTTGTGTCTTAATCTTGCTCGAAGGGATCGAACCTGAAATGAGAGGTTGGCCTGGCCGCCCCTCGCCTCCCAGCCTCATCTGAGGTCAGCTAGAAAGCAAGGGAGCCTTCCTCTCATCCAAAAAAAATCCTAACAGACTCTTCCAGACTGTTGTTTTCCTTTACAATGCTTTTTATATTACCATTTCTTAAAGTGACTCCATCATATAACTTGTTCTAAATCTCCTACTAAACATGGCATTAAATTCACAGATCTTCAAGGTTACATTCTATTAAGTTGTGAAGTAAATTAATTTCTTCCTTTTTTTTTTCTTTTGTTAGCCTAATTTAATTATTTAGGAGTTTTGATTTGTTTGTGTGTTCTTCACAGATGTCCTCAAGTGCATTTGTGCACCAGTTTTGTACTGGCTAATAAAATATTTTTTTAATCAGAATAATCACAAAGCAGTTGGACCAAGCGTCTAAGATTTTCCATACATACACGAATTATGCTGCTCCAAATAAATTATTGGTATCTACAGTATCAAAACTCTGTACCGTACACAAAGCACAGTAGACCCATTTCTTCTGTTGCCTTGTGCAGGATAAACCACAGACAGAAATACATCCACAGACAGACTCTCACTGCTGGGTGCTAGCCAGGGGGATTGAAGACAGTTTGTACATCATCCTGTTGACCAGGACAACTTCACATTAGTGCAACATATTATGAGAAGGGAGTTTCAGTCTATAATGAGTATATTAACAAATTATGTAATAGTCAAGTTTACCAATTTAATCTCACTTTCCTTGGTGTAGTCAATTTGGTTCAATTAACCACTTTAATTATATAGCATAAGTCTAAAAAGTGCCCTTGTTTGGGTGGTATCCTAAAATAACTGCTGTGTGTTGCTGTTGCTGCTGAGGTAACATATACCATTTTCCATTAGTTAAATACTATAGCTAGCAAACAGATTCTAAAATTTAGATTTCATTATCCAAATTGTATTTTCATATGTCTAAGCTCTTTAAGAAACTATGCAATTCATTCTCCAAGTAATTTTTCCTAGTAATGAATGCAACTGCCTGATAATGGAAGTAGCACTTCATCAAATTAGCCCATATCCCTCTGAAGCTCCTTCGCACTGCCACTTTCCTGAATACTTAGAGGAGTTTATCTGCTCTGGTGCATCCTATTCAGGAATACTGAGCCAGTAAACGTGTACTACTACAGATACTTAAAATACTGTCTGAATTTATGTTATTCCTGCATGTGACGGTGTCCTGTCTCAAACTCTTGATTTCACAGTTACTGCTCTGAATTTCTTCATGACCAGAATTCCTTGGCCTGGTGTTAAAAACAAACAAATCAACCCTTTCTCCCCCCCACTCCCCCCCACCCCCAAAATTCACCAGTTAAATAAGAAGATGTTTTAACCTGTTTACTGCAGAGATATTGTCTCTAATGTCAGTACATTTTAGCTCCAAACTTGAAACAGCTGATAACTATTCCTCTGCAGGAGACCCAATGTTTTCCTAGAAGGAGTAAATACAGCTTTCCAGCAAAACACCTCACAGAAATCTTTTGTTATTGTTGTTGTTTCAAAACAGTTTAGTTGAATAAATAAAGCAGCTTTCATTCACAATATCCTGTATTTGATCAGGAAAATAAAAGCACAAAGTTTTGGAAAGACAACAAGCTTGATAACTTTTATTAGTCTCTCGTAACAGTCTATTTCTGATGGTACCTTAACTGAATTTTATAAATGTCAGGAAAAGAGACCCCAGAGGCTCTCAAAGCTAGCCAGGAAAAAAAAAAAATTACATCTAGAAATATCATAAAACATTTCTCAGCAAAACATTCATTTTCATTCTTCTCTGAAGATAGGGAAACTTTGATAAATTCAAATAAAACAGATTGAGCTTAGGGAATGAACACCAAATGCTTATCCATGCTATCTTCTCTATCAGTTATCAGGAGCTGCATTTTGGAAGATTAAAAAAGCCCTCCTTTCTCCCCTCCGTTCACATCTCTCTCTCACACACACACACACACGACATCGTCACATATGCACTCCTCTAGTAATGGTTTGAAGCAAGTAAAAATCTCTAGCTAAAACCAGCAACACACAATTTCAAATATTTTTGGAGCTGAAGTTACACTTCATTACTAAACAAAAATTTTCAGAGTTTATTCACAACCTCTACATAAAAAGCTGACGTCCACCTAACATGCAGTCCTAATCTGTAAATGACATTCATAATCAGCATAGAACACTTTTGCATTTTCAGTATGCCACAGGATTCGCAATCAAATTTTCTGAATTTACAAGTCAATAGAAAGCCTTTCAATCTATCTGGTCCTTGCAGAGTCAGCATGCTACTTGTAAGCCAAGCTATTGTCCTTCTGGCTTTGTACATTGCTACCAGCACTAAAGATTTGTCAGACAAAATTCCCCTCTCAGTAGACACAGCACAGCAGACTGGGGTGTGCTGGACATTCCTAGATTAACAGATACTTCAGATGGTAAGTGAAGTCCAGCTCCATGTTGCATGTTGCAACACAGCATCAAGTCAATTTACTAGCTGTAGTGCATTTGTATCATGTTCCTCAATGCTACCATTTCTAGCTACACAGGCAGTGTATGCAGGTCCTCTGGCCTTTGCAAAAATTTGCTGTGAAAAGATGAATAACGTTGTGAAAGATGTATGAACTAGAAGACCATCCATGTTGTTCTTCCACAATTCCCCCAGCTTTATAGGGTTAACAGTAGCATTAAGGAAAGAGAGGGGGGGGGGCGCGTGGGAAGCAAAACCAACAACAAAACCCAACAAAAAAACGTCAAACAAAACCGCATAGCAAAGAATTAACACCCCCCCCCCCAAAAAAAAAACCACCTGCTTTAAATATATATTTTTCTTTCTGCAAATGAAAGAAGCAAAAGTGATCATAAAAGAAACCAGAGGGCAGCATGTGATAAAAGTTCCATTCAATCTGTTTTTCAGAGTAAAGCTGTGCTTAAAATATCATTCTCCCTCGACTAACCACTTCCTTTCTAAGAAAAAAATTGAATGGGATGATAAGATGTCATTGCTTGCAACAGTAAAAAGGAACTGAACATAAAAGCTCCAGAAGGTCTTCTCCAGCCTTAAGTTCCCCACATGCTGTAAATATGCATCTTGTCTTTTCTCTATATTCTGTTCTAAACTTGCCCCACGAACCAACTGTCATCCCTGATGCCTGCAGCTCCGTTACCAGGAGAAAACACCAACATTATCACTAAGGATTTGCTACTGGATCAATTCTGTAGGTGTTGTAAATCAGCACAGCTTCAGTAACTTCAGCTAAGTGATGATGATTTACAGCGCCCTGAGGATCTGGCCCTCTGTCTTTATTACTTCATTAATCTGCATATTCCTGCAATGTACACCCATCTTCTTTCTAAATTACTTTTACTTCAACCCACCTGTTATATGTCTGATGTGGATTTATACAGAGTTCATACCATACTTTCTTACTTATTTTTGAAGAAGCGTTGCCCTGAATCTGTCCATGGTCCATAAGTGATCTATATGGCATCAAGCCTGAGCTGGTAGCTGTCAGCAGGTATGAATTCAATTTCGCAAGACCAATCCATTAGTATCTAAACACTATTAATAGAGTGGAGAGGGAGAAGCACATTTTTTCAATCCCAGGGAATAAGAGACTGGCCACTTCTGGTAGGAAGGTATTTGATCAGGTCTGTCAGAGCCAGAAGACCATGGTGAATACCTTCTGATAATAATGAGTAGCTCATTCCCAAGAGAAGAGAAAGTTGGTGTCAGGAAGCATGTTTTATCATATTCCTTCAAGACATCACTGAAGCTAAGAGCCCAGCAGGATTCAAAGAAGGTTTAGATATTTATACGGATAACAAGACCATCAACTGCTACACTGTACAGTATACATTCTTTCTTGTAAGAAGATAAACTCTCATATTTTAGTGCATAACCCTGCTACTAGAAATGTGCAATAGAAACAGGCTCAGTGGAAATGTTGGTACCTTTCAATTTGGGAGCTTTCCGTAGTTCCTGTAATTTCCCTCTGACACTGTCTACTGTTAAATAAGAACCCTGACCACTCTGATCGTCCATGACATGGCCTGAAAATCAAGGAAGCCAGTCAGTGAACGAAAAACTAACTGCTACATGTATTTGCAAATTTATTTTTGAAAAATAAAGTGTCGTGTTGATCCCAAGTTTAAAGTGAGGCACCAATAACCCACATAAAACTTATTATGTGGGCATTTAAACACCTCCAGAGTCCTCTGAATGTAGCACTAAGATGGAAGAAATAATTTAGATGGAGATAGAAGAACCATTTCTTCTGCCTAAAACCTGATGTTTTTCTAAAAGCAAATGTCCTGAAAGCATTCTCTGCAGAAATATGCAATGGTTATCTTTAACAAGTCAGCATTTTTCAAATGTTACAATACTGTAGATCTGAAATGGTATTTTTCATAACCTTAAAATAGAATGAATCGAGACCTCACATACCACACTTTATTAACAAGCCCAGGCTTTTAAATCGCATGTCCAACCATAGGAGATATTTAAGGAGGGACATAAGATTCTATACCCTAAATGAATGAATTTTAACATTGAATTGGAGAAGGTTATGATCATATCAGGCTGAGAGCACTAAGGGAAAGAAAAAACGTACTTTGGAAAGGCTAAAAAAAGACTCACTCAGTAGCAGCAAAGGTTTCCTACACAAAACTAAGTGTTGGGCAGAGTGCAATGAGTGGGATTAGTCACTCCCAGATTCACTGAAACAACTAGCTCTAAGAGAAGGAGATTTAAAGGTGACCATACTGTAATTGAGCTAATTTTAATTGTACATATGTGTTACATACCTAGGAAACAAAAATCAACTGACTGTACAATTTTAATAAAACTCACACCTTGCTGATTTCTTAAGAGTTATTTCATCGCAGTCCTAACAGGTAAGGAAGTACAACTTCTTAGTTATCCCCTCTTCAAAATTTATTTTGGGCTACAAAAGGATATCTTATTCATCAAGTATAATTCTCTTCAATAATAAGGGATACTGTAATAAATGCCTGCCTTCCTTCTGCAGGATCAGGATAAATTTTAAAGGCCCAGGACTTCATGCAAACATTTGCACACATCATTCTGCATTACTGCTGTGTTATTGCTAACCTCATAAGCTGAAGTCAAAAAAAACCTAAACAAATTACTATGGTCTCCCATTTGCCTATATGGAGCTATCAGTAAGATACTACTTCTAATAATTTTTCCTACAGTTTCTGGAAGAGAGAATAGTTTCCAAATGTTCTGATTTTCCCCTAAATATTTCTGTCTTGATAGGTTTGCTGTTACTATTCTTTATATGCACTTATTGTACATCAAGGAGAAATCTCGTTATCATGTCTTTTCCTAATGCTTATCTTCAGTCAAGCCACCCACCATTGCTCCTTTCACCCTTTAGAAAATAGCATTTCTTGGGATTTAGTGACTGTTAGGTATACACACATGCATTGAGTTTGAATCTCCTACTGTGTTTCAGGAATGACTTCACTGAAATTGCATGGGTCTTCAAAGCATAAATATTAAGTGGATTTCAGTCACAGCAATATCAAGACATTTGTTAGACTAACTGAGAGTGCACAAGGCAAATGAATGGGTGAGTCACTTAAAATTTCAGCCTTAGATTTCCATGCTGTAATCCCTTGTTTGTTATATCTTCAGTCTTACAAAAAAAAAGGTATTGCTACCTGATTCCCTTCTAGCTACAATAATCCCATTATCCTACTACATTTCCTATCTCCTCAGCCCCAGGCTTCTTACCTGAAGTCACTACATACTCCACTAGTAAACTATCACTCCTCATCACTCACTGTGAATCACAAAGTCACTGCAGAAACTAATTAGGGACCTACAGCTGGCAGGAAACAGTAACTGCTTTCTGCAGCTCCTTGCCCCAAAATAAGGGCCTACACACAATATACCCTGCTAGTGAGCTGCTATGCAGCAAGTGCAATTTGCATTCACTGGTCAGTGCCGATTGCTTCTCAGTGATGACCGTTCACCACTGGGAGAAAAAGGTCACTGCCAGCCACCGACTGGCAACTGCTATATGCAGAAGTGGGTCAGCAATGATCTCTTACCACAGGATAAGCAGTAATTGTGTGTCCAAATCCGAAAATGGCAAATACTGAAGTGACAGCAGGCAGCACTGATGGTTTGTATCATGGCAAATCCAGTTTTCAGCACCTGATCAGCTTACAGTAGTGAAATATCTACTTTTCTCAGGATAGACATCACCATTGATAGTATTAATCAGCTACTGCCAAAACAAGAAACAGACTAGTACCAGTTAATGACAAGTAGTACCTACTATAAATACATGGAGTCCCCACTAACCACAGCTAAGTAATTAACCCTTTTATACCAATGGAGGTTTACCAGCCCTTCACCTCTTGTTATCATCTTATGATATCCCCATGCCTGAGTTTTTCTCATACATTTTGCTACAATATCCCCCCACCCTATTTCTACTTTTTAGTAGTCCAACATAATTTTCCAGCTGTATATCTTTCTGTCTGCAATAACCACAATAGTTATATTTCCTAAGCCCTTATCTTCTTTTCTCCACCTACATATGGGTACCCAGCCTATGATCTCTCTAAAAGCTGTTTAGCAGATAAACTGGAGCAGCAGCGGCAGCTAACTGCAATGATTACTTGCTACCTCTCTGTCTTTTGCTTGCCTGCAAGCTTGAATGTTGGTAGCCTTGGTTTATGGCAAAAATGAGGAAGGCTAAAGAAATGCCTTGATGTGTCGCATGAAGCATTGGTTCCCAGGGGTTGGTTTAGAAATGTAGTCTTTCCTAAGGTTGATTTCTTTAGAATCTGGATAATAATAGATGTGGTTGTTGTGTTGGGTTGTTTGGGGTTTTTTTTCCTCCCTTGCTTTTCAGGTTATATCACAGATTTTTGGCAAGGCCTTGTCTAAGCAGACTTACTTTAAAAAGAGAACTGGTAAAAAAAATCTTAAGTCAGATCTTGAACTTCTGGAAAAATGAACGCCCCAATTTCCCATTGTTTTGCATCTCACATAATATGCTCTTATCCAGCATTTTTAATCCAAACATTTTATTGAGGTCATCAGCTTGATTTGTATTTTACAGATGTAGAAAATGGATAACGAAGTGAATGGTTGCTCAGTAAGATAGTTTTGGAGCCAGGAGGGAATAACAGTGCTTTGAATCCCTTTCCACTGTACCATGTGTGCAATAATAAAGAGCTGTGGAGATGCCTGTGAAACGACAGAATCGCCCCAGTTCAAGTGATTATATAGAAAAGTTTGAAAAGAAGTGGAAAATCAGGCCCTGGATGAGACATAAAGCAAATAGATAAACCAAATGTACCTTCCTCCTTTATTAACTTTCTTAATGAGGTTATCTCTGACTATCAGGAACTCTAACGAGACCAACAACCATCTATTTTAAATGCTAAGCAAATGCCTGTTAAGCAACAGACTCCCTCTTCATAGGGCTGATGCTCTCAAATCCTAACAGTAACTGACAAGACTTCCCCATCTGGACTCTTTTACTCTTTTTTTTTTTTTTTTTTTTTTTTTTAACTTTGCATTTTGAGTATCTGACAAAACACTGTGCAAGGGATTGCCTTTACAAGCAGAGCTGTATGTTTTTTTAAAATGGGTGAACAGCATTGTAATAACGTATGTGGAAAGATCAAAATGCAATTTCTTTTTATTATTCTTACTATTGCATTCCCCTACACAATGGCAACCTCTTCAGAGACATCGTCTGCAACATAATATTGATTTAATGCACCACTTCATATGCCTGCCACGTCCTCAGATTAAAGATTTAAATTAATATGACAAGTGAAAAGCTAAGAAATTCAACAAATCACCAGATAGGCTTATCCACACAGGGAAGATTTCACAGTAAAAAAAACCCCAAAACAAACAAAAAACCACCACCCTAGCAGCCACAGCTTAGGCGTAGGCCAGATTTAATTTGCTTGCTTGATCTTGAGATCTTTGAGCGCAAATTCATTATTCTCTTATTATCATTATTGGAATTTATAAGGAACCTATAAATGTATTAAACTGGTCTTAAATGTTGCAATCTATTTATTGAACACACCAGCAATGAAAAATTAATTATTAAACAACCACCACAGGAAAACATCAGTGGCCTTGTCACCTCAGAGCTAGATTGATAGCATGTTACCTTCTGGAGAGTGGGGCGCTGCAACACTCAAATATAAACCTTGGAAGGGTAATGCTGAGTATGTCACAACATAAGTCACATTTTTAATTTAATGTTTTATTAAATGTTAGATAGAATAAATTTATCCAGGCCTCACAGACTCTGTCTTAATAAATGAATTGGCACTCTTTCAGATGTAAAAAATGGTCACAGCTTCTCAAGGGCATCAGAAACCCTGAAGCATAAGACACCAGTAAATACAAAAAGCAAAGGCAGCATGGACAGTGATATATTTGCAAGCACTGCGGGTGAACCAACACTTTCAAAATGCTGAGGCTGACAAAACAAGGGCAGTGAACTCCCAAAATGGGAAAAGCACCTGCAGTAAGAAGCTGTGCTTGAGTGCTGTTGCACGAACGTGTCCACTACTGAAAAACGTGGAAAGGGTGTGGGTTTATCACCCTCCTGCTACTATATTTCAGGATATGTTTGTACGTTTAAAATTTCATGAGCACTATTAATAATTTATTTTTCTCCTGTCCTTTAATTTTCTAAGGCTAGACTTCGAAAACAAAAGGCAGGGAGATGATATATTCTCTCCCTCCTCTGCAGTTATCTACAGCACATTCACTTGTGTTTCCCTGTAGAACTGCTATCATTAGTAATACATAATTTGGCTAGGAAAAATGGTTACAAGTTCCTTAGTCAAAACCAATATGCCCCTGCCCTGGCACATCCCTCCAGAGACATCCTAAGAGTTCTGCAAGCAGCTCCATTTTGAAAACATTTGGCTTACATAAGGCAGGAAAGCTCAACACTACCACTCAAGCAATGAAAGGCTTTCACAGCATAGTCGACATGTACTATATATTTCCACAGGCAGTAAACTAAATGATTGTAAATGACTGTTAAAACTGCCAGAAAAGTCCCCTTCACCCCACTGTCAAATAAAAAAAAAAATAATATTTAGCTTGCTTTTTTTCCCAGAACTCTTAAAATGTTGGTGTTCAATAGCTATCCATCTCATGTTGCCACACGTTACACTGTTAGCCAGCATAAGAACAACAGGTTCCAATAAGAAACACACAAAATCACGGAGAGCAGTGAGTTATGCTAAAAATGTCTTCTCCTGCAGTCTGTGCGTCGTGAATTCATGCAGCTCGCATCCTCCTCCTGAATGCACAAAAGCATTTGAACGAAAAGGTAAAAAGGAAGGGGATGCTGAAACTTTCTTTGAGCCCGGCATTTTTCCAGAAAGTCAGGCAGCATGTCCCAGCATGTAAACAATATAAAGGAAAGTTAATAACAAAACAAAGCGCATGATTGTGCCTATAAGTTCTAAAATACATAATATTCTTCCTCTAACTATGCAACACTTGCACCCCACTTATGAATCCTACAGCTGATGTGAGAGGAAATTAGAAGGACTTTATTCATCAAAAAATTAAATATGACTTCACATAGACATAGGGTCGCATGGAAACATAAGCAGTGAGATGAACTTGCTACCAGTAAAAAATGACAAAAAACCCAAAGTTGAGCTACACTATATTTATTCCTATCTGTCTTTAGCTGACCCAAGGAAATATATTATAACCTCAGATGAGTAGTCACAGTTTATAACAGAAACTGCATATTTATATCGAAATTTTATTTTTATATTCAAAATTTAAAGGAAAAGGTACGAAACAAAAATGTCCTTTTTTTCTCTTTCATTCTGTGAGGATAATAATAACTTCTTGCTGGGATAGAGTTAACTTTCTTCATAGTAGCCAGTATGTTGCTATGTTTTCAATTTGTGACCAAAGCAGTGTTGATAACACCCAGATGTTTTAACTACTGCTGAGCAGCGCTTACTCAGAGTAAAGGCCTTTTCTGCTTTTCATACCACCCCACCAGTGAGTAGGCTGGGGATGCACAAGAAGTTGGGAGGGGACACAGCTGGGACAGATGACCCCAACTGACCAAAGGGATATCCCAGACCATATGATGTCATGCTCAGAAATATAAACTGGGGGAGGAAGCAGGAAGGGGGGACATTTGGAGTTATGCCATTTCTCTTCCCAAGTCACCGTTATGTGTGATGAAGCCCTGTTTTCCTGGAGATGGCTGAACATCTGCCTGCTGAAGGGAAGCTGTGAATTAATTCCTTATTTTGCTTTGCTTGCATGTGTGGCTTCTGTTTTACTAATTAAACTGCCTTTATCTCAGTCCCTGAGTTTATCTTGACACATGAGGTTTTGCACTCCAACCCTCCTGATTCACTTCCTCGTCACATTGTGGGGGAGAGAGCAAGCCCCTGGGGTTAAACCACAACCAGTTCACCAGTTCTTAATTATTCTGGTAACAGGTGAAACACTTTTTTTTTTTTTTTTTTTTACCTTTTTTTTTGCTAAAATGGCCACTTTCATTTAATAAGTGGTTTTCTTATTTATACTTTATTACCAAATCACCTTTCTATGGTGGTGGGAAGGAGGACAGATTCAGTTTTAAAGGAAGTTCTTTCAGCAGAAATTCTTTTAGACACAGTTTCAGCTACCAAGGGAAACTGGTTGCTTTAGTACTTTCAACTGCATTTTTGAGGTATGCTGCTTTGTAACTCAGGCATATAAAAATGTTAACAAGAGTAAGTGTTTACATAAGCAAGCAAATAAATATGTTCAGTGCACATGTTATAAGAGAGCAGAAAATCAAGCACAGCATGAGTAGCTTCAAATGTTCCAGCTGCATCTAACCTTACCCTCTTAGAAAATGACTCCTTCTTCTGCCCAGTCCATGTGCCCTGATTTCCTTTCCAGGATTATCAGGACACTGAGAAGAGGGATATGGCAGATATTCTTCTGTTGCCAAAATATGAAATTTGCATCCTGTTGGGAATGTGCTTCCTGACTTGGACATTTATAGGGTTGATATGTCCAGTGCTACAGATATATTCATAGTGTCTGGCTTCTACTCCAGAGTGAAAAGAAATTTGATAGTGGTGGAATGAAAGGGCTTATCACTTTACTCCAGAACAAAGAAAACAGTGACTGATTGCAGCAGTTGTAACCCAAGGATATGCTCTCAATCCAACATATCTGAATACTCTCTCTATTAAAATGACAAAAAAGTAGGGGAAATTAGGCAAGGAAAGGATGATAAAATGATAGTTACAATAATAAGTAAATCTTAATCTTTTCCTAGTGCTTTAACACTAATCACTTTTTCTAGAACTGTAAAAATCTCACTCAGTAGTTATAAAGCTCACATTACTAAATATGTGACACTGCAACATGTTAGTTCACTTTCTCTCTATTAAAAGGCAAAATTTATGAGCTTGTCTAAAGAAAACTATAGCCATCAGATATCAAATACAGCCTTTTCTGTAGCCAACCAAAAGATCATATATTCTTGTTGAATGGGATAAATGGCCATATAAACTTATTTCAGTATTTTCAGGCAGAAGATAACTTGCCTAAATATTTTTCTTGCCTGTTACCAAATAAAAGAATGCAAGCTGAAATTCGCATTTCTCTGCAAGTAAACAGGTAACCAGCCAAAGCCTTCTGTCCAGTAAGATCAAACTTAGAATAACCGGGATAGGATGCTCCTCAATATAATATATACAGTACCATTATGTCTGCAACAGCTGGCCCAGGCCAACTCTAAACCCAAATCTAAAACATGATGGAATTTAGGAAATCCACATACTGTCAAGGATGTATTGCTCTACTCCAGTATAGTGTACTTCTGTAAAAGTAGCCACTAGATACAGATTGGTATCAGACTATCTGTACTATCAGTACTTACAAAATGGGAAACCCTGAACCTACAACCTCTGACTTTTATATTAGCTTTACCAAAACTAAGGATATGAACTTTTAAAACTTTATCAACTGAGCCAATTTACAGTGAGTCAGCAAGTCCATCAAAGAGAACAGCAAGTGAAATAATGTCTCTACCATTTTTAATAGAAGAATTTGCTTCCCGTTTCTTCCCCAAACACTTTTTTTTTAGAAGGTGCACATTAACAACAATATCTAATGGAAAACTTCTCAGAGATATATGGATCTCAATAAATGATTACATGTCAAATGTTTTTGTCCTACACAACATAAGGAAACAGATGGATAGGTAGATAGATGAATGGATAGATACAAAGCAGTAGTACATGTGTGCATGTATGTCCGTGCATGACTAGAAAGCTCCTTGGAAATCCCATTAAATGCCCAAAAGACTTCTAAATGGATGTTAAATACAAAATAAAAAATCATAAATTTGTGACATGTAGGATGTCTGTCCTTTAGTAACCTTTGGTTCTGAGGATGAAAAATTGAGATTTGCCATCCATTTGTACAGTGACTAATGAGCTAATAAATTTACAGACAGATGAATGCAGAATTCTTGATTTCTCTTTACAAAGGTGCCTACAACCCAAATGAATTATTTTAATCAAAAACAGAACAGCTATAAATACTGTGAAAGGACTACATTTTCAAGAGCTCTACCCAACCCTTATGAACATAAATGAGACTGTTTACTGTGGTACCATTACTTGTGAGTATAAATACTTGCTCTTTTACTAAAGGCAAATGTTTTTTAAATAAATGAATTCCCAGAAGTTGTGTGCATTATAAATGTTTTCACACATGGAAATCGTGGGGATTATAGATTATAGTCTGTGTTATAGTAAAAAAGAATTATTACCTTTGGTGACTTTGGGCAGGTAATTTCATTTTTCTTTCTCCCCTTTCCCTTCCTATTCTTTGCTTATGAATCCTATTTTTCTCGTAAGCTCTTTGAAGCAGGAATTATTTATATATGTGCTTTAGTCCTCCTGTATTGACTGGGGACTCCAGGAACAATTGTAATACAGATACAATAAATGTATGTACATATATTCACAGTTGAAGGTCTAATAACTACACTATTGTGACGGTTACCTATAAAGGTGTTACTTGTTTGGAGTATGTGCTATACCAAGCAAACTGATCTTCCTTTTGTCAAAAAACTTCTACTCATTTCTAACAGTTTCCAAAGTTCACTATAGACTTATTTAATTTATAGTCCTTATCACTCTGTTCCTCCCTTTCTCCCTTCACTTGTCTCCTTTCTGTCCCTCTGCAACATATTGCTACTGTGGGAGGTATTCACACTGTTTAACTTTAGTCAACTAATTTAGGGCTCTGAATCACCCTCTAGGAGTGCCTACCTCATAGAATATGACTATATATGGAATAGACATTTTTAAACTTAGGTGTTCTAATATGTACTTTCTTCAAATAATCAAAGTAGCTTGGCCTAGGTGGTGTTAATATTCCACTGTATAAAACACTGCCTGTCAACAGTAAGTGAATTTATGAAGTGTTCGGGTTACAGATATTTTTTACTAGCTTAGCACCTCACTTCATTTTCTCTCACCTAGATTTAACACAGTAAGCACACTATTTGTAAGAAAGCCTAAAAGAAAAAAAATATATTAAATTCATATGGTATTTACCATGAAATTTGCTAAAAAATTAGTAGAATTTAAAAAGCACATGGCTGCTCAATAAACCGCAGCATTCAGCCAAGGAGGCTGCAGCTGTGAGTAAGACAGTACATCAGTCCCATGCCTAACCACGTCTTGACCTTTCTTCTGAGACTGTCAACAAAGGTGCCAATTAAAGCAATGATTAGAGCAACACATTTTGTGTTGTGCTAAACACAACTGTTACCAAGGGGACAAAGATCATACATTTTGCTTAACACTGGATTCCTGATTGGCTCAACACAGATCATCCACTGACAACTACTTTGGTACATCTCAAGATGAGAAGCAGTAAGTGCACCACTCTCATACTTTTCTTTTGATCTCTTGGGACACAGAAAAGCTTACACTGTAAATGTCTGAATGATTTCCTACTACATCGCCGATTTTTTTTAGCTTTTCATCTCTCTCACACAAATTAAGTGTTCCAAGAATTTACTAAGTTCCTTCTATATCAGGATATAATGTTAAAACTATTTGTTTCCACATATCACAACTAATTATGTCAGCCATAAATTATGTATCCTAATTCAACGTACTGAGAGCTGCAAGACAGGTATTCAAGATTAGCTTCTGAAAGCCTCCCGTTCAACCAAGCCATAAGAAAAGGCCTGATCAACATATGTATCAACTGTCATTTTGGTTTTTTAAAGAATGTTAAAAGTCATAAGGTGATGAGAGACAGAAAAAAAAATTTCTTCTTTTCCTGTCTGTCACCACCTTATCACTTTTAAAGTTGCAATATGAATGCATGTAATTTAGACAAAACTTACAGAGGCAAGATGAAAACAATGTATAGTTGAATACGGACTGTCCACAGCATAAAAAAGCAGCATGCTGTGTACTAATGATAGGGAAAAGACTATGGGATTATATTACATTAAGCTTTATCTTGGAGTTCCATTAACAGAAGACATGTTGGTGATCTCATAGACAATATAATATAAAGACCACAAATCTATTTTAAGTGTACAGGAAAATGTTTAGCTGACATAGGCACACAAAGAATGGCTTTGAAAGAAATAAGGCATTTCTATCCACAGTTCTTTAAATTTACAAAAAATGTACATCTAGCAATTACTATTAATTCCTATTTATCAAAAGTTTAATTAAAATTAGTGGAATTAGTTTTACTCAACACAACATTGTTTTTCTTTCCTAATCAGATTTCCTTTCCACCACAGTAATTACTAGGAAATGACCATCTAGGGAGAACCACGAGGATATGGAAAAATGCAAGATCTGTCCAAGTAGATTTTAAGTACAAGAAGTATTTCAAATTGAATCTGTATAAAGGCATGCAGACTGACAGTCATGATAGGGCTACTTACTTGGATTTACCAATTACTGGGAGGTGGGAAGAACTTACATAACATATCCTATTTTAAACCTCACATTTCTCAGTTAATGTTATGGACAAATTTCAAACATTTGGCTAAAATTTACAAGGCAGTTCAGAGATGTTTGCACGCAAACTAAATACTGCTTTATTAAAATTCTTCTTTTACAGCTAGGCACAGGATTAAAATGTTTCTTTACCAATCATCTCCTTTGTAAATGAAGTACCATGGCATTTTTTTTTTCTTTTGGTGAGAAAAAATATATTGTAAACCAGCAAGCTATGATGTAACATTGACACTATTATCAACACTTCTGGCTGTACTTTAAATCTTTAAATTGCTTTCCTAAAATAAGTCTGGGACAAAAAATTCCAGTACCTTGAATATGCACATACTTTTGAAGTTATAAAAAAAGTTAATTGAATTGATATATTTTTACATTTAAGGAAAAAAAGACAGTACAAGCTTTATTACTTGGCTATTTTGGGTTGTTCTTTTTTTTCCCCCCTCTCTGTAGCCCTAACTTGCCACTGCATGAGTGACACTGTGTTGTACCTGCTCAATGGAATATGAAATGGAATCTAAAAGTTAAAGGCCAATCTGATTTCACTGTTCAAAATCAGTGAGATCTGCATTTAAACAAAAAACAGATGAACAACAAAAAACAAATTAAAGAGCGAAGCTATGACAGTTACCATTGCTATTAAATGACAAGGCAGTTAACTTCTATTAAATTGCACACTAAAGACTCGTCTTCAAAATAAAGGTATTATTCATAGGTCAGAAACCTTTTCACAAAACTACAAAGGTAAATACAAGTTAAATCTTCAGACTAGAACATCTTGATTGTAATGACGCTCTTGTTTGATAAGGTCTTACAATGAATGGTCAGTCAGAGCTTGGGAATATATCACAAGAATTTGCAATACTATATTTAATTCTGAAAGGAAAAGATAAAATATTTCCAATGACTTAGCCCTGAGTTCCATATCAATTAGGAAAATTCAAAGGCAGCACTCTGACAGTTATGTTTTCAAAAGGCAATCCACTCTAGGGATCGACAATATTCACATCTGCTGATGTTCACATGTTGCTAACAATAAACTAATATACTTAAAATAATACTTAATATGGATGAACAGGATATGCACATCTTATGCATAGGCAAGACCTAAGTATCTCGTGAAATCTGTGTTTGTTAGTATGAAGACATAGAAGTTTCTTTTAGTAAGATTGAGCTAGAAGAACATTTTCTTCTCTTAACAGGTAAATGGCGTGATATTTTGTACATGACCTGTCAAATACTTGATTTGATAGATTCTCCATTTCTCAAAGTGGAATTGGTATGGAAAAAAAATATTTGAAGTTAATGTAATAATTAATGTATCTGTCCATCTAGCTTTAGTGTTTTCAGCTGTTTCCTTCTGGGAACCATATATAATTCTGCTCTGAGAGTTTTGACTGGATGGTTTGAGGATCACAGTTTGTCTTACATAGACAAGTATAATTAAAAGTGTCAGGAAAAAATCAATGTCTCTGAAAAATAGAGTGCCATCACAAAAAGAAAAAAGTGAAGTCACAAGTGATTTGAGAGTGTTCATAAAAAACTGTTTTTCAACTATATCTTTGTCACATTTAGATGAAATCTGAGTTCCACTGAAGCAAAAAACAAAATTCCTATTGATTTTTACTGATACAGTTTTTACCTTTAAGTGAATTTGTAAGAACTGAACAGAACAATTGCATATGTTTATGTCTCTGTGACTGTATATACATGGAAAACCCCCAGTAAGGGCATCAACAATATATTGTCCCAGTTCTTCATTAAGTGTAGGATAGCTGAGTAAGAAACTTACACAGAAACTTTTTTATAGCTGTGAATCTCAGGGAAAAAAAGGCCAAAAAAAAAAGCAGATAAAATTCAGAAAGGTTACCTTTTGTGTCTCATAATTCTATTAGTTTGCTTAGCCTAAAGAAAAAAAAAAATCATAGTTATATTAGGGTTTATACGAACTTGAAATGCAGAGGTACTAAAAATGCCACCTAAGCCTGCTCCCAATAGTTACAGAAGCTCCCATGACCTGAAGTTGATGGGTTTCTTTTCACAGATTTAAGGATATGAAACAGGACCTTCCAAACATACAGGTTTGTTAGCCAGTGTAATCCTTCACAGCTTATTCCTGCTGTGTTGCTTCACTTATTATCTTGTACATTAAAATTATAACCATTGATACCACTCCCCAAGAAATCATTACCAGGGACTAACATTTCATTTGAAAAATGCAGCATCTCTCATGGGTCCCGATTTCCTAATAAAGTCTAGAGAACACAGGTGGATGCACAGCCTTTTAAGGAAATGCAAGAATCAAGAAGCCTGCCTGAAAAGCACTGATAAATGTTTTCTGTGTTCACATTAATTTTGATATAGGTTCTAGAGAAAAAAAAAATGAAAAAAAAAATCCTGTGAAAAAAAGTGCCAGTTCTGCACTGGAATATTATCAGGATACAGATTTATTTCAGACGGCTTTTTAATGCTTATTTATTGATACATTTTATCATGTGGGTTTACATGAAAAATAGTGGGCTACAGGCTTCGTTTAATGAGCGACAGCCTCCTAGAGATGTTGAAAAGTATTCTGTGATATTCTCCCAAATGGCAATACACCATTAAAAAGGCATATATTTATCTCTTAATAATATCTGAATATACACACATTTCAAGAGATATATTAACCCACAGCAAAAGCAAAGCATGGATATTTCAGTACGAAGCCAGCAGCAGGCACAGTATTCTCACTGTTTTCCATATGCATTGTTTCTGCAAAACTCAGCCTTCAATCACTTAACATTAAGTCATTTTCTTAGGTTTGGCTGGCAAACTGTAAAGAAAGACTTACATAACTTTATATGAGGTTGCTGTAAATATATTGTAAAAAGCATTCAGCTTTGAATTGTTCGCTGCAGTGAGGTCATATTTTTGGTATACATTTTTTTCTTCTAAATTAACTAAATGGCACACAGTACAGTTTCTGTTCTTATATTTGATGCAAAAGCATCATTAATATTACATTATGTTCATTAATAGGTGTGACTGTACAATTTATTTTCTATCCCTGTCACTTCCTTGTGTGCTGCACAAGCACTGTGGTATTTTAGAACATTCCAAAAATTAAGTTAAGAGCACCAAGTTTTCTTCCTATTCTTCCTTCAAATAAGAAACTATATTTTTGATTGTGCTATACTATTCTGGCAATTTTTGTGTTGCTGTGCATGAAAGGTCACAGTGGCAAATTTTAGTGTTACTCTCTTATAATTCAGCACCCTATATTTGGCTATACCAAAATAGCTTGCTCTAGGAAAAAGAATATATATAGTCTATATACTCATATACAGACACCAATATACATGTGTGCATATATATACGTATGTGTAATCAGTCTACAGATAGCCATAGATTATATTCCATGTTTGGCCCTCACATCTTATTCAGCTCCGGTACTAGTTGTAGAGAGGTTACTAGCATTTTAATAGGCTTGCTCAGAAAAGAGAGACTTGATACCTGTTGTCAACCTCCATTTCACCCAAAATAGTCTGGTTTAGGGTTGGGTAGACTATGGTATGGAAAATACTGTATTTCCTTCAGACAAAACTTTGGCAATACCACAAGAAGCTCTAGCTGTCCTTATAGTTCTTTTACCCAAACAGGTAGGATCTGAGTTGCAGGTGGCTGATGACATTTCCACCAATATGTTCAGGATCTCTTTTTGTGTCCATTCTGAGTTCAAGGCAGTGGCATGCATCTGTGCAAGGTGTTCCAAGCAGTCTGAGGAGCCTTCCTCTGTGCAAGCAATCTTCTTTGTGAGGAAAGGTGGTTGGAGTCTGTTGCATACTGTAGGCAGTCAGGGTTGATGAAGCAGACATAGACTCTCTCAGGGAGAGGATGGGGAACACTTGAGAGAAAGAGAGAGAGATACCAAGAAATAAGCAGGCCTAGGGGATGTCAGGACATATAAAGCCTCAAAATAGGTTTGCCTTTCCTTTTTTCCACAAGAGCTATGGGGTTTCCAAATCTTAAAATATCTTGGTTCTTATCAGATTTTGAAAGAAAGTCTGGAAAATTAACAGCTGCCTAGATCTTAGCACTAGTTTCCTTTTTTATTTTCACAAAAGGTCTTGGGTGTAAGAAGTAGACTCTTATACCCCTGCCTGTTTAGACTGATTATATTCCTGTTTTCTAGGATTATCACCAAGACAGTGTTAAGAGCTATGTTAAAAGCTTGCTCCCATCTTAATTTTCAATGCGTCTGCCATTACATACTGAATGAATTAACTACTTTTCCATCCTCTGTCCTTAATTTCCATACTTGTGGTCACAAAGAACATAGTTGTCTCTCAGACATTTAGCTTTAATTGTGAAGGTATCTGGCCCTTAACCTTGTTAGAGTCACTTAATAAAAGTGGCAAGAACAATGTTCCTCTCAAGAGACTAACTCAGGCTCCATCTCAGTCAGAGACTAAGTCATTTTGGGATAGGATGCAAAATGAAGCAAAACTTTTCTCAAAGATAAAAAAATGCATACATATTGTCAATTTTCATTATAGCAAAAAGTTAACAGCAGGGTGCTTCAAGGCACCATACAAGGACCAGGTGTTCAAAATATATTAATTAATGTGAAAAAAATGAGTGAACAGCAATGTGGCAAAATTTGCAGATAACACAAAAAATTTCTGTTAACCAAGTCTGAAGAGGACAAGAAACTTCAGCGATAACTGAGCAAGCTAGATGGACGGGACATCTTAAAAGAGGTGAAAATCACTTATTTAAATGCAAAATAATGCATATTGGTGAGAAAAAAAAAAAAAAGAAACCTGTAAGAAATCATTCACTTTACCAGAGATCTCAATTAAGAGCACCAACTTAGGAAAAACACCTGGGCCTCACTGCAGACAGCTCAATGAAGAGCCCTGCTCGATGTGCAGCTGCAGTCAAAAAAAGCAAGTAAAATGGTAAGATGCATAAGAAATGAGCTGGGGAATAAGAAAGAAAATATAATGTCATTATATGAATCAATAATTTTCCCTCCTCTGGAATAGTGTGAAGTACTGGTCACCCCATCACAAAAAAGATATAACTGAATTAGAAGGTATTCAGAGAAGAGTGATTGTGATAATTAGGCATATAGAGAAGCCTTCATATGAAAAGACTGAAAAAAAATTGGAATTGTTAACCTTAGAAAAAAAGATGAATAAGGAGGGATATGATGAAAGTATAAAAATGGTATGTGGCAAAGAGAAAATAGATCAGGAGCTTCTGTAGTCCTGCATCTCATAATTCAAGAACAAAAGGACACTAAGTGAAAGTGAAAAGCAGCAGCTCCAAATCTGATAAAAGGACATACTTTTAAATGCAGCACATAATTAGATTATGGAACTCAATGCCATGGGATGTCACTTATGTCAAGACCTTACTAAGATTCAAAGAAGGACTTAGCACTTACAACTCTTGATATTCTTGGGAATCTTACACAGACTAACTGTTAAAAAGTTTTGAAAGAGAGGTTATGTGCCATGTTTCATGGCTTAAAAGACAATACTTTTAAAAAGAATGTGGAGAAAAGTTCCCTGGAAGTCAATTTTCCCATCTCTGGCTATTTGGTTACTTAGTTCTTTGATTTGCTTGTTTTGTTTGCATTTTCTCTTGAGACACCTGGGCAGTCTTGGAGTTGCGTAATAATGAATCGCCATTCTGATCCATTTACTATTATCACAGTACTACCCTAGTACTTTAGTATCTCCTACAAAATCCTAGTATTAGGACTTTGGTCTTCCCTTTTGAAGAATAATTGTCCTATGCTCTATTGTATTTCACTCCACTCCATTCTACTTTGCTGACTGGATTTGTCACCCTTTGTCAATTAGTATAACCATTGCCATAAGCTATATAGCACTGCGCATGTGTTTGGAGCAACTGTGAAATTTCTTGATGCAGAACCAAATACATTTTTGCTGTGACAGCTATACAATTGATTCCATGTGTCCTAATTGTCTTCAAGCCCTACCTTAACCTCCAGCTATGCTATTGACATCTTGCTTCACATCCTGCAGCTGGAAGACATATGCAATGTCTCCAAACAAGAGACACTTTTCTTTTTACGCTTCCTATTCTCCACAGTTTCCATACCACATTTTTTTCTCCTTTCTGCCTGTCTTGCTGCTCAGAGAGATAAGGTATTCTTCTTCCCCCTTTTGTTCTTAAACTATTTCTTTTCTAATTCATTAGCTTTTTTTCTCCTAGCTCTTTTCTATATGAAGACTTTCAGTCCAAGTAAATAACGATAGGCACAAACATAAAAGAGCTTTTCCTCAAATCAGATCTGTTAACTGAAAACTGAATCAAAAAGAGAGTGTGAAAGATATGTGGTAGAAGCAGGATCATTGATTTTGAACAGTCTTCTCAGATAATTCTTCCTTCCACTGTTATTAATTTCATTACATTCTCAAAGCTAGGGGAGGCAGGGGGAGAAAACCTTTAAGAATTGTAAGTATCTGTTAGAGGTTTTGGAGGAAAATGGTAGTAGTCTATTTATTATTATTGGTATTATACTAAAAGCCAATTTAATTATATAGCATTAAAACCACCTACAATTTTCAAATATTCAGATTCAACTGACTTATCACAGGTCTCATTCAACAAAAGCTATTAAACTAGATAGCAGGGAGATAAACCATACCAGTATCTTTATAGAGGTTCAATTAACTGCTACTTTTGCTTTCATCTGACACCTACCCAGCACAGAACCTGGTAAGTCCTGTGGGAGTTTGAGGGTAGCTAGAAAGTAAGTGAAAATATTGGGGGTAAGGGCACATAGAGCAGCTGCGATTGTAGGGCTGCCTGGGTGAACAAAATGCTGGAGGGATGTAACTGCCTTGAAGAGAAGATGAGCTCAGACAGTGCTCACAAAATAGGCACCACAGAGAGACTGTGAAGATACCTGACCCAGGGATAATACTTGAGAGAAGACGGGCAGCCCCAACTGAAAGATGTGACTAGCTACTACAAAGAAAGATGTCGTGTGCTTTGTCTCCTTCCCCAACAGCCTCCATCACTGGAGGTTTTCAAGATGCAGTTGGACAGGGTGCTAGATAATCTCATCAAGGCTCTCTTTCCCATAAAAGGTTGGACCAGATGAACTTTCGAGGTGTCTTCCAGCCTGGGCTGTTCTATGATTCTATGAATTGCCTCTGCTTTGGTACTGTTCATTCTTCTCAACTTTCAGGTGCATGCCTCCCTAATCAGTCATAGTCTTATGATTATTTTCTCCTTTTTTTCCAGGAAAAAAATATTGAATTAGTATAAAAAGTTTATGTTCTTCCTTTCCCACCTTGAGCTGGTATATCCTGCACAATGCTACAAAGCACCATGTGGATTACATATTTGTGTCAGTGCTGTCTTTTGAGACATCCACATTGCACTCACCATATGGTTTAGATATGTCCGAGGATTTACAGTTAGCCTGCAAGACTGGTTTTAGGCTGAATCCCTTCCACAGGACATGCACTCAACACATTCTGGCATAAATATGCTATTGTAGTACAATGTTCAATAGCAAAAGAGGAGGAGCTCCTTAGCAACAACAAGGAATTTAATTTTAAAAGCCTAGAAGAAATGGATCCTATATTACGTGGGATAATAAAAAGTATGAATATTGCTGGTGTCACAGGGATATGAGAGGTGTTTCCAGCCTATGAATGTTTACAAACATGAACTCAAGATAATTGGTATGTGTATTGTTCTTCACCTTTTAAATTTTTATTAAGACTTAATTCTCATTGATAACAATTCCACAATCATGAAATAATGAAATACCTTTAATATGAAAGCCACCTACTGGGAAAAGAGTGTATTGTATTTTTTCTTATTAAGTACTATGTAAATGCAAAAAATATACCCTAATGTTGCATAAATATAATGTTTCCAGCCACATTTTGGCCATTTTATTTTTAGTAGCAACCACTTAGTTTTAAGTTAGTTTCTTTCTCAATATTTCATGTTGTGAAAGAAGTAGCATAATACCTTATCAGGAAGAACAAATTTAGCTATATGATCACTTTGCAACAAAAAATTTAACCTAGATGCCCATGCTACCTTTTCAAGTCTACTAGCCTATATTTTCAAGTCAAGTCCTCTGTTTTGAATTTTGTCATCAGATAAAAAGCCTGAAGTCAAATAGTATTTTCATATGAAAAATCTACATAATTACTGAAAACTATTCCAACTAATTTACTTTCCCTTTCTTAGTAAAGAAGCATAAATGTCAGCCAACTAATAAACTAAAAGATAAAATATTTCATTACAGTTATGCAAAATTAGGTTTCCCACAATATTACCTCATTCATGTTACACAAATGCATGCTATCTTCTTGTTTTGCATGTTAAATTTAAACAACATATTGTACTTTTTTTGCTATACCTCATATTGGGTGTTATTTTGTTATACTTTGTGCCTGGCGTGGACAAATAAATACACTTCTCTTACCATTAAAACAATCTTCTCATGTGAGAAATTCAGATCCAATTAGTTTGGGTAGAAATGTGCATGGAATGAAATACGGACGGGATAAATTTTAGCATTTCAGCTGAAGAAAGGGCACACTGTTTTGTTTGGTGCCACCATATACTTGAAAATTAATTTTGGAAGAACTACCAGTGAGAAGTATAGCACATCTGCTTCCATTATGGCAAATGTCTTTTCAAAACAGAAAAGAGAATTCATGCCTATTTTAAATGATAAAAAAAGTGCAGAATGTTACAAGGCCCCACTCAGCACTTCTAAAATAGTTGTTTCCAAACCTGGAAACATCACTTACCCAATTACAAGTTAAGCTTCAGTACCAAAGGTGAAACTTAGAAATGCTCTTGAGCATACTGAAAAAAAAAGGCCTACTGAGTTTTATGCTCGCCAGTCTATTACAACTTTATCTATATAATATACACAATCGTATTCAGTTCTGTGCAGAACTCTTTCATTTGCTCGTAGCTTTCTCTACACGTTCTTTGGGATTTGGCATAGGCTGCACTTCATCCTAAATCCAAAAGTGATTTTTTTCACCCCCTCAATACAGGAGATTGAGCTACGCTTAATGGTTCTGAACTGGTTTTCCTAAGGCTGAAAAGCTCCTTTTTCTCAGAGATTTCAATTGGGAATGGTGTGTTTGGAAGAAACCAATGTTAAAGGACAGCTTTTTTTATTGTATAGTTTTCATCAGGACATAAGCCACATTTCCATGAAAATGGTTAAGCAATTGGAAAAGCTTAACCATACTTAATGTCTAAACATAATGAATACTTAAGTATACTTATACATGTATGCTTTATGCATATATGCCTTTTTTTTAATCCTAAAATAAACCATAGGGTCCCAGCTATAATAAAGATAATAACAAATTCTCTATCTCTACTGTCCCAGCATAAACTTAATTCTGGGTATTACTGCCTAGAATACGATCTGTTAATATTTCCTTTGTCCACATCTTCTGTCTGATATGGAATGAACATTAAAATTTTCCAATATTAAAAAGTAGGTAATATCAGATTTGTAATGGTTTCCACAAAACTATTCATATCTCAAAATCAGCCTCTACTCAGGACTCCAAAGTGTCCAAGGGCCCAGATGTGTAACCCTTATCCATATAATTAATTCCATGATATGCACTACTTACACGTGTAAGGCGTTTGTAGGATAAGGCCTGAAATCATGATTTTGCTCTTAGCCAGCAGTTATTTAACCAGGAAGGTCAGATCTAAGTTTATAAGGGGCATTACAGAGTGGTCGTCTCATGCTGTGCAGTGGACAATTACTGCATAGGATTTTTGTTTGATGGTTGGTTTATTTGTTTGGGTTTTTTTCCCTGATATTATCATTGATAGTAAGAGGAATTATGAAAAACCAAAGCAATCTCTGGGGCAATAAGACTTTGTTGAACTGCTGCCAAGATGGACATTCTGGATCATTCTTTTACTTAGTTTATGAAATCCATTGGGTTTTTAGTTCATAGCAACCAGAGTTCTCTCTTGAACTACTTAATTTCCCTTCCACTAATCTCCAAAACTATCAGTGTTCAGGCATAAGAACAGGCTTTTTAGCTCACTCATTTCTTCCAAGAGATCTCAGAGCAGGAAGCAGCCATTTATGTCGCCAGAAGAGGATGCAAGTGGACACCATTACCACAAGAGGCTTCTGTGACTTTCCAGTGTAACCCCTGACACGAGACGAAGGAGTAGAAATGGGGAAAGTCCTAAACATGTTACAGCTTGAGTTTTTCAACATATGGATGATGAGGTAAGGTACATTTGGGCTATGGATATTTTGTTCTCTATCCAAGCTCATAAAGAACTGAGACTCACAATCACAGTCATACATTCTCCAAGGGAATGAGCCTGATACAATTGTAGTTGTTTGTATAAAATTATTTATTTCTCACTGGTTATTAAGCTCTTCAATGCCCAAGTGGCAAGATTTAGTGTTAACACAGGTTGCAATTGCAACATAGCATGTTAAAAGCCAAAGGATAAGCTCTCCACTGTAAACAAGACGATGATGCTGAAGAACTGAGAGCAGGCATTTTGCCAAATCAAAGATACATATAGGACAAATGGGATGAAGAAATAATCTTATTCAACAATGGATAATTTTTGAAAGAGGTAATAACAAGATGTTATTGTTCTTGTCAATCTTAACATTATCTCTTATTGTCCTTAATTTCTCTGGCCAGATCAGAAGTAGTATCTGTTCCTAAATTGTCCATGCTAGACAAATTCCAACACAGTTAACTCCAAAGAATGAATAATCTATAAAACAACCATTATTCATGACTTTGGATATTTTAGCACACTTTTTCTAAAGCAATGGTTATGATTGTGACTCTGCCTTACCGGAAATTGGTAGCACATGTAGTGTCTGAAAGAAAGCTAGTATTTAGCTGATTTGTTACTTTGTTGTGTGCTACTTCTCTACCTAATGTCTTGGGCAATTTACAGATTTAGCCTTCACAAAAGTGAGATATTTGAAATAGCAGGTTGGTCCCAACATTCTGCAAACAGTTACATGTCAGCATCCTCCTATAGCTCTTCCAAGCTACTTCTCACATGTCCTAATGGGCAGTACTTTGGGCTTTGCAACAGAAATTAGCCTGTTTAGACCATAATTAGCAATTGCCTGAAAAAGATACAGCTTTACTAAGGACCCAGTGAGGCACCTATAAGTACCTTTTGTTCAATAGGACTAAATATAACATTATAGCACTTCTACAAGAAAACTTTATAATAGTTCACCCTGGTTTTTTGCACATATACACCAACTTTAATTTGTAAAATTCTGTCTTTGTGTTGTATTGCGAATTTAATTTAGCCTATTGGTAAGGATATATTAACCAGAGCAATTTCCCAAGGATCTGAAGTAGACAGAACGAGTCTCTGAGTGAAAGGATAGAAAGGCTAATGAAATATATACATCAGAGAAGGCAGTGTGCAAGAAGGCAAACCCTATTAGAAATTCACTTTGTAGCTTGAAAAAGATTTATATTTTTCTCTACTAACCTGTAAGCAAGTTATTACTGATATAGAAGCCCACTGATACTTACAACCTTAAACAAATAATAATACAAGAACACTTAATTATAAGGAGTGATTATATGGAACAGAATTACAATTTGGACATTGTTTGGGAAGGTCATTATTTGCCATTTTTAAGAGCAGTTTAACTATACCCAAATATCTATGACATTATATTAAACATCCCCCAAGTGACACTGTATGCACTCAATCTGTCATTCTCAAGGTACTCTGCTGCCCTTAGAGGAAGTAATAGATAGCATTTTAATAAATGAGCGAGCTACAAAATCACATTTCACTTTGAAGAGACTTTCCTACTACTTTACTCCCAACATAGAAGTGACAGGTATCTTCACCTAGGGGCCATTTTCTATGTGCTCATAGACCAAAGGGCTCTATTTGAATCGCAGCAAGAGTTCTCCCTCTGCCCCTTCTCATTTAACAGAAAGTTTGTACTGTGTAACCTTCCACAAGGTAGAGCAGAGGATTCACAAGAGTGAATCCTCTCAGCTTGAGCATGTAAAAACCCTTTATTATTACTGTGATACAAATCTCATTTTCCAAGCATACTCTTGTCTCTTGCTGAATATACAAGGTTTAAATGCAGATGCAGTCAAAATCTCATTAATGACTCCAATCAACAGCTGCCATTGATCATTAGAACATAAATGTAGTAACTTCTAAATCTTAAAATTACACAGGCAGCTGTGCATTTTGGGAAATGAGAGAAACTGTGACTATAATGTAATCATCCATTAATATTTTCTTCCTGCTACCTATGTATTGCTGAGAATTTTCTAGTTAAAACAAAAAAGAACAACATAGCCTTTAGCTGACAATTTCAAACTATCTGATGAAAACAAGAGGAATGTTACAGGGTTTTCTTAATGTCTATCATACACTGATTTCTTGATGTGTATGTAGTTTGCTTTCACTCTGCAAAGAGTTGCTTGAAAAGATTCTCCATTTATTTTTAAAGCAAAAGATTTTGTAAATCCCTATATTCTCTAAGGTAGCATATCTTACTGGACTACAAATTTTGAAATACAATGACATGTTTATATAAATGAATCTAAAACATCACTTACTAGTAATGGATTAGAATGCAAACTGGGCACAAGTTGCAGGTAATTGCCACTAGTGGGACCCACTGCCTTCATCACTTGTCATTGCAAATAATGTTACCTGGCAATTCTTTCTCTTATTTTTGTATAGGGGCTGAGTTAGAGGTGCCAATGCAGCAGTCAGAAATGACTTCCCCTTGCACAGATCACTGAGCAGCCACCAGCAGAGACCAGGTGGACCCCGTGTATCTGTAAGCCTTCCCTGTCTAAGGGCAATCCTTCATTTAGAATCCCCAATAGTGTAAAACTCATTTAATATCAGACTTTAGGTCACTTATTCATCCCCATTGCTTTCAGCAGAGCAGAGCCCCGGAGGTAGGGACTCTGTTTTGATGTCCATGAATCTTTATTTGTTGGGGGTTGCTGGATCCAGAGTGAACTAAGATACAAAGATACAGAGTGAACTAAAATAAAAAATAAAAATAATGTAACCTGAAAAAAGTCACCTGAGATCCCTAACATCCATAAGTAAGTAGCTCATCTCTAATTCTCTACTTGTATTTAAATCCTATGTGTTTAATGGGAATTGAGAAAGATCTCAACTATGCAAGTGAAAAAAAAGAAAAGTCCTGCTAAAAATCAACACGAAGAAAAACAGATAACAACAGATAACCAAAAAATCATGGTTAAAAGTATTTTAGATCTAAATTTAACTCATAAAACCACAATTTGGAACAGATGTTTATGAAATCTTTTCAATTTGCTGTGACATGCAATATGTGATCTGATTGAAATAAAATAATAACCAATCAAATCATTTTCAAGTACCTAAAATGACTGTGTGTTACAAATGAGTTCCTGGGGAAGTCAAGGAGAATTACCAGGTGACTTCATCCCAAAATGCCTTTGAAGAAGAAAGGGCAACAGGAGTTTTGCACAGTAGTAATAGCAGCTGTCTAGGGGGGCAGAATTTAAAGGAAGGCTAAAAGCTGCAAACATTCCCAAATCCAAAAAAGTGGGAGAAAGAAAACACATCCCTCTCACAGGTGTAAGCAATCCATCTTGGGAAGCTCACCAATTCATCTGCCAGGCATACTGAAACATTATTCCTTAGGTAAACTCCCCCAAGCACCACACATCCCAGTCTCTGCAAGAATAGATGCAGCTCTTATCATTTAGGAGGATTAATGAGCAAAGTCCTAATAAATTACTGGTTTGCATCTGTTTTTTTACACTTTGGTCATGTAAATAGTACCATTTTGATCTGTTAGCATTTTAGTATTACTCTGTGTTAAAGAAAGCCAGTAGCAAATCAGGCCTCAAGAGCTGCTCCTCATTAACTCTCTGTGACATAAATGGCTCTATCTGCTTTAAAGTAAAAAGCAGCACATGCAAGGTAATACCTTGGGGGGGGGGGGAGGGGAAATCTTTATGAAGAGCAAGCTCGTGAACAGTACTTACCTAGTCACTACAAATTAGAAGTCCCTCCCTTTTCCATTCACCTCTGCCTGAAACACAGTCATTATTTCAATATACATCCAAGAACAAGTAGTGTGGGTATGTTTCAGGGCTCTGTACTGGAAGACTAAGGAAAACACTGACAACAAGCTGCAGACTTATGATGCATGAATGAAGCAAATGTTCGTCACATGGCAGAAAAAGCTGCTTGCCTCTTCCTGCTAGACTTGTTTTGCTGTTATTCATTATTTACCCTTTCCCTTACAACCGAGAAAAACAGAAAGATCCTTGAATAGCCTCTCTACTTTTTTCTTGACTTATAGGTCTTCACCTAACTATCAAGAAGCCACAACCTCAGGAAGCTGTCTGTCTCTCTTCACCGAGGAATATTTGCATGACTATCATAGTAATTTTGTTTCAGGCATTTGGCTTTCACAGTTTAACTGTCTTCATCACAAACAAATTGCTTAATGGCTTTGGGTAGCAAACACATACAGAGCTGTGCCAACTGATCAAGAAATAGCTGAGTAGGTATAACCTGTGATCATATTTATTGGCATTTCATTTAAAACATCTTCTGAATCATCATTCACATCATCATCTAAGTCTGATCTCTTTTGTTCAATAAGTCAATGCTTCTTGTCTGCTTGTTCTAAAAACAACAAGAAATCAAACCTCTATTCCTCCACTCAAAAGCCTGAGAGTCAATAAAAATGCGTAGGAAGAGATTCCTCACCTTCATTAACAACACGGCTGAAAGGAGCAAAGCCCCCTAAAATTAGAGGAAGACAGGGAACAGCCTGTCCACCGAGAACATAGGTATAGTAAAACAATAAAAACTGGCAGCGCACACTGGCACCACAGGACCAAATCCCTCTTGGCTAAAGTGCCTTAAAGATTTCTAAAAATAAACAGAGATTTGACAGGAACTCAGTCAAACCTCTCTGTGTGCAGCAAGTGCTGCATATCCATGGCATTTCTAACAAAATGATGTA
This sequence comes from Gorsachius magnificus, assembly GCA_034008185.1. Classification (NCBI taxonomy): domain Eukaryota; kingdom Metazoa; phylum Chordata; class Aves; order Pelecaniformes; family Ardeidae; genus Gorsachius; species Gorsachius magnificus. The sequence continues at coordinate 42,258,582 of CM067081.1, forward strand.
TTAAAAATTATGTAAGAAAAGATTATGCTTTTGAGGCATGACATGAGTACAACAATCCATCTAGTTTTTAATATACTGCAATAATTAGTGCTGTCGTGCCTATTTTATCTTGAATGTTTTGCCATTACTGGAGAAGTTGTTTGCTGTTTCTGTTAGAAACAAACGAGTCATCAAAAATTTCCTTCACACAATTCTGTTTACTTACAGTAAATGTCAGGACACCTGACTTTGTCTAAAAACTGGAAACAAAATACAGCTTTCATGCTCAGAAATAAACATTATCAGCAAAAAAAAAATCTCTAGAACACAGAAAGAGGGGTCTGTTTTTTTGAGGGATTTTCTTGGCATCTTCACAGCCAAATGGCCATGGCTACTGCTCCTGCTTTTAGCCACTCACCCTCACAGCTGCAGCCAATAAATCCACTGGCCTCTGAACTTCTATTTCAGAAATACCTTTTATTTCTTCAGGTGGGTAGGTACAAGTTCTGCCATGCAGCCAAACACTTTGTGGCACAGCGTCTACTGTTTCCAGCAGCAACTACATAAAAGAGTGTTTAATTGTTCCTTCTGTGTAGCCTGAAGGAAGTATGGTGAGCCAGGATACCCACCAATTTAACTAGGTCTGGGAACAAAGTTAGAGATCGAGGTTAAAGGGCTTAATTTAACCCAGTTTAACAGGCTGGTCAGACCCACTGTCAGAGATCTTTACCCTCCTCCCCTCCCCCCCCCCCCCTTTTTTTTTGGACTGCCTTCTGGATTTCATCCACCACTGAAACCCAAGCTTTTTTCTCCTGCTTTTTCTTTTTTTGCTTGCTTTTTTTGTTTGGTGTCCCCTCCCCACCCAAATGTAGAAGATCCAGTAAATCCAAGTAATTACATATGGCCTTTAAAATATATTGTTTTGCATGGAAATGCAAATTTCTAACTCTAATTTTCCATAATATTATGGGCATTTTTGAGACTATTAACCTACAATGTGGAGGTCTCACATTAGATGCAGGGCAAAACTACATGTCTTTAAAAATTTAGCCCAAAATACTCTGTGGTATGTATTCCAAATTGATAATGTATTTCTGACCGCAGACTGTCACTCCTATCTATATTAGGCAGGAGACCTTCTTTCTGTCAGTCATCAAAGACTAAGCATCATTTCCAAACTGACACCAAACTTCCCTCCAGTGTAAAGGAATTATCTGTTGAAGAAGGCTACAGCAGCTCAAAATATTTTAAGTTCACATGGTGTAAATACCTGTCACCAAGAATAAATAGGATCACATTTCCTTTAGATGTGTAATAACAGCTGATATTTCAGTCTTGGAATTCGCCTGGACCATTAACAATAATTAAACAAGATGCTCGTGTTCACTCTGGTTTAATATTGGTTTAAGTGTCCAGAGGAAAATGGCAATATTTAATATTTAAATATCAAATACTTTGATTAAACATTAGAGTGTTAAACTAATATTAAGGAAGGCTGAAAATGAGTTTATAGAACTGCCCATAGGTCTTTTGAGTTGCAACTGCCAAAAATGCGATTTTAAAATTTGCCATGTAGGCATTTTTTGAAAAAGTAGCCTGACCCCAAGCTCACAAATGTCAACTGTAATTAATAAGCAACATTTTGAAGTTTGAACTTAGTCCTGGGCTGAGCAAAAGATGCATGTTTATCATAAGAAACAGAATCTGCAGGATTCTGACTGAAACCAGGTATGAGTGTAGCAGCTGAAAGAGTCAGGACAGAAGGTACTCAGCATTGTCTCACCCTACTTATTCTTTCAAACAAATAATATACACTCTTTCTGTTCTCCTAGAAACAAATGGAATTACCTAATATAAAACATTAAGCTGATAGGCTTCTCAGTCAGGTCTGCAACTTTCTAAATATCTGAGGAATTCCCCTAAAATCTGCTAGGGTTGGTCCAAATGAGTTTCTACACCTTCCCCTTTCTCCAGAAATATTATACTACATCAATCATTGATAAGAGTTCAGTCCTGTTTCTCCTGAAAACTCCCATCACAGCAGTTTGAACTCAAACTTCCAAAAAAACGTGCAGGGATTTTTCCAAATTAAAAAAAAAAAAAAAACACAAACAAAAAACCAAAAAAACACCTCCAAAAAATTGAGAGTTCAGATTTTGAATGAATTGCTCATTGCAAAACATATCCAAAGAGGTCTGAGACAAAAAAAAGTAAAACAAAACAAAACAGAACGAAAGCGAAGAAAAGCACTCCCTAGAAAACATTTATTCTCAATCCTGAAAAGCTACAGGGACTGCAGACAGGGATAAACATCAATTGCCTGGGTTCAAATGTAAAAGCCTTCACATTTACCTTTTTTACATCATAGCTGAAAATTATCAAAGTGCAATTTCCACTGTATTAAGGAGACAGCACATTATGCTTCTAGCTTTCATTCACGTTTAATAAAGAGAAATCCTTCCACTGAATGAAGAGTAGCCCTTGGCTACTTTTAAAATAATCCATTGAGAATACTACAATAACCCATGTATTTATAAAAAGTATGGTGTTTCTTTAAGGAAATGCCCCAAAGAAACATTACTCTCTTTTTTCATGTATATGGAATAAAACCGCAAATACTATAAGCTTAGTGGTTGTTTTTTTTGGTGGGATGGTTTGGGTTTTTTTGGCTTTAATTATTGACAACAGTAAAAAGATTGTTTAAGACTAGCTGTGTCCGAGTTTTGGATACCAAGTGTGACAGGCTCTGCAGGTGTACAGTGCTTTGCCTATTGATACAAATTGAATCTGAACATAGCAATTTATTCAGCAAATCAAACCAATCACTGCACTGCAGTTTTCTCTTTCAGCTCTCATTTCCCAACCAACTACTCTTAACCACTTTGCTACTTCTGCTTTACAGCAAAGTTTCAACTGCTATTAGGGATTGTTTCATGGTGAGGGTATGGGGGTTTAAAAAATTTTAAATACTTATACTCTTCCACTGCTGCCGTTAGGTGCTGTATCATTCACATCTGTTCCATCCAAACATGCTACCATTAAATGTATTTCTCTCTCCCTTATCCTAATAAAAAAAATAACCATTGTTACTCCACACAAAGCATTTAAACAGCTTGCAAATGAAATTTTTTCTAATAAACTGTGAATATTTGCCCAAAGAACAAGATTACATCAAATCCTTCTTTGTCATTAAGAACCATACTGAAAAAGAGGTTCTTTCATACGTATGTTATTTTGTTAAAAGACATTTCAGCTAACCAGTCCTCCAAAGTAACCAACACAAAAAGATCAAAGAACGAAAATTAACACCAGATTGCCCAATAGATATGTGAGGAAAGAAAAGTAACCAACTCAGGAAAAGCAGACTGGCAGCCAGCTAAAGGGGGAAAAAATAGAGCAATCTTACAGCGTTGAGCCAATATATAACCCTGGATTAATAGCTAGCCTTGGCAAGGCTCAAATGTGAAGATGCTCACATCGGGCATCCCAGACTTGCTGCTACCAGAGGTTGTTGCTATGGCAACTGGTGACAGTCAGCCAACAGTAAAATGAATTTAGAAAAGATAGTTAGGAAGTACTGAAAGGAAGAAAGAAAAAGAAAAGAAGGGAAGAAGTTTGATATCTGTAAGTAGATGCACAGTTCCATTGTCTGCCGTTTGCTCTACAGCAGCAGAGGAATCCATCACCAAAATGGAACCAAATTTCCATTTTACCTCCATGATATTTGAAGGCTATTCCTGCCTGCATGAGTTTCTAATTGAAAGAAATTATTGTCTCGTTCACGCAACAGCTTGTCAGTGACTCGGCAATCCAGCAAATCCAGCCGCCTCTGAAAACTGCATGGAACTGTTAGCACATTGTTCTCATCTAAACTGTTTACAGGAAGCCTGGAGTGGCCCATTTCTGTCTCTTGCCTTTAAATCAGCCTGGGGATGGTTCCACCCTGACATGTAAAAGGGCTCAGTGGAAGAAGTATTTGTCACTGAAACAAAAGGATTTGGCACTTTACAAATCTGGTAGAAAACTTGGTTGATATTTTTCAAACAAAGAACAAAGCAGAGACGGGTTGTTTTAAAAGCAACATTTGGTTCAAAGGAGGTTGCTGGAACTGCAGTCAGTGGACCATAAATCACAGTGCCCATGCCCAGCTGTGCAGCCACTGCATAGAAGAAAAGGTTTCGGATGGCAGTGTACCTTAGCAATAGCTGTGGATGTGTATGCCAGAGAGGTAGCTATTGTTGTTTACTTGCTGCCCTATCATGTGGTATGCTAGAAAGCACACTTTTTAGGAATCAGTGTGTGGGCACTATATTATCTTATCTCTCACAAAACATCGTCCCAGCCCCCCTGGAAAACTCCTGCTGCAGTACTGGCAGAAAGAGATAAAAATGAAGTACTACATCTGGTAAAGCTGAAGTGCTGAACTGGACTTCTCTACAGGCACCTTTCCCTAAGATTGACTGTATGCCATGATCACAAGGATGAACAAGAAAACTTCATATTCAGCCCTAGAAATCTACAATGGTTGATTTGTGTGGATGCATTTTTCAAGCCTAGAAATGGTACGAAGATGGGTAGAGACGAAAAAGCTGTGAGATAGAGCAAGGGTAGACGAAGCTGTTATTTTCAGAGAATAAATATCTAGACTGGCATTTACACAAAAATGTTCTTTTACAGAAATAGCAGGCACAAGCAGAGTTGGAGAAATTGGCCGAGTTTGTCTCCCCTGGAACCCTGGGAGCATGAGGGCCCAAGTCACTTCACTTGCCCTTCTGAGGTCGTGACTCAGAAAAGTCACTTAGCTGTGCTCTGCTTCGTTTTTTCCAGAAGTAAAATGGAAAAATACAGAGCCACTCAGGCTTTTAAAAGTGCTTTCATGTTTGAAGAAATGAAAAGTGCTAAGCGAGTGGTAAATATCGTTTGAGTAGATTAATACTTGGGTGATCAATATACATTATGAGACTGCTCTTACTCATCATGTTTCCCACAGCTAAAGGAATGCAAGAAATAATAATATGATGATCATAGCTGTTAGAAATGCCCCTAGTGAAGGCTGCCAAGTTTCCTAGAATGTAGGGAAAGCTGTGTTCTCATTTACTTACACTTCAGTGCAACTTTTACTGTGCGAAACCACAGTTATGCCTGTCATCTGAATCAGATTGCTTCAGGGTTTTTATTAACTGATGTTTTCTGTTGACTTGATTTTACCAAATATTTCTGTGAAATAGTTTTTTTATTGGTTTTGAAAATGAAACAAATTAGAACCAAGGCATTTAGCTAATACTCATAATGGGAATTCTTCTAATACTTTCTTTGAATGGCTTTATGAAGGCTTTGAGCTACAATCTGATACTAAGCAAAGAAAGAGTACTGAGATCATAGAGCTCCCTTTTTTGCTAGATCCATGAAAACAAGTCCAAATAGATTTCATCAAGTAACAAGTTTCAAAAGGTTATAAGCACTCAAAAAATAGGGCATATCTTTTTTTGTAAGAAAGCTACAAGTATATGAAGTGTTCCTATAAGCATAAGCAAGAAAAATAATGTTTTAAATATTTGGAGAGTAACCTTGACGGTGCCAAAATATTTTCAGATTTTAGATTTAAAACACTTGATAGCAACCCTGTCAACAAATACTAATCAGAGATCAGAAGTATCATTATGTAGCTGATATTTATAGAAAGTAGACATATGGTAGAATTTCTTGTAGTTTCTTCATATTCAGAAAGGATAGCAGAGTTTTTTAACAGATAAGAGCAACCTGTTATTTCTCAGTAGGTGATTCATAATGCTCACCTAGATGATTACTATCCCTATAAAAAGCTAGATCATCTGAAGTACAGTAAAAGATGAAAAGTAAACAAATCTCTCAAGCAAAATCCCTTGTTCATTTATTTCTAATGCATTTGAACCCATAGGAATAAGCTCAGTGGTCTGCAAGAATGATACCAGAAGCAGGCCCTTGTGGTAGCCTACCAGTTCCTCCAAAGCTTTTCAAACCCCATGCTCTACCTGCCACCCTTCTTTCTCAGAGGGCCTGTATTGTAGAAGGCAAGGGTGGACAAAGATGAAGCTATAGAGATTTTCACACTGGAAGAGGCGGTTCCTCCTTTCACAGATGGTGGCTCCGCAGTCCTTTTGCTATTTGTATCCCCTTTCCAGAGCTTCAAGAGACTTGTAAAAGTATGAGTAACTGCCGGACATGCAGAATTGCTCACTTATGAAAAATTAGGAAAGGAAAAATAGCCATAGCTCAGAATATAAAGTTGTTCTGAGAGGATGGGTAGTTTTTTTGAACATCAACGTATCTTTACTTGTCTGTAGTTTCCCAACATTTTCTCACTGTGGTGCCAGACTCTCCCTGGTGTAAATCATTGCTCAAGTTATAAAAAACTTGGGGCAAGCCAACATAACAAAGTACTTCTATTTAGATAAAGATAGCATAGTGTAGAAATAAAAAAAAGGTGCACTCATCTATAAAAAAAAAAAAAAACCAACCAAAAAAACCAAATGTGAAATAAAATCACTGTAATAATATGTACACTTACAAAGACAAGGTAAGAATCTGCTAGTTAGCCATCTGAGCTAAAGCCAATGTTACATTAAAGAGTAAGAAGAAATTCAGAAGAAAATTCATGCAGTACCCACTGTTGTTAAATCCAGGGATAAACATTACTTCTCAATAAGAAAGTACAATATTTTTGCTCCTTAATTTCATTAAATAATGAAAACACTCGTGCTTCTTTTAAGTACCTTTGAAGTATTTGGCGCTAGTCCTAATGCTTTACAGAAAAAAGTCCCCTTTTTAGCTTTTAAAGCAAGAACAGTTATATACCAGTTGTCGTCGTCTTCTACCCACAGGAAAATTGGGGTTTGCCTTTCCTGAATTCATTAATCATTGAAGACCACCTAACGCTGAAATAGTTTGTCTATGCATGAAATATGAGAACGGAAATACTTTTTTACCTGCAGTAGATCTGGTTTTGTCTTTATCTTTACTCACTTAAGGAACAGGAATGTTTTATTCATCTAAATACAGGTTATGGGCCAGAAACACTTCCTTATGGATCTTACCCCTCTTTAGGGGCAAACCAGTGAATCTGAAGTTTGTCAACAGCCCGTGGATTCAAAATACTATAATTTGGATACTCCTTCTATGGGAACTAGACCCTAATATAAGAGGTGCTGAGAAACTCAGAAAGACTTTCTTTGTCTTCAGTGGGAGCTAAGTGTAATTTCTGTATACTAATTACCTCAAGATATGTATTCAGACAGAAAAAAAGAAGGGGTTATCACTTTGGAAAACTTAGCTCAAATTCACCTTTTCGTATATTTTCTAGTTAATCCAGAATAAGCATTTCCTAAATATTTCCTATATATTTAGAAAGTAATTAATATTGTAATATTCTTTCTCTAATTTCTTTTTAATTGTAACTGAAAAGGAAACCATACATACACAAGAAAAATATTAAGAATAAAAACTAACCCCAGTAAAACCACAAGCAGGCGAAACTCCTTTCATTTGATCCTTTGCTAACAACAAACCAAAAGAGTTTGGCCAATAAAGAGCTTTGCTTTTTTTTTTAAAAAAAAATTGAAACTTGTTAATTGTCTCACCTGCAAAATACTCTGCTTAATTATCTGCCTTACAGTTTCTATGTGCATCGGTGCTAGGAAGCACAAATGGCCTAGCCTCTAAACCTACTAATCTGAAGTCTCACCCCTGATATATCAATGTTATAATCTATAGCTTGCTGCCTTTTGCTTTAGCTATGTGCAGCATGTTTTGATGAATATCTGCCGTGCAGGAGAAACATATGAAAATTATATCATGTGCAACTGGTTTGAACTGTTGTTCACTTGGACTGTTGGACACTGAGCCACTCTGGGGAAAAAGTTAAAATGAACTACAGTAGATAAATGTCAATCACAGGGTTTTTGACTTTATATTATATTTAAATTAAAGGGAGTATTATTCAGGTTCCTTCCTGCTCTGAACCTGCTGGTTTTTCCCTTTCAGAAGATTCTGATAAAATATGTGATCATCCTCTGCCAAGGCTCTCAATGCCTTTTTGGTGCAGATGGCAGGGTTTATGTGATAAAATTTTAATGACCATGGGCCTGCATAGCAATGTGAGGTACCAGCACATTTTCAATAACGCTAGGCATTTGCGAGGACTGGCATCGGGTGATATTCCTACCGCTGAATTCCCCGTGTCCTAAGAGGCAGGCTTCGTGGAGATAGAGGCAGCACCAGAGAAACCTCCATTATCATGCAGCAGTCGTATGGATGGAGATTTATGAATCCCTGCCAAAGAAACTGTATTACGGACTGTAAATTAAAACAGGCGCTTAATACATAGTGAACTACATGCTAGAGCGGCTGATTTCCAGACTGACCTGCCTATTCAGGCCCAGGCAGCTGTAGAGACCACCCCTTGTTAAGTGGTCCTGGGCTTTCCCTGAAACTCAGACATTCTATGCTTGAAAAGGCAAGCACCAAAGCTTTCATCGTCATGGCAAAAAAAGGAATCCTTGGCTGTTTCAGCAGGCATTTTACTTGCAGCGTACTGTTGTAGCATGGTGACTGGGACACAGTAGCTTCGTTCTCAGATTTAGTTCCAACGCCTTCCACAGAGAAACTTCAATTTTACTCCTCTGCAAGTCATAGTGCGTTGCAAGCTCAAAGGACCAGATTTTGGTCTCTGAATTACTGCTGCTGTTCATGAATCACAGTCTTCTTAGGCCTGCTCCTGGACACTGGTGATACTTCCACCTGAATCACTAAATCCAAGGAACTAAAACTGTTTACTTTGTTTTGGTGAGAATCTCTTGGAATTCTCTCAGGGAAAAGTACAATTTTGAATGGAAAGATCTAGATTGTAAGCTGTGGAAAAGTGTTTAAAAACTCTCAGGAACAGCAAGTCTGCCTGAAAACCTGTAAGGTAAAGGGATAAATTCCATGCTGAACTACCCCTCTGCATATCTCAGTACGTCAAGTACAATGCAAGTGACACAACCTGTAAGATTCATCTTGAAATATATTCAAATATGCAACAGGTATGTCCAATGGCTAGGGCTTTTCCAGGGAAAGAGAAATGCATAGCACTTTTTTTGATAGTCTTTTTTTCACCCAGACCATGAACACAACATCATTTCCTTCTCACTTACCACCCATCTAAACAAAAAGCTCCACATAAAAAAAAACCAAAATAAATTTACTCATCACACATGTCAAGTCAGTTTTGAGAGTCTCACTCTCCCACATTCTTTCTTATATTTTATATTCCTTTGGAAATTGGCTTACACCCTGAAGAAAAAGACAATTTGTCTTAGTCCTCCTACTCTTCAAAACAAAATTGAAAAAAAAAAAAAAGAAGCAGAGAAAAAGGGAAAAAGTCCCCCCCCAACTACCCTGAAACAGAAAAAAGAATACAAATTAACTTTCTTTTCTGCTTATTTGTACAATTTAAAATGATAAAATTCACTTCACACTTCAGACCTCTACAAGGACACTTTGCCTCAAGTGAAAGTAGTTCCACATGGACCATTTTGTGCTTGTCTAATGTGTAAATGTGCTGTTTTATGTTGAAGTAAGTCTAAGCAACTACGCAGTGCGCATACAGTAACTCAGTTATCACTTGAGCCCCATAAGTGCCATGCCCTAAGGCATGCTACAGGCCATGCTTCATAAAGCAAGAAAAGTATTTTCAGTGGACTTTCTGCAGTGGCACAGCACATAACAGAATATATTCTAGACCTGGTGAAGCAATACATTACAGAAAATACATATTTTTTTCTGGAAGGCACAAGAATAACACATTGTGAGGCCATTTTTCGGATCTTACCAGTCACATTTTAAAGCACGCAAAGTTCTACTACAAAGTTCTGGGCGAGAGATATGTTTCTTGATTTATTCTCACTTTTCCATGAAAACATTTCTGTGGTCTTTTCTACAATAGGGATATTAAAGACAGCCAGCTCACCACCATCTTCCCACCAATGGTGAAGTAGTGCTGCAAAGCACACATGGGTATGACTTTATGAATAACGGTCTTTGTAATAAAGAACTTCCCAGCTCCACAATGACTAGTACCAGGCAGCACACAGCACTGCTGATACACAGTGTGACAGACAACAGTAGCCTGAACTGCATCTCCTCAAGCAAAGGCAAGAGAATAGTGACTTTCCAACTTCAGGAGGTTGCAAAATGTAAACCAGGACATTTTTCTGCACCTGGAACCAGTCATCATAATGTATCTTTTGATTTAGTCACCTATGACTGCAATTTCAATGCCGTGCACCACTGTGCACACAGGAAAGGCTGCACAAGCAGAGCACAACATGTTGTGAGGAGCAGGTATTACCACTCATCATTGCCACTTGCATCAACAGCTCTCCTCCTGCTGGTCTGGCCCTTGTCCTGACTCCCAGCACAGCCTCAGCCAGTCCCCAGGGAGATGCCCGCTGCCCAGGACTGGGGATGCCCCCGCTGCCCCCTGGTCTGCCCTGCTTCTGGCTGAGGCAGTGGGGCTCTGCTCTGCCACCCCATGGGGACACCCCCAGCTGCCAGCCCCAGCCCTCAGGGAGCCATTCTTCCATGTAATGCCCAGGCAGCAGCCAATTCCAGAGTATAAGAGGTGGGGTGACCACAAATACCTATTTAACAAAGCAAAGAAATGCTCATGATTTTGGCAATAAACCCAAAAGGTTGTTTTAGTCTATGCCGGATTTTTCCTATCTAGTTTCACAAGCCAAACTCTTCACCTTGTTAATGCCCAGAGTGATGCTAGGTAAATCCGAGTGTGATTTTCTTTTTTTTCTTTTTTAATTGTTCTGGTTGATTTGTTTCACACAGCAAGGCTCCTCACTGAGATGAAGGCTCCTTGTACACAAGCACCTACACCATGCATCTGTAATCACACCCTGTAAATGGCATCAGCAAAAGAAAGGAGTGACATTTTTTCCTCTTGATCAGAACAGAATAAACAACATTTTAAAGGTTAAATTATTCAAATTCTACAGTTACCTGTAAAGAAAAATGACGTCTCTGCTATACCTTCAGATTTCTTACATCCAATTATTTTGATTTTTTTAATCCTGTCCCAGGCTTCCTGACTACAGCTGCTTAAGGGGCAAAAAAAAAAAGTGTTGTAACTTGTGGCAACCCATTTACTTCCACTGATAGCTACAGCTCCTGATACAAGGCTTTCAGCTCAACTCAGAGAAGTTAGAGGAACTATACAGCAAGTTAGTCAAACAGAAACAGACAACACCTAAATGTGTATCACAATGCCTTTTGCACTAAGAAAATCCTATTTGGGTGTCAGACAAATGTGACAGTCATGGGGAAGATATATGCCATGGTACTTAAAACTCTCTGTACAGAGTAAGGCGAAACAAAATAGAACTAGGGAATTCACTCTGAAATCCAGTTTTAATTGATGTAAATCCCTGGAATCCCACTGTTGCCAATGCTACCAGTTACTCCATAAGGTTGATGGAACCATACTGGCTTACACCAGCAAAAATCTGGACATTCAATGACAGAAGAGACTATCTTGTATACAGAAAACATCATATAATTTGTAAAGGTTTACTGATTTTTCATTTTCTGATGCTGTAGTTATCTATAGAAAAAGTAAACCAAAATGAAACAAGGGATTCTGCAAAGTACCTATGTGTGATCGTGCAAGGAGAATTTAACACATTGACTTCCCTTTCCTTTCCTTTCAATCCCTTACAGTCCACTTCTTTTGCATCCCAGGAGCACCCCTGCTGCTGATCTCCCTGCCTCTAGCTTTGATTTTGCATAGATTATCCAAGACGCAGGTTTATGCATGAAGATCCACTGTTCTTTAACTTAAAAAATACATCAGTTTGAGAACGGAAAAGCAACAGAGTATGACAATCCCCATCATTTTCTCCACTCCTTATCAATCCATGAAAGCTATACCATTACATCCAGACCTTTTGATCCAGACCATTCCTTTACCCAGTTTTCTGATGCTGTGCTATTTCTCAGGGTGTAGCAACATTCATTCTTTCACACACTTATGAAAAATAACTAAGAGGAATCAGTGAAAACAGCCATACCACACTGTGTAAAGTAACATTATGACTGAGCTCATAAAAAGAGATGCTGACTGAGGAATTTAAAGTTTTTCAAAACTTTTGATCTTGTTTATACATGTGAAGGTTTGATGTGAAGCTTGTTGTCAACTGTAAAAAGAAACATCTCTCAAGACAAAAATAAAAAACAGACCTCCTGTTGAAACCCAATGATAACCAACAAGTTTCTGATCTTGAAGGGAACATCATGCAAGTGTCTTGCATTTAATATTATGTTATGCCAAGCAGCCCTACTTTTTCTTCTCATTATATTTTCTTCATAGATAAGTGTTTGGTTTCACACATTTGATAAAAAAGAAAGTTGCTGGAGTAGATGTTCAGTAAGTCTTATTAGAATAACTACCCTGCTATATTTGCTTTGCACATCGATCCTGAGATAACATGCTGTTTTGTGAGAACCCATGTGCAAAATAAATATAACAATTATTCTTTTCATTTGTGATAATCACAATTATTAGTAAGCAGAGTCATAATAACCCCTTTGTATTTAAGTCTGAGCTCTAGCTCAGCTGAGGAAAAACTGAGCCTATCAATCATTTCAAATATTTCTAGACTTTGTTTCTGTATTTATTACTTTTAACTTTGGTTGCAAAATATAAGTAGAAAGAAGTTATTTAACATTTAAGCATTATATGCACAAAAGAATCTTACTGCAAATTAGTCGATTTTTTTCCCTTCTTGTGATGGTATCACAAGGTATAAACCAACATCTAGCATCTAACTAGATTTGTTAAAAACTGAATGGCTTTGTTTGATGATATTATTCTGGTGATAATAGACAAATTGTATTTGAAACTTTTAACCGTTAAAAGGATGCCAGTAGTCTTTGATTCTAACAAAATAATCTTTTATCTGTACACAAAAATCTTGCAAATATGATACAGTATTTATTCTATATAACAAAAGAATGACTTGTATATTTGCTTCTAGTGGCAACACAAAGGGCTTTGGAAATTGCATAATTATGGAATTGTTTTGGCTTTGGGGGTTTGGGGGACGGGGGGGGAGGGAGGCTGTTCTTATTTTTAAAGAGAAATCCAGAGACAGCCTAGATATATCACATGTGAACAAAAATTGCTGTTCAAATGTCACTCATGACCTGACACAGACAGAGAAAGTTCGACAGACATTTTAAAGCATAGAAAGGCTAGAGAAATATTTTACCTTCAACTAGTTTATTCATCTTTTGTATATTCAGAGAGGTTTAAAATGCATTCCTATCCACCTGTCAGTGTTCTTCTAATGAACTCTTCGGCGATATCCGTCGAAGGTAATGGAAAAGGTTCATTATACTTGCATGGAGCAACGTAAAACGAATGTTCAAAAATCAGAAAAGATTACAGGACAATTTATTAGTGTTTTCAGTGTTAATGTGTATTTTACTTCTGACCTTGGTCAGACATTCAAGTAATTTTGTATATAAATATGATTGCTTGATAAAAGCAAAGTGTGACAGTACAGCACCAGCAGAGTATTTTTAAACATAAGATCTAATGCGTTTCTATATACACAGATATATTAACCCCATGTGTGAGTCATACCCATTATAGGGAAATAAGGTAAGGAACTTTGTGTAAAAATTTTAAAATGTTAGTGATAATAAACAAAATGCAGAAGTTCTTTAATGACAATGAACAAAAAACTAGTGGGGAATGCAAAAAAAATGGCATACGGAAAAAGCACAAGGGAAATAAGAATATTCCCGAGTATGCTGGAAAACCACAGTTTTCCAGTGAAAGTGATTAACTATATTGTATATTTGCCAAGTATATTATTTGCATTTCAGATTTATTTAAGTCAATGGGTTCTCCCTAAAGGCTCCATAAAAGGGATGAGTTTTGAAGAGTTATTTGAATGAAGACAAAAGACAGTGATTTAACTCATGAATAGAAGTCTACAAAAGTTAATAGTGAGATCCAGAATAAAAGCCCAGAAGAAGAAAGGTATTAGGACAAAATAGAGAACAAGATATCAGTAAGAGACACTCTGTAGTAGAGAATTAGAGAGAAAGGAATCTATAAAAATAAGTGACTGCAGAGCTGGGAAGAGTTTTCAGTCTAATATTAAGTGCGTTTTAAGGAGTCTTTTTGTTGACTACAGGGGATTTCTGATTAGACCATATGAATTTCACCTTGATGATTTGAAGGAATTTTCTTTTTCTTTAAGCCATGCTAACAGGAATACAGCCTGCATCAAAATATCATCATAACTCTAAATAATGTAAATGTGTATCCGTGACTTCATGGTCCAACCTACAGTCCCTACCTTCAATCAAAGTGATAAGTGAATGCCCTGACAACTTTAAAATTAGTATGTACTAACATACAGAACTACTCTGTTCTTTTCCAAACACAGATCAGCAAGCAGAGCTTGCTGAAAGTTACCGTGGATGTTGCTATTTCAATCTCCTAAGTTGCCTCACCGGAATTCAGTGAATCACGATTTAACACGAAGAACAAGGACTCTCCACAAAATCCAGCCTGTTTTCTCCGGGTATATGTATAGTTAAATCCTACATAAACTGACAGCATTTTAGATTAAGACATACAACATCTTACAGTCAAATGAAATGCCTGTACACTAAAAAGTAAATGTAATTCTTTTTCCTCAAATTGAGAATTGTGTAGGCAGTATCCCATCCAAATTTAGGTTGGGTGTACTAGAATTCTAATAGCAGGTAATCTGAAGTTCTCATTAGAGATATGCAAGTAATTCATTACCTAAGTATGTCTAATTTAACCATATTTTCCCCTTGAATGAAGCCTGCCCTAGTGGAAATTAGCGATCCAGCCCACACACTTCCAATCCTGTCGGCACTTTCAGTTTACATTTGCAATTTTTTTTTAGAATTCTAAAAATTACTTTCTCTGTCTTCTTTTCTGATCTCCACTGGGTATTTATATGCAGCAAGTATAATTATGCTTTTGGCAAGCTAGTGAAAATTAAACCCTTACGAGCAAGGGGAAAAAGAAGAAAGGAGGGTGAGGAAGCAAGGAAGAGGAAGAAAATCTGGTTTAAAGGGAACTTGTCACAAACTTACTCATGTATAAGCAGAAGGCAGCTACATATTGTAATCTTACAGCACAGTTCTAGGAGATGGTGACATTTGGCTCATGCTTAATGAAAGCTGAGGAGGGGTATTTTATTGATTTGAACAGGGAGTGTATCTACTGGAAGATACTAAAGTAATGACTTTGGCAAGTTGTCTTGTTTTAAATATCATATCATCTGCTCCTAAAAATCCAGGCTCACTGACAAGCAAAGATGTATCTCGTATGGTAGGTCTTGCAGCACTACATACACTATACACTCTGAGCTCTAGTTTTCATATTCATCACTTCTGCATTTATTTTCCTCGGTAACACAGTAATGACTCCTGCTAGTATACCACCCTCCTGTCTATTTTAATTGAAAACTTTACCAGGCTTTTTTCTTTCAGGAGTTGTAAGAACTTAACTCAAACTGAAGCAAATAATAGATGAGGTATTTGAGGGAATTCAGCAGTGTAAGACTTTCCTTCCTTCTTCAGCATATTCACAGTAAAGAATCACAGAATCACCCAAGAGCCTGAGAGCTAGTAATTTCTGCCATGTGTTGTACAGATGCACTGCTTCAGAGACAGAAGGGGCTGTGAAGAGCCTTTTCCCTCAAACCTCGGAAAAGCACCAAAAAGAAGCCTACCCCATACAATGACTAAATACAGTATCCTGCCAACGGTCATGAAAGTCTCTGCAGTGCCACCAAAGGTAGCCTTGCCTGTTATATTCACAGGACAAGGCTGGGATGTGTACAATTAATTTTTGAAGAAGACTTTGTGAAACTACCCTGCCTTTACTGGCCAGACAGAGCAACACCAACCATCCACCCTGCGCCAGTGTGTCCTTAACAGCAATCTTCATATGCTCAAACACAACCTGTACACTTCGCACAGCAGCAAGTTTTTCTACTCAGATGTGTCTTTCACAGTTAAATCTTTGTGAAGAAGAAGCCACAATAAATCTCATAAAAATTTCACTCCATAGAAAAAAGCTGACAGTCTCATCTGCCTAATTAGGGCAAAGAAAGGCCACTTGCAGTGGCTGAAATGTCAGCAGCATTATTGCACAATAGTTTTAGCAGACAAAAGCATTCTGTATGAGTGAAACCATCTGAAACTGTTTTGTAGTGTATATGAGCTATGGGTTAGTTTGGCAGAATATATATTGAAATGTGCACACCATAGATGAGAAAAATCACAACCACGAATAGTTAATGGATTCCTTCCTATATCAATACTCTTTTGTCATTATCATAAACGTCTGCCTACAATAGTGGTCAAAGATAATTTGCAACCTGCTGTAAAAGAAACTGTGAAGAGAATTAGCCATCATAGTACTTCTTCAAATCTGCTTTCCCCTGAAATGGAATAAACAAAATTTGGATTACTGCAAGAGTGTGTGTTTTGTACACAGAAGCCACACAAAGCAGCATTACTGCAAGCCTGCTGGGAAAGTACAATAAAAATAAATCAGAATGAAAGAAAGCACTGTGGTTAATATATAAAGATGGAAAGCCAGAATGAAAGGTTAAGAGGTGAGAGCTTAATGGTTATTGTCCTATCATATTTTAAGAACCTGATCTTCATTTTGCCAAGGTAAATGTAGTGACAAGTAAATGCAGGTCCATATTTCTAGCCTTAATACTTACTTATGAAAATGTTGGGTGTTACTCACTTGGCAGAACAATCCTTACAATAACAAAACATGTTTTGTAAGAACATTGTGTAAAGTGAAGGTTAAACAGAGTTACTTATTTATTTAGAGGGTTGGTTGTCAGCAAATGATGCAACCCAGATCTAAGTGGAAGCAGGGTGGGAAACTGTTACATAAACATGATCACATCTTGTGATAGGGAATGGATAGACCACTTAACTGAAGGGGGGAGTATGACCTCTCATCAGTAAATCAGTATCTGAGTTGTGAGTTTTTATTCACCATTTTGAGAAGCATGAAAATTTTCAGCCAGAAAAGCTGTCCTGCCAAGACAGAAAAAAAAAATTAAAAAAAAAAAAAAAAAAAAAGGAAGAAAAGACAACATATCATGGCCAGAAAAAATTTGTTTTACTGAGTAAACTCTGGATTTGGCAGTCAAGAGGGTTTCAGTGTAAATTAAAGTTTGAATAGTCTTGGAGTAGATGGGAAGCTTTGTCAAGGGAAATTAAGAAGATGTTGCTGTAAAACAGAAAAAAATGACAGGGAAGTCGCTGAAAAGTGACATTTTCCTTATTACTGCAAGTTCTATTCAGCTTCCCTGAGGAGTTCCTCTGACTGTGTATTCATTGACCCCAAAAAATATTTGGGTCCATGGTTGCTGCAATAGATGAGCTGCTGATGAATCCAAAAGAGAGTTTTAAGGGCTCCCATCAGGGCAGTTAGTCATGCCAGGGGTGCTCTGTGAAGGAACCTGGAGACTGAAAGCGCTGAGAGGTCCAATTCTCACTGTATTTATCTCCCATTCTGCAACGGGGACAGCCTCAAGAATCCTAATTCCTATCAGAGTTGCAGATCCTAAAACCCAAAGTAGCTGAACACTAAACTGAAGTTGCTGGTCTGTCAAGAATGCCAGCTTCACTGAGCAACTGCAGGGAACCTATTTAAATTCAAAACACTATGTGCCAGCATTCTTGAAACTTTTTTATTTTAATTTTTGATTCAGCAAATTCAAAAGGGTTTATTTTTCATCCAGTTCAGACCGAACTTTTTCTAAAACCATAAGATTCCCAAATCTGGGTTCCTCTCTCTAACAGTCTCCTGTGTTATGGGCTATTTAAATCAAACAGTAGAGGCTTCAGCTCTACCTTTTGTAGTTCTTATGTTTTTCTTCATACATTTAGTCCATCCTTGGTGGGCATTATTTGCATTATTAGCTCCTAGTTATTCCTCATTTACCATATAAAGCAATCAATCATGTGATTTGAAAGCAAAAGTTGGAATATAAGTTGATGAGTTTGCTAGTTTTTATACAGCACATGCAGCTAGCTCTGCGAGAGGCTTAACCGATGAAGCCCAGTTTAATATGGCTTTATGTCTGGCACTTCTGTTATCCCATGCGAGCTCTGTTTTTCAAAGCTTAATTCAACAGCTCTCTCTTGTGAGGACTCGGATGTCTAAAAGTATAGTTTATATCCTGTATAAAGTACATACATATAATCTCTGACAAATTTGTCACATTTATCAGAAGACAGACAAATCATGTTCAACGGCTAGAAGATTAGTGCATTAGTAATTACGGAAGTTACAAAGAGCTTATAAATAATGTCAACTAAATGTTTTTTCTCATTAATAAATTCTTACCATAAACTCCATTCCTGCAAACACAGTCCTCTGCAGATTCCCAAATCTGTTCCTGTGCCTGTTTCCCTGTACAGTACCAAGTTTTACCCTAAGTCCTTGAAGCCAAACTGGTTTCTGCTTTCTGCCTCAGTAAAGCTTTCACCTTTCCTTCACAGCAAGAAATTACTACCTCTGATTCTATTAAAATGCATTTTATGTATTTTTCAGGCAGGATTATTGGCTGCAAGATTAATATGCACCTCTAGTTTCAGAGGTCACACTGGCTCTTTAAAAAGAAGCACTTTCTCTTTTGGTCATTTGAATTTTTCAAGAATTATGAAAGGTAATACACCTAACCTGGAATAAACAGAAAAAAAGAAAGTCTGTAAGAATTTAGCTATCTATTACTATAGCTTTACCTCTGCAAACAGTCCTTGTTCGTTTGTTTTTTTTTTTCTGAATTTAATATTATTAATAACTTTAGAGGCCATATAATCTTGAATGTGCAAGGCATTAAAAGATATACACAAATCCCAAACAATGTTGGTATTTTTTTTAAAAAAAGAAAGAACAGTTGCCTTCAGTTATGTGAGTTTTGATATCCTGAGCAACGTAATCATATTTCATAAGACATTTCGTATCTTTTATTTGTCAAAAAGGATATGAAAATCCATTTTCCACTGTGTTGGAAGTGACAACTCTAATAAATAAATATTTACTGCAGGTAAATATTATTTTCCAACCAAAAAAAAAGAAAAAAATCATACAGACTTGTTTGGGGTTTTTTTTGGAAGGTTGAAAAGATGGGCACCTATTGTACAGTACACTTACACCAGATAGTGAAAATCTGCCGTGAGGACTGGCAAGTCGATGTGTTTCTTACATACTACACATGAATGTTCCCTGTCTTACTGAAATGACCTTATGATCCCTGGTGCCAAGTGTTCAAGTCCCAGCTGTGGATTTAAACTCAATCTCGTTTCGAGTTTCCATTCTGTTGGCAGCAGAGTCATTCTTCACTGCACTGCTCAAGCCAGAAAAGGCTTCCTGACTCGGAGGCAGACTCAGATAAGCAATGGCTATAAGAGAAGTTGTAATTGCACAAGCTCTTTCTTTCCCCCAACAGGTATTACCACAAATGAGCGTCATTGAAAATTCTTCTGAGCTTTAACAGGGTAGATAACCTCATAGGCAATTGTGAATCTAACACAGTGTCCAGATTAGCAAAGTAGACGGAAAAAAGTCTTCTGTTATTTAACCCCTTCCCAGCAAGCATGGATTTTTGTGGTAGGGTTTGTTTTTTGGTTTTGTTTTTTTTTTTTTAAGAAAGCCTTCTGAAGTTAGGAAGACGAGTTGGTAGGCCTAGCCAGAACAGTAGTGAAAGCTGTGCTGCTGAAATAATACAGCAGACTGTTAACACCACAAAATCAGGTAAACAGAAATTAGGGAATGCCAGAATAACAACTGCTCTGTTTTATTTTCCACTCTGTACAAAAAGATTATAAATGAAATCTGCTATTTCTTCTTACTGAGTGCACAGAACAGGTGATGCTTGTTAAATAGCAGCTATTTTGCGCTTACTTCATCCTTGCTATTCAGTGAATGCACCATACACCCTTTCCAGCACGCTGTTCAAATCATGACTTGATACCAAAATATTAACCTCCTCAAGGGTTCTTGATTGTCCCACTATAGCTTTTTAGTTCTTTCTAAATATTGACAGATTTATCAACACGACATCACGGTGCAGTCTGCAGTAGCATTGCTGGGCATATTTCACAAAGGAAAGCTGCTGTGCATCTGCTGAAATCAAAGACAGAGAGGTGTGAAATAAACTTCAGAGCTCCAGGGTCTTGCTTTTTCCAGCGGTTGGCACTGCGCAGCCTCCCACAGGCTCTCAGCAGATACTCCACCGGCCTTGGCTGCCGGGGCAAACGCAAGGCGTTCTGCACGTCAGTCGGTGCATCACAGGCTGTCACACAGATAATAATAAACACGCAGAGAGCAAGCCTTCACTGAAATGAAAGCTTCCTTTAAGTCACTTGTCACCAGGCTCGCTTCAGGCATAAAAAAGTTCTCTTTGCTAAATTCTCTTTCCAGTCAATGAAGAGGGAGACTTAGCATATCTGGCATAGGCAGCTGATCTGGATTTCTCACCATCGATATCAGAGCGATCCTACAGAAGCAAGCTTCTAGCTTTCCAATTAGCTCTCACGAATATTTTCTAACTCTGAGCTTCATTTCATAGCTCTTTTCCAACTCAGAGCTAATGATCGACCTGTCTACCTACATTTTCCTCAGTGACCGCTCCTGTACAGGCTCCGCTACTGCTCTCCAAGATTCGTAAGCCCTGTTTACCTTGTCAATACCATTCATCACCTTTGCTCTTATCCCCAGTTTTCTCATTCCTGCCTAGTTGCAGTTGCAGTTAGCACCACTCAGGGGCCACCCTATGCCTCTCAGGTGGCTCCTGCCATCTCTTCCTCCTGCTGACCGAGTTGTGTCTTCCCTCCAACTCCCCCATTTCATACTCCACGCCTTTTCCTCACCTCACTGCAACCAAGCCAGACTACAATTCTCAGTTCTGTTTGGACATCAAGTGGAGAAATACTGAGAACAAAGAAGAGAATCTCCCTGGGGAAACCAAGAGCCCTCTGCGAGGACCATATTGGAAGAGAAGAGCTGCACACCCTGATATACATGGGTATAGCTATTTAGGGATGGTTCATGTGCAGTCAGGTCACAGCAGTGATTTCTGAGAGATAAAGCAAGCTCAATTCAGACACAAATCACAGACTTTAGCTGCCAAATCCTAATGTTGCTACTGAGCCAGGGCAAACTGAGGTATTTTTCAGTGCTTACGAGTGGACTAAATGCGGGTGTTTTTCCCAAAGAAAGAGCAAATGATAAATTCTTACTAATTCCAGGTTCATTTTCCAAAGCACAGAGGGACTAAATTTCCTCTAGTAAACAGGAACAGAAGCGTTGTTTGTGGGGTTTTTAATTTTTATTTTAATAATATATTTTGCCTTTATTTCATAGTTCTCTATACATTTTCAAAAATCTGAGCCTAGGCAGATCTTGGCAAAGAAAAATGTCAGATAACTTAATTCTGGCAAAGTTATAAGGAACTGAGGACAGTCTCCTAGTGAAAGGTTCTTTATTCAAGAAGTGATGTTACCACTTCACCTACAAGAGTTTGCTCATATGGGTAAATTTTCTGGATTTGCTGAACAGTAATGAATCCCTGTGCTGATACACTCACCCAGTTCTGGAACATTTTGAACAGTCTTTAAAGGCAAAATTATTGCACTTGATGGCCCTAACTCAGGATTCCTGATACATCCACATTTCTGTTTCACTTTAGTGGAGTTGAGCCAAGTAAAGCGTAAACTCTTGTTCATTGTTCTGATAAAGGATTAGTTAGACCTCCCAAGCTAGCAGTCCATCTGTTCCACCAGCTAATGCTATTGTCCCGGAGACACCACCTCCTTTATTGTTCCACAGAACAATCCATGCCAGCTCTTTTCTCAGCTGACACTGACAAGTACATGTCAACCCGTTTGCATTCTCCCGCACACATCTGTGACATTGAATATAGCCTTTCACGGTTTCAGGCAGTATAAAGCCTAGTAAGAGCTAGGAAATACGCTACAATAAAAATAAGCATATACTCAATCTTTTAATTGCACCAGATTAGTTTACCTCATCAACACAATGTCCAGATTTGCGTGTTTACTTTGCTCCCTTCTACCCTTTTCTTCTTAAAGACATACGAGTTGGTATTGCAATGTGAAATAAAATGTTATAAAGCATTCAGCAACTTTAAAATACACTTACATACTAAGAAAATCCCTAGTATAACTTGTGCTGGTATTTTTTTAAAATAGAGTAGAATCTCTTTCACTGAAGACTGCTTTTTGGGTTGAATCTACAAAATGGAAGGACCAAAATCAGGAAATCAATTCCTGCCAGTAGATCCCTGAAAAGCTCTTGCTAAATGAACTGATGCAATCTCAGTACAGGACTTATAGTCAGCAATGACAAAAAAATTCTCATTATTCCCAGCATCTCAAGGAAAAAGCAAGAGATAGAGTGAAACTATACTTATTGCGGGTGGTAAAAATCCAAGATTATTGATAAGGCACGGACCAAACTCAATGCCCTGTCCCTCACCATGTCTAACATTGCTTCATTCAAACCTCATGTGAACTTCATGTGATCCAAGACAATATAGCCTTATTTGCCAATGCCAATTAGTCAATGACAGAAAAGAAAACAATGTAGATGGATAAAAGCATTATACTTTAAAACAAGCTAAAATTGCAGTTGTTGCCTACAACACAATGTGTTTAAAGAAGAAAATAGAACACATCTACTCGTTAGCACAGTGTCTATATAAGACACTAAAATATAAAACATCTACTTTTGCTGATTCATCAAGCTCTTGGGGAGCATTATTTGTTGGCTATTCCGAAAAGGATCCAAGTCTCCAAACCAGAAAGGGAAACAGTGTCTGTCATGCCAGACCGCATTCTCAATGTGTCCTTCAAATGGCTCCTATGGTGGCTCTCAGCCTCTGATGGGGAACCACAGTGACCACAGCTCTTGGACCAGGGCAATAGGTGATAGGTACTAGCTTTAAAACAGTATAATAAGGGGGAAACCCAGTGCATTCTCTTGCTTTTAAAATCTTAATTTCATTTACGTCAATGTAAACCTGTCTCCAGAGATCTCTCTAGAGTGAATTCTGCTTCTAAATAGGAGACATCTGACAATTATCCACCAGTGTCCCAGTTTAACTAAATTGGTTTTAAATTGGAACAACTTGTTATATGGAAGGGGGAGTTGGAGGGAGATGTAGTTTTGCCTGATACACATGATTAGATTTAAGCATTGAAAGGGAAGGTCCCATCCTCTGGATACAAGCTGTCAGACCTATACAGCTGCTGCTTTTTTTTTTTTTTTTTCCTCCCCCCCTTCTTTTTTTTGCCTTTTGCTGAAAAGCATTTCAGCAAATTAAAAATCTTAATTATATTTTTTTTACAAAGAAGGCAAAAGCACTCGTAATTTGTTTTAACAGGAGCAAGCACAGCAAGGTGACATATAATCAGGCATTCCCAGACTGATGTATTAAAATGCTTTTCTGTCAACTCCTGCCCTGCATCTGTGATGGAAGAATTCTCCTTCATTATTCCTTTTTATTATTTTGCCATGCAGATCACCGTGACCCATGCCAATCCTTGTGAATGTAGATTATAATAGAAAGTCCCTTCCATCACAACAAATCTTTTCCTTAAGCATATAAAAGGTTTGTTCATTAAACATCCACACAGAAAATATTCCTCAGTGAGGAAACTAGTTCTCTGGTTTATCTATAACAATCCAAAGAACAGTGCTAAAAAGGTGCAAGGAAGCCAGTGAATCAACAGTATTTCCTTCTTCCAACAAGGAGCCACTAGTAATCGGATGTCAGGGAAGCAAGAAAGAAATAGGAATATATTCACATAAATTATTCTGTAAGAAGAAGAAACCTGTATATATATATATATATATCGATTGAACTTTGTCTGCATTCTCAGCATGGGTGGCTTTCCCAACTCTGGTGTTAACCTAAGAAAACAGATCCATCTGGTCCTGACTGCTAAAGTGTAGGAGACCTCTCTTCAACAGCAACCAACTTCCTCCAAATTGCAAAGCGTTCCAGCTCCCCTAGATTAGAAAACAGTAGACTGGAAAATTGCAGGAGATTGGTTTCTACAGACTCTCTGTTTACAACTGCAGTCTGTAACAAGACAGCTATGACTCGTTCTGCAAAGGAGCTTGCCTGCAGCAAGTGCCCCAGAGGCAAGCGAGGATCTTCTGTTTGTTCCAGTGGTAGATCTCTAGCAAAAATCAGTGTGATAAGCCTAGAATTCTGTTTTTCTCCCTGTCCTCCTCCAGTTTTTAGTATTATTATTATTTTTGCTCAGGCAATCAGCCTAAATATCATTAAGGAGACTAGAAACTTGGCTGGATTTAATAAAAATATTATGTGGAGAGAAAAAAAATATCCAAGAAGTAATGAAATAACAAGGAATTACTATAAAAACCCCTCTCATAATCAGATACTGCTTTTATCACATCATGTGCATTAAACTTCTCTGAACTGATGTCCTTTTCATCCTAATGTACTAAATTAAATATCTGCTCCTTGTAGAATTTGATTCATCTAAACTAGATTAAAATCAAATCATGAACAAAATCAATTTCACTTAAAGTACAATAATCCCAGCCCACTAAGGCCCCCTTCTAGTAATCACAATAAATGCTGTCTCTACCACCATTGCCATGCCTTATTTTTCCCCCAGCCTTTCACTGGATGCATAATTTTCATATCATATTATAAATTATGACCTTGTATATCTTATTCATATCTTATTAGAGCAAGCTGGCCAAGAAGCCAGAGGCAAGACAACCTCATTCAAACATTCCTCCAGGGTTTTCAGGTCAAGACATTTTTTAAATTGGGATTGGTATAAACCTCAAGGGATTTCTTGATTTAAGAAAGAACTACAAATATTTAAGCTGTCTTGGGGGGATTATGCTGACATTGGATCGTGGGATTACCTCCCGCATAAGACTCAAGGGATTTGGACTGGTTCTGCATCTCGTCAGAAAACTGGGCAAAAATGCTTCTTACGTGATGTTAATCAGATATTCAATCATTCCTCTCTGTAAGCATGTCAAAAGGTAGCAAACAAAGGGAGAGCAAAGCAGTTGCTTTGAGATGTGTAGGAAATAAAAGCAATCCTCTGACACATTATAGCATGTTGGTTTTTTTCACAAGACAGCACAGTTCCTGGTGACAATGGGCCAAAATCCTGAAAAAAAAGCTTCAAATCGCTTAGATACCAACCATCTCAGGGCTTGCCCCTTGGATTTGAAGATGATCACTACCATTAAGGTGGTATCTAATTAAATACTTTTACTAATAAGTAATAACACTTGGCACTTCTATGACAGAGCACCATTTGTCTCGGAGCACTTTAATCTAATAAACAAGTCTGACAACAATCTTCAAAAACAGGAAACTGTTTGTAGCCAGTGTAGTTGGAACTGCGCGGTTTTAGGCAAAACCCCCCTCTGTCCTAGTCAGATCCAGGCTTTGACTCAGATCTGATGGCAGGCTTGAATTGCAATTGAAACCATCCTGTCAAGAACACCACTTTAATAAATTCTCTGACCATCAAAAGTAAGTGTGAAAAATGTCATTCTCCTTCAGTAATTTCCTTCTCTCTTTTCTTTTTTTTTTTTTTCTTTCCCCTCCTAAAGCAGAAGTTAGAGGGGAAAAATGACGGGAGTTAAAATCATTCACCACTGGAACAATAAAAGGAACAATAGCCAGCAACATCCAGAAATAAAATGGCTACTTGAGAGCTGTATCTGCTTGGTTGTGCCAAATGTAAAGGGTCAATGCCAGGCCATCATACTAAGAAAAATATTGCAAAGGAAAATGGATTTTTTACAGAAGGAATGTCAAAAGGGAATTAGAAGTCACTCTCAGAAAGGGGTAATAATGTCTTGTCAACGTGGATCCAATCCCTTCAACTAAAGTACATTTTTTGTAAACTTATTCAATAAATAAATAAATAAATAAACCCACAAGGCTAAACTCACATTTATTAATTATCCAGTGTGGAAAACTGAAAGGGTTTTTTGTTTGAGGGGTTTTTTCCCCCTTCAGCTGCTTCACTGGAGAATGAAGAAAATGTCCTTCTTCAAAGGCATGTTCTTTACTCCTTCATCCAACCACAGCATCATCAGACACATCTCCACTCTCTACCTGTGTAGCCTGACATATCACCTGCACAACATATTGTGCAAAGGCACAATCAAGGTTAGTTTCAAACTGCAGAGGCAGAAGATAAAGGAAACTGGACTGTGATGGGAAAGACAATCATAAGTCTGTGCTTTTTAAGGGTCCCTGACAGGACTCGCTGTTGGAGAAATCTTTCTCTTGATGCATAGAAAGCTCTTACCTGACAACTCCATTGAACCAAAATTTAGCTGTAATAGTTTATCTATTTCAAACACAGGCTTTCTTCTTTGTATCTTTAAGTCAGCACAGGAATCACACTGTACATAAAAACAAAGATTGTCTATGTTGGAGAAAAAAAAAAAAGAAAAGAAAAAACCCCAATCCTAACTAAACATGACAGGAAACTACTTTCCACTCACTCATGAAGAGATTCCAGCATCACTGACAACAAGCCCTGCTGATTGGGGTCAGTCACTTTTCAAGCCCAAGGGGACCGTCTTTTCCAACTTCAATCACAGCCTCATAACTCCTCTATAAATAAACATACCAAGGAACAAAAAAAGCAGGGAGAACCAGCAGCCACAATCCACATACAACCGTGGCATCCATTAAACTGCAGTAATAATGTTTGTGTTCTAGGGAGTCTGGAGAGGAAGGAATCAGTCTCCTTCACACAGATGAAACAAGCTTTATTTGAACTATGTTTATAACTGCGAATGGTTTGGTAATTTTACAAGCACATCTGCCCAGACAAATGTATTATAACCACTAAACACCATCTGAGAAGCTTCTAACTTTTTATGTTCACAAAAGAAAAACTGCAGTAGAATGTGTCAGATGTTTAACACAAAAACGGAATTTCATTTTTAATGCTGATTTTGGATAAGATTTTGTTGCATAGGAGTCCAAGGTTCCTATTTTTTCACTGAATCCACAACTGAGTTTTTAAGCAGTCTTTCTGTAAAACAGGAAAACATAAATCATGATGGTTAACTAAAAAGTGTAACTTATTTAATATTAGTTGTATCCCAAACCACTGATAATTTGAGAGAGCAACAATGTTTTAATTCTTAGCACTGTGTATCCTGAGACAATCCTATGTGAAAGCCTATGTGTGTGTGTGAAGGGTGGGAAGCAGGAAGAGGAGATTAACATGAAGAGATTTCAATTTGTGGATAAGAAACAGTTATGTTGAATACATATGAACTCAAATGTTTATAAGGCTTTTTCTTGTAAAGGATCTGTCAACCATTTTATCTTTCTAAGGATTTTATGTGGATAGGAAATATTCCTTTGGGCAGTCTTAAGCCATCAAAGAAAAATGTGCACAAGTATTTCTAAATTTCTTTTTTGCTTTTTAAAAATTAATCTGCACCCATGACTATAGATCAGTTTCTAGATATAGAGCCAGTCTCAGTATCAAAATACCCAAAGGAATCTCTTATAACATCAGTATTTCTAAAAAAAAAAGAAAAATCACTATTTTGGAAGTGCATGCCAGTGAGCACAAAACCCCCAGGAACCATTTACTCAGTACAGGATACACTTGCAGATTTTTTTCCATACATGCCATAACTGCCAGCAAAGCAGCATCCTAACATCATAGCATTATAGAAAGCTACTGCTGATAGAACCTCAGGACATCAGCTTGTCCATCTCCCTAATGTGAGGCAGGATTAAGTATGTCTAGAAGATATCTGCCCAACCTATACTTAAAAACTTGCCGCAATAGGCAATTCACAGCCTCCAACATAACCCATCTCAATGCTTGGAAAGTCTTTTTAGTTAAAACTATGGTACAATGCTATATTTTGTCTAACATCTATGTAGGCAATCAGTGAATAAAGTTCCATGTTCAGCACAAGTACGTCCCTCTTCCTTCAGTATTAGCCCTGTGTGCTACTGCGGCATCTGCCAAAGGCTCTCTGTATAGTTATAGTATAAAACACATGGGCACTGGCACACAATTATCAACACCGACTCCTTCAGTCATGCCAAATATCATCTCCCAGGTAGTGCCTAAGTATTGCATGTGCAATAGAAGGAACCAGTAGCAATTTCCACCTGGCTGTACAACGCGGGCCATCCTCTTTTGGATGAGGGTTGAAGAACAGGGGAAAATTTAGCCATATGGATGCAAACTGTGTTGCATTATCTGAGGGCCAAAGAATAGGCCTGAATGTTTTCTTTACTAATATAGTCCTAGCCAAAGGGAGAGAACCTGTTTCTGTTAGAAAATAATTCAGGCTAATTAATGCTATTGTTTTTCTGCCAATGTATAACCACAAATTAGCATTCTGTAAATATTTAAGGTGAGATTACATTTCCTCTATGAAATTGCATTTATAATCTTTTCCAAACAAAAGTACATGCCAACTCCTTGAAAGAAGAAAAACTTTCATCTTATTGAGCACCTGATTTATTAATAAAAAGAGCAATACAAAATTAATATCGCTGTATATGAAACTTGAGCCTTTTTCCTACTGCTGTCTGCTTCTGGGAATCCTGTGTACCAAACTTGAAAGGTTTAACCATTTCCCTTATACCTGGGTAGTTGTCTAAGGCAGCTGCCTCAGCAAATCCCAGTCAGTGCTTTCTCAGCAGGTTCACTATCTGATCTAACATTGCCAGAACAACACACAATGCTGTTCCATGAAAAGGGACACTGTTTTCTTAATCACATGGCAGTGAGAGCTGCCTTTTTCGCAGGAGGCTTAATGGTGAAGGATATACTTTCTCTTGTTATATTGGTCTAACTCTACCACTGGTAACAGCAGTGAGAGTCATGGCCTGCAGCCACTCTTCTAATCATAGTACTAATTAGTTCAGGATAAAAGTAAGGACTAAGCCTTTGCAATACTCAGTGGTGACATATCTGTCTGGCACCCAGTTGCAGGATTGGGTAGGTCTGTGTTACGTTGTCACATTCTCCTTTCACTCTAAGTGCTTGAGAATAGCTTTGCAAAAGCCAGCAGCCTGAACAAGGAGATGCAGAAAGTAATCAGAAGGAAGGGAGAAGAGAAGGGGATGCGTAAATCCCACCTCTCAGATAGTATGTCTCCTAACTTCAGGTTGCAGTGTCTCCTAGCACACTCCATCCCCCTCCTGGAGTCAAGTGCTCCAAAAGGAGTAGGAGTCATGCCATGTCTTTTATTCTCAAGCAAAACTAAGGAGCGGGTAACGTCATCTGCCCTTGCTGCTTCTCCCTCCCCATGCAAGCACGCATGCTGTGTCCTGAACAGGGGCTCTAGTGACAGGCTTTCTGGTCAGGTGAGTAGAGGCTTAGTCTGCCTTCTTGTCCTGAGAAAGCCGACAGGAAGGGGGCCCAGGAGGAAGAATACCTGCTTTGAAAATACCACATGCAAAAGGCAGGGCTTTTAGCAAGCCAGAAGCTTCAGTACATGAACAGCTGTATGCATACATTGATGCAGCAGTGTTGGAGGTTTATCATCAGATATTTTGGCACACGAGGACTTCAACACAATGGTAGCCATCAGGAGTTTTCAGGATGTCATTCCCATCTAAGTGCCGAACATACGCACATAATCTGTGATTTAAGTGACTGAAGTCCTTTAGCCCAAAATGCTCAATGGGGTTTTTAAACTATGGCTTAGAGAATTGCCAAAGCCAGAGGAACTCAGTTGTTTGGAAAAGCTCATAAGAATATGTCATGTCATGTATGGCATGACTCAAACTACTCCGATGACATTTGGAAATACAGCAATCACTTCCCAGCACTGGCAAAGTAACAGATTAGTAGCTACTCTGAAATTCTACTGGGTGTTTGAAAGGTGATATTTTCTATCATGTTGGAGCATCTGACATTTCATGTTTTCTTACCAACTAATCCCAATTTATTAAAGTCACCAAAGCAAGTTTTTTCATTAAAATCAAGTCAGAACATATCTTTTAAAGAATTTTCAAATGAATTCTAATCACCTACAGTACAACCTTCAGTTAATTTTCAAAATATTTTATTAACATTTTATAGTTGTGTGTTTCTTTGATGTCTTCTTTTCATGAACTTACATCATATGGAGCTGCTGGTTTCACACTTTATACTCACTTTTTAATGCACATAATCATGTTAACTGGTAGTTAATTTGTTTCTGATTGTTAGAATTACATTTTCAAAGACCTTTTTATCATTTTGAGAATGTTTTCTCCAGCCTGTTTACAAGGCAAAGGGTTTGATCTCTGCAATAGGAGATTTTTTAATGAAATCGTTATCCCATTTAAAGGTGGCGGCTTCCTCTGTCACAAACAGCAGCTCAAGAACACAAATCACGAAAAATTTAACATGATGCATGGAAAAATATAAATGTATTAAACATAAATTTATTAAATGTAAATTTGTAAACAGAAATCCAAATAGATTCTCTTGCACTAACAATGTGGAATCAAGAGAATTTAATACAATATTTTGCTTGCAATTCCTTGCAAAACTCAATTACATGCCATGATTTGTTGTTTTTTTTTCAAGGTGAGAATTCAGTTTTGAAGATCAGGCTTCAGTTTTGAAGGAATGTGGGCCAGGGCAGCTCAAGCCTCTTCCCATACATCTGTGTTAGGTAATACCTGAGTCATTAGGTCAGTCATTATCAAACCGTACACCCACTCTTCCTGATGGTAATTTGGACAGAGGTTCTTTATCGCATCAAATGTATGTTTGATTCTTTTGTAACCAGCCTAGATGGAAATTACAGAAAGGCCATGATGACTTGTTTTCATTTGCAATGTTAGGATACATTTTCAGCTTGGCATTTTTAACCACAGCAACAAACATCCAGCGGCATCCACTCTCACTGATGTTACTGCCTGGGTCTTCCTCTGCCCTCGCTGCCCTCCTCCAGCCAGGCACAGCTGCCATGTGGATGACAGCTACAACATTAACAAACAGAAAAAGGGAAAGTGGAAGCAAGAAGGCAAAGAAACATCAGCTTGCAGCCTTGCCAGGCTTGCTCCCTTGCCTTTTGCTTTTCTCAGGCTGGATGAAGCTGGTAACTAATGGAGCCTGCAGGGAAAAGAGGAGTGCTGGGAAAAGGGGGCATACTGGTCAGTAAGGCCACCAGCTACTGCTTTGTATAAAAAAGTCCTGCACTGATATTAAAATGCATCATAACTCATAAATTAGAGCCCAAAAGTACCTGCTTTGCTGCAGTCTACTGGTACTGTGTGAGCCATCAAGATTGAAGCAATTATGTGCTCAAAGGAAGTAAGATACAAGCTGTAGATTTAATGCTAAGTCAAATTTGTTCCTACTCCGGGACTGTCACGTCTGAAGTTAGGACAGTCATACTCTAGGACTGTCACATCCCTGTAAAGAATAGCCCCAGCATCTAACCTAGACAATGCCAGAAAAACTGGCTCTAAAATGCAGGGCTGTCCATAGGATGCCATTAAGCATAAGGCAGTGTCTTCATTTGCCTTCTTGCATCAGCAGTTACCTCATTATTCTATACAGCTTTTGAGAAATTCCTCATATAGGAGAAAAAAAAATGTATAAAGTGTAAATCCACCTCACTGTGCAGCTGTGCTAGCAGTTCTCAGTGGCTTAAAAAGAAGCATCATTGACAGGCTTTTAGAGGCAGCTGCATCCTGTCCTCTCAGCCTTAGCGCATTGCTCTGGGTAGGGTGAGCTTGTGGGAAGGAGGGAAGGCTGCCGCTGCTACTGAAAAACCTGGGGATATGAAGTAACCAAATTACGCAAGAGGTTTAAGAAAAATCTGGGGTGAAAGGGCATGAAAATTCAGGTGCATGGAGATCGACTGAGCAAACAAAACCTTTTTAATACAGTTAAGCAGCTGTAGTGTGTGTGGGAAAAGCAGAACAGGAAAAAAATATTTTAGAGCACTGTGTTAAGTCTTGAAATTGGGCATTCCAGAGGAACTTGGTTTATTATCTAAAGAACCACCTGGTTATTTCAAATGGGAAAAAAAAAAAAAAAAAGCAGCTTCATTTTAAATTACAGTTTAGTTCATCTGTCTTTTCTTTGTAAATCCAGCTCTTTATAGGAGTGTCTGTAAATAGAAATAAAAGCCTACCAATTAATATATTTAGCCTCTACCTGTTGCTAAGTGTTTCAGTGTGTATAGTAACTTGTGAACATTTATGTTGGAAAAAAAAATGTCTTTTAACCATCAGCTAAAAGTTGTCATTGAGCTCTTGAAATTGGTAACCTTGCTACTGATACACTAATACAAGGATGGCCTTTTATTTTTAGGTGAGTCTGGCATGAAATCATTGAATTATGGATAAAAATGGTTTTGATATTTCCAACCTTTTCCCAACCCTTTTAGGCTAGATTTATTTCAGTGACTATTATAACGTTACATTATTTGTTTACAGTAATTGAACAGAGCAATCAACACAAAAACAATGTGTTTGAGAGCTTCTCCACTTGTGTTACAACAGTCATTTATTAAATTACACACAGATGTCATTCAACTCTTTGAAAGGACTGCCCTCAGGTTCAAGCCTGGATTACATGTATACATTGACATTCTATTATTAATCTTTCAGCCCTTTTTATTTCCTCTTACAATTTCAAAATTAATTTTCAGCTTTCCATATTTCAACAGAATGAATATGGTCTTGTTTGGGGTGGGAACGAGGGCGGTGGAAATGAATCGTGATTTTAAAGCAAAGCATATTCCTGCTCCTAATTCAAAAACAGTTGGGGGAATTTGACATCATAACCTCTTGTTTTTCTGGTTTCTCTCTCATTTTGCACCGCTTCAGTCCATCTCAGCATGGCACAGTTACAACACTAAATTTACTTTCTGACAAATGTAAGCATCTCCTCCTAACGCTATCGCCTACCAAAACAGAAAACTAAACTGAGCAGAGATGTCCAGACTGTAGCAACTGTAACTCAGAAGTAACTTGAGGAAACTAACTCAAAGACATTCCTTTTTTTTTTTTTTTTTTATCTTTTTCAGCTACCAACAATCTATGTCAGTGAATTTCTATAAACTAAAAAGCAATCTGGTGGGTATTACAAGGAATCCCTTGCTCAAGAAGCTCTGGAATTGTGAAGAAATAGTTTTAGTAAAACCATGACTAGAATTTGCCAAAGGTTCTGAAAAGATTCCTGTTGTGTTGTTCAAGGAGTTCGCCAGTGATTTAGACTGGTGGTCTCCATTTAGGACAATCTGGTACATGCCAGTAGCAGAATCCCTACAAAGCAAACTGACAAGTCCAGTGGCTTTCATGGCAATCTTGGATGGGCAAACTGACTCTGATGGTAGAATGACTCCATTTTTTTTCCTGCTTAAGTCTGCCATGAAGTTCTGGATAGACCCTGACTCGCAAACAGAATTTATACATAACCTGAGCCATACTGACTAATGGGACTCTGCTAATGTTGGATAACTCTGTGCTAAATGCATACCAAAGCTTTTAAGAGAGGTTTCACATCTTAAACAGTCTAACAACATGCAACTGGAACATTAAACCAGCCATTGGTAGAGGAGACACTTTTGAAAATGATAATAAACAGCTTTCTGCTGCTTGTCAGAGTTAGACACATTAAAAAACCTCATGAAAGCAGAGGATCAGCTTCACCTGGGACACGTGAGAGAAGGTAGGATTGGAACCCATTTCTATGGCTCAGAAATTAGTGGCTTCCAGGCCCCTGAAAAGCTAGCTGTGGATCAATGGATCTCAGGAATTAAATCCCTCATTACTTTTAACAACTTAAACCATCAAATAACTTGATTTTATCCATTTTTTATTAAAAAAAAAAAAAAAGTCTTCTGATGCCCCCTTACACTCTAGAGGAAAGAGATATTTGTACCGGGTTGCTGGGTAAGCGTGAAAGGAAGGTGGAGGGCACCTCATGTTTCCCTAGCTATTGAGTGACCGGAAGAGCTTGTATCTTCTTGGGTGGCAGCGTCACCACAGCCTCCCCCTGGGGATTAGTAGACAGCCTGAGTTACTGTAGGAGCATGCAAACACTTTCCAGAAGGAAAAGAGAAAGCACTGCCAGGGCATAAGGACCCCCACGATGGGATATTATGCCTATTCCAAGCTTAAGTAATCAAAACGCCTTCAGCAACCATTGCTCAAGCAGTGCATGTCCTCCACTCTCCATCCCAGAAGGCTTTAAGAGAAATTAATTGAGTCATTTGTTTGTAAACCAAAGTGTATGGATAGCATGGGATTAGGATGTATACTTAATGGTGGCTAAATGTCAAGATATAGTCTCTTTAGGTAGACTACATTTCATTCCTTTTATTCACTGCAGTAAGTTATGCAGCTTTAGAGAAGTAACAGTTGTTATGGCTGCCACAGCAGGTATTCACCCATTTAAAAATAATGCAACATTTCCAATTTGCAATTCCCATATACAATGG
The DNA here is from genome assembly GCA_034008185.1 of Gorsachius magnificus. Taxonomy (NCBI): domain Eukaryota; kingdom Metazoa; phylum Chordata; class Aves; order Pelecaniformes; family Ardeidae; genus Gorsachius; species Gorsachius magnificus. Next base: position 42,293,161 of record CM067081.1, read on the forward strand.
CCTAGCCCTATGATTTAAAGGCTAGGCTTTAATTGTCTTCTAGCCATTACTCTTAAAATGCAGAAACCCTTTATTTCTCACACCCATTTACAGTCTCGCTTTTCACTTTCTTAGCACCAGTGTCCTAGTGCTTGAAGCAATAATTTATACCATGCAGAGCTGCTACTCTGGAAAACAAATCCAAAAGGTACAGCACATAAAAAAATAGGGCTTCAAAGAGGAAAAAAAAAAATTAATAGTATTTATCAGACAACTTCTAATAGTAACAAAACCGTGAGACAGGATTCCTGAGCTCAACTGGCTGTTCTGTGTCACATACCAGGGGCTATACACATCACCAGTCTGGCCAGAGCTTTTATGTCTGTCATGTACCTCAGGACTATATGCCAGAGCAGGTGATGCCAAAGGGAAGTGCTCTTATCCTCTCAGCCTGACCAGGAAATCCATACGTGCACACAGCCACCATCTTCATACTAGGGACATCATTATAAGGAAGATGTATCTCTAATTTACTTGGTTTGAGTTGAGAGAAGGCAACAAGGCAGAACCATGCAGGCCACTGCGACAGACAGTCTCTTCAAGGACGACTGGAACAGCCATGTACCTCAGAAGGCTCTAGCATACACCTTTTCACAAGGAATCAGCCCTCGCTTCACTGCCACATGCGCTCCAACTCTTCCAAGCAGGGCTCCTTGTCTTGAACTGTAAGCCTAGTGGCACTGTCAACACCACATTTCTCATGGTCCTTTTCAGTTCTTGCATTTAAGGCCTGCATTGAGTCTGCCCCAGGGTACATGGAAAGCAAGAAAACTAGACTTCTGGTATTTCCCAACTGGTGCACTAGTATGTTAAACCACTCTATTCCTGAGTCTACCTATGTCACACAGAGGGAGTATAAAGCTTAATTAATTTATGTTTGTAGAGTGTGAGCTTCTCAAAAGGAAGACACGGTGTAAGTAGAAATCACTCCTGTTAAATCAGGTATTGGGGGAAATGATCACACACTGTGGACTGAAGCTTGCTCTTCTGTTCTTTAAATAGCAGGCAGTAACGTCAATGGAGACTGCACTCCTCATCATACATTAGTTTATTCATAAAGTTCAAGCCAAAAGGAATTCTCCTGGCACCTGTTCTGGCACTTTGTGTTGCAAACCTGGGCTGGGGACAGGAACAACTCTTTGTAAGTGGAGACATTTCCCAGGTACTATGTGCAGTCTCTGTGGGGGATGAATCAGTTGTCATGGGTACTTTCTGTTTACAATCCCACTGGAGTCTGCTACAAAAAGACAGTCTCTTCTTGAAAACAAAGTACTTAGAGCAGACCCTGGCTAAGAGGATGAAAGAACTTTGAGGGGGAAAAAAAAAATGGACCAAAGGGAATGAAGAGAAGGAACCAGAAAAAGAAATCTCAATACAAGCAGAAAGAGAATTAAAACTTTTATACAGATAAGTGAATTGCTTATGTAAATAATTCTAAAATTAGCTATCACAGACTGGTAATTTGCCTCAGTTGCCAAATATGCACAGTTATTTTTCATGTTTGGTAATGTTATAATGTTATTTCAAATAAACTAAGCACCAAAAAAGTATATGAATTCCCTGATCCTAATCACGGACTTCTTGTTTGAGCTGAAACAAGTCACTTAACCTTTCTCACAATGGGAAATAATAAGATGCATCTGTTTAGAGTGATGTTATGAGAATTGCCTAATATTTTGCAGTGCTTTAGCAGGGGCCATCGCTCTTCAAGTATAGCACTACCGCAGAAAGCACAAAGGTGAGATCCTAAGTGTAAGTCTTATTAGCTACACCGTTAAGGGTGTGAAAGTGCAGTGAGGATAAGTGAGGGCAACGATCACTTTGTGCTTTGTCACAGTGCTACTTCATGTATCATTGCTTCCTCTGTCGGAGCATACCTCACTCATGAAAAGGGGTTCCAAGCAAATGTGAAAGATAACAAGCAAGAAAAGAAAATGAAAGCAGAATATTACACTGTTGTTTCCTTTCTCAGCTGCTAGCACCTCTCAGAACAACATTCAGCTCACTTCAGTGTTACCTTGTTTTTGTTTTGTTTTTTTTTTTTTTTCCCGCTTCCTTTTTCACTCCAGACTTCATTTATATCTTGGACTCGAGCTGTAATACCTTGGCATACTGTCAAACCATTAGTATGAAGAAACCACAAAGCAGTAGCTTCACTTGTATAGCATTTTTATTTTATCATTAGACCGACTGGACATCTCTTCTGTGGTTGCTAGGCAGAGAGAGAGAGAGAGAGGGAGAGAGCATGAGTGTGTCTGCATGTTTGTGTGTACATGCAATGCTGATGCCCAGCCAAAAATATCTGTGACCTTACCAGCCACATAAAACGTAGAAGCCACAGATGTTATTGAGAAAGAAAGCCAACTGGCTGCAAAGGCCAGGGAGGGAGGGCAAGAACCACCCCAAATCCTCAGGAAACTGTATTCTTTAAGTGCATATCCCATATATGACCACCACCCAACCTTTAACACCTGAAGCTTATGTTGCTGGTCTATACTACGAAATAAGTATCATGCAATTGAGACCAGGGCATAAGGTAGGAAGCCTGTCACACTCCAGTTCACCTTTCTCTAGCTTCACAAGGAATTTTTAGTCTATCGAGCCCCTTCAGATTACTTTGCAGACTGCTCCTTTCAGCATAGTCACCTGAGCAAATTTTGAAGATATGCCCCACAACTTCCCCTCAAAGTGGATTTTGAAAAGATTTATCAAAATTGCACTGTCTTGAGATACAAATGGAACATTTTCTATTTAGAATTAGAGAGAGGTTTCAAATTTGCTGGAGACACACATTGTTTTCCATTGCTCATTTCCCCACACCTTAAAATTCCTGTACATATAGAGAGCGGTTCTTGGTGATAGCTCCAGAGAAATGGTCTAATTGAAGGAAATTTACAGATTCCTGGAACTAAAGGAGTGTTATAAAGCCCCAGGGAAATGGTGCCAACTTCCTTTCCCCCACCAATAAATCCCCTAGGAGTGTCAGGGTTTTTTTCTCTATGGCTCACCAACATTGATGGATGAGTGCAGCATAATCAACAACTTACATAAAAACTGGGAGGGGCTTTAATTACCAATATAAACATTACCAAAGTAAGCACAAGTAAAGAGTTAGTTTAAACAAGGAAAACATCTATGCAGCAGTGTGAGAATTAAGGGATAACTCCTCTGATATTGTATGATTTTTTGTGCTCTGTCAGCTACAACACCATTAGCGTGTTTGGAGAAGTTAAGAAAACCTAGGGCTTTAAACAGAAGGATTTGCATGCATTTATGAAAATACAGCACTGCCAAAGCATCCCTGTAAACTAATTGAATGAATGCACTGTTGCTATATAAAGTTAGCAAACAGAAGGATATGTTTCTTATAGAAATGCTACAGTATCATATTTTTGGAGTATAATTATTTATGACTTGCCCTTCCAAAAAAGAGGAAAGGAAGAGAATAAAGAAGGGGAAAAAAAATCCAAACAGCTAATGCAAACCCACTTCTACCAAAGTGCCCTAAAGCAGCCAAAGCATTCAGCAGCCAGCCAGATTATTTCATTTCCTCTCACAGAAATCACTCCAGGGTTTTTACAAAACAAAGCAAACAGTGAATAGATAATTGTGCAACATTGTTTTAAAATTAAGGAAATTCAATAGTACAACAGCCGAATGGTTACAACATCAACGTGTTGCTTTTTTCAGGTTGCTTTCTCCTTGTTTGTGAGCTGGTATTCACCAGTATTCATGTGTTTTCATCTCTCTTACTAGACGGCTCTACACTGCAATGAACAGGGTGTTTTTAGAAGGGAAGAAGATAACCACATTTTCAAGGAAAAACACTAAGGTGTATCCTAATTGTTCTAATGGCAGTTATGGAAAGGATTGCAATTAGTGGTGAAAGGAGGAATAGATCCACTCTTTGGCATACTCGATAGTCAAGTTTTTCTATACTTAAGATCATTAACAATTTTCAAATATATCAACAGTAGCTATAAAAGGGAAGGCAATGGATTTAGAAAGAAGAGAGCCAGCTGTGAAGAGGACACTATGGAGTCGAAGCAAAGGAAATGTAGGTTAGACACTAAGAAAAAAACCAAAACAGCTTTCCAAGAGTAAGAATAATGACAGACTGAAAAGATTACATAAAAAGATACAGTTATTTTCCACCACTGGAAGTTTTTTTAAAAATGTGTATAAAATATTTATCAAGAAGGGTTTATGGATAGGTGAATCTGCCTTTTTGCAGGCAGCTTTCTTGACTGGGTGATCTCTGTCTTCTGTCAGAGAAAACTAAGAAGATATGAAAATACAAGCAAGGAGAGACAGGAAGAGAGAAAGCCATTTCAGCTTAATAAATATTCACATATTGTTTTGAATCACTACCCTTAAAGATGACTTGTCCATATTACATGACTCAGAACCTTCTTCAGAATTTATCTCGGAAAAATTTAAACCTATGTGCCGAACTGCGGGTGCTGTAACAGTGAACAGAGCTTTAGTGTGGCATTCAAGAGATCTGCATCCTATTCCTGGTGCTGCCCATGACCTAAAAGGTGATTCTGGTCATGACACTCCAGTTGACTCTGTCTCACTTTCACAGTCCATAAAATAATATTTATGTTCTTGTTCATGTGCTTCTAGATCTATTGGTACAAATCCCAAGTCAGAACGTTGTTGTTGTTGTTGTTGTTGTTATTATTATTATTATTACTACTACTACTACTACTACTACTATTGCTGTTGTATTTCTGTTACTATTACTAATAATAATATTAACTATTTTAAGCTGTCTTGGCTGACACAACTTTAAAATGAAGCTAATCAAACAACTTTTAAAAACACACACTCATGATAAAGATTTCTATTTGTTATTGTTTGATAGTAAGACAATGTAAAAACATAACCATAATGTAGCTGACAGTTTCAGGATTTCATGGCTGTTTTTAACTCGGCCTCAGCAGAAGTATCTACCTTTCTCTTCACATTCATTGGCCCAATAATTAAAATATATCAAAAACTATAAGCAATACAGAAGATATACATATGCCATTTAATGATGGAACTAAAATCTTGAATGAAAATATAACTTTGGACAACTCTGTCTTTTGGGCATTCATTCAACAACACTACAACTACCAGGAAAATAATCAGTGCTAGCAAATGTACCAAGGGACTGAAACTCAACCACCTGTTAAATTACACAAATACTCCCTGGCATAGTTTTATTTGCGGCCAGCTAGGCCTCTCCCAAACTGTATTTTAGACAAACTTTAGGATTTAACAGTATTCTCTACAGGCAATTCGCCTGCACTCACCTTTGTAGACTAGAAAATTTTAATAATATGAGCATGGGTTACTCCATGACAGTTGACCTCACTGGCATCAACAGTCCCAGGCACATTTAATTTCCTAGTGCAAATCTTGCCAAGCAGCTCTTACATTAAATAAACTAATTTTTATTCTAGCCTGAGCCAAAAAGAAAGTGAATGGTTTCTTTTAATAAAAGTTTGCTGCAGCTAATTGGCTGCAATGTTACTTCTTAATCTATTGGCTCTGTCCTTTAACTAAATGATAGCTTGATGTGCAAAGATTTAGCAACCCCTTGTGTTACTACTAGATAGGTGTGACTTCCTTATGTGAGCTATCCACACACAACCTTACTATCTTCTGTTAAGACAATCCAATCACATGATATATTTTACAAAACCTACTGCTTTTTAAATACCCATATCTACTATATTTTTCATCAATTTAGAAAACTGCAGCTGGCATCCCGTCAGTATAAAAGTTTCCTTTCCAGCGTTACAAGGAAACTCACAAATAAAAAGTCAGAATCACTCATTGTTTCAGGAAGGTGTCTACCTTGTAATGACCATAAACTCTACCACTTTTAATGATTAAAAGTTGACTGCACACAGCCCAGCCCAGTGGTCAATCTGCTTTATTATGCTCCCACCCTATCTCACAGTCAGGTGAAATTTTAGCTTTGCAATATAGCTGTTTTGGCTACTTAATCTTGGGACTACTTATTTGCAGCCCAAGGTGGCCTTTAACAAAATCTTGTCCTTCCAAGGTAGTGAGATATAAGTGGACTTAAAAAGCAGATGACTGGTGGTCTTCATGAACTGAAGATGTAGTAGTTTGCATCTCATTCAAATGACAAGTATACAGATTAATAACTAATGTATTATTAATATGTATTTATTTCCTCTGCTGTATCCAGTTTTATAGCAGGATGCATAATTAATGAACTATTTTAATCATACTATAATAACAAAAGTCTCACAAAAGCAATACACAACTGGGTTTCACGCAGTCAGTGACGTCTAGTGGGAAGCATTTTCATGTCCACTCTAAATAAATAATTAGAAAGATAAACCATATGCATGTCACTGGCATTATTAAAGCAAAAGCTCTTTCTATAGTTTTGTTAAATATCAACATGAGACACAGTAAGGTTTTATTTCTATTGTTTGTTTTTAAACAAGCCACTTGAAAGAGAATGGATTGAAAAAACTCAGTTGCTGAATTACTGCCCTGGCTTTCTTATACGGTTTGATGTGCCTCGGTGGTTTATTTCTCATAAGTTGCTCACCCAGCAATGGGGAAAACAAACTGACAAGAAAAATGGTCGGCAGTGGGAAAAAAGGGGAGGAGAGAAAAAAGCATTGATTTCTCTAAATGGAGAATGCAAGTCTACACACTCTAACAACAAAATGCACGAGTGAACAAGAAAAAGCGCTAGCCTCAGGACCGGCAGTCCACTGTAACTCGTGGTAAAGTAAATGCATGGGATTTGGCATCTATCTATGAAGACTGTTGTGCTTCTCCCCTTGTAGCAGGACAGCTTTGTGAAGATCTGCACTGAAGTTTAGTTATGTGACCCTAAACTGAATTGCTGTCCTACTATCTACTGTTAATACCTAATTAAATATTTTAAAAATAAAAATGACCAAGTTACATAAAAAAATCTGCTTAGCATCAACTATACAAATACTGCATAATAAGAAACCTCTCTAGTAGCTACAGAAGATATGAATTTTCTAATCTTCTTAATGGTATAGGCTATTATTTACAAAAATCAATAGCATTCTAATACATTAAAGTGACGTTCGCAAGGTCCTTTAAAACCTAAAACCAGCAATAACAACCAGCACATCTTTTGTCCTTCACAGATGTGGTAACTCTTAGAAGTAGAAAATACACTGCTTGCTTTCTATGTGAGATATTGATGTCTGTTTCTTACTGTATTCTCTCATCATTATGGCTGGTTTTGCATTTACTTATGTGTTATAATCGGCATAACCTGAACATCAGTGAAGAATGCAACTGGAACCAACTACTCTGCCAGTGGACATGGCCACAGTTCTGTTAATTTCCAATCTAATATTTGCAAGCCACTTAAGTCAGTCTGTCATAAGTGCCAAAAATAGGACCAAAATCTAATTATTTAAATTCAAACCAAACAGTGTTGATTCTAGTGAACAGAAGTATTAGTGCTCATGTCCATGATGCAGCCTTATCAGTGCTGAAAAGGTTGCATAATTCCTATGTTAATGACTGAGAAGAAATTTCTATTGACTATAGAGTACAAGATGTGGCATGGTTTATCTGGCAGTTTTATATATTTCTGCACATAGAGCTGATATTTCTGGTTAAGGAGCAATATAATGACAAGCAAGTAGCCAAGCTGAATCCCTATAAAGTTAGTAAAGCTTGAGGAGACACCACAGAAATAAAGAAGAGGAATACTCTTTTAGGAACAAGTAGCACAGAGTAACAAGATGCATCCCACCTTTGGCATAGCACAGTGTCATGTACTCCTCTACCATGGGCTGTGCCAAACAGACAAACATCTGTGCTTTTCACTTCAGCCATAATCATCAGGTTTGAACTCAGCCATTCAGTTTCAGTGAGCAGGTATTTCATGCCTTTTATTATCTTGCTCATTCTTTTGCTGCTCAGTGGTTTTCCATTGTGTCCATCATTCATGAACTTTTTAATTCCCCTTAAGCTGTTAACCTTTACTTGTAAAATATGAATTTACTTTTGGCTTATATATTTCTTTTAATATGGTAGTTTCTCACTCAGATGGACACGTCTGCTGCCATAAACAGTTGACCACAGAATGCATATTACTAGTCGTCTTTACATTTATTTTTTAAACAATAATTTTCTTGGGTTGCTTGAAAGTAGTGGGATAGAAGGATATAAAATTTTAAAGAGTAGGCTTCCAAAGTTATACTTTTGTGAAAAAGCAGTATCACTTGGGACTGCCTGCAGTTGGGAAGGTTAAAATGAATCAAATAAAACTATGAAGTTAATGCAGAGAAATTAAATCACATTAAACTCTATGTAGATGCTCTCATTCTGAATTAAAATGCCTTTATTTTCTGTAGTTTAATCCTCCCTTAAGCACTCTACTTCTCAATAAGAGTTTTCATACAGGGGCTTAATGGTCCTTAATTTAGCTGCATTAACTTCATACTTTTAGTTGTTCTCCCACATAGAATTGCCATAAGATATCTAACTACTGCATTTGCTTGGTGATTGCATAGTTAGGAACATACAAGGCATATCTAAGTGGTGCCATTTATAACATCATTAATCTGAACCTCAAAACTATTAATGCAGAACTATTAATGCAAAACTGTGGACGCTTCAAAGCTTCTTTTAAAATCCGTATACCTTTTTAAACAGTTGTCTGCAACAGGAGATCTCAAAGCACTCTGCAAAATATGGGAATATTGTTGTGCCTGTCCTTCTGAAGAAGTGAAGCAACAGAATTTAGGGTGAAACCCATAAAGGAACTTAGCATCATTCAGGTCTTCCCAAGTCTGTCACTTCCTGGGCAAACGCTCCAAAAGAAAGACAGCACCGCTTTATATTCTAAACGTGTTTTGAATGAAAGTGGCTGTGGTCATGACTACTTGCAGCTAAACTCACTGCTGTCTGCGTGTGTTAAGCTCCCCCGCAGAGAGCACCCATCCAGACCAGATCCCCGTGGGATTTAGGCACAAGGATGCTTACTTTGTAAATCTAAATAGGCTAAAGTGCAAGTTGGACTGCTCTTCCAAGATAGCAATGCTTCTGGGAAAATCCTGACAAAGAACTTTTGGCTCACTTGGGGATTTGAAAAATGAAAACCAACACCGCCAAATGTCTAATTAACATGAAAATCATGAAATATGCTAACAAGTGTGAGTAAAATGGCTGGCGAATATTTGAGAGGTTGATAATGGCAAAGAGATGCTTTCCAGGCTTACTGAAAACCAATTCAGGTAGGAAAAACAGTGCATTCTGGCATAATTAAATATCTCTCAGGTTGTCTTGTGGGAAAAAGAAAAGAAATAAAGGAGTTCAGTTCTACAGCCCAACGGGACAGTGCCCACTTTATGACAAAACCCCCACTAGAACTAGCAGGCAGAATTGGTAGTGTCACCTGGGATTTTAGCCCCATGGGCTGGCTGATAAGGGAATTGTGAGGCAGAGACATGAGATAGAAGATTTAGTCTGGAAAAAAGAAGAAAGAGGGTTTCTGGCAGCACAAACATCGAGAGAAATGTGGAAATTTTTTCTGAGACTTAAAAAACCCCCAGTTTGTCTTAGATATGCAGAGGGAAGCAAAAGGAACAAAGATTACACTAAGGTTATGGTCCCAGGAGGCAGGAGGGATAGTGAAGTCGTAAATGGAGACAGAAGGGAGGCAGAGGAGAGGGACTGAGGGAAGAGATAAGAAACGGTTTATGTTACAACAAGTCTAAATGTCATGCACTTCTCTTCCCCCCTTTCAGCTTAACAAGTGTTCTCAACCACAAGAAACATGGATGGTATCAGGAAGGTAAGGTCTTCCCAGGGGACTACTGTCATGGTAGGATTATTTCTTTTTCCCTCCCCAGCACTGACAACTGCACTTTTATAAACAATGTTCTGCTCTTAAAACACCCAATTTATGCTTAATAATTCAGAGGTTTCAGAAAATATTTAAGAAAGCAATATTTACCGCAGATGCTGGACTAAAAAAAGAGAAAAAAACAAAACCAAAAAAACCAAGGTAAGAATCATTTTCAACTCCAAAGTTATGAATGTGAAGTAAACAGATATAACACTTCAGATGTATTGCAGGTATTACACAAGAACAATAGATATATGTACCTATAGAGAGAACAAACATCTTCATATTTGTATCTGAACTCAATGTTCGGTGTACTCAAAAGTGGTTTAAACTGCCCTTTGCCCTTTCCCCCTTCCCTCAGGGCACATTTTCCCACTCCTCCTCCCCTGCAGGTACCAGTAATCATCTGACCCCCCTGGAAGCATATTTAGCTCGCCCAGCCAGAAAAAAAATACTTTGTTTTGTATGGTTTGTTTTCTGTGGGTATGGCAAGCAGTAACAGCTCACAGAGATCAGACAGAGCAGAGCATGGGGACTTGCACCTGGGGGTGAGGGAGGAGATACCTCCGCAGGCAGGGCAGATTTTGCTGGTTTATATTGCCAGGGACCCTCAGCAGAGAGGATCCTTTTCTGGAAGGGTCAAGTGAATGTTTGCAGTTCTGCAGTTGTACAGTTCAACTTCGGTTTTCCCTGTTACATTTTTTTCGGTTGCTCCAGAGTTGATCCACATGTGTGGAGAGGTACATTTATGCACCAGTAATGACTTTCATTACAGTTCTGAGGTTTACTTCACATAAAGGTGAAATGTGAAGGATATTACCAGGTAGTTCTCAGTTCTCAAAATTGTTGTGTTGTTTGCTTCTATTACTATTCCATATTTTGTTTTTCCTTCCTCTTTTTTCAAAATCCAATAATACAATCAGTGTGTGAAGTTAGTAGTAGTGTTGAAATGAGCATTTCTGTGACACTTCTTGTTATAGTGATTGGAAGTTTGCTCACCACTGATGTTTGTTACTTAAGCAAGCGAAGAGAAATGAACCCAGCTTTTAAACTGTGGCATGTAAAAATCAATTGAAGAGAATAATAATACTGCTGATGTTTTGAAAATGAAATCACCTATATCCGGAATCATTGTGTGTTTACTGTATACACAGAACTATCAGTCTTTCTCTTAAGTTTCAGTAACTTTGCTCCCGTCCCCCCTCCCCCCCCCCCCGCCCCATATTTTTAATTTACAGAGGTTCTGATAACATCCTCAATGTACTGGGAAATTTATCAAGTTAGGTCTTACAGAAGCATCCTTGTTTCTGTTGCTTTAAGTAAGAGGAGATAATCTACCACTGATCAAAATACTTTAGCCTCAAATAATGCCAGTTCCTAAGTCCTCTGTGAAAAAAATACAGTCCACTACAGCTAAAGGGTAAGCACTGGAATTGTGCAACATCTTGCATAACTGTCAGAGAAAATTTAAGACAGGAAGAAGTTACCTACAATGCTCCAAAAGGGTCAATGAAACAACCTGCATCATTTGCAATGTAAGTCTCTCCTGCCCATAAGAACTTCATTATTAAGCACTAAGAAGCTCATTCATGGGAGACTTTTCAAAATTCATTTTGACCATGCCTCTCTGTTCCTCCAAGCTTCCATGTTCATTCAAGACAGCACAGCTATGGCAGAAATGGGTGTTACTTTTCTTTAGAAATCTGTCTGTCCTTATGTCTGCTTAAGTCATTTGTCACTCAGAAACTGTGGTATGTGGTGATACTCTAAAAAATTTGAAATGCCAGTCTTCTAAAAAACACACAGTCAAAGAACCATACAAATACTTTATTGTTAATTCAGGATTACTACCAGGATGTATGCAAACAGGAATCTCAGAATAAAGAAGCTATCATGTTCTAAACAGATGACAGATAATTATGATAATTGCCAGTCAAGTTCCAACTTCCTATCACCCTATAGAGGATGACCCTGTCCAATTCATTCCTTCTCAGGGGCGGGTGTCAAGTTCACCTCACCAAAAGTTAGCCTGAAAGCTGAAGTCAAGCCTGTCCCCACAATTACTCGATACAGGTACCATCAGAAGATATTTCTTCCCCCCTATCATAAGTTCATTCCTGTTAAACCTCTTATTTGGCTGCATCCTGTCCTTTCCTAAAAGACAGTTTCTGAATTCAGAGTGATTTAATACCTTTTGCAAGCCTTTGGGCTACCTTTGAAATTCAGTTAATGTCTACACCTATGATAACATCTGGGAAAGGGTCAGGCAGATTTCACCCAGAGACCTTGTCTACACAGAGACATGCATCAAAATTATTCTGCATTTAATTTTTAAAGTAGATTATTTAAACTACATTAAATCTCTGGTAGTCGTAATTCATTTGGAAGGGAGTTAAGTTAAACCAAATCAAGGCAATTTTTATTCTGAATGAACATCTATACAGGGACTTAATTAGGTTTAACTAATCCACTTTAAATTCGTTTTTACAGATTAATTTTCCTGAAAGTCTCCATATAAATAAGCTTTTAGTGAACTAAATTTAGTTTCAGTAAATTATTACCAAGAACTCATTCTGTTTCAAACATGGATTGTGTTTTGGTATGTATTTTCTTGTTAAACTTTGACTACCAGAATATATCACAGAGACAACATGGCACTAATCCATTTAAATGTCACTAGTAAACTGACTGGCTTTCTTTTAATGAAATGGTCTTGTTTTTAATGGACTAGCTATTTAAAATAATGTTTTAGAGGCACTGCCACATCAAAAAGAGGTGTGTATATTTTTGCAGCTGATTTTAAAATGCCCTTTTTTAAATTTTTATGCTGTAAAATGCTATTTAGACAATACACAAGGAACATTCTCAGGTACTCCTGCATAGCAAAGGCCTTATTCCAGTTCATCTTTACCCTGTTAAAGTAGCAAAAAGCCAAACCCAAATGAAAAACAAAGCAAAAAAGCTGGTTATTCTCCAGTAGAGGTATTTTGAACATAAAGATTTAATTTGAATTAATTTAATTTAAACTTAGTGTGTTAATATTTTGAGAAATTCATGCAAATATCATATTTCTTTTTATCTTTTTTAAATAACCTGCAGTTAATTTCCTTAGAAACAAGCACGGATACTGTGTCCTACTAAGGGACAAAATTAAGGAATGGGATGTGTTTTATATGGTTCCTCATACATTTAAGGAGTGTTTCTTCTTTCTTTATCTGCATGGGAACATAATCTCAATGTTCTAGAAGCAGAATGAGTTTTAGGACATGTGGTCTCTATCCCCAGTCCCATCTTAGCTTTCTTAGTTTAATTTGGGGTGAGTAATTTCCCTTTCTGTACCTCACTTTCCCAATACATAAACTGTGGCTAACAATACTTTACTCCTTTTTAAAGTACTCTCAGATCTATGGTTGAAAAACATTAAGAAAAGCAGAAAAAGCAGGAGAAAAAAACATTACAAAAAGCAGGGGGGTAAGGAATTATGTTCAGGTCACATGAATTGATGATGAATATATTAATACTAAGCATTCACCTCCAACTGACTGCTTGGAAACTGATGAAACATTATAAACATTAAGGTCATTGCAGCCAAGAAATGAGGTGGATTCCCAAGATGGAGTCACTAAACACAGAGAACCCTCAGTAGTAAAATAAAGAGCTGTAACGTAAAAGTTCCCTCAAAATAATTGTCTTCGCTGCTGAGCTGGCTTTACTCAAACAAAACTACAGGCAGAATTATGTGTATGGGGTAAAGGCTAGGACACTTAATGACATCAGCTTCAGTGAGGAGAGAGTTCAGCACTTTCCATCCTTCACCACCCAAAACAACTTGTCAGACGAGGAAAACAAAATAATGAATCTGAACACTAGAATACGAATTTGAATTAAGCAGTTAGCAGTAGTAAAATATTTATTATCACTTTGCTTAGTGCTATGAGCATCTTCAGTGCTTTCTAACGTCAAAGTCATAGGAGGATCTTATATTGTTTTTTACCCAACACAGAGCAAGTCTTCTTGGCTTATAATAATGGACTTTTGGAGCTGCTTCCTTAAATTTTAAAGCTGCTAAAAAAATGTTTCTCCACATTATTCTCTCTCTTTTTTTTTTTTTTTTTTTTTTTTTTTTGTAAGAGACACTAACATCCTCACATTAATATCTTACTGTGGACCACGAATTTCTCAGGGAAGAGAGGGAAGGCTATCAGCACTCTGGTCCCTGCTCCATCAGCCTCAATCATTACTTTTCATATTATTTGATGACTGGAGACTGTGTGTGGCAGGGAATGCAGGCTGGGAAGTGGAAGAAAATACATAGTAGTAATTCCATTCCAATTTTATAGTAAAGATAGTTTCCCTGCTTTCCTGGCCCACAGTCCATGTGCCTTCTCTAAAGCAGAGGCATGATTTAGCCTGGTTTACCCTCTGTCTGACCTCCACAAACAGTTTATATCTGAAGCTCAGTTAGGAACAAGCTTTAGCAGGACTGCAAGTACTAACATACACACATATTTCTTCAGTAGAAGAATATTCTGCCATTTTCTCTAGTTTTTTTATCCTCCAGTATTTAATAACAGTCTATTCCTCTTTCTAAGCATGGGTGCCACACTCCTCTGTCTGATCTATGACCTGTATGTGTTTCAAAAAAAAAAAATGACAGTCTTGTGCTTTTTTACCATCACTCAAGAGTGAAATATTTCTCTTTTTAAAAAAATTTCTTTCCCCTAAGCAGGAATCATGTTGGAGTTATCTGACACAACCTATAGCTTGTCACAGAAAACAGAGGAAAAAGCACGAAGGGACCTGTGGTGAAAACAACAGGTCTAAGCGGAATGCAATACGAGGGGCTGACACTGCAAACCGGGTAACATGCGTGTTCACCAGTTGCAATCAGAGGAGAGAGACAATTCTAAGGATAAAAACTTAAAATACTCTTCAACCCTTCATCCAGTTTCTTCTAAAACCAAAGGTTAAAAGTAAGTTTGACACCTTGCTCTATTGCCTGTGCTCACCCTCAGGTAATAAAAGAACCAATGAAATATAATAATGGGTCCCTCTGTGCCATGGCACTATTACATACCTCAGGAATATCAAATCTACTCTTATGGGGAATTCAAAACCACTGATGTGTGTTTTAAAAAATGCAGCAGCCACAACATTTTAAAGTGTTTTTCTTCATTCTTTCTCTCTCAGTTACTTTTTTTTGTTCTTTAATGATTTATCAGATTATCTGTACAACATGAAGTATTTATTTCCTTTCTAAACAATGTCCATATGAAAACATCTAAATAAAAATATCTAGGATTCTCACAGCTGTTCTTACACCTTGTTCATAGGTTTGCTCACCTCATCCCCACTTTCCTTAGTTCATAGGCCCCCCTGGAAAGTAAGCTGCATATTGATATATGGTTTTGATTGTTAATGTCTCACACTCACTTTGTATGAGAGAAAATAACTAAAGCAAAAATAAAAAAAGTGCTGAAGGTTTTCTTGAAGTAATCCCCATGTGGTTTGATGTGAGCTAAGGAGCTGAACTTGACTCTGTGATATTGATTTAGTGACAATTAATACTGACAGTCTTCCCTTTGAAATTCTCAATACCGTGTAATGCCATGAAAATGTAGATGTTTATCTTTGAACCACACACACATAGCAATTCCTATTAACAGTAATGTAATATAGCAATAAACCACAATTGTGTCACATTAAGAATTTTGCTTAGAGTGGTGTATAAACGCCCTGAATTAAGCTTCAAAACACACATAGAAACTAGGTATTATTTTCCCCAGCTTATAAATATGAAAACAGGCACTGCAAGATTGGTTTGCAGAGTTTAACATGCAGGTTTCATTCCAGAAAGGTATTATTGCAAGTAGTGGGATTTAACCATGTGCTCAAAATTTAACACATCCTAAACACTTTCCTGACTGAGGCCTAGGTGTGTGTCGGTGACAAAGCTGTAACACAAAACTTTGGCTGCCATTCTCAAGCTCCTAGCCATTTGCACGATGACAGTAAAGAGTTGGCTTAACGTCTGCATATTCTAAGCGTAGATATTGTTCAGCAAGCAGTAAAAAGCATGAAAGGATAAAGTATGGCTTATAAGGTAAGCACTGTAGCTTCTCCTTGGTTTTGAAAAATAGTAATTCAGATTTCTTCCAAAATCATGTTCTCTCTCGCTGTTCTACATTCGACTCCCTATTCTTTCCCTTTTCTTTCAATCTCTTTAAAAGCTGCTAACATCAGCTGATTCTTTGTGGATTTTTCTTTTTGCTTCATTGCCTACAAATTGCTCTAAGCTCTTCATTCCCTATGAACCTGTTCAGCTGGAGCAGAACAGCTGTACAGCAGGCTGTTCCTAGTACACCTCTGGAAAATGTATAGGAAAACGGTAACAAGCCATACAGACCAGTGGTTTTTTTGTCTTCTGAAGATTTGAGAGGGGTTATATATTTATATGTATTTAAACCTGCATGCATCTAAGCAAATGTACAGTTGGGAAAGATAAATAATCATTAAAATACTGGGTACATTTCTCCAGAGAGTGAAAAGTCTAAAATTCTCAGTCTCTGATTTACATCCCCCAGGGTGTCAGAGGATATCTAACCATGTCAACTGGAGTGGAAAAACACTGCATGTCAGCACAAGAAGGCCTGATTGGTATAAAATAAATATCTTTTTAGTTCCTCACCTCCTTAACCCCCTCCCCCATACAAAAAAAAAAAATAAATGTTCACTCAACTGACACTCATTCTTTAACTTCATACTTAGGTTGAAAAGATAATGAACTCCAGTACTCATTTTACCTCAAAAGATAAATATGTTTTCAGAAAAAAGCCACCATTGTTTTGTTTTTCTGGTTTTATTTAAGTAATCAAAAATAGTAAGATGAGAAATTTGAATACAAGTCTCTGAATAAATGGCAGCCTTTTTCAGGGTAGGAGAGAGAATCTGTGAAGAGGAATAGTTTTGAGTTTCATTTGAAATCCTCCAAAGGGATGCTTCTAGCTAAAAAGAAATCGACCCTGAGTTTCTGATCAAAAGCTCAAAGAAGGAGATGGAAAGATTGTTACTGACTTCTAAGTGTTATGTCTAAAGGATCTGGTTTAATCTGCGAATGAACTTCAGTGTCCTCTGACATAGACCCACTAGTTCAAACACATAACATGGACAAGGCAAATCATCGTTTCTAATGGTGATGATACTGCTGCGCTTTACAGGTCTACATGAACAGGTTGGATAAATCAAGCTACACTAATGGTGTAACACCGATGACTGTAGTCATGCTCTTAGCATTAGAGGGGGTGGGCTTTTTATTTTTAAGCATTTCTGACTGTCTTAGGGGGAGAAACATACAGGCAAGCAGCATTAGCTAATGACCCCAAGCAACATATAAGTTATTCAGGTCTGACCCTTCAGTAATATCATAATACATTTTTTTGTGCCCTTTTCTTTGCTTTCTTCCTGTTCTCCATTTTCTTCTCTAGACTTGAGACAATGCTCCCCTGCTGGCCTCTCCAGGCTGCCAGGGACAAGGGGGAGGAAGTGCAGCTATGCTCTCCTCCGCATACTAACTGGTTGCCCTTCATCCTGACATCAAAACTCCACAAACAGGGCACTTCTGAGACAAGCATGGGACCAAAGAAAGCCTGGGGTCTCTGGAGGAGATGAAGCGTTATTTATGCTATGCTTAGACACCAGAATATTTTGAGGTCCCAGTACACCTGGCATATCCTAGTGCTACAGAATTCACCATGGCCAAAGTGTCCCTGGGTCTCTGAAGAACTCCACGAAGCCCTATTGATTCTTGTCTGAAATGTTTATTGTTGTTGGGATACTTGGAGGATCATAAAAGACTCAAATAGCATTAAAAGATTTTGGTATACCATCATTACTTGAAAACACAGCATTTCTAGAGCTGATGTCATCCAGAAGTCACACATAGGAGATCACACTACAATCCCCAAATCAAATAAAAGCCCAGAGCAAACCCTTGATAAAACACAAAATAATAACTATGGGATGGCTCATTAATTTCCAAAGTTCCTAAGAGGTTGAAGATCTCTGAAATGTCTGTCCTTCTGCAGTGCCTGCAAGCCTGATATGAGATTTAATGAGTCCTCTGTATCAACACAGAAAGAAAGAAATGTTCTCTCATTTCCAATTCAGCTAGCTGTCTTTTTACTTCTGTAAAAATACAGTTATGCCAGAGATTTAAGAGCAATTTAACAGCACAGTATTCTGTTTTTGTAATATGGATAAGATGACCAGCTTTTTAACAGTTAAAAATGGATGCTTTTATGCAGTAGAGAAAAAACCTGAAATTCAATTTATTTTAGAATCCATTTTTAGTACTATTTTTCTCCAGGAAAAATAAAATCGATAAGAGGACAGATTTCTCAATATGAGTAGCAGGTCTTAATGCTTCACCATTCAAACTGTTGAAGTTTACTTCACTAAATTATAGCCCACGACAATAAAATCTTCTTAAGATGATGACCTATGCACTGATAATTCCACACATAGCATGTTCAATATTGTACATACAGTTTGGTTTATTTTATTTCTTACTCAGAATTACCTTGGAAAGTTACAATATCAAAACAAGACTGAAGAAAAGCAAAAGCCTCCAGAAGCAAAGGGACCAAACTGTGTTAAGTTTTAAAAGTTCTGTTGTAAGATAACTGCAGTGGGGTGGGTGTTCAGTGAACAGAACCTGGGAGAGTAGAGTGCAATCATTTCAGTCCTTTTCAAAAATACTGAAAAAATGTTGTGGTCCTGATGCTATGGCCTAGATAAATTCCTCCTAATTTCCAGACTCCTGCTAAACTACTACACTACATCTCTTTAATCTGACCAAAAAGGGACCAAAGAACTGATGGGGTTTATTTCATGTTCTTTGTAATAATCTGGCCATAACAATTGTCCTTGATGCTGCATTATCAAGAATAAATCGCTGCATAAAACCAAATAGGAGGTTTGTGGGTTGTTTTTTTTTTTTTTTAATCTTACCTTCAACCATTTCCTTTCTCAGAAAAATGCAGAGTTTTATCTAGTTTTGAGGTCACTCAATATATTTGTGCATACAAAATTATTATTATTATTATTGTTGTTGTCGTTATTGTTACCTACAGCTTAAGTTTGATAAACTGAATAGATACAATAAAAGAGGAAAAGATAATATTATAATGGAGGGAAACTGATTATTAAAATCAATGTGTATCTGAGTCAGAGAACAATATTTACACATGTACTGTGGTACGTAATAGATAGTTACTTACCCCTTGAAAATCTTAGATTTTGATTGTCAAGTAATTTTAGCATCAAGTTCTATTGCAGGAATTACACTGACCCCAATGCACACTATCTGCAGTAAGTTTCAGCCTTAGCTACACTTTACCTAGCATTTGCACAAACCTGCAATTTAGTTAAAAGATAAATGCAAAAGAGTTTTACTTGGTAATGAGACAGCCTAATAAAGACACAAACAAGGTTTAAGAAGAATGGAGAATTTGTGAAAAGTCTTCTCAAGCCGCACTGCCCCCAAATAAACAATGAAATCTGAGACCTTGTTTAGGTAGGGGAGATTGTTTTCAGTTATCATGAGGCTGATCGGACTGCTGCCTCCACTCAGATCTTAGATTTAGTGCAAAGGTTATAAATTTTCTTGGAGATGGTGAAAGAATGTTGTAAATATGACAACAATGGAGGCATTAACACAGTATGTTTTCTGAAATACAAAGCCATAAAGTGAAAATAACTGGGGTTTATTTTGTTATGTGTTGGTTGTTTTGGGTTTTTTTTTGCTTTGTTTGCCCGTAATGGTAAACTATTCAAAATGGTATTTGATGAACAGAATGATGAAAGCTACAACATATATACACTAGCATATGTTGTCAGCTTTTTCAGGATTAGCTTGGGGAGACTGATTTCATCCTTGTGATACGTGGGGCTGTGATAAGTTAGTATCATCTACACTCAGAATTACCTGTCTGATGATGCTAACAAACAGCATGGATGTTAGGTGCCCAAGGCTGTAACAGCATTTCACTCGTTTCACTTGCTTCACTCACTGTGCTGCCTACAGCAAGTTAGCATCTGACATACCTAACCAAGCAACAGCAAGAAGTTCATGAGATTCAACCAACAAAATAAAATAAAATAAAAAGACCTACCCTGGTGGCAATACCATTATGCTATCTAAATATTGCTGAATCTTTTTTTTTTTTTTTCTCCTCTTGGAGTAAATTTACTGTCACTGTAAAATACAATCTTATGTTTTCCATTCCTTAGAAAATATTGTAGCTACATTTTAGGCTGTTAAAATCTCACAAATAATTTAGACATCTTTGGCATGAAATTTAGTTATCACAGCTTTAGTAAATTGCCTGTAAGTGCTTATGGTACATTAGCAGTCCTGGCATCATTGACAACCTGTATTACAACAAAGGGCAAGTTTTTCTTCCAAGTTGTCTAGTTACAACAAAACATCCTGAAATCTCCTATGACCTGATAGCAGATTATTTTACATGGGTATCTAATGCTCTATGTCCCTTTACTTATATATCCAATAAAAGCCTCCTGATATATTCATCGTGAAAAACATATATTGTAAGTTGAAAGTTTCAACTTTAATCTTAAGTACATTCTTCCATAGTCATTTCCCTCCTATACACACACCAAAAGACAAATCTCTTCCTCTAGCTGTGGAGTCTTCGTTTAAGTTCCCCAGGGCAGACTTAATACATTTTCAGCACTGTGAATCCCAGTGTCCTCTAGCCAGGAAGCTCCTCTTCCAGTGACTGATAGTAAATATGAATAGTTACAGAGTCCATATCATCATGTTCAACACTCTTGTCTCATCTGAAGACAAAAGGATCCAGGAGTATATTCTCTTGGTTGCCAACTTTCCCATTCTTCAGCTCATAGGCAGCCTGAAAATTGCACATATGATGGTAAAACTTCATTCTGTTTCAGGTAATAGAGAAATTTTTGAAGGACTCACTAAGTGTCCCCACTTAACTGATTTAAACCATCTTCAGCCATCTTGTAGTGATGTTACTGTGCCATAAGGGACAGTCATTTCTATAACGTCAAACAGATGCTACTGAAGTGTTATAGAACGTGTTGTCACAGATATTACCAAACCCATTTTTTCTTAATATATTTTTAATTCTACTAGAGAGTTTTTAACAGAAAAATAATTCTGAGATCATGCTGCTCGAGTGACAATGTGAGAAAGAGAAACATATTTGCAATAATATATTGCTTAGTAAGACTTGTTTTAATTCAGTTGTAGAAAGACCCTTCACCATGGCCAGTATACATGCTAAGAGGAAAGAATAGAATAGAATAGAATAGAATAGAATAGAATAGAATAGAATAGAATAGAATAGAATAGTATAGTTCATCTGGAAGAGACCTGCAACAATCATCCAGTCCAACTCCCTGACTACTTCAGGGCTGACCAAAAGTTAAAGCTTGTTACTAAAGCATTGTCCCAACATCTCTTAAAAACTGACAGGCTTGGGCACTGACCAACTCTCTATGAAGCCTGGTCCAGTGTTTGACCACTTTCTCAGTAAAGAAATGCTTCCTAATGTCAAGTCTAAACCTCCTCTGGTGCAGCTTTGAAGCATTCCCACACATCCTATCACCAGATACCAGGGAGAATATCTGCTAAGTATTTTATTTTTTAAAACTATATCAGAGGTAAATCTAAAGTGATTATATTAATGAATCATGAAATTTAAACAAGTGAAGGAGAATCAGTTCAAGTTAATTCTGAAAGAGATAAGATTGTGATGCTATTTCTTTTCTTGTTTGTTTCTTTTTAACACTTTCCTGTTAATATTATGCTTCACAATACTCTCATCTCTTGTGGCAGAACAGTTATAACTGAAAACTGCTAGATGGGCTAAAAAACACTCCAGCATATAAAAGGTCCTCAGTAGCAGACTAGAGAATGAGGAATGTTCACACCATCAAATCCTCTGACTGACTGTTCATGCCAAAGTGATTTCCAATTGCTGAAATGTTCACTTTCATTGTGTGTGAATAATGAGGGGCTGAATGTGTCACTCAGCAAACAAAACTGTTGAGTCTTTGGAGTTCGACTTTTCCTGATTTTGCGTTGAATATATTTTTTTTTTCAAATAATTTGTATTTACTTGTATAAAACTTCCCAGAAATACCAGCAATTTGACTTTTGGCATGTACATGAACACAGGAAGGTCAATGAAAAAAAAAAAAAAATCCCTTCTGTGGAAATTTAAACTGACCTACCAGGAGGATAAAACATAATTAAAATATCCACATCCTGCACTAATCAAACTGAATCTATTCAAACTGATTAAGAGGAGGACAAAGCAAAGTAGTGTTCTGCTATCCAATAGAGAAAAAAAGTTACTGACAGATGACACTGTGAAGGCCAAAGCATTTAATGGTTTTTTTGCATTAGTTTTAATTAAAAAGGTCAACAATGAGGAGGTGACTAGCATAATTAATACAAACAACAAAGGAATTATTTCAATTCAAAATACAGACAGAAAAGGTTAGAGAGTACTTAAGTAAATTAGTTTTCAGAACAGATGTGCCTGATCAACTTCCTCCTAGGGTATTTAGAGAACTGGTATAGCCATCTCAGAACCATGTTGCCATCAGAAAAGCAGTCTGTGAAGGACACATGAGTATCAGTAAAATGAAAAAAATGAAAATGCAACACTCATCTTTAAAAAAGTAGGGAAATGAGGAGCTTAGGAATAACAAATCTGTCAGTCAGCTATTAAGTCTCAGAAAAGTTCGGGAACAAATGAACAACTTGATTTGTATGTAGCTGGAAATATGAAAAAGAGGTAAGGAATGGGCAAAATCAATTAGTTAAGAATTAGTCAATCCTTTAAGAACAAATCATGTCAACAAAATTAAATCTCTCCACAAAATAATAACAGACCTTGTGGAGAGGTGAGTTGCAATCAAGGTAATTTATGTAGCTCTTTCCTCACAGAAAATTCTTAAACATACAAAAAAGAGAAAAAGGGAAAGCTTGTCTAAATGATACTAATATAGTGTGGGTGCAAAACTGATTAGATATATATTAGATGATAGTGTAATCATGACTAAGCTATTGCTAAAAATTTGTTTCTTTTATTTATTTTTTTTAGCAGGCTTGTTTAAAGTTTTAATAATAATGTGGGTGATGGAGAGAGTGCATACTGCATTTAAAGAAGACACATAACTGGGCCTGCAGTGTGTTGGAAGGTCGGTTAGAACGCAAAATCCTAAAAGGCAGGAAAATCTGTACAAATGCAAGATACAGAGCAATTAGGTGTGTAGAGGTTTTTCAGGGAAGGATCTTGAGATCCAGTCTGGAAACAAATCTGAAGTAATCAATCTGTTGCAAGAAACACATCCTCGGATATGTAAAACTGAAAACTACCTGCAGGATACAAAAGATAAATCTTCTACTTTGCATCAGTTTTGGGAAAACTTGAGATGGACTCTTTTGGTCCTGTTTTGGGTAGCTTAAAGAGATGTGAACCAACAGAAAAAAGTCTAAAGGAGAACTATCATGAGTCTGACCAACAAGGAAAGATCTGAGATGTAACAACCTGAGATTGTTAAAGCTAAAGAAAAGGAGGCTGAAGTTAAAGATGATAGCAATCTTTTAATATATGAAAAGGTAGCTCTAAAGAGGAATGTCTTGATGATAAAATATTAGTGAAATTAAAATGTATCAAGATGCTGAAAAACTTTTTAACAGTAAGAAAGGTTACTGAAATACTAAACCAGTTTGCTAAGCAACCTTTGGAGTTCCCACAGTTCAGCATCTTTAAGAAATAAACATCTGTCAGGAATTACCTAGGTGTAGCTGATCTTGCTTTGGAAGGGAGTAGATCTTCAACCATACTATCCTTCCTCATTTTTTTTTCAGTTCAAATTGGAGAAAAAAAAAATACTTCTTTTAGAGAAAGTCCTGTAGTCCTTTACACACACAGCCTGCCAGAAATACTACCTGTATGTTTAAGAACTTCTATAAATCATTTTTGCAGAGTCAAGCCCTCACTGCTGTAATGCCATAGGTAGCTATCTATATCTGAAATTATAGAGAACTCTGGAATTCTTTGCTACTTTCTCAACCATTACTTGATCAGACCATTTGTTTTCAGACTGGAGAATAAATCAGGTTCAGACAGATTCAAATTTCACTGAAAAATTGCAAGTTTAATAAAAAAAAATGATTAGAAATTAGCTAAAAAAAAAAATACTTGCACACACGGAATGATGTGATAATGAGCCATATATAAGAAAAAAATATAGCAGACAATATGAACGAAAAGCATACTTAAACTCAAAAGGACACCTGTGCCAGCGTTAAAAATGATTTATTACATGAATTGCAGGTCAGAGCAGACAATACGTGCCTACAAGAATAAACCAAGAAACGTCTCCTTCCACTCAAAATTGGACTGTTACATGTGTTTCTAAATAAGTGTATGATCTAGTGCAGTAAAATTAACTCAAATTAGCGTACTATAAACAGCACTATTATGAAATATAGAGTCTTTGACTAAATGAAGAAAAATTCAGCTAAAGTCATCACATAAATCTTTATTAAGGCTGCTGTCTTTGAAATACAAAAGGAAAACAAAACCACAACCCTTGGACAAGTGGCTGCTATTCTCATGCAAGTCAGTCAAAAAATGTACTGTAGCTCTGTTGGCAACTAGTAAGTCAACAGTTACATCACCCAGCTCAACTACAAAAATAACATTTTTTGTGTGCGTAACCTATCCTTTCTGGCTTCACTTTCTCATCATAACTCCAGTATTATAGTAACTGCATAAGTAATAAATATATATGTATGCAGGCATGCTTGAAGCAGATGGATAACATGATGGTACAGCATAACATTTCAGAACATTAATTGCACAAAACTTAATTTCTGGCTTAATTTTTTTTTTTTCAAACAAGTTTGGTATTTTTTATTAAAGATTATGAACACATTCTTAATTTTTAACTTAGTTTTTAACTTAATTTTGAACATAGCATCTATTTTCAGAATATTTCAATTATTTCACAATTAGCAGACAATATTTTTTGCATATGCTCCACAAAATTTATTAAAATGTTCTCTTGGATAAGAAAAGCTCAAAAAAAGTAAATTTCTGTCTTGTAATTTTCCATCATTTAATTTTTACATATATGAAGTATTCACAGGGAAATATCATCTAAACCTTACATTTAATGAAAATGTTGTGGCAAGAAAAGGGAAACGGAGTAAAACAGCATAGTCATGTCTAAACATGTGAGTTGAATATTCGTTATCCCAAAATTAGAAAGGATTATTCAGGAAAAAAAAAAGTATAAATCATATGCATGTGACATGGAGACTTCTGAAATAGGTAAGGTCATACACTGGATTCCAGATTTCTCATTCTTGCTAGATTCACTTATTCAATACATTGAGTCATAAAGAGGAAGCAATGTACCACAGAGGGTAGAGAAAATGCCGGGGCATTTCCTGAGCGGTGGAAAATGGATAAACTGCAACCCAGATGAAAGAGACTTTCATGTCACATTAAGGATTTTTTTCACTCAGGACTGAAGAACCTGTGGTAGCAAATAGCATCCCTAGTTCTCAGAGACTTGCATCAAAGCACATAACATCGACCATGAGGACTGCAGACTGCCAGTCTATTCCCTCTGTGTGGCCAGTTACAAACTCTTCTGCTTGTGACTTCTGTTGAGACCATTTTCTTTATGATCTTAAGAGCTGAAGCTTTCTTGAAGATGAAAACAAGTGAAGGAAGAATGTGACTATAAAATGGAATTATCTTATGGAGGTGAACTGGTCTAGCTGAATCTAGATCACAGGCTGTGTGAAAACATGCTCTAAAACACTTTCATTTTTTAATATTCTGCCACGGAAAAAAGGATAGCACCTCTCGTATCCTTGACCAAAATCACATGAGAGAAGACAGGAAATTATGAGCAATATCTTTACACTGTTTCTATAGAACTACAATTTCCTTATATTTATCATTATAAATTGCCATGCCATAAGACTACTACAGAAAGATCATGTTTAACAGGTGGCAAACGCTATCAAGGAAAATACCTGATATTTAAGATACAGTGATAATCAGCTCTGCTGTATAGGCAAGCCTATGAAATTGAACATATTTTGTTCTGCACTGATCTACATCAATATAATGTTATACTGAGTTCCTCCTAGTCAAATACCTGATAAATGAATCAGTTACAAGAAGCAATTGAGTATAAAGCAAGCCTCTGAACAGGTTTCCATTGCATTTGTCACTGCAATAAATGAATAAATCTTTCAAATCTCTACTTCTGGTGCATTCCCAAAAAAACCCATCATGAAACCTGATTTACAGCATTCTGAGATATAGAAGGTTGCTTCCTGACAAACAACAAGCATGCTAATTGTCTTGCTTTGCCTTTCATCATCAGTAATTACTTTTGTTCCATATGGTGACAAGCTAAGTGCCTTCTATCTGTGTGTAAAAAAGCAGCATGATCTTCTGATACCAAAACTGCCCACATTTTGTGTCACGCAAGAAGCTGGATTACCAAATCAAGTGCAGTTGTGTGGGCTTGGCAACATCATGACAACTTTTGCTAAAATTATCCTTTGTCACTATTACAGTTGAGCCTAGTAGATAAAAAGAGAGGAAAAGACAGTATTAAAGAAACGTTTCTTATCTTTCTACAGCATTGCTGGGATTCTCTGTAGCCTACTTAGAGTAACAGGTGCTGACCATTCAGAAAATCATGTCTGTTCAACAACTAATTCTCACTCTTGCCTGTGGAGCTGGTAGGTAGGGGCAAAGGCAAGAGCAAAAAGAGCAGGAATGTTAAGCCAGTTGATAATAAAAAAACAGTGCCCCCTACTCCAGCAGCTTCACCCTATGCTTGTGCTACTATAAGCTTGTCTTGCTGGAAAGACCCATTTATCTGTTTCTTGCTTTCCTCACTTTTACCAAAAATAGAGCTAGAATAGTGAGAACAAGAAAATTTGGAAAAAAATCTGGTGCATGCAATAACCAATAAAAAGTCTTTTTATGCTTGCTGTAGTGATTTATAAACAAAGGGAGGAAACTGCCACTTTTGGGCCTGTCAGGGGAAAAAAAAAAAAAAGCGCACATTAAAAGTCTTAAACACAATTTTCTTAAGAGCTAAACTATGTACGGTCAGCATCATTTTAGCTAATTCCTGAAGCAAATAAATTTCACCCGAATTATTTACTGCAAGTCTGGAATATAGACAGACTGTCCCAAAGGTTAATTTAATTTTCCCCAATTTAACTCGCTCTCTAAAACCCACACAACTTTGAATGAAGATCTCAGGAAACAAATCGCTAAAGTATGAAAGAGATTTGTAATCATGGCCAGCACTCAGGTGGAAAGAAAATTCAGGAATATGCCAATGGCTTGCTGTTAAGGTAAAGTTAAACTAGTATGCTTGAAAAACTTTTCATAACAGGTTTTCTTTAAAATAAAATCAAAAACTTAAAAAATAATATTATCCCAGGCTATTTTTTTTAAATTTTGAATTAAAATCTTAGATATAAACATTTGCTTGTAGGAAGAACAACCAAAATACTGTAGGATTGAGCTAAAGTAGACAGCTAGTATATTTTAATAACTTGAACAGGTGTCTTGATAAGCAAACAGGGCTTAAAGAGTAAACACATGGTGAAATATTGAAGATAAGTAAGAAATTTAATTTTTTTAAAAATAATATGCAAAGGAGGTTATGTACTCTGCCAGTTATGCCACTTTTAAGTAACACAAATTTCATACTCACCCTGTGCCTCAGTTTACAAACCACCATATAAGTAGGTATTATACCTGCTGAGTGCCATAGGTATTGTACTGAGTGCCTTTTTCACCTTGCAATACAGACACAGTCTCTAACTACTATTTTCTATTAGTACTATCCTCTCCCCCATCCAAGCATGTAGCTCTCTCAGACAAACACACACACACAAGAAACTTATTGGGCTTTGGAAATAATGCAAAGATCAGACTGTTACTCTGGTGTTTTGAGACCCTTAAAGCAAATTCCTTGACTGAAAAGGCAGCCAGAACATACTCTGAACACAGCAGCAAGGAATTAAAAAAAAATAAAATAAAAAAAAATCTATTTTTTTTCAATCTTCATCTTGTAAAATTACATTATTCAATTACAGCTCTCAGGAAAAGGGAAATTTACCTAAAATGAGAGCCCTACCAGGTTTAACAAGATTCTTGAAAATCATCGTAGGCTTCTCCTAAACAAAGGGTGCAACTGGAGCTGCCATATCTGAACTTAGTGCTAATGGTTTTCATCTTTTGCACTTTAGGGCTAAACTGAATATTTCATAGAGAATGAGTGCAGGAGACTCTTGAGGGAAAGTAGCCTAAGAGATTGTTATGAATCAATGTTTCCTTATGTATATTTATTTTTCCTCACAACGCTCTCAAAAATGGCAGATGTTTTTTTTAAATCAAAGCTTCTCTCCTTCCCTTAAATAAAAGGCCAAAGCAAGAACAGATTGCGAAGCCATTATAGTCATGAAGAGAAAAAGAGAGGTTAATTCAAAATTCTATGGTCTGTTGAACCCAATATCCGCACGTTCCCCAAAGCAACAACAAACGCACCACGGAAACTCAATCAAGGCATCAAACCCACTCCAGAAAATGTGTTGTGCCAACCCATTATTAATGTTGCCTCTCAGGGAAATTCTATATCAGCATGAACTTGCTGAAAATATTTTTCACAAATTCACATTATACTATTTCCTTGACATTAAATACCAAAGATGGCAAATTAGTAGAGGCCTGAGAGAGGGGAGAGACTCAAGGATGAGTTCTGTTCACAGAACAGATCTGATGAACAAACTGTGCAATTACGTTCAGAAAGGGTTTAGTACATTGACACTAGCTGTTGGTGAATTTGACAGCTTATAGATAAGTAAGCTGTCCTTGTGAAGAGAGCTTCTGTGGACTCGTTTTCCTGTATTCCTCCCCATGCCAATCACAGGAACAGGAGTGAAATATCGGTGAACGAACATGGCTGAATTAAGCCATTCAGCACAAGAGTATGGAGCTTAATTGCATTCCCTTGCATCTTTTCCTACTGCCAAATAAAAACACCATTGTCCTTGCTGAAGGATTCCCTTTCATGTCTCAAGGATCTCTGCCAACTTAGTTGTGAGAGCCACACTGCGTGCCCAAGTGGAAGTGAAGGGATCTCACGTCTTCAAATTTATCCCCTCACCCTCTTTTTGGCAATAGAATTTGAATGCAGTAAGCACTGCTGAACACACCGAGAAAGTGCATTCAGTAGGTGCCTGCACAAAAATAAAAATGTCATTTTACAACTTGGATGCAAGGTACATTGAAAGCTCTGTACGCGTGTCGGCTAAATATGCATGCTAAATGCACGCTAACTGCATCTCAGCCTCACAATTTCAGCATACAAATCTTATCTGAGGTGATAATGCAAACGTCCACTTTCATAGATGAACGGCTGCAGTAGGTGGCAGGGGGAGGAAGAAGGGAAATACTTTCCATAATGTGACCTAATTACAACTGTAGATTATAAAGGAAATTGATGGCACAAAAGTTCAGATATTAAACACATATTTTTAAAGATTCAAAATCATGTTGGGATGTGAGTATTCATTAGCAGGCTCTGTGAGACCAGGGAGCATTAGAAGAAATATCACAGGAATTTTCTGTAATGCCAGGGACTGAATCGCTCTGAAATCCCACAGGGTTTTTTTTAGAAAAAATGTCATTCGATAAAACAGCGACGATGAAACATGTCACATCTGAAGCTGTTATAAGTCATTATGTCTATCATCTGGCTATCACTGATAAAATAAGCCTATCACACACAAACAATATTTAGTAGTCAAACTCAAGTTTTATATAGGCTGTTACTTTTTTTTCTTTCCTTAAAAGATTAGTTATTAAAAGAAAACATGACATGTAAAAACATTTTCACTGAGGTGAAAGCGAACAGTGACTTTGCTGAAATATTAAATAGCACATTGAAGGATGAAAAACACAATAAGGATAATTCATTCAGTAGGAGAACAAATAGAATTCTGTATTCATTTCTTTAAATGTCTGCACTAAAAAATCAGCTCTTGGCATGTGTCGTGCAGCTGGGACAAAACCAGTCTGCAATTTCATTCGGTGCTCCAGTTGGATTTGATTTCCTAACACCTCCTGCAATAAGGACAAACTGTTGTTTTTGCAGAAGTCTGGGCAACTAACCC
This sequence comes from Gorsachius magnificus, assembly GCA_034008185.1. Classification (NCBI taxonomy): domain Eukaryota; kingdom Metazoa; phylum Chordata; class Aves; order Pelecaniformes; family Ardeidae; genus Gorsachius; species Gorsachius magnificus. The sequence continues at coordinate 42,323,376 of CM067081.1, forward strand.
TACAGAAAGCCTCTAAAAACACACTGGTTGTGAATGGAGGAAACTGTGAAATGCACAAGCCAACAGTTTTATTTGGTAATAAATTCAATCTTTTGGTATAATTGCCATATGGCACATGATTTTTTTTTTTTTTTTTTTAATGTTCAGCAGTTTTTCATTAGAAATCAGTGTTTTTCTTTTGTTTTTAAAAAAATCCTTTTATCAGGGCAAATGTGTTTTTCTTACTTTCCTTTAAAGCCCAAGGGTCTGTCAAAGGTAAACACATATTCAAAATATACTTCTAGGTGGATGTATATTTTGTTCAAAATCCTTTTAAGAAGAAAACAATATATAGATGAAGATGGACCAGAACCAGCACTGTAAATTAAATCAAACACATAAAAAGAAGAGATTTATAGCACATTTGCTCCTTCAATCTACAGCTCATTTATTCTAAATACCTCTTCCTAATGAGTAATTTTCTGGATGTCACCACAATTTAGTAGGGTCAGCATCCAAGTGTAGTACAAGCAACATATTTAGATTAGTTTATTTGGTCAGGAAAGAGCAATATAACCTGGCATATAACAAGAAATTATTAATTTGGCTGTACTCAGGGACAGAAATATTGCTGCTGCAACAGAGGAGTGGCAAGCTGGAAGTAAAGTATCATTTTGATTGCATAAATGAAATTTCTAAAAAGGTGCTGCATAAATATGGACCTAGCATCATTCTTCCAATATTAAGGTTGTGGCTGCTAACTTTAAATGTTTGGATTCAGGCTGTGAGAAGCATGAACCAAGATCCAGGCTAATCTGCATGCGTCAGGCAACTTGGGTCCCCAAAAAGAAAAATCATGCCCCTCAGTTCTTCCTCTCTCTTTGCACCCAAGGTGCTTGAGACCCTTTATCAAATTATTTCCATGTGGTCCAAGGAGGGAGAACAAGGACAGGAGAGTGAGACAGCTTTCAGTTTCTGACTCTCCCCTTCTACAGACCAAAACCAGAAAAAGTATCTTAGGCTTAATATTATTCTTTTTGCTACCAGTTTCCTCATTGTGTATTATGAAACTACCATTTACTTGGCAGCCTAGGTTTTACCTGCACTGGAGAGAAAGGGAGATTAAAAATCTTTTAATTAGAAATCTATCCTGTTAATGCTAAGAAGGACAAAGTCTTATAGCCTCATGGATTGAAGAAAAGCATTATGTGATTTCATAGGTCTGTAGTTCCCCATTCGTGACAATGTACAGCATATTAACACTAAGGAAGCTATTTATTTAAAAGAAAGCATGAAAAGACCAGGTAAAATCATAACTATCCTAATTTCTCTATTCAGTGGGAGTTTTGGTATGTGGTAAACTTGCAGTAAAAAATGAATTATGAAAATAGCTGCCACGCAGGCCATTTTCAAAACATTAATAATTCAAACAAGTTCCTAATTTTTTTCCTCAAAAAATATTAAACTCTGTAGCTTGTACAATTAATGCAGCTGAAATAGTGAGACTTTAAAAGCAACCACTTATTCTATACAATAACATTTCATTGGAATTTTTATTGTGTTTATTTTCATGGATCTCAATAGACAATATATCCTACGCAAGGAAAAAATGTAATCCATTTTACTGACAGTGCACAGTCAAAAGAGAGATGGAATTTGCACTTTGCATGTTGTGAATGAAAATTGAGAATATATGTAATAAGCATCTCTAAACCTTAATGAGTTATTGAGCTGTGTGTCTCCTAGTGTGTCAGTGATTTTTTTTTAATTTATATTCTAGTTTCTACACAACTCTTCTGTAGGAAAAGAAAGCCCAAATGAAATTAAAGTGAAAATACACAATGAAGTGAAATTAATAAAAAGCAAATGCTGTTGAAATTAAAATCATATTTGCCCTGGGGTAAATGTATGGCAGGAATCAAGCCAGGATTGAATATAGCACTGAAATTCCAGCCAGAATCAACCCTGGGACTTCCAGAAAAGGGTACTCCTCACAGTTATTCTCTCTGGAGGTACATGTGCATACAGAGGCAGGAATGATAGCTGCTGCTTAAAATACTGAACATTTTTTAAACAACAAAGGCAAATAATTTTATTTCCCCTCAAGATTAAATGAAGGAACTCAAACAATATGTATCTTCTCCTCGTAGTTCTTCCAGCAACCACAATCTTAGCAAAACCATCCTAGCTCAGAATTTGGATGGAAAACATCTAAGTAACAAATAGAAGTCAGAAAGAAATACACATATATGGGATAAAATTACAAATACTGTCAGATAGATTGAAAAAATATCTAAAAGATTCTAAACAAGAGCTGTGTTCCAAAGATTCTGTTCAAAAGAAGGACAGGGTTTGGGAAACCACAATTAGGTTCCCTCTTCCACCACAATCTCACTGTGTAACTTCTGCTTAATGGCTTAGGACAAGCAAATTCTTTTGTGGGCCTTTCAGTCCTAGAGCTGGAAGTCACCTCTACCCATGAGAAAACAATTCTTACTATGTTTAACATGTTCATGTCTTCCAGGCCTGCAGCGACAGCATTGTCACAAAACAGTTCTGCTGCTTAACCATCTTTGCCACTGAAAAGCTTTTCTAAATATCTAACCTAAAAACCCCTTCCTTCTATTTCAAATCAGTATTTTTTGCTTATCTAAGTTGGCTTACTCATGCTCTCAAGTGACCTTAGCATAGAGACATACCACACATGAGTTGAGCTACATCAACGGATCATGTCTAATTACACTTCAATTAACACTGGCTAAGAGTACTCATGCAGGCTGCTATTGAGGCTCAGAGGATGTGCAGTGACCATGAAGCTTCTGTAAGTCAGTCATATATCTGTCCTGGGTATGAAATCCATTCTCTTGCCTTCTCAGGACTGAGTGTCTCCTTCTCTAGACTATCCAAACCCATGAAGGAGGCTTGCTAGATGAGTTTCAGTAGTAAGCACTCCTGGATCATACCTAAACAAATCTGGCTCTGCACACAAATAGTTGCTGCTGTTTCATCTAACAGGTTAGGGCACATATTCTGAACTGGGCTGAAGCCATTTTTCTTGATGGGAATCAAAACAATGAGTTTTTCCCACTCTCCCAGGGAGATATTCATGCACAAGTTACATGACCTATACAGTGAAGTAGAGTGGAGTTAAAGTAAGAAAAGCATAACCTAATGGTAGGATTTCACTACTACATCATTGCTGCATTCAGGAGAGGGGCAAATGAGAGGTGGTTGGAAAAGTAGGCTAATGCTCCAGAGTCATCAGCTCCGAGATGATAGCCAGTGGCCAAAGAGAACTCGCGTATAGTCAGGTAGATTTACTAAACCAGAAAATAAAAAAAAATAAAAAAAAAAATAAAAAATTCACTCATTTCCAAAGTGATTAGGAAGTATTCATTGTCATTACCCCAGAAATGCATACCACCTTGCCACTGCTTGTGTGTGATACAGTCCTGCAGTCCTGTAGCTACAGCACTGCCCTGCAAGCCTCAGTAAAGCCCTGCTGGCAAAATATCAGAGAAGACTTCCTAATGATACCAAGTCTGCCAGACTTGAAGATGATCTCCCAACAGGAATGGCTTAAATACAGACACTTAGCACATATGAGATAGATTCAGTCAGACTGCTAGAAAGTGGAGAGCTGCAAAGAGCAAATAGCACTGGATACAGAGACAGATGCCTTCTAACATCTTTATTCATCCTGAAATAAGTGAAATGTCCTGGTGAAATTGTACAATTCTAAGAAGCTGGAGTCCTAGAAAATTCTGATTAACAAATAAGAATGCACTCAAAGATTAATATAGAAATCTAGTCCCTCCATTTTTTTCTCTACTTAGTATTCACTGCATATATGACTACACTAATTAAATGTGATCCTTAGCACTCAGCCTAACTTAACTTATTTACACCTACATCATGAGTATTTGGCAAATCCAACTTCCTAAAGTATGCTAAGTTGCTTTTATGAGCAACTTAACTTAGTAATGAAGAGAAACTATGCACCTTCACAGGTTTACAGAAAGATCCTACCTGCTTACACACCTTAAATCTCTTCAGTAACTGCATAAAAATACGGGCACTTGGGTCAGGAGAAATAGTTCAGTAGTCATCGAATATTAAAACATAAATTAGATGGCAACATTAGAAAATTGCTCCAGAACACCTCTTTCAGAAAGGTAACTAAAAGACTTTCCACAGCTATTTATTTTGATAATACACAGACCTCAACAGTTAGACAAAGGTCCCCAGTAGTGATATCTCAAGTCATGTCACAGCTTTCTGTCTTTTTGCTCATGGCTCTCCACTGGGAAATACTTTTTTTTTTGGTCTTTTTTTCTTATTGCTTTTCTACATTTCAAGACAGGTGAATGAAGAATGAAGTCAGTACCACATGGAGGTTCAGTGTGTTTTAGAAAGGTCTCTTCTTGAGCATATTATCTCCTATCACTGGGGTGGCCATAATGTTGCTGCTGAAAGAATGTTTTCATTATATTATGCATATTATACACATCAAATATAAATATATTTTTGCACTGATATTATATGCAATATATTATATAAAACCAAATTAATAAAAGCCGAAAGAAGGTACTTGCAAAGAAAACAGGTAAACATTATTCCCCTAAATGTTTAAAGAGGTATCAGAGTATTAAGAAACACATGTAACTATTCATGGGAATGAAATCATCATAAAAAAAACAGTTACTAGCAAAGGCATCTAGGTATTTGTGAATGCATCTATCTGCTTTTCATTTTAAAATCATGATTCTAAGCCAGCCAATGGACTAATGTCTATATGTACCTGTTACATTTCCATAGATCAGTTTTTCTTTTCAGTGTGTGTAAGCCATAAGAAAAGCATACTAAGGTTAATCTTGGTACCGTTAAGTGACACGTAATAAAATATAACACCTGCTTGCAATATGTATTAGAAAAAGAAGGTGGAATTTCCAATGACAGGACTAGGTTTTGGACAAATTTGAGCTTACTGGTTCTGCCAGAGTTCTGAAAGCTTCTGCAAACATTAATAAAGATTCATAAACTTTGGGTGACATGTATTAGAGAAAATATAGAGAGAAAGGGAAGAAGAACTTTTTAGTAGAATTGTTAAATGATTAGTCCAACATCTTACAGCAAGTTAAAGGTAAGCTGATTAAAATAATGTCTCCTTATTTCTTACAAATGGCTGGCATTCCCCTGATCCCAAGACAGAACTTGGACAATTTTTCATAGGTAGTTAAGACAAAGTAACAGTCCTGAAAACCCAGTTTCTACAGTATCTGTGAACCTATCTACCTTTTTCAGGTGCCGTATCTCGGTGTACTGGGTGTACATGGCAAGGTTTTGATATCGGAGGGATGCAGGGATGGCCTCTGTGAGGAGAGGCCAGGGCTGCCCCGTGCCGGACACAGCCAGTTCCAGCCGGCTCCAACCGAACCAACGCAGGGAACAGGTACTTAAGAAAGGGTAAAACACAGGAGCAGCGAGGGAAAAATGCGAGAGGAACAGACCTGCAGACACCAAGGTGAGAGAAGGAAGGGGAGGAGGTGTCTCAGGTGCCAGAGCAGAGACTCCCCTGCAGCCCATGGTGGAGACCACATCTGAGCAGATATCTACACTGCAGCCTGTGGAGGACCCCATGCCAGAGCAAGTTTAGCCTGAAGGACTGCAGCCCATGGGGTGAACCCATGCTGGAGCAGGGGAAAAATATGAGGAAGGAGTGGCAGAGAAGAGGTCTTTTGGACTGACCCCAACTCCCTATTCCCCGTCCTCCTGTACTGCTCGGTAGGGGGGAAAGGTGTTGTTTTAATTTGTTGTTGTTTTTCACCATCCAACTCTATGTTAATTTGCAGTAAATCAAATTTATTTTCTCCCAGTCATCTGTTTTGCCCATGACAGCAATGGGTAAGAAATCTCCCTGTCTTTACCTTGACCCGCGAGCTTTTTCATCTTATTTTCCCTCCATCCTGCTAGGAGGGGGAGTGAGAGAGCTTTTGGGTGGGCACTTGGCATCTGGCCCAGATCAACCCACCACGCTTCGTACACTGAACATTTTCACACATTTAAGGTCCTGCTTCTGAAGACACAGGGAAGAGTCTCAGTTTCAACAGAGCTCAACAGTTTCACACCCAGAGCAGACTTAAGGCCCATCAGGATCAATAAGCTAGATGTTCTTCTGCCTCCTTTTTCTCAGGGCTTGATCTTACAGGCACTCTCAAGCATCTGTATCAGATCGATGTCTATACAGAGTGCCACTGTAAGTACCACTTAAAAAATAAAACCTGGCTGCAGGAAGAACCATTGGTCCCAATTATCCAGTAGTTCAAGCACTGGTGTAACATGTGAGAGGATACAGTTCAATTGTCTTTCAAGAGTATTCCAACTCCTATTGCCCAGTAAAGTGCCGTAGCCATTGGACAATGGCATTTTTCATTCCTGCTTCTGAAAGCATACATGATGATCCATAAGACCCCCCCTCTCCCTCCTATTAACTTGCTTAGATAGCTCTCTCCTCATTGTAGTCAATTTTGTGGATTCCACCCCAGACACGGCACTCTCCCTGTGCACTACATGGGCAGCTACAGATCTCACAAAGGTTCAGCCTCAGAGACTGACATGCATGCAAGAATTTGGCATGGCAATGCTCAGGATACAGCCCTTGCTTCCTTTTTCACATCTCAGCATGACTGCTTCCTCCATGACTTACACTGGAAAAATAAGCACTGTTGTGAATTTAATGATGTCTTTGCCTTTCACTGACAACAGATTATGCTTGTTAAAGAGTTTTTTGTTTGCTATTGTTTTACATCTAGTTTCCAGCACTAGCTGGCTTTATACACTTCTTTCCATTCAGCTGAGCAAAAAAGCTATAGTAGTAGGTTGGAAAAAACCAAAACCACTTCTTATTCATTTTCCCCCACTGCCTGGGAACCAGATTTATGAAACACTATGAAACAGATACGAACTATTTTTTATTATAGAATTTTCCCCTCCTCCACCACGGACCCTGCATTTTCTGTTAGCACTGGAAGGGGGTTAAGTCTGTTTATGTGAGCCAGGACACTCCTGAAAACAAGATTATAAACCTCAAGTGGCTACAGCAGAGAAATATTTATTTTGTTTAAAATAAATGGAGCAACTCTTGGATTGTAACTGGAGTCATATGTTATAAATCAGCTTACTGAATAACACAGCCTTGGAACAATCACTGTTCTGGGACACCGCCTTCTACTTCATAGTGAAACTTCTACAAAACCAGCTACAGTCTATGTCGCTAATAATAAACATTGAAAAACTAGAAATGCTTTTCCTTCATTCTTGCTGGCCATTTTTAAATGCCTTTGGGCCTAACCATTACGAATTACACAAGCCAGACATAAACAAAAAGCTATCTTGAAGGCTAAACCAATAAGAATTTCTTTTATGCCTTTTCCTGAACTGGTGCTTTCACTGCTATCATTAACGTATTATCTTCCATTAATGGAGTTTATACTTTTCATGCTGTGAGAACCTAAACTCCAGACAGAAATGCTAAGATGCTACATCTGCAGGATAGGACTCTCCTGTGTTTGTTAATAGTGTAAAGAAAAAAGCAGTACCAAATCTCATTATCATCAGAAGGGAAAGAGAGTCTCAGGAATTAAAAATAAAAATAAAAAACCAGACAGTCCTCACTGTCAAAACAGGGGCAGTTAGATACCCTGAATTTTCCACCACTCCAGACATGTCAATCAAAGATAACACAATGCAAGAATGTCTGAGTGACACTTCAAGCTGCATTCATAAGCAACCTGCCTCATTCAAAGTCAATGAAGAGACAGGACTTACAAGCCCACACTGGAAAGTTATTGAAATGTGACTGACATCTCAAAGGAAAAGTGTCAACGGGATAGCATGACCCTGTGCTGAAACACTGCAAGGTTAATCAAAGTTATGGCAGTCGGGAGCTAGAATGACCCTACCTTAGATTGAATTCTTGTAGTCACAGCAGTGATTGGGCCACTATCTCCTTTTTACTTCCTCTCCCACTGACATTTGCACCCCAAGTTTGTATCATTTGTCCACTCTTCTTTTGGTTTCATTTTAGAAAGATACTAGTGGATGTCACCTGAGAGAAGGTTTTATACATCTGAGTAACGATAGGTCTCCTTTTTCCTCCTCTGGGACTCACTGTGCTGTTAAGACATGATCTAAGATAGTAAATATACCACTGGGAGATTAAAAGCAAGTGCTACAAATTGTAGAGTTATTGCTTAAAAGAGAGTAGGTAAAGTCTGAGTTAAAGGATCAGTAGAAGTCCTCTGAGCTTCTGTGGTGCAATAAAGTGACTAGGCAAATGCTCAGGCTGTTTCTTAAAGTTTCCTATCTCCCTAAGTCCAGAGAGTTTCTGACAATTCATTATTTACCGGTACCACATCAGGAAATACATTACATGGACATATCTCCCTCTCTCACCACCCCATTTACCCCCTAATTTTGTAGGTCTATTTTTTCCCATTCATTTGTGTGTGTATTATCATTTTTGTTCAGCACTAGTGGGGTTAAAGTGTAGACCAGAACTATCCATTTAGCCTAAGCACACACTGCAAAGTAACAAAGCTAGTAATAGAGATAAATTAAAGAATACAGGATACAGCCAATGCAATAGTTATGTTCATATGCTCATGCTTACAAAACACAATCCTTAAGTAATTTAAGCAAGCATGACTTACTTTTATATCAAAAAAAAGGAGTTTTCTGGTTTGTTTTCTTCCTGGATGGCATATTTTTTTTTGCTTTCTTCAGTACTCTTCATATGTTTCTTGTTTTCTTATTCTGTCAGCCCATAGCAATATCTCACAGATACAAATAGCACCTTCTTGACACTGCATATCATTAGCTAAAAATGCTAGTGGCCCTATTCTGTTGGTTTCATTCCCTGCTCCTCCTCCTTTTCTAGAAGGCAAACAGTCTAGAAAGTAAATATGCTTCTTCCCTAGAGCCTAAGGACCTAGAAACCCTTTTCCTTCCATAGACTCACTGTCTCATTTCTAAATCACTGCCTGCACTGAATGTCACACAATGTTTCCATTATGGAATCAGTCCTCCAGTCAATTATTTAATTAAAGGAAGATTTATCAAATAATGTCCCTTTCTCCTCCAGTAAAAAGAGAAGAGCAATATGATAACAAAATATTTATTTCTTTATTATTAATTATTTTTTAAACCAATGATGGGGAGACTTCAGGTGGGGTAAAGATCACCTTGGGAATACATTATATCAAACATGACCAGCAAGGATTTTTCTTTTAGGAAGAATAATGGTTTAATGTTTAATTAATCCTATCCATTTCTGCATTTATGGGAAGGCGGAGAAGAAGAGTCTGCTTTATAATGTGGAAAATTAAATATTAAAAACTTTGTGCCTATTTGACTTTACATTTTCATGTTATGAATGGGTATTTTCACTTTATTTCACTTTCCTCAAACTACAAGAGACAGAAGCAATTACTGCAGCTCTGCTGAACAAAGGTATTCTCAATGTACCTCTGATAGTGCCTTGCCAATCCCAAAACAAAACAAAAAATTAAAAACCATTTGAAGTATTAATGGAACCTTTAAAACTCACATTCAAAGTGACGCAGGTTACTCAAGATTAGAGAAGGCCAGGGAGAACTTCAGAAAAGCTGAACAAAGTTATGCATTTAAGAAACTCAGCAGATAAAATTCAGTGTAGACAAGAGGCAATACACACTGGATGAAATAATGTGAATTGCCCCTATGTACAAATGGGTTCTAAATTAAGTGCACTTATTCAGAGAAAAAGATGTTGAAAGTATTTTGGACAGTTCAATAAAACAGTTTGTTCCAATGTACAACGGTAGTCAAAAAGTCCAACAATATCATTAAGGCCTGAAGAATTCAGAGAGAACAATAATGAAAATAAAGCCTTTAAATACAGTGACCTTAAATAGTTTATGTTCTTGCCCTGTCTCAAAAAGCAGCATTTGGAAAAACAAACCAAACCAAACCAAACCAAAACAAACCACAACAAAAAGGTCCATCCAGAGGAAAGTAGCAAAATAGTGAAGATGTTTAAAAATATGACAGCTCCTGAGCTGGGAAAAAGGGCAGAGCAGAGGTATGAGCAGCCTCTCCAAGTCACTCACCTAGCAGCTATTTCTGCTTCCTTTCCACTTTTGAATTGTACCTCTCAGAAGTGCGCCAGTATCCCACCACCGTGAGTGCCCCAACTTGCTGCTGCTCCAGCACAGAGCCCCACAGCCCTGCACCGCCCCTGGCTGTATCCCCCCCCCAGGGGGACACCCACCTTCACCCCCCTACTCAGAGCCTAGATGCTAAAAGTATGTACCAATGATGAAATCTTTACTATGGGCCTTAGATACTGCTGGGTGGAGAACTTCTAAAAAGAAACTTCTTCCACATTTCTGCCCTAGCACAAGTTGGTCCCCTCTCTCCCTTGTGCCATCCTTCCTCCACTTCATCCTCTCTCAAGTCCTAGTCATTTCCTCCTATATCCACTTTTGACTCAGTTATCCTTCCTCTCCCATCTCTCTTTGTTCACTCCTTTCTTACTTTCTGTGTCTCTTATCTTTATAAAGATCCTGGAGGTCAAACAGAGCCTAAACTGAATACAGTTTTAAGCCTTCCATAGTAAATCACCTGTCCCTTCCACTGCTGAGTGCTTGATCTTCCTCTCGAGAGATGCAGCCCAGCAGGCTGCCAGCAACTGGCTGAGTGCTGTGTTGCACCCAATACTCTGAATCTGACTTGTTCAATTCACATTCAGACCCCAGTCTGACTATAAGATTAAAATCCACTCTCTTGTCCCATCTGCTAGCGGTGACTTCTTCACCACCTGGTTTTGGGGTAGGAACGTCCTTATGTGTACTTGCTCTGTATAGAAAAATTATCATAAGTGAACTTAAATTTAACATTGATTTACTTAAAATTTGCATGGAAAACCTTGGCCATGGGATCAACTCTGGTTCGCATCAAAATCAGTCAGGAATGTCACATAGCCTTATTAAGAAATTACTAGTTTCTGCATCTAGCTTTTTGTTTCTCAGATTGATTTAAATCAGTGTCCACGTCACCATTCCATTCTGACCTCCTCCCTCTTGTTAGCCAAATAATGCTGCAGTGTCAATGTACTTCCTCTCTCCCTGCAACCACTTAAACTTTGGACTTCTTCTCCCCTCATGCTTCCAGAGGTCTACTCACACTCCTCCAGAATTTCTGGCAGTTGCTTTTTATCCTTATCGATTACTGACAATTTTATGCCTTCTTCCATGCTGGGTTTTTTCCCTCTTGGTTACCCTTGTTAACCCCTTCGATGGTTAACAAAGCAATAACAAGAGCCAAAGTCTGCCACCCAAGTGTCTTTGCCATAAAACCCATTAATTTCTAGCCACTACGCGTTTGGTATAGTGTTGCTGCTGTTAAATTATGCACCTACAACGAACTGTGACGTCTGTGTGTAAATGTCAAAGCACACAAACCTCTATAAATACACAACCCTAATAATAGTCCACCCAGAATAGGCACTGAGACAACTTTCATTTTATATTGTTGCCTATATGTGGGATCTAGCATAGACGGCACTGACAGGCATCCTGGAGGCCTGAATTTCTAATTGTAACTTAGTTTTTGGTTTGTTCAGGGAAGAGAGCTGCATCCTTCTCCTCCCATCTGTCAAACATGGTTAGTCAAGGTTACCTCCTCTGAAAAGCTTTTAAATCTTCTCAAATGCCAAAGTAAGAACTAGGTATTTATTATTTTTTAATCACTGAGAGGTTTTAAACAAGCCATTCATACAGAGCCAACCTTCATACTTGAGATCTGCTGATTAAATGCTATTTTATAAGTATGTATAGCCAGCATTTTGTGTAAATATATTGGTTTCTGTGTCTCTCAGGTGTTCTGGCTAAGAAGCTAGATGTTTGGTTGCGACCCAAAAGATTTGTGACTGCAAAGCCCCCTAACTTTTCTCCCAGAAAGGAACGTCATTGTAGAGAGGCTAACCCAGTATGAAATTTAGAAAATGGCGTTGTCTGGCAAGGAATTTATTATTACAGAAATCTTGAAAGAAAATAAAGGGTTTAGATCCAAACCAGATACTGCAGCCAATAAACCAAGGATCAGAAACAAGTAAGAAGTTGGCCTCCCTTCTAATGAAAGTCCATTAGGGATGCTGATAGACTGTGACTGCTTTTCTTACTGACTTTATTAATTAGGACCCTCAGGAAATACAAAAGTAAAAAAGAGGGTGAGAGGGAACGTTTGCCAGAATTGCTGCAGCGTGTGTCAAACCCCCTCACTTTTAAGACGCGTACACAAACCAGTAACATTTTATCTATTCCAGCACAACTGAGCTCAGTGGGAAAATTCCACTGAGTTCAGTTCACATACCAATTTACACTTAAGGGTAAAGTGGTTAAGTGTCTTATCTAATTGAATTGTTTTTATTATGGGTTCTGGTTTGTCTAAACAGCATGGCATTCAGTACATTAAGGATGCCATTCACGGGTGGCTCAAACAAGTTAATTCTGTTGGAAGTTATGAAAAAGAGAAAATAATTTAATACTTTCTTTTTTTCTTCTTACTGCTTATTTTACAGTTTCCAGAAGTAGATTAGGGTCTTCAGAACACTACTTCTAACAGTCATAAAGAGCAACACCTTGCACACTAACTAGGTTTTGGGGTTTTTTGTTGGTTTTGTGTTTTGGTGGGGTCTTTTTTTTAGAAAAAGTCTAAATAGTTAAGACCAAAAGTGGGGATGCGGGGAGAAAAAGAAAAAAAAATAATCTAAGGCAGAGGTTGTGCTATTCTTGATTTACATCTGCCCAACACAATGATTACAGAATCCATTTTTAGAGCAAGTAATTCAGGGAGGTTGTTTAAAAAACAAATATGCATTTCTGATCTGAAAAATTCAATCTGTTGTGACAAGAGCCAAGGGTAACCAGACCTTTGAAGTACTCCCTTTACTTATATTGAAATGGTACTCCCTTTCAGTATAAGGAGCACCTGAAAAAACTCCAACAAGTTCTTAAACTTTAAAACAAGTTTGTATTTGAACTAACACTAGACCAAATATTTTTAAATGGAGAAGACTCAGGATCAGCTAAGTAAAACAACAGAAATAAAATGGGATTATAAAGCATGTTCCCTTCAGTGCATCCCAAACCATACATTTGAAAGCAATTCCTTCTCTCTAGGCTGGGTTTCACATCGAATGACTCGATCTGGGTTGCAGCACACACCGTGCAGTACCCTCTAGGTCCCTTAAAAGTTTTCTTTCCATCACCTCCGCACTCCTGCAGCACATCTGCTGCCTGTACTTCTCACCAGCTCCCTGCCCCCTGCCCCTGCTGCAGGCTCCTGCTTAGCTGCCATGTACCCTCTGCTCCGGCTTCTCTCTTACACAAGAAAATAAAGCTACCCCCCCCCTACCCAGTCACTCCCTTTTTAGAGGAACAAAGAAATGAAAATAAGCGCCATCCATCACGCACGTACATTCAGGAACCAGCCCTGTTCTCTGTTCTTCTCACAAAACATCAATGAAGGCAAGAGAGCTTCATGATGATAATTGGGAGAATCACACTGGAACATACATCACTGTCTGTGTCTGGTGCTATTTCGTATGCTCTGTGCAAGGATCTGTAAGGGGTGACATTCCAGTGGACAAACAGTGCTTCAAAATAGTACTAATTTCTTCTGCAGCCTTGAACAATCTGCACTGAGAGCCTGTGGCAACAGATTGAATAGTACTACAGATCTCTCCAGCACAGACTCCTCTCCTACAAATGCAGAATTAAGTATTCATGAAGAGATTTCAAAGGTCTAAAATGACTGTAGCGCTTTCAAGATGCGACACTCTGAACTAAGACACTGTCAAATAACAAGTCATAACTGGAAAAGCAAAATTTATCTCCTGAATATAACAGAGAGTTATAATTATTTTTCCCTATCTTTACTTTCGCAAATTAACTGAACTAAATTTCCAAAAAGGAACAGAAGTAACTGACAAAAACAAATAACCAAAAGGAAACATAAGATTAAATGATTGGCACTAAACAGAACAGTTGTCTCCCCTTCCAGCCTTTCTTTTTTTTCAATCTAAGCATACAACAAAATGGCTGCTAGTTACACTTTTCTGGTCAAGAGAATACAGGATTGTCTGAAAAAAAAAAAAAAAGCTCTTTAAGCTTTTTAAGCTCAGATTGAGCCTTCATAACAGGTGTTTTGTAGAGAATACAATTTTTGAGACCAATTTTTATTATGTACTTCTTTTAGCACTGCTGATGACTGACAGGCCCCCATCCCCCAAGAAATTAAAAATAAAAAATATCTGTATTTTACTCAACTGGATTGCACCAAATTCTACCAAGAGTTTCCTTAAACAGAGCAATATGGAAATGATCTAACTGAGGCAATGTAAAGCACTCCAGCACAGCTGCACAATTCCCATAAAGCACACCTGAAGAACCAGGCTGAACTCACAGTTACGTATATTCATTGGGGTAGCACTAATATGCGTTCTTGTACAGGAATAAAACAGATGGAAACTCAATGCGGCAATACTGAGAAAGTCACAAACCATCTTTGCTTAAATTCCTCCATGCCAGGAATAATAAAGTCTAAGAGACAGACGGCCTAGACCAAGCAAAGGGCACTCTCAGTCCAGCTCTACAGTAGTCTCCACTACAGAGGATCATGTCGGAATATAAAGCTGAATTTGTAGCTTTGCTGGGCACTCGAGGAGTACTCTCTGCAGTGAGTACTCAACGAATACGCCATCTGCGAGTGTGTGACTGCACCCTCTTGTACAGGCACCGTGCAGAGGTGCAAACCCGCATACGCAGGTCACACACTGACCTGATTTTCCATTACTTTGTATGTAAAGCCAAAATAAACTGTACCCATGTAAAAACCACCCTTGCTCAAAATTCTCCTCCCATCAGCTTAGATTTGACATTCCTGAGTAAAGGAATGGAGGGTAGTTTTTAAGTGAATAAAATTACAGGACACTATTTCTTATTTGAGGGATTGCTGGGAGACGAAAAGTGAGTTTGACTTCAGTTTTGCTTATTATCTGGAGAGTGAAGAAGGAGGGGAGCATTTATTTGTTTCTTTGGCTGGAAGGGTATTTTATTACACATAAGGCAGCAAATGCATTGACGTATTTATTTCCCAAGGGAAGTGACAAATCAGTATATACCAGGAGAAACTTTGTCACTTCTCCTAGAACGATCCTCTCTGTTGCTCTGGGTGACTGCATATGCTCTGCCAACAATTTTATTTTTATTTTTTTGGTACAGCTTTTATGATGTTTGCCATTAGGTTACCAACATCACAGATAAAACACGCCACACACAGAGCCAACACACACAGACACACTTGGGAACTTCAGAGGGTTCTGGTTTCTTAGCTCAACTTAGAGAAAAATCAAAGCTGCTTTATTTTTCTCTTCCTGGCATCTTCAGCACCTCTTTTTCACTCGCAGGAATATGATGTATAAAATGTTTTTCAACCAGATTTACAAATAAATGTTGGAAACAAAGCAGTCTTAGTGTATTAGTTTATCAAATCTTTTCCATGTATACCTTCTTATGTATCGCCTGTTACTGTGCCATAAGAGAATAACACAGTGGCTATAGATGCACCACTTAGCTACTATAAGTAAAAAAATCTTTCAAAATTAGGAACTCAAAGTTGTTCTACAAAGCAAAGCTTCCAAAGAATTTTTTTTTTAAATTCAGAAGATGATTATCTGTATGTGTGTATTTAGGTAATTACACTTATTTTTCATTACTTGTAAATTTGCATTAAATTATAGTTATCTAATTTGATACCTATAAATATCCTTTTGTTTATTTTTCAGTTCAGGTTTACTTAAAGCACATAATACCCTAATTGTATACAATGTTCTAAATACTGCATTCAGAGCCACAGGCTCTGCCCTAAGAATGTGTCCTTTCCACTCTGAAGCAAAACAGAAAATGTGTTATGTCAGTCTCCTTAACTGCTTTACAGTTTTCATCACATGTTTTTTACGTAGGTAAAATTCTGTATTGTGTGGGGTTTGGGGGGGGGTGGGTGGGTTGTTGGGTTTTTTTGAGTTAAATTTCCATTATGTGCATGCAGGCACCTCTATGGAAACATTTTGCCTCAGAAAGCTGGTACATGAAGTGGCTGATGAAATAGAATGGATCAAATTAGATCAATGGGTCAAATCCATATTGAAAGTAAAAGAACACAATTCTATTGCTTTCGATGAAATTCAAAGAAATTCAGGATTATAGCAAAGCACTGTAATATAAAGAGATCTTGTGTGATAAACCATATCTGGCAACTATGGAACTGACAGAATAAATGACAAAATCTGTCTGCACAAAGTATATCTTCTTCAGTGAGCTGCTGTATTGATTATAAAAGCTGCTGGAACTTGTAACTTGTTCCATGTAAGTAACATACATGCAAGCAGCTGATGCGTGCGTAATTTACTTGAATCAGGACTCTTCATTGCTACACTTTGGCTATTAATGAAAATGCAAAAGTTGTTTGGCACAGCAGAAAGCTCCCTTAGCTGGAGAAAAGCTGTTGGATCCCACTGTTCACAGTATTTGATCTTAAAACACTAGAGGGCTGCACACCTCGAAATGTCTGTACAGTTCCATCCTGTTATGCAAGCTGGCTTTCATACTCTCTGCTGTCTAAAGAGATTTCAAATTTTGCTTTTTCTAGTGTCACCCCCCGGCTCCCATTCTGCAATGGCAGAGGTAGCATTACTGCATCTCTCTTAGCTTCAGCTGTACCTGCAATGGGACAGTAAACAGCCTTTTTTCTAGAATTTTCTTCCATTTAAAATAAGCATATTGTGGTGCTCTGTAACACTGTCCTCACTCACGCTGACTTTATTTATTTCAAGATCAATTCTGAAGCCACATAAGTGAAAAAAAAAAAAAAAGGACTCGTACAATGAGGATAAACAACATCTGCACAGGGGAACTTCAATTTCTGTTTTGTATATGAGATTGATTGAACTAAGTGAAGCTTCCTGTTGTAGCAACAGATTATTTGTTGTGACAAACTGTCCTTCATCTCACCTTTGCTGGAGCAGAAGTGAGAATAAAATGATTGAGTAATGGACTGCAAATATGCCCCCCTCTTTTTTTTCTCCCTCCTCAAGAAAGGGAAGGAATAGTCAGGCCAAGGGAAGTTGCACGTTTCAAATTTGTTTTGGATCAGCTTTCAGGACTTATCACATATTTTGTAGCCTCTTCTGTGCTTTTTGGCTCCTACTCGTAAGAATGCATAAGCATTTTGAGGGAAGAAGACCATGTGGCTTGTAAATAAAATATACGTGCAGCTCCCTAGTTGCAGGGAAGAGTTTGAAAATATCACCCAGGTGGACTCAAAATGTTCTAAAACCAAAAGGCAAACAAAATAAATATGAACTTGGTTATTTTTATACACTGAGTGCTCTCGGAGAAGTCTGGAGTGCTTGAGGTTGTCACTGTTTGTTTTTCTTGCCAGCAGACTACTGAATTGTGATCTCTGCTTTGCCCGAGGAAGGTAAAGACAAATTAAAGTCGCTGAGTCTGTCTGCAGTGGGTCACCTTGAAAGGGGTAACCCTTAAAGAAGCTAGTTCTTTCTTGGAGATGGTTTCCAAGAAAAAATATATATGGCTTAAAACTCAGGGAGACAAAACAAAAATATGTTTGAGAAGATAAGCATGTAAAGCAGGTATTTTTGGGGTAAAGCAAAAAAAGTTGGATAAATATGAGGAGAAGCCATGCAATTACACAGCTATCATCTTGGGGGAAGAAAGGCTGCAGCAGTTTATTTTAGTTGTACTGGAGTGAAGGAAGTTAGTTATGCACACTCAGTAAAACCGGCTCAAGAGCACAATTCAGAAAGGAGAGAGGTGGGGGAAAATACAGCTTTACAGCACTGAAACATTCAGTAATCCATGAAGGAGAGGTGCAAATGAATGCAACAAAATCAAACTTCCCTATAAAGCCAAGGGATTGGCCAACTACTTCTAGTTCTGGCATTATCTAAATTATATGCATTCACACTATCATTTCAAAATTTAATTTTAATATTCAAAATTATTAAAAACATTTGAGGAAGTCCATAGTCAAAACTAACATCTACTGAAATTTAAAAATTCTGTTGATCTGAAAGATTTTTTTTTCATTTTTTCTTACCAGATATTTTAAATTGGTATTCAAAAATAAAGGATGTATTTAGTGCAAACTCTAAGTATTTTAGCTCTGTGGGAATTCATAAATACTTTACAAAGTAACTCTGAGAAACTTCTGTCTTTGTCTCTCATTTTTACTGTCAGCCAGCACTCATCTGCCCCTGGTTAAAAAAGAAGCAATGATTTTAAGGATTTAACTTCTGAAACAGGACTTAAACTATGTACGATCACTAAGGCTGCCAAACCTTGCAGGCACATACAGTTAAATAATAAAAAAAGCAACTGTCAGTCTCCTTCATTGAAAGGCCATGAGATGTTTATCTAGTTACTCTGGCCAATTCATAAACAATCAGTGTCATAAGCCTAGTTTCTTCCCCACAACACATACATCTATCCGCTAGTGACTTACCTGATGTGGAGAAGAGATCTTGGGAAGCAAGTTTATTATGCTTTTATTAACTAAAAGCCTATCCTCAGCAATTAAAAATATGTCACAAATTAAGAGTAATTAACCTTGAATCCATCCACTGTGTTTCTGACAGACAGGACTGAGTTAATTTTATCTTCTGGATTTAGACAAGACAGATGAATTTTGATGACAGGTATTTATATTTCTTTTAGGAGCCCCTAATTTGATCACCCTTGCCTTTCAGCTGTGGACCACAATAACCTCGCCTGTTCCAAAGCTTATCTTTCAAACGAGGATGTTTATTGCAGCACTAAATATCTAGATTTGTGTAACTGCATTATACTCATTGTTTTTTCACAGTAGACCTCTAACTTATTCTCCTTCTCTTTTCTCTTTTGTCTCAGAAGAGGAACAGTGGACAACACACAGATGAGAGTTTACAGTGGAAGAATTGCAATACTGTATATTCAAAACCTAATCCTCCACCTTTTCATTCACAGACACCCACAGAAGGAGTGAGTGGAGCAATTATATGTCCCTAAAAATACCTGAAACTTTTTTCATGTCTGTCCTCATTTTTGTCATCATTTTTATAAATGTAGGCCACACGGGGCCTCCAGACAATCCCTCTTTCCTTTGCCAGCATGCATTCATCCTCAAACCATTTCTGCCTCGCACACAAAGACATACACATAAAGTCACATGAAGAGGAAGATGTATTGCTTCCAAGAAAAGGTGCAAGAGACCTTTCACTCTTCCTTCACTCTAGGCACACAGAGGCTTGGCTGATCATAGTAAAATCTTAGGACAAACCTGAAAACAGAGTCATTCAAGTATTTTTAAGGAGATAAGGTTGCTAGGATCACTGCTTCTGTGGAAATTCTGTGAATGGAAAAGGTGTAGACTCCTGTGAAAGGAGTCCAAACCTATTCAAACACAACTCTGAAAAAATTTGTCATCCATTTAATAATTTTCACCTAAGACAATGCAAGTAATCAACCCCTCAGATTCATATCTTTATCAAAAGAACAAAGGCCTTAAAACAATGTACTGGATAAAGAATCTATGGCACCAACAATCATTGTACTGCCTGAAAGCATATCTTAGCAACAGTACTCAAGGTACCTTCAGAACCAGGAGTCATAACAATTCCATTATGAATTCTGTTAATTTACTTACATTCTGGCAGAATTAAGGATTCTGGGGTTTTTACACTATTTTTTAAAAACAGATTTTCCAAAACTGGATGAAAGCTGGTGAGGTACACAACGGTAAGTTCTGTGGCTGAGCACTAGACTGAGGTGGACACGGGTGTTCCTGGAGCTGGGAAAACCTGAGAAAGAGCAGATCAGCCTGCCAGGAGCTGGCAGCTCTCATGGGCGGGAGATTTAAACAGCCATGGGAGCGCAAGCGACCTGAAGCGTCTCCAACAGGGTGGGAAAACATGATGTGATGCAACAGCCAGGGCATGGCGTGGCATTTTGTGCCACAGTTCATGCAGAAGGGCACGCAGGAAGGGCATTCCAACCTGCTTGTAGGTCCACAGCCCAGGAAAGTGCTCTAGGTCTCTGTCATAATGGCGGGCGGGCACTTGCCTCAAGAGTTAAAAACAGTGTTGCAGAGAAAGCCCTTGAGATGTCTAATGCTTCCACCCAGACAGAACTGGTAAGGAAGGAGACTTCAGTATAGGCGGTAGGTTGCAATGAATGCCCAGACCCTTCTCCTGGAGAAAAGGTAAGTGCCTGCATAAGGTGTGCACAGGTTGATGGTCTGTTATGTCAGGTGGCCAAATTGCAGGAAACAGTCAAAAGGCTGTGCAGTATTAGAGAGGCCAAGACGGAGACAGATAGGTGGTTTCAGAACCATGCTCCTGTAGCAGACAGCACTGAGAATGAGGCACTTCAGACCCTGGTGACCCACAAAAGCAGAATCCCACTTCAGTCTCCGCCCCCCAGCATCACAACCAAAAAGATATGAAGCTTTATCAGCCATAGACCCCCACGAGCAAGGGCTGCAAAGAGAAACTGTACCAGTAGCACACACTGGATACTGTAAAAAGAAAGAATGAGTCCTTGTAACTCCGTGTTAAGGGGCACTGAAGCGCCCATCTGGTGACCTGATGGGGAATCATGTGAGGTATGCTGCTTTCTGGGAGCTAAGACCTGAGATATTGCCAAGAGGGTGCCACAACTTGTCAGGAGTGCAGATTACTATCCACTGATACTCTTTCTTGTGGGCATGAATAACACCACCCTGATATCTGCTGGAAAGAAAACACAGCCAGGCACACACAGGTCGGGAGGCTCCTGCAGAGCATTGATGATAACTTTTTGACACAGGTCGTGGAGGAGCCAATGAGGAGAGGTGTGCTGCTGGACCTTGTACTAACAAAGAAGGACTGGTTGGGGATGTGAAGGGTGGGGGCATCCTTGGCTGTAGTGACCATGAGTTGGTGGAGTTCAGGATCCTGTGTGGAGGAAGCAGAGCAATAAGTAGGATTACAACCCTGGATTTCAAGAGAGCTAACTTTGGCCTCTTCAAGGACCTACTTGGAGGAATCCCATGAGTTAGGGCTCTAGAAGGTGGGGAGAGGGCAAGACAGCTGGTTAATATTCAAGAATCACTTCCTCCAAGATCAAGATCCATGCATTCCTATGAGTAAGAAATCAAGCAAAGGGGGCAGGAGACCTTAATGGATGAACAAGGAGCTTCTGGAAAAACTCAAATGGAAGAAGGAAGTTTACAGAATGTGGAAGAAGGGAGAGGCACTTGGGATATGTGAATATGGGAACGTTGTCAGAGTATTCAGGGATATGTTGAGGAAGGCTAAGGTCCACTTGGAATTAAATGTGGCAAGGGATATCAAGGACAACAAGAAGGGCTTCTTCAAGTACATCAGTAGCAAAAAAAAGACTAGGGAAAATGTGGGCCTACTGCTGAATGAGGTGGGTGCACTGGTGACAGAGGATACAGAAAAGGCGGAGTTACTGAATGCCTTCTTAGCTTCAGTCTTTACTGCTGTGGCCAGGCCTCAGGAATTCTAGACTCTGGAGGTAGCAGAGAAAGTCTGGAGAAAGGAGGACTTCCCCTTGGTTGAGAAGGATCAGGTTAGAGATCACTTAGGCAAACTGGATATCCACAAATCCATGGGCCCCTATGGGATGCACTTGCAAGTGCTGAGGGAGCTAGCAGATGTTATTGGAAGGTCATGGAGAACAGGAGATGTGCATGAGGATAGAAGGAAAGCCAATGTCACTCCAATCTTCAAAAAGTTCAAAAAGGAAGACCCAGAAGACTACAGGCCATCAGCCTCACCTCCGTTCCTGGAAAGGTGATGGAACAGCTCTGGATATCATTTCTAAGCAGGTGGAAGAAAAGAAGCTTATTAGAAGTAGTCAACATGAATTCACCAAGAGGAAATCATGCTTGACCAAACTGATAGCCTTCTAAGATGGCAGACTGGCTGGGTAGATGAGAGGAGAGCAGTGGATGTTGTCTGCCTTGACTTCAGCAAGGCTTTTGATACTGTCTCCCATAACATCCTCATAGGGAAGCTCAGGAAGTGTGGGTTGGATGAGTGGACAGTGAGGTGGATTGGGCACTGGCTGAATGGCAGAGCTCAGAGGGTTGTGGATCAGCGGTGCAAAGTCTAGTTGGAGGCCTGTAGCTAGCAGTGTTCCCCAGGGGTCAGTACTGGGACCAGTCTTGTTGAACTTATTCATCAGTGACCTGGATGAAGGGACAGAGTGTACCCTCAGCAGGTTCGCTGATGATACAAACCTGGGAAGGATTGGCTGATACACCAGAAAGCTGTGCTGCCATTCAGCAAAACCTCGGCAGGCTAGAGAGCTGGGTGGAGAGGAACCTAATGAAGTTCAACAAAGGCAAGTGTGGGGTCCTGCACCTGGGGAGGAATAACCACCATGCACCAGTACAGGATAGGGGGTTGGCTTGCTGGAAAGGAGCTCTGCAGAGAAGGACCTGGGAGTGCTGGTGGACAAGAAGTTAACCATGAGCCAGCAATGTGCCCTTGCATCCAAGAAGGCCAATGGTATCCTGGGGTGCATTAAGAGGAGTGTGGCCAGCAGGTCGAGGGAGGTTATCCTCCCCCTCTACTCTGCCCTGGTGAGGCCACATCTGGAGTACTGCATCCTGTTGTGGGCTCCCCAGTACAAGAAAGACAAGGAAGTACTGGGAGAGTCCAGCAGAGAACCACAAAGATGATTAGGGGACAGGAGCATCTTTCTGATGGGGAAAGGCTTAAAGAGCTTGATCTGTTTAACCTGGAGAAGAGGAGACTGAGAGGGGATCTTATCAACGCTTACAAATATCTTAAGGACAGGTGTCAGGACGATGGGGCCAGACTGTTTTCAGTGGTGCCCAGTGACAAGATAAGAGGAAATGGGCACAAACTGAAACACAGGAAGTTCCATCTGAATATGAGGTAAAATTTCTTTACTTTGAGGGTGACAGAGCATTGGAACAGGCTCCTAAGAGGGGTTGTAGAGTCTCCTTCTCTGGAGATATTCAAAACCTGCCTGAACATGATCCTGTGCAACCCGCTCTACATGAACCTGTTTTACCAGGGGGTTGGACTAGATGATCTTCAGAGGTCCCTTCCAACCCCAACCATTCTGTGATTCTGTGAAAGAAATAAACAACACAAATGGCAAATCACAGAGAGATTAATTTTCTGATGTATAATGTAATGGGAAAACTGACAACTAACAGCTGACCTGTTTCCTCGCTTTCTGTACTGCGATCATTGAGGTGAAACTCTCAGACATTCCTTTAATTTTTCAAAAGCAAGAAAATGAATAAAATACCCTTTCAGTGATCCTGGTATTTAAATAAATGACATTTATAATAGGAATGAACTTTTGCCTTCACTTTAGAACCCTTTTTTCTTCTTTCTGAACAGCAGTTGCCTATGACAAGGAATGACAGACCATTTTCATTTCTATCTCTGATTCCTGTAGCCAGGTCATACTGTCACATGCAGAGAGAGAGGGAGAGGGAAGCTCATTCTGGCACCAAGGTCTTATCTGCACTAGACAGTGAACTAACGGACTGGCACCCGAGACCAAGCATCCAGGCCCACCTAGCCTGCATGCGAGCATCCTATAACAAAGTGATTCCATTAATAGCCAAGTCTTTTGTTTCCAGGCTCAATTGTATTCAATGAGCAGAGCGCCCATGATTCTTTGTGCTAAGATGTTCCAGCATTTGCTCCAAGTCAATTATGAGAAAATTTGGCTGATCCTCAGGGAGAATGTAGGAAGGCACTAGAGGACCATCAGCATTCAGGTGGCTTTGCCTATGCTCTTCCCACTGCTTAGGCAAGTTCTGACCCAGGAGAAGGCAACCCTCAGCAGACTCCATCTCTCACCTTCAGTCTAGACCTACTAATCTAAAAGTGTCTATCTAAAGAGAAATGCCAGGCAGATAAGGCTAACTTCGAAATGAATTCTGCAATGCATGCATATTTGTGAACTTATTATGCAACTCTCTTTACCATTTCAGTGGGCTATTGATACTAGCTTAGATGAAGTTACATAAATGAATACAGTCTTTGGACTAGTTTGCAGTTTGAGGCTGCTGGCAACTGTGTAAAAAAATCCTTACAACAAACCATACAATTCCTCAGCATTATGATCCTATACATCTAGGAACAGCTGTTGTGAGTGGCAGTGGCTGTCTAAGAATATCTGCATGTTTATTGTTCCCCCCTGAGGCAACAAGCATTGTCTGAAAGGAAAGCTCTGTGTCTTGACTATCCCTTGAGAACTATAATTACAGCTATACAGGAATATACCATACTGACTCTCAAGTAATTGAAAAAGACTTGACAGGCAAATGCTTTCTATGTCCATTGCTCTGGGATCAGATCCTCTGAAAGTTAAAATGCACAGGCAATGGGCCAATTTAGCCTCAGAGTTAGAGGATTGAATATACCAACATCAATAGAATTATAGCTTTTCATATTGTTACAGATTTTGGCCCAGTGCCTTCAAACAGAACCAAAATAAGTACTGAAAAAACAAGCACTGCATTTCCAACATTGTTAATTCTAAATAATAACCGCTGCTTTTGGCATATAGCTGAGTGCTTTTTCTAACTAAACAGACCATATCTCCTGTTCATAGCTCCAACTGAGAAACCAAAATCCATAGACTTGACAGAGAACCCAAGCTGAGGACATGACTGACTGAAATACACAGGCAAAGATAAATAGTAGAATTAAAGAAGCTAAATGATACTTGCAATTTTACAGCAAGTTCATAATAAAATCCCTTGAGATTCTTATGGAAATATCTCAAGCCACAAAGAACCACTCCTAAAACCAAAGAGATTTAAGGGAAATGTCAAAGTACAAAATGTGTATGTGAGGAAAATAATGCAGGCTACAAGATTACTTCAGATTAGTTTGTCATCACAATGTAAATTAATTAGGAGCATTTACATTCATGGTTCTCAGAAATTGCCTGTAGGCAACCATTAGTGGTCACCTCTAAAGCCAAAGCAGCCTTATAATTTATTGCAATGGATTAGGATTTTACCCCTGGTTCAAGTTAAATTATTTTTATGCTCTAAGTGAATTCCATAAGAGACAAAAGGTTTTTGACAAATCCAGTTTCATCTTCTGAGTCAACTTTCTCAAAGACAAACGCAAATAGAGTCAAATGTTATATCATCCTACCTTTCCTATTTTCATATTTTAAAAGACCGGTCATGAATTGTTGGTTTGTCATTTGTTAGTTCACATAGATAATGGAGTTGATAAAGGATTTTATTAATTATCATTTAAGGTAGTTTAAGAATTTTAATTAAGACAGAACATTTTAAGTATTTTAATAGCTAGAAATGGACTGTCATCCTTAATGAGAACAGCCCCCAGTATTTTGTACTGCAAATTAATCTTATATATGGGTAGCCTCAGGAATCTCATCATCAACCTTATGAATGACTTTAACAGAAAGCCAACAGATTTCTTCAACATGCTAGCAAGAAAATTCCCTAGCACAGTATACAGATATTAATCTTATCTAAGTGTGAACCATACAGCTGCATTTTGTAATCAAAAGTAAATGACATCATACTTAGGATGATCTCCTCTGTAATTGAACATGCAGCAGCAGAACTGAAAATATGCATGGATATAGCATAACCATATTAGTAGCTAATTTACATGCTTTTACAAACACCAAAATTGAAGATGAAAAGTAAATCAATGTAAAATTGAAATGTAAAAATGGTGTCAACATAAAATTCTCAAGATTTCAAAAGAATTAGTATTTTGCTTTTATTAGGATTTGCAGAATAACACAGACATGGGTCCCCTTCCATCTGTACTATTCTACTTTTTAAGTTCTTCACAGAATCATAGAATCATTAAGTTTGGAAAAGACGTTTAAGATCATCGAGTCCAATCATACCTGTCCACTACTAAACCATGCCTCTAAGCACCTTGTCTACCCATCTTATAAATACCTGCAGGGATGGGGACTCAACCACTTTCCTGAGTAGCCCATTACAGTGCCTGATAACCCTTTCAGTGAAGAAATTTTCCTAGTATCCAATCTAAAACCCTCCTGGTGCAACTTGAGGCCATTTCCTCTCATCCTATCACTTGTTACTTGGGAGACGAGACTGACACACACCTTGCTACAACCTCCTTTGAAGTCTCCCCTCAGTCTCCTCTTCTCTAGGCTAAAAAAACCCAGTTGCCTCAGTTTTTCCTTGTAAGACTTGTGCTCCTGACCCTTCACCAGCTTCATTGCCCTTCTCTGGACACAATGCCAGCAACGCAATGTCCTTCTTGTAGTGAGGGGCCCAAAACTAAAGACAGTATTCCAGGTGCAGCCTCACCAATGACAAGTACAAGGGAAGGATAACTTCCCTGGTCCTGATGGTCACACTATTCCTGACACAAGCCAAGATGCTGTTGACCTTCTTGGCCACCTAGGCACACTGCTGGCTCATATTCCACTGGCTGTCAACCAGTACCTCCAGACTCCTCTCTGCCATGAAGCTCTCCAGCCACTCATCCCCAAGCCTGTAGCGTTGCATGGGGTTGTTGTGACCCAAGTGCAGGACCCAGCATTTGGTCTTGTTGAGTCTCACACAACTGGCCTCAGCCCATTAATCCAGCCTGTCCAGGTCCCTCTGTAGAGACTTTCTACCCTCAAGCAGATCAACGCTTCCCAGCTTAGTGTCATCTGCAAACTTGATGAGGGTACACTCAATCCTCTCATACAAGTCAGTGATAAAGATATTAAACAGAACTGGCCCCAACACTGAGTTCTGGGGAACATCGCTTGTAACCGGTGATACATCGTCTGATATTGCCAAAATGGAGTAAAAAAGGCTATCTTGCTTTGAGATGCTCCATTAGCTTTTTCTCTGCTAAAAAACTGTTAGTCAATTCTTCTGAAAGAGAAGACATCTAAAATATTAAAACTGTGAGCACAAGAGCTAAATAATGAGCCAGGTTCACATGAGAAACAGCTATTTGAGCTTAACCAGGCTAGAACAAACCAAGAAGACTAATCTAAGCATCTTGAAGGATTTAACTGAAAACAAGGACTAAGAATGAAAGGCTGGCAAAGGACATTAGCAGATATGAGTGATAAGAATTCAGAAAGAGGACCACACAGGAAACTTGTTTGCTTAGTTGGAACCCCGAAACCCTTCTAATAATTTTTTTCTGTACCACAAGGTGTCCAAACTCTTTTGCCTCCCATACTCCAGTGTATTTTCTCTGTTCTCTGACTTAACTCAATGTTTAGGTTACTCACAATGTCCGACTGATTAATAGCCATACTTTTCAGACAGGCACAGAGAAGAAATTATCTTTTAAAAGGCAGCCTAATATATCCTTCTTTGTTAAATCTTTGATCATTAAGGTCTGTTCATGTTTAAAATTGTTTAGCAATGTGCTTGTGTATGACAATAAAAACAGGGTTGCATTTTGTAAACAACTAGAAATTCTTAATTTGTAATTTTGTTAAAGATTTAGTAGCATTTACTGGGTTTCAGTGCTTTCAACATTTATTGTACTAATCACAGCTGCATTATATTTTGACAATGATAAACCGCAAACTATATTCTGATACATTCATAATGCTCTGTAGGCATACAATAGATTGAAGACTGGCAGAGCAGAATATAATAGAACTGAAAAGACAAAATACTTGAGCATCATTTTATCATGCTAGCAAACCTTCACTACTCTCATGATGACAGGAAGAGCAAAGGTTTTGTAATAAACTTGAATGGCTTAATGACAGCACTTCTCAACTTCTCATCCCTTCATACGATGTTTTAAAAGCAGACTGACCAACCAGCTCTTCAGAGAAAAATCCTTTTGAGGACTGGTCCTTTTGAGAAAAAAAAATGTTTCATACTGTTCCAAAATGAGTCAGACCCAATTTTAGTAAAACTGTGTCTGGTATTCTATTCGTTGGTGACCTTATTTCAGATGAACACCTGCTCTTCCCTTCCATATTCAGTCTCTTCAAGAGATACCTGAAAATGTTGTGATGTCAGCCTCTCACACTATTTTCTCTTTCTGATTGCTCTTTCTATCCTACTATTAATACTTTGTAATTTAAGGTACTTCATGGGTAGAAGTGTGTGTGTGGGTGGGGGGAACCTCACACATAGAACCAATATTTCTTAGGACACAATGTTTTTATATCTTCTTATTACCACAGAATGGTCTCAATGACATCGATCTACTGGATGCAGAACTCTAATTAAAGAGGAATTATAAGGTCCAAATTCAAGCAAGGGCTAGCTTCAGTTTCAGATCTGTCTATTTCACAGCCTTCTTAGAAACACTGACTTCCCCCCAGTCTTGCAATGTTTTTCATTCAGGTGACGTCTCTAATTCTAGCTTTCATTTTCACCCAGTGTGTTTCTTCTACCATAAGAGGAATTAACATGGCAGTTAGCACGGTTATATCCTTTACACTTCTTTTTGCACAAATATAATTTCGACTGCACATAAAGTGTTATAAGACTAATTCTCACATTAGCATAAGGCAATAATTTATTTTCCTTGAGTTTGTAAAAGTCTTCTAGTAGGTAAATTCAGATAGATACCTAACTTAGCCCTCACATTTCATACTGTTGCAAGAATCCAGAACCATAAAGCAAGCCCTGAACCTTCAAAAATTCACCAATTAGCAGCCCTGTTTCACAGAATCATAGAATGTTTGAGGTTGGGATAGACCTCTGGAGGTCGTCTGGTCCAACCCTCCTGCTCAAACAGGGCCAGCTAGAGCCGGTTGCCCAGGACCATGTCCAGCTTTCGAATATCTCCAAGGATGGAGACTGTCATCCTCCCTGGGCAACCTGTGTCAGTTGTCAGCCACCTTCACAGTGTTTCCCCATGTTCTGGAGGAACCTCCTGTGTTTCAGTTTGTGCCCATTGCCTCTGGTCCAGTCACTGGGCACCACTGAAAAGAGCCTGTCTCCCTCTTTTTGCACCCTTCCTTCAGTTATTTATACACATTAGTATGATTTCCCCTGAGATTTCTTTTCTCCAGGATGAAGACTTCCAGCTCTTTAAGCCTTTCCTCATAAGAGGAGATGCTCAGGTTCCTTCATCATCTTAGTGGCCCTTCACTGGACTTTATGCCCATGCCTCTCTTGCACTGGGGAGCCCAGAACTGGATACACTTCAGGTGTGGTCTGAAGAGTGCTTGGATAAAACATCATGCAACAGAATCCATCCCCAAGACTAAGACTCCTAAATGGTATGGCAGACCAATAAAACAATAATTTAAGCATCCAGCCACTGCAATGTCAGTGCTTTCCCACTAACGCTAGGAATCAGAACTTCAAATTTACAGTACTTCTGCTGTATAGATTTATTTCAGTCATGAATCATGTTATACTCACAGCACCATAGCACTGCAGCATTGCAACCATGTTATTTTGTCATTTGGGCATTCTCAATATTAACCATCAAATCATAACTGTGCCAGTGGCATAATGGTCACACACAAGGAAATACACATCATCGTCTGAAGGATGATGATGATATCTATTTGATGATATATATTTTTCTTGCATTTTTTGACTTTTTCTTTGTAGTGTCATTTTTATATCAGTAAGAGTAAGCAACCTCTTCAATGAGAGTCATTGGTTTTAGCTAAGGTACACTTACAACAAAGAATTCCTCACAACATATTGTTTTGGACATCTTGAAAACAGCTCACACAAGTTATGAGTGGAGTCATAAAAATAATCTTCCTTCTACTTCACTGTGAAATTTCTACTAAGTTACAAATTTATTATTAAACATTTAGCGGTCTTTATTTTCCCATTTCTAAGGCTGTATTTAACTATAAACATATTTTTGTGTTACTTTTGAGCAGGTTTCCTCTCCATGCCCATTTTCAATGAAAACATTTATCTGATTCCCTCTTCCTCTTCCCCTCCATTAATATAAATATCTTAGGATAAATATATAAGTATATATAATATACATGTGTGTGTGTTTTTTCTAGAACATTGTATTTTGCAACCAGTAGCTTAATTGATGTCAGTGCAGTCATGATAACTGATATCAACTAAGAATCTGGTCCCCTTTTCTCAGACATGCTTTTGTTCATTCAGCACTGCTTTTGAACATGCTAGGATTGAATTCCGTGAAAACAGCCAAATTTAGAACAGGCACAACATAGAAGCAATGAGCAAGCTTTCTTGTTTGTCCTTGCTTGCTCTCTCCTTCACAATATCCTTGACCCAAAATAACCACTCCTAGGAATGAGATTGTAAAACAGTCTCAGCGCTCATTCAGCTTTCCTTTTATTGTTGTCTGTAAGCTAATTAATGCACATAAATTCTACCTATACAGCAGAAAATGAATTGATCCAATATTAAATTCATACTATATGTATAGCAGAGACAGCTAAACAGAAATTTGCTTTAAAAATCTTTTCAAAACGGTTTACTGGTTTATTCTGATGTATTTGGTTATACACTTTAGTCATACTCAGTCATATTCACATTGAAATTCTAATTTCAGTTAAGATTCTATGGGTTGCCTTCCAGCCATCTGTAAAAACTTAGAGAAGACAACCACAGACAGACTGAAGTAGTTGGTTGCCATACCTTAAAATATTTTTGTGATATTATCCATCAGCATGGGGAGCCATTAAGGGCTTTTCTCTTCTTTTTGGTGGTGGTGGTGATGATGGGGAGATCATTAAAAGAGAGAGAAAAAAGCAGCTATATACAAGTGGGAGATACACAGCCAAAAGGAAATAACAAATCATCGCTTTTTCAAAATACTTAAAGGTGTTTGCTAATATGGTAGCAATCTGCTGTGAAGTCAAGCTGTAAATAGATTCTTTTGTGCTAGATTTGCATGCACGAGATGTTAATCAGTTCAGAGGCTCAGACATTCATGTTCCTCAGAATTATAACAAAAAAGCTCTTTGACATGTCTATAAATGGAAATGCTCTGAAAGAATTGCAGAGAGCACTTTGTATCATTTTTATGTACAGAACATTACCTATCACATATAAAAGATCAAAAAGAAAAAGGAAAGCTTAAGTACTTGGCTAATTATACACTAGTGAACAAACTATGTGGACATTGTTTTGTTACATTCCGCCTACACACAGCTAAAATTCAGCAGCTCAGGAGACGTGATCTACCTCCATGCATTTGGATTACCAAGTAGTGCACTTTCTGTCACAATGTTCCTGGTTCAGCATTCATCAGGTATATGAATACTTCAGTGGACTCATAGTTGCTGTAAAAAAGGGAAGGAGAATGAGGATTTCAAAGCTGGTTTCCTTGACCACCCTTCTTTTCTAGGAAAAGCCACTTATGCCATTTATCATGGGATTATAAGCAATTTTTCTGGTAAGAACAGTTTCTACATCCCAGATGCCAAATTATAGACTCAGATACATGGCATGCATCAATGAGTAGCTTAAACAATCAACTTCTATGCTGCTATTTTTAATACATGCAGATATTAAACAGGCTCCTGAACTTAAGTTCAGCTCTGAGTCTCTCAACATGTTGGATTCCTAGTCTTGTTTTGTATATGAACAAATCAAAGACTTTGTGTATGGCTATTAAGAGATAACTGACTCTTTCTTTGAGGTCTGTGCTTGCCATGTACATGCAACTGTTTTATTTAGCACCCCCTTTAGTGTATTTGTCATTCTTATTCACAGTTTTTACTTCAGAAGAAGTCCATCCACTCTTACTTCAGAAGAAGGGAACAAGAATCAGCTTGCTTATGAAGTCATGGTGATTGCTGTGGTTTTTACTTACATTTTTTTGAGTATTGGATGGGTGAATTTGGTAAGCTACCCAGAGAAGATCCCTGTTTTAAAGAACTTAATACCTAAGGAAAATAGTAGCATAAAAAGATGCAGCAGGGATGCATAAAATAAGTGCCTTAGAATGTGCTACCTCTCCAAGAATGATGATGAAGTAGGAAAAGAACGAGGAATTATCACTCGCCAAGTGAAAGGGATGTGCAGCAAGAAATCAGGACAAGGGGGTTCTTCAACTCCAAAAATATATGCCGGGGGAAAGAAAAAGAGTTACTCTAAATAGTGTTCATTTTCATAGTATAGCTTTTCTGAATGCTTTTTCTCTCTTCAAATCCTAATGCAAATCACCTTACCAACTGTCTCTTTATAGCACTGTCTCTGTCGTCTGTAGGTTGTCTATATGGACCACCCAGGCCTGCAAATCATCCCAATGACTTGTGTGCAGCTGGAGGATAAATCCAGGTAAAGCCCAGAAGATCTACGATTCTTCATCTAAATTTCCACAGGATCACACTGATATGGGTTCCTTTTTGTCCTCCCATGTAATTCCTCAGCAGTGCTTCAGATTGTGCAAATAAAAAAAATATCTATCATAAATGTGGGTACATTATTTTTTCCTATAACTGAATCTGGGTTGGTTCCTTCCTCTCTGGAGATATGTACTTGGACATTCAATAGCAGGTCAGCTGGTGCTCCAGGACAATTCATGCCAGCCTCTCACTCAGCTGCCACTGGAAAATGACAACATCATTGTGTGACCAAATGTATGATGGAATTCAAAAAAACCCTAACAAGCTGAAAAACTCCTACTCACTCCATGACACTGGAAGTATTACCTTTGCTTTGCTTGTAGTAAAGGAGGTGAAGCTGGCATATCCCCTAAGGCATACCCCCTCAACCTAGGTAAATTCTCACCTGGCTGCCTCCTCACCTGTGTTAATTTGATGTTACATCTTAAGACAGGTGTGTTTTGATAAATGATGATGTAAACAATGATGGAATCAAGACAAAGACTTCAAGGTTTCCTAGTGTAGTCATCCTTTAGGAGTCAGATTGCAGCAGGATGTTTTGGGTCTCAGTTTGGAGGGGGTGGACAGGTATATGCCTCCGTCCTTGTTCAGTGACCTTGCTGTGAGAACACTGGGGTTCTGTCATAGCAGAAGATTAAGCATTCGAAGCAGGATAAAACTATCTTATCCTTAAACAAATGTCCCTTTCAAAAGCTTAATACAAAGCAGGTCTAGAAAGTCTGCAGCTATAATGATTTCATGTTTTGCTGATCCCAGCCTTTTCTACTGAAAGACTTTTTAGTGGTCCCTAGTGGAAAGTTGAGATCAGCATTTAAATGCAAGTCTATCTTTTTAACATAAGTCCTCAGTAGCCCAGTAGCTCTCAGTGATACTGAGAATTTATAAATAGCTATGCATGGATACAGATATGTGTGTGTGTATATATATATATATATATATGAAATGCATATCACACTTCTTTATGGCTGAATGACTGTACATTCAGACTGGGTTTTTTTTCAAATGAATTGTAATTTCTGTTGGTTTTTCTCCTTTTCTGTATTAATGAAGATACAAAACCACTGCCTAACAAGATCATTTTTCTTGTTTGAAAAGCCTCTTTTTGCAGACAGTTAGGGAACAATTATAGACATTTCCTACCTCCTCCTAATTTCCATACCTAACATATATGCCTTCCTTCCCTAGGTAACAGGGATGCTACACATGGGGCATACGAGGCAAACACACTGTGTTCTTTCTAGCTCTGTATAAGTAATCCTTACCATCTATTTTAACATGATAGATAATTTTTACTGTAACGTAAACTAGAACCCTCAGAAAAGCAGAAATCTGAAACATAATTTATCAATTTAGCTTGTGCAACTTGTATCTCCTATAGCCATTATTTTCTGCCTCTTTTCCCTTCTGCAAAAACTCCAGACAGCAAAGCTCTTCTAGACAAAAGGCTAACAAAATCCTCTTCCTTGTGCTGTGCATCCTGCTGGTTACATCATTTAGTAGTAAAGAATTTTTCTTTTTCATTGGGAGGCCTTCTGGAAAAGCTGATCAGTGCAAAAGGTTTCATGTTCTAAGGTTAAAAGGGCCACTAGCCTGCTCATTCAGCTCCTTCTCTTACTTTGACACCTAGAGAAACCTGGCTAAATCAATCTCAGCCTCCCTAAACACGGTATACCAGACAGGCAGGCTCACTTGGTGCTTCTGTATCTGCACACTGCAATTTTAGTTCCCACTGTGCCAGTGAAGCAACGCGTGACCTTGTCAAACCTCATCAAGCAACGAGCATGAAGATCAGGATCCCCAGCCAGGGGTACCACAACCTTAAAGTACTGACTTTGAAGGGGCTCCTCCACGCCTCCATTAGGAACAGCATATACTGCAGTTTCAATGCATGGAAATTTTTCTTGGCCTTTTTTTAGCCCATGCTTCACTTGATCCACTAGGAATCTCTGTGCATTTCCCTGGCCCTTCAGCCAGTATATGCCTCTTTTCTCATCTGCTGCCTGCTGTATCTGCCAAATTTCTGGAAGAAGAGTTGACCATCAGGAGCTCCCTGAGCCTCTTAGTTCTTCCATGTTCTTTACCTGTGGCTGAACACAAGGCATTTAACCTCTCAGCTTTGATTTTTGTCGCTTGTAAAATGGTGAAAATAATCTTTAGTTCCTGCCATGAAAGAAGTCAATATTTATCACTGATAAACAGAATGTACAATCCAAGATATTGCACTTGGGCCTTCATCTTGCTTCCCTCAAAATCAATGCAAAATTCTCATTGACTCAAGGAGAGCAGCATGTAGCCTTTGCGTCTTTATGAACCTAGAAATTCTGGTGATAACTGAGATATTAAAGCGTTAGTAATCATTGGCTTTTAAATAGACTTTCAGTAATGGTCATGACTTATCGCCACTACTGTCTCAGAAAAGAACCAGGAGAATTAATTCAATTTTCGTTTTATCAGAGAGGTAAACATTTAAAAAAAAAAAATCCCTGTAGGAGTTGTACCTTATTGCATGTGTAAAAGCTGATCCTGTTCACACAGCAGTCACTGAGAGTGTGAACTGGCTTCAATGCAATAAGGATAAGACTTTTATTAAATCTTGTGTTATCCCACAAATTAAATGATTGGAAGTATTTCAATGTAGCGTAATACCAGTCTGCCCAAATCTGGAATCACAGTGGGTTTTTTTTTCCAAATCAGTGGATATTATTACTTATCATTGCTCACCGTAAGCTACTTTTTTTTTTTTTTTTTTTTTTTTATACAGACAGCAACAACAAAACCAGCTTTTTCACCCCAGGAGTTTCTAGTCTGGAAACACAACAGGGACAGAATAAGAAGGCAATAATGTACAATAGCAGTGGGGAAAATACTACTTAGTTGCACAGGTCCCTGTTTTGACTTCATTTTAGAGGTTCCATAAGTATTTTTCTGAGGCACTTTATGCTAGTTTTGAAAAGTATCTCACGTCAGCAAGAGTTCAGTCAGAAAAGAAGAAAGGCATGCAGAGGTCAATAATGGAGGTATTTCTAGGAACTACAGATTAGGACTGAGTTAGGTGACTTACGGGCACAGCCAGAATATCATGGCTCCTCTACAAAAGCAGTTAGACTCTCTGGCTTTTCAGCCAGGATATGGACATAAAAAGTTTGCTGGATAAAATCAAGCATGATTATGTAAATATGTTCTTACATAAACTTAAGACCCACACCATATCACAGAGCTTATAAAGCTCCTGAGCCTGCCTCATTTGACTCTGTCACATTCAGAAGAAAAGTGAGAGCACCCAATACATAAAAGGAATAAACATACTCTGCATCCTTTAGACTGAGAGCAGCATCCCTCAGCTAGCTTCAGAGATGAAGTCCTGAGTGTTTTTGGGGAGCTACAAGTAGACACAGAGGCTAGCCCCAGATGAATTCTCTGCTTCAGTACCAAAATGGAATAATGAATTCTAGGCCTGGTTCTCTCTGAGAAGAAAAATTAACAATATACTTCTCACAGCTCTGTAACCTCAGTATCTGAAGCCATGCTGTGCCATTCAAGCTGCTTTATCGAAAAAAAGCTAAACTGAAGGAATGTCTTTTTCACAAACATACTTATTTTTGCTTTTATTTTACAGTGACAACATAAGGGCAGTAAAATTCACAGACTCCATGGACAGGTAAAAGAATATTTCAAATCTCTGATTAAATCAAGCTTCTTTCAATATGAAAAGACCTGAGCATTTTCCTGAAAATATCTTCAGCTTCAAAATTATTGATGTCCCTGCTGAATGGCAAGACAGGAGAGCAATCTGCAAGCAGTTATGTCTGAGGGAAGAAAAGAAGAAAGGCAGGAAGGAAGGAAGGAGGGAAGGAAGGAAGTAGGAAGATATATGGTATGTTTCTGTATCAACTTATGCACAAAAATTAACTTTTCTAATAAAGTTTTTAATAGACATGAACATTTTAGAAGCAGCCATGAGTACATAGGAATATTCAGCAATATATGTTGCTAATACTGGTGTCTTTTATAACATGAGATAGAAAAACTGAGAAATAGGGGATACCTCTGAAAAGGAAATAGCACTGCACAAAAGAATACATCTAGATTAGAGAAAACACCTCAATGTCTGAAATTGAATAATTCTCTTCCCTTTCAAAACTAAAAAATAGACAGAAGACAGATAGCTATCTGATTGCTATTCACTATTTTGAGCAAATGGCCTCAAGTTGTGCCAGGGGAAGTTCAGATTGGATATTAGGAAAAAATTTCTTCACCGAAAGGGTTGTCAAGCATTGGAATGGGCTTCCCAGGAAAGTGGTTGAGTCACCATCCCTGGAGGTATTTAAAAGACATGTAGATGTGGCACTTAGGGACATGGTATAGTGGTGGACCCAGCAGTGTTAGTTTTACACTTGGACTTGATGATCTTAAAGGTCTTTTCCAACCTAAATATTTCTATGATTCTACGATTCTATTTACTAGTCTTGAAACAGACATTGAGCAATTTTTTGCATCCTGTGTGGCTCTTTAAAATTACAGATGCATGTAAACATAGGTACATCTACTCAAGTCGTTGCTTAAGTCCTCACTGTGTCTGTCAAGATAGTGCCGTCCCTTGTCCAAATCCATAAAATCCATGATAGTATAAACTTTAAGAAATCTTCCAAAACAGGGCCATTCTCCAAAAAGTAGCATTTTTTCACAGTGAAAACAGAGAAACACATATTACCAAATGAAAAATGAGGAAAGAAATGGCATTTATTATATTTACTTTTGAGAGCAAGATGACTGACATTATTCTACCCCTAAGTGGAGGAAGAGGTTGAAGTGTAGCAATAAAACTTGTCAAGAATACCGGCAAAGGGATATTTGCTGAAATTTGCTAAAGGAGTAACCACAATAAAATAGAAAAAAGCACCTTACATGGGCATAGAAGATAGTTGCAGAAGGGAGAGGTAGTGAAGGGAAGAGGTAATCAATTCAATTTTATTCTAAAAATATTCCAACATTGCCACAATTCAAGGGGAAAGGAGAAAAAAAATCTCCAAAATTCTCCCCCAAATTAGCACATATTTAATCAGAAAATCAACAAAGGACTGTCTTCTCAGTAAAGTTCATATATGATTGTGTCTCAACTTCCTGACACATATTTTTCTAGATAGTTGCTCTCAAAAGACCAGTGACTCGCAAAAAGCTTTCTTAAACATAGTGTCTCATAGCTTGAAACGGTTTTCTGTAACAACACCGAGTCCTTAAATAAGGCTGGTGTACACATTTGTTAGGGCTCCCAATTTTCATGTCTACTTTAGTATAAGACAGTGGAATTTAAAGTTGTAACATTTTTCCTCTATAGCTCTACAGTTCTTTTGTGGGAATCATGTCCATGAAGACACATGTCCATGTGTACTTGTATTGATGTGAAATTAATTAAAGAGACAGTATTGTTGCTGACCATATTTTCCCTCTGCACCCATTATCCATCATCCATCATGTCCGGAGGTGCAGTAACATGGTAAAATGCAGAGATCTGTCACTCAGATACACAAAATGGTACCCCTTTTATGTATAGCAAGAACAAATAACATTCTTTAAAACAAATGTAGAATAAAATATTTGCATAAGGGATGAAAAATGCCTAAACTGATCAGGCTTATTTGTACCATGAGTGCATACCACACCATGTTCGAAGTATTTTTCCTGAGTATGCCTGCAACATCTCATTTAAGCAGTCTTAGATATTTATTTCCCACAGGAATAATGCAGAATAAACCTTATATTTAAACCTAAAATTTAACTTGAGCATATTTCGTGGAGGGGTGTGTGTGTGTGTGTGTAGTTAATTTCCATTATTTTTCCTTTCTTTTTCTTACCTAATGACATTCTAATATAAAATGCCTGAACAGTGCAATGAGCAGATCTCTAAGACTCCTGTATCCCCCGGGAGTCATTCAGCCACTAGGATATACAGCCAAGCACCTTAGTGTTTGCTGTCCTAAATCCATGAATCTTGAATCCCTGGGTGCAGAAATGGCCCAGTTTCAATAGAATAAGAACATTTTAGAAGGTTGGGGTCTTTTTTTAGGTTAATTCTTTCCCTCTGTTTCTTGTTCAATGTAAAGATTGGTATACCATAGGCATTTTACCCTTCTTCACTTTTTGGTCTTTGATTACTAGAGAGGTGTCAGAGAGTAGCAACTGTTTGAGTGCTAAAGCACTGACTCACAAGATTGAAATTCAAGTCCTTGCTCTGAAACAGATTTCCACATGTTACCCTGAGCAAGCCATAGAAGCAGTGCATACCTCAGTTCTTAACTGTAAAATGGAAAACAGAAAAATCTTTAAAACCATGCTACATAATATAGTACAGTACATGACATAGTACATTGCGGAATATGAAAGGCAATCATATCCTATGGCAACAGCAGCTATATTCACACTGTAAATATAAATTAAGGCTAGTTAATCCCAGAGAGAGGGACGTATTTTTCACAGAAGTGTCACAAATTCCAATGAGCTCTAATACCAATTGACTATAAGTCACTTGT
Organism: Gorsachius magnificus; assembly: GCA_034008185.1. Lineage (NCBI taxonomy): Eukaryota > Metazoa > Chordata > Aves > Pelecaniformes > Ardeidae > Gorsachius > Gorsachius magnificus. Next base: position 42,362,347 of record CM067081.1, read on the forward strand.
GATCCTTCTATTGACATCAGTCTGCTTTAGGCTAAGCTCTTTCACAACCTTGTGATATTTGGGCTTCCAGTACTGAAGGTATTTCAATTAATTTTAAAAGATCACTGAGATTTTTTCAACAATAAATAATTCTATCCGCTTCTGTAAAACCCTTTGTTTCCAACCCTTTAATTTTTGGTATAAAATGCCTGCCAATCTCCCTTCTCAGTACTGAATGAAATATAGAATGGAAAGTAAAATGGAATAGGAAAATAGAAAATGGTGATGCCAGTGAGAGTTGCAAAAATGCAGCATTGATAAAAACTCCCGGGATAAAAAGCCAGTGTGAAAGAAGAGAAAAAAAAAAGGAAAAAAGACTGTTGCTACCTGGAGTGGAAGTTGGATAGTACTTGAGTAGCTGCTAATCAAATATTCACTGTTAAGCAAAAGAAGAAACTCACTGTAAAAAGAAAACTGAAGGCACATGAGGGACAGAGAAGGCGCATGTTTGAAATAGGAAAAAGAGCCAAAGGAGAAGAACACTGCACATGCTAAAAGTCTCAGGGATTTGCCACATGACACACGGACGCGTGGTGAGTGAAACATCTCTTTAATGCTCAGCTCCACTGGTTTTCACTGACTTCAACAAAACTTCACATCATACTATGTCTCAGCCTGTCATAAGAGCCTTAGTTGCATCTCCCATTATTTTTTGCCCTCTCTCAACTCAGCAAAGACATTCAAAGTTTTCTAGCTGTCTTGCCTCTTTGTCCATAGATGCTTCCTTACAATCACAACAGTTATAATTCACTGTGAAGCTTCAAGTTTGTCAGTGCATTACAGAGTACAGTTCTGAGCCCCACTAAGGCCTCTGATCTTTTCCAAACCAACCCTGTTTCTCATAGGTAGAATAATACTCTGAGCTTCTTGAGCCAAGTTGTTCAGTGTAGCTGAGCAGCATTAGTCTTTAGGGCACAAGACAGCATTATCATGTCAGGAAGAAATGTATGTTATAGAAAAATGCCACCATTCACTGTGTTACTAGGTCACAAGTGCTCCTCTTTCTGAAAAGCCCAATGAATTTAAGTGTATTGCTCAAGTCCTTCCCACACTGCTCCCACTCCACGTTCATCACCAACCAGTCCTGAGGGGTCCCAGCGCTGCCCCACAGCAGAAACATGCTTCTGCTCTTTGTTCACCTCCTATAAAAGGAGCTAAAAATGTACAAGGCAGTCCCTGGAGACAGCCAGGGCTGGTGGGATGCCCACCACTGTGGTGACAGTCCAGCAGGACACCTGGGTCCAGGCTCATCTCATCAGCATTCTGCTGCAGAGGACATGCTGTCAGGGGAGCATATGCAGTCTGTCAGAGTGGGCCACAACGCTCACTACCTAGTGGGTTCCCTATATGTGGAAAACAAGATATAGACACATACAAGAATGTGTTTCACAATGAGTACGTTTTTACATGTAATTATTTATGAAATCCTTTCATCTCTAGAGAAAGAAAAGATACATTCAGATGGCCCCAAAACACATTCTGTTCTCACATTGCTCTACAACTTAATGACCAAGGCCAAGATTAAAGCTGTAAACATTCATATAGTTTGGCAGCAAAAATAGATTAAAACCACAGAATATGATTTATATTTTCATTTGTATTTGACTTTATATGTGAATAATGATTTAATTACTTTTACTGAAAATAAAAATCAGTGCTGGCAACATTGTTCTTTATCCATATATTTTTTAAAACCTCTACAATACCACCATGAAGAGGTTCTCCTCGCACATGGCCTAGTTCCTCTTACAGCTCTGAATATTGCCATCTCAGGATCTAGAAGGTTGAGAGACATGTTTTTCTGCAGATGGCATGAGAGAAAAATTAAGACGTGATGTAGAGAAAGATGTTAAGTAGCAACACACTAATGGAGAACATTTTGTCCTACTTCTGAGGAGCACATCAGGAACAGCTTGTTTTTGTAGTGGATCCGAAGTATAATCACTGGCACTATATGATTGCTGTAAGCATTGCTCTGCGCTAATCACTACCATATTATTGTGACTTTTGCTGAGCATTTCATAAAAGATACATAGCATTCCTTTTTTCTGGCACTTGTCTTGAAAATGAATCAGACATACCGAAAGCTCTAGATAATAAATAACAATTAAGTTGTACCTTTTAACATTCTTGATAAGTTTCAGAGATTTATAGCTTTTCATTTTAACTAGTTACCAAGAATCAAAACACTGACTAAATCTATGTATGGATTTCTTCTAGGTAAATCACAATAACTACATAGTGGAAGAAAGATGTCTTTGATGCAAAAGCATCAGAGTCTTGAAGAACCTATTTCTAAATCTCCAGCATTCATCCATTTTTTGCCGTAGTAAGCGCCAAGCATTTTGAAGAATGGTTTTGTAAAATTACATTCACAAATTTCTATTCAGATATTGATTCAATATCCATACAGAGTCACTGCAAACACAAACCATGAGAAATCTATTTAAAACCTTCTCTTCCAAGCACACCACTTTCCTTCAGTCTCGCCAACTCAGTTTTAAGGACTAACATAAAAAATGTACAAACCCAAATATTAACTGTCCATCTAAATTTTCTTCCTGGCAAAGAAGGAATGAGAGAGAGAGAAAAACCCCCAACAAACCTGCAAGTAAAGCTTGCTAGTTGTATTACTGAACGTTCTACTGAGCAATCCTCATTTAGTAGTTAGAGAGTTAAAAACATCCAAGCTATGCAAAATCAGTTTGCATACATCAAACAGGGATACACTGTGTACGTATGACTGATGGGTTGGGTGATTCTGTAATCTGCTAAGCTTCTGGACCTGCTAAATATGAACTGGGTCTTTTGAAATCTGAGCAGAAGCAAATATTTATGAAACAAATATTTATGAATCTAATCACTGTTTGCCACCTGAGAAAACTTGCTATTAGGAGTGAGCCCTGACTCTTTGAAAATCATTGGGAGGGCAGTCATTTGCTTCAAAAGATCAGTATCTTACTGTGGATTAATCCTGGTATAAAATGAATTTTATTTCCACCAAGTCGGTTTTCAAAATGGGGAAAGGAACATGATTATTCTTTTAGTTAAGCATTCAGGATCCCTCGTGATCTGCTTATAGTCTTTTTTTTTGCTATGTACAGATTTGCATGCGCAAAGAGAGGTAAGGAAAGGGTTTCCTCCAGGATTCAAGCAGTTTATTCTCTTTCAACCTCCAGTGCTGTTCAGAATTTGGCACAGGATACCCTACAAACTCAAACATTGAGAGAAAACTCACCACAGCCACTTGGGATCTTCCCAATGCTGTTTCTAGACAATCTAGGTTTTGTCACAATGCCTTTTTAACCTATACCAGATCTCCCATAAACAACAACAACAAAAAACCCCAGAACAATATTTCTAGTTTATTTCTCCCCTTCCCCTCTCCTTAACTGAGGAAAACATCCTTCACTGTTTCACAAGTATAAAAATGAAACATCTCACAATGCTCCAGTATAAATCTGAAAGTGTAAATAACGGCTTATATCTATATGTGTATACATTTCTACCTATATTCTACGTAGATATTCAATTCTCTCTATATAGATATGCACGCATATACATATATGTTTGTTTTCAAACATACAAGGAACAGGATTTCATTTCATTGTTCAAGAGATGCCCAGAAGCATCCTCTGGCCTTTAGCCAACTACAGGCAGAAGTTTATTTGTATCAGGAACTCTACCAGCCTAAGTAAATGGCACCCTTGGGGCTCAGCTTGTCTAAGTGGGGCTGTCTGTGATCACGGCACAGCGGGGCTGGCTCTTGTGGCAGAGGATGCTTCTGGGCCCTTTCCCGTGGACTCCCATGGCACTGTGGGGTGGCAGGTTGGTATAACAAAGGAGTTGCTTTCCCAGCCGTGTTATGGTAAAGGCAAAGCCACTTCTACTCCCTTAAGAAATGTTTTTTCATCACTTTGCAAACACTGTCTGTGGGAAGGTTGTTCCTCTGACACATGAAGCAAGCTCTCCCTCCCCAAACTGGGAGTGTTAGGGATAAATGCTGAGTGTGTGTGTGTGTGTGTGTGTGTGTGTGTGTATAACATCCAGCCTCTTAAATTTTAAACACAAGTTTCTCTGGTGATGGTGTAAGTGTCGGAAATACAAAACATGCACACACACCTCCCAGCAAATGAAACGTGTCAGCAAATGCTGTAATCAATAACAATATAATATTCTTTCCTAAATAATGGTACAGCAGCAGAAGTGTGTAAGACAGTGATGAATTATTCAGCAGGTCTGCTTTGCTGCTACATTGCTCCTTCCATGCTTTAAGCTTTCCTACAGCTGAAACACCTGGCACAGCACTCTCTGACTTCATCTTCTTCTGAATACCTAAATCGCTTTCTTCCCTCATATAAAAATTAAGTTACCTAAGTGCCTAAAGCTTTAAACAGTCTTCAGTGGCAAAATCGTGTGATGTCTCAAAGTTTTTAAGTGCCTTATTTCTACTTGATAGCTTCACATGGAGATTTGCTATGTATGTTAGCAGGCAGCTGCATATTAAATATTTTTAAAATTAAATGCTTCAGACTGTGGAGAATTTAATTCACTAGAGGGTGTATGACATTCTGGACAAAGTATTCATTAAAAGACACAAGGCAGATGCATTCGACTGGTTAAAATGAAAGCCCAGGTTATGAAATGCTTGTTTAAATTGAACAGTATGCTACTCCCATGGAGACAGAGTTGGTGTAAGATACTGTTTGGCATTAGCTAGAATACAGTACATACTAATTTTGTTTTGTAAAATAAAAAGATGCAAAATATTTTCAGTCACCTAGTGCTCTAAAAATGCATATATATTTTAAGTATATATCTTGCAGCATATAATTGAATACAGACTGTATGACCTTTATAATACTGAACAAGTCTTATAAAAGTTAAGCTATACATGCAAAACTATGGTTCACAGAAGGAAGGTAATTTCTGCAAGACAAACAGGAAAAAAAAATTGAATTTTTTTTTTTTACATTCTCAAAGAAAACAGTGCATTTTGTTTCTGTTGTGTTTGTTTAAGCTATTCTGGAATTTATTTAAATCTTTTTCTGGGTAGCAACACATTTGTATCTAGAGATGTTAATCTAATCTGTCATTCTGCTAGAGATGTTAAGACACCTCTTAACGTATATCATGTGCTGTGGGCAGCTCACTTTTAAATGCCACAAGCAATACAAATCCGTCATCTCTCCTTGGGAAGTTGCCCGATTCTGTAATACAGCTTACCACTAAGTAGATTCTCTGATACTCAGGCTATATTTCTCCTGTGTGATTCATGTTCTACTTCCCATCACTTCGCGTTAACTCCCCCTGCCCCTGCTATCAAATGAAGGAGGTCTGATTCCTACCTGTACTAACTGCTAACTGCTCTGAATGGAACAGCAAGAAATAAATAACCCCCCACCTCAAAAGGTCACCTCTGTGATCTCCCCACTGTCACGCCATTCCTTCGACAGTCGCTGCTGTCCACTGCCAGAAGCAGGACCTTTGCTGTGACCCCAGAAAGCTATTTTCCTGTTCTAGGAGGAGGCACTGCTGGATGGCTACTGAAATTCATCACCACTCTTGGAGGAATAAGGTGTTTTTAAACAGGAAGCACATTCACTCTCGAGCTCATGCATAAGAAAGGTTTATAACAACAGTTCCACACGCAGCCAAAACCCTTTGGTGCCATGTGCCTCTCAGCAGCTGATCTACAAGCTCGCGGTTGCAGCCATCAAACAGCCCTGCTGCTGCGGAGCAGAAAGGATGCACATGGAGTAAGGTCACAAGGTTTTGACCTAGATTTCAGTCAGCAGGAGACTGCATCAGAAAATAAAAATTGGACGTACTTCAGCGCCCTTGACAAAAAGACAACAGGTCTGAGTGAATGAGGAAAATAAGGTGCAACTTTGCCTTTGCGCCGCCCTACGCATAGCAGGAGGATGGAAAATGACTGAGAGTTTGTTTGTGTGCAGCGCGCTCTGTGATTGCGCATTCAGAAAAAAAGATCTCCCATGTCAAACAAACTGCTGCTCTGAGCAGAGAAAATAGATGTCTGACTCATGGCCACTGAAACAGAAAATCTTTGTTAGACAAGCCATTAAATTTTAATAGTAAAGTTTGGAAAAGCTGGCTGGGAAATCTATGCAAAAATACTTATGCAAAACCACTTATGCGCAAACTATACTTTCCTACCAGAATCCTTTCTTGTCTCCATCTGATTCCAGAATCAAAGAGACATGACCTGTCTAGTCACCATAATAATTAGAATAGTTTGACAAAGGAGCAATTTTCTTAGAGTGGTTTTATTAGCTTTGGCAAATGGAAATTAAATTAACTGCAAGTTTTCACAAATGCAGTTACTCTAGCAACTCCAGAACATGAAGGAGAAACAAAATGCATTAAATATAAATAAGTACATGAAGATCATAACTGTCCCTCCCTGTATCAAAGTGAATGAGCAAATAATATCAGTTCTTCTACCTAGAAAATAACTATTTTCCATAAATCTTACATGTCCTCAGGACAAAATAAAACTCTTGTTTCTGTTATATAGAGGAGCATAATTTACTGAGGGAAACAATGACAAGACCACATATGAATATATATTGTAAACTGTTATCTGCAATTCTTCAGTGAAATGATAAATCAGGTTATGTAATCTCAGGTGACAATTCAGATCTATTACAACTATCACCCGTGTTTATCCACACACTTCTAATCTTAAATCATCACAGCTATTACTTCACTCCTTCAAGTTCCAGTGAAATTTGTATATTAAATAGGCCTCATAAAACAAAGCTACAATTTACCAACTGAAAATGGTACAACAATGAAATTATCTAATCTTATTTTAAAGGGCTTTTGACAATGGCTGCCATAGCTCATTGTAACTATCCTATTTGCACTACAGCATCTTCACAGAAAAGACCTAATTTCTTTTAATTTCTTATATTATTGAATTTATTAGAAGCACTGAATTGAAAGCTTCTCTATCTCGAATTTACCAGTGATAAGTTTTTCCTGTGAAACTTTTACAGGATTTTTCATTAGTACAGGTGTAACTAAAGCAACAGACTTAAAGTCCAAAATATTTCCTGAATACTAATGGATGGACAGTACTGCTGATGAACAGAAGCCAATTAGCTACTTCAGATGGCTATCCAGAGTCAAATCTAGTTCTCATCCCCACCTTAACACAGGCAGATCCTGTTCATACCAACAATAATTTGCTTAAAAAAAAAAAAACAAAAACAAAAACATTTGCAGGAAAAAAAGCCCTTGTGTATGTGGACAGATGAAGGAACAGATCATTTGCAATGCGTCCTAGCATGTGAAAGAGACCTTGTAATAGGTGTCCAGACAGAGAGCATGTTGGACGCAATTAGCCCACTTAGAAACATTTCAAAAGCTCTTTGTGGTTCACCTCATAAAGCTTCTTTGCCAACCTATTCTTCTTCTGGTCCACAAGACTCCTGCTTCAGAGGTCTCCAAGTAAGATGCATGATGTATGCACAGAAAGATACATGACTCTTTGTATAGAGGGCTGTATTTTATGGCACCTGTACAACAAGATTTTAACATAGTGGGGAGCTTTTTGGCAGTGCTGCAGTAAAAATCTACATTCACCACCCAGCTATTGGTAAGATTCATACTGCATAGTGTTATGACAAGTTGTTTATGTTGTAAGTTGGGGTAGTCACTAAACTGTCTTGTATAGAAAAACCCCCAGGAACCCCTGAAAAATTATTCATCCCATTTACTTAGCCTGCCTGGTTTAGGATGGATAGTGCTTTGGAGGTGCCTCTGGCCACTGACTGCATAGTGAATCAGTGACCACTATGGTATTAATACAGGCAGCTCTATGAATTAGGATAGTTCCAGGCCAGCAGTTGTACATCGTATTTCCCGAAGCACATAGGAAAAATTATCATATAGCTTCTCCCCATCTCACATCTTCACAGTGCCCCCTTGCCTCAACAACTGCCATCTTGACACACTAGCAGTCATATGGAATACTTATGCAAAAGGTAATTGACTTGGTCTGATGCTTTCATCATATTCCTTGCTTCATTCTCCTTCTAAAGGTTGTTTCATTTGTATTGTTTACTTTGCCATAGAAATATTTTTTTTTAATGTTCGAGAACTTTCACAGCTGACTTTCCACCTTTCTATCAATTTTTTTTTTCCATGCTGAGAGTTTGACCTCTGTTTCTGATGAACCTGTCAGCCCAACTTCTGTCTTCTATTCACTTTCAAATACCTCTCTCTATGTGTATCAAGCTTGGTGAAATGCCTCCTAGCTACCCACTTAAAAGGTTTTCCATTCTTCTTTTTTGAATTTTCACTTATAATTGTCCTTTACAACAAAATAACTCCTAATTTTTCTATTTTACACTGTCCCTTTGATTTTATACAAATTTTAGTTCTGTGTTATATGTAAGTGTTGGGGGCAGGACACATCTTTTTAATCTCTGTACAGAACCCCATCAATGGATTCTTGGTTTTAGGTGTTATATAGTGAAATAACTGACAGCAGAAACACCAACTTCAAAAATTAGCATTCTTTCCTGAGTCTCATGTCTTTCTTTGCAAATGGAAAGCATACAGTTCTTTTTCTAAATTTGCCTAGGCTTCCCTTTTTACCACAACTTAACACTGAAAAGGTCTATGAATTGTTTTTGATAGGTACATAAATTTACTACATTACAGATTGGAAAAAAAGGTGTCCAGCTTTGTCAAATATAATTGAATAAAAGCATCCTAATTTTGGTTCTTGCAATGGTGTCTCAGCAGAATGTTCTTCTTGTTCCCTGTTAGAACAATAAATATAGAACAAGGAGTTTAATGGTATTCTTTTTTAGACCAAACTGATGGGGTGAAGTAATTGCTTTTGGTGCTCACAATATCTGTAGCTAGATGAATTTACAAGGAAAGCACTTTAGCCTTAGAGCAAAATTATGAATATGTATCAGGCTCCCACATTGCATTTATTGTCTCCAGTACACAAAAATCAACTTTGGCATAACATGAAGAGAGAATAACCAACAAACTATCTCCTGAAGTAGAAAACTATTATTTAAAGTGACAGTCTCACCCTTCTTTTCCTCTAAACAAAGGACAAGGGTCTAACCCAATCATTTATCCTTTTTCACCTCTCTCTGTAGTCTGTTCACAAGGAGACTGCCATTAGGCATAGCACTGCTGACACCAACATTTTTACATGATACTTCTGATGACAGCTATTAATGCACCATCAATAGGAGACTTACAATACAAAACATGCATTAAGGAGCTACTACTTTCTAGCTGTCTGGAATTTCTCTAAAATAATCAAGGGAACTGGCAGAAGTCCTAGTTTGCCATCACGTACAAACCAAAACAATTTACATTCATCTAAAGCAGCAAGGAATAAGGCTTTCTTGATGCTAATCAGGGGGAAAAGTACTCCTTAAAAGCAGATTAATCTTCAGATTAATAAATGGTTTAAGATCATACATTCAGAGAGAAGATGACTGAAACCTAAATAAATGGATGAGTGTACAGCAACTAATAATAAACCTTCAAATGCAAAAAATATAACTGAAAGGACTGCAAACCAATAAACTAAATATGATGGACTCTCACTGTGAATATCACTTACTCTCTGACAGTACTGGGCAAGGCCTTCACACATTAGTTACAAGACATGACAGAAATTTTATTGCCCCAGATTTTTCTTAACATGGAATATATGATTTAGGAATCATTTCAATACATAATGCCTCTGCTGAACTTCCAGATGATATCACTTTATGGCACTGCTCTAGTATATTAATACAGATGCAGAAGGCTGATATAAAATGCTTATAACCAAAGGGAAGGAAACAAAGAACAGGAAGAAGCACAGACAGATGAAAAGAGTTGCGTGTACATTTTGGAAAAACACACAGTGGCAACTAATGCAATACTAAGAAATACACAAAGAACCACAAAACAGACATCCTAAACCATATCAAAGCTATGTTTTTATGCAGTGTACTCAGAAAGAGTACTATATTCAAACTGCATGCCAAAAAATACCAGGCATAATGAGGCAACTCTTGTCAAAGTCTATTCCTAAAAATACAACCTTGTCATATTCTAAAAATTATTATTTTCTCTGTGGGCTTCTCCTTTATTTTGCTTTGAATATTCCAAAGTTTGGGAAAGAGTTGTTTCCACACGTAAGACTCTTTGTGTTCGTACCTGGAAGCAGAGCCTAATTAGGAAAATTAAAAGACTGATATTTTCATGTTCATCTAAATACCCCTCGTAGAATACTGACTGAGTTTTATTTTTGTTTGAAAAGGAAAGAGCTTAGATTGTTGCTGGGAAATTAATCCTTGCTTTCACTCCTTGTTTTGGCCCCTCAAACAGAAACTTAACTTCTGAAAGGTTAATTTTTACTATAATTGCTATAAAGAGGCTGCCTTGTAAAAGAGCCTTGTTTCCTAGTCAGACAATGGCTTTATCAGAGAGCTTAGTGTCCAGCCATTGAAATGTTCATGTCAATGTCAAGTTGAAATACCATCATACTCATGCCAAGTTAATGAGAAAGAGTGTTCAGGCACTTACTGGAGCTAAGAGTCTTACTTTTCTCTCTTTCACAAGCTGTTTCTGAGCCAGCTTCACATTTGATACAAGCCAAAATTGTTGGGAAACAAAATGTGTGATGGCTTTGCTGTCACATAAGGAAAAGCACTGCAAGCAACCATTTCTAATTCCTGCTGGATAGCATGAAAATCTGTGGAGAAAGATCTTTTAGACATTTCATAACCACCATTAGTCACATAACAGCGTCTATTCTCTTGCCTTTACCAACCAGTGAGGATGACAGGATCTTGTCAGACTTTAAGAGATTCAGCTTTATCGCCATCATGTTCCCTCCATCTAGGCTGAACAGGGGACCGAGGGCATTTTGTAGGACAGTCTTTCCCTCTTAGGAAGTGAAGACCTCACAGAGATGGTCAAGAGCAGTAGATGTGACCTCTTGTCCATCAAGATGCTATGGCATGATACCACTGGGTCCGTTTTGGAAAGACAGCTATTGTCTCAGCAGCAGGGTACTGCCTTTGGAGGCTCAGGTTTTTGGGGAGAGAACTGGAAGATGAGTGTGCTTTGCAGAGTTCTAGAATGGAAAAATCCCAATTCACTAGGCATGAGATCACTGCAAAGCCATCATTCCCAGGTGTTAGTATTTGCAGACACTGCAGTAATTTTGATTTCGCAGGAGCCAACCCGTGCCATCTTATGAAATCAGTCTACAGAATAATAAATTACCTTCCTCCGTACTGAACTGGATCCAGGATGGAGCAGACTGTTACAGGAAACTATCACTTTAAAAAAAAAAAAAAATCCATCCAAGGTGCATTTTAGGATGATGTCAACTAAGAGATATTACATTATCTGGAGAATGTCTGAGACAGACAGCAGGAGTGGAATAGCTACTGCTTTTCATCCAAGAGTTCTGGCCATTAAATTCTCATGCTAAAGAGTTATGTGGATGGTGGGCTGGACACAGGTATGACAGTAGGAATGATGCTATAAGCTGTTTCTTCTATATGTTGTTCAAGATAAACAGAGAACTGGATGGAGTTTTTTAAATCAATTGACATCAGAAAGTTTTAGAGTTCCAGTGAGATGCCTTTGAAAAATACGATATATTCTTCCTAACATAACAACAAAAAAAAGAGTCTTTTAAACAATTTTTAAAGAAAAAAACAAAGAGGATGAAAGTTCCCTTTTGCATAAGTAATCAAGAATCTATTACATGAGTGGTTAGCTAGGCCTACAGAGAGAGAAAACATTCTGTTACTAGGAACTTCTTGTATTTATTACACAGAGAAGAAAGGGAATATTTTTCGGTCATGTTCGTCTCAAAGTTTGCAAACGTGCTTACAAGGACTATGATGCCCAGGAGCAAAGTAGTCAGAATGGAGAGGCTAACAACTTGTGTTTTGGATAGGATGCTTAGCCCTGTCATCCTTCTCACTGAAGGATCCCTGGAGAGATTGGGAAAAAAGATTTGTGTCACTTGCCCTGGACAAAGTATGGGGCATTGAGCCCATATATTTCTAACATATTTGCCATTAAAATATAAGGAATTTCATCCACACTTGAAGGAGAGCGACCCTGCAATGCTTAGATGGATGTGGATTGAGCTGTAAAACTATTTTTCACATTATAAGTTTTAAAAATTGAAATGGTTTTCTTAAATGAAGGAAGGTTTACTCTTTCAACCTGAACTAAAAGTTCAGCTCAACAGAAACTACTCTGCTATGGTGGAACAGATTAAGTGGAGAATTACTTTTTTTTTTTATTTTTGCTTTAGTAAAAGTCTTTCCTGGTAAAAAACCAACAGAAATCTTTGTAGAATAAAAAAGGGCAGAACAAACAATTTGCATGCAATTTGCACGCAATTTGCACAATAGATTTGCTCTCCTAAACTGAATAAATAAAGCAACTTGTTTTAAGAAAGAAAACTTTCTTACCAATTAGACAGTTAATTTTCACACTCAGGGAATTCATTTTCCCCAAACTGTATTGCATGCCTGCCATCGGCCAACAGCACTTTTCAGCAAAGTGAGAGAACTTTCCACATGTTTAAAATATACACACAAAATCGTATTCTTCTGAAAATGTGTCAGGTATTTCTGTTTACAGTTTAAATAATGTGATAATTTCTTCATTTCATATAGCTAATTTCCATTCATTCTTAAAGCACAGCTACAGTGTGAATTTTATCAGAAACATAAATATACTTTAAATGTACAGATTGACACAAATAGCATTTCTTTGCGCATTAGTATGTACTGTGAGTATCAGAAGTAACGGATGCTTCGGTGTCAAATGCCACAACTGGAAGCACATACCCTGCATTGTACTGTGGCTGATACATATCCAGTTCAGATTTCTAGATCACTCCTTCGTGTAAGTCTCTGTGTATGAATGACAGCATAGAGTTGGTGGTCTGCTGGCAGAAGAACTCATTCCAGTGTGTTTTAAGAGAACAGCAGCTATTTCATAGGAATCTGACTCTCTAAGGAGCTATGATTCACTTAGATTGCTGTGTACATGGTACGCTGTACTGGAAGTAATGAGGAAAGAAGAGAGATGCTGTGGTTGTGGCACTCCATGTACTAAATGTGACCCATGTGTCCCTTAGTTTAAAGCTCAGATTTCAGGTGAACTCCGAATGTCAGATTACTATGTGAATTTATGATCATCACTCCTTTTGCTCCAGGGATCCTACTTCCCCTGAGGACCCCATAAAAATATTTGCCCTCTCTCAACCTTTCATTTTGTTCAGCAAAGATCCATTGAAAAGGTATCCGTATCACAGCTGCAGTCCAATGTCAGCCAAAAAAAAAAGTACAAAAAGTTCTGCTGAGCTGCAACTCACTGCACTGAGCTGAACAAAAGCTTCCTTCCTGAAGAACTGCAAAGGCTCTACTTCTGACAAAAGCTTGCTTTCTTTCCTAGCTCTTTAGGATTCAGCATCATAACTTCAGGGATAGCTGTAGACATGCAGAGGTTATGTGGAGATTTCTGAGATCTGAGATTCAGTTCCTGTTATATTTCATAAATCACTGTGCTGCCTGTCTATGATACTTTTATTTTCAGGTAGAGAAGTCAGCCTGCTGAGATAAACCTTTCTGGAGACAGTCGTCTTTAAAACTGGTACGTTGCTCTGGAGTTGTGTTCATCAAGTGCACTATCACTTCCCTTAGAGATTCATAAATTAATTTCAGGTATTACACAGATGCAATTTTAAACATGGGTTTAACAATAGCTGTCATTCTTTCTGGCCTTTGCAAATGCTGTGGGTCCATTCCTGACAAATGTTGGTGCTGAATTTCTAGCCAAAATTTAAGCAAGGTTTAAATGACTTGCAAGCTCTTTCCTTGATCTCTGCACAGTAAACATAGTGGGAAGAACCTCCTACAATTTACAAAACCAGTAGGTGCTACTGTTAGGACTGATTTTTTTGCTTCAGTTTAAATGCTGGGTATAACCCTCACTGTAATGTTGATTCATGCAAAAGAATAAACCAAGCACATCTACTTGTTCTTTTTTCAGCATCTTAAGTAATGGAAAGTAAAGTAATTTGAAAAAATTTTAACAGAATATACTCACATTTGTCTGACTTTATGAGGTACATGAAGTATAGGGCCTATTTGAAAGAAAAAGGTCATAAAAATGGGTCATAAGAAACTGAATGTTGTCCAAACGTAGCAAGCTCGCTCAGGTTTTCACAGAATTTTTTTTTGGAGGAAATTATATTGAGCAATCATACTAGAAAAGAAATTTGCAAGGCAGAAATAGAGTTCTGGTGTGAAGATTAATGTGGTGCAAATAAAAGATTACTGTTTAAGTTAAGCAAATCTATCTTAGCCACATCTCATAAATAGCCCCACATTTACTCTATCCAACATCCAATTCTCATTTCCATCATAACAATTTCAAAGTTAAAAGATTACAGCACAAGAGACAGGAGTCATTCTTCAAACCCATTACGCAGAATCAGACTTTAAAGCAGCTCACACTTAGCACATGTTATATTTTTCCCCACTGAGTTTATAACTTTAGGTCAATTTATTTTCTTAAGTGCAAATGATCTGTTGAAGTGTACTTCCACCACTTTAAAAAAAGGCCACAGAAAGCATTTACGTATGTAACTGAAGTCTCTCACGTTTGACTTCTTTTTTTGTATCCCAACAACTATCAGGAGAGAGTGTTATCCATTCCTTATCTTGTGAGAAGGCCAGGAAAGTGCGATTACAGCTGGTGGATCGCTGGTAACAACCCTGGCACTGAGCCTCTGGAGAAAGGATGTGCATGCAGATGTAGCTCAAGGGGTGAGATCAAGGGTAACGCAGCCTGGCCTAACAGCGTTATGCTGCCCGTAACTCATACGGCCCCTGGGCGGCAAAAGGTGCATCCGAGCTCTGTGGCTGTCGCTGCTGTAGCAGTGCAAAAGAAGTTTGTCTTTCTGGTTAAGTAAGGACAGCTTCTGTTAGTTCCCAGTGATAGACTAGCTTCCAATAAACAGTAAAATATTTTCTGAGATGTTTAAAGTATTTAAATGCTTGCTCACCAGGCTTTGTGCTAGAACAGTGATACGATACCAGATGCACGAAATGATTTGTCATACCCACATAAAAGGTTGGACATTATATTTACCATTCCATTATTGAGTTTACAACTTGAAAATTACAGGACTTGTATAAGTACAGTCATACTGTTTTGAAGAGGGAAATGTTATTTAAAATATTCTGGGCAAGTTATTTCCATGAGGTAAAAGAGATAAAACAAACAAACAAACACACCCTTTAAACCATACCAAACATGAAAGAAAGCAAAATGTTAGAATTAAACTGTCACTGAATGACAGCTTTTGAAGTTCATTGTCTTCATTAGATTCCCCATGAAGGGGTCCAAAAGTAGAACTTACCTAAGAATACATAACTGGCAACACAGAACTTTATTTTTAAGATTTATGTTTGCTTTCTACAGAAAAGCATAATCTAACCATGTCATATCTAATGTGTATGCAGTAAAGATTGACAAAAGCGCATACAATGGTTTTCTCCATCTCCAAATTACTGGGTTAGCTAAAATGTTCTCTGTGTGGGAAAGTTATAAAGAATTTATGGAAGGGCAATGTCTAATTAGTACCTGAAGTTGTACTGGGCTGCTGATTCTAATTAATAACACTTCCTAAGTGTGTTCAAAGGCATTTAAGTAAAATGAAAGCCTTCAGAAATGCATTGAAGCATTTAATGCCTAGATACTGTAGTGATAAGCCTGCTATAAAAGCCTAAAATAGGTTAGACAGATTAGACTGGCAGATAAAACAGAGAGAAAGAAACCATAGGCAAATAAAATACACAGACAGGTATGAAAGAGACAAATATGCTCAAAAAGAAATAAATACAGAGAGACAAAAAAAGTGATTCAATTTGAGGAAAAGCTTTTGCATGGTTATAAAAACACTTTAGTAGTATAATTTTAAATATCATGCATGCTGTAAAGGAAAATATAGCCATATAACATAGCTGCTCTAGATTACAAACACCTTCTTTAGAAAAAAAAAAATAAACTTCTTTTTATAAAAGCAATTAACATTCCTTGAAGGAAGGTGTTATGACATGCATGTGTTGTACTGAACCAGCTCCTTCTCTGAGCAAACATATTCAATCCAAATAATCCAATCCTGCAAGAAATATTTGTATGCTACAGCGTTAGTATGCTTAGTCAGTGGAGCAAAATAAGGAATTGTAGGTCATCATTAAAAATGCCAAATGGCTTGTGACACCCTCTTTCCTGTTTCTTTACAACTATATATGGAGCTCAGTTGTAATACCTATGCTGTAGACAATTAGGGTTAGGTGAGACGAGCCCCACCCTGAACACAGTTCTTGTCTTTCAGGGATACCATCTCTGAGTAGAAACGTCACATGCTTACAGCATATTAGAGAAAAATACAAACATAAGTTGGGTAATCCATAACGTTTGGTAATGCAAAGAAGCAAAAGGCCAAACTGCAGCTGAAGTCTCCATGAGATCACAGGCAGGGTTTTCCCTCTTCCTTGCACAGACACTGCAATAATCAGGGTATTGCAGGGGAGCAAAGAGATTGCTGTTTATTTACGCTGCTGGATGTCCAGGAGGGATGATAAGACCCCACTGAAGTTGCTGAGTGCCTAGGGAGACGTGAATTATACCTTTCTGAAGACTGACAGCATGCGTGACACCCATCCTCCTGGGATGCGTATTCAAAGTGTGCCACTCCCATGAGACCGAAGTGTGAGGTCCGAAGGCTGCACACTAGCAATTGCTGCAAAATCTGTAGCAACCATTGGTTAATGAAGGAAGGGGAGATCCAGAAGGGCTCGGGGGCTTTTTTTTTTTTCTTTCTTTTACATTTTCAGAGCAGCCTGAACACCCATGGAGAAACAACTAAAGCTAAAAGGGGGAGTGACTGCAATCGAGCAGCAGTAAGCCCTCACTGCTCACGCTGAGCAGAAAGCTCATCAGCTGCCCACTGGACCACAGACCTGACCTGTTTTAACACTTAACCAGATTCCCCAGGGCCAGCCACCAGATCATCTCATCTTCAGCTAAAAAAAAATCAGCAGAGCTGGAGGGAGGTGGCAGAATCCCTCGCCCTGCAAGACAGAAAGACGGCAAGGCGGAGGTTAAGAAAGTTCCCCATTAGATGACAAGGAATCCTCCCTTTTAACATTTTTATACGTCTCTAATAGCAGTTCCTCCTGCATAAACTTCAGGCAGTCTGGGTCTGTGTAAACATCCTCCCCTCCCCTCTGCTGCGCTGGGCCTCTCGCTTATCCCCCGCCGGCAGCTGTGGCTCGGAAGGCAAACAGTGGTCATGCTGTTCTGTGCACAATGACAGACATATAAAAGAACGAGCAAGCTTGGGAGATTTAAATCTACAGCTGAGGGACTTCTCCGAGTTTCACTGCGCCTCTGTGATCCTCCCACTAAATGCGAGAGCTGTTTTCTTCAATAAATGAAGCCCGTAATAAACATCTCTCCTCGTGTCTCTCCAGAGCCCTTAGGGAGCTCTGCAGCGACGGAATGTAGAAATTTGCAAAAAGGTGTCCTCTGATGGATTTGACTTACACGGCATCAGTTGTTATAAACTGCCAAGAAATGCGAAATGGGATGTCTCATGACACCCATGGACTCTAGCCATTAAAAATTGTTCTATCAAATGCATATTTCAGCTTTATTTCAAAGACGTGTTTGATTCCATCAAACTATTTTTGAAGCGTAAAGGTTTATTTATAAGGACTTTTTGCCTTTCATACCTCCCTTGTACACTTAATTCAAAGTTCCCCTCCTTAAGGGCATGAGAAAAACTTGTGTGTTAATTGGCAAATTTAGATTTCAAAAAGTATTTTCTCACAGAATAATGAAATTGGAATATATTAAATTGAAAGTATGATGAAGATGTTTCTAAAGTTGAAAACAGCAAGAGCAGGTGGTAACTGGACGTCACATCTGCATAGTCAGAAGAAGTGCGACAGAGGACAGGTTTGAAGTGTCTGGTCTCAGCAGGGTATTATCATGATACGTATTGCACATGCAGAACCTTACAAACTCTCATAAATGTACTTACAAGAACTGAGAAGTGCATGCTTTATAGTATGTAATCAGCCCAACATTCAAAGCCTGCTGAAATTAGAGGGCATCTTCTTTTCAGTAGGCTTAAGGTCAGGTCTTTTACGTTCAGCATTTGAAAGTAAACTCAGGTAAGTCACCATTTGACCAACTCTTGCCCTTCCCCCTCATAAGGATCTATCTGCCCAGCCATTCTAAAACTCATGCAAATTTCCTTCAAGAATAAATAGCAAGGTTTTACTACTGTTAGAATTACACGTCATTTAAAACTGAGCCAAATTTCTTTCTTATGCATCATCAGCAAAATGATTTACCTAAGTCTGAACTGCAGAATTTTTATTAGTAAGCTAAATGTGAAAGTCAGAAACATGGATTTTCAGATATTGTATTCACAGAGCTGGCAATTAGAAAAGCCATCTTTGACTTCCTACCTACACTGGCAGGAAAATCATTGAGAGCAAGTACACAACTTCACAGGCTTTTCAGAGTAATTTTTCTGATCATATTTTCAGCAATCTTACCTCTCTAAAATATTTGCGTGCAACTTGGAGTGATGGGCATGAAAACCACTATCAAGAAGGATGTAAAATATCCCAAACATAGTAATTCTAATGCTCATTTACAAAGATATATTAGCTCTTTGTACACTTATCAGCTCAAGGCTCCACAAAGCTAGTGATTCCAGTGTAGTTAGTTATATCTGACTGCACTGTGTAATTTGGATTGGGCATGGATCCAACAAACTCTGGGAGGACTCTGAATGTCGTTTGGATGATCTAGATAGATGTATTACACCAATATGCCAGCTCCCACAGCAGTCATTCACAAAATCTCTATTATTATCAATGGGAACATGGTAGTTGTTGCTCCATTTTGAAAATAAAAACAACAAAAAAGTGTTTTTAAAGTCTTCAGTATTTATATGACAGAGATAATGCCTGCACAACAAAAACTGCAATGTCATTGAGATGAGCTGGAACCTTATGGGAGGAAGTCACACAAACCACTGTATCAATTTTCTGAAACAAAAAAGGTAGGTAAATTACTTACCCAAACAGGGAAAATGTAAACCACACCAAATATATAATTTTACTTAAATTATAAGATACATGCACACACACCCACACAGATTTTAAAAGGGTGAATTTTATTATACAGTAAGGACATATAATATAAAAATAAGATAGGGATTACTAATTTCCTACATGTTTATTCACTTTGCCAGTAATGTCATAAATGTAAAACCTTGTAAATAAATGTATTATTGCAAGAATATAAGGGATAAAAAGACTTTCCAAAAACCTCTCAAGGTGGAAAGAGATATAAAGACTAAGATTAGGGGATACCCCACAAAACATACTTCTGAATTGTTCTTATTCTGCTTATTAAATATTAAAGGAAGAATTAAATTATACCAAATATTAAATAAAAGAAATCCTGTGCTATATAGTTCACGCACAGCAATGCTAGTGACTTATAAAAGACCTGAAAGTATCTTTGGCAGAATTTTATCCTCAGGATCCTGTAATGACTCACTGTATGTCCTATGTTTATATACTCTGAAAGGACAAAAAAAGCCAAATTTACCTTGGTACAGTTTTATTAACTTCAGCAGATTTTTCAGTGATGGAAGAAGTGGGCCTTATACCTTGCATTAGTATTGATTATATTATGGTCTTATACTTAATATCAATTCCTTTAGCACTGGAAGTGTGGTTAAGGTAGACAAGCAAGAATTGTATCTTCACAGACAATGCTATGACTGTCCACTAACAGGTAACTTTGAAATGCTGGTAGATTTTTAGTTTACATACACGTTTATACTTGAGTCAGACCTTTGGGCAGTACAATATGTCAGAGGAAGTTTGAGTAATGATAAATGTTGGTCTGTCTAGTGTCAGTAACTGCATGCACTAATTATCACTCTGGCTTCAGTCCTTCCCTGTACCCTGGGAGGGTACAGGAGGTGACGAGAAACAAGTTCCTGGTCCCTTCTTCTCAACTTCAGCTGCCTCCTTACCCAGTGCTTACCAGGCAGCTCGAATTTGTATGACTGGGAGAGGCTTTTCATGAGCCCAGGATGAATGCATGTCTCTACTGTTGGTTGTTCCCACTTCTGCCCTTCTCCTGCACCCAGAATACCCCTAAGGAGACCAGTGTCACATTTTGAGTTGGAGGGAATTGCTTGAGATTCTCTAGCTCTTTGTGAATAGCATATCAGTTATCACACCTGTTAATCTTTAGATGCACCCTATGTACATTTAATCAACACTTGATAAATTACATTAAATTAGAGTGGGTGAGGTTAGATTTTATTTCCGTTGGCATTACCATCACTTTTTTTTGTTGTTTTCATTATGCCTTCCACTCAAAAATATCGATAAACTTCTGTGTTTCAAGCCCAATCTTCTCTGATCTCCACTTCAATTATAGCACTTTTCACATTCATATGATACAGTACAGACTGAGGACAGCTTTTAGTTTAAAATTCTCTGCCAGCTGCATCTTCCTACAGTTTTGTTTACCACTTGACATACTCAAAATTCTGCCTCTGGTTTCCTGAGTTACTTCTCAACTGGGGACTTGATCTTCAGACACATATACACACAACTTACTTTAATTTGCTAAAAGTGATTGTCTGTAGAATTGGCCCCAATGCTGTAGGATGTTCTGCAAATGCAGAGAGCAAGGCACATGGGATCTGGCTGTGACAGTACACTCCTGAAGTTATTGTCTATACAAACAGTGTCTGTAATCAAGGCTAAATCAGACAATAACAATAATGGGTGATGGTGTGTTTAATCTCTTTTACCAATAAATTGATAATTAAAATGAATATTCATCTTCTGACATTTTAGCATATATTCTCCTGAAAATTGGAAATTATAGATAATATATCTTTTGATGCTTCTTATAAAGCTTCTTCACTCCTTGCATCTCTTTCTACAGTCTTTATCATCCCTGTTTTCATATAATACTCAAAAATGTCATCTCAAGATAACCTTTTGTTTGACCTTTCAGTAGATAAATATCCTCTAAAGAAATCAAACTTATATTTTCCAATTTCCCACTTTCAAGTCATCAAGAGCAGGAAATATACAGAGAAATAGTGTTCTGGTTCTTGTTCTTGAGCTCAAAACACCGAATTACCATTTGACCCATTTTAATAATTTAAAATTATTTTTCTTTTCTTTTAATCTCAAAAAGGTCAATTAAACACTGTCATTAACCTACTTCCTTTGATGAAAATTATTAGTTTAAAAATGCAGACCCATTTTTATGCATTTATTAATCATATCCTTTAAAAAATGAATAAACAAAGGAACAGATCTAGTACTTCCAAATACAAAAGATGAAAAGTACATCATGGTATCAGTACTGTCACTGAGAAAATCTGCAGAAGATATGGCGTGGGTTCATAAAATTAGACCAAATGGGTCTGGTCCTGCTTCATTCCTTATTTGAGTGGCTGGAAAATATGGAAGAATGCTACTTAAAGTACTACTTTTACACCGGTGAAAATGGTAGAAATCAGGGGAGGCTTGGCCCAACTGACCATTGCTAGCTGGTGACTCACTGTACTAAATTTAGTCTTCTAAAACCTAGCTGGAAAGAAAAAAGGGGGGGAGGAAGGAGTGGGGAAGGTTGAAAGTAGCCAAATTGTGATTTAGAAATAGTCACAATTTACACAATATAAGAAAGTCATCTACATATTTAAAAGCTGTCTCAGGGGAATCCTATACAAGCGTTCATTGGTGTGTCTCTTCCCATCTCCTCCATCCCAACTGACTTCAGAGCTATTTTCCTATGCAACACCCATGAACTGAAATTCTGTAACTGCAATATTTGCCTTAGGATTGATTCATGTAATTGGAAACCCTTACAAGTACTACTCTCTGATATTTTTATCTGTATACAAATGAAACAAGTTTCTTCCAAAGCCTATTGAAACTTCCCTGAGTTTTCCCATGACTTTGCTCTGGATCTGGCCAAATGTGAAGAAAACATACTAGTTAACTAGAGTT
This sequence comes from Gorsachius magnificus, assembly GCA_034008185.1. Taxonomy (NCBI): domain Eukaryota; kingdom Metazoa; phylum Chordata; class Aves; order Pelecaniformes; family Ardeidae; genus Gorsachius; species Gorsachius magnificus. Next base: position 42,384,561 of record CM067081.1, read on the forward strand.
CTTTGGCAACAGTACATGTTTAATAAAATAAATAAATTTAAAAGTATAGGTATACTTTCTGTTGAATGTAGTTCAGAACTTTCCTGCCAAAAAGAATTAGAACTTTGAACATCACTTCCCAGTGGGGAAGACTGGAGAATCATAGAATCATAGAATCACTTTGGTTGGAAAAGACCTTTAAGATCATCGAGTCCAACCTTCAACCTAACCCTGCCATCCCACCACTAAACCATGTCCCTAAGCACCTCATCTATCCTTCTTTTAAATACCTCCAGGGATGGGGACTCCACCACATCCCTGGGCAGCCCATTCCAGAGCCTGACAACCCTTTCAGTGAAGAAGTTTTTCCTAATGTCTAGCCTAAACCTGCCCTGGCACAACTTCAAACCATTCCCCCTCGTCCTATCGTCTGTTACCAGGGAGAAGAGGCCGACCCCCACCTCGCTGCAGACTCCTTTCAGGTAGTTGTAGAGGGCAGTAAGGTTCAGCCTCCTCTTCTCCAGACTAAACAACCCCAGTTCCCTCAGCCGCTCCTCATCAGACTTGTGTTCCAGACCCCTCACCAGCTTTGTGGCTCTCCTCTGGACATGTTCCAGCAATGCAACATCTTTCCTGTAGTGAGGGGCCCAAAACTGAACACAGTATTTGAGGTGTGGCCTCACCAGCACCGAGTACAGGGGCACGATCACTTCCCTATTCCTGCTGGTCACACTCTTCCTGATACAAGCCAGGATGCCATTGGCCTTCTTGGCCACCTGGGCACACTGCTGGCTCATATTCAGCTGTCTGTCAACCAGTACCCCCAGGTCTTTTTCCACCAGGCAGCTTTCCAGCCACTCTTCACCAAGCCTGTAGCGAGACTTAAGACAAAATTTATGGGATAGAGAAGATAGACTGATTTTTACTTGCTGTTGACTTAATTCTTAAAATATTTTGGTTTGATTTCAAGAAAATCTGTAGAGCAGGACACTTTCTGGTAAATGCCATAGGATTGTAGTGACACCTCAAATAATTAAAAAATGAAGGGAGAACTGTATCATAAATGAAACTAAGACAAATGAATAAAGATGGGATGTAAGTAGAACTTTTTGAAAGATCCCGACCTAAATGTCACTCAGGAGAGAGATCACAGTGGTCTCATGTCAAAAGAATCTTCTGCTGTCAAGATTTTTACCTTTGCTCAGCAGAAGAGATTAGCAGCAATGAGGAATAATAAAAAAACCAACCAACCAAACAAGCCTCTTCCAACGTTTAGCAACTTCCTTCAGTCAATCAAGGAGAAAAGTAGACTTCCTACAGAACAGAATCTACACCTCTTCTCCTGGCCAATCTGGGACTGGCCAAAAAAACAAGGTATCCTGGAGAGTATCACTGAACTAAATTAGTATAAATTAAATATATGCTCTAAGTGAGTTCAAGTACTTGCTTTCCCAGATGGAGAGAATTACATACATGCATACATTGACAAAAAAATTTTAACAGTGTTCTGTGCATTTAGAGTAATGACACCAGCTGGTTCTTGGCAAGACCTTGCATTGCAATTGCCTCACTGTGTATTACTTTAAAAAAGAAATTCAAATGTTTTGATTGAAGAATCTCCAATTTCAAAGCCTGAAGTGCATGGCTGCACAATAGTTTGTGACAAACTATATGATGACTTCAACCAAGGCTGTTCCCTTGACATGACAAATAATGCAGAAAACTCACAATGTTTTCATTTATCTCTTTTGGTTTAACTGCACCTTGAAAGTCAGGATGTCAAATCAGGATAACCTTATTCATAGTGACCCATGCATCAGAGCAGTACATCACTTCTTCCTTCCCACTTCTAAATTGTAAAAAAACTTCTGATAAACAACTTAAATTGATTTTCAGTTAATGCAGATGCTAGCGGATACTATTTTCAGCAAGAACTCCCTGTCCTAGACTCCTAGACTCTTAGACTGAAGTCAGCCCCCAAGCTTTTTCAAAATGAGTAGTGATAAACCTTCATCAAATTAGTGGAAATTTAGAAATACTGTCCTTAACACTTTTGATCCTTAAATCCCTCAAACATAGAATAATAAAAGTTTTAATGTTTGGAAAGCATTTTGAAATCCTGACAGGAAAGCAAGTATGGACAGTATCCAGAGCCTCTGGACTGGAAAAGTGCAGCCACAGCCCTATAACTATAGTTATTTCTAAGGTAAAGGGTGATTCAGATGGCCCTCCCAGGCTGCAGCACAAGGCTTCCTCTGTAATCAAGTAACTGCATAGTCAGACTCAGGAAGACATTTAAGTGACTCCACTCCAATGATTTTAATGGGGCATAGACTCCTAAATACTTCTGTGGGCAGGACCTGTAGTGCAGAGTCTGACTAACCTGAGATATCACTAACTCTTCCCATTGACTTCGTAGGCAACCCTGGGGAGTAGGATGTCTGAAAGCTTACTGCTGTTTCAAATCTAAAGCAGGTATGTAAAAGTAGATGCCCTGACTTTTGCTTCAGTGATTCTGATGAGATAAGAGAAAAAGAAAGTAGTCTGGCTCCAACCTTCATTATGATTTTATGTAAATTATTTTAAGTAAGGATTCTTACCCTCCAGTGCTTAAGGATCCTGAAGGTGAATTACTTTTTAAGGCTAGTTTAGCAAACTTTCAAAGATTTCATGAGCTAACTTCGTATTTGCTTGGAAATCCATGCTGAAGGCGGGTGTATGGGTGTTCCAGTATCATAAAAAAATACATTTAAATATCTCTTAGTGTTCTTTTTCCATCTACATATCCATACTTGCATTGTAGATACAGTAAGGTCTCTCTCATTATGAAAAAATCACACTGGAGAATTATTTATTCAAATAAGATTTTTACAACACCTATAGGCTGATTGTCTATTTAGTTGTTATGAAATGTTATTCAAAAGTCTCTAAAAAGGACCTACCTACAGGACTGTCTAAAGAAAAATCTAAGATTGTGGTGATGAACAATAAGGAACAAAAAATTAGGGCAAATGAGCTTGCACAGGATTTCACAGACATTGCTACGGAGCCCTGCTCTTTTTACTAATTTTATAGAATTTCTTCATAAAGGTAGATCCTTGCTAATTGTCTCATCACTATGCCTGAACGAGCTCTCAAATTACAGAAATACATATATATATATATGTATATATATATCAGGAGAATCTAGTATATATACTAGAAAGCATTCTCCTGAGGCTGAAGTTCTGGAATCAGGCTTAGACAGGAAAGGAAGCCATGGAAAACCTCAGTCCCGAATCCTAAAAGGTTACGTTTCTCAGTAAAAAATCTCAGCTATTTACAACACGAGGCACAAAAAGATACCAAACAGCTTCCCCATAGCCTAAATGAATGACACATCTGGCTTTGATATCCATTACCTTTCCAGCAAATCTCTGTAGTAAGCTAGAATTTTCAAATTGTCTATCACTTTACATATAGAGATTTAATTTAATTTAAAACAAGGCTCATTTTATAAATGCATTGTATCTTCAAAGACAGGCTTCTTCAAAATTATAGTATGAGAGCTTCCTGTGGTTTCCATGGAAATGACCTTTCACTATTTCCATGGTAATGGATCTAGTTTTATATATTTCTCTTTTATGAGACTTTATTATACCAACAAAGCTAACATCCAGAATACAGTCCTTAACTTATGGATGCAAACTCACTAAGAGAAATAATCTGACTCCCAAGCCCCATGGGCACGCTAAGCTTTTGTATGTCTTTTTAATATTGTGTGAGTAACAGAGTTTTGAAAAAAAAGATCACCTAGTGCATATCGTCAGTAGAGAAATGCTGATCTATTTTGCTCATTGCTATGTTCCTGGAGGAGTGTCTGGATTCATCTGCTGCAGTCTTTTCCAGACTGCTCCACTGCTCCCAAAGGCAGAACAGCTGGAAAAAAAAGAATGGATTGAGAGCTCAGAGTCTTTTATGAATTCCAAGCTGTTGATCCTATCCCGCTGTGAAATAAATATTTTGCTAGTGCATTTATTGAAAATCTATAGGTCTTTGAAATTACATATCCATAGGCTTGTTGATCTCTGTCTCAGAATTTAAGCTTGAAATAGTTTTTCTCTTCCCTTTTCCAGTTTTTATCATTATGGTTATTGTTGCTGTCATCGAAAGCTAAAATCCTCTTCTTCACCCTGGAGACAAAAAGAATGGAACCAGTGGATTCAACGCTGATATAATACTGAGAGCAACAGAGCAACTGAGGTAGCTCTGTCCCCAGCATCCTTGACACCTAAAGAAACCCAGATAGACCTAAGGTGTTAAGTGCCTTAAGGTGTTATGGGGATGGGGCTTGGACAAGACTGTGCTGCCACTGAGGTTCAGTGATAAAAATCCATACCCTCCAGACTGATGTTCCAGTGAGGTGAAATTTGGAAGAAAATTCCAGAAATATTTCGATAAAGCTTCTTCCATCACAGTTACAGTATCTAGTGTTTAATACTGAAGCAAATCCCACCCATTCAGAAAAAATAAACAAAAGAAATCTGGGAGGAAACCCTTACAGAGGCACAAATTCGTCAGAGAAAAACACTAAGATAGATTCTCATAAACCTGATTGAGCAATTTAGTCTGACTCATATATAGTTGGTGTTGATATACAAGAAAGGAAGAATTCTAGCCTGTCATTCAGATTTGAGTTTCCTGGGCTAGCCATTAGAAAAATACCAATTTATAGTGTAAGCTAGACACAAGTCAGACACAGGTGGCTCTAAGACAATGATTGCAGGCAACAAAGGTAAAAGAGCCACTTTTCAGCATAAAATTTGATTTTAATGATTTTTTTTAAACTAAAAAATAGGTCAAAGTAGTTGGTAGTTAGAGGGCTTGCTCTTAGAAATGTCCTAAGAATTAACTCCTTCACCTGCTTCAAAGGTGATGATGACCAACATATAAATCACTTGCCATTAAGCAGTCAACTGGTATAAAAACACATATATCACTTTACATTATTCTTAAAGAATAACTAACACCATCACTTATCACTTATGCTTTTTGTTAAGGTATTGCAATCACTATGACTATCAAGGCTTCAGCCAACCATCACTGAAAACATTCAGCTCCATCATACGCATTTCTGAATGAAGTGCATTGCAAATAATGGATTTTATTCTATTTATTGAGCTCACAGCCTTGGACAGAGAAATACTGAGGCTGGAAATACTTGGACAGAACACTCAAAGAAATAGGGGGTCTGAAAAAACTGACTGCATCTAGCTTTAAATCTCTACAGGGATGTCACAGCTCATGTGTACACATGAGCTACTTAACCTTTAGGGTTAAATTCACAAGACAATTTAGGCAGCTACTTTAGGATGAAATGAGCTAAATCAAACCCCCAAATTGTTTATTTCTCTCTACTAACTATAACTAGGTGATTAGATCATTCAGTCAGATGAATTTAATCCAAGATAATTCCAGAAGCAGGTAGCTGATAATATTAGAGGATAGCATTTACTTCTCAGAAACTATTATGCTTACATAGCGTTTTGTGCCACTAGTCCTTTAGAGAAAATATTTAAAAGGGTTTTAAAACTGAATCCTCTTAGTGAAGTTTGTCTTTTCATTGATAATTCTGAATTCTTTAATGGTTATTATTTTAAGTCTTTTGGGGGGGCTTAGAATCCTTAAAATAGGTCTGTTTAAAGGAGGCTTCAGAGCCTTTACTTAAGTGAAGTATTTGTGTTTGGCAATCAGCTGGTTTTGGATATGAGAGGGAATTATTTTTTCCCTTAAATAATGGTGTTTTCCCATTTATTTCTACTGTAGCTTGACATCCTTGTCACACTTACAAAGACAGAATACCTAATTTCTTGTCATGGTCTATAGCAAAGATGTTTACAATGGTATTTGTATAGTGATCTGGATCAGAACAGTAATGTACTATTTCCATTTGTAAAGGTATAACTCTAGATGATGTCAACATTTGCCTCCAACAAGATAACACTATGTCATCCTGAAAAAGGGCTATTTCAGCAAAAGAGACTATCTAAGAAGGAATATTAATTAGGAAAAAAAAAAGAAAAAAAAGAAAAAAACACAGTATTTTTGCAAGCCTGGAAAGACTGGGCCAGCATAAGGGAGTAAAAATATACCAACAACAAAACAAATCCACAAAAAAGCCACGTCAAAATACTTTTTAAAATAAAGCATAAAATCACAAAAAAGCATGGAGACTTAACACTGTTGAAGCTTTCTTATTGTACCCCTGTGGCATGCAGGTGTGTCACCACAGGGCCGAGCCTCCTATGAGAGACTTCTATAAAAAAACCCCTATCAATTGCAAAAATAATTGTTTTACAGCCATGGAGATAAGTACACATGGAGATAAATACTAAGTATGCCGGTTGTAAAATGATGTCTCCTAGTTCTGTCACTGAAGCACCCACAACTCCAGTTCCTTCCACCACTATCTCCCATGGACAGAGTAGTGACATTCTTGTTGGCAAATTAAAAATATCCTAGGATAGGTTTTGCAGCTGGCTTCTGTGGTCACCCTCTCTTACTAAGGAACGTATGATTTTCCTGTCATGAAACGAGACTTATCTCTGTGAACTCTGAATGTGGCTTTGCAAAGGCTAGTTTGAAGAAGCTGGAGCAACAAAAGCTTTCCAAACCACTGATAATGGTATTATCAGGCATATTGCTGTGTACTATCAGACTGAAAAAGTAATGCTTCTGACAGCAAAATGAGCTCTTACGTTATTTTGCAATTAACATATGTTCCAAATGATAGATTGTGTTTCAAGTATTTAACATTAAAATAAGAAACTAAAAGCAAAAGGAGGGATGATGTGACACTTCTGGAATTGGATTCACTGGTATAATCTTTCTACTCTATATTTTCTGATCCATCTAAATAGCTTTGTAACCGGTTAAAGAATGTCCCATGCCTCCCAACTGCATGAACTGTCATAGCCATTTGGATTCAGAAAAGGATTATGTTCTCCACTGTTTTTAATTAACATATTTCTGGTCATAGTCAAAGCAGTACTGAGCAATTTCCATTTAACATTTCTCATGTATCTGAATTCTAATCCACCCACTCCTTTTGATAAGACATTGAGAAGTGACCTGAAAATAGTGCTGCAAAGTAGTTTGAGAAAGAACTTGGGAGGTGAAAAATTGCAGTGTTAAAAATCTGTTAACCATTGGTTACTAATTTAAACTGCTAATGATCTCACAGAACTGGGGCTAAGGCTCCTATTGATTAGCTATGGTTGGCAAAACATTCACTCCAAAAAAATAACTCTCTGTATATAGTTACATTTACAAGGGAAACAAGCTATAAAAAGAAGAAAGAACAACTCTGCCACATACTAGTGGCAATGAATGTAATAACTGTGAAGCTTTGTGATGGGATGTGACATGTGTTTCTCCATACATTTACATTTTAAAGTTTTAATGAAAGCACATTGTCAGGGAATGCCAAGCCCACTATGTGTTTTCCCTTTGCAGTGCTGTGACAAGATCCTGCTTCATGTTGCAAGCAAGAAAACATTTTGTATTAAGTGCAAAGTGAATATGCAAGAATGAAATTGAACAAGATCCTCCAGCAAATCTGTTCTCCATCAAAAATCTAGGGGAAGCCTAGAGCATTTCCGGAATCTTCAATAGCAAAATCATTTTGTCTATTAAGAAAATAAAATTGAAACAAATACATGCATATAGAAAAAGCAGCCTGAGTCTGACTGTTAAATGCTTCTCAACATCTAACTTCATGGATTGATCGTCTCACTTGATATACAAAAACCTGCAAGAACTGAAAAAATGTAACATTCATAAGATCAAAATAAGATTTAATTTAGAGCTTTTTCTGCAGGGTATTGTTTTTGAATTTATCTATGTTCAAAACTAAATTAAATTGTTCCCCTGGGTTAATAATAAACTATGTTTTTCTTTTTTCCTTTGATAATGGCTATCAGTGAAGAGGTTTTAGTTCATCCTACCCTCCTGCTACAGCTGGCTCGAATCTCTCTCTTTTTTTTCTTTTTTTCTTTTTCTTTTTTCCCCGAATCTGGGTCTTATTAAGCTAAATAAGGTTTATGTTGGTGTATGGTATTCAATATGAATAAATGGCATAGAAACTGTTGCCCATCAGGGACATCTGCTTTTGAAATTCCCGTCTCGTGTGTAGCTTTAAAAAAATCCTGATACAAGAAGTCTTCTTTCTTGAGGAAAGTTACCCTAACTTGACTACAACTTTGTTTTTACCACCATTTTACCAAGATACAGTAGTATTCTAAAATTTTATAAAATGAAACTCAGGATGGGACATCTGCTTTTGGACACCAGTGATCATTTTCCTGTCATTGAGATCCAGTTATTTAAAAATCAATGCAGGGGCCCTCGACCTCGGCTAAATTCAGATTCTGTACAGGGGCTCAACCTATTCAGCACAACTCCTGGCTCCAGTGAGCACTTCCAAGTTCAATATTGAAACTGATGGTGCCCCTTGCAGATTTAGCTGCCAGCTAACATGAGACTCAGTTACACAATCAGGTTCTAATTTATGCTAATAATTTAACTTTGGCAATAGTTTTGCAATAAAAAGATTCATAATTCATAATGGAGAAGGAAAAGATGTGAACCTTAGTAAAAAGACACTAAGTCATACATCAAGAGTCAATTACAAGTCTCAAATACTAGCAAGCCGAGCCGGCAGTGACTAGCGTCAAACCAGGCAACAGATAATGCGCTGACTTTCGCTCCTGATGACAGTGAGTGTTTTGTTTACTCTGTTGTATAATAATGCTGGTGTATTTTTTCTGGTCTCTGGCTATATTTGCAAGAAAGTACATGATCCTACCTCCTTTTGGTCATCAGTGTTTCCTCACATGAAAATACTTGAACATCCGTTCCCATTTCCAGAATTAAAAGTGAAAATGGTTCTCTCGTTTGGAGTATCAGTGCTTCACTGTAATTGAGTGTTGAGTTAACCCTATAGCAGATCTTTAATGAGATAAATGTTATTAAAGACTGAAAAAAATAGCCGAGTATGATGAAACTATTTATCTCTCTAGAGATCTGAGGGCTCTCTTTAGAGCCTGAATTTCAGATTCTTTTTCAAAGACTATTCGAAACTGTTCTTCAGTCTTTGATGAAGGAGTCACTCGAAAAGAAAGATCTGATTTTCTGTAGGAATAGCACCATTAAATTTAAGGCATTTCTTAAGTAAAGTATTCAGCTGAGTATTATCTGCCATTAAGATAATTAGGTCTAATTTTGCCTTGGACCTTAGTTGAAGCTTTGCAGTGGGAAATTTTAATTTTATCTATTTAAACAGACAAGTTAAATAGGGTATTTTGAAAGACATATAGATTTCTACCTCATTCTCAAATCTGATTTACTTGACATCGGAATTACATTTTTAATGTGCAAAAAGTCTAACTAACCATAGTTAAGGAGCTATACTGGGATTTCTGAATGGGAGCTATCAAGCTATACATGTTCTCGGATATGCAAATCTACAGTGCCAGTGAAAGTATCTTGAAAAATTACAATCTCATAACCGGGGTTAATGACCTAAAAGGTGCCCTAGCAATTCTCATAATGACATCAATGGGAAAATGCTATAGGTTTTTTAAAATCACATCCATAAAATTAAAAGCCTTATCCTCTCTTAGTTAAGTAAACAGCTAAATAGTAGTAAATTACATGGGGAATAGACTATTTTATTCTCAAAATTAAAATTATAGCATCCTCTTGCTTAACCTTTTCACTCACTGCTAAACATATAGCTAAATAGATACTTCTGTTTCTGAGCAAAACAATTGTCACTTCTTTTCCAGATGGGGAAGGACAGAAATGAAAAATAATTGTTATTCCAAGTGCTACAGAGCTTAATTACCTCTTTACTCAGGCAAATTCCCCATTGAGGCCACTAACATTTTTACCTCAATAACTACTGAATCATCTAATAATAAAATAGCTTTAAAAACAAAAGACATAGAGAATAAAAATGGAAGCTTGCAATAGATTTGACTGCATATCCTACCATTGCATCTTTCTCCAATATCATATATTTACTTTTTTTTCCACCGGGAGCTATAAACCAGATTTTTAGATATTCTAAAATAAACACATGTTTTTTTTCTCTATGTTTATCCCACTATTTCATCCAACTCATTCCGCATGGTCTCGTGCATTGAGCTGATACACAAAATACAGCATACATTTTATCTCACCCTTCAAGTCCAATACAGACAGTTCTTGAACACAGACTGAATCTCCAGCAGAAATTACAGAAGTGCCAGGAGATGCTGTGTTCAATAGAGCAGCAATCCCTAATTTAATGAAGACAGCTCTTAAGTAAATGGAGATACTGTATTTTGTGATAAGGCACATCTGATTTAAATCATGATGATGTTCAACACAGATTTATACATACTTAAGGAATGTGGAACTTAGTCAACGTACCAGTTTAAAAAGATTTCAACAAGAAAATTCAACACAAAGCCTCAACATTGTACAAAACAACTTCTGAAACTTTATTGTGAATTTTAAAGTACATTTAGAAAGGATCTTATCCTTAATATCATTAATTAAAAATAAATTTGAAAGAAATCCACATACTAGTAGTTTAAGCAAAGTTCAGTACAGACTTTTTGAAGTCACAATATATACATTGCATGAGAGTGCAATAAGCTTCCAATTACATTAGTTATATATTTTTAAAATAAAGAGTTTTGATTTGACATGTGTGCGAGGCATACTGTTTACAATGAAAATGTTTTACAAAATATACCAAAGGAAAAATGGAGTTTAATACATTTTGAATGTACAACTACTTTATATCCTTTTTAGGTAGTTCTTTACTCAAAGTGTACAAAGGTCCATTTTTTAAAGGACACCTGTTTGTTTGCACTGTCCAACACTGATTAGAAATTATAGTTTTAAAGATTCATTACCGTACATATCAGTGAATTCTTATTCAACTCAATGGCCACTACAATGAAGAAAATATTACAGAATCATTGACAGCATCTTCTCTCCTAAACTATGCATAGATAAATACATAGCAATGGTGCCTATTACTACAATAAAAGTGAAATGCTTCACCTGATTTTTGCAGCTATTCTTTGCATAAATATAATGCATTATATATATATTAGTTTATTTAACAATCAATTGATTGCTTATTTTAACACTCAGTAACGTATAGAAGTACATACACTGCTATCCTTAAATATTTTCCACTCTGTAGTGGCTCATAAGATTAAAAAAATCAACACTGTAAATGCGTAATTCTCAATCTGGGGGAAGAGTATCCCTCAGATGGACTGATACTACTTATACAAGTTAAACCATAGCATGAATCCATAGTGTCCACCTCCAAAATACATAACAGGAATAATATAGTATACTGTGGCTACTAACTACTGCATAACCATTATATAGGAAATCGTCACATCAAGTGTTTTACATTTATGATTACTCATTACATTATATCACACACAGAGCAAAACTTTCCCAACAGATGGACCTCCTTTTCCACAGTTTTTCATGTTTTAGAGAAAAATCATCACACAGTGACAAAGTTATGTCTCAAGAAGTATGCAAAACGTGTTTCCTTTTTCAGGATCGAAGAGTGAGCAGCAAACTATCAATTATTTTACAAACAGGATGTAAAATTACATCTTTAAACAGCAAGTCAAGTTTTCAGCACCACAATTAAACAAACCATGTATTGGGGGTGTGGGACTGTCACTCAAAACTGTGGGAAAAGCATACCAGAAAATTAGTTAGCCAATAATGAATTAAAAGTTGCACTTTCCTTTCAAACAGAGCACAGTAGGGTTATGTGATTTGTGTCCAACCACTCTGCAATGTGTTATCTGAACAGCTCAAAGCATTGCAAAGGACAAGACAGCTTTGCATTCATTATTGCTAAAATAAAAGGAATATGCTGAAATGTGTAATAACCGACAGTGGATTTTTAACTACCACCAAGGATGTCTGGGACATTAAGATCTGCAGAAGAGAGCACACTATTTCTTTTAAGCACATGGGTACGGTGGACAAAAATCCATCCTATGTGGATTTGCTTACCTACTTTTCCTGGACTTCTTCACCATAGCTAAATTGAAGCCTCCCGCACCAAAAAGCCTCACTGTCTTTTCAATACAGCTGTCTCTTCTATGGAGAAAAATTTTACTCTTTCTCTGCATAACACCACCTAATAGCAGTGGTCACTTAGAGGGCAGGCACTACAATTCAGATGTAATCTACTTTTGGACGGGCTACTAATTCTGGAACCTCTCTTCGCTTTTTCATGCTAAATGTACTAGCTGGGTTTTCAGCTGTCATCCCCGTTAACAGCAGGAAGAAATGCTAATAATTTTGCAGATCCACATGATGTTTTTCACTTTTGCTGTCCACTAACCCACCAGAAACTTCATAGTAAAAAGCTATAAAGTACGCACCCTGGTTTTGCCTAATATATATGCAAGAAGAGCGCAGTATGCCCACCAACTTCAGTCATGCTACGCTCGCCTGTCCGCCACACGCAGCAGCAGGGTGAGACCTATGGATCGCCTCAGGAACCCAAAGGGAAGGGAAATGAGAAGTCCCTGGCATGGCGCCCGGAGACAAGACAGGTTTAGAGAAAACACTAATGGCATGCTGACAGGCTGTACTTTAAGACTTCTGGTTTTAAAAAATAATAATAATAACCAGAAGCTTTACCAGTCAGAAACCTGCCCAGTGTTTCTGTATTAGAGTGTCACTTCAGGTTAAAAAGAAATCTTTTAGCTTACATTATGTGGCACATTTTTTCTCTATTTCTGTTTTAAAGACACAAAATAGCCCACCCCTTCCTTTGATATCTTCAAAGAGGATAACTGAAGCCTTCCAGGATCCTTGACAGCTTAAGTATACAGTAGCAATAGTTGTCAATTACATTTGCTTTTCCCAGTGCACAGAAAGGATGGCTAATGGAATTAATGAATCGTTTGCTGTTCCACTAGTAAAAAGTCTAAATAACATGACCTTCAGTCAACGCTGCTGAAGCAGCGTTTCCTTAAACAATTCACAATACATGAGAGATGACCTCAGACAGCAACTTATAAATGTGTTCCTGATTTTTCTTCTTTAATTTTCTCTCTCTTGTGTAGATCTACATAGATAAAAGTTGAACCATTTGCACTAGTTGCTATTTTCCCTAATGACTAAGTGTTTGTATCAAACTGGGAAGAAATGAAAAGTATCTTGCTCTGAAGGCTAAGTTCAGCTACCACGAATACAACATAAATCTAAAACTTCCACTTCAGTCAAAAAAATACTCCCAGGTTTTCTTAAAGAGATAATAAACAATGTTTAACAGGTAAGTTCCTTTTCAAGTAAAATTTAAGAGTTTTAAAAATAAAGCTGAATAGGTCTCTTCCTGCTTCTTCTTGGTTCTATTTCATGTAAATCCACTGCCATCAGTGGTGGGATTCCTGGTTTAAACCAGTGTGAAAAGAAACCACGTATCTGTTAACAAAAATTCTGATGTTTCATAGTGCTAAAGAGTTTATTAAAAATACATTAATATGCATAAGAACTTGGGGCTAAGATTGTTGTTGTTTTGAAATGGGTATTTATCAAAGGGATAGAGGGGGGTTATTTAACATTAGGTCAGCACATGAATGCAGACTACAAGCCAATTTTTATATATGTATACAAATACATACTTTTAAGTTCTAAAGCTGGAAACACTCTTCCTGAACAGGAGCTGTATTCCTTAACTATCTTTGAAAAGAAGAGTTGGACTAACCCTACATTTTTAATCTTTTTTAGGATTTAGTTTAGCAGGATAAGAGGTTAAAGCAGGGTAAAAAAAATTATTTAGTACAGTGCCTACAATCCACTGATGCTTAATATAGTTGATCATCAAAATACAATAAAAAAAATGATAGTATTAAGTGATTTATGCTGTTGATGACATAATTTTTTTATGACAGCCTTAGCCACATAGTTGCATCCACTTGACTTTCACACACTTTATTTGAAGACATGCATGTGTAAAGATCAGTAACAATTGCCAATTTGCCTGATGTAGCACATCATGATACAAAAAACTGCTACAGATCTTCCCCCTCAGGTGCAATTTTGTCATACTCCATTAATCCTTTCAATCCTCCCCCAATCCTGTGGACTTGTTATTTAGTAATCCCTGATTGTTGTGGTGAAGGAACATTGCAAAGTCTCTGCTGTCCGCAAGGCAGAAAATTACAATGGTTGTCTATTAAATTTGGCTCTTACAGTGCCCGCTTGGATCAAGCCCACTTGTCACAATCACAACCAATAGCCACAATGTCAGGACAAATTATCACTGACATCCAAAACGTCAATTTTAAACTAATTTTGTGTCTCACAAAGTGTCGCCTCTTCAGTACCCAGACAAAGGTGGAAGCCGAGCTGTATTTTTAAGGAAAGGGCTGGGGGGGGGGGGAGGAGGAATCTTAAATCAACACATCACGTAGGGTAGCTTCATTCACTTATGCATGTCAGGTCTTCAGTTTTCAACTCCCAACTGGGAACTCTCCCACATGATTGCAACCTATTGTGCAACTGAACAACCTGGCTTTCTTCCATTTGAGTCTGTTAAAGAGAGATTACTGGGAGCATTCCTTTCCAGGGCTGCTCTCGTTAAATACGAGATTCTCTATAAACACCAGCCTTTCTCTTTTTAATTCAACATTTTTACACTGCGAAGTAATCTGTCTGGATCTCCTCTCTCTCTCTCATATGCACATGAACACACGCACACACGCACAAAGCCACAGGCTTTCTATACTAAATCAAGTATTTTATCCCTATCTTTTTTCCCCCATACAGACAGAAGTCACATTCATCTATTTTTTAGGAAAACAAACAAACAAACAAAAGCCTTTCATCAGCTCGATTAATTTAAACCTGTAAACCTTGGTTTAACACTACTGGCATGAAAAAGTAACAGCTACAAGCTCCTAGCCAGGATTTGTGATTGATTATCTAGTGAAGCCTTTACAGAAAAGCTTGATTGCTTATTAGTTGTACTAAGGTCTGTATTCAGTGACTTATCCAACCACAATCTTTAATTAAGAAAAAACTGACTAGATGTTTAGATATTTTAATTCTGAAATAAAATAAATGAGGAAATAAATAAGCAAATAAATCACAAAAAAACCCCAACAAACCAGCCAAAGTTTCATGATCAACCACAAAATAGAGGAAATCTTAAAATAAACCTCCTCTTAGTTATCTCAGGCATTTAAAGTTGTAACGTTTTATTTCTAAGAGCTGACTTGTCTTTTGGAAGTATTGTACCTTCACTACTATCTCATCCTTCAGAAGTCCAGCAAGATCTTATCCTTTCTGCTAGAATAGCAGTCATGAGTGTGATTACATGATCTACATGCTTGCCACACACCACTTAACATTTCTTAGCATACTATTGCATGAATCATTCTTACTCACCCATGGGTGTAGTGTATACTACCTCCAGATCACTGAGCTAGTTTTCATTCTTTTGATGTACACAGAGCATAACTTGTGGAAAAATCTGTGCAGAAGAATCATATTTAACATTGATATTACTACTGAAGCCTAATCCAACCTTAACACATTCTTCACCGAAAAGCAAACTGGAATTATTTTCTATGACTAGTTTAAAAAATAGTTGAGATTTCACAGTCAAATTTCAACATTTATAATACTAAATATAATCAGAAATGATCTACCAGTAATACCAGCCATGTGTCCTTGCAACACTGTTTGAAACAGCAGGGTACTTTTATGGTAAAACACTTAGCAAAATGCTATTTCTAATATGAAAATAAAAGGCTCAAATGCAATTACTTTAAGAGTTCTTAATGCATGCTGAGAAACAATACACATTCAATATCTGATAGAGAAATTTGACTAGAAAAGAAGGGTTGGGTGTCCAATTCTGAGCCTGGCAGCTCTCTAAAAGTCATACTAGTAGTAGAAGATACCATGTACTTCAAAACAAGTCACACCAGTCTGCACTGCTGCTTACATTAGCCAAAAATACATCTACACATAGACTTTACCTAAGGAGATGCTCAGGACAGGCCTTCTCATCAGCATGGGCAGAACCCAACCATGCCACAACCAACCGCACAAGCCACGCTCCTGACGAGGGGTTTATCTTCTAGCACAATGCAATAGTGCTACACCGCTACACATGGAAATCGTGGTACCTGACTGCTCACTCTCGGTACCAGCATGATGTTTCCCTGACTGAAAGTTTGAAAAAAATATATGTCCAGCTCCTACAAGAGCAAAGATTCATGTGGTCCCAGTCCTGAAGACTTTCACATCAGGAAAAAAATACCAAAAATCAAGTAAACCCAAACGGAATAAGAAATATTCATATACAGGTACCTTGTGATCTCTTCCAGTTAGAAACTCTCTCCCTTCACATGCTAGCGAATGTCCTAGCTGTTTTAATTCTCATTTGGAGGGTAAGCAGCAGGGATACAGTCAGGGAACTGGCTGCTAAGGAGCCTGGCAGTTACAGACTGTTCATTCCTTCTGCCTTCTATGAGTGCTTTTGTCTAAAGGCATTCCTACCGCATATATTCGCCTCTGATGTATATATGCTATAGGTCTCTGTGCGATAAGCTTAATTTTGATTAGGACTGCAATTGCATGAGATTTTCAGATGGTTCACTGGAGTGTCTGGCATCTGAGTTTACCTCCTAAAATAAATTTTCACATTAAATTAAATTAGATCCTCAGCTGTTTCATAAACAAAGAACACTACCTGAGGACTTGGTTCACTTCTCAATTTTTAAATGTAAAGCAGTTTTGGGTTAGTCACAAGAGAAGTAATGTTGGTCTTTCGGAAAGTGTTGAAAATTACTTTGAGCTTCCTTTCTATGACTCTTTATCTTTAACTATATACCCGTGTATGTTCTTCAGGCAATGTGAATAATGGACCTTTGGCCAGTATTGTGTCTTTTCTTTAAGGTAGAATCCTCAGTATACTTCAACAAGTATATATAATCCTGTACATTCATGCACATGTATATATCTGTACACATGCATAGTGACAAGGCGACATGATGAGTGACATCATATTCTCCTTGCTTGATTTATTTTTATGCCTAACTAAACTAATATAGCTAAAATAATTAAAACTAAAAAGAAAAACAAAACCCAAACATTAATAGAACTAAAGAAAGGAGTTAAAAATGTGAAGTACGGTCATGATTACACACTAAAAGAATCACAACTTTGAGATGATGTTGTAGTATGAAACTTGATCAAAGTAGCCAGTTCATGGAGAGTTTCTCCTTGCACAAAAGAGTACCTACCTGTTATAGTTTTAAAACAGTGTAGCTGATGTCTTGCTAATTTTTTTTTTCAGATTAACTACTGTCATCACTAATGTTTCCATTTAAAGTGTTCTAACCTCCAAATTGGATCACCTTTCAGGTGAAGTAACAGACAACACCCTTATGATTTAGTTCTGTGATCTTCATCAGTCTAACATAAGGCAAATGGGTAGGCCTTTCAAAAGCACTTGGTATAAATCGTAAAATTCCCACAGATTTTAATGGAAGTCTTTTGCTAACCCTAAACTGTTCTGACAAAAATTTCATCCCCCTATGAACTTAGGATTCAGTTACCTTGTGCACAGAAACCAGTGCAGCTACCTGTAGATCAAATGCTACGTATAGTCTTTTTTCCAAAAACAAGCCCAAGCAGGTAATGCTATCCCTGTTACCTTAGCAAGTAAGAGAGTCATTGCAAAATAATGACGACCATCATAAAACAAATAAAGGGAAAGTCAAATCAGGGAACAGTTTAATATTCACCTTTGACAAGAAGAAGATGTTAATTTCCAGCTGTTTCCATTTTTAATTGATGATTTTTTATATAGTGAGTGAAAGCCAGACAATTTTCTTCAGAGAAGTGCTCCTATTCTCTTAACTCAGTAAGAACTATATGCTTCTTATTGGTCTACTGCACCACGGGGATGGGATAAAAAATGAAAGCAAGGATTTTTTTATTCTAGCCTGGAAAATTAACTGTTAAGCTCAGTGGGGGCAGAAACGAAGGTAGCATTTAGATATAACTAATTTAGTATCAAACCAAAGCAGAGAGCCTTCTCAGAGAAGAAAGAGACCAAAGAGAACACAAAATTGTACCTGCATTATTTCTGAGTCAATTCCTATAAAAGCAGAAGAACTTTCTTTTATGCTCAAATGGATTACACATTTCCTTTATAATATGTACATCGTTCACAGTTTTTAAAGATAATGTAATGAACAACAACTGCTAAGAAAGAATGACTTTTTTTTCAATACATTAAAGTGCAAGGGTCATTTGAAGATGAGGCTGGGACTGCTTTTTAAAAAGCAGATTGTGAGATAGATCCTCAGTTGATATGAAATGACACAGCTCTGTTAATTTTATTGTTCAATTAGAATGTAATGTAACTATGATTACAATTTGCTTACATTACCATATATTAATAAAATAACAAACACAACTTGTAAATTTTGTTCTTTGCTTTATTTTGGCTGCTTTTAATTGCTTGGATTTTCTTTAATTGTAAAGAGTGTATGTTTGAGGGGATAAATTCTCCCTTGTGCTGTCAGACCCGGCTAATCATTCCACACTTATCTACATTTCTAAAGACCTAAGATTTTGCTTGAAAAGAGGCTTAGAAGCAATTGTCTTGTATTCATTAATCCATAAACATTTGATTTCAAATCAGATTGCCAGCAGACATAACCTCTTTGCATTGCTACAACAGAGACTTGATTTGATTAATCAAACAGCTCTGATTCACTGAATTGTCTCCAGAATATTTGTCCCTGACAATACTATGCAAATAACTGTTGATGTTGTGCTGGCATTCTCAGTTTTATAAAGCTGTTACATTTTCCTCCACGAAAACATGAAAATTTTATATCTAGTTCAATAACTATTCTACATAAGGGCCACTGCATCTAATGCACATAGTCTTTAATCCATGTTCCATTCTTGGCTTTGAAAGTAAGTGTCACCTTTAAGATGTTGTTTCTCTATACCTCAGTCTACCCTTTATTGAATTAGCAGTAATGATATTTCTCTATTGTAAAACAGTTTAAAAATTATATAAATTATATAAACGAACTTAAAAAAAAATTAGGAGCTATGCAACATTATATCCCATATAAGTATTTTTGTCTGCTGTGTTTGAAATAGCTCTCATTTATACGGAATTAAGTGGATTGTTTCAGGAAAACAGGAAAGCTTTATAGTTTAAGATTTCAAACCCAAATATTTTAATTAAGCCTACATAGTTAATACTAACTGTTGCTAAAACAGCACAAGTAAGTAACATGCAACAGATGTATGATTCACTTCGTAACAAATAACGGTTACTCTGTGGGAGTATTTGCTCATTCTCCTGTGAAATACAGCAAAGGTGAAAAACGGTAATCCTGCAGTCAGGGCGAAAGAGAGGAAAATGGTACCAGTACTCATTACCTTTGGTCAGACAACAGGAAGAAAAGCCAAAGCTCCTTAAAGAGATGGAAAAACTAAGTATGCAACCTCAGCAAAAAGAGCAGGAGTCACAACTTTTATCAGTAGATGTCTAAAAGGTGACAGTTCCCAAGCCACAGAAGAAAATTGCATGGTCTTCAAAGACCAACAGGAATCATGGACAGAAGGCTTCAGGGTAAGCAATAAAAACTGTGAAGGAAGCAAGTATCTATTTTCTCCTGGGCTCTCTTAAATCCTGCAGTTCCCAAATGAGGGTTGGTGCAAGTACTGATGCAACCAACTGGTTCATGCTGCTGGTTGACTCTGAGGAGCACTGTGTGACTAGGCCACCAAGAAAGAGTCCTCTGAGACCACCAAGACTTTTGCCTTCCAGGAAAACATATTCACAGTTAAAATGGTCAGCTCTTCAATATTGCGTCAAATACCTGCATTAACTGAGAATAGGCAAGAAACCTCAGCCAACCTACAACAACTCTGCCAAAGTGCAGATTGGTTAGATTATGTTATTTCGCACTTTCCATTTGACACAATCTGTTTCTTCTTATGATTCAGAGAACTGAGGGATAGACCTTCTGGTATGACCTTATTCTAAGCCCACCATATTGTTTTGGTAAGCTTCTTAACAAATACTTCCATACATTAAACTGAGTATTTTCACTATTCCTGGGAAATTAATTAGGTTACAAGCATTCAGGGTACATGCAGCCTCACCTCATTAACCATGTGACAAGACGATACACAACGTACTTATATTTCATAATTTATATGCATTAACATCAAAAATATGTATGTTAGTACTTGCATCAGTTACTTGTTTATCATTTGTGCTAGACTTTCCTTGCTGAAGTTTTTTTGTATTTATTGCATTTTGAACCATAGTGTGTGTATTCAATGGTAGCTGTTTAAAGAGTTACAGAACAGTTGGTGATTTCTTTTCAGATTTTTGGCAGAGATTGAAGTCTCAGTACAAGTGGAAAAAAAAATGCTTGTTTGTTTTAGAAATAAAAAGTGCCACTCTTTTGCTTATTACACTGGTAAAAACATGAGTAATTTCCCTAGAGAAAAGGAAGCAAAATGAGAGGAAAAAAGGACACTGGAGTTTTAAGGAAGAGGTGCAAGATCCTATCCACACCTCTAGAGGTAGCAAGCCTTTCTACAATAGCAATCTTGGTTCAAAACAGGGACGTGGTCAAAAGTGAAACTTCTTTTATACTCTCAGCTACTCTCATCTGGGCTTTTGCCCAGCATACAGATTAGCATAATACGCCGTCTGTGTTCAAAGAAAGGTCCACAACTTGAAACAGCAGGAGTGCTGCAAGTCAGAACAGAGTTGCTTGAAAGAACTGAATAAGGAAGTCTGAACATTGCATTTATTTATTTTTGGGTTTATTAACAGGAAAGATTTGTCCCATCACACACTTGTATTCAGTCCAAGCATCTATCACCTGGCTTTGTAAATGATGTTACATTGCTTGGGGATGATTCTCACAGCCTAATCTTAAAATAAGAAGTTTCAACTCAATTGAAATGCAAAGACAAAATACTGCATTCTTTCCAAGCTGAGCTTTTATTTAATGTGCCAGATTAAGAAGCTTGCTCTACTTTACTGGATCAGAGTCAACACAGTTTGTCCAAGAAACTCAGAGATAAGAGAAAAACAGGTCTTAATCAGGCAAGATTCTCAGTAAAACAAATGCGCATTTTGCCCGAGTATGTTCTGCAGAATATATCACGATATTTTTGCAGAAGTAGACTGTATTTTTGGACAGCTACCTCAATCCAGAAGAGAGTAAAACCAAACTTCTCCCTTTCTGATGTTTGTTTTTATCGAGCTTTAATGAACTAGGAATCCCTTAAAGAAAATCCATGCAGCAAGTTAGAACAGCATAATCTGAAACTCCAGTGATTTTGGATTAAGTTTAATACATCTCACCATTGTGTTAAACTACCTCAAAATACCACAGATCTATGGGCTAGAAATGTGATTCTTTTGTCCCCTATGCTTAGAAAATAACAACATCTGTTTTATTAGTGTACAAGTTCCTGCTAAGGGCACAGACGATCCTAACAACTCTACACTTAGAAGTACTTTATTCCTTGAAACAGTGGATGTAGCCTGATTTGCATATGCAACTGTTTTAATCAGTATACTCCTCAGTTCTTTTTCTACAAATTTCATGCTTTCCTGCTGTTCTTAAGATGTTAAAAGTATCACAAATATTAAAAACTGAAACTCAATTTACATAGCTTGGAAATTGCATTCTGAAAATGTTTATCTTTAGACAATACCTAAAAAATACTGTCTATACACATAAGTAGCTCAAAAGTGGGCCATGACAGAAAGTGTCCATGTAGCATCAGAAATTATTTCAATGTGCTTAGAACTACTCACTGCAGGTCACCCTGTGAACAAACTAAGCCAAGAAGTCAGAGCTACATATTAAATACACAGCAATAGCAGAACTACGCTTATACAAGCATCAGATAGGCAACTTGATGGTTAAACTCGTAATTGTGAAGAGGGACTGAGCCCCAGTTTCCCTAATTCTTGCTATTTAAAGTGAATTAATGATTCAAATTAAAAAACAAAGCTTACTCAAGAAGCCGCAAGAGAAAGATGGGTGCCGCAGAAAAGAAAAAAAGTCTTAGAGATCTCTAAGTCTCCTGCAGACTGTTGGTTGTGGGAGGAAGAAAGAGGGATTATTGCACGGACATGAGGGGACAGATTCAACTCTTGATTACAAGCAAAAACATCAGTGAAATAGCTGTAATTTCACAAATTAATGGATGTGAACTCAGAACTGGGCTTAGATAGCCTTTACACAGAGACTACTACATGCAGCTCTAACCTCAAAAAAAAAAAAAACAAAAACCCTTAAATTTGGAGTAAATTATATTAGCATTTTCTTGGCCTTTTTCCATGACTATAAAATGGCATTAGTGTAAATGTGACTCAGACTTGGGATCCCTGGTCACTGTTGCAGCCAAGAGCCTAAGTATATGAAATCTCCTTGGCTCTGCTAAAACACTAGTGCTAAATTCTGGGAAATGATAACACTGATTCATCTCAAAACAGTCTATATATAACAGCAAGACTAGGCACACATATAATTATGCACTATCTTGCCTCAAGGTTAGCAACATATTCCTAGTAGAAGGAAAAATGTTATTTTCATTCCCTGCAATCATGTGATAAATAGCTGTAGGGCAGATTCAGCAAGATCTCGAAGGTTGTGATTTTACAATATAATGAATGTATGTCTAGCTTTTTGTCACCTGAAAAAGCAGCAAAACAAAGCAGGACTTGTCAGTATTTTGCTTATGGCAGAAATCAGACAATGTCCAGAACCCTTTACGAGACACGCTGCTACCTTCTTAACTAGTTTGATTATAACATTGACTCCAATACTTCAACAGCTCAGCTTTCCAGCATACAGCATAATTGGAAGCAGCAGCTAGCAGGTATCACATGTGAATGGGAAATGTCTTCCACTGAGTAACTACTGACTGGTAACCAAATATGCTGTCTTGTAGGTTGGTTTGTGGGGCAAAAAAAAGAAGGGAAAAAAACTATATTGAAAAAGAGAGGATCCTTAGATGGATGGAGCATTTGTGCAGGATATGAAGCAAGCAAATTACCTAGAAAGTTCAGATACAGAACTTTCTACAGTACAAAAATAATACAAAAAAAAAAAAAAAGTCATTGGTTTTAGATCAAAAATAAGGAAAGTAAGGAAATTTTAAAGGAAAAACCCTGGTTTATCCAGATTGCTTACCAAAATAAAATAAAATTAAGGTTTTAAAGAAATGGTAACCCTTCGTTTGACAGCAATCCAAACCTATGGACAGTTTCAGGAGACACTTTAACAAAGGTGGAAGACATACACTGAGAAGTGCATTCTTAGGAGCAGGCAGATTCAAACTTCAGCACAAAAAAATTGGAGAAAGCAACTCATGCTCAGGACTGCTCACCTCACTTGCAAATGAACTGACATTTGTTCCTATTCTACTCATTTATTGCCAAGATGGAGTAGACTGTGGATGAAATGTTTTATTCTGATCATGCTTCCTGTAAAGCACTGTGTTTTACTGAAGTAAAAACTGAACACAGGCACATCTATACCACCACCATCACGACTTAATGGCCTGTGTTAAATTAATGTTTGATTTTGATACTTCACATTACTCCACTTTGAGGGGATGACTGAGTTATAACCATTGTATGCAGCTGCAATCACTGATGCAGTCATGCATGGTTTGCAAAATAGTAGCACCAACGTTGAAGAAGGTATGAAAATGCATTGGATTTATATATTGGAAATGCATTGGTAATGCAAGCCTGGCAAGGAGTTTTAGGGATAGTGCCGCTAATAATCACAGAATCACAGAATGGCAAGGGTTGGAAGGGACCTTGGGAGATCATCTAGTCCAACCCTCCTGCTAAAGCAGATTCACCTAGGCAGGTTGCACAGGACATCGTCTTATCCTTTGAAGCCTAAGAGGTTTCAGTCGAATATGCGAAATAACTTCTTTACTTTCAGGGTGACTCAGCACTGGAACAGGCTGCCCAGGGGGGTTGTGGAGTCTCCTTCTTTGGAGATATTCAAAAACCCCCTGGATGATGTCCTGTGCAACATGTTCTAGGTGAACCTGCTTTAGCAGGAGGGTTGGACTAGATGATCTCCCGAGGTGCCTTCCAACCCTTACCATTAGTGATTCTGTAATATCACCAGGAATAAATGTGGAAGTCCAACAAGGACTTCACTTCAGCCACAGGACCAAGTTGTATGGTTTTGCCAGGCAGTAGGGCAGACATCTGCTTTGCATCACTTTAGAAGCGTAAAAGGACCTAGAATAAGTACACATGTAATTCATATCCTCAAAGGCACCTGTACATTGCAAGACAGTGTAATATGATTTTACACTGTAGGTAATGCAGTATAAAAACCTGCCAATGATAAGGTATTGTAGTTTCACCTGTACACAGCCAGTTGAGATCAACCCCAGGTGTATTGTTCAGGGCTGACCTCGACCAGCTACATCAAGGTATGAAGTACCTGCTTCTTATCTCCACAGGGATTTTACATTTAGACAGGTACCTCACAATAGCAATCTTGATGTAAAACACACCTTTTTATTTTTTTTTAGTGAAGATAAATCCTTAACAAAAATGAGAAAAAGGCACATCATGTTTAAAGACTAATGAGTGTACAGCACAGTCCAAATGTTAATGAGATCAAGTCCATCTCAGCCAATTGAGTTGTGCAGAATAACACAAAAACTAAATTTCTCCCTTTGTATTTTAAAAGATTTCTAAGAGTGGCAAAATTTACAGCAGAAAATGTCAAACAAATTGGCTTCACAGATATAAAAAGTCATAGGAATTTTTTGTGTTTACAAGATTGCATCTTCTGGTGCAAGAGTTAATGCACTTTCTGAAAGTTATTATGCTGTGGCTTATAAGCTTCAGCTGGATGTGGTGGCAGTTCAAAATTCATGACAGAATGCTAACTTATCTTTGCTATTGAAAAAACTAATGAGGTGGTAAATAGTTGCAGAGCGATGTTACATGCAGTGATATGCAGGTTTTGTGGGTTTCTCATTATCCGTGTAACTGTATACACGTAAAAGTAATGAAAACCCAAAACAGGCAGCAAAAGCTTAAGGCTTTAAAACTGGAATAGAATCGTGTTAGTGTTTTCTAATGGAAATATGATAAATTTGAGCAATCTCAAAAAAAGCCCCTCGATATTTCAGCTAGGGTTTTCTGCTAGGTCTAAGGTCTCATGGGCAGCGCTTAGGTGAAGATCACAATTAAGCTAACATAGCCAATTTATTCTCACGCTGGTTTTATTCTAGTCAGGGCAATGGCATAATGTTAAGCAGTCTTAAGGCTTTTCTTTGTTATGCTTGTTGCCTATGGCTTTTAATTGAAGGTGCTATCACAGCATCCCTATCAGACTCCAAATGTCATGAGCAGTAGCAAGCAGCAGCACACAGTGCAGAGGGCTCTCCTGACCCCCAACTATCTTTACTGAGGACAGCAGGAAGCAGGCTATAACACTCTTCAGTAGCTAGGGGCTTCCCGAAATGAACAACAATATTGAATATAAACTAGGCTTCTATTTAGCACTAGGACATGAAAATGTTAAAAAATAGCAAGTGTGAAAGAGTGAATGCAGAATGTTTTTTAATGTTGTCACCACTGATCCAAAGAATGAAAGTGCTGAAATCAGGAATTACTTCTGTGACATATTTATGACATAAAAATCGTAAATGGCAACAAGAAGCACTTTGTCTGGAGATGATCTGCACCATCTATAAAGCATCTTAGGCATCGCATGAAACCACTCTGCTGAAAAGTGCTCAGCGTGCTGCTTTAAACAAGCAGACTCAAGGATCACTGACATTCTGTATATCACAGCAGCACTGCCAGCTTTCTTATTAAAAGAGTAAGTTTTCCTACAAGTCCAGACATCCACACTGAGCTTTTAACCATTTTGAAATGTAAAGATACATAAATATTTTCATCTCTCATCTGAATCTCCCTTTCAGATGGCTGAATTCAAGAAGCACTATCCAGTTACTCAGCTGCAATCTCCAGTGTTCTGCTTCGTGATTTACATTTTTTGCTGTTGTTTTCAGAATCAATTTTCTATCACAAGTCTCAGTGAGATACCACACCTATTACAAATTGTGAATGTATTATGCCCTCTGTGAGAAAAGTATGAACAATCTTCTAAAACAAAAAGCCAGCTAGCAAAACATATAATAAAGAATTATTTTGTCTGCTTGCTTTAACTATGACAGATACAGGATGGCTACAAAAATAGCTAGTGAAATCCAGCAGGCTAGCTGGTACTACAGTATTGCACAGTACTCCAGCAGCTGTAGGTGAAGATAGATACCGAGGATTTTGGCTGTGTACGTCTATAACACTTATGTTAAGTCCTCTGAAAGAAAATGATTCATACAAGTTATTATACCATATAAAACTAGTTTCACTCTTCCATAATGCACATCCAGGATGCTATATAATATCAATTACAAGTGAATCAGATTTGGTCAGTATTAAAATGCAGGTGCGTAGCACTACAAAACCAGACATCTCTGTTCATCCTATACCTGCTTGTAGTACTTACAAGTCCACTAAATTAAACATACTTCAGGTTTTGACATGCAACTTTGGGCCAGATACATTTACTCCCTCAGTTCCAGTTATAACCAGAAGGAGCTGTCCCAGCTAGTATCTCTGGAAATCCACAGTTATGAAGTTAGGCCCTGGTTTCTCCTCTGCCAAACCTTCAGCTCAGTTTTGCAACCCAAATGTAGTATGGCACCAAAATACAGAGGGAAAATATGTGATACATATTGCAGGAATGGATTTTCTTCTCAGATTTGTATTAACTATAACTCATTCTAATTTGATTCTTTTAAATCTACTGGAACAAACCAAAGCAAGTATCTGTCTAGTTTAGAAAAATGCTTTACTTCCCATATTATGCTTCTATCCAGACACATTTCCAAATGCTTCAAATCTCTGAATCTTAATGAAGCCAGTTGGTTCATTAAAAGTCCTTACCTACAGCAACATGTAGTTATGAGTTGGGTGTGCTACAACAAATCATACACAAAATGTGCCAATTCTCTACTCTGATAGTATTCATTTGAGGGGAAATCTCAGATTTCTAATATGTGCATACATATGTTTTACAAAAATAAGTGCGCTCAGAGAATGAAAGAGGAGATTAAACAGAGAAACAAGAAAGGACAGTGACAATATCTCCTAAAAGAAAGAGATGTATTTAAGCATCAGCCAAATTACACTATTTTTCATATAATTTCTAGTGGAAGCTTGGAGACTAAAATACTCCACAAGCCATTAGTTTCTTGGTACTGTGTGACGGATTAGAATATTTCTTAATCAACTGCTAAAGCACAGAAGAAGGCCAAAGCCTAGATTTGAGCAGAGCTGAGTAATAGTGAAATCCAGGGATGTTCAGCAGGGATGCTATCAACAGACACATCACAGAACCACACAAGTGCATCAATTTCTTAAAATTCTTGAAAAGCACCTACCATTTTGACAATTTCTTAGTCCAGAATTTGAAAAATCACAGTAAGAAACAAAAGTTCTGATTTGTAATCAGGGAAGCAGATTAAAAAAACAAAAATGGTACAGGATTCAAATTACTTGCTGAAGGTTCTAGACCATCCCTTTGCCTGGAGGCACTTTGAAAGCCTACACAGCCCACCCAGAAGTGGTCCTGCTCTACCAGTTAAATATTATGGACTGCATGAAGTTTGCTGCAATTAATTAATTTTGTAGCAAAAATGAAGAAAACCGAAAGTAAGTATATTTAAATCTCATTCAAACAATAGATTTTCATCTCATTCACACGAGACTGACATTCACACAATTCATAGTGTTAGTCATCTACAGCTTCACTGTCCACCTGGACTGTAACCAGTACTCTCAAAGGGATGGCCATCAGAAGTCAAGACAAACAGCATTGGGGCGAACTGAGGGTGGCTTCCCTTCACTTACATCCATGTTTCTCATCTGTTTCCACAGTATAGACAAGCATTGCCATTTTTAAGTCATTGCAGTTTGAGGAAGAAAAAAGGGGTTGTAAAATAAAAATAAAATGCCAATCGTAGTAGCAGATCACCTATCTTGTCTCATTTTGTATTTCTGCAGATTGACAACCTGGTGCTCTTGTATCTTACAAAGGCAAAAAAAAAATGAGGCTTTCGTTTCAAACTGAAATGTTTGACAGATGTAACAGCTTTCTGAAATGAAACTGATGAAATCTCAAATAGGAAGGTCCATCTCCTGTACAGGGAAGAGATTAAATTTCAACAGGCAAGGTTTACTGTCCTTAGACAAATGCAGATTTCATTTGTTTTTTTATTTATCTGGCAGTTGTTAAAAATATGGGAGATGACTAGGGCTTTGCTATTGGTGCATAGTCTACCTCCTACTGCTCTAGATGCCACAGACTTCTATACAATCCATTTTTCAGGGTACTGTTGTCACAAACTGAAGGCAATTTCAAATTCCCTTACTGGTAACACTAGCACTTCACTGATGTTTTGACCTGTATTTTTGAAATGGTGAAAGTGAAACAATCTGACAAGTGACTGAAAATTCATACTGCTATAGACACATACCTAAACCAGAGAGGTAAAAGAAGCATTTTTATGCTATAATGCGAATGGCCAGGTATGACCAAGGGTAGAGATCAAAAGTTTACAGCTACCTTTTTCTCTACTCACATTCACAGAATGAGGTATCAAGGAACACGCAGCGCTGAGGAAGAACAGAAATACTCAGCACAGCACCAAAACAAAATAACTGGCATTTCATTGCACCGTCTTCCTAAAATAGACAGCTGTACAAATGGCCAGATAACAATTTAATAAAACGTCAGTAAGAGTCTTTCTGTTGCTTCGGGAGCCTTTGAATTTGAGCCACGATCTAAAGACGACTTTCCCAAAGGCAACTGTGCACATTATAGACTTTTGTGCACATATACACTACTCAAATAATACCTTTTCTTAAAGAAATGCATACCCTTAAAACCCTTCTCTTGACTTCAGTGAGAAAACTGGACTGGATCATGCTCTTCACTGGTAAAGTGAAGAGAATGGATCACACTGGATCATACTCTTCACTGAATCATACTCTGCACTGCCGTGGGATGCATCCCACCTAACTCTATCCATCAGCTCTGGCAATTAGTTTAGACCAGCATATTTTCTTTAGGGTGGAGTAAATCATGAACCCAGTGAAGCAGTTGAGATTTGATGTATGATTAGAAATTAGACGAATACAACCATAATGTCAACAGAAGCAAAATCACGTACTGTGTGCACAGGCACTACCAGCTAAGTATACTGCTCAAGATTATACAAATTATACTTTTCATGAACATCATTTATGGAAATTAGGCTAGACCCACAATCAGAAGTTGGGCACCTGAAGCAACCCTAATGTTCAGATATATTCATTACATGCTGCAAGGAGAGGGACTGGCATAACAACAGTACTCCCAAAACCTACCCCACTGAATGGAAAGCTACTAAATACAGGAGTTAAATATCACTCCCCTTCAGGCTCTGCATCTTATTCTATACAGGAACGGGGTGTTCTCTTAAATTCACTAATCTGTACCCTTTTCTGGAGCTCCTGGACCCCTTCCTGTAAAACTAAACTTTTGTTAAATTTTTTTTTCAAAAAGTACTGGTAGGAGAAGATAAAGACTCACATAAACCTCAGTGGTGAAAGTATTCGACCATGAAGTTCAGTAGCAAACCCTTTATTTCTCTTATGGATTCTGAGTGAATGCTCCCTTTAATAACCTGATATATAGGTCATATATAGAAACATATGTATCCTATAGATGCTTTTATATCAGAAACACAGTTACCTCCATAACCTTATGTGTTTTGAAGGATCACAGATTATGAGACAGAAATTTTCATCTATCAGGTTTAGGCATGCTAGCTACCAATCCACAAGAAGTTGTAAGAATGGCAAACACAATTCACAACTGAAACATGGTCTTCCCTTTTTTTTTTTTTTTTTTTTGGTGTTTTAAACCCTATATGACCATATAAGGCACAGGCTAAAGTAGCTCATTTGACTGAAAATATTGTACAGACAGATATTTAAGAATTTATAACAATTAAGAATATCAATCACAGAATTTTCTTAATAGTAACACATTAAAGCCTAGGAGGTACTAAGAATATTTTGCAAAATTACAAATAAAAGTAGTTGTATGTAACTCAATTTGGCTGGAAGGAATGAGGAAGAATGGACGAATATCAGCTTGAGGCTACTAAGTGTTTTACAAATCTGTATCAATAGCTATCCTCTTTCAGCTAAAGCTAGCGAGAATATCCAATTTAATTTTCTGGAGTGGGGAGAGGCTGCTATTTTAAAATGCTACCTAGATCTTGCTTCTGCAAACCTGGGGGAGGAAACAAAGAAAGGAAGAAAAATCTGACAGCTGATCCTCCACATTTTATCAAATTCAGCTCAAAATAAAATAATTTTTAATTCACTTGCCTCCCAATTAATTTTACATATTTTTTAGAGTTTGGAAATACCATCATTCTATTGCTTTTATAAAGAAGTTAACATCAGGAAGAGATGCAGATGGCGTAAGTCAGCAGATTTACCCCAATTTGGATTTATCTTAAATGTTGAACTGTTACTCTAAGAAAGGGCTCCTTATATTCCTTTCATAGCAAGAAGTGTGCATATTCCAGAACAACTTTCAAGTAATAATATAAGTGCACAAAAAATTGAGCATGGCATTTCACGAAAGAAATAGCAAAGCTACAACATCAGCTCATAGGAAACTACAGACATTACACACCAACAAATTCTGACAAATGCTGAATTACTCAATTTTCCCTCTGTGCCACAGAAGATGCAGGACAACCCATGCCAAGACTTTAAAACAAATCTCCCCCGCAACTCACTAGCTGCAAAAGAAACAAGAAGAAGAAATTAAAAATGGGTAACTTCTAAGTCTAGTACCATTTGGACACCTCAGTATGACCACAAATCAGATTTTTAACCACCTTTCTCTGTATTATCACACATAATTCATTGTACTCACAGAACTGAAAAATAAATTGAGAATGCAGGCCAAATCTGTCCAAGATTTGAAATTCCAGATTTTTTTTTTAGGAAGATCAATATGAATTTAGTATCAAAATTATAGTGACCCCAATGCTTCCCTGAATCCTTAGGACCTAGGAATAATCTACACATGGTTTTGTACGGCTACAACAAAGTTGCTATACAAAACTGTTTTATTTGTTTATTTATTTATTTGAAGTTTTCATAAATGCATGACCAATGTAATAGCACAGTTATACCAATTTAAAGTGTCTTCTGTCAGTAATGGCTATTTCTATTTCCAGAGAGAGTTTATAGCCCACTAGAACATAATCCATTGCAACAAAATTATTGCAACTATATTAGGAGGAACTCTTTTCTATGGTATTTTAATTATAAAGGAACAGTTAAGTTTATACGCATTTTGCATCTAAACAAGCACTTAAAATCTCAGGTAAGATGCCCCTTATGTTGCAAATGTCTTGCAAAAAGACACCAATGGAAATGAAGAAAAGAAACTCCCCTTCCCCCATACTTCAGTAAAATATGACAGCATCCATTCATTTCTTATCTACAGCCTGGGAAATCTTTTTCCAGTCAATGGAATGTTATCTCATGTAAACCAGAAATGAACTGATTAAATGCCCACATCAGTCTATTGGGATAAATCATTTTACATACATTCCACTTACAGGCTGGAAAGTCAAAGCAGTAATAAAAGAAGAAGAAAATAATATACGATTTTGCATGTGTTTGTTTTTTTCTTCAGCAAAGACATGGACATTACAGAATGTGAGTGAGATGGTTGTATTTGAGTAGCAACTGAGGAAACTTGAGTATAGATTTTGCAGACCACCATGATATTTTGTGGGAGAAGTGATACTAAAAAAATTCAGGCATCACCTGTAATTCCTGTTAGATCTTTCAGAACATGGTATGCCCATATTGTCAATTATATTCTGTATGTTTGGTGCAATTAAATGCTGGAGCAATAAGATACAGCATCTCCTGAAATAAATGAAACTTGAACTCAGCTATTCTTGAACTGAAATTGCCTGGATGAGGATTGGTCCATTAGGTGTTACGTATCTGCCCTGGTATAGAATATGTATAGATGAACAGTTCTACTGCAAAAACAAGAATCCTAGAACTGATGAAGTAATCTTACCTAGGACTTGAAACCTGCACTTCAGACAGGTAGACTGTGCCCATGAAGAGTTGCTGAATGCAAATGGTTCACAGTTTTCATATCTTTAACATCTGTTGTTTATACCCAAGAAAGCACATCAGGGGCAAGAAAATTAATTCCCCAATTGCTGTCAACCGAGTTAGGGAACAGCAATAAACAGCTTACTGTAAGCCTCTAGCTACAATAAAATTGCTGTCAATAAAGTGTGGCTGATATGGTTTTGCTGTGCTAGAAGAATAGATTCTTTGGAAGTGAAAATCTGAAATGGAAACTAAAAAGATCCCTCCTTGTTCCTATATACAAAAGAACATTATTACAAAATTCCAACAGCATTGAACTCCCAGGATCCGGTTCTCACTCCAGTGTGTGGCACACATTTATTACCATTTGTGAAATTTTGGCTTTGCACATTCAGGACAGATGAGACCTCAGTGTTTCTGATAAAAATCTTTTTTTGCATGGGAAATGTTTAAAAAGCAATGAAGCTTGCTAAGCTTTTACTGTCTGTATCTGTACACACAAAATGTTCCCTACTCCAGTTTAGCATTTCTACTGTCACTATTGAAAATGGTATTATAGCTTAGGGTTATGTTCAGATTTCCATTATAACCCCCAGTTTTCATATGCTCTTAACTTTCTGAAAAATTCTTCTTTTCAGCTGAAATTTTCCATGCTTGCTCTCTGCTCAAAGATGAATTTCTTTAGACAGTTGAGCAAAATCTGTTAACCTATTTTTCAGTTATACAAGGACAGGAAAACTACACTGTACATTTTAATAATTCCTAATATTTTAGTATAGATATAGAATATAAATATATAGAACTAAAAAACAATTGAATTTTACAAGCAGACGTTTTTCCAGGTGACCAGTTCTCACCCAAGACTAATATCCATGCTAACATATAAAACAAATTAAGCATAAAAAGAAACAATGGAATTCTACTTTTAATACTAAGCGGTAAAACAAGGCCACTAAAAATAATACCGCACTCAGAATTATGGAATGCTATGGTTACAGAATTTTAATATTTGCAGGTGACGTAGACTCTGCACTG
Organism: Gorsachius magnificus; assembly: GCA_034008185.1. Classification (NCBI taxonomy): domain Eukaryota; kingdom Metazoa; phylum Chordata; class Aves; order Pelecaniformes; family Ardeidae; genus Gorsachius; species Gorsachius magnificus. The sequence continues at coordinate 42,417,949 of CM067081.1, forward strand.
CTGTTCCAACGCAGATTTCCATCAACTTATGCACCTTGAAATTGCCACTCTCAGTGTATCAAATTAAGAGTCATTAATGTTTTCAGCTTTTCTTTCCTTTTACATAAACCCTAAAGTTACAAATTTAAACACTCAAGAGTAAGATAACATCAATTACATTTGCCACAGAAAGCTTAAGTGATGTGCATTGATCAGCAGGAGCCTGGCTACTCATTCCTTGATCAGGCAAAAAGTCCATTGACTGAAAAAGGAGTAAAGCAAGCTCCATAGAGCTTATGTTATTGACTATATGATTAAAAATATACCTTAGTGTGAAATGCATTTAATGTGTCAGTCAAGCCCCAAATCCTTAATTTCTGCCATCAGAGCACAGAAATAAAAGGACAGTGTTAACATATATTTAGCTTTCCTGAATCTACTAGAACTGTGCACGTTTCCAAAATTTCTAAATTATCATCTTGATTCAGAAAAGTGCTTAGAGTGTGCTTACGGCTGTCTTTCTTGAAGACAACTTCTGAAGTAATTTGGACTTTAAGGATCTGCTTCAGTCCCACCACCTTAAATGAAAGTTAAGCACATGCCTAAATGCTATTCGATTAGGAATGAAGACTGAAGGTTTTGCTCATAACCCATACTGATACATATTTTTAAATCTGTGTTATTTGTCACTGCTGTACTTCAAATCTGATGAAATTAAGTTGTTATCATTTAAAACTGGGATAACCATGGTAAATTGGCCTTAATTTCTTTTATTATCTAATATATTGTTAATCTAATGACACTAAGTGTGAGGTTTTTGTCTGTTTATTTGCTTTTTATAAGGTCTTTCGCATAGAAGAATACATGTTGTCTTCTACTGTATGTCTATGTAGCTGTTTGGTGTAGTGACTTACTAATTTGAAGTGCATTTTAAAGTTCAATCAAATACTGAAAAGAACACTGATTGAGAAGCCTGCATAGATTTCAGTATTCTTTATGAGTCATAACTGATTTTGGAAGCTTAGCTATATAAGCTGGTGGTGTGCAACATCCTTTCCATACTCCTAATTATGTGAATTAGCATTTAGAACAATCCCAAGTTCAAGTATTCAAAAATGCTCTTTTCAGAGCATCCACCAGGTTTACTGCAAGATAGGCACTTGAAGAAGGCTTTGGCTTTTATACTGGGTACTTCTGAAACATCAGCCTGTGAAATTCAAAGTGACATGTGGAGACTTAACCACAGAATTTCCACTAAATTTACTGACGATTGCACAGAAATTGCCCAGCAAAAAATACTAAGAAATTTGTATTGAACAATCTGGTTTTGTACGTTAAAAGCTTTCTGACTTAGGACCCAGTTCAAAAAGATTTGTAGGGCCAAGCTCCCATTAAAACTAACGGGATTTTGCTTGAATAAAGTCCAAGTGTGGACTTCAGTCTCAGCTCTCTGTTAATATTAATGTATCTGCAAGATACATCGTATGTGTATTTACCTTGGACTGAAAAAAAACTGTAAGTGAAAATGGAGGATGCTAGTATTTCTTAGATATATATTAATCCTATATTTCTTCTTCCCCTATTTTAACATCCTCCACAGCAATTCCCGCACCCTTTGCAAACCACATAAAGAAAACTTGCCAAATATATAGGTAACTTAATACAACTTCTAACATTAGATACAGAGAAATTAGTTATGTCAAGCCTCAAGAAAAGAGTACAGTGGCACAGAACTAAGTATCTCTTCCTAAAGAAATTTAAAAAAAATGTTTTTCAGCTACTGTGGCATTAGCACACACTACTATTCAGGAAGATTTTTAAGTCTGAATACTTTGCTTAAAGGCCATACTCTACCACAAATCTGAAAAAAAGACCTATGAAAGTGTATTTAACTCCTGTGCCAATGAATATTAGCTAAAATGCATCCTAATTTCAGGAATTACAGACAGAATAATAGAAAGGCTGCTAATGATTATTACCATTGCTGGCTATACTCCTCCAGCCAAAAGTGACAAGGGGGCATAAAAAGGATACGTCCTGTAACACTCAACCCTGGGGAGGGGGGGGAAGGGAAAGACGCTATCTCCTTTTCCACAGAATAAAAATACACAAGCTCAGTTTAGATAACTGTCTACCTAAGAAGGAGTTATATTTTCAATTACATATAATAGTACAGCTTTTGCAAGGAGCAATCCAAATCATATGATAGGAGTATCTGCTGATTTCAAAAAGGATTCAGTAAGACTTCAGTGGAATTTGAATCAGGTCCATATACAGGTATAAAGACTGATATTATTATTAAACTGAAACCAGTATATTTAATGTAATGGTCACAGGTAACTCTGAAAATACTGCCAGTAGTTTTTGTTTGTTTCTTTTTTTTTCCCCCCCTCATATTCAATTTCATTGTACAGAGCTTATACATTCTGTCAGGTAAATAATTTTTGGGGTCTTAACTGCCTCTAGATGCTGTGGTGGATTAAGTCTGAGTTTCCTAACAGAGTTTGGAACACTAATTTAAGCTAAATTAACAACAACTCAGAACAGAAAAGGAATGTGTGGGTTGGGGGTGTTACATTTTGTAACTAAAGCTGGGGAGAAAACTTCAGCTGAGTAACCAGAGATTATTCATATAATAATATATTATTATTATATAGATTTGTTGGGGTGTTTTTAAACTGGTTCTTTTTTTAACTTACGCTGACAGTATGTATATGGCGCTGTGTAACAGCCTTTAGACGACTCCGGGAGTACACCCTTCTTTAAAGTCCTTAGAAAGGTTAAGGTTTTGTGACAACATTCTGTGATGTTTTCAGTGTCTCATCATAAGTACAAGTTGTTTTAGAGCAGTTACTTTAGCAGAACTGCCTCAAAAGTGCTTGTTTTATTCTTAGCATCTTGTTAGTGTGACACCTTACAGACACCCAAAGTCAAGACACAGTTCTGGGAACGTCACATTCATCTCAGATAAGGCTAATGCAACAGCAAGAGGATGACTTTGTCCTAAACTTGGCTACTGTCAAAATCTTTTTGCAAAGACAAGCCTAAATGTGCCTCACTTGATTCTCTTAAGATCCCTGTCTCTAAAAAATTCAGACAAATCACCATAACTTGGAGGGTACAGCGCCAGCAGGAATACAAGCGTGACTCTCAACACCCAGCGAGCTGGCGCAGCGAAAGCGAAGCGCTAAGGAAGTTGCCTTGCAAACACACAAACTTAACTACTGACCACTCCGGTGCAGCTATCATTAAATAAAAGGTTCTTTGGCTGGAATATCAGTTTGATCCTTTCCTCCCTCTTCCCCCCCCCCCCCCCCGCCTTTCCTAGCTACTGCAGGGCTGGCACCGGGCCAGCCTAAGCGACATGGTACCTCAGTGCCATCTACAGGCTACACTGACACGCTAATTTAGTGGCAAAAGACAAGCACCAATAAAATAAATTAGACAGCGCCGCATTTAAATCTTTATTAGCAAGGAATTATTAGACCTAAGAAAAACTAATGCTGGATTTGGTTGAAATATGAGTTTCTCAGCCTCCTAATCCCTCTTCATATGGCGTATTTCACAGTTTAAAATGAGTTATGACAGCTCGCTTATGCATTACTAAGATGAGAAAATATTTACAATGGGCTGACTTTTTTTTCTGCATAATTCAGATGTATTCAGAGAATGCATTCCTTTCAAAAGTATGCTTTGGCCTTTTTTTTTTTTTTTAGATATGCAACAAACCGTCTATGCGACACCAACTTTAATCTATTACAACAAAATAGTTTTGAACTTAAAGCAGAGGAAGACTTCTGTATGGCTTAGTCATCTCCTACCAACCAACCACATGCTTCACAGATGAAGTAGCTTGAAAATTCGGCTGTCTTTGTCAGGGAAAAAGATTAACTCCTTTAGTAACACTAACTTAACAAGGTTCCAAATCAGTTTGAACTATAAAAGAAACTCAAGCCAACTCACTTCAAAATTTGAAACTGAATGTACATATCCCTTCAATCTTGAAACAGTCACATTTTCTGACTGAAATTTGGCATATAAGGGAACAGTTTTTCTTCTTCAATAACTTTTACATTTGGAGAGTCAAATACTGGGGAGAAAAAAAAAAGTTGGTTTTTTTTTTCCAGTTTTGTTTATGCACATGTACGTGCACATGCACGGATGCATAACAGTCCTTTAACAATCAATCATCTTCAAAACGCCAAAGTATCAGAGGCATTTTGCAAAAGTATGGTTAAGCCCCAGGTAAATTATAAAGGGGTCAAGTTTGTCTTTCTTTTTTTTTTTTGTTCCCCCCATAATATAATTAAATTAAATTAGACTGAAACAAAAAAAAACCCACAACATAGTGGCACTTTTAATACTGGTTGATTGGGCACTTGTATGCAGTACTTATAGACCAGTAAAAGTGCTCGTTTACCTGTCTGGTGTGTAAGGGGCCCTTTGTCTTGAAGCCTCCTTGGGAACTGCACTCTGAGGCACTGAAGTGATCTGAACTAGTGGAAGAGCGTTTGGAAAGGGTGTCACAACCACCAACAAAGGTGTTGTCCAACGGGAGTTCCTGAATCACGTGGTGCTTTTTCATTGAAACTGGAGTGTCAGGTTTGAGATGAAAAGCAGACTGTGGAGAGGCAGATTTGTAATGCTTGGCAAGGTCAGGACTGTTCGGCTTAAAGGTTGTTGGTGGTGCTGTGCCCCAATCAAATCTTCCTATACTTTGCTCCTCCAGCTCCGCTGGAAGGCTTATTGTCCCGTTGATAGGTTCATGAACAGCATCATCAGGTTTGGACTCCTCAATGGTCACAAAGTTCAAAAGAGAGCTCTTCGGAGATTTCCTTTTCTTCCTTTTCTTTTTCTTGTTCTGCTTGTTCTCCTGATTGGGAGACATCCACTCAGCACCTTGCTTGCTCCTCTGGGCAGCTTTGAATCTGGACGCATGTCGACAGCGAACGAGAACTGTAACAAATATTACCACTATGACAACCATGGCACCTGCCACAATAGCGATCATGATTGTGAGATAGTCCTCATTTTGGTAGGGTTGGCTACTGTCCCCTATGTTCCGGTCCAAAGGTGTTTCCATAGTCCTGCGTATCAAGTCATAAATATAAGAGGCATTTCCAGCAGTATCATTTACATACAAAAATACAAGCACAAGAGTATGCAGGGATTTGGGATAACCCAAATCACTTATGTTGACAACTAAGCGATGCAGCCCCACGTCATTAGGAGTTGGTTTTTCTTCCAGAGTGATATTACCTGTCACCGGATCAATCCGAAACAAACCCTTGTTATTTCCACTTACAATTGTGTACTTAAGCTCGGCGTTCATTCCGGTGTCTATATCCACAGCAAAGACTTCGGCTACCACCGATCCTGGAATTGCTGAGAGTGGCACTAGCTTAAAAGAAGTATTAGAAGGTGGGTAGATGACAACGGGGCTGTTATCATTAACATCCATGACGTTTATGGTTACTTTCGCTGTAGAAGAGCGAGGAGGTTGCCCGCCATCCACTGCCTTAACATCAAAGGTGTAGGAGCTCTGCTGTTCTCGATCAAAAGAAACATTGGACTTTATAACTCCAGAGTATGGATCCAGCACAAAGTTTTCATTGTCATTCAGGATGGAAAGGGTCACCGCTTTATTTTCCCCAGCATCTGCATCGGTCACCGTGATCACCCCCACTGTGCTATACTTTGGTAAGTTCTCCGACACGAAAAACTGGAAGTGATTATGAGTAAATTTGGGACTGTTGTCATTTTCATCCAACACAGTAACAATTACAGCTGCTTGACTCTGCAAAGGAGGGGTGCCATTGTCACGGGCTGTAACAGTGAAAATGAAACGTTCCTGCTCTTCTCTGTCAAAAACTCTGGAGGCTGTCAAAACTCCTGTCTTTCGATCCAGATCGAAAAAGGAGGCATTAGGGCCAAGCTGATAAACAATGTCTGCGTTTTTCCCACTGTCTTCATCTGTGGCACTAATAGTTGTTAAGTATAGACCACGCCGGTTGTTTTCAGAAACTGACAGCTCAATTACAGGCTGGCTGAAAATCGGAGGGTTGTCATTTTCATCCTCCAGTTTAACCCTTACCAGGGCAGTCTGGTTCAAACTGGGCTTGCCAGAATCAGAAGCAACAATTTTAAAGCTGAATTCTTTGGTGCCCTCATAGTCCAACAAGGAAGAGGTCTCTAACAAATACTGGTTGTCGTAAACAGCCTTCAGGTGGAAGGGGACCTCCCTCTCAATGAAACAGATCACTTTGCCGTTCACGTCAGTGTCCTTATCTGAAACCGTAATTAGGGCAATCTTTGTATTGATGGGATCTTTCTCAGATAAGTACACTGTGCCATTGATGGGACTTATTATGTACCTGAGGTCTATGTTAGGAGGGTTATCGTTTACATCAGTGACATTGATGGTAACAGTTGCCCGAGCCGGTGTAGAGCTACCATCACTAGCCAGCACCGTCACCTTGTGAATAGCAGTCTCTTCTCGATCTAAGGACCTCTGAACTGTGATCAGCCCTGTGGTGTTGTTTAAAGCAAAAAATCTTTTGGTTGCAGGGGCGACTTGGGCACCAAAAATATATCTGATTTCTGCATTGCTTCCTATATCTGCATCTGTAGCATGAAGCTGAATTACAGAAGTGCCTACAGGGGCATTCTCTGGTATATGAACCTCTACTTGACTCTCTTTAAACACTGGCCTGTTATCATTGACATCACTTACTGTGACTTGCAGGATGGCTGTGCTGGATTTCTGGGGGGTACCTCCATCCTCCACCTTGATTTTCATCACGTAGGTGTCCTTCTGCTCTCTGTCCAAGTTCTGCTGCACGATCAGCTGGGGCCATTTCTCTCCTTCTGGAGTTTCTACAATATCCAGTCCGAAGACACTCTGCCCATTTAGCAACTCGTAGTGCTGCACACCGTTGAAACCTGTGTCGGGATCTGTTGCTGATGGGATTGGGAAGCGACTGTTGATCAGAGTGTTCTCTGGGATGGAGATATTGATGACAGGGGATGGAAACATAGGTGCATTGTCATTAGTATCCTTTACAATTATTTTTATTTTGATCAGCCTAAAAAAGTCATTGGGGAGAATCACCACTTCAAGTTCAAAGAAACACTCGTTTTCTTCTGCATAGGAAGCTCCAGCACAGAGTTTTTCTCTGTCTATTCTGTTGGATGTCGTAAAGATTTCCCCGGTGGTACTGGACACTTTGACCAGAGGGGCATCCCCTGCTTTAGACACCAGTCTGTAGACAAGGCTGGCACTGGTCCCTGTGGCAGCATTGATGTGAGAAATGTTCAGGTCCTTTGGTATGTTCCCAATGGGTACGTTTTCAGGCAGCTCTTCTCTAATAGTGTAAATAAGTTCTTGAGCTATAGCAGAATCCAGCCTTAAACAGGCAATCAAAGCAGCCAACAGGTAAAAATCCCTCAGGTCCATGATAATGTTTTTATCCTCTTTTCCCAGATTTTAGGACTTAAAGGTTTCCAGAGAGGAATGATGCGCGATTTGCAAGAGGAGGCGTGCATGGACTGCAGGATGCATTACATCTCATTTCTTATTTGGAGACAGCACTGTCAACACAACCACACAGAACAGCATTATTGGTTTTTTAGACATGACAAATCCACAATCTCCAACTACTACTTGTTTTTGCAATGCACACTTGCAGCAGTACATTTTCCTACTGCTCCCTTTTGCAAGCAATCCTTCCGGACAAATGCACCAATATCCCGTTGGCTGCATTTGCACAGAGCGAGGATGGAAATAACTACTTGCAGGATTAAGGGTAGCTACAGTTTTGACACGTACTTTCTGAATAATTTCTTGGTACACCATGTAATCCGTAACGTGCATTCCCCCTCTACCCTCCTCCACCCAGTGATTTGATGCAAGTAAAAAAAATCTTCCCGCACTACTTCTGGATTCTAACTGCTATGTCAGCTGCCAAATGTAATTTGTTGTTTGCTTCCCTACTCATTTTTTACCTCTTGCAAACCAGATTTTTCTCTGCTCCTTGTGCCTTGCATCCCCCTCTATAGCTATCGTACTGGGAAATAACCACCCGGACATGCTGCTGCTGCAGCAGTCGTCACTGGCTACTTCACATCGCTATTAACTGATGAGACAATAACAGGACTTACAGTTTCTTACACTCTCAGCTCAATGTTTCCTCTCCAGATGTTGGATACTTCTCCTACTGTTTAATAACCTTAAACTTTATTTGTTTTTAAATACAATATAAATCAGGAGGCTGGAGATTCCAAATGCAACTTAGGAGCAGCCAGCATGTTTACAGATTTGGGGGGGGGGGGGGGGGGGGGGGGAGAGAATATATTTTCTGATGATGAGAGGAGGAAAAAAGATGCAGCCTTTCCCCAGTGACACTGATCTCCCTTCAGGATGTTATTAGCAGCTGCCACACATAAATACTGCAGACTAATAATGCAGGTGAAAAAAAAAAAGGGAAAAAAAAAAAAAAAAAAAAAAAAAAAAAAGGAAAGCCACAGACAGACTTCTGTTTGCATGCTCTGCTAACCGCGAATGACCCGAGTGCAAGGCTGCCAGCACCTACAGTTCGGCGGAACCAGGCAGACCCTAAGCACTAACCTTATCTGCATTAAGCTGCACGGTAGCTGATACCCGTGATTACTTCCAGCAGAGTGATGCAGGTAGGGATGCAGAGACAGCGAGTAGGTGAGCCTTTGCCACCAACATCAACTGAATCCGAAACACTGATTCTTTCCCTAGATAAACATACCGCTTGTTGGCTTTTTTTTTTTTTCCCCTTTAAATGAAATGCATCACAGTGTATGGGTAACTTTGCACTTACGTTGGTTGTCTACCTTTGACGATCTGCTGCAGCTAAGCAGTGATCTATTCCAGCAGATACAGCACAATGCATCTGGTAAACCACCAGTTTTGAAGAAATCAGCAGCAGCCAAACGCTTCCTCCTTGAGATATGTGTTGCTTCGGGTTGGCAAATTAGCAACTCCAGGGAACAAATGCACAGTCCTGTCGTTAGTCATCCTCTCCACGTTTCATTTCTACCAAGCGGCAATCCTTCGGGGTGTTTAACGTGCACACGACAACCCAAACAAACAGGAAGCAAAAATCCGGTGCACTTCTTTAGAGCGGGGGTATTTTCCGCTCCGCACTGCACACGATTTCCATCCCTCTCTCAGCAGAGCAGAGACGGCTACGTGAAGTCTGCAACTTCTTACTTGGAAATGACACGAGTTGGTCTGGCGGTGCTTCTCTCTCTCTCTCTCCCGCTTTATCTCTGGGGTGATAGTTGCGCACACACACACACGCACACACGCACACACACACACACACAAAAAAAAAAAATCCTTATAGGTTATTGCTTTAGTGACGGGAGGAGGCGACGGCGCTTTCCCTCCTCCCTCCCAGCCTCTCTCCCTCACACACGCTCTCTCCTTCTCTCTCTCTCCCTCTGAAGTGAAATTCTTGATATAACTCTCAATAAGCCCAGGGGGAGGGTGTGAGCGCCGCTAAGCCCCCCCTCCCGCCGCACCGCATTGGCCCGCGCCGGCGGGGGCGGTGGATGGCGGAGCGGGGCCCCGGCATTGGCCGCCGGGCACGTCGCTCCCCGGCCCGGCCGGGCGGCGGGGGCGGCCGGGCGGCGCAGCGCCCCCGCGCCCCGCGGAAGGGTTCGGCCGGGGTGCGCGGATCCGCGCCGCGGCGGGGGGGCGCGGGGGTGGCGGCGGGCGGGCGGACGGGTCGGCGCTCCGCGGGCGGGAGCGGGGGCGCAGCGCCCCGGGAGCGGGGGGAAACGGCGGGGGACGCTCAGCAGGGGTCGGGGCCGCCGCCTGGGTGGGCGCGGAGGGGGGCGGAAGGCATCGTGGGGCTTACGAGCAGCCCCGGGGTAATCTGAAAAAATAAGGATGCGCTGTGGGTACGGGCTGGTGGTGGTTCCGTTTGTTTGGGGTTTTTTTGGGTTTGGGTTTGGTTTTGGGTTGTTGGGTTTTGGTTTTTTTTTGGGGGGGGGGGTGCCCCAGAGCGCGCTCGGTCCCCTTGCGCGGGGGATCGGGAAGCGTCCGCCGCCCGCGATGCGGGTCCGGCGCGGAGTGGAGCGCGGGTGGCCGCGCAACCTCCGCGGCCTGCGGCGGTGCGGCCGCGCAGCGCCGGAGGAAATACCGTGCCCCGGCCCTCCCCTGCGCGGTTCGACTTTATATTTAATACATGCCTTTTCATCTATAATTCACGCTGCTCTGACTCCAGCCCCGTCTCGGCTCCCATTTACGCCTGCACACCTTTCTCCTTCCCCTTCCCGAAGGGTCAGCCGAGATACTTGCCAAAGGAAGGAGAGAGCTGCCCTGCTGGTTTGGGTTTTGCCTGCTTAAACATTGAACTGGAAAGCATTCCTCTCTGTGGTCTGATAAATAATAAAAGTGATCATTTCACCTTCCCCGCAAATGACACAGGTAAATTATCCAGCTAGCCACAGAGAAGCGTCACATTCCTGGAAGACGGTGTAGTAAAATGCCAGTGTATTATGATATGAGTGACCTCAAAAGTGTGACAAGAAGATGATTATAGTGCATTATATATAGTGCGTTATACGGAGAGCCTTTTTCAACATTTTCTGAAGCGTGAATGAACCTTCATTTGGCTGTGCTTTTATTGCTAGCTTTTCTCAGCTTGAACTTGCGAGCGGTATGACACAGTACCTATCCAATCTAGTATGCCCGGGTACGTGGCCACGCTGGTTGCTGTTTCTGGTTAAGCCTTTCAAATACACATGCATACAAAAAACAAAGATAGCATCAGCATTTGACTTTTTCTGTACGTGGTGCTACATTGAGACAATTTACACGTTTTCAGTTCATAGCATTGGCCAGCTAGAGGTCTGAGTTCCTACCTCGGAAGATTTTACATTTTCAGATGCAGGCTCCTACCTTTAGACTCCCATATGCGTGTGCACATACAACGCACCGTTAACTAATGGTGGAAGCTGCTTGTCTCTGTCAGAGGTCAGTAATTTGCATGGCTTCGTTTTGTGTGGTACATACTGATAAAGGTACATATCCGTGCTAGCCATACGGATGCAGGCACTGCCTATGTGAACGCTGCACATCCTGTAATCCCATGATGTGTAAAGATTAAACACTTAGTTTTGTGCTGTGCTCCGTATTTGTGTCAAAAAGCCTCCTGTTACCGATGCACACAGAAAAAAAAATTGATCCTGGTTTTGATGACATCAAGTAATGGTAGCAAACGGAACTGAATCTAATAATAGTTTTAAGAAAAATGTTCATTATGTAATACAGGAAGGATGGCTTAGAGCCCCAGCATTGAAAGTCAAGCAAGTGACATGAAGGAGCAACCTTACTGCCGAACCACTTAGAAAAAGGATTCTGTGAATGAATTAAGCATGCAATTCTTTCGCCTTTTAAAATACAAAGCAGAACAGCCATTAATAAAGACGATAATTAGAACTACTAGCATTCTGTGTAATGCAGTCTGCTTCTGAAATACGGCGTGTTTATGTATGCGTTAATAATGCACACGTTTTTCCTGACACTACTCATATCACAGCAGTATGGCATCACAGACGTTTTATAGCCTCATTCTAGTAACATTGCAGACATACAACATTCTTATTCTAATCACACCATAGTCATTTCAATGTCACATTGTAGTCACATCACATAGCCTGGTAATAATTATTTAACTTTATTGCTAAGCTGAATAGTTTTCTGTTTGCTCAGGGATGACTTCAACTTGTAGTCAGAAATGATTAGCACATGCTCATAAATGATCTCTTCTCCTGTACACTGGGTTAGCCTCATGAAAAGTTAGGAAGAGGGGGAAAACCAGTCAAATTTCAATGAACTGGTGGCTGTTGGAATTAAACCCAACATGGTCAGCAGTCACAATACTAGAATATTTTTGCTGTTTTCCAAGGAGGTTTTAGAAAGCCGAAGATATTTATGTGTGGCTCTGTCACGTTTATGTCCAGTTCTGTCACGTTGATGTTTATGTGCTCGCTTTAAAATGCTGTAGTTCTTTAATCATACATTATTAACCTCATGGAAGAGGCAGGTCTTCAGACCATAGGGTTTGCACAACAGGTTGTAAAATTGAGGCCCAGAGTACCAAAGGGGCTAGAACTGTCAGAAGTTCTTCTCATAATGGGAGGAAATTAATAGAAAGGGCTGAGTTCCTGAGCAGGAGTCAGAATCACCCAGTGCAGCTTTACACCGCCTCTGAAATGTGAGGAACTGCTCTGAAACATTTCCCACGTTCACTTGAGTAGATGTTTTTTATCCTCCAGTAAATGTTTATTCGCACGCTCTTATATTTGAGAAAACTACAGTATTTGATGTTATGCTCTCCTCAAATGCAGCTATGTACTATTATTTATATCGTTCCTTAATAGTCTCCTTTCTTTACTGTGATGTATTAGGCTTTTGTCCTCATATAAGAACACTGGACTCCTAATCTCATCATAACCTATTAAAATGAGTTCTGTATTACAGCATATTAACTATTCATCCACATCACTGCTTGTTATCTTCACCTGCATATTATTATGTATCAAATTCTTTTCCATATCATATTTGACTCAAATTCTAGCATGCTAGAAACTGACTCCAATTATTCTGTACTAGCTATAGTCAAATTGCACTAAATGGAATTGCTTACATTGTATCATACTGGCTACAGGCTCACACAATACATTATACATGAAACTGATTCACATTATGCTTAGCTAACTAAAGACTTTAATCTTGAAGTGTTGAGCATAAAATGCTATCATTCTTCACTGAACTGGCTCTGGTCACTTGATCATTTTGTATGTGGGATTGCCTCTTACAGGCTGTTATTATTAAAGCAAAATGGCTTTTCCTCTCCTGCAGTTCTACCACTTTCTATGGAGAGCTGATTCATATGCTAATGAACGAGCTATTTTACTTCATGCCATCGCACTGCAACACTGGAACCTGACCTATGGTGCACCTATAGCATGTCCCTTTCTGTCCAGCATAGCGAAAAAAAATGCATTATAAACATTCGCTTGTGTGTTCAAATAGCAGGTTGTGTGCTAGCTATTTAGAAATCCTTAATATTGTCCCTGAAGGCCTTGTTTCTTAAATGCTGCTTAAATCATTAGCAAATACAGCCTCAATCCCATCTCCAATAGGAAATATTCAAGGCCAAATGGCCAGTTCTGCTGAGATATTTCAGTGTGTTCCTGAGGTTGTTCCTGGAAAGAGAAGAGGTTTGGAGTTCAGTGCAGCCGGTAAGAAGTGAGGACCCCCCCTGTTACAGATATTATTTAATTCGTGAATATTCACCTCCACAGGGCCAACATTTGCTCTGCTTGAACTAGCACTGGCATTGCTCTGTCCTTGACTCGGGCTTCTGCCACAATTCAGTCTCATGGTAACCTTGGGAAATCCGGTTCTTGCAAGAAACACTGGGACAAAAAGCGATGCTTGTCATCTGCTGTTCTCCTAACTGCCAAAACTTCAGGTTGTCTATGAAGATGAGGGAGGAGAATGCCACAAAGGTGGGAGCAGAATACGGAGAGGATTGTGGCATATGTGGCATTGTTTTCTGCATATCCTTAAAATAATGTTTCTCCTTACAAGCATGCTGCTTTTGTCCAGACTTTATACACCTAATGGTTTGCTTTCAGGAGCTTGCTTCGGAGTTTCCTTATCTTCTTGGGTGTAGGAATTGAACCTGGAGTCTTTATTTACATGAGTAGTTCAAATGAGGTCGATAAAAATATTTTGTGTAATGTAAACTGTACGTAACTACAGCATTTCAAAAATCCAGGTCACTGAGTTATAAATTATATTTAATATACCCATTTTTATAATTTCAAAATGTGTTTAATTTTTTTTCAGATTGATTTGTGAGAGCTCTAAGAAAGAAAAAATACTTAAGCAAACACTTCAGGACTATATATTAATCTGTACTGTTAAATAAACAGCAATAGCTAAGTCAGTTATGATGAATGATTTAAGCCAATCGAGCTGCTGAGATGGGGCAGTAGTTGCAGAATCGGGCCCTTTTAATATGCTTTTCTTCAGGAAAATAAACTCAGTCCCTGGATAATCAAATCACAAAAGGGGCAGGTGACGACCTTTATTCTATTTGAATGGCGGAACTAAATTTAACTGAATTTGCCATTTTTTTTTGACTGACAAAGATTGCAAATGTCAGTTCATGGCTCTGAAGGGTCTACAAATGCACAGGCTGAAAACTGGCATTTTGCAGTGCCAGTGTTTAATCCCTGTCACTGTACAATACAGCAAGGTGCCGAACACCCATTAATTATTGCTGTTTATTTAAAGGTACAGATTAACGTACAGACTTGAATTGTTTGCTTGAAAGTGTTGTGGTTTTTTTTTTTTTTCTCCCTCACAGGGCTTTAGTAACTATTTAGTAAAACAATAAAAATCAATTTGGATATGGCAAAAAGAGAATAATAAACAAGTGCCATTTAAAATGCAATTATTGGACCGCTTAAAAGAGATGTAATTGCATGTGGCACAAAAAGAAAAAAAAAATGTTTTATTCTTTGCTACCCTTATGTTATTTATTACAATGGAAGTAGCTGATGAATCAGAATACAGAAGCAGATTCCAACCAGTGTGCTTTCGCGTAAGGTAAAATATTCCAAGACCTGCAAATAACCTGATGTCTTATTGATGCTTTATTGTTTAAAAATGGGAGAAGGAAAAAGACAGTAAAAGAAAGGGAGTATAAAGGTTTTCAGACAAAACAATGTCTGAAGAAAGCTTTACTAAAGCATTTTCATTTCCATCGAAAGGGTAATGTAAATCTGATTGATGGAGTTATGCTGATGCAATGTTGACAGGATGAGAATGAGACCCAAAGCATGGAATGAGACCTCCTTCAGGCATTTACTTTGTTTTTCTGCTTTCAACTTCTGACCTGCTCCTTGCTTGCACAGAAAATAGAAAATGCTCAATTTAAATCAATATATATACTCACACTAACTTGCATTAGTGAGATTGACATCTTTACATCCAGATTTGAACCTAAATATCTTCTGTTTTTCAGTCCTACTCTGATGTCAGTCATGCCTCACCATTTACAAAAGGTTACTAAGGTAGTGAAGCTTGATTAAACTCTATGTCCTCTGGGAAAAAAAATGCTCGTTTGACATAGACATAGCTTCATTCTTTAAATTACAGATAGGCAGGCAGACAGATGACTAATTTCTGTTTAAAAGCATTCTGCTGTTACGATCTCTTCTTATTTCTAGCTCTTTTGCTTTTCTTAACATTCCAGTTAAACCAAGGGATCTAAGGTTTTGAGGTTTTATCTTTCAGGGGTGGTATGTTTTGCAATATGATGGTAGAAATATTGCACCCTTTCACTGAGCGGTTTATGCTCATCTATTTACCATGCATATGCACTGAAGAGAAGAGCGCAGATTCCTGAACCGCATCCCTTTTCCATGCCCCAGTGGTATGGCTGTGACTCTCAAAGAGCCTTTGTTCTTCAGGACTCGAGAGCCAAAAAAAAGAAGGTGTGTGTCTTCCTCCTGTGGGCGGCAGTACCCCGGCTTTGAACATGCCACCATGTTCTGGGGAAGTACTCTGATGTAATTTCGGCTTTCTGGAGGCTAATTCTGCTCAGAGCTCCTCTTGATGTGGAAGCCAGAATTCTGCAGAGTGCCCATGTAGAGCTGAACCCAAAAGAAAGGATTAATCCAAATGAAATTAGTCTCATTAAAACAGTAGGGGAAAATTACAGGTCTGTGTTTGGTATGCATTCAGGGAATAGGAAATGTCACCAAATATCTTCTTATTCATTCACATTCCGTTCAGAATCCTAAAAATATTTAGATTCTGGGCAAGAGAAAAAAAATCTAAACCACCCTAAATCCACAATTTGACTCCGGCATAGGTTTTCACTGTTTCATTCACGTCAGGTTCACCAGCCAGGTTCCCTAATAGGCAGAAGATACTCAAAGTCTTAAAGTAAATAATGAGTTATCATGTACGTGGTAAGTTACAATATAAGCAAAGTAAAAATATACAGATGATGGGGCAGTACTTTCTCTTCATGGGAGCTTACTGGGCATTCATGGTCAGAAATAGTTTAGGGGAAGAATAAGACAGTTTAATTGGTTTTCCTTTTCTACTACTAATAAATCATTGCTTCTGCCTCCCATGTTGACAAGCAGCAGATGTTTCAACACAAACTCCATCAAAGTTAGTCATTTTGTCCTCTTCCTTATCAAGGTTTCTGTCGCTCTGAGGACGACATGCCTCAGGAAATAAGTAGGCACCTATCTATAGGGGCATCACTCAGTCATGCTTAGACAATTATCAGAGCAAAACACACCTCAGACTGATCAATAAGTGCTTTCCTTGTCAAATTTCTGGATGTCACAGGCAACACCAAAGAGAGGGATCAGACCAGAGCAAAGCCTTGTCTAGACAGGTAGATTAGATTGCTTTTAGTCCTAACAGAGGCAGGAGGGGGCTGCAATGGTCCACAGCAAAGCCTAACAGAGCACTGGTCTCTCTCTGCCCAGCAACTGGGCTTGGGCAGACTCGGGCTGTGTGAGCAAGGAAAATCCTCCCTCCCGGGGAGAACACCTTAGAACCAGAAAAAAAAAACAAAACAGTATTAGGAATTTCTTGGAAGCATCATAATTTTTTTTGCTGGCAAAGTTTGTTCTGACATATGCCAGAAAGTTGTTCTTTTCAGATGTATTTACAGGGATCTGTGCTTAGATTCCTTTTCGTATCTCTGTCTTTCCCCTTTATCTTTCTAAAGCTTGGATAGACTGAAGGCCTTCGGGCTGATTAGCTTATATCCATGCTTGCAAACCTCAGGCCTGCAATGAGGAGAGGATACTTGATTCCAAGACATGACATTTTGGAAAACTGTAACTCAAGTTCTTTCAGAGTCCTATTTAGGCATTCTTTTTCTATATAGTATGTATCTATGTAACTGTTTGTCACTGAAGACAGTAAATTTGTGTAACAAAAAAAAGAAACGTACAGCTTTTCTTGGACTGAAAGTTCAGATGAAACACATGGGGTGCTAGGAGAAGACACATGAAGGTGTAATACAAAAATGATAAGTTTATCTCATTGGGACGTCTTTTACTTTCAGGCATTACAAGGTATATCAGTCACTGTTAAACCAGATCCACCCTGACTATGCTATTAGCATACCAGTGAGGAGTAGTAATTACAAAACCTTTTTTTTTCCCCACTGCTGCACTGCTGTAAATCCCCCCAAACACCTGCACAATTTAGTAAACTTCATATACTGGACGCCAGTCATTTCAAAGGTGAACTTCAGTTGTTGCTTGACTTACGTTACTGTTCAGCTGATTCTTGACTGAGAAATGCGAGAAATCTTACTGAAGAGGATTTTTTTCTTACAATGTGAGTGCCAAAAGACTTCAGGTTATACGATAAGAGTAGCCAGTTGTATTCAGCACAATAATACGCTGTTCATTACTGACAGAAATAAGAATTTTTTTAATATGGAAGCTACAAAATTCTTATTAACATGATTACATTTAAGTGAATGAAGAGGCTGTCTCTGATAGCCCTAGAGATACATGTTTTTTACAGATGGTATAGCAGGAATCTTTCTTTGTATACATACCTATGCTACTACGAGAGGACCCGTGGAGTTGTGAGCCTTCAGTTTTTCTTCCCCATTAAGTATTTTGCCTTGAATCTAAGTCTTTCAACAGAAGTGAAAATCTCCATTCTGTTGATAAGTGTTATCCCACTTTGGTCTGTGATGGTTCAGTGCCCTATACTTTCTCTATCGAACAACTCCCCAAGTATTCCTCAGGTAGCCCCATCCATCACTTGGAAGCGTTTAATCTAAAATGTCAATGTAAAAGCCAAAGCTTTTGCCAGTTTGGCATTATTTGGCAGTGACTCATCTATGGCTGAAAAGTAATATATTTTTTTTTTTTAATTAAGTGGATGGAAGCTTCCAATCAGACTACAGAAGCTGAATCTAATTGGTTCTCTTTCAGAAGTTCATATATTTCAGTTTTCCTAAAAATGGGGAAAAAAAGTAAATTGGTCTTGAATCTGAAATGTGCTCTGCCTGAACATGGGCTTTAAGATGCTTGGAACTAATTTCAAGATCAGGAGCTGCATGCCTTAGTAGTATTAAGAGGAAGTAATGTTGAAAACCCAGATCATCCCCACAAAATACAGACATAAGGCTCATTTTCATAGTTCTTTCTTTAATTGTATGAAGTTAGTATTACAAATTATTGTGTCAGTGTTCCCACATAGCCTAAGGCAGCTGTGATTTAAAGTATGCTGTCACAAACTCTGTTCTCATTAACACTGATATTGCTAGTTCTGATGTGAAGTAGATCTTAGATAATACTGTAAGACCACTGAGAAGACACATAGTTAAAATACCAAAGCTTCAAAACACAGATCTAAAAAGATCTTAGTTGTCTAAAGCAAGATAGGGAGAGAATATAGGCATCTGCCTTGTAATGCAGTCCTGGAAGCCTGCACTTAAATGTCATCAAACTGGAGGAACTTTCTCCACAGCTTGCTTCAATTTACATAGTTAAAATTTCTGAGAAGCTGAACTTGTACTTTTGTGGCGGTTCAAAAGCCTCTTAGTCTTGGTCTGTCTGAGCAATGGACATCTCAATCTCTGTCAGGATCTACAAATAAGATGGTTTTCCTCTTCTCATTGGATAAAACACTGCATGCCTACAAAATCAAGCTTTGTGTAAAACATAGTGTGTTTTGTTTTACCTTATTTTTAAGCACAACCATAAAATATGTGTTTAAATGGTTTAATATGCCTTTAAGCCAGAAGGCACTTACTCAGTTTTTGTCTTTACAGACTCAAAATCACAATTCCTAATTTCTGGAACAACATCTTAACTGTGTCTCTCAATGATGCTGTTCACCTTGATAATACGGTGAAAATCCCACTGGGACAGGTTGTGTGTGTGTCTGTGCTGACTCCCAAGCATGGCAGATAAGACTGGAAAGAGTCTTGGCTTACATTCCCTACTCCATGGACTGTGTTACAAACTTTGCATGAAATAGTCATTGGAGAAAATCCTGTGTAGTGTCAGGAAGCCTGACCCTCCACAAATACCAATGAGTTTCAGGTTAAGATACTCTGCTAATGGAAGAGTGGTGCATGCTCGACTCACACAGGACAGAGGGAAAAAATCTCTCAGTTCTTCCGCTTCCTTGGAGAACTGTTAAGAATTTCCAATCCTGTGATTCAAGCGCTCTTGGTGGCCCATGTACCACTTCTAAGAGGTCCGTAACAGGTAATTCAGAAGCATTCCTACTAACAGTTACTTTCAGTTTTCCAAACAGGGCTCTCTTGTTCTTTACAAGACTCTGTAGGGAGGTGCAAATTGAAAAGTTGTTCAAAGTATTGCAGCAACGTGTACAACTACATGCTCTACACGTGCTTGTGGATAAATCACTATGGTAGTCACAGTTCCTTCTTCTCTGACTGGTTTAAAATAAAGAGTGGCCTCTCATTCATTTCTGAAGGAGAGTGCTCTGGAATTTGTCACTTTTCCCATGTGTTCTAGAGGCAACCGAGGTGCCCTTGTTGGGGACAGACAACTTGAGCATGGACATTTCAACCACTAAATGGCTTCCTGGAGCTCAGCCTAACCTAATTTACTAGCTCAAGTCCCATAAAAATTACCCAGACACTTTCCAAAATGTTATCTACTCTTAACTGTGTTACAAAGAGGCACAAGGCGAGTTTCTGGGATTTTTTTTATCAGAGAAATGTCAGCGAATATCTTCATTATCCTGAATTAAAAAAAAATCGGAATTAGAGAGTAATTAATCCTCCTTGAAGACATTTACATCTAAATAGCAGTAACTGATCTAATGAACTCAAATTTACTGTGCTACAATGAATGTAGATCATGGAACAAAGAATAGTTGGGGAAAAAGATTAATATTTATACAGTGTCATTTTTAAACAAAGCCATCCAGATTAATTAAGTATGTGTGTGTATGTAAAAAGGAGTTTCAGTAATTAGGAAGCATTCCTACGGTACGTTTTGTAGCTTAGGATGTAATGAACACTGTTTTAATTGTATTTTAAAGAGCAGTCCTTTCTGTTGAAAGGAAAGTACAAGAGTTTTGTTTAGTTTTATAGGTAAATATAGAAGCTCTTCTTGTTTTCACTGAAACTGTTGAAATCTTGGCCGCTGACGTCAAGAGAGCAGGCTTAGTCTCAGACAATACTTGTCAAATGCTTTTTCGTTCAATTTACAGCCATTTCTTATAAATCCCTGCATATCTTCTAAATGCAGTAAACAGTGTCATCTAGAGGATATTTTTAAGTACTGCATGTCATAGACAACATCTTTTCTAGGAAGATTTTGACAAGCGAAGTGAAAGCATGAAGCTAGACAGTTGCCATAGTAATTACCTTTTTTTATTATTTTAAAAAAAAAAAAGTATTATTGAATACAGTGTGCTCTCGGACACCAGAAAGCCTAACACACTGTCACAACAAAATACTTGGATGCCTCAAGGTTGTGAATTTAATCAAGAGCTTTTAAAGAAATTAAGCTAACATCCACTATTACTGTGAATCTTTGGTTTAGTTCAATTAAGGTGACAAAATATTATGTAAAATTGCCATAATAGAAAATAAAGGAATAATTTGTAATATCATGTAGTTTTGAACAGTGCATATTTAAATAATTGCCTTCAGATATTTGTGCTTAATATAATGTAATTCAAATTGCACTAAGAAATTTACAAAAAATATTTTTAAAACTTAACTAAAACCAGCAAATAATAATTAACTCATCAAACGATAGTATGGGACCTATGGTAGGAAACAATCTCTGTGAAAGGACTAAAAAGACAGGTACATTTTGAATGCCATCCTACATTGACAACTTGACATTACTAAGAGGTTTCTGTTTCCAACCTTAGATGCAGTGAGTGGCAACAATTAACAAAACCGCATTCCATCGACAGGTGATGAGTTATACAGGTCCTCCCTTTTTTTTATAATTCATATTGCCATTTTCTGGGCTAAAATCTTTATCAGACCTTTTTTTTTTTTAGAAAAAAAAAAAAGAAAAAAAACCTAACCAACCAAGCAAAAAACCTATATGCAAATAAAAAATTGCTAGGAAAAGTGTTATAGTTTATCTTAACTGAAGCTACATTTTTTTTCTGTCTAGACCACAAACATGTTCACATCCTGTAATTCTCTGCTATCCCCGCTTTGCCAAGGAAATAAAAATTTATAAATTTCATGTGTTATCCCACTCCTGCTTGTCATAGTTTCATCTTATTGTGCAATAATTTAAATATCTAAGGCTCTGTCTAATTTCAGTCATGGGTCAGGCAAGAGTGCAATCTGTATAGAACTTGAGTGCAATGGGTCCATTAGGATGTAACTTAATATCTGTTTTACAAATGAGCTGCATTAAAAACATACCATTGCTTAATGAGGCTACAATGTTAATTAAATGAATTAAAAACTGTATTATGAAATAAAATCAAACAAGACAGTTACATGATACAGGAATTTAATTATAACAAAGTTATATTGTCAAATTAAGTAGTTACAGATAAAATCTTCGACGACAGGGTAACACTGGCTAAAAAGCAGTTTTCCTTTTATAATTCTGTTATAATTAAAGTGACCATCTATTCTGAAGGCTGACATCATTTGCATCCAACATTAAGCTTACATTTGTATGTGCACATATTATGGAGTTAATGATAGTATTAGAATAGTGACCGAGGTGATTAAAAATGCTACTGCATCCAACACATTATTGCCTGACAAGAAAAGTTGCAAACACTTGCAGGAGTGAAGCTGAAGGAGAGAAGATGCCAGCCAGATGATGCTTTTCCTATTCTAGTGACTCCCTCATAAAGTTTGGTGACAAGGATGATAGGACCATAATCTTCTTTGTGACCAAGTAATGGTAGTAGCAGTAATTAAAATATGAAAAAATGCTATTTCCAACCCATTTCCATAATCAAAAGACCTCGCTATCTCAGGTAAGGAAGAGACCCCAGAGCTGACTGTGTGTACCCAGTTAAGAGGGACAGACGAGCAGAGGACTGTAGAAGTGCACAGCGTCCGGAGCTTCTTCCTGAAGAGACAGCAGCAACCACGGCCCCACAGGGACAGATGCTTCGTCAGGCAGAACTCTGCTGGATTTGGATGTTTGCCTGGTAAATGCGTTTATAAGGAGCAAACAAACGTATTCCCGCAGTTGCACAGAACCTTTCTTACTTCATCCACTCTCTTTTATCTTCAGACGGAAGAGCACTGTGAGACTGACTGCTCCCTGTGCAGAACTTGAGAGGCAGCATACGCAATACAGGGTAAGTTTCTGCACATTAGTACTTCTAACATGATCACTAATGTTTCTACATCTCCAGAGGGTTTTGGTGTAGGAAGACAGTTGCTCTAGCAGGGTATCTGGAGGTAAAGTGTGAACTCTAATGAAAGAAGTGAAAAAAGCAAACAGCTGGGCTTCCTATCTCGAGATAGCTGGGGAAATGGCAACAGTCCATAGGAGCATCAAATGGGAAAATGTGATCCCTCACAGTAGATTTTTGGGATTTTTTTTTGGGCAGCAAAGTAATGTTTTATGCAATTTAGCTGTAGACATGATAGACATTTAGCAAGCACTAGGTAGCAAAAGATGTGGGAGTTTTCTGACAAGAAAGGGCTGTAGTCAGGAAGGCCAAGAACGAAGCAAAAACAAAGGCAACACCAAGAGAGAGGATATAGATTAAAAAAAGATTAAAAGAGCAGCATCTATGTAAGTTTGATGTAATTAAAACAAGTTTTTTCTTGGTGGTTATACAACCATATTTTCAAGCTTAATTGCTAGTTTGATATGAATATTTACATTTAAGACGTGCTGATATCTGATAGTATCACAGTGAAGTTTTACAGTTGTCAAGTTGTCAGTGACCTAATGCCTGGACCTCTGGAGTCCTTAGAGGACAATATAGTTCAGTCCTAAAGGCACTGCCAGAGTGTATCAGACTGTCTCCACCAAATAGTTTCAGTGCTTGCAAAAACGGTTTCTGTGCTCAGTGGAAAAGATCACACAAATACAATTGCCCCAAGGGTGAAGTCTCAAAGTAAAATTCTTGATGTAACTACTTCCCAAAAAGTAAATTTTGCCCAAAATGAGCTTGGTTAACTCATTACAAATTAATATTTGTATCGAAATAGGTGGGGATGTCCATGAATTATCACCAAGCCTAAGTGTTCTATAACCATCTGCACTGATGCCCTGTTGTATGCAATGTTGAGGGCTTGTTTCTGTTCATAGAGAGTTTATTTTTCTGGCAGTCAGCCACTCATTTCCATTTCCACAAGTAAAGATCACTGGTAAAAATACCATAGTCTTTCACAAATTCATTTTTGGGAGAGACATGGTGCAATTTAAAAACTGTAGGAAGGAACAACCCTGACAAATCACATTTTTCTCTGCTACCCTTCAACAACAAACGCTTCTCCCTTCTGTTTTTACTTGCTCAGTAATAGTTAATTACATGCCGTATTGAAAACCCTCCATTGCACCGACAAACAGTTGAGAAACAGCAGGAGTTTATGAAGCAAATGCCTGCCCTTACATACCAGTTTATGGAACTGGGAAGCTCTCTTGCAGACAGCAATAAAGATGAGGGTAAAGAAGATAGTGACAACAAACTTTAGCTGATGGTGTAAGAGGATTGCTGCTGGAATCATCTATTAAATGTGGATTCCTGGTACTGGACTAGATAATCACACTGAATTGATAGGATAGCATAGCCAGCAATGGCAGGAATATGTTTGCTGAAAATTTATGTTGAGGTTGCCTTGGAGCTGCCAGTATCATACCAATATAAAATTTCCGTGTCTGTAGAGATGCATTTTTTCATAAAGATCTGGAAACATACGATTTCTGACTGCTCCTGGTCAGTTGTAAACCCATTTGAAACTATTGCTGTGTCATACCTAGCACTGGCATCAACAAAAATGCAGGTCTCAATAGAAGAGCAAGGCAGGAAGACATGTTATGATTTCAGAGCTGAAAAGCTTCATATTCTCAAATGGCAGCTTCAGAAGCATCTTGTACCTTTTTTTTTTATTTTTCTTCTTTTTTTCCCCCCTTTTTTTCTTTTTTTTCCCCCCATTTTTTTCTTTTTTTCCCCTTTTTTTTTTTTTTTTTTCTTCCTTGTTTTTTTAAGGAAAATGCCAAAAAGTTTGCTTTTGTATTTTTAGATTTTGGCAGAGTATTCTGTATTGGGAGCACTTTGCACAACCACAAATCTATGAACGTAAGAGTGCTTGCATTTCTGCTGTTTGGGTTGGCATTTTTAGAGCATGTATGTCCAGTAATAACTTTCAAACGTTTTTGGTATAGAGATGCACATTCAGACCTTCAGGCTTATGCTTGCTTTTCAATGATATGAGGAGCTCTGTTGTATGTGTGTTCTATCTTTAATCACATAAAACTTAGACAAGCTGTGTCAGCAGTTGGTCAAAGACTGCGCAATACAGCGTGTCTTCAACTCCTCACTACTGATCACCTGGTTAAGAGACCTTGCTGGAGTACTCTGGCTCCCATCTAGTGTATGTGCTCAGATTTCTTTTACAAAAAAAAACCAAACCAAAACAACAACAAAGGACAGAGGAAGGGGAAAAAAATTGAAAAGTTCATAATTTCCTGCTGTGGAGTTGAGCCTGCAGCAGATCCATGCACCCAGACAGTTATGGTAATCTAGAGTGGAAATAGTCTGGATTTGTGTTCCCACATTCTGGCGGGATTCTGCTTTTGACCATCAGATTCAAAGTTATTTTATAAATGTCATGATCTTCTGCATGGGCTATCTGAAATCTGAAGTCTTTACGTGGCTGTGCATATTATTTGCAGAAAGATGCCTTCATGAAACTTCCCTCTGTGTTCACATGGTAAGAAAGCAAATGACAAAAAGAACTCTGAGAGAGAACAAAAGGACAAAAACAAAGCAAACTCAAAAAATGCTGCTTAGCAATGCATCCTGTATCACTCCAGGGGGATGGTCTTTGCCACAGATATTTACATGTTATGAGCAGAATTTGCTGAAAAGCAGAGAAACATTCGTGCAAAGCCAAAAACATAAATAAATGGTATATTGCAGGTTTTTCCAGTGCTGCAAAGATCAAACTAGATTAAAAGACAGGAGCAAAACCTACATGTATACATGTATTTTAAAAGCAGCTAATTTGGAAAAATTATTTTAAGTTTTCTTTTTTCTAAGTTCCCTTACTCATGCTTTCTCTTCCTATCCTATTTTTTGCCATTTGGTTCAGTGCACTGAGTGATAGTTCTGTTAGGGTTTATTTTTATATAAGTAACTTTGCACCTCTGAAAGCTTCAGAATGGTGAAAGAAGGAATCCTGTAACTTTAAAAAACTGAGTGTTGGAAGAGTGGCAGACTAGAAAAATTACAGGGCTTAATATTTCTTTTGGTATTTTCCTGACTCTTTAAGGAACTGAGGGTCTGGAAGAACAGAAAAGGTGGAAGAAAATCCTTCAACATTGGTCATATTATTGTATTAAATTGCAAGGAGCAAGAAAATAAAAGAAGGTAAATTGAGTACATTTCAACATTTACATTAATTACTGTTTCCAAACCTTTTGAGGATTATAATTGAAAAAATCTGAAGGAAAAAAAAAAATCTATAGCAATTGTCTTCACTCTTCCAAGTGTTTTTTTGTAAAAAGCCTTGCCTATTTAGGCATCTCCCTTTCTCCCATTTATGGTCTGCTTCCTTTCCGGCAGACTGCTACAGACCCCATTCCAAATTGGTGACAGTGTGCCTTTTATCCCTTCCCTTCTGGTGCAGCACATTCAAAAGATAAAAAGCCTTATCATGTGAATATGCTCACTGAGTATGCGAAACCTGGGCATTGTGCACATTAGTTTTCCTCAGATTGATTGGTGCCATGCTTTAGGTTACAGGTTTCATAGTTTCCTGTGAGGTACATTTCCTAGCGCAGCATCGTACACTGTCCAAGGTGCATTTCACAGCTTTTCTGTAATTCCATTTTATCTCAGCATTTTATCAGGTATAATGCATAGCATTTTTAACAGCAAACTCTTGTTAAGAACATTATACAGCATAAACTTGCATATGTATGAAAATATGAAGAGATTGCAGGGCATGGATGAAGCAGGAGGTAGAGAGTTTTTTTAATCTCTAATATTCTCAACACTCGGTGCAAAACTCTATTTTATGGTGGAATTTGTACACGTCTTCCGAGGATAAAAAAAAAAAAAAATAATTTAAGGCACAGAAAGTGTCATATTTTGGCTCTAATATTACAAGGCAGAGACATCTTGCTGTTTGTGCCAGTATAGATAACTGCATTCTTTTATCACCTTAGAAGGAATCCGTCTGAGTAATAAAAATCCTCAGTACCTTCCTGATCTGTTCTTCTTAAACAAGCAAATTCGCTGCTTCCTGGGTACACAAGTGAATGACATTTTACAATGTAAGAAATGTGGAAGAAATGCACATAGGATTAGTTGCTTGTCCTCCAATCATCTCTTAAATTCTTTTAGCCTTTCCTACCATTCACCACCCTGTCATTGTGACATGTTAAACAGCCTGAGTTATTTGTTTGTTCACAGTTTCCGTG
Source organism: Gorsachius magnificus (assembly GCA_034008185.1). Taxonomy (NCBI): domain Eukaryota; kingdom Metazoa; phylum Chordata; class Aves; order Pelecaniformes; family Ardeidae; genus Gorsachius; species Gorsachius magnificus. The sequence continues at coordinate 42,444,625 of CM067081.1, forward strand.
CGCAGTGTGTTTTGTTGAAAGGCTGCGTTGGACAGCAAGGTCAAAAGCTGCTGCTTTGTTTTGTCCTGGATTTTGCAGCTTCTGAAGGGAGAGAGAGAGAGATGGTGTTTTCTCTGAAAGTGAGCTTAGAGGCTTTGCTGGAAAACCTTTGGCAAGTGCAGGGTGGAGCAGGCAGGGAGCCTGCAGCTGGCGTGCGAGCCGGCGAGAAAGCAGAGAGCACAGACACAGAGGTGACAGAAAGGAAACTTTCTAAGACAGTCAGAGGGAGTCTGCTGCAGTCCACGGTGAAAACTACTCGATGGAGGACAAGGTCAGAAGGAAGGACAGACACCGAAGATAGGGGAGAGATTTCTTTTCAAACCCCACCCGCCCAAATCTTATTCTTCTCTATTGTAATAGTTACCTTGTCCTACCCTGTGACCTAATGAACAATTATTTTTAACACTCAAAGCCCTATTTTGTGGTTTGACGTAAGGAATAATGTCGGTACACCTAGCTCATGGCTCTGGCTGACTCAGTGTCACATCACGCTGACCAGCAATTTGCACAATGAACAGCCGCTCAGCTGCAGGACAAGAGGAAAAAACTTACTGCATTGCCAGGCTACATCCAGAAGAACTGAGGTGGAAAAACACTTAGTGTCAGTACGGTTTCCCAAAACAGGGAAGGGGATATGAAGGTAACATTTCTGAAGTGGATGTAGGGGAGAGTATTTCTTCTCTAGTGCCACGTCAGCTGCTGCTGGGAGCTTATTAACCTCTGTGTATGACCACTGAGGAATGAATTCCTATCAGTTTACAAGGCATAGAAAATGTTAATAAGGCAGAAGATGGAAAAAGACATGATAGGACAAACGGAGAGCAGTCTGAAGGGCACATCTTTTTATTAAGCCTGCCAAACATTGCCTCCTGTAATAGCAGGCTGCAGAACTTTCCAGGTTTTGTAAATAACTCAGTGTTTCCCCCATTACAGTAAATACACAGCATATGTTTAAGACTGGGCCTTAGACTTTAAGAACCTTACCTCCCATTCCCTAGGTTCCCACAGATGCATTCTCTCAAGCACAAACACCTTTACTAATTATATACTAATAGCCTGACACTGACATAAATTTTATCCAACCGTTCCTAATTGCTGCTGGAAAGTTAGAAACATGAATAAAGGTGCAAATACCTTGTAGAAGCAAAAGGAAGTCAGTCAGTCACTGGTCATAAAAATGAGGCTGATAGGAAAGAAAAATACTTTCAGTAACTTTGCCCCTCCCAAAGTAAAGTATAACCGGTTAGATAATGACTCTGCTAACATTATTCTAATTTGAATGTGTTTTTTGTGAATGTTGGAGGAAACAACATGGGAAATAACTACAGAAACTTAGACAAAAGAGAATAAGGTCCATGGTGGTGCAGCCTTTTGGAAAGTCCACAATAGATGGATGAGGCAATCTATTCCATTGCAATTCTGGCCTGAGATAAAGTATCTATGCATCACCTTACTCTTCATATCTAGTTATGGTGTCTTCTCACCTGACTTCCAACATCTTTTTTCTACAAACCCCTCTTTACCACTCTTTTTGTGGAGATGTGTGGGTTTGTAAGGGATTCCTCAAGGAAACAAGTCAGATGATTACTCAAAGCATGAAGGTTTTCTGCTTGAGTGTGATAGCCGATGGTCTCCAAAGGACTTTTCTACTTCCTGCCAGAGGATTGAATAGACCCTTGCCATGATCTCGGGGGCTGCAGAGAAGAACAGGTAGGTGGCAGGTGCAGCTTCTGAAATGGTAAGCCAAGGTATTGTGAATAGGCTTCAGCTAGCACTGCTCAGCTGTCTTAATCAGCTTCCATACTGCAACCTGCACAGGTTTTTCCCTCCACTGAGTATACCAAAGCATAGCAGTTTCTTGTAGCCAAGTTTTGGACCTTGAATTCAAGAGGGAACATAACTGCAAAGCCTTACAACCCACAGGTTCCCAGGAAAGGAGTTAGACAGAAGGTCCCTAGGTTGACTAGGCTGTAAACTGAATCGATGTGCATGTATGTACTTTGGTGACCTGTGTGCATCCCATCTGTCACAACTTCAGGTTTTTTTGCACAGGTTTAACTTCTTAAATGTATAGTTACCTCAGACGATTTTCATTTTTTTACAGAGATTATTATACTCTTCCATTGTTTGTACTTTAAAAAAAAAAACCCTTTTGGAAATATTTTGCTGATACTTTAAAAATAAGTCACTGTTTACAAAGTATTATTACATAAAACTTAAGTAAAATCATGCAAGTTCCATTTGATAAAAATGAAGATCAAAACAAGAGAAAGAATCTCTTTTCTTCAGTATTAACAAGATAGCCTATGTGATTGTTTCCCAGTGTTTTGGAGAAGTCTCTCACCTCTGTCAACTGAGCCATGGTGATGCTTTCACAGATAACATGAAAACATGTTATCACTGAGTAATTTCTGACCTTATTCAAAGATACCTCATTCTTTACTTTAGTCATCAAAAAGCTCTGTGCACTGTTGTGCAACACCCTTGGTGCTGACAATACTTTGTTGCTGGTGAGCTGCATCTCCAGCACAACAGTAGGTAGCTACTGATCAATAGCAACCAAAGGTGACACGTTTCCAGAAGACGACGGCTGTGAGCTTCTGAACTCTCTGAGGAGGACAGAGTTTGGCATGAGAGACACCCAGAATCTTAAACAGCCTTTTTTATCCCCTGATTCTGTAGTTATTACTGATCTATGCAGCTCTGAAAGCACTCTCTTTTTCCACCAAGCAGTGCTTGCTTTATGAACGTCAAAACGGCACTTTAAAAGGTGAATATGATCCAAGCAGCAATCACATTCTCCTCCCCAGTTCCCGGCTCTTGTTGCCAAAACTATTGTTTCTATCATTAGCTTTATTAGCAGTCTAACTTAATTAGCTAAATGACGTTATTTAGTGGCAAGTTCTCCACAGCATCTCCACTAACCATTGCATATTTAATGTGGATTTTATTCATGTAGATAGGCCAGCAGGTGGGCAAAAAAGAGATGGAGAGAGGACAGAAAAGGAAGTCCGGCAGAGAGGCCCTTCCTACCCAAAATGTTTAACCAGTGAGGATACAAAATGAAAGGACAAGGAATGTTTCTTATGGTGGATTTAATTATAGTCTTTATTCTTGAGGAACAAGAGTTAATTGCTGTTGAGAACCACGTACTCAGGTGGCAGATAGGCAACAGGTGATGTATTGGGTGAAACCTGATTTCCAGGTGCTCTTGCCCAGGCAGAGGGAGCATCTGCCAGCTGCTTCTTTCCTTTCCTTTACTTGTTCCATAGAAGAGCAAATCCCAGGTGTTGTCCAGGCAGTTGTAGGAGCAGCTTCTATCACATCCTCCCCCTGGAAATCTTTTTCATAGGGGAAATAAGAAGAGCAAGGCTCCAGAGAGAGAGAGTTAATTGCATTCTCCTAAGGATAGCATAGCATGCACAACACCACTTAGTATGAGACTGCCCAACATGACAGTGCATGACCACTACAGGATTTTATTGTATTTAGTGCCAGTGCTGTTGCAGTGGCATCCAATGCTTGATAGCTATCAAAGGGCTGTTTATATACTTTGCTACATTACTTTGACAGGCATTGCACCTTGGCTTTCATTTCCCTGTGCTGCTTTTTAATATAACTTGTAATCCTGTGAGATAGACTCAGACCAGCTGTGTGTACACGTGTCTTCAGGTTTCTTCACTGTGTATTTAACTGTTGCTTCCTTATGCAGAGGGTAACTTTCCTAGATTTGTCTATCTGGATGTGCCCCAAAAAACAGAGTAACGACCCTTTAATAGTTTCCTCAGAAAGAAACCTAACCCCCTTGCTGCTAAAATACAGAGGGAATTGTTCAAAGTCCTGTTGAGCATAAACTGTGTGCAGATTATCCCTGGCATATTTGTAGGGGCATGACCAGATATGTATACCCCACTGCAGCACCACCTGCTTATCTACTACGTTATATAGTATAATATATTCTGATTGAAAACAGATTCACATCTGTAGAGGAAATGGAGCAGAAACAGTAAATTTCAGAAAAGAAAGTAGGAGGAAATAGACCTGGGTATGGAATTGTCACGTAGGTCACAGCCCACTTTCTCATGGTTGTGGTATCCGCAGAAAAGCAGTCAGAAGCCACAGCTCAGATGAATTGTTTTAGACATCTGTGGTTTGTGGCCTGGCCATCCTGTGAAAGGACTTGCTATTTCATTGAATCAGACTTTCTGCAGGCATGTAAGAATTCAATTCACAATATCCAGTTGAGGCCTTCTCACACACAGAGCACTCGTCCAATGTGCTAAAACAATCAGCCGAAGGACCAGCAGCATCTAAAACAGTAATGCAAGAAAGGGACTGAGTGAGAAATACTGAGGGTGCTTCTAAAGTCCCTCTGGTGGGACTCTGCTGGACTCAGATGAGACTGTTTTAATAGGAAACCCTTAATGGTCAGATCTCAAATGTTCTTATGCTTTGTCTCCATGCTTTGTCTTCGTACCTCATAAATAGTTGAAGAATTCTTCAATTTTGCAGCTGTTATTGTAATTAGCAAGCTAAATGACTTCTGCTTTTAAAACCGTGAATCACAGCTAACTGCTTAATGTTACTGCCATAAACATGAGCTTTACTGACATCTTAAACCCTTTCATTGTGAGACTGCCTTTTCTTTCCTTGCATATACCTCTGTTATTAACAGTCTCGTGTCCCTACCCAAATAAGTGGCTCATCAAACAGCTCTCAACCTAGCTGTGACAGTTATTGATCAGTGGTTTTGTAAGTAATTTTTCTCATACTTCTTTTTATGTGTTAAGGGCCTAATTTAGCCTTCCCCTTTTCTAAAACTGTGGCTGTAGTTCACCCTGAAACTTCACAATGTGTTTTGCTGTGTTCAGAGTAGTGTAAAAAAAAAAAAAAAAATCAGTCACAATTTCTCTCATCTCAGAGATTCTTTTCCACTACCAGTGCTGAACAGTTACAGGTTTTGTTTTGTTTTGTTTTGTTTTGTTTTTTTTAAAGAGGAAATCTGCTGCATTTCACCTATGGGTGATTGCATTTCATTAGTATCTGAGCTCATTCCTTTGCTTATAAAGGAGTTTGGATTCTTTGATATGAATGAAACATAGATAAAAGTTGTTGTTGTTGTTATTCCCAAATCACATACATTCCTGGTGAAACTCCACTGGTTTTGTCACATTTCAACAGGATGAATTTAATCTAATACTTTGAAAACCATTACTACCTGGGGAAGGACTGGAAATAAAATGTTTTAATATTTAAAAATACTGTGTATTGGTCACTGATAAAGAGGAAGCATATTCTGCACAGCTATGACATTTCACTTACCTCTCTGTATGGATGTGAGTCCATCAGAAATGGATACCTTGAAACTGTACCTCTATGTACCTAACTGTAATTGTAGTATAGTAATATGTTGAAAATCAGATTCTGTGCTGTATATAAATGCAGCACGTTTTCCTTCTTCCTCAGGTCATGAGGGAGATTGATAAGCATCCAGAGAAGGATTTAAGTACTGCAATACCTAACTTCTGAGAGCTCTGCAGACAAACTATGTTTTCTCTTTTTTCAATGTATGGGAAAAGTGAGGTGTCACAGAAACTTGCAAGCTGAACACGGATTCTCATGAAATAGTCAAGCTCTTTGAAAATACTGAGGATAGAGAGGGTAGGACCTCAACCCCTTCCTCAAGAAGACATAATTATTTCTTTGAGCCAAGAATTGTCTTATATAAGAGCCTGAGACTGCTACCCAAAACCTGACAAATAAAAACAGAACAAGAAAGCCTATAGAAAAGTCCCATCCACACTCAATGTAGTAATAGAATACTCCTCTTAAAGGACGCCAAGGTTAAAGGTGAGGATTTAGTTCTCACAGTCTCTGTCCTAGGAGACTACTAAGATACTGGATAAAATTGTTTTGTGTGATACTGTTCAAACATATAAGAGAGTTGACCATACTGAAAGGCCAGCCATTTAACAGCCTTACCAGGGCATTGGCGCAAAGCAGTGTGGAAGCATCAGGACTTCTGTTACGGAAATCATTGGACAGGGAACAAAGGGTCTTCAGTTGCCTATAGATGTAGGTGTCAGCCTAGCAAGGTTTCTGAGCAACCTAGTAAAGCCACAATGTTAGTGCTCACTGTGCAAGTCCCTTTGTTGATGTAGCCTAGTATGACAGTAACACAGCCACAGCACTTCCAGCACCGAAATATGGTTATGGCAGATCACTAGCATATATAGCCTAAATTTGTTGTGAATTCTTCAGCACTGCAGGCTACATTTTTTCTTAAAGTTTCCAAATTCCACAAGCCTCCAGTGTAAGCTGTTGTCCTATTATTAAAGTTACACACCAGGGTATGGACAGCCTCAGTTTGAGACTTCTTGTTTACTAAAAAGATGAAAAGGTGCTTGTCATAACTGTAAGTAGATGACTGTGATCCCAGCAGCATTGGCAATAACAATTTCTTATTCTCTTCCTATTTTATCTGCATTTAAGCAGACTGAAGGAGAAATTTAAAGTTTATGAGACTCTCAGAAGTCCATGTATCTTGTTGAAAGACCGTGAAGAAATATGTAGCAATATTTAGGAAAAGACTAATCCATTCTGGAACAAAGCTTTCCCTTTTGGCAAAAGCCATTTCTGTTTTCCTATTGGATTCCATGTGCTGTCAGAAACATGAATTAAAATATAGAAATATTTTAGAAGAAAAGGCATATTCTTAGTAAGGCTTATGCTGATCTTAGAACCATCTGCCTTCTCAAAGAGATTTAGTTTCTTTCTTCACCTGAAAAATTTCAGAATGAACAACAACAATAAATGATAACAAGAAAGAAACAAATACATAACAAAATATGAACAAGAAAGAATTGCAATGTCTCTGCAGAGACAAGTATTTCAATTAATTTTTGAAGTGTTTTGGGATCCCTATAAAATACTGCAATTTCTGAAATAAAGAATTATCATTGCTGTAAGTTGCAACGTAATTTCTAAATGCCTAAAGGAAAAAAACAATATGGAAATTTCACTAAGGAATAAAACTGTTTAAATGTTCAGTCTGGACAAGCTGTCCCAGCTCTTTCCTTTATTGATCAAGCTCTATGTGGAGGAAATGTCACTGCTGAAGGTATCAGAGAATCTACATTTATGCAGATGTTGTATTTATAACTACACAAATATTCGGACATTTAAATGGCAAAGAACTATAGGAAACAATGTACCAAATTTATGTGTTATAAAATGGTGCTGTTGAACTCAATGAAACTTTCAGGTGTAAATAGTGTCAGAATTTCATTCCATACCTTTGTCTTTGGATGTCACCAGCAGGGAAATTGATTTCTTTTTTAATTCTTGGGGGACCCTTCCAGCCGATAGACAGAACTACTAGACAGATCAACAAGAAGCTGCAAATGGGATTTTTCTGTAGCTTTGGTGTTACTGAAAATGGGACATAGCTGCCAAAACTATTGCTTATGTTGTAGAACAAATTCTCTCCTGATGTAAAATGACACAATTCCATTGACTCCAATAACATTAGACCAAATTTATGCCAGGAGAATATGTAGCTCTTTATCCATTTATCTATAAGCTGGTTGCTGTGACTTAATTTCAAATGAATTATGTTACTGTTCTTGGTCCGTGCCCTTGCAGCACTTTATTACTTAGAAGGCTAGTTCAGCAGAAATAAATAAATATGTGATTTGCAGTCTCAGCAAACATCCTAGCCAGGAACAATGGCCTCTCTGCAGTGTTCCAGACTAATTGCCCCCAATTTTTTGCTCTAACCTTCATACCCAATTCATTCCTTTCTTGCACTATCCTCCTTACTCTTTTTCCACCCGATCCTCATGTTCAGATTTTCTCCAGTGTCAGCAAGTCTTTAACCACCAGCTCTTACCTATTCAAATTCCTTTAGAGAATAACTTCCTCTACAGTGACCATAAGAAATGTGTATTACATTTAAGGAATTACTTTATTTAAGAAAAGTATATACTGCCCTTTTTATGTATGTTATTATACCCTAGTATTTATGGTAACAAATACTGTCATTATAATTGTGTCCTGTGCTTACTGGTACATCATCATCCAACATTCTTCTAATTTCATAGTCAAAACCTGCCATGAAATATTATAAGCAGTTTAACTGAGATTCATACAAGTAGGAAGATTTTTGAGCTTATTTTAAGGCTGATTGGCAGCAACTTTCTGTTCAAAATCTGAATGCAGTAGCAATAAGTTAATGATAAGCATTAATAAAATCGTGTTTGAGGTCATTGCTGAGATACTAAGGACCTTTTGATGATTAGAGAACGTGTCTGAAAATTGTTCTGGGCACCTACTTAACAGCCTGTGACTTTGGAAGGCATTAATCCAGAACATTGGCTTCATTTTCTCATTAAGTATTCTCCATTATAGGAGGTTGTTTGTGAGGCCTGTTGGAATCAGTGGTGCACAGGAAGGATGAAATTAAAGAAACTGGTCTGAGCAAAATAAGTAGTTCCTAGCTACTTGCTTTGGGGGACACCTGCTGAATTTAACAGAACTGGTTTCCATAGTCCAGCTGCATTTCTGCTGAGTAGTTCAGCCAGGTGTGGAGCCTGAGTCTATGACCTTTGCGTGATTATCCAGTATGAAAAACCATTCTGTTGAATACAGCATGTAGGTAAAAAGTAAAAGAAAGATTTGTGAAAGCCATGATGTAAATGGAAATGTTATGTTGTTACTGAATTCTTTCATTAATTCTGGTGTAAGAAAAAAGCACATTTTACATACAAGTGCATGTTTTCAGTTAGGTAAATATTCCCGACTGGACTTGAGTCTATCTGTGCTATGTTGAAAGTTAAATGTTAAGCTATTTAACACTGATAAGTTTTCCAAATTAGCCTTCTTTCCCTTCATGTTTCTTCATCTTACTCTGTTCAGCTCCTACAGCAGTCTGGACTGGAGGAATTCTATGCTCAGTTCCTACCTTTTGGATCAATATCTCTGTCTTCTTTATTGCACCATTAAAATAACTATACTGTACCCGCCTTGTGGCTTATCTGACCTGGCGTTCTCCTCCTAGTGTCCCCTGTGGACACTTAAAAAGAACCATTATGAAACAAGATTATTGCTATGGAAAATTTTACTCCTGGTCTCATTTAGTTAGCATTGATATAACTTTTTATAAACTCCAGAGTAAAAAAATAGAATCTTGCATCATGTCTTTCATATTGTACATCATTCCAGTGTCCCTGTGGTGCTTCCAAACACAAAATCATAGAATAATGCTCTCTTTAGTCTATATATTCAAGGCTTTGATAAAGTCTTTTCCTTCTGTCCTTTGCCAATGCATCATGTACTCTGGGTAACATTCTGCAAGCATGATTATGTTCACCAGGGTTTAAAAACAAATTCTTAGATAACTTGACTTTTCTGGGGGAAAAAAAAAGTGTAAATGTTGTTCCTATCTAATACAGTTTAGAAAAGATGAGTTAACGAGATTTCCGATAACTTCTTAGAGTATTAACTTTCCACCAGAGAAAAGTGTTTGTAAAATCAAACAGACTAAATTTTTTTTTTCAGTGTAGGTTGTTGATAGTGCTTTTATATCATGGTTCTAAATGTAGTCAAATATATTTTAAAACCAAATTATATTGAAGTTTTTGAGATGTCAAGATATTCCTCATTCTAGTCTTGTACTTCTGTACTTTGCACAGGGTGGTCTGTCTTTGTCTTTACCCTGATGCTCTCCCACTCTCTAGTGCTCATGCATGTGTCCTTTCTTTCCTGCCCCACACCCCACATGTGGCTCATGCAAGTCCTGTTTCTTTTCAGTAAAATATCAGATATGCTATTTACATTATGCAAGTAAGAGTCAGTATAAAGAACAGAATGAGTGAGGAGAGAGAGTACCTTTAATGCAGTAGCCTGGGTAGAAAACACAGCCTCAATACACCCGGAACCATTTGAAAGCCTGACCCTATCCATTTTTTTTGCACATGTTCCTACTGACTTCAGGACAGCTATTCCATATGTTTGCAATACAGAAATTCATGCACATTTATGAAAATATTTACTTATGCAATATCTAGCTGAAGAATGTAAGGAATCTTCATTCTTTTTCCTCCATATATTATCCTTTATTATAGATTTTTAAATATTATCATACAAGAAGGTTTTTTTATGGTTAAAAAAAGTTTTAGAATGCTTTGTTTTGTTTGCACTTTGTATGAAGGTGTGATGGTTGTATCTTAAGCTAGTATTACCAAAAAAGACCATCCAACCACAAAACCCTGACAAAAAGCTTTAAATCATTTCATGCCCAATTTGGCAAGTTAGAACAATGGAAATTTAAGACAGGAAAAAATAAATTTCCCTACTTTACAAGCCATTTTCCATATTTTAGGAACAATTTCAATTACAAGTTTTAAATAGATATTTAATTGATATAGGATAGCTCTTGTAAATTAATTGAGCAAGAAATTGTTATTCCTCTTATATTCCAGTCAGTTTCTTCCAAACCTACTATTTCCCTCTACCCAACCCTGACTAGCTTCCAAACATGTATTCATGCTAGGTCAGGTTCTGCATTTGGCTTTAAGCCTGTGAGTTGTTACTGAAAGTCTTCTACATATATGGAGGTTGTTGACTTTCATCTTTTCTATGGGTATGACAGCAGTATCAGAAGCATTAATTTATTACTCTAAAAGTGCAGGTAAATTTAGTCTATCAATTTTTTTTTTAAGTCTTAATTCCTAAAATTATTTTTAGCATTAAATATGAAATATCTGGCTGCTTTGGAACAGATACTTTCTTTTTGTGTTTGATCAGAAAGTCCTTGTTTACAGTTTTCCTGAGTTTTCTTGAATGTCCAATTACTCTGAGTATATATTCAGCTTAGTACATGCTAAGAAATTCACCAAATTATGTGCTGTTACCCTGTTTTGAAAAGAGTTCAATTTGGCCTCTATTTTATTCTTATGAGCTTTCTGCACAAAGTAGCCTAATGTTTTTCCTCCTACAATAAGATTAATATGCCCTAGTTTAGGCTTAAAAAAAAATTAAATTTCTCTGCCTAACTCACCCTATTCTTTCTTTATAGTCGACGAAGAGAAATGGGTACCTCAAGGGAATGATTCATCTCATCCTAAGATCGGTATCTAGGATAGGTCAGATGGATTGCCCTCTGGAGGTGCCAATTTCTTTCCAGTGACTATCAAGGGAACTTAGGATGACTGGCTGAGTCTTATATCTGTAACTTTTAGATGTCTGAAGTTAAGTGACATAAGCTGTTCTTCCTTATCATAACATTTTCTTAGGATATGAATAATTAATTCCCTTCAGAAACTATTACCTTGAAGACAATAGTGTTTTGACTGAGACCCAAAATGTTAAAGACAATTCAGTGTACATATATTTTGAATATTATATGCTGCGCTGGCAGAATCTTGGGAGATTTGATGAAGCAAGCAGAGTGAGCACTGCTGTTCATAGGAGCATTACCTGTACTGTTGGACACATGTAACCAGGATTTTATACAGAAAAGAATAAAGATTTAAAATGTATTAGTGGGATTCATCTCACTTAACTTTAGTAATCTACAGTGGAGACAACTACATCTGATGTAGACTTTGTGAGCTCCTTTTCTAATCAAGGGCCAGAAATAAGACCTTTCAAGGTGCAATACTTCTGACCTATTTAGACGCTTTAAAATGAGATGAATGATGGTCCCAAGTTTTCTTTTTTTCTCCACTGATTTTCAAGCAAGACTAGTGAGTGTGATTAACTGACGTGCAGGTAGCAATGTATTTCTCTGTTATTCATGTGTGGATCAGGAGGAGAAAATAGTATCAAATGGCTCCAAGTGGCCAAAAAGTTGTAAATGTAAAGTCTCAAAACTCTTTGGTGACCCTCAGCTCTTTAGCATTGCATAATGCTAATGTGTTGCTGTGACATCATTTAACAGCTGTGACATCGTACAGATATTTATGGCTCAAATGTGACACTGATTGATGATAAAGTCAGTTTCAACTGTGTAGAGACAATTATTCTACACACTGTTGCCTATGATATCATTTTTTTAAAAATACCCCTTAGAACTAATTTACAATGATGGTAGAAAATTAACAACAATGAAATGCTGAGAACATTTTGTTAACATCTCAAGATTTTGAATATACCTACACATCGTCATGAACAAATTTATTTGTAAACTGTTTTTTATATTTTTTACTGGCTGCTCTGTCATTTTTCAGACTGGGAATACTTCCTTTATGAAAGCTTTTTTTTTTTTTCAGTGCTATATGCTTCTCTTATTTTGTCTGGGTTGTTATTCTATATTTATTCTTCCTAAATTTGAGGAATATATTGCTTTTATTGTTCTAAAATCCTTCATCAGTCTGAAATGGATGAGAACATTGGCACAGTATTAATTTTTGTTGTTTACATGGAACACACGTAGATATATAAATATATTTATGAAAAAAAAAGTTTTATTGTTTTATCTCTCGCAAGGATATTGCTTTGTAAGCCTTTAATTAATGTTACCTTCCATTTCCAAATATCTTCCCTTTTACTTCTGAATACCTTTCCCACAACCAATTGCCCAGTGTCTTCAGGTCACCTTATAGTCTTCTCCTTCATAATGCCTTTATTCCTACACTTTTTTAGTCATCAACAACTTTAATCATGTCTGTATTTATATGTGTGCTAAAAAAACTCTGCCAGGACAGAAAAACATTCTGAGAAAAATAATTAATAAATAAAGCAGTGATTTTATTTCTCCTTTTTACACTGGGATATATATCTTCTTTGTGTTTGAGTATTAATTTATGAATATGATATTATTTTTGTTTCACTAAGCTGAGGGGTGCCAAGAAGCCTTGCCTTTCATACTCTACAAATCGCCGTGTACAGGCTCTAGCGACACAATAAATAACAATAAAGTGACACTAAGGGAGAATATGGTCTGGGATCACATGTGAGGTCCAATGTCATTCACTAAATGAAAGTGAACAAGAGTCTGTTGGAGAGGCTGACATATGACAGCCCACCCTTTCTCCACTTCACTAATTTTTAGGAAAAAAGAAGCCGAGAGACAAGAAGAGATTTTCAATGATACAAAACAACATGGAGAGGATTATATCAACCACTGCATGATTTTCATTTTTACTTTCTCCTTGTTATTTATATCACTCCACTGGTGCTTTACAGACAAGTTACAAAATATTACATGACCAGTAATCTGTGGATAATACAAACAAATGTTTTCCTATTTTTGCTAAGAAGAGTATTAGGCCACTGGGCAGAATGAAATTGAAGGATGGGAGAGCCATTTTTTATCCATTTGGATTTTTTTTTTTTTTTTTTTTTTTGTATGCCTGGAGATTAAGAGCCTACTGATGTGGTGCAAACGAGGAAGAGTGAGTACCAAAAAAAAACCTGCATACGTGGAAATGTATCCCAAAAGCACACAAATTCATCACTTATTTACTTTAGTTTGATGCCATAATTTTGAGTTTTAAAGTTTCACAGGTGCCCACATGTGCACAGGACAAGTGGCCCCTGGGGACTGAGGTGACCAGCACTCACCTGTGCTCCATTGTGACCTGGGCTGGTGGCAGATGGGCACCTTGGGTGAGCCCAGCCCCAGGGCCATGCTCAGAGCATTCCCGAAGCGCACACCCAGGGAATGGGCCTTCTCTGGAGAGTAGCAGCTGTGGACACTTCCACTGAAATGCAGGGCCAGAGGAAAGGTGTCCCTTCAGCAGTACTCAGCCAGGTAGCTCCCGGTTCAACCAACCAGCAGTTTAGGGAGGAAATGAGGAACCTAGTGCCAGTGTTTAAACACTGCTTAGTGTTTAAACCCGTGCCTTTCTCCTGAGAGACTTCTCCAATTTCCAGGTGACGGAAAAGCCATGACAGCTTGACTTGTCATGGATGTTTCCCACTGCTGTACCTGCACCAATGTGCAAAAAGACATGTGAGTTTCCTGGGACCAGATGGAGAGAATTTAGGAAACTGGGCTTTGCAGATGAGTGGATTGTCCAATGGTTCCTGAATCTCCCAATTCTGATGGCAGTACAGTTTTAGTACTCAGTATAATCTGCCTGCACCATCCATAAATGAATTAAAAGAAAATAAGTCTTTTTTACTTTATCAGCTTGGTAATAATACAGGATTTAATTGACCTCTCTGCAGCAGAATTTCTAATTCTAAAATAAAAAGTGAAAAGTCAGGGATCTTAAATTTTGTGTTAATAGATATTAATGAATCACCCTGAAATAGCTGGCTCAAACAAGTCAGAACACTGTCAGGCAGCTCAGTTTGCCAAGAATCCATTTCTCTTCTAAGAGACAGATGAGTTTCCTCAATGCAGAGGATGCAAAGTGCTAGTGTTATGCCCTTTTATTTAAAAGTTGATTTATTCCAGTTAAGATGAAAGATCACAAATTTCAGTGTTCCTTTTTTGCTTCCTTCAATTCTTACAAATGAAACTTTCTAGAGTAGGGCTAATAAGACAACTGAGAGTACACTTTGTGTCAGTCAGTTCTGCTATCGTTATATTTGTGCTTCAAATGACCATTATTAAGATATATTTTATTTTTTGGCATTTGTAATGTTTATAATATAAAGTCCAATCTAGTTACTAGTGAGTTAATATAAAACTTCTGGATCACTACAGTGGATTCTGAATCAATCCCTCTGTTACCTATCATTCTTAATCTTCTTCAACATACCCCTTGTATGTTGACCTTGGCATGCCAATGAATTCCTAGGGAAAAAGTATACTGGTTCAATAAGTGTCTGTCTGCCAACTAAGTGACATTGGCTAATATGGCACTGTATTCTGCAAATGACATTTGGTCTTAATTCTGGAACAAAATTAAATTCAAATGCATGTTGTTGATAATTAAAACCTTCAGTGACTTATGTTTGGATGACAGGGAGAACTTATTTGAAATACTGGATCCAGTTGTATTCTTAATGCTGAAAAATGGAATTATAGATGGTGATAATGAAGCTGATAGGTGGTAGGTTATAAAACCAGTTTCAGAGCTATCCAGAGGAGATCAAAAGGATGACATAAAATTATTCTACATTATATTCTTTAACTTAATAGCAATGAGCAGAGGAAAGCGCTGGGGGAAGGAAAACCTGGAAGCGTCTTACTGGGTTTTATTAGGGGTTGTCAGGGTTTCAAAAAGACTGTTTATTATAATAAAATTCTGGACTGAGGCTTAGTGTGAGACCAAACATGAAAAATAATAGTCCTCAAAATTATGGGACAAAAGAAGATGCTGTAGGAAACAAAGTAAGGTGGAAAATTACAACTTCCATCTTAAACAAATGTTTTATAAAGGGTTATCTATTGAACAGAATCCCATGATATGGCATTGCCTTTGGCATATCTAGATTCGTTCTTATCTGTGCTTCTAGATATTCTGAGGTGAATTATTTCCTGAGCATTTGTTCCGAGGTCTATAGAACAGGGATAATGGAAATTGCATTCACAATGTTTTTAAGCATTGTATGGTCAAGAAATGAGCAGAACACTATAAAAAATTGGCAGCCACAGAGATGAAAATGCACCTTTGCTGCACAGGTGGCAGGTCCAGTGAATGGTGAGAGAGATAATCAAACGGCACAGATATCCTAAGTGTAAGATAGTACTTCAGAGAACAATTGGTCAAATTAATGCAAACAGTCCATTCATAGGCCACTACTTAAAATTTTGGATATTTGAAATAATAGTCAGTCCTATTATGCTGCTGTGGAGACAAGACTACCAAAGAGTCCCAGGGCTGGGAGAGTCTCCAGGATTTGATGGAGCCATCCTGTTGCTTCAGAGTCAGCTCAGCCTGTGTAATTCCTGACAGCTCCTCAAAAAATGGAGACCTTACAGTCTTCCCAGAAAAACTATTGCATGGGTTTGATATGTTTATCATTAGAAATGCATTCTAATGCCTCACCTCAACATTTCTTTCTTCAGTTAAAGATGATTCTTCAGGTTCAGTTCACTAGATCTACTCAGTTCAATTCTTGCTCAATTCTACTTAATTTAACTGTCATGTTCCTCCTCATTTTTTTTCTTCTTTAGGCTGAACAAATGCATTTCTGTCATAGGTTATACCATCTAGGCATTTGATCATTCTCACTTTTCTTTTTCGGACTATCACCAATTAGTCCACCCTTTTGAGTTATGGCACTGAAATTTTATTGCTCCTAGCCAAGACCATGCCGGGGCTGTATTTGTCCACATGTTTGTTCAATATCAAGGCAGTTCTTATTGCTAGACCAAAGAAAAGAAAAGTAATAATACAGTTTACCAAGATCACCATTGGTGAAACTCGTGCAACTCTTGCCAAGAGTTTTTCTCTTTCTAAAGTCTCATAAACCTATAGAGCACAGATAGTTTTATTAATTTCTTTATATTTTATGGTATTCATAGTTCATTCATGCATTTTCTGAAATAAGCCTCAAATTCTAACATCGAGCCATTTCCTAATAGAACAAGGAAGGCCTTATAGACACTTTTGTTCACAGGTTGAAGAAGTCCAGAATCTGTTTCATGTAAGTGAAGTCAAAATCCAGCACTTTAAACTGTAAATGTGCCTTTACTGTGGTATTCATAGCTTTTTATTAGTTTTAATAGAATTCTTTTTTCTAGAATTTGGCTCAAAAATGTAAGTTATTTAACGAATAATTAGGTTGCTCAGCATTAACAGTTAATTATCATATTAATAAACAGTTATTGCTCTCGTTCTTTACTGAACCAAGCCAAAGCAACATTATTATGCATGCATTGCTCTTAGGCAACGTAATTGTCCTTAAAGGAAATCATTACAATTTAAATGAAATTGGGAGCGACTGGTTAGGGAAGGCTGTAGGGCATGCACAATACATACTAAGCAAGGAACTGTAATTTCCCCAAATCACATCTTTTCAGTAATTTTGCATCACAGGACTATCTCTGTTTAGTTAAGAGGAAAACAGTTTATTTTTGCCTTGCAATTTTACAAGGGCATTATTTAACCAAGGACAAGCCAGTCCCCCAAATGGAAGGCAGAGTCACTACATCATATTATTTAATATGGGTTAGTAAACTATGACCATAATTTAAAATTTGTTTTATTTCAGACTATAAACTAAGGAATGGATTTGCTGTGGCACTGGCACATGCTGCCCAAGCAATGTGAATCATACACTGAAGGCTACAAGTACCCTGAATGACATCCAATGTAAAATATATTGATGTATAGAAATAACTGCATCTCTTTTTGCTGATTAGATTTTGCTTGCTTTTGCATGCTCTTTCTCTGTGTTTAACAGATACAATAAGGACTTGTTCCCCTCTATGACATTGTTTAGTCATACAAAGGTTAATTATTTGACTTTATCTCTTTGTCATGTGTTAAAATAGAAGGAGTTTGGACATTCACTCCTGGAATCTTCTTAGACTGATAACTAATTAACGTTTTACACTGCCATAAATATTTCCTTAGTTTAAGTGAATGACTCACGTTTACAAAAAGGTTATATCATGTGTGGGTGCTGAGGAATTTTCAGATGAATTAGGCAATAGCTCAAGATTAACTTTATTAATAAGCATTATTTGACAAATGTGACACACGGCAAATTATATGGCTAATAAAGTACTGTAACAGAAAACAAACTATAGCCTGTCTTCCTCTTTTCAGTAGCAAAACACATTAAAGTTTTTTTGGCAAAAAGAGTGCCAAAATAGCTAAGAAAATTCCTCTAGCCCATACTAGCAACATAAGTCTTCCTAACATTTGCTTTTTCATACTATTTGAACCTTTCTTCTTTCATAAATGCTAGGCTAAAGTAAGAGTGACTCATCAGTATGTGGTTGAATTGTGTCAATAAAAGAGCAGCGATAGAGATCAAGCCCAATACAGAATGGATACATCAAAAATCTATCTGGGCCCCTTTTCCAATACTGAAAAAACCCTCCATTGATTATGCATGGTATGTAATAAAGCTAAAGTAATTCACAGTGGAATTCAGAAGAGTGATATTTTTACATCTACCATCCGAAACTATGACAAGCATGTAGGCTAAACTACACAAATTGAAACCAAGTGTCTTTGACAAGAAACTCATTGTCCTGGCTTTAATACAAGCTTTTCAGAGTCAGATTCTTCCTTTCTGTCCCCAGTGTCAATCTGGAACACTGTTTTGAGTCCTTGACATAAACCAGAACAGAATCTGACCTTCTTGCTGCACAGGTTGCTACTATCTGCATCACCAGAATAAGCTGGTGTGACTTTCTAAAGCCATACTTACATTGTGTTAAAAAACATTAAACATAACTTTTTTTATATTGAGAGCTGCTATCAGTGGCATTCATTATTTCTAGCTTTATTGGCATCTGAAGCCTATGATTTACTGCTAGCATCTGAATTGGTGACCTTACACAATGTTCTTGTCATTCATCTTTTTTACCTTGTGCAATTGGACTGCCTATAAAGGAAAGTCATCGAGGGGGTCAGTGAAGGGTTATGGCATTACCATAGTTGGCATGAGCTGGGGATCAAGAACTGATTAGATGTGTGCCACTGCCAAAAATGCCAGCTGAACAGACTTCAGATTACTGCTCTGAAATGTATAATAGGCTCCTGTCTGTAGAGCTACAATTACTGTAACACTCATATCGTGCTACCAAAATGCTTTAATCTTAGGGACTTATGGAGAACATGTGAAGTTCATAGCACATGTTCTAAAGCATACTTGGTGAAGAGTCAGGCCACCACACTCATATTTAATTACAAAAATTAAGTCTTAGAAAGGAATTCCACAACAGTTGCTTGCATCAAACTCGAAGATAAATCAAAGAGCTGGGCAATAGAATCTGGTCACGTAACTGATACCACTAGAGCTACTTGGTAGGATTTGATCCAAAGCTTTTTTCCAGAAGGAATGAGAAATGTTAATCTCATTAATTAGAAGCATGCATGGCTCATGTGTGTATATTTAGTCTCCCACTTGATATTATAGTAACGGCTTTAGACCTTGGTAAGACAGCAGTGTTATAAGGCAATATTCAGATAAGTTGGGAGTGCTTCATTTGAAGCCAGGAAACTCTCTGCAGGCAACCTTGCCAAACAGAGCATTTTGCTTGATCCTCTGGAACCACATGTTTTGGAAGCAGAAGAGGTGGTCTTGTCCAAAATGCAGATTATCAATACTGGTCAATAAGCTGTGGGAGATACAAGGAAGTATAGTTTATGGATAATGGCTGAATAGCAACAGCTCTTCATGATCATGAGACAGTATCTATTGTCAAAGCAACCTAAGGTGGGAACTTTCACAAATAACATTGTTCTATTATTTGCCAGTCCATTATGGATCAACCTTCCCCTCCCATTATCTTAACTTCTACGTTAATTTTTGCATGGCCTATTACCTGTTCTTTTTAAAGCCAGAATTATTACTAAAGAATCGGGTATTATTACTTATCAAACACAGGCAGTTAATGTAATTTTCCCCCAATTTTCCAGGTGGGAGCTTGACCTAAAGTTTCTATTTGATTTACAGCAAAACCAGCTAGCTAAATAATCCTACCAGAACTATTTTGCAGGCAACAGACCCTGAAAAAAGGTAGTATCAGTAAAAGGGAAGTATTTGTATGGAACAGCATATTCTTGTTTTCTTTGGGGGAATATTGCAGTGCTTCTCATTTTCTGTAATAGTGCAGCACAGTAATAGTACTGGGACAGTATTACCAGTCTTGCATAGGAGTAGCTGCATGAAGATTGTGCATAATCAATTATCCTTTTTTTTTTATTTTACTAACATGTATTTTTTTTCTCTACAAAAATATGAGTTAAAGGATCACCTTAGTAATGACTGTGAGTGGACCTCAGTGCTCCCTGATGTTAGCCAATAGTTCCCAAAGAAACTTAGTGTGGCTCTACTTATTAACAGGTTTTAGTGAATCTTGGAGTGCACATTTAAAGTAAACTGTACTGGTCAGCAGTCTGTGCAGATATATTTCTTTTAGCCCAAGAGTTACTGAGGAAAGATAGTACTATCAATAAAACTTTGTAACATTTCATCAAAAAAATGCTGTGTGACATTGTATGCACAAATCACTACCTGTGGCATTTTTGGAGAGGTATGAGGTAGCAGTATGAGTATTAACTCTGAACCCTAATGATGACTGACTGCAAATATAAAGGATTTTGTTCCTTTAAATTTTATCAGGAATACTTCATTACTTTGGGAAGTACAGATTTTTAGTACTATGTCTAAGCAATACTTCTCTTAAGTTGTTTCTGCATTTATATCATTTTCTTATAAGACATCATAATGATATTGATAATATTTCTTTAATACTAATTGAATGTTTAAATGTTTTTATTTTGCAAAGGAATACTTCCTTTTGCATTTAAGGTTTTTTTTGTAAGGCTAATACTACAGTACTTTGTAGTCTATGCTGCAACAAAATTTCCATACAAAGCCTAATTTTTCCATCTCTTGAATTTTAAAATCATACAAACTACTATTTTTAGGTAGTGGGATTTCTACCATATTTGAAATGAGCCAATTAGTGGGTTCCTGTTTGAATCATAAACGTCAAAACACTTAGTAGTCTTCTAAAAAAAAGTCTTTCAATTTTTCCTTCTAAGAGGTGAGAAAGCAGGAAAAGAGGAGAGAAAAAAACTTTGTATACCAATGGAGTTGAGACCCATTCACAGGATCAGAGAGCAGCTGATTGAAATCTAGTTTCAGACTCCCCTAGGGCTTAATTGTGACAGACAGAACGATGCACCTGCTGAGGGCAAGAATGAATTTTGGGGGGCTTGCTCCTGTTACCTGGTAGAAATGGTCCTCTGACAAAAACTTATTTTTCTGTGGAGAACTGATTATATACAATAATCAGTTGTATTGTAGAACTGATTATACACAATACAGCAACACATTAATTGTCATAATTAAAATACATCACACTGGATGAAAACAGTGGAATATTTTGAATTTGAAAACTGAATGCACTAGTTTATTTAATAATCATAGATGTCTTTGTGGGCCAATGAATAGCATATGCTTTGTCACTAACTCCTGTATAGCTCCTAGCATCTTACTGAGTTTGGAAGATGTGGGATGGTGTTCTGGTAAAACCATAAGCCATGAAAGCGGTGGAGAAAAAACAAGAAGAATGCAGCAAAGGGAATGAGACAAGATTAAGAAAACGAGAGGAACAGTGGAGCAGTGGGAAATTAAGAAGCGAACCTGAGAAACAAGAAAGTGAAGGGGTATTCTAACACATCTGTGCTATAAGAAATGCAAGGCAAAAACCTTCACAGTGAAATTTTACATTTCAGAAGCTTGCTTTCTTCCCTTCCTTCCTTCCTTTGCTGCTTAGGTTATAAACTTTTCAGAGCAGCTGGAGGAAATCATCCCTCTGTATGCTTGAATGACTCTCTGGGCAATACAAATGAGTCATCAATGAGTTTAGTGTGCAGCAGGAGAAGGACGATATTGGAACAGAATATTCCGGTGCGTATTTGTGTAGTGTCTAGCATAATGGGCCTCTGCTCCTGACTGAGGCCTCTGGGCATTCCAGTGATGTAAATATTAACTAACAATAATAAAAGGACAAGCACTTTATTTGCATCCATGTTGCCATCTGTTGTGTAGACCGAATCAATATCAAGTACATGTTTAGCTTTGTTTGCTTTTCTCTAAGCAGTACACTTCATTTGCTGCAAAGAACCTGACAGTTTTAAAAGCTTCCAGTAAATTTTTAGCATTGAAAGACATTGTCAATGTTTTTAAAATCTCCTTGATAATAAGCAGTAGCTGTAGACTGGAATTAGAAGTAACATATGCATACAGTTGTTGATTTCTCTACAGTTAAAAATATATATGATGATCTTGATATTCATCGAAAAGAAGGTGCTGGGCTACTTACACAGCAAATAGAAGTATTTTTCTTGGATGATGTACCATAACTAATGTAGATTTTGCTTCTTTTTCACAATATATTAATTAAGTACAGTGCCCAATAATTACTAGTATGTTTGGAAGGAACAGAGGAGACTACCAACCTGGGTGTGGCTGTTGAGAAGGCCATTGTTCTTCTAAAGCAACTGTCTGGAAGGCTACACTGACAACTCACCCTATGCTCCATGAGACAGAAGAATGCGTAAAAAAATTTTTGCATGGTGTAGTATCTTAAGTATATAAAACCAAAAGCTGCTATGTGCAATTAAAGAAAAGAAGAAAAAATCAAACCCATCTGTATCTTAAGTCTCTACAACATTCAGGAACTTCTTAAGTGCCCAGTTTATTTTGTAGAATTGGAACACACCTCTTTTTTAAGGGGAAGGAAGAGAAATCGCTTGTTGTCACTGACAGCCCAAACTAAGGGAAATTTGAGCACAAATGTGGTGAATGGTTTAACCTGAGCATATGGCAAGGACATCAATGAAATTATGAATAAGAGCATCAGCACATTATTTATAATTTTTTCTTACACAGACACACAAATAAACAAGAATTCTGCTAAGTAAAGAATGAATAAATAAGGCGTAATTCTGCTTGAAGTAAACAAAGACAAAAATAAAATGGCAAAAATAAGACATCATAAATAAACTGTGATTTTATATTTGACAGTTGTAGCTTAGTTTTAATTATTCATGGTAATACTTCAAAGAGCACTAGTAGTCACAGTGCCAATGTTTAAAAACCATAATGACCTACAAAAATATAGGTCTGCTGGCCTGACATTTTTCCTGAGAAAAATAATTGCTGAACTGCTAATATGGGATGCAAATATTTAAAAATTCACCTGCGTTCAGTGATCCTGGATGTTCAGTTGATAAAGGTAAGAGTGTTACATAATTTGTTTAGGGTTTTTGTGAAGTATTTGTTATTCATGGAGTTATTTCATGGTATAAAATCACCATTCTCACTGGCTGCAAAACAGTCTTCACATCACTTCAGATACTTGACCTGATTTTTTTCATTAAGTATTAGTGGTGGTTATGCCTTTGTGTCAGAGAGATACCACAGACTGTGAATGTAGCCAACCTGATATACAAAGGGCTAGATTTAAACAAGCTTGGCATTAGTCAGTCCACAAAAGTTGTCTTGGGGAACAGAGATCTGCCCTTGACCACCTTATGCGTAGATATGGTCTTGGATTTTTGCACCCATCTATTTCACATTAGTATTACAATATGGAATAAAACATGACCGATAAAGACTGAAAAATATTAAATAATGGAAAGAATTATATCTTGTTAGAAAGTTAGATGGATGCTCCTAAACCAGAAACAACAAAACAAATGTGTTTTACTATGTCCAAATGTGTCATCACACACTGAATAAATTGGAAGATAAGAAATTATATTTCATGGCTATGTGATTGGGGAATAATAAATTCAGTTATCAGAGGGCTCATCGGCTGTGTGTAAACTCCCATTAAGACACTTGAATGGAAAGAACGGATGTGAATATTGCGTATACAAGCAGGACAATACTGAGTTGGTCTTGGGACTGCACTCTACATTCAGCAATGGTGGAGTAGCTGCTACAGTGCAGTCTCTTCCTAGTGTCCACATTTCAGAGGCTAGATCATGGTGGCCACTTCTTGCTTTGTAAAATAACATATTCTAAAATATTGTAAAAGTAAAAAGATCTTAGTAATATTCTGTAAGTGAAATGTGGCACCTGGTTGTTAGAAAGTTAGAAATGGGTGGAAATGGTTTAATTTTGTGTACAGCCTCTGTTATGAATGATATAGCAAAATTAGATGCATTAAAAGAGCTTATATTGCTATGTATATTTTATTCCTGAATGACAAATTACTTTTGAGTCATATGTCTAAATTAATGTTATATATTTCCCTTCCTGCATGGTCAGAAATTTCTCCCAAATCATTGGCCAAGTAGGTACTTTCTAAGACAGCTTCTCATTACTTTCTCATCTAAGATAGACCCACGTAAGGCCAGAGTAGATTTATTGTACAGTAGGGGATGGAATAGGTGAATTAATGGACATTCCACACCATTAATTTCTACGGGGAAAGTCCAAAAATTATTCATAAGGTCATCTAAATTAGAGCCCTTCCATTAAACTGGCTTGGAATCTTTTTTACTTGCTTTCACTCTGCTGGTGTGTAAAGGACTGTAAATTGGTGCAATCATTATGCCAGGAGACAAGAAGAAGGTGTAAGTTAAAAGTAAGTTGGGAGCCTATTTGACCTGTATTATCTTCAGGGTCCTTGGTGTGCAAACTCATGCAAATCATCTTTCTCCTGTCCACTTTAAAGGAAATTCACAACTGTGTATACGTAAAAAAAAAAATAGTCATATGTAAAATAAACTCTGTTGGCACAAGGTTTAAATGGGCATAACTTTACAACATATTACTTATAAGTAATTTCATAGGTTCATACCTTCTAAGGCCAGAAAAGATCATCTTAATCATCTTGCCAAAACTTAACACAGGCCAGGGGACTCTCTGAACTAATTTTTGATTCAGCTGTAATATATATAACTGAAGGAATAAAGTGACAGTAATTTTTTATGATTTTCAGCCCCTTGCACACTTTCACAATGAAACTGCAAAGTCCAGAATTAATCTCTCTGACAATACATCTTTCTTCCCTTAGCTAGCTTTCCTGAATTTGCAAGTGTCTATAAACTCTGTGCTGAAAAGTACATAATTGGAACATAGATTTTAAGAGAAAAATATACAATTATATTTTAAAATTTCCACTGAGAAAAGAAAGCATCAAACATACAGCCTGGGAAAAATTAGTAATTAAACCATTAAATTTCTACAGTACCTGCAGAACGGAAGGACAAGTCAGTAAGACTAGATGTAAGAGAATTTGATGTATCTTCACATGCCTCTTTAACGCTTGACCTATAATTACCAAATTATAGCCTCTTGAATTTCTCTGGTGAAAGATGGAAAACAGATTTTCTAATGCTGGAGGATTTTTTCTTTTTTTCAGTTCCTGGCCAGAAAAATTCTGGGATGAATGGAAGGAGGAAAGTTAGTTCAATATTAAAAGGGTATATTTTGCTTTCTACTGTTCTTTTGCATTGGTATAGGTCTTGTGAATCTTACCCACTGACTACACGTATGATTGTGTTTAGTTGGAGCATAATTCATAAAATGAATTATTTTGCTGGAATTACAAGTGTTCTGGGAACTCTGTTTCTTTAAACCCAGACAAAAGGCAGAAAAGCTGGAGTCATGTTTAACATCTCCAGCCAGAGCAGTCAGCACTGAAAAGCATGACCTATTGTCTGGACTTTGGAGTGGGGGATTTTATGTTTGTTTGTTGCCAAGGTGGCCTATTCTGATGCTACATCTTGACAGCAATTGTTTAAGATGGACAAGGGGCACGGAGCATCTGTTGTTTATAAAACACAGTAACTGCAATAGAGAATGACTTTGGGGACAGCATGAAAAGCAGAGTAATATCCCCTCACTACAGTGACAGTGGGAGATGGGACCTTGCTTCAGAACAGGCATTCAACAGGATAATACTGAAGATACTTAGGGAAAGGGGTACAGAATATGGCTATCAATCAGGCAAAACACAGACCCAAACCAAATGAAATACCATGCTGCTAGCAGGGAAACAGACCTTCAGTGTTTGCCTTGTGAATAAGAGTATGGTACGAAAAAGATGTGTTCTAGAGAAAGTTCACACTTTTCTTTCTAATTGTAGCTACTGCAGGGTATGGCTAGATATGATAAGACAAAAAAGAGATGGTTTATCGGGTCAAACTATTTGTTTGGATTTCCCACTTGGTTAGTATAGGTGCTGATGATTGTAATTTGAGTACATCTCAAATTAACAAAAGGTTTAGTGAAACAAGCGTAAACACAGCACTCTGCAGACTTGACTTTCTGACTTGATCTCAGTCCTCCACCATGACTGTAGACCTGCCCAGAAATTGCTGCACTATGTCTGACCCTGTTTGCTGTCTCCAGACCTGATCCTGACCCTGAGTTGCTGATGACTTCCCAGCTTGACCTTGGATGTTCCTCACCCCTACAGACTTGTCTGGGGATCTGGACTCTTGGCTGATCCTGGTTATCACTACCAGACCTGTTCTGCCAGTCTAAAAACAAGCATTTCCAATCGTGGAGAGTATGGGTATGATAATGTTGTGGTTTAACCTGGCAGGCAGCTGAACACCACACAACTACTTGCTCACTCCCCCTCCCCGCCTCCCTCAGTGGGATGGGGGACAGAACTGAGAAAAAAAAAAAAGGTAAAACCCATGAGTTGAGATAATGAGATAAAGACAATTTAAAAAAATAAAATTATAACAATAACAGTAATAATAAAAATAGTAATAGAATATACAGAATATACAAAATAAGTGATGCACAATGCAATTTCTCACCACCCACTGATAGATGCCTAGCCGGTCTCGAGCATCAATCATTCTCCCCTGCCTAACTCCCCCTGAGCATGACGCCATATGGTATGGAATATCCCTTTGGCCAGTTTGGGACAGCTGTCCTGGCTGTGCCCCCTCCCAGTTTCTTGTGCACCTGGCAGAGCAGGGGAAGCTGAAAAGTCTGGTGTAAGCACTACCCAGCAACAACTAAACCATCAGTGTGTTACCAACATTCTTCTAGTACTAAATCCAAACCACAGCGTTATGCCAGCTACTAGGAAGAAAATTAACTCTGTCCCAGCTAAAACCAGGACAGGTAAGAACAAAAAAAATTTTGAGAATTCTGCTGCAGTGGTAACCTGCCTGAAAATCTCTCAAGAAAAGATATTGAAGTAATAAGGATAAAATAAAAGGCACAAAAGAAAAGGGGAACCAAGTCTCATCAACTTAAAGGTTGTGAATATACCTACAAAAAGGAAACTGAGCAACAGCCTTTGTCAGTGTATCGGATCGCAGCAGCAGTAGCTTCCTTCTGTCTGTGCAATGGGTTTCAGTGAATGACGTCTCAATCCCTCATCCTTTTACTAACCTTGTGTCCTTCAGTTGCAGAAATCTGTATCTAGCTTTATAGTGAATTTGGTATTTGGGGTAAAATAAACTTTGGGTCCTCTTTACAGATGATATTAAAGAAAAAATAATGCCACAGGCATCAGAGTTACAAAAAGGGGGGGTCATGTGTGAGTTGTTTCTCCTTTACGGTCAAGCACAGTAGTAACAAAGAATTCAACTGTGTGTATGCTTGAATGAGTCCATGCGCAATACAAATGAGTGATCAATGGGTTCAGCATGCTGCAAAAGAGTAATGGGATTGAAAAACAGTAAGCACTGGTAAACACTGTAACATCTCAATAGCTTTCTGTGGAAAGCCTTGTGTGAGGAGCACAGAACAGGCTTTAGTATTTGTTTTGATCATTCCTGCTGAACTAGCTTTTAGAGAAAGAATATGCAACACGTAGTAAAGCCCTTTGAAATGAGAGGGGAGAGAGCTTCTGAGAGCTCTGCCAAAGGGCTGTCACATTTCCTAGTAAAAACAAAGGCCAGATTACACTTCTGAAACTACTGTTCCAAGGACTCCCAGCCGAGGGGTGAGGCTGACCTCTGTGCTGCTATAGATAGCTTTTCACAGATATGTTTGCTCAGTGTATATCTGAGTGCTTTAGAGAAAGAGAGGGGAAACAAAGAGACATCAGAACTCGTCCCAAAACCTTAAAGACTACCCAGAATGAGCTGATTTAAGAGAGAAATTAGTATCAGACCTTTTTTGTTTTGTTTTGTTTTTTAATATTGGCACGATTTTACTTTGGGGTGTTTTTCTGGGGGGTGAGGGGAGAATTGGGTTACTTTTTTTTGTTGATTTGGTTTCCCATTCTGGGAGACTACCTTAACAGAATATAGTTATTAAATGCCTTCTAGTTGTACTCACAATTTTTCCATGCATTTAGTGAAAACTTGCTACTAGAAATATGTTTACTGCTCACATAGCAAATATTTGAGACAGTAAATTATGAATTTTTAATCTAAGATATTTCCACCAGATACCTGACTTCATTTACATTTATCCATTCATTGAACAAAATTTGTATGTCAAGAAAAATAATATTGCATTTGAATAAACAATTCAAATTAACAATTTAAAATCCATGTTATTGAGAGAAAATACATGGTGAATAGACATAGGTAATGAATATATTTGAGAAAGTATTAAACTACTTGTGGGCACTTGACACACAGAAAAGAGGTTAAATGTTATTAAATTATTCACTGTGAATCATTTGCTCTTCCACACTCCCCCAAGCCACTCTTATTTTGATCTGATCATATGGAGCCAACAGAGGCTATAGTGCCAGAGGAGTGTGTCAACCTTAAAAAAGAGGGTTTTTAATTATTATTATCTCATTTTAGTGATAAGCACTGAAGTAGCAGGGTTGTCTACTGACAAACAGGAATTTTGTATTGCTCAGGGCACCATCAGTAAATGAGGCTATCTCTATTTAGCACTAATATGTAGAGACTGTACTTCATTTAAAAAAAGGAGAAAAATATTTTTTAATTGTGAAGGTCATCTTCTACCTAAATGCTTAATGGGTGGATGGAGAGACAAGGTTTGAATAGATGGCAGCAAGGCAGGGAGAGAAAATATAGTTACTATGGCATTAAAATGTACAAGGTGAAAAAAAAGAAAAAAAAAAATCTGGAAAGCTCTTGTACATTGGCATAAAACATTATAAGTGTTAATAATCACTATTTCCTTTAATTCCTATTCCCCTCTAAAACTTGGTACCTGCTCTGGTGGGATTGAGCGTTGCCTCACATCATCACAGAAAAGAGATCACTTGGTATTAAGTATGACTGAATTCAGAAGTAAAGGATGCACGTTGAAAGGATAATTAGCTATTACCTATTCCAGGTAAATTTTCCCTAGATACACAGGGAATATGTACTCCTAAACTTCTCTTAGCTTGAATATGTTTCCTCACTGCCCACTATGAGTACATCTCTGGTGTTAATCAGTTTCAGTTCCAAATTCCCTCTGGTGTGCAGGTCCCCTGCCGCTCCAGATTGCATGAATGGTAATTCATGCTGAAGCTCACAATGCATTGAGCAGGTAACCTCCAAACATATCCAGAAATTTTTTTATAAAAGGTGTGGTAGACACGAGTGAAGCAGGGTTGTTTCCTCCTTTCATTATCCTGACCTCGTACATGCCCTAAGTACACACCCCTGGGCGTGCAATACATGGCCTGCTGCAAAAAGATCACTTTGGTGAGCTGCAGCAGAGCCCTCACATTATTCACTTTGTCCTGGGGAGAAAGAAAGAAAATAACAAAAAATTTTAAAAAAAATATCATTACACCTTGCCTGCATGAGTCTCAGAAAAGATCCAGCACTGATTTCTATGTGTTGTGGGTATAGGCAGTCTGCTTTAGTGAACTAGTCGCTCAGCAGCATGGAGCACTATTCTCTACCTCTTGGTCTGTAGGCAGGGAGCACTCCCTAGGGCGGGTGCATTTAGCAGTGTAGATATAACCTCTGGCATCCTTTCAGGGCACAGATCTCTGTCTCTTTTCCTGCTTCTCATAAGCAGCATGCAACATTGCTTGGTGTCGTTGCTCTTGCTCAGCCTCTACTGTCTTTTAAACATCTTTTCCCACAAAAACATAACAGTACATTCTGGGTTTACAGTCAGTCTTCAGAGATGTGTATAAATGTGTCGTGCTTCTCTAATGGAGGACCAGATCACACAAAACAATAAATACCTGCACACACTTCTCTGTCTTGGTTTTATCATGACTGGTAGGCAATCTTAGGTTTGGGGAAAAAACCTCCTGGCCACGAAATATGCTTGCATTTCTGCAGCTGACTTTCTCCTTTCAGTCTCTCTCACTCCAGTCGTACCAGACTATATGTGAACTGACTAACCCAGGGGATATTCTCATATACATAATGGAAAGAGACCTGTATGCCCTTGTATTACTGATGCATTGGTTGTTGTGGGTGAAAGTTAAGTTGATAGCTAAAGAAAGCTCCTGTGCTCTTCATCAGATCCCCTCCTATGGGTAACTGGTGGGCAAGGACTATGAGGTTTATCATGGAGTGCACCCTTCGTCGAGAGAAGAGCCTCGGCAAACCTTTCTGTTATAATTGTCAACCAACTTTTTCAGATAATTCTCAGCCAAGTTACCAAAGCCTTTACAGGGTAATCACTAATGATATCTTTCACACTCAAACTTAAAAGAAAAATATTCTGGGTTGCATGCATCTCTTTGTTGAACATTATCCCATTTAAGTCATCAAAGTTTAATAACTCTTGTCTGCTCTGTGATAAAAGCAAGAATTTCTCATAACACCACCTGTGGGATTTAGCTGAATGCTGAGCTGAAAGTCAGCAGAAAAGACATGCAAGGCCCAGGTTCAAAGTGATGTTTGCAACCTGACACTTAGTACTAGCACTATGTACTAGCACTGAATATGAAACTATATATAAACTATAAATAGACTGACTTCTTAACATCCTCATGTATTGACTGGTAAAGCTATTCAATATGCACAAAATGTTTTATGTTGGAGCATATATGCTTTTATTTTAAAAATCAGCTGTATAAAGTTAACATTTAAAACTCAGGAATAGGTCATTTCTGAACATTTTGAATTCTTGGAACACTTGCAGATGGGTTTTTTTCTTTACGATTCTTATAAAAAAATCTGTAACTACCTATTATGTTCTATTATTTGAAGTCTGGGGTTCTGTCTGTCACCTGTTGGAGGGTCTAGGCTAACAACAGGTATCTCATTAAGGAGATTAAATGAAAAATTAGAAATTACCTTTAAAGCAAGAAAGACAAGTTTAACATTTTTCTTTCCCTCTGCTCCCCATGACTGTAATTCACACTGATTTCCTTGAGGTACCAATCAGTATTTCATGAGAAGTGCCTTGACAGAGGGAAAGGTATCATGTATCAGGTAGCCTTTGTATTCTTGCTGTGGCACTTCCTTTTTGCCTGCTCTCTGATATATATAGCTCAATTATAATTTCTGAGACTAAACTGTATCAGGACACGGCAAACTGGAAACAACTTTCATATGTAATTTCTATACAACAGAATGTCTTCTGAAAACTGTAAGTGCTGCTGAGAAAGTTTGCCCTGTATTTAAAGAGCATGACAAATGTCCTCTCAGGAGCTTGGTCCGACAATCACGGGAATAAATGGGAATGTTATTTTTTATTTAACCAAGTGCCTGTTCAGACTTCAGCAATGAAATGTAGAGCAGCATGGTTCTGTGTCTGATTGTAAACATTTTTTTTTAATCAGCACCAATAGCCAGCTATCTCCTTGTCCTTCTTCAGACATGGAGTTTCACATTCCTCAGTATCAGTGCCAGATTCTCTCCTCAGATTCAGCTCTAGTTCAAGCACTTTGTCAAAGCTACAACCCTTTGAATTTGCAGTTTTCAGAAGCATAGTGCAGGTGCAGTGATAGGACTGAAAACTTGGACAAAGCATTTTCTGGGTATTAGAGACAAAATGTATAACCTTTAGAACTGATCTTACATGCTATCATCTGGAGGTCAAGTAGTGGGGTCATAGCATGGAAAAAGACCTGGAAATAATCCAGTTCAAACCCCATGAATTGTAGGTAAGTGTCCCGTACAAGGTCTACAGAACCTCTACTTTATACAACCTTGTATATCACAGACCACATAGCACTTTCTGGCATCCTGTTACAAAGTGAAAATTTATGGTAAAAGATCAAAACTCTCACCCATACAGTACTTCAGAAAGAAAGCAGGATCTGTGTCCAGGATTCTTGCAGTCAGAAGGAAATTGAGAGACAGAATTTTCACCGTGGACTCTTACCCACATATAATCTGCATGTACCACTTCTATTGCACAAGCTCTTCACCTTATACTTTTCTTCAAGTGGCTTGTTATTTAGATGCTATACAAGGAAAGTACTTGCTTTGGATAGGGAAAGAAGTCCCCTTCATAGGAAAAATAGCTTAATGCCTCCCAGATGTGTAAGAAAAGTGAAAAACAATAGCTCATTTGAGGCAGGGCTTGTGGCTTAGTGAGATTATTAGTTCTCTGAATGAATATCTGCCCTGTGTTTCTTCAGTTTCATTTAATGTACAGACAAAAAAAAAATGTAGACTAAAATGAAATGTATTAGGCTGCTCATGCCAAATAGCAAAAGGATTTAATAATCTTTTTAATGTTCACCAAATATATGTTATTTTAAAGAATTCCAGTTTCTCGGGCTATCTTTACTGTTCTATCTGATATTCAGTGCCAGTTGATTTGTTTGCAGGAGAGGATTTTAAAGGAAAAGTAGAACTAATTTTCTGTGTCAGCTTAACAAATAAAATCTGTGTGCTGTGGATAGCAATCATTAAAAGGATCTGTCATTAAAAATTGATCTGAGATGGGTTCTCTTTGTTACTCTTTTGATAGAAGATAGTAATTAGAATTGTTTGAAGAAAGATGAGTGATACTATGGAACAAAATATGCCACATTGATTTAGGAAACCATTAAAGAACACAGAAACAATTTTTTTTTTTCTATTTTTCATACTTGCATGCAGGGCAACCCCTCAACTGAAAATATGATTGCCATCAGCTGATTACTGAGGAAGTTTACATATCACTCATTTGGTGTTTAAATGATTAATCTACAAGAGTTGAATGGTTTATTGAATTAGAGGGATAATTGTAAACAGGACTTCAAATCTCTGCACACAGTTCTTTCCTGGTACAAGGAACTTGTAGACTAAATCAGCTGGTTAGTACCAATTGCTCTAGCAGTTCATTAAGTGTAGACACCTGTAACTATATTTGAATATTGATATGGCATCATTTGCACATGAAGAAGAGCAGGTTTGTAAAATTTTCTCAAAGCACCTCAGACTTTCAAAAAATCTGCAATTACAGGAGCCTCTCTAGACCTTGAGATTTGTATCTTCACCAGAAAAATAACACCTTAAATTCTTTTAAGGACTCCTTCCACATGATGCATAAAAGAGTATCAGTTCTGGTTAGAATGCAATTATAAATACAGGGGAGAACTGCAAAATTATCTGTGTAAAACTGGGTTCATGCATTAGAGCTATTAGATTTTTCACAGCTTTTTCAAATGTTAGAACCTTCATTAAATTATCCTTGACTTAATTCTCTTTAAAAAAAGTTGCAACTGACACTCTAGTGCTGCCTTACTTAATCTTCATGTATAATTTATTCATCATACACTACCATTGCTAAATCATTTAAGAATAAATTTTCATTGTAAGAGGAGCATCACTGTAGTTAGGTCATTATGTATTTCCAAGAAAATGTATTACTCTAGAGAGAAGAAAATATTTCTAGCTTTCTTACCTTCCTTTTTTTTCCCCCAGTGATCTCTTTTTCTCTCTTGTGTTTATCCTTCATCTTTTAAGCTCTCATTCAGAAAAAGCTTGTCAATTACTAAGTTTAAGCATATACTTAAAGTCTATGAGACTAAAACCCATGTTTTTAGAATGTGGTGAATTATTTTGCTAAATAGTGATATTTTCACAAGTTAAGGACTCAGAGAACTGTCTATGCTTGCTATCCTTGGTGTAAAAGTCACTCATACCCTGTGACAATATAACTGTACTGCAACGTAGATTGGCAGACCTGTACTAACTGTTCTCTTGGTAATGCAATTTAAAAAAAAAAAAAAAAAAAGAATCACATGACTAGCAGACCCACCCATTAGGCTTATGTTTATGTCTGTGAGTATGGGTGGCAATACTGTTACCTAATATAAGTCACCAAGAAAGTTGTGTATTTAGTTTAAGCTTGACAGCGGGGTGGAATTCAGTTCCCAAAACATTTAATCTATTGACATTTCAAATATCTTGATATGCTTGTGTTTCTTTCAGCAACAGCTCCTAAGGGGTCTCCTTTTGTCATGTTTGCCAGCCCCATCTTGATGTCTCAGGTATCCTAGAACACATGAAACAGCAGAATTTGTATTTTGAGGCAACTGAATGGCATCTTTGACTCTTCAATGGGGAATGAACCTTCTGCAAGTGTTCTCTTTTTTCGTGGGATAAATAGAGTTTGGGACAACTACTTCGGGCACAGTGACTAAATTTTAGGTGACTGAAGTCAGGTGAAATAATTTCCTTTCCATGCCTTCTATACTAGCTAGATTAATAATCAGTCTCTGCTCTGTGAAATAATTACAAGTTCTATGAATAATACTGAAAAGTATTTGAAATACAGTACATTAAAACCTACAGTAAGGTATATAAAATATTAATATGAAGAATAGTGTGTATAATATTATAATCTTTGATCTGTATGCAAGTTGGAGGGCAATTTTGGTCTTCAACTTGTAATGGTTATATTTTGTTGCCCAGTTTACAGGCTTATAATATGGCACTTTCTCTAAATCTATGTTTCTTAGCTTCCTCAAAGTAAAGTGTGAAAAAAGAAAGCATGAGATTTACATTAGAAAGTATATCAGTTACCTGTGATAATAAAAATAAGCTTATGTAATTTATATATATATGTATTCCAAGAACTTTACAGTGAATACTTCATGAGCTAGGGAAAGGGGGATAGAACAGCATAAAAGTACGATTTCTTTTTCCTTAAATTTGTAGTACTTTTTCAGTACTTTATGGTACCTATATTTTAACTTTATGTTTTGCAGTTGTTTTTTATTACTTAGTAGATGATTATGACCTAAAAGTCTAGGTCAATACATGGTATTTGAACGATACATGATGGAGATCAAGAGCAGGAGAAATAAATTGGTTGTTGGTACCTTACATAATGAATGTTAAAGTTTCTGATTTTTAGGTTTTATTAATCTTGCTTCACAGTACTACAATTTCCTGGCTTTCAAATTCTTATTTATTGCAGAATGTTCTAATATTTTTTTATAAACTAATGGAGAGACATATATGAAAATTAGTGTCAACAATTTTTAAGGGAATTTGGTTATTTTTTGTAAAAGAATACTTAATCTAATATTTCTATTTATTCCTAATTCTGTCTTTTAAATTATTCTCGTGCAGGAAGATGCTCCAAAGGCCTGCTTTTGCTGAGTACCTGCTAAACAAAAGCTCTGACAGCAGCCCAGCTCCTGAGAACCTTTTAAGCTTTTCTTCTTCCCTAGCTCTGGTAGTTCTGTCTAGTCCTGTAAAGCTCATAAACTTCTCACTCCTCGGTGAAGACAGGAGAATAAACCACATTTGCCGTTTCTACAACATGCTGTTTTGGGGATATGCTGTTCTGAAATACATTAGGATAATGTAACAAATGCAAATTACCACTGATTTTACAGCCTCTCAAATCTCACAAATGCCTTGTCCAATTACCCTCAAACTTTCTAGGGGGAAAAAAAAAAATCATCTTCTTTCAGAATACCACACAAGAGAAATTTCTAATAGAACAGTCAGATGTTAAAATTAGATCGAAGGGCCTAATTGAGCTTATAATGGAAGGTACTTACAACCTTAGCCATGGAATGACTACCATAGCTCCATAATACCGTCTATTTCAGAAAATCAGAAAGCTTTAGACAGACTGCCTGACAGTGTATGCAGAAATGGGGGGCAAAAATACTGGCCAAGGCAGGTCTGTTTGTCACTATGCTGATATTTCCACTTAATCAAGAAAAAAACCACTATTGTGTTGACTAACTAAATATTGCCCACATTTGTGTTGAGAATCTAGGAAAGCCAAGTACTTTGGGGACTGTGTTTACTAAAGCCAGCTGAGTTATTACGTCTTTTCAATTATATAACACATGACAAAATACGATAAGGATCTGTCCTTAATTCACCTATTAAAACAGTTATTTTTCAGCTTTCAGCTAAGGCATCACTACTTTTCTTAGCTGGACCAGGTCCATATTTATACATACATATGCACATTTGTTTTGTAACACATCTGCGTGTCCTGAACAAAATCTTTGTCCATGGGAGGTAATAGCTTCCCTCCTACACCTTTATGCCTGGAGTTTGGCCTAGGGAGATGATTTTTATGCAGGTATGCATTAATTTCACTTAAATTTAGACACCTAACCTAAGCGGCTAAATTGCGACAGAGCTGCATAGGTGATTCAGATCTCCACTGACTGTGTGAGAAGCTGACGGGAATAGTGCTTGGTTAGGTACCTAAAACTAGCTGGGATAATTGTTACTCAGTGTGCCTAGTACTCCCAAGTCAGGTGAGGTGTGAATAGGAAGAAAGCAGAGCATTGACTCCACTCCTCAATGCAGTGTCCAAGACCAACAGGTTGGATTAGACTGAAAAAAAATTTACTATCCTGTTGAACGAACTGAGGAGAATGGCTGTGTGTGTCAACGCATCTCTTTCTCAGTGTCTTTCAGCATTACTGACCTACAGACATGCTGCTCCTTTCTCAGTTTTAAATTGATTCTTTAATATGTTTTTAGTGCAATTTTTTTCTTTTCTTTTTTCTTTTCTTTTTTTCCCCTTCTTCCTTACTTTAAAGACGAAAGGACCTCTGGAAAAATGCAGCATGTGGAAGTTTAGGAATTTCTGGGTTGCATATGATGGAGGCCATTTGTTTTACTATTTAAATATCTACACAGTCGTGCCTGTGATGGTGTCTCTGTTGCAGCCAGACATTTCTAGTGGGGTCAATGTACTGCTTCTAGCTTACGAACACAATGAGACTTTCAGTTAGCCATTTACTCAGTTTTATTCAGGCACTACACTGTTCCTATTACAAAGTAGTACAAAGATTCCGTGCTTCTTGGACATCATTAATTTTCTGGTTTATATTTCAGTACTTTTTTTTTAGGCTAAATCCAAATCAGCTATAGGTAAATAGAGAATGTTTTTCACGGTAATACCGACCAAAGGGTCTGTTCAACAAGAAGATGAATTGTGCCTTGAAGAGTTCCTGTTTCTTTCATTAACTGTAAGAGGTGACAAATGTGTACGGCTAAGGTGTACTGTACTGTACCTGTACAGTATCTGTACTGTAGAGCTATAAAACTGGTTGAGGTGGGATCACATCCTTACTGGGGAACAACTTCTGGTTCAGAAGTTTCTTGAGATTATTTGCTCTCCCCTCTGTTTAATTGCAGGTGAGATGTGCATGCTGCATTGCAGAGTCAGGACCAGATGGAGGCTGAATGCAACTTTTGACGCAAGTTCAGGTGAGCGCCATGCTGAAAGGCTGTTTTTCTATGAGGCCCTAACTGTGCTGAGGTACCAAGCACTAGTTTTCTGACTCCCAGTTATGAACTAACCTGATTACTTTGTCTCCTTAAGCAAGACTACATTTTTTCTGTGTGTGTATATAACTACAGAGAGATTGTCAGTGATGCTGGTAGAGTTTAGATGGTGAAAATTCTTTTTTCCCATTTGAAGCCTTTGTCCGTGCACTGGGTACAGGTGCCCAAGGCGCTGGCAGTGGGGGCTGCAGGGACGGCCTCTGTGAGGGACGTGAGAGGTGTGAGAATGTGTGAGATGTGAGGATATGAGAGAAACAGCTCACGGACACCAAGGTGAGAGAAGAAGGAGGGGAAGAGGTGCTTCAGGCACCGGAGCAGAGATTCCCCTGCAGCCCCTGGAGAAGACCACACCAGAGCAGGTTTATCCACCCATCAGGAATAACAGGAGTGAAGTTTAGCCCAGAAAAAAGGAGAAGATATTGCCTTTTTTTTTTTTTTTTGTCTTTATTTCTCACCGCCCAGCTCTATTTTAGTTGGCAATAAATTAAATTAACTTTCCCCAAGTCAAGTCTGTTTTGCCTGTGGTGGTAATTGTTAAGGGATCTCCCTGTCTTTATCTCAACTCATGAGGTTTTTCATCTTATTTTCTCCCCCTCAATGGCGTCAATACATCAACTTTCTGTCTATAAAGTTGCAGATCGTTCTGTTCTCTTCAATGCCAAGAGGGATCCTTCCATTAAAAAATACAGTAGATTCCCAGTTAGTGTAAATCAGTATAGAGCCTTATGTCATGGAAATAATTTTTGAGGTAAGTTCTGTTCATAAATACATCATCTCTGAAGCTGCATTGAATTTGAGGTGGTGACACAGACAGATATGTAAAATATGTTTTCTCATATATAGCCTATTTAATTTTTATAACTGGATATCTCTTCTTGTAGTGATACAAAGCACCTATCATTGTTAATGGAAATAAAAACAATGTACTGCCTGGTAAAATTTGAGATAATTTTATTAACTAGTACTTTAACTTGTCAGAAAATAGAAAAAGTCCAGAAATGTTAAGAAGAAGCAGTTTTCACTTATATTGTTTGGATGGTAATTTTGGAGTCTCTCCAGCTGGAAGTACAGCATTTATTTTTGTTATGCTGATTACATTGTACATCTCTCCATGCCACAGCATTGTCAGCGTGGCTCTGTTCTCAGCCTTGTTGTTCTGCTCTTAGGTAATTCATTCCTTCTTTAATTTTGCTGACTCCCATCTCTGAACCCACCAGAATAATTTATCTCTGGATATGGCACTACATGCTTTCTTATGACAAAAAAGAGGAATTACTGCTGGTCACAGCTGGTAGATTTTTGTTGGAGGAAGATTGAGAGGCTAATTCAAATGTAGAAAGCAACAAATAACACTTTGAAATGTAATGAAGGCTATGGACCTGTACTAAATAAACAATAGTACACAAATTGCTAACATCTTTTCCATTTAGAATTTAATATAAAAGAGTTAAAAACAAGACCATTCTATGCAGTGTTCAATAGAGCTTTACTGTATTTTTTGCATATAAAAAATATCCGTGCTTAGAGACATTTTAAGACATCTTTATTTCTCCCTGGTCTTCTTTTTTTTTTCTTTTGTTATATTCTATACTACATAGACCCCTGTCCACAAGTGGTGCCTTTGAGAATGTCAGACCTTGGCTATGTGAATAATCTGTGTGAAAATAATATTTTGTTCCTGAGGCTTATAATCTAGAACCCCTGTTGATATGGATTGCGAAAATGTCAAATTCTTGATCATTTGTATCATGATTGTGGTGCTTTCAATGCAGTATAATTATTGTTGTATAATCTATATGATACATATCTATATGATATGTTTACATGACTACATGATAATTTAAGCTGCAGTATAAAAAGTATTCACACTCAGGATGTCACTGAATTGTGGATTAGCTACAAGCGTCCTATTCAGGAGGGATGTAAGAATGGATTTTGTCAGTTTCTGTAGAATGCACCATCCACCTTCTGTCTCCTTCAGCAAGGCTTAACTAGAATGACTCATAGAATAGCTCAATAGCCTATTCAGACAATTTACCTACACCCTGACACACTTATGTAAGACATGAGATTGTCAGTAATTTACCTGCCATGGTAATGTTTGCTGTGGTTGTTATAGGTATAGCTCATATTGTATTCACTATAGTTCATTGCCTATTTAACTCTTCCACAGTCAGCTATTTTTATGATCTGACCTCTGATTTTAGCAATGGTGCTGATCTTAAACACCTGTCATATAACAGATGCCTATTTCTATCAACCAGACACCTGGTTATAATATTAATAATATATTTTTTAAAGTTAGACGCTCTCTCACTGGCTTAAAATTCAAGACTTTCAGGCTGTAGTAGGATGCAGTGACTCATAATGATGTGTTTAAAAAAAATAAACAAAAATCATAGAATCATAAAATCATTTGGTTGAAAAAGACCTTTAAGATCATCAAGCCCAACCGTACCTGTCCACTACTAAGCCATGTCTCTAAGCACCACATCTACCCATCTTTTAAATACCTCCAGGGATGGGGACTCAACCATTTCCCTGGGTATCCCATTCCAGCACCTGATAAT
Organism: Gorsachius magnificus; assembly: GCA_034008185.1. Lineage (NCBI taxonomy): Eukaryota > Metazoa > Chordata > Aves > Pelecaniformes > Ardeidae > Gorsachius > Gorsachius magnificus. Next base: position 42,484,412 of record CM067081.1, read on the forward strand.
CCCTTCAGTGAAGAAATGTTTCCTAATATCTAATCTAAACCTCCCCTGGCACAACTTGAGGCCATTTCCTCTCATCCTATCGCTTGTTACTTGGGAGAATAGACAGACACCCACCTCACTACAACATCCTTTCAGGTAGTTGTAGAAGGCAATAAGGTCTCCCACATGTAGAGAGTGATAAGGTGTCCCAAAAAGACATAATGTGCTTGATAGCAAATGAGCAGTGATAATACTTTTTTCTTCTTTGTCTCTTTTTTTACAGAAAGTTTTGTAAGTTACTGCTAAAACTCCTGTCTGCACCAGAATCATGCCTGGGGAGTTTCCACTCCCTCCCTCTAGAAGACCACCATCTTTCTTCCTCCAACCTTTGCCACTGCCAAAATGTATAGTGTATATCTGCTTCCAGACAAAGACGGTAATTGAGTGGCACCTGTGAACCAACATACTGTGAACTGCAGAATGACAGGCTGTACCACCTGAAGGAATCTGCCCAGGAATTTGAGCTCTGAACACATACTCAGTGTTTGTTGCCTGCAATCACCTGTTGTCTATGTGAGTATATATTTATACACACACATATATATATCAGACCAAGAAAAAATGGACGAAGGAGGTCTTATAATTTTAATAATGTGGAGAAATTCAATCTCCAAAAGTTTAGTATCACAAAGAAAGAAAAGTGGTTCTGTTTTTTTCTTCTAGCCCTCTTATATCAGTGAAGAACCTTTGCAATTTTCTAAAGATGACAGTTCAGTTTCCAAAATTTGGACCTCTGTTAGCACTGCAATTCTTTAATGATTTATACTTAGTATGCATTCAGTCACAGGCAGGAGAAAGAAAACAGCTTTTAGAAAGTCTTGGATACATTACCACAATAATTGTATCAGCAAGAACTTTGGAGCATAAACAAAAAATACATGAAACAGAGGAACATTCACTATTCACTCAAGAAGCGCAAAGGAAAAGATCAATGTTTGCCCAATAAGGAAGGTCAAAATAGGCAGAAGGTAGAGGGAATTCACTGTCAAGACTGGGGTACAGAAAATGGAAATTGTTTTTCTAAAGTGCTAGTTGATATCTCTAAAAAATCTAGATTCTTTTACAGATGCATTTTGCAGAATGCTGGTAGTTAATAAACAGATGGCTGCATAACAGATTTCAGCTGGAGAGTACCCATCAAGGGACGGAAGAGTGGAGATATGACCTTGTGTTTTGAGGCAGGAGTGGGAGAAAAAAACAGTGTGCATCCTTGCTAAGTACCTCGCTGGAAGCCTGCAAAGTCAACTTGATTCAATGAGCTTTGGAGAAGCAGAAGGTGGTCCAAGTAGTTACCTGGTGACTAAACATAGAAGTTACCTTAATGTCAACCAGAAAAATCTGAGTTTGAATATAATTTTTACCCTTTTCTTTAAACATAAAGCTTGTTGCTTCATTAGTACAGCAAGCTGGGTTGTTATATTTCACAGCTGTGCTGAGATTGACAGTGATATCGCAGCAAAATTAATATAGGTTTGTATTTGGGAAGGCAGATACTTAAATATCTGTAATTAGGCTTAGTAAGGAAAGCAGTTAGTGGTAGCTGTTTGCAACAGTGCTGTGCCAAGGGTTGTGCCTTTCTGAACCAAAAGGGTCAGATGCAATCACTTTTATTACTTCTGAAATGCTAATTAGAGAGTCTATCAGCATCTTGAAATAGTTTCAGTAATTATGTCATATTATGAAGACAACATTCACTAAAAGAATACAAAAAAAAATTTAATCAATATAAGTAGTAGCAATAAAGACTGGCCAATATTATCCTTATAGGCTAATGCTGTATATCGTATCAGTAGAAAGTAATTTACTATATAAGGCATCCTTCTTCTATATTCTAACAACAAAAGGGAAGTTTTATTCTCCCCTCACTCTTTCAGAAAGCCTTGTGATTTTGCCTGATGAGAATATAGAACCGTGGCAGTTTAAAAGGTAAGGATGGTGACACTTGGTCAGATACAGAAAGAAATAGTGCCTATTTCTCTTCAACATCAATAGTTTTCATACTTTCCAAACCTTTCCCTGGGGAACTTCAGAGAAAGTCAGATGTCTACCATAATCAAGTAGAAATTTACGGGATTAAGGCTTCAGTGTTTGTCATCTTTCTGAGGGAACACTGAAAAATTTATGACAAGTTTTTTCCAACTTAATAGTTGCAAGAAAAAACAGAGTTTTGTAGTGATGGTTTAGGTATTGGTGATTAAAAAAAAAGGCTGATTTAAGCTATTCAAGCAGGAGTGTTCGCCATCTGGAAGAGCTATATGCTATATAACATCTGTTGATTTCACTCTCCAGAACATCACTAAAATACTTACAATTAAGAAGAGCAGTGACTATGTATAAACATAGTTGACCATTACTGGAAGAAACACCCTATAACAGATGTAATTTTGATACCATGTAATTCAACAATGCTTTATGCAATATTAATGGTCCTTCGTAATATATTCTAATTTTAAATTTCATTACTAAATTATTCAGCAGTCTATAAAACAGATGTATGGCACTGCAGCACCCAAGTTTCTGTATCCACTATAAAATTATATTTTTAAACTGTCCTTTAAGTCTCATACAGAGTCAAAGGATGTTTCCAGGTGCTATGACTCACCTTCAGTTTCCTCAGTCCCCTGAAAGGTTTCACTTGTGTTCCCTTATTACCTGTTTCAACATTAAATGTCAAGCTTTTATGGTTAGTTTAATTGGTACTGTTGCTCAGAGCTTGATAGGCATGTATTTTAGGAAAACAGAACACTGAGAAAATGGTTTATTTTTCTTCTAATATCTATTTGCATTTGCTGGAGGTTAGAAGTAATTTCTTTGTCCAAGCATACTTGGTCTTTCACTCAGAAAAGGTATGAACTAGGAACAAACCTTACGCTTTTGAAAGACTAATTCGGATTCCTCCTATAGTTGACAATACACCCTTGGATGCTCTTTGCACCTTCATCTCCCATGAATGTTGCAGAGAATGTTCTGGAGGAAATTATATGACCTGGGTTATAAGTCTGTATGACAGTTTCGGTAGTGGTAGAGAAGGAGGGGTGATTTTTTTTTCCTCTGTTGTGTTTGAATTGATGACAGGATGACATGACAGAAAGTTTGGTTGAGCTGTTTGCTTTATTATGTGCAATAGCAAAAAGTGGAGAGAGTTTTGTCTAATTATAGTAGTTGAAATGTGAGGTAAAACAAAGCATAAGGGCAACATGTTGTGCAAAGTAGAACACGTTATACCAGCAAAAAAGGAAGAAGAGAGCTGATTTTAAAATGCTACATCCATATCACTTAAAGTCCAAACTATGCACCACATCCAGTTAACAAAAAAACTGCATGAAAGTGTACATAAATGGGTCCAAACAGGGTTAGGTTACAATTTCACTCGGATCGTTCAGTAAACATGTTTCCACATGCATTTTTGGACCATTCTGTGTCAGGGTCTGGGGGAGAGTGAGACCAGAGACTCTAAATATGCTTAGTGCAATCACAGCAGCAATTCAAATAAAATTGCTGTTGATGTACCTGACTTGGGTTTGACCTCCAGATCAACTACTAAGATCAAAATTGTACTGCACTGGTATCATATAGTCTCTAAATGCATCAAGGAAGCAGGATAGTCTGCAGCAGTTAGCCTGTTGTGGGTACCATTAGTAGAGATAGTTTCAAGTTAGATACTTTGAACCTACTCTGTTTTAAACTACTATGAGGGCAGTATAGGCATAATCTTTTTTCACTTGTGTTAGAATGCTTTTATATGACCATGTAAACATTTCCATTGTTATTCCCTAGAAGCAAGACATCTGCAGCATGGTAGCTAGCTAGAGCACGTTGTGATAGACAGAACCTGTGCCCTGAGTATGCCACAGTAAAGATTTGACTCACTTGGCAGTCTGCACCTGGAGTAGAAATAGAACTGCTGCAGGACTTATCCCATGTAATGTCAGAGAACCATCAATTCTATATCTAAATCTGAATGAATCATTCTATCTTCCCCCATAGTCATTAGACAGAAATGGGAAACCTTAGGAGGCTTTTTTTCTGATTTATCTTAGATGCCTATCATTGGGTGGGATGAATTCCCTTTTGGAGCTGTTTACAAAGGAACCTAGGATGACTAGCACTCACATAGACTGAAGATGCCTAAGCTAGTGCAAATAAATTCTATTCCTGTTACAAACTCCTCTCTAGCCCACCATAATCAAAATTATTCAAATATTTAAACTTCCTCTGTGAAGTCTATATGGAGTTTGGCATATTTCTATCAATTAGCCTTTAATTTTAAAATGTCTTGTGAAATGTTGCCTTCATTTTCTAAATTGATATTATTCTTATAGGAGCCCTGTGATCCCTGTGAGTGGGATGACATTTGAAATAATAATATCAAAGACTTTTTTTTTTTTTCCACCTAGTACATTAGGAGTGAGATAGATTCCTCTGGAAAAGGAAACCTGTCCAAAAGGTTGCAGGGTGAGAACAATATAACATAATAGCTGCAGAATCTGCCTGGCTTTTTTTTTTTTCTCCATTGAATAGGCAATATAGGAAAAATTGCTCAGCTATAGAGTTAACTAGGAGTAATCCCAAAAGGCAGGAAGAAGGGCACTTCATAGTCATGTAATCAACTGAAACAGCATTTAGAAAGAACAGACAGCTGGCCCAGTCCAAACATCAGCAGCCAAGTGGGAGAGTTTGTCATTCTGTAAATGGCAAAATAACAAACACCTGACCTGAAGATAATAGGTTAATTGCTTTAATATTACATTTTGCATTGATGTTTGTTTTAATGTTGTGATGGATGAAAAGAGGTCATATTTTTAAAAAATGCAGGCCTTCCAAAACTGCAAATGTCTGCCCAGTGGCCTGATGAAAAACATCTCTTAGGTGATAAAATGAGTTGCATGCAAATGACAAATAGGCTTGATGTGCCCTGAAAACATTCAGCTTGGAGTGACCTGTGTTCATAAATTACTGGCATGCTGCATCAGATCCTAGACATGTAATTTCATCAAGATCAACAAGATGCAATCTTGAAAACTGTTTGCATGATGTGAGGACGAATTGATGCCCTTGTCCTTCCCGACGGTTGGATCTGATGCTCAGGAGTCTGACTACTTTGTGTCTCTAAGTAGCAGTATAGGGCCATTGTAAATAATTAAGTAGAAATTTGTTACCCTTTTGTCAAATGTATTTCTGATGTTACTCTTCCTCGCCCCTATTAAGAAATCCCTTGATTAAATTTTAAAGTCTTAAACAATTTGAAGGGCTGAGAGCACAGGACACAAACTACTGTCTGAATGTTTTGCACAGGAAAGTCATATTCTCTCTGGGAGCAAAGAAAATAATGTCAAGTATTTAATATGCCATCCTGTGATTCTCTTTCAGGACACGATGCTATAGATTTGATTACCAACTCAGTGGCTGGTACTTGTAGGCCATTTATTTTCTCATCTATTTGCTTTTAGAGATTCAGAATTTCTGTCAATATATTTACAAATATTTCTATATAAATAGAATATATAGCAGAAAAATTGATCCCATCAAAAATTACATCAAAAGGATACCTATAGAATAGCTCATACAAATGTGGAATCTTCCAAATCAATATTGCTGTTCATAACTTAAAAGCCACAATTCTATCAATAAACCTATTCTAAGCTTTTTGAAGTGTATAAAAGAGCTTAAGAAAGAGACACAATATTTTACAAATAAATGAGAGCTGAAAAATGAGTTACCTTTATCTTCATTTCTGCATCTGGAGACATGATTAGTAATCATTCTTTGTACTATATACCTCTTTAAAATATATATACGGTTATAAAACTCACTCATTGTTATGCATGTCTTGAAGCAGACATATAATATTTATTGTGACAAAAGCCATTTACTGTGCATTGAACAAAGAACACAATCTATACTCAAGGAAGAAAAAAAAAAAAAACAACTTTATCAGGGAAGAGCATATATTCCCACAGCAGAGAGCTTAATTCTGGAGCAGAGGACATATCATTAATGTTGACCTATTAATGCTAGCAAAAATATTGCTGTGCAGGCCTAACTGCTCTCATACAAATACATTATTAAGTGTTTTATTTTTATTCTGATATCCTTAACGTTTGTACACTCAGTTACAAATAGCCTCCATGCCTTAAAGCTATATATCATTTTCCACCTCACTCCGGTGAAGCAGTAGAAAATAAAAGCATCCTAGTACAGTATAACATTTAAAAAACACTCCTATGAGTGACAGCTCCTCAGTCATCATACTGCATTTGCACTCCCTAACTAGAATGCTGTGAAAAATGGCAACTCCCTGTTACAGTTTTATTTACTCCCCCAGTAATATCTGGACACCCATTTAGAAGATTATAGTCATTAATATGTACTGCAGACAGTGTAGGCACTCCTTAGACTTTACATTTGAAATACACGTGCACTAATTATTTGCTTACAGAAAATGATGACTCATCCAGTTTTCACATCAGACAGATCTAATTACATTTCATAGAATCGTAGAATTGTTTTCCTGCTTACATGTTCCCATTTCAAAATTTTAGAATGTCAGGTTAGATAGTTCCCCCAGTTAAATTTTGTAAAACAAACTCTCTGTAAAACAAATCTCTCTGCCTCTCTGCCAACACTTCTTTATCCCCCAAGCTTGATCCACACTGTACCTCCAGCTGAGAAGTGCATATAGTTCCTTCTGAAATAAAGATAACGTTGTTTCTAAGAAAACCTCAAGAAAACCTACATATGTACCACCAGGCATAGCTACATCTTCTTTTAACTAAATGAGCTTACTCCACAGACCATGTTTTCAATATCTGTCAGAGAGCAAGAAAGCCTCAAATACTGAACTTCGAAACTATGTTCAGCAGCTGTTAGTGGCTGCAGGCTGTATAATAAGTACCACAGAGAACATTATAAACTGCAAGCTGAGGAAAGCTGCAGGCATGATGGACTACATTATATTGTCCAATGCATGGTAGGCATAATAGCACAGTAACAGAAAAACATCTTGTATATACTTGTCAGAGTTGTGGTCCAGCAGCAGATTTTTCTTTTTTAGTTCCTCCACTGTGAAGCCTGAAAACCTTCTAAGTTGCGATTGCCAAAAAATACTATTTTTAAAAATAATTCTAACAAATTTTATGATATCCCAGGTCCAGTTTCTACTCTGGAGGCTGCTGATCTACACTTGGTGAGCTCAGTTGAAGTCAGTGATTATTTTTGGCAGAAGAGCACAAGTGGGCCTGTGTTGTGCAATATTTCACTAGTTAACAACTATATTTAAAAAACTCAAGGGAGAGATGCCTCTTGAACAGGCGATGATATAGGAGAATGAATTATTTTTGAGCATTTTGTATGCTCTTTGTTTAGAATCTTTAACTCACTTACAGTAATTTATATTGTAATGTTGAAAGTACAAATAAACATTTCCCAGAAGAAATTTTAAAATAATCTTTTTGATCCACTTTCATAAAATGTTAATGTACCTATCTTCAAGTTGCTTTGCAGTTTCAGCATTGGAATAGTCTATAACATACCCGCAAAAATTATAAGCAGATACCGTAATCCTAGTACAGCTCTCTGAATCGTAAAACTAAGTTTGCCTCTTTGTGGCCACAGAAGATCTATACTACTGTCACATAATTGGGGTGTGGCTGGGCCACCTTCCAAATCAAATAATTGCTTTCTGCCCACTGAAGTTCATCTGCTAATTTTAACTGAATAAATTATTAGTCTTCCTTTTCTGCCCAGACAGCTGGTTTGCTGAGTGCTTTCAAGTATGTTCCAGGATCCTTTTCAGAGGTGGCTGGACCTCGCTTGCTTTGATTTGTTTATGTAAATATTGTTCTACCATGGCTAATTAGTTCCTATTTAATATTGCCTCTGACTTTGAACCACTGCAGTTATTCACCTATTTATAAAGGAAAGCCCTTAGTATTAGCCAGTTATTAACATGCTGTGGTATGTGAACTACTCAAGGACAAGAAGGAAACTTTGATGTAATTGGTGCTGATTACTGGTAAATTGTGATGGAATTGATCACTAGCCTGCCTCTGTTGCCTAATTACTCAAACAGAAGTTCTTCTGGGCAGAATGTGTTGTCCAGTGCTCATTTAACAAAGAAAGGGCAATATAAAACAGCTGTGAGAACATGATTTTTTAACATAGACTGTCGTGGAATCTCCTGGGTGGAACATATATAGTCACAGGAATGTATATATATGTGTATAGGTATATGGAAGAGATGTAGTCACAGGCACATTGGCCTGTGACTGTGCCACCAGTTCTTGATTTCTGTTACCTCCATTGGTGGAACTGTTCATTGAGAGTATTATTCAAGAGGTTCTCCCAGCAGCACAACTTCAGCTGATACTGTGCTGTGAAAACTTTTTTGCTTGCACTCAGTCCTTATTTCAGGGGTAGTTTCTCACACTGCAATATAGGGATTCTCTGCTTACTAGGCATTCATTCCTATGGCATTTCTTCATATGTGTAGGTAACAGATGCATTTATTTTACCCTTCCTAGCTGGCCACAATACTTGCAACTGTATTAACATAAATCTGTGCATGTATATGTAAATAATATCTTAAAAGTGAGGGGAAGAAAAATTCTACTGAGGAGAATTAGCTCTTTTAGACTCTGAGGAAGGCTTGGTCTCAGTGCAGTCTTACACTGTTTAGATCACAATGTTGTGTATATATATATTTATTTATAATTATGCCTTTATGAAAACCTTCCTGTTTATCAAAATATTGTGTGTGGGGGGAAAAACTGTTTAAATTCTTGACTTGGTTTAATCTCAGAATCACCCCATTACTTTACATAACCTAGTTTGGAGCCCTGTTTCTTATCTGAATGGAAGAGCTTTTTTTTTTCCTTTAAAAAAGCAAAACCAGAAAAGAATGTTTTGAAAGGTAGAATGAAATAAGATTGTCATGTCATTTGGTAGGTGATTTAACATTTGAGCCTCTGTTATTTGCATATCAAAATAAGACATAAAAGCAGCTTGAAAACAAGTGCAAAGCAGTAACAAGAAGCTACCTACCAAAAGTCGTATATAGGACTGGGATAGACTGGTCTATTATATATATTCATGTCATTCTTGAAAACTCAGAGGAAAAAAAAAAAACTGTGTATGGAAACATCTGAGATTGCAGCTCATTGTAACTGCAATTGCTCATTACTGAAATTCTTTTTGCATGAATTTTTCTGCTCTTCAGTTTTAGTCCTTCTAGAGTTTGCTGTGCTCTCCCCCGCAACCCTTTTTTAAAAATTATTTTTCACTTGCCTTTTTAACTCAGTTGAAAACTGCTCCTCCTTCTCATGGGGAAATAACTGTCCCTTTCTGGGTATTGTTCAGAAATGTAGCTCTTTTGACAAATATAAAGGCAACGTTAGGCTGTACATTTTATTTTTAAACCAAAACAACATATGCAGCTGACTCTAATTTTCTATCATTAAAGAAGAATCAAGTTAAGTGGAACAAAGAACTCTGTATACAAATAACAAAATTTCAGTTTCACCTAGACATGTAGTCACATGGACCAGCTGGTATAAATTGACATTGCCTTTAATATTGCTATGCCAGGTGACACCAGCTGAGCATCTGGCATCTATTTAGAGGATAAAATATAAAATCTGTTTGCTGTTTCGATATATGTCTGTACTTTCAATGAAGAGAGGGTTGTTTGAGCTGGAATATCAAACTGCATGATATTAGTTAACAGATTAAAACTAATCTGAGAAGCACTTTTGGATTTTAACAAGTCCGTGTTTTGCAGAACTGTGAGTAATTATATGCCCGACTGGGTGAAATGGGATTAAATAAATCAATAATTTATTATGAGAATTTACTCATCAATTTAGTGTGCAAATCATCAGTAATCATATTTATTGTGCCAAAGAGTGAGTCGAACTGAGCTCGTTAAAAAGTCTTATATAAAACTCGACTCCTTAGGATAGTTCGGTCACATGGTTGACTACTTAAGATTCTTATAGCCCTTCATTTTAGCTCAGCGTTAGTAACAGATTGTCCTTTTTGCTATGAAGTCAGAGCACTATTATCTATCCATTTGCTCACAGGTGCACTTCTCTGTTCCATTCTCACACTCTCAGTAGTCTTTCAAGCTCTTCACTTTTTCTTTTTTAGATTTTAAAGTATTTTAATTGACGAAAAGGGTAATTGACATTCTTTCAATTCGCAGAAGTGGCGAGGGTTTGGGGTTATGTCGCTGTCAATGTATAATTCCCATTTGTGTTTTGTGAATACCCTGTTGTGTTTTACACTTCATTTTGAAGGTAACATTAAGTGCAGCTTAGAGCATTCATTTTAAAGCAGGAGGTTGACACATAGTGAAGAGACTATAGCTGGGAAGCTTTGATAGAGCAATCAAGGGCCATCAACACTTAATGGCTCTACACCAGAGGATCAATGGGCTCGCTAGCAGCAGGGCCATTGACTTTGAAGAACTCTGCCCAGAAGCTGAAAGGGTGCATGTTCATGTCAGAGCTGGAAAATTTGCAGCATAAGCGCAGGAGGTTGAAAGGAGTCACAGGCTGGTTTACAGGGGGAAAGTTCTCTGTGCAAACAGGGAAGTTTCTTCTTCAGTAGCCAGGTGAGCAGTTCAACAAGGCCAGAGGGTTGTTTGTCTCGAAGACATAGCCTAAATCCTGAATCCGCTCTGTTGCTAAAGGAACAGGAATGGTAAATGCTTTCTGGGATGTTTAGTTTTAGATAGACTTGTGCTTTATTTTTTAAGTATGAAAGTTTGTGTGCATATTTGAGAAACTGCATAGCTGAGCCAGTGGTTCTTCCTTTTCCTCTGCATTGTCCCTGAATGTTGCCATCGTGGAATCGGACTGCACTACAGCACAGAATTTTTTGTCAAAAATTTCCAAGTCAAATTTTTGTAGACAGATGTGTCTCAAGGAGGCTGACATACAGGTTTTACAGTGTTAGCGGTAGCACCATATGGTGTTCTGTTACATAAAGAGGTTCTAACTTGATCTTGCACTAAAGAAGTTTGTCCAAGAAAGTTCTCTGGAATTTATGATCAGCCATTAACTAGGATTAGGAGATGTAGAAATGTATGGGATCCAGTGATTCAATCCAGACCTATCACAGAGTGCAAGTAAACAGTCTCGATGAATCTAGGTATCAGTAGAGGGAGTTTGGTTTTGTTTGTTTACCTGGGAAAAAAAATAATTAAAAAAAAAGTATAAGGGGTTGCATATAGGTGCATGCATTTTCTTCTGGCTAGCAAAATTCAGTGGTGTGACAGTTGCTTAGGTAACTGAATGTTTCATTTAAGAGCTGAAGAAATATGTGGTAAATGGACTTTGAGGATGAAATTTGCTACTTTTGCAAAATGGCTGAGAAACTGGATGTCTGCAGGGACATAATGGGTAGAAGGTACACTAGATTCACAGGCAGAACAACATGCTTGAGAAAAGATGGGTAATGGAATGTGGCCATTAGAATGGGAATGTTTCAGGGGATAGATATGTTTTCAACTGTGGTATTCAAAGGATATATCACATTGACATTTTGTTTTAAAAAAGAAGCATTTATATAATAGAGACAAACCTACAGCATGTGGGCACTGATATCACATCAACACATCACAAGCTTTTTATTTAATTGTGTGTGATTTAGGAAAAAGCATTTAGAACACAGTCTGCTCCATCACATCAAATCAATTTAAATTAACAGACCAATGTTTCAGCTGTAAACTGATGCTAATCAAGGACAAGATGCTAGAAGTTACTAAGCAGCTCTTGTAAGCTTTAAAGAACTTTGATTTCTGTTTACTACAGTAGGAACAAAGAGTCATTATCCCCAACTTTCACAAAAACATTGGGGTCTTTGTAGGATTTTTTTCAGGACATATGCAGTTAGCCTCGCTCTTTGGCATGGATTTGCCACAGTTATAAGCTACCCTTAGGTAACAGTCTGAATAGGTGATATTAGGCATATGATGAAATCGAGTGTGTTCTTAAATCAATGGTTATCATCTGAATATTCCAGAAACATTATTTAAAGGAAATGGGGGTGGTTTTGAGATTGAGAAAATGAAAAATAGCTCCATCAGAAACAATTAATGAAATCCTTTCGTAATATTTCATTCTCTAATGGTACTTGAATAATTAAACAATAACAACAACAAGAAGATTCCCAAATGATGAGTTAATCTAATTTTCTGTCTGTCTTTCTGTCTGTCTTTCTGTCTGTCTTTCTGTCTGTCTTTCTGTCTGTCTTTCTGTCTGTCTTTCTGTCTGTCTGTCTTTTTTTCCCCTCCAACTAAAATCCAGAGGGACAAGTGGTTTGTTGGGTCAGCTTCAACAAATGGATGTGCAGTGCCTGTTACCAGGGCTACAAATTATGGCCATCTTTTCTCAAAATCATAGAAAAAAGACTACAACAAACATAAATTACCTATAATTTTCTTATTCCAATAATTCAAATTCACATTTCCATTGCTAGGGATGAGTAAAGGAAAGTATGATTCATATTGCAGTGAAAAGCTATTAAGGTCTAAGATTACTTAGGCTTTGAGTGAAAGGTGCCTGTTACTGTAAATGTACAAAGCTAAAATAAATTCTTCAGTTAGAGTAGAAGATGTATTTAAGATCCTTGCAGCTACTTGGCTAGAAATGTGTGCCAGTCTTTGAAATTTTGCTGTCCCCCCAAATTTCCTGATTTATTACAATCTTATTCTCAACCAGGTCTAAGTACTATGCATCATGTCTCCCTCCCACCCCCCAAATAAAAAAAAAGAGAAAAGTCTAAATAAATCTTCTCCAGCCCTTCACTGACTTCCTGGCAGTGAGGTAGTAATTACCTTGAACACGAGCCAAGCTGTTCACAAATGAGGGTCTCCTCCTTTGAGGATCTGTATTCATTCCATGATGGTCTAAGAGATAGACCTTTCTGTCCTGGTGCACCTTGAAGCAGAGGGAAGACATGCTATCTGCAGCAGTTATACAGCTCTGCACTTTAGTGTATGATGTGTCTAGAGCCAGTGATTGAAGAACCTGGGAGTCTATGTCACTTCAGTATTTTAGAAAACAGAAATCTCTCTGTCTTCAGAGCATCACTGTATTCAATGCAAGATATTCACTGCTGTGCTGCATCCCTCCATGCCTTCACATGTGGCTCATTGGTGTGAAGGCCATTGCCCTTTCTAATGAGGCAATTAACGCCTATGGCATTTGTACAACATTATTCATTTTGATAGCTTGAATAAAGGAAGGTGTACTGAGGCTAGGATTCATCTGACCCAATAGAGTTCATTTTTTAAATCTTCACATCTACATCTGAAACATCAGTGGACTATAGGCAATTTACAGCTTGAGACCTTTGGCAGAAATCACGTCACCTGTGGTCATATGAATCACACCCTAAAATTTTTTATTTTCTTTCTGTTGACTGTGAATGGAATCTGGAGTAGCCAACTCAAACCAGGTGTTGAAGTTGTAGGTGACAGAGAGAAGACACCCCAGTGTGTGATGGCACCTGCCACTGCATCAGTGGAAATATACTGGTCTTGGATTGGGCCCAGAATCAAGACTGGCTCCTTTCATTATCCTATCTTATAATTTTCAAAAAGATCTGGCTCAAATATTTTAAATTTAACCGTCTTAAGTTTAAATGCATTTATGAATATAAAATATTTAATAATGGATTATCACTAGCAATAAAGGAGTAAAAAACAATGATTTCAAAGTTTTAAGTAAGGGTATTTATTGGTATGTCCATTAATTAATGCATAAAATAATAACATCAAAGTAAAAAAATCAAATTACTTGAAACATTATTTTGATGATCTGTAGTGAATGTATTTGGGCTCTCCTTTTGACTTAATTTCAAAAGTTTATATCTATATTTAAATTCAGACTTACCTCTTTTATCTTAAGTGAAATATTAGAATATGCTAAGAAAGAAATAAACAAATAGCTTCTACACAGTTTTAAATATTAGTTTTCTAGTAGTATTCTACTGTTTCTTTATCCAAGAGTTCAGATTACTTATTTAAAATGCATTTAAATAGAATTATTTTTTCTGTTGAAATTAACACCATCAATTAAACAATAAATGTGAAAAATTGTGACTTTTACTCTCAAGAATTAAGCAGTGTTTGTTACACTAAGCATTAAACATTATTTAGGACACTAAATAAAAGGCAGATAAATATTTCAGTGGTGGTTGTAACTTCATGCATTTCTCATATATCCTTTCCACATGTTCACAGCAAGCAAGACCAAGAGAGTATTTGTAGCTGCCTGTCCTCAGCCTTATTTGAACTTTATTGAACATATATTAGTATATTCAGAAAAGTCCTAACTGCTTTTCCAGTAAGCCATGGTGTGTATGAATTGTAAACATGGAGAATTCATTTCATAAATAAGTTCCCACAATTCTTTCTTTGCCAAACAAGGGCTTTTAATTAAAGAATTTTCCATCATAAGTAAATTAAAAATAAAAGGTGTCGTGAGATCAATCCTCTCAGCTCCTGAGTGCCGATGAAAAGAATGCAATAAGCTAAAGTGTAAGAATTCTGGTTTGCAAGGTGAAACCCAGCTTCAATTATAATCAATGAAAAGCTTTGTTATTGATTTCCATACAGACCAGATTTTTCCTGACACCATTTGCTAAGTACCTGTGTTAATAGGCTCTTACATAGCAGGGGGGGAACGGGTGCTGTCATCAACAGAGTAAACAAAGCTGCAGTCTTGTCACTGAGGAGAGCGTAAGGTGAGCGGGAAGCAGCCTGAAGTGCAGTTAAAGCAGCACAAGGCCCAGCCACAGGCGCTTTGTGTGCACCTACTGAACGCGCTAAGATGCAGAAAAATGTTTAGATTTTCATTTTCTCCCACTGACAATCACTATTCAACCGTGCTTTCTGTGTGCTTTCAGACTGACGTGCAGGAGTAATCACGAGTTACTGCCGTGCCACGACAAGGCACGTTCCCGATGAAACTTCACCTCTCCGAAACAGCTGTTGAAAGCTGCATACCTTGTACCAGCCTCAGCTTTTGGAACACTAAGCTTCTCTGTTCATGTACATTTTTTGTATCATGTACTATAAAGCAGTATCTTCAACAGCTTTACTTGTGGCTTTGTTATTATTCCCTTGCAACCCTGGGTGGAGCACTTTAAAATCTTTTGTTTTCTTAGCTTGCATGCCACACTTAGAGGATGAATATAAGCAGAACTAGCTCCAGCTTCAGTTGTGCACAGCCTGCAATTCAAATTACTGCAGCTATGCTCTGTTTTGTTTAAAGCAGCTTACGTTCTCCTCTCTGGGAAAGAAAAGGTTTTCTATAATGGAATAAGGGAGAAGACATTGTTAATTACTCATTTTCATTTTCAATACACTTTGGTTCACCCAGGGCAAGGCCAACTCTTGTTTACAAAAGAAATACATGCTTATTTTTAGCTTCAATTAACCGTAGCATAGACACCTTTTAAAAGTCCTATTTCAGGTATGAACAAACCTTTTAGACTGTCCTACAGAGGGGAAGGAAACTTGAGTTACAAATAAAACTTCATGTATCTCACAAAAGCCTTCAGGATCAAAGTTTGTTTCTAGTTTGGAAAGCATCCCTACAAATATTTCATTTCAGTCTTTGGGTATTCTCAAAGTGCTGTCAGATTTCTGTTCCTATTTTCATCTTTTTGGTGATATAGGAATCACTGTGTTATGACTTTTTCCCTGCTTTGTTTTTCACTGTTGACTGCACTTACGTGGAGCTGCTGGTGCAATGCGAGGCGTGCCCTGAAGTTCTTCCCTAACTGTCTAGCTAGACCTGATCAAGGCTACTTTGGTTCCTCTATGTGCCCGAGCCTCCGGTGTAATCTACAGAAGGAGGATGAAGAACAGAGGAATTTGTAAAATGTTGACTGCTTCTGGGTACGTGCAAGGAGGCCTTGGTTCAGAGGGGTTCTCCAAAGTCCCTTACTTAAGACAGCGATTAATGCTGTTTCAATAAACTAATAAACTTGAGATGCTTGTGGAGAGCTTTGGCAGGGAATGACAGTTCTGTGCCATATATTAAAAATTGTGTAAAATCTTTGGTTGAAACATCATTTGGATATTATTTTTCTAACTAGATACGTGGGCAGTTGAACTGAAATGATGACGTAACTGAAATAATTGATCTAACTCAACTGAAGGGATACAAAAGGGTTAACAAAAGGACCTTTGTGAAGCCAACTGTAGATCCATCTTAAATTGCTAGCATTGTGTTTTAGATTAACTTATTAATCATATGAAGTGAACTATGGATAAGAAACTAACACTGTAGGGAATGTGGAAGAGGAGAAATTTGTAGCAAATGGCCCATCTTTGTTGCAGGCCTTGAAAGGCATGTAGGAGAATGAAGCGTCTAGCACTTTGTCAATATGAGGATAGCCAAGGATGGGGAGCTGGCTGGTACCGGCTGTGTTGTTCTGACAGTGGAATAAGGGGAGTAGAAGCTGGAGTTCATCAAAAGGACAGGGTGAAGAAGAGGAGTGGATGAAGTAAACGACCCCTGAAGACCACCGACTCAAATCACGGAGCATGCGCAGTTGGGAGGGACTTATGGAAATGACCTCTTGAAACTAATTTTAATACGAAGCGGGGACAGGTTATGCCTATGTATAGGCGTATTGGGAAACTTCATGTATATGTAACACTTTGCTACATATAAACGGGGCAAGCTGCCATATTGTGGTGTGCACAACTTTGGTGGGACTACCCCCCGTGCTGCCCAGTGCTGAATAAACATACCTACTTTACAATCTTACAGATTGTGGAGTCCATTTTCCGCACATCACAGCAACCTCAGAAATCTGCATCCAACCCATATCTTTGATATGAGCATTGTCTGGTTATCAAATTACACCATCACTGCTGCATTGCTCCTTAGCTTTTGAAGGAGACACATTTACAAAATATTATGATAATTTTTCTATTTAGTCAAATGCAGCAACACAAAATCTGCACGTTGGTGATAGCAGGTCCTAAAATGTGCTAAGTACGAACAAGTGTAGTACCAGTTACGTTCCAGCCACAGTCATATTTTCCCAAGGACTGAAAACAACTTTAGGAACACTAAACATAGAAGAATTATGTTTTCTTAAGTCCAGGTTCTTACCTTTACAAGAAATATCTTGAAACATGCGACAAAACTATTAGTATTCAAATATTTTAAAAGGTTAGGAAGAATATCTAAGGCAACATAGAACTCCATGAACTCCAACGTACACAAGGTAGATTTTCTTCTTTCAATAGAGGTTTGGAGTAACTATTTACAAGTCATCCAATTTTTAGTTTCATCTTTAACACTAAAACTGAAATTATTTTGTAGAGTAAAAGCCTTATAAATATAAATATATATTTTTTAATTTCAAGAGAGGTCTGTTAGAGTTCAAAGATTTGTGGAAAGAAAAGTATTATCTTCAAATAAATATCTAATTTATTAAATAACTAATAATCAGCTTTATAGCACTTGTACAGATTTTAAACAATTTAAGAAGTTGAAGGGCATCTAAGTTATTTCAGAGTATCACTTCAGAGAATGACATTCTGATCTCAGTAATTGCCAGCTAATATATGTTAATAAGAACTTTGAAAATCTGTACTTTTCCCCTACCTTTTAACAGAGTATCTGGGAAAAATAATGCAGTCTGGAGATTATGAAACTTTGCCTTCTGTCAATAAGGTGGCCATTTTTGTCTCTTTAGAGCTTTCTCATTCTGAAAAAGTATAAAAGACAAAAATCTGAAGCTGATATGGGCAAAATTCCAGAATGCTCATGAAAATAGTGTCCTAATCAATCTGCAAGTGAAATATCAGGCAATTAACACTGAAAGCCTATTTAATTAGGGTGAATCATGTAAAAGGAAATGCTGGATAGTTCTATTTACAAAATCATTATATTTACCCTTATGCTAGAGCTATAATTCAAAGTTTCTACACATAAGTACTAATGTTGTCTCATTTTCCATGAAGATTATAAATTGTTCTGCTAGTCAATTATCAGTGACAATATGAGGAGGTTTTGTAGTTAATAACAGCCTAGCTGCAGGATTAATGGTAAGATATCATTATATACAATAAGGAACATACACAAAACCTATGAAATAGATAATACCTAGGGTGTCCTAATATGAAAAATTGTTGGAAAAGGTTTTCGTTTTATCACATAATCACACCCCAAGCATTTATTAACCAAAGTCTTAGAGAGTCATAGTCTATTTTCTTATGAGAATAAAATACTACCAGTATTTCTTTGATAGAAAATGAAAACTCCGTACACATTTTATTCAATACATATTTAATAAAGTGTTTGTTCTGCAAAATATATCCATACATAATATCCAGGTTCTTTATAAAAACACACTTTCTCCAAAGGCTGTGACACTTCACATGGTATGACTTTGCCAATGTATGGCTCTTTAGAGCTGATCAACAACTGAAATGGAAAAGACTCCTGGAGTCATCTAATTTTTAACCATTCTACTGCTCCTCACATGAAGGTGAGCAAATATTGACTGACCATTTTCATAATCCGTGGTAACCAGCTGTATACTTGCTACCTGAGGGGAATATTCATAACATTTTGTACATATGAAGGTAAACTAGTGAGAGACATATGGTTTTAGCTTTGGTTTGTACACCTGTACTTTGAAATTCTATAAAAAAAGTATACAAAGGATTCAAAAAGAGTGTTTGGAAGGCAAATAAATAAACACAGGGTTTCACTATGTAATGCTGCATGCTAACTGCAGCTGTCATTTCAGGGCGAGCAGGGAACAGGCTTGTGGCAGACCCACACAGAGTTTGGACTTTGTAGAGAGGGACAAGGACATTTCCTCTGCTGAAGAGCAATATTATCAACCATAAAGAAAAGCTTGCTGGTGTGAAATATTCTCATTAGCCTGCTCTGCTTAGCAGGTGTACTGCTGCCAGCTGTGCTGGCTGCAGCTTAGTGGTGGCCCTCAGAGTCAAGCCAAGGTACAGTCAAGGTACAGCACAGCAGCAATCAGCTCTTTTGTGATAGGAACACAGCCTTTCAGATAACCACCCATAAAGTTTGCTGTATGTAAACATTTTGAATGTTTTTACTGCTATGCAGTACCCCAAAATAACAAAAAATAGCTGGAAACAGGGATTCAATAGGAAGTTGTAAATAATCTGAAAATACCAGGAAAATTATACTGGATAATTAGCAGCTAAAGACAGCATATAGCATCACTAGCTGTCAAAGACATAGAAATTGTACTTTAGAAGTTTTTGTAGTGCCAAAAAAGTGTAGCAAAGGAATGAAGCTGCAGATGATCTAAAATCACATTTTCAAGAACTGGAAAATGAATCTTCTTAGTGGCTTATTGCTATATATGTTGTTCCATCAGTCACTTTACATTATTCCTCATGTCAAGGTGTTAGTGTCAAAAATTGCCTTTTACTTATGCATCCTTTTAGTAGGTAAGAAAGCTGATTAACTTACTTAGGAGGTAATTACCTAGACAAGAATTAAGAGTTAGACTATCCCTGGATCTTTCGCATATGCTCAAAGGGAAAGGAAAAAAAATGAACAGCCACTGTAGTTCTGTTGCTTCTGAGCAATGGTTCAGTTCAGGATAAGACTTTTATGCCTTCATGACCAAAATGTTTTCTCAAATTATGTTACTACCAAAAAAGATGGTCCCCTGCACTTGGTTTACCTTGAAATAAAGCAATACATTAAAACTGATATACCTGTTCCAATTGTAGTTTGTGCAGAAAAACTGAGCAATTTGCCTCTTTAAAAGCAAATTTTCTTGATTCTTAAAATCAAACATTTATTTCACAAACAATGTGCAGCCAAATATCAACATGCATGCTCTTAAAACAATAGATATAAGAGTTCTGCAGGTAGAAGCAGTGCCTAAAGCCATGCTGTTCAGCACCTAGAATTCAAAAGTCACTGGGCAAGAAAGAAACAGGCAAGTATAAGATTGTTTCAATCTGTTATACATGTTAAAATACAGAAACAGCCCTGTGAATGGGAAATAGGACTCTTCTCTCCTAGGTGAATCCCTAAATACCAGACTGCAGTTTTCTCAGATACATGTTTTATGTTTTCTCAAACATAAAACACCCATTATGTTATCAAAATGTGGTTGATTATATATCAGTTTTTCAGCTATTGCTGAGCAGTACTTGCACAGTATCAAGGCTTTCTCTGTTTCTCACTCTACCCCCACAGCACATAGAATAGGGATGGGCAAGAGGCTTGAAGGGGACACAGATGAGACAGCTGACCTGAACAGACCAAAAGGATATTCCATATTATATGACATGCTCAGCAATAAAGCCAGGGCATAGTCTTTGCAAAGTAGCCATTAGTCGGAGACTGGGCATTGGTCTGGCCTTCTCCCCTCCCCTCTTCTTCTCTTTCTCCTCTTTCCCCTGCCCACTCCCCTCCCCTGCCCACTCCCCTCCTCTTCTCTTCTCTTCTCTTCTCTTCTCTTCTCTTCTCTTCTCTTCTCTTCTCTTCTCTTCTCTTCTCTTCTCTTCTCTTCTCTTCTCTTCTCTTCTCTTCTCTTCTCTTCTCTTCTCTTCTCTTCTCTTCTCCTTTCACCCCTCTCCCATTAAAGCAGCTTTATTTTGGACCCATGAGTTTTTCTCATGTTTGCCATACTGGTTTTCTTCCCCATCCCACTGAGGGGTGATTGAGTGAATTACTGTGTGGGGGCTTAGTTGCTGGCCCAGGGTCAACCTGCCACATTTGTTTACTGGTTTAGACCATGTTGCCAAGCACAGTATAAAGAGGGAATGCGAGGTACTAAGTCTTAGTGGGCCATGTCCCAAGGAATTGGATACTGACATATCTAAGGCTTCTGCTTCTGAATCAGCTGAAGTTCTGCATTTTCTGTGACATAAGAAACTCAGAAGATGCTGGAAGGCTGCATGTTGTGAAGATCAGCTGTATTTGGGATTTCTCAGCAGATAGGGATTTGGAGAACTGGTGCACTGATGACTAGATGAAATCCATGCTCTCAGTGTCTAAATCTGGAGGGTACAAGGTACTCGTTGCACAATGGCTACAATGAGACACAACCAGATACGGAAGTTATATTGATTTCCTTAGGCAAGATCGTAGCCCCTATGGAACTTATTAGGACGTGTCTTGTTTACTTTGTCTCTGCTGATTCTGTATTGAATAATCGAGTAAAGAATCACACTGACTTCAATGAGACTTGGATCAGGTCCTGAAACACTGAATAAGAAAGTTCCTTTTACTGAAATTACACAATGAATCCTTCCTCCTGAATTCATTAGTTATTCTTTATGCCACACCTGCTTCTCTAACAAAGATTGTCCTTGGTACATGCTTAAAACAAAGAGAAAACAACAAACAAACAACATTTTCATTCTTGGCATTGAAAGACGCTATTTTGTAAAGGTAAAAATAGCACAGAAGAGAACAGTACTGCCTTTCTTACTGCTTACATTTATGTTTTCAGAAATGCATAAATAAAGTGTTCGGTTTACTGGAATCTTTTTTAATGCAATGTAATCCACATTTAATACAAGCTGTAATAGTTGGTTAGACATATTGTTGCCAAATTTGGTGTAGGGAATAGAAACTAAACACTTGACTTTTTTCCTCCCGTTAAATCTTACTGCCAAAATTGCGTGGATATAGCTTTATGTTACCAGCTGTCTTTGCTAACACCCTCATCAGGGGAGTATAGTGAAGAAGCAAACAATTAAAACAATGCTTGTTCAACCTTCATCATGGTGTCTTCTCCTTTCTTGCAGTAAGATAGTCACCTGTACGTAATTTTCCCATGATGGAATAAAGGCTCCGATGGATAGTTCTGTTGCAATGTGTCTCATGCATTGGTTTCTCCAGCAGAAACTGGTGTAAATATAAATGGCTAGTTTAGTTTTCAAGGACATAAAATCAATTTTGAAGTCAGGCTCAATTACTAGGCCACAAGTTTTGGATGTGAAAGATCCATGTGCCACTGTGCTTTTTTATGTAATTACTAGTACTCCAAGCAGACCAAATCCCAAGAAACACTCAGGTACAAAACTCTCATTAAAAACAATAGAAATCATGTGCCTAGATGTTAGCAGTGATCTAGGTCTCAGTCTCTGTAGCTTAGATATTACTGATGCTCAGTAAGTCAGTTCTGCATTTGAGATAGAATGGCTGAGGGAACATTTCTTTACCTTCCAGAGACGCTGCTAAGTACCTTGCCCTCGTTAATAGTTTCTATTTAACTTACTGTTCACTGTTGGGTAGGTAAACAACAGACACCATACTAAATTCACTTTTTTACCAAGAAATATATTAAATAATTAAGGTACTTCACAGAAAATGTACAATGCTTTTTAACACAGCACTAACAATTATGCACTTTTAGCAGAAGGAAAAACAGTATGAGGCATAATCTGTGATAAAGCACAAGAAATTTGGTTTTCATCTTTTCAAGATTAACAGTTAAAATTTTTAAGATAAAAGTCTAAACACTGTTGAGGAATTCCTTATTTCTTTGGGCCTCTTAGGACCCCGTTAAACTAGTTATCAATCTGAATGGTATCAATTATGGACAATGTCTGTCTGAGAACAATCTAGGTCTTGTAAGAGAAGTTGAGCTTATCCCTCGTATGCACTTTCTTCATCACTACCTGGAGCTGCTTAGGCCTTTTTGCCCTTGGAGATGTCTAAATTCACTTTTCCAACTTAAAAGATGCAAAAGTTCATGAGAACATTGGTTCTTTCTGCCTTCATTATAAATACCGCGGAGACTTCTGGAAACCTCTGCCAAAGACGTGAAGAATTCCTTATTTCATTAGAAAGTTATCTATATTACTAAATACTAAAACTACAACATACTACCCATATACTATTTTTAGTGTGCAGTCAACCCAATGAATTACACACATTGTGAAAGGCTCAGCGTGCGTTCAAGTCCAGTGGGAGCCATATGTAGTGATTGATATTTACTGAACTGTCAGGTTTCTCAGCAAAGATTTTGCTGCATGCACAACTGGCTAGGCTGTGCTCAGTCCTTCCCCAAGCCAGAGGTTTACAACTTTTTCTAGCTCTAATTGTGATGTCAAAAAACGCCATTCTTTACCCCTTGTTGGAAGTTACTGTCAACTCCCCAGATCTTCCAGTTAACTATTTTTTTGGTCTCTCCCTAATGCATTTCAGCCAAAAACCATTATTCTAGGCAACTTAAAACATCAGAAACTACTTTATCTGCTGACTAATTAAGAAAATTAATAAAAGCTAGTAGGCACAGAGACCAAACTCCTCTCAGATGAATGCTCATATGAGTGGCTATGATTTGTTTCTGCATTTCATCTTCTGAATTCTGTGTTAGTTCTTAACAGTGGTCTATCCTAGGTTCTGGATTCAAACCAGAAGCAGGCTGGAATTTCTGTCTTAAACCTGAAGTGGGGTGCCTAACAACTGGAGAGGTTTGCATGGTCAGATATACACTCTGATATTTAGATTTTCTTATTCTGTGGCTCCACCAGACTCATGAAACAGATCGTTTGGATTGCCTTTATAACTCTAATACTTCACTGGAGACACATCTCTTCGGCAAGGAACATGATTCTGGAATACACGTGTTTAAAATATAAGCTTTACAGTACAAAATATGAAAATCAGTCATTTGCTTTATCTGGCTAGGTGCATTTTTTGCCCAATAACATCCTTTTTTTCCTAGTTCAAAAAAACCTTTTTTGTTTTTATCTTCCTCATATGTATTTCTCATATATACATTTAGTGGTAATAAGCACGCCATCAGAAATTTGGAATTTTATGTTTCAACCTTTCATTACTTGTATTTTAATGTTAATTCTGCTTCTGCTACCACAGTAGTCTGTGCACCTTTGTCTCATTTTAAATAAGTAAATGTTATGGTTGCTTTAATGTGATAGTTTACCTATGTTCAGTTTTCCAGTGCTTCATCAAACAATTCATCTGTGCTAGAGGTGCTGCAGTTGTCCTTTTTTCTTCATAGTGCTCACTCTAGCTGTTTGCAAACAGATCCCATTGACAGCTTTTGTATTTTTGATGCACATTGTCTTAACCAGTACTCGTTTTGACAAAATTGGTGTACCGTTGGTGTTCCTGAGCTCTGAACTGTACATTCAGTTTATATTGAGTGCCTTTTCTTGGATTAAATTAGAATTCTCAGTCCTGTCAGAGTATTTCCGTACTTTCTATACATTTATTTTTTTATTATAATTTAATTTGCTTGATTCATTTCTAGCTACTTTTTTAAGGGTTAATGTTAATTCAGAAATCTCTCAGACCCTTTCCTAGTACTTGGTCAATTCTTATCACTTATCAGAAATAAATGACTTCTACAGTCTCTTAAGAGTTAGGATGTTCAAAAGAATTTTGTTATGCTTTTTTTTTTTTATTTCACTGTTTGAAAACCCGTCTCCCACATGCTTAATTATATGCAGAATGCCAGAGTTCTAAAATTTCTTGCTTATTAATGTAGTCCTTGTCTAATGTAATGGGAAAAAATGCAACAAATGCAATGGGACCTGTGATCATATGACATAAAGTTGCTTCCTTTGTGTTCTTCTGCACAGGTGTTTGCTGCTCAGAGACCCTGGCTGAAGCACTGTTTCACCTGTTACCTTCTGCATTTTCAGGGATTTTTCTGCACAGATACAGTTTTAGCCACTCATTCTCCTACTTGAAACTACTTTGAGGTTGGCAATTTATTTGGAACTTTAATGTCTTCTTCAATTTTTACCCTCTCCAGCCAAAAATATTTAAAGAAACATTTTCCAATGCTGCAAAAGTGAAAAGTAGCTCTTAGAACTGATAATCTAGATTTATACAAGATAGGGAATTATGGGAAAGAAACTCCAAGTTTAGCACATTCACTGAAACATAGGCTTCTTATTCAGGATAAGAGTAGTTATATGCAATACTGAATGTATGTATGTTTCACCAAAAGTAGCGCTGAACTACATATTCTGTCTTAGTTATGTGCAAAGTAACAGCACTGAAACTCTTCAGATATTACGGTATCTAAATAGTCGGTAGCACAAGCAGGAAAGGTGAAATTTCAGATGAAACTGGATCAAAGTTTTCCATGTTGCTCACTCACAGGTAGGTTCACATAATAACTTCTGCAGTCATAGCTCCTAGCTCCTGGGGCTCCATAATAATAAAGGTAAAAGCTATTTGTAGATTACTCCATATTTAAATGCTAACAATAGAATAGTTTTTCCTTTTTCCTGCCTCTTATGCTCATGTCATTTTCATAAAGAATCACTTTTCAGGCCAAGTTGTAAAACAATTCTTACCACCAGCTGTCACAGGTAAGGTGAAGTCCATCCTTTGATGGATTCTTATTACTTACTAAATATTTAATAAGCTCTGAGACTTGTTTAAGGCTGTATTTCACTCTTCCCAAAATTACTTATTTTGGTGCTGCTTGTCAAGGAAATAATACAAGCTGAATGAAGGGCACAAGTATAGTTAGCAGTTTGCATACATGTCAGTAATAATAACTTACACATGTATAATCAGTTGTTTTTTTTTTTTTTTTCACTTTAGCTTACACAAGTTGCATTTTAAACTATTACCCTGAAGGGAAAAAAAATAAAAGTGCTGAAAACAGATGCAGGAAACAAAAACTCAACAATATCCAACTGCTGTGCTGAAAAATTGAATTTAAAAGGACTTTTTTTCCCTATGATTGGCACAATTTTTAGCATATTAAGAGCAGAAAATAAGGTCACTAGGTTCAACAAAAAACCTCCTGTTGCGTCTCTTATTTTTAGTTTCCTGCTTTTCCTCCCTTTTCTGTCATCTCTTTGTCCAATAAGCATGGACTTTCTTATTTCAGAGGCTCTATAATATTCTGAACCAAGGATTGTAATCTTGAAGATTTTCTTTATCACCATGGCAAAGTGATAAAAAAAAAATTTTCTCTGAAAGTGCATCCATTTTTGAAAGCATAGTGTAGAGATGTTGAAATAGTATTGCTGGCGATTTGGAAAATACGAAGGTTTACTCTGTTTTGTCTTGAAACTTCATAAATTAACTTCTGTTTACACAACACTTACCATTGTACAGTGCCACTCTGGTGCTCAATATCATTGTCTAACGACAGCAGATAGTGTGACCAGCTTCATTAATTCAGTGGAAAAGATCACAGTTAGCCAATAATTACTTTTGCCTCTAGAAGAGTAGTCATGATTGGTAAAAAAATATTAGCATAAAGATGGTATAAAACAAAAGTATTGAATAAAACATACAATATTTGTTGCTCACCTGCTGAATTTGAGGGTTTCTAAATAAAATCTGTATTTTAAAATTCACTCCTATTTAAATATTGGCAAATAGAATAGCATTAAAGCTAACTAAGAAAGAGGAAGCATAACAAGGGTAATAGATCTTAGAAACTTTAAGTAAATACATTTATCATAGAATATTTACACTTCTGAGAAACTAAATAAAATCACTAAAAATAGGATTGTTATAGAATCACAGAATCATAGAATTGCTATGGTTGGAAAAGACCTTTAAGATCATCAAGTCCAACCTTTAACCTAACCCTGCCATCCCACCACTAAACCATCTCCCTAAGCACCTCATCTATCCTTCTGTTAAATACCTCCAGGGATGAGGACTCGACCACCTCCCTGGGCAGCCCATTCCAGAGCCTGACAACCCTCTCGGTGAAGAATTTTTCCTAATGTCTACCCTAAACCTGCCCTGATGCAACTTCAAACCATTCCCCCTCGTCCTATCATCTGTTACCAGGGAGAAGAGACCAACCCCCACCTCACTACAGCCTCCTTTCAGGTAGTTGTAGAGAGCGATCAGGACTCCCCTCAGCCTCCTCTTCTCCAGACTAAACAACCCCAGTTCCCTCAGCCGTTCCTCATAAGACTTGTGCTCTAGACCCCTCACCAGTTTTGTGGCTCTCCTCTGGACATGTTCCAGCAATGCAACACCTTTCTTGTAGTGAGGGGCCCAAAACAGAACACAGTATTCAAGGTGCGGCCTCACCAGCACCGAGTACAGGGGCACGATCACTTCCCTACTCCTGCTGGTCACACTATTCCTGATACAAGCCAGGATGCCATTGGCCTTCTTGGCCACCTGGGCACAATGCTGGCTCATATTCAGCTGGCTATCAACCAGTACCCCCAGGTCTTTTTCCACCAGGCAGCTTTCCAGCCTCTCTTCCCCAAGCCTGTAGCATTGCATGGGGTTGTTGTGACTCAAGTGCAGGACGCAGAACTTGGCCTTTTTGAACCTCACACAGTTGGCCTCGGCCCATCGATCCAGCCTGTCCAGGCCCCTCTGCAGAGCTCTCCTCCCCTTGAGCAGATCAACACTACCATCCAGTTTGGTGTCATCTGCAAATTTACTGAGGGCACACTCAATCCCCTCATCCGGGTCATTGATAAAGATATTAAACAAGACCGGCCCTAGAACTGAGCCCTGGGGGACACCGCTTGTGACCGGCCGCCAACTGGATTTAGCTCCATTCACCACGACTCTCTGGGCTCGGCCATCCAGCCAGTTTTTAACCCAGCGAAGAGTACATCCATCTAGGCCATGAACTGCCAGCTTCTCCAGGAGAATGCTGTGGGAGACTGTGTTGAAGGCTTTGCTGAAGTCCAGGTAGACAACATCCACAGCCTTTCCCTCATCTACCAGGCGGGTCACCTGGTCGTAGAAGGAAATCAGGTTGGTTAGGCAAGACCTGCCTTTCATGAACCCATGCTGGCTGGGTCTGATCCCCGATTGTCCTCCATGTGCCTGGTGAGCACACTCAAAATGAACTCTCCATAATATTCCCCGATACTGAGGTCAGGCTGACAGATCTGTAGTTCCCCGGATCCTCCTTCTGGCCCTTCTTGAAGATAGGCGTCTCATTTGCCAACCTCCAGTCATCTGGGACCTCTCCTCTTATCCAGGACTGCTGTTAAATGATAAGAGAGTGGCCTGGCAAGCTCCTCTGCCAGCTCCTTCAGCACTCTTGGGTGGATGCCATCTGGCCCCATAGACTTGTGGATGTCCATGTGGCATAGCAGGTCAAAGACTGCTTCCTCCTGGATTATGGGGGGTTTATTCCACTCACTGTCCCCATCTTCCAACTTGGGAGGCTGGGTACCCTGGGGACAACTCATCGGGCCATTAAAGACGGAGGCAAAGAAGGCGTTGAGTATCTCAGCCTTCTCCTCATCTTTACTGGCAATGTTCCCCCTCTGGAAATGGAATATAGCATTCAGTTTGGAGAGGTTTATTTGACTGTTATATGGGATATCATTGACATAAGTTCTTTTAATTCTCTGTTAAGAGGTTAAAATTTCCAGTTAAATAATATTGAGCTACCAGTGTCAGGTATATGAAAAAATGTTGAAATCGGAAGTGTCAATGTGTTATTTAACCACTGTCAAAACAATTCAGTGTTTCTCTTTTAGACAAAGTACTGTACTGTTTTTATGGGCAAGTACATTCTTACTCAATGTGAAGCTGGATCAGAAATTCCCGTATTGCAAATGTGTAGCATTGTAACCTAGTAAATACATTATTACTATTGTCTGTGACAGGCTGCAGACCTGGAATAGAAGGGGGAATAGAGACATAGGGTAATCACAGAGGCTTGGAAAATGTAGGCGCAAGGTGAAAGCACACTGACATCTTTAAACCACTCACCAGTGTTCAGCTACTGGTCTTCAAAGGAATGCAACCTTAACGCTAGGAAAAAACAGTTATAGGAGTGACAAAAAAAAAAAACCAGCGAGAAAGTATCCATTATACATAAACCACTCCATATACAGTAAATTCAGATGTATGGTGGAAGGTGGTGAAAGAGTGATGTACAATGTGATAATATCTGTACAAAAGTTACCCCAAGTGGATCCTAGAGTGAGGAGGAAGAAATCATTAAAATCAGCACCATACTTCTTCCATCAAAGGGCTTACCACCCCAACGCCCCAGTTCTGAAAATGGACTCCGTTCTCTGTAGGTACACTTGGCACTCAGTGAGTCTACCCCCTGTTATGTATCTGTAATCAAGGTATGAAAACCAAAATAACTTTGCCTCTACATTTTCCTCCACTGTCCATGCCTATGTAGGTTAGCATGTTGGACACCCTTTGCTGAAGCAGACTTCAGTGAATACTGATTGTCCTGTGCCTCCCTAGCCACATCCTTAGCCTCAAGATCTTATAATTTGGGTGAAGTGAAATTGCAAAAGCATAAAAAAGGAAGATTCAGTGTAATATACTGTTGATTAACTATCCGTCCTCTGGTTTGTCAGCACAAAATAGCTTTCTTGTACCATGATCACAGTAGCATAACTGCATTTCCTGAAGTCAATGGACAGAACTATTTCTTTGAAGCTTTCTTCAATTTCAAGCATGAGTTCTAGGAATGCATTCATGAAACTACAGAGGTATGTGGTTGTGACAGGGCATATCTGCTTTGTTCATGTACTGCTTCTTCAGTAAGCATGGGGCAAGCCCCCAGAAAATAACAGCCCTGCACTCTGGGTCAGATGGAGACATCTGGAGAACGTGGTGCTTTCTGCCTGCTCCCTTTCCACCTCAGCATTCGCCCACCAGGGTGAGGTGCCTGCAGTTCAGGACAGGGTGACAGAGACCAAAAAGGAGACCAAGTGGTGTCTCCTGAGGTAAGAATCAGCAGTTCTCCTGGATAGCGGATATCTCAGAAAAGCAGAGAACAGGCGTATAACTGCTCCTCAAAATGAGGGAAAGAAAGATTTTTCCTAGGGATTCAGAGGAGATGATGCAGAGCTTGCTGTAACTCAGGGAACCCCTGAATGGTTTCCAGACTGAGAGTAAGACTGAAGGACAGGTGCCATAGCACAGAGGCTTAGATTGCTGGACAAATTTATGAAAAATTCTTGTGCTCTGGCTTAAAGTTTCTGTTGTCCCTCACTTATTACTGATTCTGTTGGGATGAAAATACATTCTGCTGATTATATATGTCTGTACTTCAGAATTATTTTTTGCTGTCCCTGAATCCTGAATAAATGTTAATCTTAAATTGTTAGTGCTCATTGGATTAGTTTTGGCGACTGTGAGGGGTGTGGGGGGGAGAGGAATCCAATGAAAATCCAAATGAAGGCTGCAAGACAGTTTTCTCATATAAATGCTGTGCAGAATCAAAATAAATTATAGCATATCAACAGATAATTTTGA
The DNA here is from genome assembly GCA_034008185.1 of Gorsachius magnificus. Lineage (NCBI taxonomy): Eukaryota > Metazoa > Chordata > Aves > Pelecaniformes > Ardeidae > Gorsachius > Gorsachius magnificus. The sequence continues at coordinate 42,514,663 of CM067081.1, forward strand.
TTTTTTAATTGTAATATTATCCCTTTTTAAGTGAGATACTAAAAGGTTTGAGATGTTGTAGGTTATTACAGTTAGGAGAAGAACATGTTGAGAGCATCCAATACCTTCTTCATATAATGTCTTTATTTCCACAAAATGTTGACTTGCTGAATAGTATGAAAAATGAAATTACAAGAAACAATTTCCTGGCTTACTGAAAAATGTTTCCTTCATTCATTATGCCCCAAAATCTTTGTAGTCCTTTCTCAGAATTACATTTAATCTGATGGTTAGATTGCTTCTTTCCTTCTCCTCCCTCCAATTTTGTCTGTTTTCTGTTTTTTATCCTTCTCAATTCTTTCTGACCTCAGCAATTTTGACATTATATCTCAGAGGTCTTCTGTCCAGAAAGCACAAGTGGCTAAGTGACTACAATTATTTCATTTCAATTTGGAGGCTTCCCTAATAACTTTTCAAATTTCTGCTATTTTTGATAAAAGATGCAATTTATCCTACTGAGTTGGAGAGGTTTAATCAAACCTCTAACAATGTTCTCCCAGTATTTTTTTTGAAGAAGATCTTTCTACAATTACTGTATGTGTAAAAATACAACACTATTCTGTGGCCTGTCCTATTAAGCATTCTGCAGTTTCATCTCTCTCTCTTTTTTTTAAAGCAGAATGGGCAATGTCAGCCATGATATGAATGATTAAAATGCCTCAGACTTCTGTACGATAACATAAGCGTAGACGCTGGGCCTAAGTGAGCTAATTTTCATTTTCTGTATATTGCTGTTCCTTTAGTTTTAAGAACATCGAGGACATTGATCACATGGAAAATCTGAGGTGAAAGTATCTGCTCTGTGATTAAAAGAAATCCAAAAGAACATACTCTAAAACAATTTCTAAGAAAACCTACCTAAAGTAATTAACCTCAGTAGAATTGGGGATACTTCTTCAAGAGAAATTGTAATATATCCCTTGAATGAAGTGCAAGTATTATAAGGCAGAGAGAAATTCACCTAGAGGCATTTGAGAAATGAAGTGGGACAGTGCAGTTTTGGCTGATAATTAATTAAAAGGAACACATACAATAACAATAAAGAAAAAAAAAAATTAAAAAAAAAAAAAAAAGAATAATTTTCACTGTGTACAGAGGAAATATTAGTTGGTGAATAAAACTCACTATGAGATAATGTTGTTTGGATTAAGACAAGGACTATATGAAAAATCATGCATAATAGGAATAGGTAGGATTAAAAAATAAAACGTGTAAATATACACACTTTAATGAATAAACAGAATAGTATGCATCTAGAGATAAGGAGAACCATTTATGGTGTTCAGGAAGAGGAACTGAATGTGCTCTGACAAGAAAAACTCAGAAGGGAAAGGGTGCCATACTTCAGTGTGCCAAATTTGGGCTATCCATACAGAAATAAGAGCTCTGCTGCTCAGACCTTTTGAACAGGAAGATTGGTTGTTTCACAGTTTGGTTTCTCTTTTCTACTCCAAATTCTGGTCCATGAGATATCTGAGAATTTTAAACATTCAGCAATGTCAGCCATATCTATCACACAGGCATGATTTGATTTTACTTCACACACCCCCATTATATGAGTGGTCTGTGTACACAACAAAGGTAAAACATCACAAATATGTTGGATTACTATGCCTATACAGTGAAGATGTTCTGCATGAGTAATGTGGGTGTGCACTGGGTGCAGATGCCCAGGTGTTGGCAGTGGGAGCAGCCTCTGTGCAGAGAGGCCGGGGCTGCCCCATGCTGGACACAGCCGGTTCCAGCTGGCTCCAACTGACCCAACACGGCACGACCAAGGCGGTGGTTCCTCATGGAAAATATACTTAAGAAAGGGAAAAATGTCACACAGGTAGTGAGAATTGATGAAAAAAAATTGTGAGAAACAACCCCACAGACACCAAAGTGGGAGAAGAAGGAGGGGGAGGAGGTGCTCTGGGTGCCAGAGCAGAGATTCCCCTGCAGCCCATGGTGAAGACCGTGGTGAGGCAGGCTGTTCCCCAGCAGCCCATGGAGGACCACATTGGAGCGGATATCCACCTGCAGCCTGGGAAGGACCCCATGTGGAGCAGGTGGATGTGCCCTCAAAGGAAGCTGCAGCCCATGGAGACCTCACACAGAAGCAGGCTCCTGGCAGGAGCTGCAGCCCATGGAGGGGAGCCCACACAGGAGCAGGTTTTCTGGCAGGAACCTTGGCCCTTTGGGGATCCATGCTGAAGCAGTCTGTTCCTGAAAGTCTACACCCCATGGAAAGTACCCATGCTGGGTCTGTTCTTGAAGAGCTGCAGCCTGTGGAAAGGATCTACTGACATGTAGAAAACAGACTCCACTATCTGTAAGATTGTAAAGTAGGTATGTTTATTCAGCACTGGGCAGCACGGGGGGTAGTCCCACCAAAGTTGTGCACACCACAATATGGCAGCTTGCCCCGTTTATATGTAGCAAAGTGTTACATATACATGAAGTTTCCCAATACGCCTATACATAGGCATAACCTGTCCCTGCTTCGTATTAAAATTAGTTTCAAGAGGTCATTTCCATAAGTCCCTCCCAACTGCGCATGCTCCGTGATTTGAGTCGGTGGTCTTCAGGGGTCGTTTACTTCATCCACTCCTCTTCTTCACCCTGTCCTTTTGATGAACTCCAGCTTCTACTCCCCTTATTCCACTGTCAGAACAACACAGCCGGTACCAGCCGGCTCCCCATCCTTGGCTATCCTCATATTGACAAAGTGCTAGACGCTTCATTCTCCTACATGCCTTTCAAGGCCTGCAACAAAGATGGGCCATTTGCTACAAATTTCTCCTCTTCCACATTCCCTACAGTGTTAGTTTCTTATCCATAGTTCACTTCATATGATTAATAAGTTAATCTAAAACACAATGCTAGCAATTTAAGATGGATCTACAGTTGGCTTCACAAAGGTCCTTTTGTTAACCCTTTAGCCTCCCTTCACTACAGTGGAGAAGTTTGTGGAGGACTGTCTCCCATACGAGGGACCCCAAAACAGCAGGGGAACAACATAAAGAGGAAGGAGTGGCAGAGATAAAGTATTATGAACTGACCACAACCCCCATTTCCCATCACCTGGCACCCTTCCAGGTGGAGGCAGAGGAGTTGGGAAGGAAGGAGTGAAGCTGAGCCTGGGAAGAAAGTGGGCTTGGAGGCAGATGTTGTTTTAGGGTTTTTTTGTCTTTGTTTCTCACCACTTGACTCTATTTTAGTTAGCAACACATTAAATTAATTTTCCCCAAGTCAAGTCCATTTTGCCCATGATGGTAATTGGTAAGTGATCTCCCTGTCTTTAACCTGACCCACGAGTTTCCTCATCCTGTTCTGTTTTTCCCCTGTTCTGTTAAGGAGGGGGGGAGTAAGAGAGCAGCTGGGTGAGGGTCTGGCAGCCAGCCAGTGTCTACCCACCACAACATGTACGTGATTTTCAGGGAGCATAAGGTTTGCTGTGAATGATCAGGCTATCTGCAGGCAGCAGATTGCACACCATCTTGGCTGGGCGAGAGACATTGTGCATGAGCTGCATAGCATGCATGGACATATCTTTGTCTGACAAATTGGCAGACACCTAAAGAGATTTGTAGTCAATCTTTATTCCTGTGTGTATTATTTAGTTGTGCTGGAAAACTTAAATAAAATTTACATGATTTCTTAATAAATAAATAAATATAAAAACTCTCTGAAAGCACTAAACCCAATTTGATTTAGTTAATTGCAGGAAAGCAATGGAGGAAAGTCCTGCTATGGGAAGGAAAAAGTTTTCAATAGTAAGGTGGGACAACAAAAATTACAAAAATTCAGATACATTAAAAATGTCTTTCTACCCAAAATCAGGAACATCAAAACTCATTCTTTCTTCTCATCTCTTCTCAGATCTTTTATATGGAGAAAACTCAAAGGTCAGCATGATAAGGTCAGTACATTGTGTAGTCCTAAAGGACCTGTGAAGATAGAGAGGTAGAGATCTGTCCCAGCCAAAACCAGTAAAAAATACAAGTCACTTTCCCACCTGCTCTGTCTTATTACTACTGTAGTGCTACCATGTTGGCTAATTTTGATTCCGTTTTCCAGGTAGAAAATAGCTTTTGCCTAAGCTTTGCACACATTTTCTTGTAAGGCCTTGAGGCCCTCTTGCAAACCCAAACATCTTTAAACTATAGTTTTTTCCCCCAGAATGATAACCTAAAAGTATTTCATCTCTGAAATGTTGAAACATATGTGACATAGGTGTTGTACTACAATACACATGTGAGAAATAATGCAAAATTTTAAGCTCAAGTTGCTATGTTATGCTCTTTGTTTAGTGCTTAAGTACCTAAATATTACACTAGAATTTTTTTTTCCTAAGAACTAGCTACCCACAGATTAAATCAATGAAAGGTGAAAGAGCTTAACCTCTTTAAAATTAGCCTGCTTTTATTTACATTTCTACATTTGGATTTATGAACTTATTTTGCATTGAAGCAATGCACATAAATGAACATGAGAAACTCAGAACTGTTTTACTTCTGTAGAACAAACATAAGCATTTTTAAAGGCTCATAGATGTTAATATAGTTTTATTGGCATTTTGTTTCTGTGACATAAACTAACAGACTTTATCCAGCTCACTGAAGGATATTCACCTGGGAGAGGTCGTTCAGTGACATAACGTATACTTACCTTCCTCCTTGGCAGAGCATATGGGACAGCACTAGTGGCCATGTCAGTTATACAAGTCTCATGAGCAGGAAAGTGAGCAGGAAAGCAAATGGTTTAAGCACATACAGAGGTAACAGCTTTTCATAGAGATAATCTGGTGTCCAGTCACAAAATGAGCATGTCCAATGTACTTGCTAGCACCTCTGAGTGCAGTAGTGGGCCTGTGCCACCCAAATTAACCATGAGAAAAGGCAGCTGTGCTTCTTGAGGGGGATGTACCCCAGCTCCCCTCACATTACCACCCCCATGGAAAGCTGCTACCCACCTCTCCATTTAATTGGTGTCATGCTTGCATTTATGAGCAGTTAGTTAGGTGTTGTTACTTACCTCACACATTCTGCAGATGTTAACACTTTCAGGCGTGAACATTGACCCACATAAAACCACAGTAAGTTATATTTTTCCACTACATAATCACTAGTCTATTTTTTAACTAGTTCTTTATCCTTTTCAGTGTCTTAATCTGGATCTCTGAAGCTTGTAGTTTTAAGCTGAGGCCTGTCATGTAGAACTTGATCAAAGGCTTGCTACAAATCCAAATAAAATGTTATATGCACAGTCATTATCAACCTTGCCTGTAAAATGAAGATATAGGTACAAAAATCTTAGGCTGTAGCAATGTATTTGCAAGCATTACAATATGATCTGCTACAGAGGGCTATTCTTTTGATGTTTCATTTGTAGTATATATTGTTCCATGAATAAGGTAATCCTTAATAATTTTTACTCTGCAAAGGATGCCAGAGTAAGTAAAGCACAATGTAAAAATCTGCAGTTTCTCTTTAAAAACATTTATGGTTTTGGTTTGGGATTTTTTTTGTTGTTTTGGGGTTTTTTGTTAATTTGTTTGATCCTGTATATTTGAGATTTTTGGGTTTTTAATTTGTTGCTGAATACGACAGTTAGAATTCTTATGTAGACTTGCATGTGCTTTAAATTGTCTTGTCACTGAGGATAGTAAAAACTTTGGTTAGAGGACAATAACATATGGTCTGTGAATCAGGAGGCTTATGTTCTTACTAGGGAGAGACAGTCTTTGCATGATTTCTAAATTATCTATGTATTTTTAAAATGTGCCCATCATGTCAGAGAGACATGAAAAGAGTTTCAGAACAGCATAAAGAGAAACTCAGATCCTCACTGTTGTTTTTAGGCTTCTTATTGCTGCTGACCTCCTTGGTCCATTGTTCTGCAAACTGGCTCAAGGCAGAGCTTTTTGTCAGTGACTGAAAAGGGGCATTGATTTTGGCAGCTGCTATACAGCACGGCAGGGACAAGTGTACTATTTGAAGTGGTACTAGCAAGGAAATTACAATTAGCATATCCCAGTTCTTGTACAGATACAACTTTAGAGTCATTCAGTTCCTTTAATGTACAGGCCTTTGGGAAAGGTTTTATGTCACGGCTTTCCCCTGTATACTATTCCAGAACTGGTAGGCTAGATCTCTGCACTAAGCCCCATATTTCCTGTTCATACTAACATGACAGGCATAGCGGAGCTTAGCGTCTGTCAACTCTTTCACACTGATGTTAACTGTTGATTGTGAGTGGCAAAAACTCTCTACTGAAAAACAAAATCTAATTTACTCGTTCACCCCAGTTTCATGTAATATAAAAGAAAGGAAAAAGAAGATGACAAGTAAGAAAAGCTTTATATCTATGAATACTAGCTACAATTTACTTACTTTTCCCATAGTTTCTAAAATTTCCCCATACCGATTAACCCCACAAGTATCTAGAAATAGGATTGCTTTCTCTGTTCTCTGTATGTCTCTTTCCTAACACGTGCTACAACATGCTGACCTTGCTGGGTCAGCTGCTTCAAGCCTATAGAGATTAGGAGGAACACCTTTGGCTGTTTTGTGAGACTTTTCCCCATCAAAAATTACCCATTATTAGCCCCATGACAACCTTTGCTCCCTTTTCTTGTTAGTATTATCTATGATAGCACCTTATCACATCATAGAATCATAGAATCATAGAATCACTTTGGTTGGAAAAGACCTTTAAGATCATCAAGTCCAACCTTCAACCTAACCTTCGCATCTGACCACTAAACCATCTCCCTAAGCACCTCATCTATCCTTCTGTTAAATACCTCCAGGGATGAGGACTCGACCACCTCCCTGGGCAGCCCATTCCAGAGCCTGACACCCTTTCGGTGAAGAAGTTTTTCCTAATGTCTAAACTAAACCTGCCCTTGTGCAACTTCAGACCATTCCCCCTTGTCCTATCATCTGTTACCAGGGAGAAGAGACCGACCCCCACCTCACTACAGCCTCCTTTCAGGTAGTTGCAGAGGGCGATCAGGACTCCCCTCAGCCTCCTCTTCTCCAGGCTGAACAACCCCAGTTCCCTCAGCCGCTCCTGGTATGACTTGTGTTCCAGACCCCTCACCAGCTGGGTTGCTCTCCTCTGGACCTGTTCCAGCAAGGCAACATCTTTCTTGTAGTGAGGGGCCCAAAACTGAACACAGTATTCGAGGTGCGGCCTCACCAGCACCGAGTACAGGGGCACGATCACTTCCCTACTCCTGCTGGCCACACTATTCCTGATACAGGCCAGGATGCCATTGGCCTTCTTGGCCACCTGGGCACACTGCTGGCTCATATTCAGCCGGCTGTCAATCAGTACCCCCAGGTCTTTTTCCACCAGGCAGCTTTCCAGCCACTCTTCCCCAAGCCTGTAGCATTGCATGGGGTTGTTGTGACCCAAGTGCAGGACCCGGCACTTGGCCTTGTTGAACCTCACACAGTTGGCCTCGGCCCATCGATCCAGCCTGTCCAGGCCCCTCTGCAGAGCTCTCCTCCCCTTGAGGAGATCAACACTCCCACCCAGTTTGGTGTCATCTGCAAATTTACTGAGGGCACACTCAATCCCCTCATCCGGGTCATTGATAAAGATATTAAACAAGACCGGCCCTAGAACTGAGCCCTGGGGGACACCGCTTGTGACTGGCCGCCAACTGGATTTAGCTCCATTCACCACGACTCTCTGGGCTCGGCCATCCAGCCAGTTTTTAACCCAGCGAAGAGTACATCCATCTAGGCCATGAACTGCCAGCTTCTCCAGGAGAATGCTGTGGGAGACTGTGTTGAAGGCTTTGCTGAAGTCCAGGTAGACAACATCCACAGCCTTTCCCTCATCTACCAGGCGGGTCACCTGGTCGTAGAAGGAAATCAGGTTGGTTAGGCAAGACCTGCCTTTCATGAACCCATGCTGGCTGGGTCTGATCCCCTGATTGTCCTCCATGTGCCTGGTGAGCACACTCAAAATGAACTCTCCATAATATTCCCCGATACTGAGGTCAGGCTAACTGGTCTGTAGTTACCTGGATCCTCCTTCTGGCCCTTCTTGAAGATAGGCGTCACATTTGCCAACCTCCAGTCATCTGGGACCTCTCCTCTTATCCAGGACTGCTGTTAAATGATAGAGAGTGGCCTGGCAAGCTCCTCTGCCAGCTCCTTCAGCACTCTTGGGTGGATGCCATCTGGCCCCATAGACTTGTGGATGTCCAGGTGGCATAGCAAGTCAAAGACTGCTTCCTCCTGGATTATGGGGGGTTTATTCCACTCACTATCCTCATCTTCCAACTTGGGAGGCTGGGTACCCTGGGGATAACTCATCGGGCCATTAAAGACGGAGGCAAAGAAGGCGTTGAGTATCTCAGCCTTCTCCTCATCTTTAGTGGCAATGTTCCCCCTTGCATCCGCATCCACTAGAGGATGGAGGTTCTCCCTGGCTCTCTTTTTGCTGTTAATGTATTTATAAAAAGTTTTTTTATTATCCCTTACAACAGTGGCCAGGTTAAGTTCCAGCTGGGCTTTTGCCTTTCTAATTTCCTGTCTGCATGACCTGACAAGATCCCTTGTACTCTTCTTGGGTTGCCTGCCCCTTCTTCCAGAGCTGGTAAGCTCTCCTTTTTTCCCTTAGTCGCACTAGTAGACCTCTGTCCAGCCAGGCCGGTCGTCTTCCCCGATTATTTGTCTTATGGCACTTGGGGATGGCCTGCTCCTGTGCCTTTAATACTTCTTCCTTGAAAAATACCCAGCCTTCCTGGACCCCCTTGTCCTTCAGGACTATCTCCCAAGGGACTCTCCCAACCAGCGTTCTGAGCAGGTCAAAGTCTGCCCTCCGGAAATCCATGGTCGCGGTGTTGCTAACCCCCTTCCTTACCTCACCAAAAATTGAAAACTCTACCATTTCATGATCACTAAGGCCTAGATGATTTCCAACCACCACCTCTCCCACCAGTCCTTCTCCGTTAGTGAACAGGAGGTCAAGCAGGGCACCTCCCCTGGTAGGCTCACTTATCAGCTGTGTCAGGAAGTTATCTTTCACACACTGCAGGAACCTTCTGGACTGTTTCCTTTCTGCTGTGTTGTATTTCCAGCAGATGTCTGGGAAGTTGAAGTCCCCCATGAGAACAAGAGCTCATGACTGAGAGACTTCTGCCAGCCGCTTGTAGAATACTTCGTCAACGTCCTCATCCTGGTCGGGTGGTCTGTAACAGACTCCCAATAGGATATCTTTTCTGTTGGCCTCCCCCCTCATCCTTACCCATAAGCACTCGGCCTCACCACAAGCATCAACCTCTGTACAATCAAAACACTCCCTAACATACAGAGCCACCCCGCCACCTCTCCTTCCTTGCCTGTCCCTTCTGAAGTGTTTGTAGCCATCCATCGCAGCACTCCAGTCATGGGAGGCATCCCACCACGTTTCTGTGATGGCGACTACATCATAGCCATCCTGCTGCACAATGGCTTCCAGCTCCTCCCGTTTGTTGCCCATGCTGCGTGCATTAGTGTAGATGTACTTGAGCTGGGCTATCGGTTTCAACCCCAGCAATGGGGTGGCCCCCCCAGGCTCCTCTCTAGTGAGCCTGGTTATATCCCCTCCCCCCTTCAGGCCTAGTTTAAATCCCTCTCAAAAAGCCCCGCCAGTTCATGAGCGAGGATCCTTTTTCTCCTCTGAGAGAGCTGGGCACCATCTGTTGTCAACAGGCCTGGTGCTGTGTAAACCTCCCCATGGTCAAAGAACCCCAAGCCCCTGCGGTGGCACCAACCTTTGAGACACATGTTAATGGCTCTAGTTTTCCTGTTCCTTTCCATATTCCCTCCTGACACTAATGTGATCGAGGAGAACACTACCTGCACTCCTGATCCTTCAACCATTTTCCCTAGTGCCCTGAAGTCCCTTTTGATCAATTTGGGGCTTCTCTCTGGCATCTCATCGCTGCCTGCCTGTACAATCAATAGTGGATAGATCATACTTGCATTCTATTCAGTTTCTTTCTAATAGTCAAATTTGATTAACTCAGTAATGCAGACAGGTAAGATGAAGTTCTTGTTTTTATCAAGGTTAATGCAAACAACTACTTGGGTTTTTATATAGTGTGAGCTGATATACCATGCAGACAGAAACCTGGACCTTTATTGTCTGCAAAATGTAAGAAAGCACATGGTGTAAAAACAATTTAAAAGTGAAAATGTTTAGGAAAAGCTATGATAGTTGGCAAGGAAAGGATAGGAAAGAAGGAAAAAAGTTGTTAAATACTACATTTAAGAATGCTTCAGCAGCAGGATGGATAGCTAGTGAAGGATAACATACTGCTAAGATCTTTCTCTTCTGAATCTTGAGGTAAAGAAAGCAGTAGCATTGCAGATACTGAAAGTCTTTTCTTGCAGGAAAAAGTGAAAGACTAAAACGTTTCATTATTGCACTGGAGCAGATAATTAGGAAATTATAGCTATTACGAGTTGATGAAGTAAGTACCAGAACTCTGAAATATACCTGCCTGTCAGCCCTCAGCTTAAAACTTCTGCTAGATTTTTGAAGCATTGCTTCTACTTTTTAGCCTTTCGCATTTCATTCTCTCTCCACTTCATATTTAGTTGTTGATTAGGGATGTTTTCTGTTACTAAGGAGTTATGAATAAAATTTAGAGTTCATGAAAAGGGCAACCGGGGAGTAATGTAGTCAGAAGTCAGGGTGAGGATAGTGAAAAATTATACTGGGAAGCATAGTGAGATTTATGAAAGAAAGCATCCTACCACATGGTTTTGCTTCCCCCAAGGACACACTTATCTTGAAGAAACCTGATTAAAAGAAATTGGTAGGATTCTAAAGAAAAGCCTATATCATGCTTGTTCTCCATTGTATCATCAATTAGTCCCATGAAGAACCTCCGGTCTTTTTCAACAATGGACTTACACCATAGACTTGATTTGGAGTCATAAGTATATGCGTTGACAAGCTTCCTGGTAGTAATACCAGGACTCAGTTCCAATGATGATAAATATCTTTTGTTTGTGAACGGGGAAACACTGTTCTGCCTATAAATTGTGTTTGGCTATCTTTACAGTGTCCATGAAGTTGGAGTTTTGATTAGTTATATGGACTTCCGTATTTTCGCTTTCTGTACAGGAAAGTACACACCAACACATAACAGTATGCCATCACAGAGGAACAGGGTGGACTGGCTACAACAACAAACCACACCATTCAGGAACATAAAATCTAAAATTTATTTACTAAGCAGGATAGGTATAGTGGATGTATAGTAAGGTTTCTGAGACAAGTGTGCACTCTGTACAAATGTAGCTCCTGCTCCTCTGGTCCTGTTGTGTCTGACACCATGAAACTGGGAGACCATGACATTCACTCTGACATTTCAATGGGGCTGGGGGGGCTGGCTGGCAGCCTGGCCTTTACATGCAGCTGTTCCCGCTCCAGTTTAGCCTTCTGCATGGTGTTGGACATCCATGGATGGGTTTCCCCTCCAAGGAGATAATGGTGTAACTATTTATTGTTTTGGATAAGCCCCCAATGGCCTCTCATGTAGCCCCAGGACAATCTCCTTGACTTTCCCCATATCTTAAGCCAATAAAGCAATTGCTACATGGGTGACTGTCACACCATGACCTCTTCTCAAGTGTGTTACAAGGAAGTAATGTTAACCATTCATCTATGCTTGTCTGTTTCTTTCCTGTGCAGGTCTAAACCATTAAGAAAGGGCCAATGTAATCCAGGCTAGTGCTTTCAGATAGGCCTGCCCATGACAACTGTCATTACTTCTTTGTTTTCCTCAGTGGATGACAGAACAATTTTAAGAGTTTGATACAGGCAGATACTGTTCAAGATTCATTTTGTATGAGTGGTTCTTTTGGGTAGGTTTCACTCATAGTATATGTCTAAACCAACATACTACTCTTACCACATTACTATGCATTATAACTTTCAACTGTATCCATGACATTTTTGAGTTTCAGGAGGATAATTTGAAGAACTAGGAAGGCATTGATGGGCACAGGCTAGAGCATGCCCTGATCCTGGAAATTGTTGGTTCTTGGCCAGGGTCCCAAATTAATATACAACTATTTCCCTAACTCAGGAATTATCAAGGGACAGTTGAAATTATTAAGATACCAAAAGATCTTAGATCAACATGGATATCATTAAACTCCTATTATAATTTCCTGTATTTATAAAGGAAATCAATTAAATTTTAATTTGGTTCCCTTACTGTTATTTTCTTTTGATAATCATAGACTCATAGGTTCATTTTAATATTTGTTGAGCCTATATCCAGGAATTTACACCACCACTACTACTACTACTACTACTACTACTACTACTACTACTAAATAATGATAGTCAGTTTAGAAGCAATGTACTAAATTAATGCATAAATGTAAGTCTGGTTTATACAGACAAGTTCCAGTTTATATTCAAGGAAACAAAGGCATAGAGCAGTGAAGTGACCTCAACATTTTGTGTATGATAACAGCCAGACTGCAACATAATATTTCTCTCCTGACTCAGAACCCAATGCTTCGTTCCCTATATCATGATCCATGATGTACTTGGAATTAATTGTTCCTTACTGTTAAAAATAATTATTTAACCAAATAAATACCTGCCTTATTACATATCTCAGTTATTAGCAGAGTTAGTGTACCAAAATAAGATGGTGAGTACATGTTAATTCATCTGTGAATTTAGAGTTCTTGATTTCTGGACTCTGTATTTGTCTTAGAAAAATACTGCAAGCAACATCTCTTATGGCTTTCTGAAGATAGTTATCTCTCCAGAAGTAAGGTGCAGGACAAATCTTAGGAGGTACAGAAATGAGATATTTCAAAGTAGTATTGAATGGAATGTAATAGAATCATAGAATCGTTTAGTTTGGAAAAGACCTTTAAGATCATCAAGTCCAACCGTTAAGTAATTTCAGTAAGTCCGAGTGACATTTTAGTTACAGTACTAGTGTCAGGGACACGTAGAGCCAATATAATAGTTTATATTCTGTACTTCTTAAAAGTTGTGGACTTCAACAGTTTTGTGTGATGGGATTTGAAAGATCAGTCTCAAAAACTTGTAAACTGGGAGTTGCCAGATGATGAGCCTGTATAAGGCATTGCAAAATCAGAACTATATAGCTTCTCCTGTGCAGAAAAACCACACAATAAAGTGTCATCTTTTATGTATTGTGCAAGACCTTGCAATAGACCTTATTAGACTGAGCAGGGATGGACCAGGGGAAGCCAGGAATGAACTGCCTTCAGATCTAGTACCATTAAAAGGTAATTTCCAATTACTTGGCCATTCTCATTTTTTTAAAATTTCCTCTACGTAAGTTGATCTGATGTTATGATATAACATGAACATTCTTACTCATGTTATCACACTTTTTTCCCTATGTTAGTTTCTTTACAACTAATTTTCAAATTGTAAGGCATATAAAAATGTGTTTAATCTTAGTGGTAACTTAACCTAAATGAGTTCAGAATTCCTTTGGGAATATAAAACAGTTCATCAGGTCTACATTTTTATTTTTTTTTTTTCCCAGGGAAGAACCTTGCTGATTTATTTATAATATTCAAACCCAATTAAAATGTTCTATAATTATTAGGAATACTTAATCTTCTCTAAGGCAATATAAAAATGAAAATAATTAAAATAACAGCAGAGAAATTGAGTATAAAGAATAACTATACCAATCATAAGACATTATTAGAAAAAAACTTCTGGGAAATTTACCCACAGTTCTGATAATGTACTCTGGTTGCTAAAATTATCTGTATTTTCTGTTTGGAAATATATAGGAAAGGTAGAAAAAAAGTATATGCTTATAAACTTTTCCCAAATAGTACAGACTAGAGAATTTGGGAGAGAAAAAAATCTTGCTGGTTTATATTTACATAAACTCCATAAGAAGTACCACCTACACTGTAGCTACACTACAGCATAATTTAAAACTGTTGTGTAAGAACCTAGCTATACGAAAGAAAAATTAGTGCTTGGAAACTGTTTTTGTAACCTCTACCATGTAATTATCCTGCCTGGTTTATGGAAGTCTGGCAATATTTTCATGTGTTCCTTTGGAATCAATTTATTAATTAAAAAATTAGGTCAGCTCCACTGACCTAATTAACTCTAATAAAACCAGATAGGTCACAATTAAGATTCTCCTTTCACATAGATGTTTTCTCTCTTTAGTGTCACTTGTAATTTAAGTCTGGAGGGGTAGTAAAATTATTTCATGCTCTTTGTGTTTTACTCTCCCTGTCACCTGATCTGCTTATTTAAACCAACATGCATCCCACAGCTAACAAAAGCCAGGGATACGAAATACTTAAAATGTCACGTATAGCACCTGTATTTTTCATGTCATTTGTGGTTGCTGTGAAAATACAAGGGAGAAAAAAATCTGTATTAAACAACGAGAAGGGTCTTGTAATTCTGTATTGTCATTGCATCTTGCAGGGAACCAGGAAGGTTACTGGTTTACGTGGGTTGAGCTTCAAGAATTTGTCAACTGTCAGGTTAAGAACTGTTGATTACACGTGTTACTGGGTTAGGTTTGTTGCGCTGAAGAACCACGTTGTTAAAAACACAGTCTGCACTACAGAAAACAAATAGCAAGTTACTTCCTAATTAAATTAAACCAATATCTCTTTCCAAGCATAAAGAGTTTCAGAGCAAGACTGGGTTCATCTTTTGTTTTAGGTTTGTGCTTACAAGAAGCTTGGTGGAACAGGATGCTGAGGTCTATAAACAGCACTTTTTAGAAAGCTCCAAAGTGTTTACTCCAAGATATTTGTCTTAATTTTCAATGTATTTGGTTAACAGGGGAAGATAGGCCACCTAGATGATGTGCTATCAAACTGAGGCACCTATTTAAGAGGGGATAAGTCACTTTCTTTACATGTTTATTTATCTCCGCTTCCTGGGACACCTAAAATAGCTTAAATGAGAAGACTAACCTTTCAGATAGTTATTGTAAGTTAAGAGGGCTATAGTAAGTTAATCATTACTGTAAATTAGTCATGCTTACAGTCTGACCATAGGCCAGATCATCTAATAATTCGTCATCCAGAAGAAATCTATGATAAGCACAATTAGTAACACAACAGAAGCCCTGAACAACCCCTGAAGAGAGTGCCCCATGGGAAAACAGGCAATGCAGACAAACTTAGCTAGGAAGTGTCTTAGTTGTAGGAAGAAATGTTGAAAGAGAGAGAAAATACTCTAACTTCCAGAAGTCATAAATATGTCAAAAACTTTCTGCCAAGTAGTTAGATGACTCAGTTAATTCAAAATAGAAAAATAGCGATCATCTAGTGGTTATATCTGGTGCAAAAGTAAAAATACCAGCTAAAAGATGATCAAATGCCCTCAGCACATTTTACATAGGCCTTAAATGTTGCTGTTTCCAAAAATTTTACTAGAAGAAAATGAAAAGTTGTGGGAATTGATTCCACTCAAAAGCCATTGTTGGTAACAATCAATGTCACAGAGTTCCTTGTTTGCCCAAAGATGACTGCAGCACTGTGGCAGCCGTGATCACCTTTTTATACAATGCACACTGTAAACTACTTTCCTCTTCTAGCATTCACAAAGAGGACTGTGTTGTAAACACTGCGTTCTGTTTCTTCTGAGGGTACTTAACATAATTAAAACCTCCAGTCTATGAATTGAATATGATTTTGGCAGGCTCTGCTTCAAATTGTTCCACTATTCTTATCTATTTATTTATATTTTTACAGATTTTACTTTAGAAAGACATTAGAATCAAGTTCAAGCTAATACATGACTTAACAGCACTAATTTACCAAATATTGAATAACTATAAACACAATTTAAAAAAAAACCCCACCTTTCTTTTTAAGAAATGCAATAAAATATCAATAATCAATAATTCCATAATGAATTGTAGTACTCTGGAGAGCACCTTATACAGTTCCCTTACCTTGTTTTGCCTAATAAAAGATAGGTGGAGAATGGTCACTAAATTTAGATGGAAATTTCTATTCTGTATATGAAATGTTATCCTGTGACTGCTTATCCTTCCTCCTGCTTACCCATCGGTACATCAATACATTACAATTCAGACTACAACAAATCACAAGTAATTGTCCATAAATCATAATAAAATATGTCACATAACATCTAGTCTTCAGTGCAATACCTGAGTTATCTGGTGAGACAATCTGGATGTTTAAATTGTATGTGGTTTTCCATTATCTAAGAAACAACTTAGTTCTCCAGATAGCAGCTGGGATACACTTGCAAACACAAAAAAAAAAAATTAGGGAAGAAACTTTTTGTAAAATTCTTTATTTCTTCATGAGAAATGGATGCAGATTATTTTTTGAACATAATATTTTTTAAAGGGTAGATATGTAGGAAAAATAATGTAATGATCTTATGTTGAAACGGCACGAGTTTTATCAACTAATCTATATATCTCTGTTTCTAAAAACGTTATTCCTGTTACTATGGAAATTAAATTATTCTTTATTTTAGCATTTCTGTATGTGACCTTAAGTCTGTAAAATGAGGACTTGTTATGCTGGAGCAAGTCTAAAATGATTTTACTCGATGTACCTAATAACAGCTTTAGCAGTGAGATTAGCAAACAAAGTACAGCGAAACACCAAGAGATGCTATGGAACTTAATGGAATTTTAGTCAACAAACAGACCTTCTAAGTTTTTTCTTCCCTGCCATTAGTATCTTCTTCTTTGTTTTCCTTATCATGGAAGAAACGGCTTCTTTCTTATGCAATGTAATAAAAATGAAATTTGTATTTTACTTGGAGAAAGACAAAAAAATTTCACAGAACCAGACAGTACAGTTAGAGTGTTACTGGATTTTAGGTTTCTTTTTTATTTAACCAAACTATTAGGAATCAAGTCAGCATTTGTGCACAAACCACTTAAGAACTGGAAAAAAATTGGAAAAGCCTAGTTTACTGAAGGCTTCTTCTGGGGACAGAGAATAAAATAACTAACTGCTCATCCCAGAGGAAAAAAAAAGCACAGCTTGGAAATTTGATAAGTCTATAAATATTCCTGAAATTTAGCTTTTAATGAGATGGATACATTTGCAAGCCTTTATATGCTAAAAACACAAAGATGCTGGGTGGTTAACTCTTTTACAGAAAAACTGCAGAGATGAGTAATTGCATATCCAGATGACTAAGAAGTATCTTAATTAAGCCATAAGGAGCTGGATGTTTCCAGAATTTGTCAGCTATGTTGATGAAAACTGAATTTGAAGCATGCGTATTGCTGCGCGTGGGAACACTAGCTGTAGAATAGCAATTATGACATCTGTGGCAACAGTTTGTCAATATCATATAGATTTAAAATTTAAGGATGGTTTACCGAGCACGAATGGGGATTCATAAATTTGTCCCTCACCTCAAGTTGTGTACATGGCTTTTTAGCATGGCAGATACTATCTCCAAGAAGAAAATTATTTTAAAAACTGATAAGAAGTATCAGTCCTTTAGAATGATCCTGTTGTATCAGATCAACAGGATAATTCATTATGCAATTGAAAATAACCCACTGTTCCTTCTCTTTCTTTTGATGTGCAGGGTCTTAACAGTAACTTTTTTCCCCCAGTAAGAGTGATGAACTGAGTAGCTGAATATTGGAATTAGATAACTTCCTGTAGTGTGTCTAAGGAATAAGATCTCATTATAATCTTTTATCTGACTTTTTCTGTAGCCATAAACTTACCTGTGCTAGACACTACTCTGAATTAGTGACCCGAGGAACATTTGGGATTGGTGATTAACTAGAGAATTCTTTTTTGCTTTGTTTTTTTGTTAATTTTGGACTGAGTAAGACTACATAGCATACTATTCTGCTTCTAGAGTAGACGTCATTAATTTCAGCCCTCTACATGTCAAAAGAAACAATTGTGCTTCTTCATTTTATATTAAAGAGTTACTGTTCCTCAGGTGGGAGTCATCACCTCACTACAGATAGACTGCCACAGTGAAGACGACTGTGTCTAAGGTAGTGAGGGTATGCTGCCTTTACAATCAGTGAAGAGGAATAGGCAACTGTAGGACATGGGTATAGCATCCTGAAGTGTACAATCAGCAGGGATCAGACTGACAACTAGAAGGACTTACCTCTCTTTGTTGACCATAAATGGGTGACATTTTTCTAATCTTTTTACATAACCAGAGTATGATGTGCAAACTTGCTGAGGAGGTTCAAGGGAGAAGAAAGAGCAACAGGAATTTATTGTACTAGCCAACAGAGTTATTTTCTTCCTAAAAAGCATAGATTCTAAGGGTTTGGGATTTATTTTCTTTAGAAAACATAGCTGGTCCTTAAGAAGCTACAAGCCTGAAATAATAACTGTAGCGTATTAACATGTTTCCATGCATACAGTGGTTCTCCAAGTTTTGAAAATGAAATCCACCTTTGCAGGGTCATGTGTCTTTTTGTGCCACCTTCTGCATATAAATTCAAAGTAAACAGTTTTTCCTTCAAAACCTTAGCTTTTATTAACCGATCTCTTCAATTTAAAATGGGTATTTTTATTTCTAGGAAAGATCTTGCATTCACTTTCCTGCTTATATGAAAAACTCAGTAGCTACCACCATTTTAACACTTCTCAGCAGAGATTGCAGCAGACTGGTTCCTGCAGGTTAGTGAATGAAGAAGGCACTGCAATTGCGTAAGAAAGTAAAGTAAGAACCATAAGAACCATTGCATGGTTAAGAACCATACAATGGAAATGAAGGACCACGCAGTTTCCTAGTTTATCTCTGTTGATGGCAAATAATAGATGATTTAGAGAAGAGTGTTGGAACACAAAGATGTAGTGTGGGAAGCACAAAATATCACTTCCATAAACAAAGCTTCCTATTCATGCATGTTTTTCTTTTTTGAACCTATCTAGTGACTTTTGTATTTCATATAATTTTTTGACATCTTCTACGTTCCATAAAAATCAGTTCCACAGTTTAACAATGCATGGTGTGATAAGAATGTCCCTCTTCTTTGTTGTTTTGAAAAGTTGTCTGCCAGTGTTTATGTGAAAGGGGTGTCTATTAACTACCTTTAATAGGTAGCACTAACATTTATGCCTGGGCAGGGGAGTGAATACTGCACTGCTTCTCTGAAGCTGTTGGAAAAAATAAAAAATGGTAGTTCTAAAAAACATTCTTGTTGTAATTTCAGGTGTTCCTCGATAAATAGATAATGTTACTATAGACATCGGAAAGTAGGTCTATTTGCATAAGATTTCATGAAAATATATGAGGTTTTTTTTTTTTAAGAACAGATATTAAAAAAAAAAACCCAGGAAAAAGAAACCCAATTTAAAAAATAAAGTGGGCTTAATAAGATTGCTCTTTTGGACAGATAATAGAAAATTTTATGGGTTGTTGATGAAAGAAAACATAGAACAAAAGACTGGTGAAAGAAAATGCAGAAAATGCAGAAAGTACAGTACTTTTCTATGAGGAAGACATTTAGAAATCACAGCCACAGTAATCTGAAATCACCAGTGGAAATGTGTAGAAGTAAATAATACCATTCAAGCTGATGTAAGGAGTTTCTAATACATGCAGTATATAAAGAATACAGCTCACTTATACAATAACTAATAATTTCTGACAAAAAAGAAATATTTGCTTGAAGAATAATGTAAAAAGATGTATAATTTAATAGTTTTGATCTTCAGTGCCACAAAAGGAGAAAACATATTGGGTTGGTGTATTGTCACTTTGGCTGAAGCATTGGCAAAAAGCTTTGCTCTAGCAATTGCTTTTAATAAATTACTGGCATTATTATAGTGAAGTGAAAACAATGTTCATGCTTTTGCCCCTGTTCAGAAAACTCATTAATCTTTTTTTTTTTTTTGGGGTGTTTTAACTCTAAATCTTTGCTGTCCCATAAATATGTGAACATAAACAGTGATTTATTGCAATTTAGCTCCTGTTTTGGTGGAGGAGGTTTATGGTGCTGAGAAAACTCATTAATCTAATTCACAGCTTATAGTATAAACATAACCTTTACAATATATAACAGCAGAAATTATGCATGGTTATGATTTACTGTTTGTGTTTTGGAAGGAGAAAGAAGTGAGAACTTGTTTTGCCACTTCCAGTTTTAATATTCTTTGATTAAGTTGAAGAATTAATATGAAACTGCTATAAATAACAATATATGTGTATTTACTTTTTGACACAAATTTCTTTTTTAATATAAAATATTAAAATTCAGAAGCTGTGAGAACAGTACTGTGAGTCAGACAAGCAACTTTAAAAGCATATTCCAAACAAAATTGCTATTACCCTGATCATTTATTACGACAGTAAATCTACTTCAGAGATAGATTTCTGAAGTTGTCTCTTGAACATCTACATAACACAGAAAAGTAAGAGATTAAGTAACTGCGTTGTAGTAGTGTTAAATTGCTCTTTAGGTCTTACATACTTAAGTATGCATTTTTTATTAAGATTCATATTCTCACCGAAGTGGAAAACATCAATTTTGAATCAAGAGTGGTTGTTAATATAATAATTGTAATATATTCATATCATGTAATGTTATTATGAGTTTACCTATGCTTCTACTGAATTTTAAGAGAAACCTGTGATGTTTGAAAAATAGGCATACTTTTTGTTAAATGATAAAAAGAACTATCAGATTTTGGTGTTTTGTTTTCAGTCACTGTGCAGAAAATCTTGAATATTAAATAACAAATATTGTCCAGAGTATTTTGCAAAACGCATGTAAGTGATGTCATTGGAATGTTTTATGGTTAAATATACTTAGTTGAAGTCTTCTGAATATGTTACAGTTTCTATGTAGGAAAGTTTGTTATCAAGAACTCTTGACTAATCAAATCATACTTATTTTATAGAGCCATGTTCTCTGCATAAGACACTATTTTAATAGAGAATTCATAAAAATGAACGTTACATAATGTTTATGGTTTTAAAATAATACTGATATACTGACATATTATTACTAATAATAATCTCAAAATAATGTATTTTACTATTCAGGAATTATGAGAAAGTTGAGAATCATTACAGTGATAAACTATATTGTAAAATGTGACTTTCTTCTCTCATATTGCAAATGGACCTTCAATTTAAATTCACTAAAATGATAAAAAATCCTACTGCAAAGATTTTATTATTGAAAGCTTTTAATTCGTAATCACTATAATTCCTTCAAACTGTAATAAAATTTTGCTGACTAGAAAATATTTTAAAAATAGATTTGTTTACTTTTAGTTCATCTTTCATCTGAGCCATACCACCATTTGTGGTGTCCTTGTGACCAAAATTTAGTTCTACAAGTCATATCTTGTTTGCATTTATAAGATCATAGAATCATAGAATCATAAAATGGTGTGGTTTGGAAGGGACCTTTAAAGGTCGTCTAGTCCAACCCCCATTACAATGAGCAGGGACATCTTCAACTAGATCAGGTTGCTCAGAGCCCCATCCAACCTGGTCTTGAATGTTTCCAGGAATGGGGCCTCCACTACCTCTTTGGGCAATCCATTCCATTGTTCACTACCCTCATTGTAAAGAATTTCTTCATTATATCAGTCTAAAGCTACCCTCTTTTAGTTTAAAACCATTACCCCTTGTCTTGTCACAACAGACCCTGCTAAAAAGTCTGTCCCCATCTTTCTTATAAGCCACTTTTAAGTACGGAAAGGCTGCAATAAGGTCTCCCTGCAGCCTTCTCTTCCCCAGGCTGAACAACCCCAACTCTCTCAGCCTGTCTTCATAGGAGAGGTGCTCCAGCCCTCAGTTCATCTTTGTGGCACTCCTCTGGACCTGCTCTAACAGGTCCATGTCTTTCCTATGCTGAGAACTCCTGCACTGAACACAGTACTCCATGTGGGGTCTCACCAGAGCAGAGTAGAGGGGCAGAATAACCTCCCTCGACCTGCTGGCCACGCTACTTTTGATGCAGCCCAGGCTTTCTGGGCTGCAAGTGCATATTGCTGGCTCATGTCCAGATTTTCATACATCAGTACTCCCAAGTCCCTCTCGGCAGTGCTGCCCTCCTTCCTTTCACCCCCCAGACTGTACTGATACTGGAGATTGCCCTGACCTGGGTGCAGGGCCTTGCACTTGGCCTTGTTGAACCTCATGAGGTTCTCACAGGCCCACCTCTCCAGCCTGTCCAGGTCTCTCTGGATGACATCCCGTCCTTCTGGTGTATCAGCTGCACCACTCAGCTTGGTGTCATCTGCAAATTTGCTGAGGGTACACTCAATCTCACTGTCTAAGTCATATTAGACATAATAGAATACATTAAACAGCATCAGTCCCAGTACGGACCCCTGAGGGACACCACTTGTAACAAATTTCCAGCTGGACATCGAGCCATTGACCACTACCCTCTGGATGCGACCATCCAACCAATTCCTTATCCACTGAACCGTCCACCCATCAAATCCATTTCTCCCCAATTTAGAGAGAAGGATGTTGTGGGGGACCATGTTGAAGGCATTACAGAAGTCTAAATAGATGATATCCATTGCTCTGCCCTTGTGTACTGATGCAGTCACTCCATCCTAGAAGGCCAGGAGGTTGGTCAGGCAGGACTTCCCCTTGGTGAAGCCATGCTGGCTGTCTCAAATCACCTCCCCGTCCTCCATGTACCTTAGCATAGCTTCTAGGAGGATCTGTTCCATGATCTTCCCAGGCACAGAGGTGAGGCTGACAGGTCGGTAGTTCCCAGGGTCTTCCTTTCTACCCTTTTTAAAAATGGGTGCAAAGTTTCTCTTCTTCCAGTCCCCAGTTGTGGTTTGACAACTACAACAGCTAATTCCCTCAGGACTCTGGGATGCATCTCATCAGGTCCCGTAGACTTATGAATGTTCAGGTTCCTCAGGTGGTCACAAATCTGATCTTGTCTTACAATGGGACGGAATTTGCTCCCCCATTCCCCATCTTGCAGTCCATCCACTCGAGAGGTGCGGGAAGAGAGGTTGCCAGTGAAGACTGAGGCAAAAAAGTTGTTGAGTACCTCAGCCTTCTCCTCATCCTTTGTTATAAGTTTACCGGTCTTGCTCATTGGGGGATGTGTTTTCTTTGACCTTCCTTTTCCATCGGACATAGCTGTAGAAGCCCTTGTTATTCTTCGCATCCCTTGCCAAGTTAAGTTCCAGCTGCGTCTTGGCCTTCCTGACCCATCCCTTCACAACCTGTCAGTGTCCCTATACTCTTCTGAGGATACCTGTCCCTGCTTCCACTGCCTGTACTTTTCCTTCCTGCCCTTTAGTTTGACCAGCAGGACTTGACTCAGCCATTCTGGTCCCTTCCCTTCCTTGCCTGATTTCTTACACCTAGGAATCGAGAGCTCTTGCACTTTATGGAAAGTGTCCTTAAAGGTCTACCAGCTCTGTTCTGCTCCCTTGTCCTTGAAGGCAGTTTCCCAGGGAGGCCTATTGACTAACTCCTTGAAGAGCTGGAAACTTGCTTTCCTAATATTCAGGGTCCTGACTGATATCCTTCAAGACTACACCAGTGCATGGTCACTGGAGCCCAGGCTGCCTCCAATCTTGACGTTATGGATTAGCTCACTTGCCTTGCTGACCAACAGGTCCAGTATGACATTCCCACTGATAGGGCTGTCTGTTACCTGGCCTAAGAAGTTATCCTCAATGCATTCCAGGAGTCTCCTGGATTGCCAATAGCTCACTGTGCTGCTTTTCAAGTAGTTGTAGGGCTGGTTAAGTCCACCAGCAGGACAAGAGCCTGCAAGCACAATGCACGATGAAAGCCTGTAAGCATGATCATAGAATCATAGAATCATAGAATCACCTCGGTTGGAAAAGAGCTTTAAGATCATCGAGTCCAACCGTTAACCTAACCCTGCCATCCCACCACTAAACCATCTCCCTAAGCACCTCATCTATCCTTCTTTTAAAGACCTCCAGGGATGAGGACTCCACCACCTCCCTGGGCAGCCCATTCCAGAGCCTGACAACCCTCTCGGTGAAGAAGTTTTTCCTAATGTCTACCCTAAACCTGCCCTTGTGCAACTTCAGACCATTCCCCCTCGTCCTATCATCTGTTACCAGGGAGAAGAGGCTGACCCCCACCTCACTACAGCCTCCTTTCAGGTAGTTGTAGAGGGCGATCAGGTCTCCCCTCAGCCTCCTCTTCTCCAGGCTGAACAACCCCAGTTCCCTCAGCCGCTCCTGGTATGACTTGTGTTCCAGACCCCTCACCAGCTGGGTTGCTCTCCTCTGGACCTGTTCCAGCAAGGCAACATCTTTCTTGTAGTGAGGGGCCCAAAACTGAACACAGTATTCGAGGTGCGGCCTCACCAGCACCGAGTACAGGGGCACAATCACTTCCCTACTCCTGCTGCCCACACTATTCCTGATACAGGCCAGGATGCCATTGGCCTTCTTGGCCACCTGGGCACACTGCTGGCTCATATTCAGCCGGCTGTCAATCAGTACCCCCAGGTCTTTTTCCACCAGGCAGCTTTCCAGCCACTCTTCCCCAAGCCTGTAGCGCTGCATGGGGTTGTTGTGACCAAAGTGCAGGACCCGGCACTTGGCCTTGTTGAACCTCATACAATTGGCCTCGGCCCATCGATCCAGCCTGTCCAGGCCCCTCTGCAGAGCCCTCCTCCCCTCCAGCAGATCAACACTCCCACCCAGTTTGGTGTCATCTGAAAATTTACTGAGGGCACAATGCTGGAGTAAAAAGGCTTTGTCAATAGGCTCTCCTTGATTGGGTGGCCTGTAGTAGGCACAAACCACAAGGTTGCCTTTGTTGCCTTGGTTTCTGATTCTTACCTATACGCTTTCAACCTGCTCATGGCTATTCTTCAAAGACAGCTCTTCACACTCTATTTCTTGATGTAGAGAGCAACACCTCTGCCCCTCCTTCCTCACCTGCCCCTTCTGAACAACCTGTAGCCATCAATAACCACAATACAGCCATGGGATTTGTCCCACCAACTTTCAGTAGTGGCAACTAGGTCGTGGCTTTCTAGCAGCATGGTGGCTTCCAACTCCTCCTGTTTGTTGCCCATGCCGTGTGCATTGATGTAGAGGCACTTTACCTGGACTGTCAATATATGGAGATATATAAGATATATGGAGGAGAGATATAAGGTATATGGAGGAAAATGATATCTCTTTATGTACTTCACAGTTTTTCCAGACTATTTTCTTTTGTATGGTGACAGTTTCTGTACAAGAAACTAATTTTAAAGTTTCTACTAATGTAGTATGTATTCCAGCAATACAGCTGTAACAAGTTATTTGAATTTAAAATATGTGTATTAATTTACAAAATTAGCTGGTGTTAATTACTCAACTTCCCTTCCAAGCTGAGAAAGGAGGAAACAAATGAGAAGTCTCTCTTCAACAGTTGTTAAGAAGAAAATACAATGATGTCTCTAGTGACATTGAAAGAACGTAGATATTCTTTAAGAATGAATTACTAAAAAAGGGAAAAAAATCAATAGCTAGAAAACATTCTTATAAATTATTTAGTGACTTAGACATTTAAAATATTATTTTTTACCCTCCTACACATTCATGTCTTTATGTGTAGTGAGTAATGTATTATTCCAAAAGTTAAACAGAAGATGTTTGGATGACTCTGGGTGAAGTTTCTCTGCAATGTGAGGACACTGAGGACGCATCAGTTCTTGCAAAGAGTTTTAATTAATGGGGTGATTTAATCTGCAGTTCAGTAGAATTTGGCAGATAATTTCCCTAGAATCTGTTTTAATTTTCAATATTAAATCTAAATCGTGGAATGCATGGACTGTTTTCCTTGTATTACTTTTTCTTTACAATGTATTTAACTCATGAAGAGATGATTAAATATTAAAAGAAACCTTTTAGAATATAGTGACAGATGTTTTCAGCTATAAAATATTCTAGAATGCATTTATTAGGCTACCAGTTTTCCATTTCTTTAAGCAATGGCAGAAGAGCCCATTACTAATTCTGGATAAAAATATATTGAGTTTTGATGGACCCAAGTAATAGAGAGCAGTTGATCATATTGCAGAAGTGTGAATCACAAGAGCGAAATGCTTGGCAATGTATTTTGAAGATTTAAAACATAAGGGCCATATACTGACCCTAAATTGTATAATCAATAATAAGGTATGAACAATGATGTAGTAATATTGAGAGTTCTGCTATGGAATTACAATACCCTAAGTGAAGCAGTCTAGCTAATAAAATGTTTTCTTGAATGCTAAATCTACTGAATGAACAATCAAAACTGAACACTGGCACATTTCAAAGAAGGGCTTTATATAAAGCAAACCAATCTAAATCTAAAAAGCTTAAGGATGTATTTAAATATTGTAATATCCATAAATCCATAAATAAACCCATATAGTGTTATACAAATCTGCAAGTATATTTCCCTAATACCTGAAAATCCAAAGAAGACAATTCAGTTACGGCTTTGGTAAATCAGGTTTAAACATTCAAACCTGAAGACAAATGATTACGATCAGACGGAAGACATTTGTATGACAGGGTTATTTCCTGTCTAGACTAAATTTAATCATAGCAAGTAACATTTCATGTAATCCTACTCAAATCTTTTCCCGTCATTCACTAATTCATTAGTGAAAATACTGAAGATGAAGAAAATTTAGAACATATATTCCAATAGTGTTATATGTAACAATGTCTCTCCCATACTCTTTCTTTCACAGTATCCTTCTGGACAAAATATCCAGCACATGGCAAGAGAAGACCATGGTATGTTGGGTGAGCAATTGTCTGACAGGTCGGTCTCAAAGACTTACAGTAAAAGGAGTTACATCAGGCTGGTGGGCATTCACCAATAGGATACTCCAGGGCATAATTTAGGGCCAATGCTCTTTAATGTTTTTGTAAATAATCTGGATTCAGGAATCAAATGTATATTAAGTAAGTTTGTTGATGATACTAAACTAAGAGGAGCTGTGGACTCCCCTGAGGGTAGAGAGGCCTTACAGAGAGATCTGGGTAGACTAGAGAGCAGGGCAATCACCAGCCATCTGAAATTTAAGAAGAGCAAGTGTTGTATTGTCCACCTGGGACTGGGTAATCCTATTTATACATATGTTGTGGTATATGTTAACCAGGCAGGCATGGGGGAGAGAGTGGGAAGGATAAAAGTTAGAAAACCCATGGGTTGAGATAAAGACAGTTTAATAGGTAAAGCAAAATCTGTGCATGCAAGCAAAGCAAAATGAGGAATTCATTCACTGTTTCACATCCGCAGGCAGGTGTTCAGCCATCTCCAGGAAAGTAAGGCACCATCACGCGTAATGGTTACCTGGGAAGACAAATGCCATCACTCCAAATGTCCCCCCATTCCTTCTTCCCCCAGTTTTTTGTTGCTGAGCATGATATCATATGGTATGGAATATCCCTTTAGTCAGTTGGGGTCAGCTCTCCCAGTTATGTCCCTTCCCAACTTCTTGGGCACCCCCAGCCTACTCACTGGTGGGGTGGTGTAAGAAGCAGAAAAGGCCTTGACTCTGTGTAAGCACTGCTCAGCAACAGCTAAAACACCCGTGTTGTCAACACTGTTTTCATCACAAATCCAAAACATAGCCCTATACTAGCTATTATGAATAAAAATAACTCTATCCCAGCCAAACCCAGCACAATGTACGAACTGGGGGATGGGAGGCTGTTGAGCATCCCCACAGAAAGAGATCTGGGTGTTTAGGTTGACGGCAAGTTGAATACGAGTCAACAGTGTGCCATGGAAGCCAAAAGTACCATTTATGTCCTGGGGTATATCAAGCACGGTATAGCTATCCAGTCAAGGGAAGTGATTGTCCCACTCTACCCTGCATTGGTGAAGCCCCACCTTAACTACAGTTTTGTCCACCTCAATATAAAGACATGAAACTATTAGGGTGTGTCCGGAGGAGGGTGACCAAAGATGGTGAAAGGTCTTGAGGGCAAGAGTTACAGGGAGTGGCTGAAGTCACTTGTCTTGTTCAGCTTAGAGGAGAGAAAGCTGAGAGGTGATCTCATTGCAGTCTACAACTTCCTCAAGGGGGGCAGTGGAGGGGGAGGTGCCGATCTCTCTCTGGTGACCAGTGATAGGACAGAAGGAAATTATATGAAACTGCATCAGGGGAAATTCAGATTGGACGTTAGGAAAAGGTTCTTCACTAAGAGGGTGGTTGGTCACTGGAACAGGGTCCCCATGGAAATGATCATGGCACCAAGTCTGTCAGAACTCAAGGAATATCTGGGCAATGCTCTTATTATGGTTTGTTTTTAGGTAATCCTGTAAGAAGCAGGGAGTTGGACTCCATGATCCTTATAGGATCCTTTCAGCTGGAGATACTCTATGTTTCTGTAATGTCATAGGTACAGCAACAGGACAAGGGGCAATGGGCACAAACTGAAGCATAAGAGGTTGCAGTTGAATATGAGGAAGAACTTCTTGACTTTGAAGGTGACTCACTGGAACAGGCTGCCCACAGGGGTTGTAGTCTCCTCCTCTGTAGATATTCAAAGCCCACCTGGATGAAGTCCTGTATAACATACTCTAGGTGAACCTACTTTAGCAGGAAGGTTGGGCTAGATGGTTTCCTGAGGTTCCTTTCAACCCTTGACATTCTGTGATTCTGTGATTATCCTACTGCTTAAAAAAATAATTTGACTGATGAAATTAAAAATATACTAATGTGTATCCTCTACTAATGAGTATTTGTAATTGTGCTTTCTGATGTCATTTGAAAATAATATCTGATTTTAATATCATATGGGGGGGGTTGGTTTCGGTTTTTAATTTAATTTTCTTCCTAAATCAGATGAAAAAGCAAATTAGAAGAGCAATGAAGCTGGTGAAGAATCTAGAGAACAAATCTTATGAGAAACATCTGAAGGAACTGGGGTTGTTTAGCCTGGAAAAGAGAATGCTCAGAGGAGACTTTACCTTTCTTGGAAACTACCTGAAAGGAGGTTGTAGCAAGGTCGGTGTTGGTCTCTTCTGTCAAATAACAAGCGATAGGATGAGAGCAAGTGGCCTCAAGATTCACCAGAGGAGGTTTAGATTGGACATTAGAAAAATTTTCTTCACTGAAAAGGTTATCAAGCACTGGAACAGGCTGCCCAGGGAAGTGGTTGAGTTTTTAAAAGACATCTAGATGTGATGCTTAGGGACATGGTTTAGGGGCAGACTTGTCAGCACTAGGTTAACAGGTAGACTTGATGATCTTAAAGGTCTTTTCCAACCTAAATGATACTATGGTTCTATGATTACTGTATGAAAAGCTTCACAGAAATAGGTGTGACAGTTTGTGAAGACAGATATTATATGGTAAAAGAGTATCTGAAATCAGTCTACTAGCTAATTTTTTTATACAAATGTCTGATGGGATAAGAATACTTAAGTAATAAAATGAAGACCCAATTGTTAGGAAATAAAAATACAATTATATTCATCTTTTTAGAGGGACCACATTTTGAAAACTTTTCTCTATGAACAAACCCCATTATTCATTTCTCCATAAGAGATAACTTATTCTCTCATTCCATTTTTATTAAGTAAGTCCAGATACCTCTTTCCAGAGAAGAGTTAAAAACTGTTTTTTCTACATATTTCCCCATAAGCAAACAAGAATACAGTAAACACTTTCTATGTAAAGTATGCTGGTTTACTCAACTCTTTAGCATTACACTGGTTGTCACGTAGAATCTGTCCTTAGAAATGTTTTCTACTAAAAGCAACATGGGTGTGTGACACTTATGCTATATCCATCCCTTACAAAAATTAAAATACTTGATAGTAAGTTTTGATGGACTCAAAAGTTCCATCAAAGAAACACACCCACAGCATGCTTTTTTGAATTACAATATTCATATATCCTAAGAAAGGCATACTGTGGGCTTAATTGAACAACATCTAAAAGTAATTCTGAGGGATCACCAACTGTGTCTTCGCAACTCTAGTTTTAGGTGGGAACACCATGTAGGAGTACAGATTTATCTATTAAAGGTGCTTAAGTCACTTCAGTAAATAAAGACCTCAGACCCCTCTAGCTCTGAATATTCCACTAGAAATGGATACACCTGGGGCATTATTGCACTTATTTTAGGCCAACATGGACTGACCTTAGGACATTCAGGTTATTTAATTCAGATTCTCATTGAAATATTGAGATGAGAATCAATACTGGGTCTGTATGGTCCCATTTCTGTCCTTTCAGCATCTGGAGGCCAATTTTAATATATTTTTCTTCTCCTAGAGACTAATTCTTATATCATCCTTTAACAATCTGCCTGGAGTGAGATTTATTTCATGTACTCCTAGTCAGATAAACATTAGTCTAAGATAATGGTATAAAATTCCCCAAGAGGAGGGATAAATACCTCCAAAAGAGGATTCAACCTAACTGAAGACAGATGTATAAGCCAAAGCAGATGACTGTTCTTGTTTCCACATCTCTGGTGCACAATCCTGACCTCAAGTTATATGTCTGATGCTTTTTCAGTGATTGAGACTCTTTATGCTTAAATTAAGTGCTTCAAACCTCCTGAGCTCCCTCATTACTTCTTCATGCTTTTTCAGATCTTTCCCAAGCCACAGTTATATCCTCTTATATTTTTTCCAAGAAGGTTTGGCAGGAAGAAACAAAGTTAGGAGCAGAAAACACCTTCTTAATTATTTCTACTTTTAATTAAAACAACTGAGAATTACAAGCAATCTGTCAGCTTCCTCTCCTTTCATGAATCATATATTCACCAGTATTTCAAGCTGAACTGAATTCTTCCTTCTCCCTCTTGCCAACAAGTCTTTAACTGCAATGGAAGATTCTGCAAAGCATACATTCTGCTTTGAGGTAAGCTCCTCTTCCCATGCCATGTACTCACACTGAGAAGATACAAATCCACCAGACCATGCTTACTATACCTTGGAGAATGACAATGGAAAGGACATTTTTGTCCCATTAACAATAGACTACCAGTGGTGTACCACCTCTGCTTCTGGTAATTTGGTAGGGATGGTAATAATAAGGCATAAAAACTTGAGTTGTGTCTGTTTCTTTAAATTCTTAGATGTAAAGCACTCCTTTTCATACTGGAGAAGTGCTGGCTTCTTGTGAGGAACCTGCTACCACCCCCAGAACATAAGAGTTTCCAGATTATACAGCTACAACGATAGAGCATAAGAATAGCTTTGCAGCTTGACTCCTGCTGCTGTTTCTTGATTAAGATGAGGGTAACACTGTCTTTATGTTGGAGACCAAGAAGCTGTAATGGACAATAGTCTATCTATCTCCAAGATCCCTGCTGTCACCCTTGAAAAGAAAGTTGGGATCCAACAATAAACTCCCAGTCTTCTCAAATTAATTTTCTACTTCAGAAGAAATGTTGGTAGCCTTACTGGGACATTTGTAACTAGTTGTTTACTTTTGTCATTGTAATCCTACATATTGTTAATGGTAGCAAGCTGTGCATTGCATATCAGGATATTTCTTCACCTGCCTACCTTGTTCCCTCTCTCATCCATTATCTTTTTTTTCTCCTCTTTTCACCCTTGGATAGCTGATCTCCACAAAGAGAGAAGCCCATATATATCATTATTTCACATTTTCCTCCTCACAGATGGTAGCCCCACCTGCAGATCTGCCCTTTTCATGCCATCACTAACTTCATGC
Organism: Gorsachius magnificus; assembly: GCA_034008185.1. NCBI lineage: Eukaryota > Metazoa > Chordata > Aves > Pelecaniformes > Ardeidae > Gorsachius > Gorsachius magnificus. The sequence continues at coordinate 42,546,356 of CM067081.1, forward strand.
CCTGTTTAAACTCTGTTATGTTTGCAACCAGGTCACCTGCTGAGGGAATGGCTACTTCTGACAAGACCCAATCTCCTATTGAGCAAATGAGCTACAGACACAGAGGCCCAATTATTATTAAGTGTTAGCATAATTGTAATTATAAGTAGAGTGTTTCATTATAATACAGCTGTTGAAGCTTTAATGCATCCCTGTAATGTGCTTTATTAATAAGCTGTATAGAACTGCTGACTTCACAATTTTCTGGATCACATTTATGATAACAAAAGAGGTTATGAAAATGAATTCACTATGGGAGCCCTACTGTGTTAGTTACTATGATTCACAAGTTTATTATGGTAATAAAGCAACATGAGACAATAATGTTGGGAACAGAAATACACTAATGATGCTTCATATTGTTCCAAAAACATTATGCAGAAGTGGTAAAAAGTGTTATGACTTGCAGATAGTCAAATGTAACAGATGTCACACTACTGAATAAAAGCGAGAGAGACAGTACTGTTAGCCCCTGCACCGTTTTCTGCCTCCTCCTAAGTCTTCCAAAGTGAAGAGAATGTTTAACTTGGCTGGTTGGTTGGTTGGCAGAAAAAGATTATTTTTATTAATTCTTACCGATTTCTAAATTAATATTGAGTGAGAAACTGTGTTATCTTATCTTCACTAGATGTTTTCTTTGTAGATTTACTGACCCTTGGTAAACAGGTCTCTGGAGAAAAGGACAAGTTTTTGAAGGAAATGTTCCTACTAGTTTTAAATGTATTTTCAAGCTAACTGTTGGACAGTTAAAACTGCTCAGGGTAAACCTACCTCCAGTGGATTTGAGAAAAAAAGAACAAGACAGATCAGAACAACAAGGGAGATTTATGACACTTCTCTCAGTTTTTAAACAGTGGCAGATTCACTGTCCTGGATAAACATTTGTAGATGACATCATCACATACTGTGTTTGACTCACTCCAAACAGGGTTCCAGCAAGACTTATTCCAGCTGAGTTAGGATTACTCAGAAATGGGTGGCACTCTTTAGACATTAATTTTGATTAATCTGGGTATAATTACATTGCAAATAAGAAAGCACCAAGGAAATCATTGTACCCTGGTTGCCCATGCTGTTTAATAGTTAAGTAGAGCTTTGATTCTTGCTTTCAGTCTTTTTTACTAGTTTACTCAAAGATAAATCTTCTCTGAATGGCGTCATTCTTAAGGACTGTGGACACAAATTAGTATGTGAACCTTAGCATGAGGCCTAAGTTTTAGGCTCTGATTCTCTTTTGTTCAGTTGTGTAGAACTATGCACATATATCCACATCTATTTATATAGTTATATAGACTTCATATAAAAATTACATTTCTACTTCAAGACACTACATATGTTAGTTTTAGTGCTATAGACCTGGATACAGTATGCAGAACAGTAGCAAATTGCTCTTGCAGCAAAGCTGTGCTGTGACTCTCATAAAGTATGTTACACTAGTGAAAACTGGGGAATTCTCATTTAAAGTGAGATTAAACTAATGAATGGAAGGGTTATAAAAATACAATGTCTATCTCAGAACACAAGAACAGTGAACACTTTCAATGAAAATATTCAAAAATGATGAAAATAAACACCTTCTCATCAACTGTATGGAACTCATTGCTATACAAAATTTGCAAAGCCAAGAAAAGAAATTAAAATGGAGCATTTACCTGCAGATAGTGGTAGACATAGAATTTGCTGTCCCTAAAAGCCACTAAAAGTATAAGGAGAAACTTAGTCCACCTATCTTAGGGGACTGCCTAACACATAAAATACTTTAATTTGTTAGACAGCTACTTGAGTATCTAGTTTGCATTATTCTGAAAATACCTTATGTACTTAATTTGGTTTGCCAACATGTGCTTGAGATGTGTTTTCTGATGAGATGGGCCATTTTTGTCCAGTTGCAAAATTTAATTTCAAACTACAGTTAGAAGGCTCTTTAAAAAAAAGCAAATTTGAAACCATCAGTCTTTTTTGCACGCAGTTTTATGTGCTATTAATCAGGCTTTCTACTCTGGTTGGTCTTACAGTGCTTGCATTCTGGGCTTCACAGTGGCCTGAAATTAACTAGAGAGAAGAGCAATACTCCATGCAATTGTGGTTGCAACCTACCTTTGTCTTTATGGAAATTACTAAATCCCCTCAACCTGTTTGGGTGAATGCTCAGGCTAGTAGATTATTAAGCAAAAAGTGCTTTTCTCCACTCTTTTAGTGAATAGGATTAGATGGACTGAGTTCGAGAAGCTTGAGATAATAATTTTCTATGATTTCCCTCTAGGAGAAAGAGCTAGATACTTGACCTAATTAACTGAGTTTCTTTTTGAAATAACTCATTTGAAGGTTCCTTATATATTCAGTCAAAAAAGGCGGGTACCTTTTCTGGATGGACTGTGTGTCTTTCTGCTTGTCTTTAGAGGAGACGTTATGTTAGATAGACTGAATTGCCTCCATGGGGTGAAATGTCTAAAATTTTGGTAAGATAGTTGTTAAAGTACATGCCTAAACTAGGATGCCATGGATGAATATTCTGTCTTGAATTAATTGTCACTGAATGTTATAAAATGCAACAGCCCATGCTTCACAATGCTGATCAGTTAGAAATCTGGTGTAAGTCAAGGTACCCCACCATTCTTAGACATTTCATTTTCAGTTTTCCAACCTTAAAAGTATTTGGAACTGTGGAAGATTTAAATACTTAAATTATAAAAATGGGTGACGCAGAAAAGAAGACATTTAGAGGCAGTCTTCTTTCTAAAGCAGTTATTTCTGAAGCATTACCTGATTTTAATACTGCTCAGTTAATTCAAGCAGAGGAGGCTAACTATATAACTATTATAGAAATGAGAAGTACTGCACTTCATGTAAAATAGATGGAAAGATGCTTTTAATAGAGTTTATTAAAATAAAAGCAGAGAGAAATTTGTAATGCATTTATGGATGAGATATCATTTTGCAATTTGGGGGAGTAATTGGAGTCCCCTATTATGAAGTAGAAATCATTTTTTTTTAAAAAAAATAAGACAAACATTAAAAAAAAAAGGATGAAACCAAATTAGAGATAACAAAATAAGCAGAATTTGCTAACCACAGGAAATTACCCAGGCAAGACTGAATGCATAGGGTTCTTGAACTGTTGGAGAATACACTATGAAGAATTATATTGAAACAGAAAGATACGGCAAATTTAAAGCTAGAGTCCATCCAAAACTCTGTACAGCAGAGGACCAATTCAACACTTAACATTTGGGAAAAGATGGAGAAAATGGTCATGGCCATAAGAGATTGCAAGCGTCAGAACAGAATATGTGTATTGGCAAAGGGGATAAAGTACCATTGGTTCAGAAGAATTATTCATAAGGTGTTATAGCAATGAAGGAATGGCTGAAAAGTACATAGGAACTGCACTAAGTTAAATGGATACAAAACCACTGTGGTGCCAAAAATAATGACATTAGTACTGTTAAGGAGATCCATAGGTAACAAAAATGAGGCAGGATAATTATTTGGGTCTTAACTTGATGATTTTGTCCATAAACATAAGTATGTCAGATAAATATATGTGCAAACATATAGAAGTTGCAATTTTTGATTTCTACCAGCAACTATACTACAAATAATTAGATTAGACATGGTTACTCACTTGACTTCAACATAAATGAAAAAACCCCACCGCTGAGTATGCAGACATCACAGATGAAGGTTCTGAGAAAGTTCACCATACACTGAAGTAGAGGTTAAAGAGGACATTTTGTTTTAATCTTGATATCAGCGATTGAAATGAAAATGTATAATTACTTCATACACTTTACTGTTAGTGAACCATAGAAAAAATGCAAAATCATGGAGAAATTAAGAAGAAAAAAAAGGTAGTTATGCTAATAGATAGGCTCAAAGAAGCAAATACCTAGAAAATGAACTTTTTCATTTAGCTACAAAGAGAAACATTTTTTGATAGATTGGCTGATGCCAGGTATTTTCTAATTTGATTCAGCATCCAGGTCCTGGCATATGACCACAGAAAACTAGAGCTCATGTTTATGCACACTGTATAGTTTCTTGGAAAGTACCATTTCCTGTGACTGCTGTGTGATGTTGACCACTTGTTGCATAACACTGGGAAATGCAATAGATTTATTTTATTGCATAGAGACAGATAATTTCTTCACAGATGATGTTTTGTTCTGAGAAGTGACAGTAAAAGAGTGTGGCTGGAGATTCCAGGCAGTCCTAGAGAAAGCCATAGCTTCTAGGCTAAAGCTAAACAAACCAAAAAAAAGGGTAAGAGTTTGTTATTGGAAATATACATGGGAAGAAATGAAGGCGTAAGAGAAGATGACAATAAAACTGTATTGATCCTCAGCATGCCTACCATAGTAGAGAGGAAAGGATACTTCATGATAAAAATAAACACAGTTCTTCCAGGAAAATTGCTGCTCCAGTTTCCAGTGAGCAGCTCCCCAGACAGAGTAGAAGGGCTGTTTGTACTTCCAGTCTTAATAAAGGGACCTTAGATTCACATTTACAGGAAGTGAGTAATGAATTCGATGACCAGGAATAGAGGGGTCCTGCCTCCAGGTGGAGGAAAGGGACAACTGGGTTTACTGGACTGTGCGGATTCACTGACCTGGCACATCAGACCCACAGGACTATAAGGCTCTGGGGGACACTGGTACAGCATACTCTAATGCCATCAAGCTGTACAGGGGCAGAATCCATTGTATTTCTGGAGTGACAGGGGGATCCCAACAGCTAACTGTATTGGAGGCCAAAGTGAGCCTAAATGGGAATGAGTGGCAAAATCATCTCTTTGTGACTGGCCCAGATGCTCCGTGCATCCTTGGCATAGACTGCCTCAGGAGAGGGTAGGTATTTCAAGGACCCAAAAGGGTACCAATGCACTTGTGGTAGAGCTGCCTGGAGATGCAGGAAATTAAGCAGCTGTCTATACTGCTGGGTCTCTTGAAGGACTCTTCTTTGGTAGGGTTGATGAGGGTCAAAGAACAACAGGTGCTGATCGCTACCACAACAGTGCACCAGTGGCGTTATTGTACCAACTGAGACTCCCTGATTCCCACCCATGAGCTGATTTGTTGACTGGAGAACCAAGGAGTGATCAGCAAGACTTGCTCACCCTTTAACAGTCCCATATGGCCAGTGCAAAAGTCTAATGGAGAGTGGAGACTAACAGTAGCCTATGCGGGCCTGAACGAAGTCACGCTGCTGCTAAGTGCTGCTGTGCCGGAAATGTTAGTACTTCAATACAAATTGGAGTCAAAGGCAGCCAAGCAGTATGCCACAACTGATATCACTAATGCATTTTCTCAATCCCGTTGGCAGCAGGGTTCAGGCCACAGTTTGCTTTCACTTGGAGGGGCATCCAGTACACCTGGAATCTGCTGCCCCAGGGGTGGAAACACAGCCCTACCATTTGCCATGGACTGATCCAGACAGCACTGGAACAGGGTAATGCTCCAGAACATCTGCAATACATTGATGACATCATTGTGTGGGGCAATACAGCAGAAGAAGTTTTTGAGAAAGGGAAGAAAATAGTCCAAATCCTTCTGAAGGCCGGTTTTGCCATAAACCAAAGTAAGGTCAAGGGACCTGCACAGGAGGTCCAGTTTTTAGGAATCAAATGGATGGATGTCATTAGATTCCAGTGGATGTGATTGGCAAAATAACAGCTATGTCCCCACCAACTAGCAAAAAGGAAACACAAGCTTTCTTGTTGTGGGTTTTTGGAGAATGCATATTCCAAATTACAGTCTGATCGTAAGTCCTTGCTATCAAGTGACATGGAAGAAGAATGATTTGAAACGGGGCCCTGAACAACGACAAGCCTTTGAACAAATTAAACAGGAGATAGTGCATACTGTAGCCCTTGGACCAGTCCGAGCAGGACAAGATGTAAAGAATGTGCTCTACACCACAGCCAGGGAGAACGGCCCTACCTGGAGCCTTTGGCAGAAAGCACCAGGAGACTCAAGGCCAACCCCTAGGGTTTTGGAGTCGGGGATACAGAGGATCTGAGGCTCGCTATACTCCAACTGAGACAGAGATATTGGCAGCACATGAAGGAGTTTGAGCTGTTTCAGAAGTGGTTGGTACTGAAGCACAGCTCTTCCTGGCACCCTGACTGCTGGTGCTGGGCTGGATGTTCAAAGGGAAGGTCCCCTCTACACATCATGCAACTGATGCGACGTGGAGTAAGTGGGTCACAATGATCACACGACAGGCTCGAATAGGAAACCCCAGTCACCCAGGAATCTTGGAAGTGATCACAGACTGGCCAGAAAGCAAGGGTTTTGGAATGTCACCACAGGAGGAGGTGGTACGTGCTGAAGAGGCCCCACTGTATAATAAACTGCCAGAAAATGAGAAGCAATATGTGCTGTTCACTGATGGGTCCTGTTGTCTTGTGGGAAAGCATCGGAGGTGGAAAGCTACTGTATGGAATCCTACATGACAAGCTGCAGTAACTGCTGAAGGACTTGACTTGAGTCATTTTGCAGAGGTGAAAGCCATACAGCTGGCTTTAGATATTGATGGCCAAAAAAAATGGCCAGTACTTTTTCTGTATACTAACTCATGGATAGTGGCAAATGCCCTGTGGGGGTGGTTGCAGCAATGGAAACAGAACAACTGGCAGCACAGAGGCAAACCTATTTGGACAGCTGCATTATGGCAAGATATTGCTGCCCAGGTAGAGAACCTGGTTGTAAAGGTACGTCACGTAGATGCTCATGTACCCAAGAGTCGGGCCTCTGAAGAACATCAAAACAACCAGCAGGCAGATCAGGCTGCTAAGATTGAAGTGGCTCAGGTGGAACTGGACTGGCAACATAAGGGTGAATTGTTTCTAGCTTGGTGGGCCCATGACACCTCAGGCCATCAAGGAAGAGATGCAACGTACAGATGGGCTCGTGATCAAGGAGTGGACTTAACTATGGACGCTATTGCACAGGTTATTCATGAATGTGAAACGTGCTGCAATTAAACAAGCCAAGCAGTTAAAGCCTCTTTGGTATGGAGGACGGTGGCTGAAACACAAATATGGAGAGGCGTGGCAGATTGATTATATCACACTCCCACGAACCCGCCATGGCAAGCGCTATGTGCTGACCATGGTGGAAGCAACGACCAGATGGCTGGAAACATACCCTGTGCCCCATGCCACTGCCCGGAACACTATCCTGGGTCTTGAAAAACAAGTCCTGTGGCGACATGGCACCCCAGAAAGAATTGAGTCAGACAATGGAACTCATTTCCGAAACAGCCTCATAGACAAATGGGCCAAAGAGCATGGCATTGAGTGGGTCTATCACATCCCCTATCATGCACCAGCCTCTGGCAAAATCGAACAATACAATGGACTGTTAAAGAGTACAGTGAAAGCAATGGGTGGTGGAACATTCAAACATTGGGATACACATTTAGCAAAAGCCACCTGGTTAGTCAACACTAGAGGATCTGCCAACCGAGCTGGCTCTGTCCAGTCCAAACTCTTACGTACTGTAGAAGGGGATAAAGTCCCTGTAGTGCATGTGAAAAATATGCTGGGGAAGACAGTCTGGGTTACTCCAGCCTCAGGCAATGGCAAACACATTTGTGGTATTTCTTTTGCTCAAGGACCTGGATGCACATGGTGGCTGATTTGAAAGGGTGGGAAAGCCCAATGTGTACCTCAAGGGGATTTGATTTTGGGTGAAAATAGCCAATGAATTGAATTGCATGATGTTAGTTGCTGTATAATACTGTATGTCATCACTATGGTAGCTATATGCCATATCAATGGGTATTGCAGTAAGAATCATCCAGATTAATGAAGAATGATCTTTGATGAAATTGAGCAAAGTGCAGTGGTGATGGAACCAGAACTGGCTTCAGCATGCAACAATCCAACACCACACCCCCTCTCTCCTGTCCTGAAAGACTGTTATGACAGAAGGAGCCCAAAGTCATGGACTAAATGAACCCAATGGACACTTTAGAGTGATGGCCCATAGACTAAGGGGGTGATATATGTGTGTGTATATCAGAAGACAGGGAACATGGTGGTGATTAATTGGAATTGATGTATTGGAAAGGGTAGGACCTGGGCATGACATAGATGGTATAGAATGAAGGGTGGATACTGGTTTTGGCTGGGATAGAGTTAATTTTCTTCCTAGTAACTGGTATAGTGCTGTGGTTTAGATTTAGGATAAGAGTAATGTTGATAACACACTGAGGGTTTAGCTGTTGCTAAGCAGTGCCTAGGCTGGTCAAGGAATTTTCAGCTTCCCATGCTCTGCCAGGTGCACATGAAGCTGGGAGGGGGCACAGCCAGGACAGCTGACCCTAACTGGCCAAAGGGGTATTCCATATCATGTCATGCTCAGTATATAGACTCTGGGAAGTTGGTTGGGGGGCAGCAATTGCTGCTCGGGGACTGGCTGGGCATTGGTCAGTGGGTGGTGAGCAATTGCATTGTGCATCACTTGCTTTGTATATAATTATTACTATTAATATTACTGCTACTACTACTAGTGCTACTACTACTATTTTGATTTATTTCATTTCAATTATTAAACTGTTCTTATCTCAACCCACGAGTTTTCTCACTTTCACTCTTCCAATTCGCTCCCCCATCCCACTGGGGGAGGAAGGAGTAAGCGAGCGACTGTGTGGTGCTTAGCTTCTGGCTGGGGTTAAACCACAGCAATGTGGCAAACCCCAGTGGAAGATGCAATTTCATTCATTGCTGTTCAACATTTAACTCTCAGTATGCTGTAGCACTTGAAATCCTATGGTTCTGCTGTCTCAAATATTGCTGCAAAGTTTGGTTTTGCTAATTTGCTCATTTGTGCATCACACTAACCTCTGAAAAAGGTGCTATATAGAAAAAAGAGGCACTATTGTTTTCTTTCTGATTGTGACCAGTATAAGCAAACTCCCAAGCCTCTTCTGCTTTTGTAAATAAAATACTAAAGAAGTGCCATGGAGTGACCTTGGGATTCAGCTGATCTGAAGCATCTGGAAAACTGTGATCTACTAAGATTTCTGAGAATCACTTTAATTTGCTTTGTTTTGTTATGCAAACACCTTTTGGAGGACCAGCCATCTCCTAGAAGTACCTTTCTAAGCCTTATAGACATGATTTTATTTATCACCTCAGTCAATGTTGTTGAAATTTCATAGTGAGAAGAGCCAGGTCAATAATTACTGCAGTTCTTTGAGGATCTCTGTTAATTGTCACAATCAAAACTGTAAATAGAAGGATTAAATGTTTACTTATCACTCTCATCTAAGCAACAATATGGTTTTAAAAGGACAGTGATATAATAGCTGGAACCTTTGATACTCAAGAGACAACTGTCTAAGACCAACCAGGCAGTCAGATATTTCCTTGTCTCAAACAACTTGCCTGGGCACAGGGGGAACAGACAGGGGCAGGGTGAGCCCTGCAGAGGCAGGGAGGCAGGCTGCCCCCTTGGCTTCTTCCAGAGGGCAACAACGGACCACGCACCAGTCAACAGGCATTCATGAAAGGAGCGTGTGATCACCAAAGACCCTCGCTGCCCCACTGACTTCCCCCGACCCAATTCAAGAACTCCTTAGAACACTTGATTGCACAGAAGTGAGACAGTTTCGACCCCAGGGGTGGTCTTGAACTAATGAGACTATGTAGGTATGAGCGCACAAGTTTTACTTTGTTGACCCGTCTTCTATGGATCCAGACTCCACCCCAAGATGACCACATGGGATCCAAGGGTGGTGATGCTTCTCCTTTCTCTATCCTCTTCTCTCTTTTTCTTTTCCTGCTCTTCCTCCACTTCTCTCCCATATATTCACACATGTAAGTTTTGGACAACTTGCAATGGGTTGCACCAAAAATAGTTCCTTTGCCAAACTGCCTTTCTTTGCTCATTGAGTTTGCCAGTTCATTAAGTTTGCCAGTTAATAAAGTTACCAGTTAGATTGCTCCTCTGAGTCATTGTTGTGACTCTACCATCCACGTGGCTCTGCTGAGCAGAGATCGTCTTTTTGTCGGTACACAGACCCTTGGGGGATCAAAAAGATTCATCCGTCTTGCAACCCACTGCATGGGACAGAACAAAAACCTCTTCAAGACTGGATCTTCAGTTAATTATGGCCTATAACATAAATGTATTCGCTGGGTTTAGTTTAAGCTTTGTTTTCAGTAGGCTGAGTATGTGTGAAGAGAGTATAAGGAGCTGCCTTAATTTTTTGCTTTCCTTCTGTCACAAGATTTCTTCCTAGGATGTATCTGTTAAGGATCTCAGAGAATTTGAGGACATGCAAGTGTTCATGATTACAACTTTACTACTCGCTTGCCGAGCACAGCACTTGTTTATAAAACATTGGTGTATAGAAATAAACACATATTTCTCTTTAGTGTATCATCCTCTCTTTGCCTTCATATGTCTTCTAAAGCAGTCCTTTATTATGTCTAATTTATAATGTAATAGACCTCTCTTTTAAAAAGTATTTGCATATAAATGGTAATACAGATATATAACTTCTTTTTCAAGAATCAAGGAGAATCAGACTTAGATCATTAATCAAAAATAACAATACACATGTAATTTTATTTATGCCATTAAATATTCATAGGATTGTAACAGTTTATTGCTATTACTTAGCCAAATTAGATTCAAATGGATGGCCAAGAGGTCACTGTCTTCAAAACCCATAATAATCCTTTCAGGCATGCATTCCCACAAGAGCACTTAAACCTCAGCTTTAGTTTATTATTGTGATAAGATAATTTAGAGTTCTAGAGAGCTAACCAGTGGAAAAGTCTGTGCTAACCTCCTGGCACTTTTAAAGACCATGAGCTAAGAATATTCTACAGCAGAGTACTGATGAATTCTCCCCCATGCCCCATTTTTGTTTCATTTAGCATAAAATTTGTAAAACAGTTGAATATCTGGCTCTGAGACAAAATCTCTTTCAACCTTTTGCTATTTACTTTGTACCTTTTTATCTGCCTGAAAAAAAATTACTCCTGATTTTATCCTGCTTTAACTTCTATATTTCAATTGTAATGTCTTTGTTATTAGTACAAGAACAAGTACACTGCAGCTTTCATTTTGGTCAAGGCTTTGAGCTACATGAAAGGAAGGTTGAAAACATCACATTTTCTTTCTCTCCACTAATACAATGAATAATATGTGTGTCCTAAATGGCATTTGTATTTTTCTTTTTTTTTTTTTTTCTAGAGTTCAACTAACACAACTGCAAAAGCTATCCTAACCTCATTGGAAGAATACACAATCAGAGCATTGTGAATTTGCGAATGACTGCTCTATTGGCCCATAACATATTCACTGGCATTAACCAGGCCAAGTGTCATACAAAGAAGGCTCAAGCTTTTCTGACTTCTACCTGCCTTTTTCACTCTTTAACCACCTCTGAGACTTAGAGCTCACTTTGGAGGAGAGTGCTTGACTGTCGGAAGTATCCTCCTCATAAATCAGAAGCTATTCAAGACCTGGATGTTGAATATTCTGAGATCATCTCAAGCTCCCTCAATTAGTCTCAAGAGGGCTGTTAGTGTTAAAGATATCAGTGTCATAATGCCACACTTGATCTAGGGAGGCACAGTGAGGTCAGAACACCAGAGCAATGGCATGAGTCACTACTGAAATGATGCCTACATAACTGCTATGGTTTAAATGTCCCATTTTTTGCTGATGTACACATAAAGCATTTAAATTAATTTAATAAGCACTGAAGCTGCTAATTTTAAAGAAGTGATGTTTACCAGTACTAAGATTATGAAGATGTTCTTGCAACACACTTGAGAACATAACAGATAAAACTGTAAGGGTTGGGAAATGAGGCCATGTAGACATGGTGTTGAGGACTGGAAATGAGATACGCAGTTTTAACTTGTTCTATAGTGATTTTGTCAGTAGGTGATTTTGTCATACATGTCTTGTGTATGAACCTCCTCAAAGTACAAGATGTTGACAACATATCTTGTTTTTTCTAACAAATATACAGAACTGTGAACATTTTTCTAGATATAAGTGTGTATATAGCATCATGTTCATAAATGTTTCTACTGCTAGGGACTGAAAGAGAAAATACATATTACTGAAAGGTTCGTACACAAGACATGTACGACAAAATCAGCTACATAGCATAGACTATAGAACAAGTTAAAACTGCGTATCTCATTTCCAGTCCTCAACAGTTGATTCTTCAGTGTTTCAGCCTTCAGAAGAGTTACTAATTTTCTCACCAATTAGTCAAAGTGAATGAAGCCACCAGATTTCTCATTCTAATTCAGTCAGTGACTTGGTGTATCAATTACCTCACAATTTTTAGCAGGTAACTTAAATGTTGTCTTAAATTCCAAGATATGGCATGAAGACAAAGGAATAAGAAATGAACATGCCCATATGGTAAGTTTCTTTCCTGGTTTTGCTTCAGAGCATTGGTCCATTGGCTGGGCAAATTGCACTCATGCTGGTTTACTCCTGGGCTTTCTCTGTTCCGAGAGAGTCAACTAGCAGTCTCTGGAGTAAACTTTGAGCATGGCTTAAATTATAGCTTTCAACAGTGACAGCTCCTCATAGACATTAGCTGTGTCTAGATAGATATGAGATATACTGTGTATGTAGTGTGTTCTTCTCTTTGGCCTGGGAAAACCTCTACAACTATTCCAGGAAGCCACAAAAACTCTGTAGATAACTGTCCACTAGCTCTTCAATTTTCATCTGGTAACCGAGATGAAAACAAGATGCCTTACCCCATTTTTGTGCATTCAGATACAGTAAAAAGAGCAAATTAAGTGTTAGTATTATTAATGTTGTATTGCTGTGGCCAAAATGAGATGTGATGGACTGGAAAGAATAGTAAGTGCATATTGTTGAAACTGAGAAGACAGCTGAACAAGTGTTTTGGCTGTGTGAGCAACCATTTAAATGCGATGTACTCTAGCAGGCACTTTAAATATTGCATCGCAAAACCTTATTGTGGATTTACAGCACTTGAAAGATGAAGCCTGATCCATATAAAATAAAGACAAGAATAGGTATGAACAGCACTTTGGCAATTCAAGACCTGGAAGATGACAAACATTATTTGCATTTGGTGGGGTTTTTCTTTTTTTCCTATTTCTACAACAGACTTATTTGTAAGAGAAAATAGCTGGAGAGATAAATTTAATACTGAAGAATATTTTCAAGACCATTTAATCTGTATTAATGTGACCCCATGCTGCTATCATGGCCAGTGAGACCTATGATGACATGCTGAGCAAATGCTATTTGTAAAACTTACAACTACTTGGGGGCAGCATTAATTATAGCAAGCAGTTTAACTCCAGAAAAGATAACAATCAACTGGTGAAGCTTGAATGAAAGCCACATGGCTGCTCTTCAATTCATATTAGAAAAACAGAATTTGGCTTACTGGAACTGGCTACTAAATGTATGCTTTTAAAAGATATGACTCCTTCTCTGTTTCTAAATTACTAACCAATGTCCTCAATCATTTATGAAATGTTATGCATATGAAGAAACTCTACCCTTGTAATCCCGAGCTTGAGGGATGACATATAGACTTAGTAAGGTATCTAACTACAATTCAGATTCAACTGTACTGCAACTGTTATTGTAGTTATACTTCAATAATGCACTAACCAGTTGTTTGACTGATTTAGGGCAAGAAAAGGAGTGGAAGACAAGCGATGAGATAAATTGTTTTCCTTTTGAATATTGTCTGTGTGCACATGTTGAAAGGCTACGGCAGGACACATCACTTGAAAGGACCCAAAAAAATTTGGGGATGATGGCTATAAGGATTGTTGATGCTCTCTCTGAAGGTGTGCAGAGAGTTTTTATTAAGAGTGAAGAGACTTCAGTTACCAGACAACTCAGTCAATATAAATAGTTATAATTATACAAAACAACTGTTTACCAAAGAACAAAAATATTTTGAAATATAGACCACTGCATCATTTCTTCCACATGTTTTAGTAGCTAGTATGACTATAATGGCTATATTGATATGGGAAGTGGTACAGACTTGCCATCACATGCTACTTGTTAAGGGCAATTTTTGGACTGAATGAATAGAATTTAAGTGAGGGGTCAAAGCATAGGTATAATATAAACATATTTTTTCAGGTGAAATGAAATTTTTTATTTATTGTTGGGTCAGGTATTTGTATATATCTGACCTCTAACATGTCTCCTCTAGAGTTGAAATTACCATTTATAAAATTTTGAGCTCTGGAATATCAAAATCTGTTTTAAAGGAGCAGACAAGCATATGTTCTCTTCTAGTTGATTTAGGATTGGAAAGCTTCAAACAAGAGTTTCATCTATACTATACCATACCATAATTTAGCATTTAATAAGTGTTACACAATATATCTGGTTACTGGTTGACAGCCGGCTGAATATGAGCCAGCAGTGTGCCCAGGTGACCAAGAAGGCCAATGGCATCCTGGCCTGTATCAGGAATAGTGTGGTCAGCAGGAATAGGGAAGTGATCGTGCCCCTGTACTCGGTACTGGTGAGGCCACACCTTGAATACTGTGTTCTGTTTTGGGCCCCTCACTACAAGAAAGATGTTGCATTGCTGGAACATGTCCAGAGGAGAGCCACAAAACTGGTGAGGGGTCTAGAGCACCAGTCTTATGAGGAACGGCTGAGGGAACTGGGGTTGTTCAGCCTGGAGAAGAGGAGGCAGAGGGGAGACCTGATCGCCCTCTACAACTACTTGAAAGGAGGCTGTAGTGAGGTGGGGGTCAGCCTCTTCTCCCTGGTAATGGGTGATAGGACGAGGGGGAATGGTTTGAAGTTGCATCAGGGCAGGTTTAGGGTAGTCATTAGGAAATGGGTTGTCAGACTCTGGATTGGGCTGCCCAGGGAGGTAGTCGAGTCCCAATCTCTGGAGGTATTTAACAGAAGGATAGATGAGGTGCTTAGGGAGATGGTTTAGTGGTCAGATGCGAAGGTTAGGTTGAAGGTTGGACTTGATGATCTTAAAGGTCTTTTCCAACCAAAGTGATTCTATGATTCTATGACCTTCAGGATTTAGGAAACAAGCTGAAGAGAAAAAAAAATCTGTTCAATAGATACTCTTACTAGATTTTTCTTTTCTTTTTTTTTTTTTTTTAATGACTGGCCTAATTCTAACCTTAAATTGGTTTTAAAGTGCTCTAAATGTAATGACCTTGATCAAGTTATTTTTAAATTACGCAGGTATAACTGAGATTTGAGTAAGACCCAGATGTGCACCTGTGATTTCTGCTGCACTTGGCAGTCAGTTTTCATTATTTTTGAGCCAAGTTAAAGCAATGAAGCCATCTGATTTCTAAGAGTGTGAAACAGATCTTTCGTGTTAACACTTCTTCTAGCAGCTGCAGCAGTAAGCATGATCTGCCCTAATTGAGCAGATAAGAATTTTCCTGAAATCTTGCACTTTCTTTATGTCATAATTATTAGTTCTGGAAGAAACTCTTTCTTCAGTTCTTGGGCTCTGTTGCAGTCAGGATCAAGGATCCAGGTGTTAGAGTTTAATTATCTTGTCTTCCCTTACACGAAATCACAAAAGTATGAAGAATGGAGATAAGTAATAGATCAGTATTATTTTGTGCTACTCTGTGTATTTGTTTAGTGCTAGGAACCAGCCATTTCAAGCAGAAATATATTTATTTGAAAATGCCTTTCTATCAATTTGGTAAGAATTTCAGAAGTTTGGAAATAGATCTGAAAATAGCATAAAATATCACACAATTTTCCATCTCAATACCAATAACTAACTCCATCTAACTCTATGGAGAATGAAAGTGTCTGGAGGCTATGAGCTGATAATGAAAAGATACTAAACATAAACTCTGTTTTAGGTGGTGATTATAAATATTATTCAAACTGTTAGCTCTCGATGGGCTAAAGTCCAACCACTGTGTGAAAATAGGCATTGGCACTTCTAAACAAAGGGTTTGATAAAGGTGGAAAAAAGAATTCTTTAAACCCTTCAAAATGGTTTTACTTCTAAGTGTGAAAAGCCTCGTATCATTCCGGTTTAGAAACAGGTATCTAGGATGTGCAATCTCCCTTTATTCCAATAGATGGTGAATCCAAACTTCTGTTCCATATATGATTTCTTCAAAGATATCCTGCTTTCAGATTGTCTATGCCCTTCTTGGTGTTAACTGATTAGAAACGTGGGTAGACTGTTCTAGGCTTTCATAAAATATCATCATGATTACTGGATATTGATATAAAATTATCAAACAAAAAATCTGCAGAACTGTTTGCCATTCCCAAGAATGTAAACATGTTTTTGTTTACTGTAAGCCGTGGCTATTTTGCTATGTCCTCCATTTGTTTATCAGTCCTGCCATTGCACAGCAGTTGCTAAGGAATGAAGTTCTCAAATGTCTTTCATGTAGTTCCTGTTGTATGAATGCATTAAGCTTCGTAGGGATAAAATCACATATCACACAACTGAGTATTCTAACATACTACCTCCTTTCTGTAGAGGTGTTACTGTGATTATTTCAAGTATAAGACAAAGAACAATTTGTCTTCCTGGTTGAAGTGAAATACTACTTCACAGATACCTATTTCTAATAGCACTAAACCTTTCTTCAATTAGTCCAGACTGAATAGTTCTGATAACCCTACTGTAAAATTACAGAAAGAGCAGTCAGATATTCAGCTTGATTTTAAATCTCATCCTTTCTAGTTGTAAAGAAATCCAAACAGCATGCCATTTATCATTCCCTAAATTAAACAGCTGGAGAGCCGCTATAATTTTTCAGTGGACAGTGTGTTGTCATTTGCAAGGTTATTCAGAAATCCTTTGGTAAATGAACCATGTGTGTATATGCTGCAACTCTGCTTCCCTACAAAAGCACACATTGTCCAATGCTGTTTCATAGTTGACCTACCATTTATATATTTTACAAGTAATGTAAAACTGTTACTCTCTGAAATAATTGATCACCATTACAATTGCTTTCTTGCTGTTTTGCGTCTATTTTAGGATCATATCCATCACAGTTTGTACTTATTTTTGCTTAATTTTATGGCCATCTTACCATGTAGACTCAGTCTGAGATTATATTTCTCTGTTAATTTTGTTAATTCACCAATGTGTTCAAAAATTGTTTCATTTTCCTTCTACATCTGTTTACAAACCCAGAAGCACTCTACACATAACAGTGGCTTTCCAATGAAAATTCCAATGAAATCCAAAGTTTACTTGTGAATTCAGTGGAATGCAATGTGTTTAAGCAACAAATATTAAGTTAGTATCAAACACAGGAAAAGCACTGATTTTTATCCCACCTAATTTCCTTATATTAGAATGAGTTATTAAATGAACTTATTTATTAGATATTTACAAATATCTGATAAATTACTCCCACGAAATGAATAAGTTCAGGTTTGTTGGTGATTTAAATTTTTTCTGAGTCCCAGCAAATGTCATTTCTCCTTGAGTTTCTTATCTTTGCCTCTCTGTTCTGCATTCAATTCTATTCTTGAATTAGAATTCCAGCCTTATTGTTATATTCATCTGTCTTCTTCCTTACACAATGACAACGCATGTGAAAGACATGCAAGGGAATAGCTGGGGCATGAAGAGCTATGTACAAGCATGTGACGGTTATTAGTTGCTCTAACAGGTTTTTAATATTTTTAAAATCACAGATATGATAGAAACACTGGAATTAATGCATCCTTGTTCCTATATGTTACTGATAGAAACTTTATTTTTCCAATATTAATGTTGCTCTGCATTTACCTAGAGATCCATCAGGAGCACCAGGGAAAACCTAAAGAGTAATTGAAAACAGTTTTTGATACCACACTCCTATATAGTCCTCTTTACTAATGGAAGACCTTTACAAAGAAGATTTAAATCAGTAACTAGTTGTAAGCACTTAGAAGAAAAAGCAGATGAGTAATAGTCCACATGGACATGGTGCAAACAAACTATTTCAACTTGGCCTCATTTTCTTCAACAACAGATTGATATTCCTTGTGGATAGGAAACCCAGAACCTTCAACAGATATGGTGTTGCTCTTTTTTTCCCCATTATTCTCAGTAGCAAAGGAGGAAAGTAATGTCTTCTAAGCAATGTCTTCTGTCTAAAGTCTAGATGAAATATTTTATATGTGTGAAGATTATTGGCCAAATACCATCAGGGTATAAATTGTAATGGTTCATTGTCAAAATTCAGGAATGTACTAAGAGGACTGTGATTGTTATGCAGGTTCAAAAAGTGAAAGAAAAATCCATGGCAGAAAATTCTATTGCATGATATTGGATAGTAAGATATCTCTCCCTTGGGAAGTTCCTGAGCTACCAGTTGTTTGAATCTAGGAGAGTATTCTGGGGAAATAGGATTGTATACTTGCCCTTGGTTTTGTTCTTTTTGCAGGAATCTGTTATTGTTATTCTGAGAAACTACAGGCTGGTCAAACTCACTGAAAATGCCTGGGAAGGTGATGAAGCAGCTAATCCTGGATACTATTCCCAGGCACATAAAGGGCAAGAAAATAATCAGGACTAGTCAGCATGGATTCACCAAAAGGAAGTCATGCTTGACCAACTTGATCACCTTCTATGATGAAATGACTAACTTAGTATATGAGGGCAGGGTAGTGGTTATTGTCTGCCTGCACTGCACTAACATGTTTGACATTTTCTTCCACAAGATCTTCATAGAGAAGCTTTTGAAGTACGGGCTGGATGAACAGATTGTGAAGTTGATTGAAAACTGGCTGAACGGATTGACCAAGCGTGTGGTGATCATCAGTGGAACAAAGTCTAGTTGGAGGCCAGTACTAGTGGTGTGCCCCAAGGGTCAATACTAGGTCTAGTCTTGTTTAACATCTTCATTAATGATCTGGATGATGGGACAGAGTGTAGCCTTAGCAAGTTTGCAGATTACATGAAACTGGGAGCAGTGACTTGTATGCCCGAGGGTCGTGCTGCTATCCAGAGGCATCTCAACAGGCTAGAGAAATGGGCTAATGGGAATCTCAAGTTCAATAAGGAGAAATGTAAAGTCCTATATATGAAGAGGAACAGCCCCATGCACCAAGACATGCTGTGGGCCACCCAGCTGGAAAGCAGCTTGGCAGAGAAGGACCTGCAGTAAGGAAGGCTAAAGGTGTCCTGGCTGCATTAGGCAAAATATTTCCAGTAGATTGAGGAAGGTGGTCCTTCCACTCTGCTGAGCACTGGCGAGGCCACACCTGGAGTACTGTGTCCAGTTCTGGGCTCCCCAGTACAAGAAGGAGGTGAACATAATGGAGAGAATCCAACAAAATGCCACAAAAATTATTAAGGGAATAGATCATCTCTCATGTGAGGAAAGGCTGAAAGCTGGGACTGTTTAGCCTAGAGAAGAGAAGGCTCAGGATAAATCTTATTAATATACATAAATACCTGAAGGGAGTGTGCAGAGAAGACAGAGCCAAGCTCTTTTCAGTGGTGCCCAGTGACAGGACCAGAGGCAATGGGCGCAATGGGCACAAACTAAAACAAAGGAGGTTGTGTCTGAATGTCAGGAAACACTTTTTAATTGTGAGGGTGACTAAGCAATGGCACAGGTTTCCCAGAGAGGTTGGGAGTCTCCATCCTTGGAGATACTCAAAATCTGTCTGGTCATGGCCCTGAGCAGCCTGCTCTAGGTGCCCCTGCTTGAGCAGGACATTGGACCAGATGACCTCCAACCTCAAGCATTCTGTGGGTTAACTGAAGGTTGATGTAGCTGTTCATATGATGAATTCTACATGGTATCTCCTGAGTCTGGTACAATTCATTAATTTAATTAATTACTTCAGTGGTAAACTCTATCATATATATATCTATCTATATCTATTTCATAACTCTGAAGATCTAATTTTGGGAAAATCTTGGTGATGTAGTCTGAAAAACATAGAATAATATTTGATAGAAAGCAATACAATGTATTGCAACAAAATATAATGGGGTTATTGTAGATCACAAGTTGAATAAGGATGGAAAAAAAATCATGCTGTTGCAAAAACCCCTTCCTAATTTCATATTATGATCTATGAAGAGCATAATCTGTAAAATATTTGAAATAACTGGCTAACATGCCCAGGACTGGCAAGTTTTCAACTTGATATTTTGTCTCATTTTAGTTACCATATGTCTAGAAAATTAAGCACCAGTTGGAGACAATCTAGAAAAGAGTAGAAGGCAAGAAAAATGCCTAACAATTCATTATGTTGAATAAAAATCAGCAGAAGAGAAAAGTAATTGTAGACTAGCTAAAAACTTTCAAGGATACAAAAAAAAAGACGTTCTAGAAATCTATTTAATTAAAACAAAAATTACTTGCATTATTTAATGAGACAGCAGTATCTTGCAGCACTCACTGTACTTTTACTTTATGTAATTTTACTTTATGTAATTTTACTTTGATTAAATGATAATTTTTAACTTCACTTTTATAAATACACAAAAATTTATCAAAGAGGTGGAATTACTGGAAAGAAGGACAAAGAGTCTGACAAGAGGAGAGTGATCCTCTGAAGAGTGAAGACACAGGGTCCATGGGGTATAGCATATGAAATCCAGATTCCATTAAAGTCATCCAAATCTGTGCTCACCTGAATCATATTTGACTTGAGTAGAGTTGCATTTAATTTCAGACATTTAATGAGAAACTAGCAAAAATTAAACGTAGCTCTGTTAGTCTTTGGTAGTTGAAGCCTTGAAAGAATATAAATATTTGGTATTTCAAGAATAATTTGCAACAGGCAGGAGCAAAATCTTTCGGATATGTATTAGTCCACATACAATGTAAAAGATCCATGGTCAAAAACATATGGTGTCAAATAATATATAGATATAATAACTATAACAACTGTTACAGATATAATTAATATAATGTAATGTAATGTAATGTAACATAACTTTTTTGTACAACTCAAATATTCATTTGGTTTTCAATCACACTCAAACATTTGTGGAAAGATAAAATCATAATCAATGAAAATATGACAAGTCAAACCATCAACATTCTAAAGTTCACAGAATAAATCTTTCACACTTGTAATAGAGTCTTTGTGGAGTTTTGGAATATTTAAAGCTGGAAAACATTACTTTATATTCTGTGTTTTTTTTCAGTAAACTCTTTGGGGAAATACTTAGACTTGCTTGTACTTGCTTCAGTTATACCATTAATAACTTTGGTTTAAGTGCCCCCTTTGATCACAGATTCAAGTCCTGTCAGGGCTGACTCATATGGCAGATGAACTGAGGATAAACAGCTTGTTATTCAGTTTTTGTAGGAGGTGTTGGAAGTCCTGTTCACCTTGCCTTGACACTCAAGATTCTGTGCCAGTCAGTGTGAAAGTTGCACTTTTGCATAACTGTAATTCTGAAGCCTAGAAAATGGTAAACTTACCTTTATGTGATAGTGATACTAATGCACTTTTCAGGCTTTTTTTTTTTTTTATTTCCACCTTTTTATTGCTCAGTTTTTCTCAGGAGTCTGCTTCCAACTCGTCACTACTCTATTTCTTTGGGGAAAAATCCAAACAAGCCCACAAATTTGTTAATTCCATTTCATGCTAATCTAGTTTCTGGAGGATCACTGTAAGTACAGAGATGGCCATTTATCCTGGAAGTGTCTGTAAGCTCCCAGTATCTCTCTCAAATCATCCTCTCCTCTGGATGCTGTGCAAAGTACTACTCTTTAAGATGTAAGCTTTCAACTTCAACATGGTAGCTTTTCAGTTATGAAGTCTATACATTCTGAGAATTTCTTATTTTTTGGGAATGAAGTCTCTCAGTCTTACAGCTTTCTCTGTTTTAGGCAATAATGCTGAACATGAAAAATCTCATAATCATAGGCATAGTGAGGAGAGACATTTCATGGCTGCTGTGGCAGAAAAGTTGGAAGGACAAAGACCATGTTTCAGAGACTTCATTCAGCCTGAAAAATTTGGAAATGAATCCTTGTAAAGATGCCTTAGATACAAGTCAGTTTCCTGTTCTACTAAAGAAACTTCTCTGAAGTCTTTCAGAGTGTCTTTCTCATTTATATTCTGTTGCACCCCCTTATTTACAGTTCCATTATTTTAATTCACCTTTCAGGCAGAAGTTCAATTGCAAATATATATTCCAGATGCATCTTGTTGACCTTTCCAAGACTCATGAATAGTTGGTGCTGTCAGTCAGTTATACTTTGATGATAAAGCCAACCAATCAGTCCTGGAAAATGATACCACAACAGGGGATATCAAACATTACGGGGCAGGGTCATGAAAAATCTTCCTAGAGAGCTTTTGTGTCTCACTGTTAGAAATGGAAATTTCAGTAAAGAAATCACACTTCTGTCAACACACAACAAGATAGTTCAATTTTTGTTCATTTTTTTTTTTTAATACGTGGTTTGTAGAGGCCACCTACCTCAGTACCAGATGCACATTGACCCTTTATAACACTCATATACTTGGAAACACTGAACTAAAGAACATAATAGCTGAGGTTTTGTTTTTTTCTCCTAGGATGACAACTTATGTTGGAACAAGTGTTTGACCCAAAGGGTTCTCTTGTGATGTCTAAACCTATCAAAATAAATTAATGAAGAGGTTTCTGAGCTTGCAAAGACTATTCTTTAAGGAACTACATGGGATATATAAAAGATTTATTGAAACTTGGATTGGAATGATAGTTCACCATCAACTTTGAAGTAAGTTCAATTAAATTAGCATTCTATTATAGGATATTAGTTTCATGGTGCAGAGAGAAATTATAGGCTGATATTTGCATATATTGAAATCCACAAGGGGAATGAAGCATATAGAAAGAGGAGTAAGCAGCAGTAATAATCAAATGAATTTGTTGTTATAACAATCTAACAAATACAAGGCAAGCTAAAATAATTTTTATAGGTGGTCCCAGTGAAAAATACATCAACTCATCACTGAAAGATCAAAAATTTCTCCCTTGCTCTAGGTTTTCTTAGGCCATTAATTTCCTGGTAAAAATGAAAAAAAAAATCAACTAAAAATCCAACAAAAAACTCCAGGAGATACAATATAAAGCTTTCAGGAAAGCACAACACTTCTTACAATGACTTCCTTTTTTTTTTTTAGTGAAGAGGAATGAAGCTAAAAAGTGTTTAATGTCTTACATAATGATTTCAAAGTCTTAAGGTGGGATTTGTCTTGCTAAGTATAGAGTTTAGATGTGTCTATCCAAGCTTTTCATGCAGGTCTTACTTCATAGTCAATAAAATCTGTTTGATATAGTCAGTAGAGTTTAGGGCATGATTCACCTCATTGTAAGGCAGGCATTGAAATTGTTCAGAATATCTGCTTCAGAAAAAGTGTTACTTTGAGTTTATTCACTGTTAAGAGACATTATGTGACTAAACTGTTTTGGTGACATCTATAAGATTTGTTTTCTAGGATGGAACATCAACATCTGGGTTTATCCTAGCAATTACTATTCCTTGTTTCCTTTTCTTGTGCCTCTATGTTCTTATTTGTGAAAAAGTATTTCTCATACTGACATGTGCCATGTGCTACCCTGTGCTGGACACAGCTGGTTCCGTCTGACTCTACAATAGACCTACTGCAGGACATAGCCGAGCCCATCAGACAAGTTGGTGGCATCTATGAACCAACTGGAGGAGTTCATGATGCTCCTGTGAAAACATATTTGAGAAGAGTAGAAAGTGCCAAGAGAGAGGAACAAGAAGCCAGAGCAGTAGGTGATGCTCCATGGTGGAGCATGTTCACCCTCAAAATGACTGCAGCACTTGGGTAACTCATGCTGGAGCAAAGAAAATCAGTAAGAAGGAAGGAGCAAGGGAGGAAACCAGCATGGAACAAGGAGCAGCAGAAGTAAACTTCTGTGCCCTGACCTCAACTTTCTGTGCTACCTGTCACCTCACCTGAGGGACTGTCATGGTTTAACCCTGTCTGGACACCAGGGGCCCACCAAAGCCACTCTCTCACTCCCCTCTAACCAGACAGAGGAGAGAAAAAGTAAATCAAAAGGGCTCGTGGGTCGAGATAAAGACAGGGAGAGATCATTTTATCAGTTACCATCATGGGCAAAACAGACTCCACTTGAAAGAAATAATTAATTTATTATAAATCAAAATCAGAGAAGGAGAGGAGAAAAACTGCTAGATCTTAAAAACCTTTCCCCCCACCCCTCCCTTCTTTCTGGGCTCAACTTCACTCCCAGCTTCTCTACCTACTCCCCCCCAGCGGCACAGGGGGATGGGAATGGGGGTTGAGGTCAGTTCATCACATGTCGTCTCTGCCACTTCTTCTTCCCTAGGGAGAGGACTCTTACCCTGCTCATGCGTGGGGTCCCACTCATGGGAGACAGTCCTCCACGAACTTCTCCAGCGTGAGTCCTTCCCACGGGCTACAGTTCTCCATGAACTGCTCCACAGGGTTGGCCCCCTGGAGCTGCGAAACCCTTCGGCGTGGGCTCCTCCCCCCATGGGTCTGCAATGGCTTGCCAGGAACCTGATCTGGCGCAGGCTTCCCACGGGATCACAGCCTCCTCCCTTCTGGCATCCACGTGCTCCGGCGTGGGGTCCTCCACGGGCTACAGGTGGAAATCTGCTCCACCATGGACCTCCATGGGCTGCAGGGGGACAGCCTGCCCCACCATGGTCTTCACCACGGGCTGCAGGGGAATCTCTGCTCCGGCGCCTGGAGCACCTCCTCCCCCTCCTTCTTCACTGACCTTGGTGTCTGCAGGGCTGTTTTCTCTCGCATCCTCTCACTTCTCTTCTCTCTCCGGCTACTGAGCCACAGATGGGGTTTTTTTCCCTTCTTAAATATGTTATCACAGAGGTGCTTCCATTGTTGCTGATTGGCTTGGCCTTGGCCAGCAGCGGACACAGGGAATACTTCTAGCAGCTTCTCACAGAAGCCACCCCTGTATCCCCCCCACTACCAAGACCTTGCCACAGAAACCCAATACAGGGACAGAGTGTAATCTCTCGTGATAACAAGGAGAGTAGAGGCTGAGAAGGGGAGATGAGGATGTTTGAAGTTAAGTCTCGGAAAGGGAGGAAAGGTGTTTTCCCTATGTGTTTAAGTGTTTCTTTTTGTTTCCTGATATATGCATTAGTAATTAAATGGTTTAAATGAAGTTAAATTCCTCAAGTCAAATCCATTTTTGCCCATGAATGTAACTGGAGAATGGATTCTTTGCCTTTATTTTGACCCATGAATTCTCTTGCTCCTGGTCTTCATATTTTCTTCCCTGTCCTGCGGGGCATGGTGGGGGCCAGAGAAAAAGAGTGAGTGGCTGTGTGGGTGCTTGACTGCTAGTCATTGCTAATCCACTACAAGAGCACACTTAAATTAATCAAAACATGAGAATCTTTCACGTCTTTTGGATATACAGTTGTCAGAAATAGCTAGCCTTGCAACTCAAGAGTGCCTGGGCTGAAATAGAGCCATAGATACTCTTACACTCAAGAAATTACCTAACCAGATTGAAAACTAATTACAAATCAGGATAAATTGTCGAGAGAGAGAGTATTAAATATGCAGATTTTTTTGTTGTTGTTTTCTGTCTTTCCCAGAATAGGCCTTGGAGATTTCATTTTAGATAGTAGATCATCTGCTTGGTCAATCATACAACAAATAATTTGTGTCTCTTTGTGTTAATTGACTACTATCAAAACATACCCTTTAATATTTTAAAAGAACTGTTCTTTTTCTGTAAATACAGAGGTTCACTTTGCACTGACCTAAGCACCTGTGCTTGTTTTGGCTGGGGTAGAGTTAATTTTCTTCATAGTAGCTAGCATGGGACTATATTTTGGATTTGTGACGACAACAGTGTTGATAACATAAGGATGTTTTAGTTACTGCTGAGCAGTAGTTACACAGAGTCAAGGCCTTTTCTGCTTCTTACACCACCCCACCAGAAAGTAAGCTGGGGGTGTGCAAGAAGTTGGGAGGGAGGGGACACAGCTGGGACAGCTGACCCCAACTGACCAAAGGGATATTCCACACCATATGACATCATGCTTAGCAATAAAAAAAAAATGGGGGAAGAAGAAGGAATGGGAGGACAGTCAGAGGATAACATTTATCTTCTCAAGTAACAGTTATGCGTGTTGGAGCCTTGTTTTCCTGGAGATGGCCTGCCAATGGGAAGTGGTGAATGAATTTATTCTTTTTCTTTGTTTGTGCATGCAGGTTATTTTTTATCTATTAAACTGTCTTCATGACAACCCAGGAGTCTTCTCACTTTTACTCTTCCATTTCTCTCCCCCATCCCACCAGGGACGAGTGAGCAAGTGGCTGTGTGGTGCTTAGTTTCCAGCTGGGGTTCAACCATGACAGCACCCTAGCCTATTATCTTTGTTTCTTGCTCTCTCTCTTACTACAAGAACAGATAGGTTTATGAATAATATCACTTCCTTTCTCACACTGAAGCTATTGACATCAAGACCAGCAGTCTACCTCATCGATGTTTATGGGCTATAAGAAAGAAGATAACTGACCATCCTATATTATAGCAACAAATAGTATTTGCGTCTGTGATCATTAAGTATTCTGTTATAAGATTGCTGAAAGTAATTACCACCTTTATTAAACAAGTTACTATTATAGCAGAATATTTAAGTTTATAAAGCTTGACCTGATACAAGTCAAAGTTTGCCTTATTTTGGGAGCCATTAAAAAGTATATGCAGGTTTTGAATTGATCTGTGATACTAGCACCAGACTCTCCATGCCTAGAGTAACTTCACAGTATCTTCTAAGATATCATCTCTAAACCAGTTTCCATTTTAAAAAGGCTTGGAAACTGAATGGTCTACATTATGAATGAGTTAAATTTACTATTGTTACAGGAAAGTGAAATAGACAGCTGCTGATGCTTACATTTTAGGAATGTGTAACATGACAAGACAACCCAATAAACTTAGTATTCTTAGAATACCTCAGATATAAGCAATAGCTTTGTCATGGTGTAAAATGTTCAAGTTCTCATTTCTAATTCTTCTTTACAATTCTTGAAAATCTTGGGCTATTTTTCATCAACTTGGGAAAGTTTAATCCTATTCATGTATTGAAAAATTGAAGTAAGCAATAATGGAGACCTTATTCCTTTCTGTCACGTTGTTTGCACTACATTTAACTTAAAGATGAGGGAACTGAAGGGAGAAATAGGATCTAAGATATTAAAAACATGGAAACATTCAAGGTCAGGGTGGACAGGGCTTTGAGCAACGTTATCTAGTTAAAAATGTCCCTGCTCATTGCAGGGACGTTGAACTAGATGACCTTTAAACATCCCTTCCTTTCATGATTCCATGAAAAACTAATAATAATCCAGCATAAAATGAATAGAATGTCACAAAACAGTTTACTGAAGTAATGCTAAGAGTATGATGTATGGATATGATAAAGATTATGACATAAAAGTAGGTTGTAAGAGTATATCCTGAACTGTATTTAAGAGAAACAGTGATCTATTTGCCCATGTCTAAAAGCATTACTTAAGTGCCCGAGCTCCTGAATGAATTTTAAATTTAAAATCCCTGTCTGAGAAGAATAAAAAAATGCATCTTTTGGTGAGCTGTGAAAGTTGATGTAAGATGGGTCTGACAATCCTTTCTTGGGAACTTAACATTGTTTTTTAGGGATCTGTCAGATATTACCAGCATGGCTGCTGTGAATTCCAGATCTCATTCAATATAAAGGAAAAGGAAGTCCATAATTAAATGTTGGATACTTCATTACCGAACAGGCATGTAACTTTAGGCCTTATATTGTTGAGTAGCTTAGTGTTTATATAGTTTTTTAAATGGAGGTTCAATGCTTGTGCAACAGTCTGAGAGCTCACACTCAAGGCTTCCACTGACATCCAGCGACATGTTACATTATTGGTGCAGTGAAAAATAAGGGCATTTATTTGACTATTTAGAAACATGGAAGAAAAGTATTCTGCTCTGAAGTAATGTGGTGTATTGGGTTTGCATGGCAAGGCTTTGGTAGCAGGGGAGGGGGGCTACAGGGGTGGATTCTTTTAGAAGATGTCAGAAGCTTCCTCTATGTTTGATAGAGCCACTGGCACACACTGAGCCAATCAGCAATTGTGATAGCGCCTCGGTGATAATATATTTAAGAAGGGCGGGGGGGGGGGGGAGGGACGGAACTGCTGCACAACAGCATCTGGAAGAAAAGAGTGAGAATATGTGAAACAACTCTGCAGACACTAAGGTGAGTGAAGATACAGGTGCTCCAGGTGCCGGAGCTGAGATTCCCCTGCAGCCTGTGGTGAAGACTATTATGAGACAGGCTGTCCCCCTGCAGCCCATGGAGGTTAACAGGCTGTGACCCTGTGAGGAATCTGCACTGGAGCAGGCTACTGGCAGGACCTGTGGCCCCAAGAAGAGAAGCTCACACTGGAGCAGGTTTGCTGGCAGGGCTTGTGACCCTGTGGGGGACCCATGCTGAAGCCATCCATCCCTGAAGGACTGCACCCCATGGAAAGAACCCACGCTGGTGCAGTTTGTGAAGAACTGTATCCTGTAAACTGTATGAGGTTCAACAAGGCCAAGTTCTGGGTCCTGCACTTGGGTCACAACAACCCCATGCAATGCTACAGGCTTGGGGAAGAGTGGCTGGAAAGCTGCCTGGTGGAAAAAGACCTGGGGGTACTGGTTGACAGTCAGATGAATATGAGCCAGCAGTGTGCCCAGGTGGCCAAGAAGGCCAATGGCATCCTGGCCTGTATCAGGAATGTTGGCCAGCAGGAGTAGGAAGTAATTGTGCCCCTGTACTCGGTGCTGGGTGAGGCCACACCGTGAATACTGTGTTCAGTTTTGGGCCCCTCACTACAAGAAAGATGTTGCATTGCTGGAACATGTCCAGAGGAGAGCCACAAAACTGGTGAGGGGTCTAGAGCACAAGTCTTATAAGGAACGGCTGAGGGAGCTGGGGTTGTTCAGCCTGGAGAAGAGGAGGCAGAGGGGAGACCTGATCGCCCTCTACAACTACCTGAAAGGAGGCTGTAGTGAGGTGGGGGTCGGTCTCTTCTCCCTGGTAATGGGTGATAGGACGAGGGGGAATGGTTTGAAGTTGCATCAGGGCAGGTTTAGGGTAGACATTAGGAAAAACTTCTTCACAGAATGGGTTGTCAGACTCTGGATTGGGCTGCCCAGGGAGGTAGTCGAGTCCCAATCCCTGGAGGTATTTAACAGAAGGATAGATGAGGTGCTTAGGGAGATGGTTTAGTGGTGGGATGGCAGGGTTAGGTTAAAGGTTGGACTCAATGATCTTAAAGGTCTTTTCCAGCCAAAGTGATTCTATGATTCTGTGGGAAGGACCCATGCTGGAAAAGTTCATAAAGGACTGTCTCCCATGGAAGTGACCCCACGCTGGAGCAGGGAAGAGAGTGAGGAGGAAGGACTGGCAGAGACAATGTGTGATGAACTGACTGCAACTCCCATCCTCCATCCCC
Organism: Gorsachius magnificus; assembly: GCA_034008185.1. Lineage (NCBI taxonomy): Eukaryota > Metazoa > Chordata > Aves > Pelecaniformes > Ardeidae > Gorsachius > Gorsachius magnificus. The sequence goes on from CM067081.1 coordinate 42,575,863, forward strand.
CTGTGCCACTCAGTGGGGGGAGGTAGAGAAATCGGGATTAAATTTGAGGCCAGGAAGAAGGGAGGCATGGGGGGACAGTGTTTTAAGATTTGTTTTTATTTCTCATTACCCTGCATGAAGATGATGGTTCTCACAGCTTAGAAACATTCCCAATGTTAAAACAGCCTAAGCCTTCCATCAAAATAGCTTCTATAAAGAAGAAAAGATGGGTTGTTGTCTTAGGGGACTCCCTTCTGAAGGGAACAGAAGACCCAATAGGCAGACTGGACCCATTTCATAGAGAAGTCTGCTGCCTACCTGGAGCCTGGGTTAAAGATGTGGAAATAAACCTTCCAACTCTGGTGCGGCACATGGATTATTATCCATTATTGGTTTCCCAAGTAGACAGTGATGAAATCTCAACAAGAAGTCTGAAGGCAATTAAGAAGGACTTCAGGGCCTTGGGATGGTGAAGGGATCAGGTGCACAAGTAGTGTTCTCCTCTATCATTCTTATTACAGGGAACAATGAGGAAAGGAACAGGAAGAGCCAGGAAACAAATACCCTCTCTGAGCCTGGTGTGAGGAGCAGAATTTCGGGGTCTTTGACCATGGGTTGGCCTACACAACTCCAGGCTTGCTGGCAAATAATAGGGTACACCTGTATCCAAGAGGCAAAAGGATGCTTGCTAAGGAGTTAGCAGGGCTCATTGAAAGAGCATTAAAGTAGATTTGAAGGGGGAGGGGGATGAAACCATGCTTGCTAGAAATAAGCCTGAGGATAGCATGCCAGTGTGTGAGGGACAGTGTTCTAGCAAGGTCCTTTGGTCTGTCACCTCAGAGGAAGTGGTGAATAGTAATCTAAACAGCAGCAAAGATATAAAGGTTATTGATGCGTTAGTACCAACTGCAATTAGTCACTTAAGAATTAAAACTTCTCTCCTCAGAAGAGTGGTGGGATCATCAACACAACTGAAGTGCATCTATACCAGCGCTCGCAACATGGGCAACAAACAGGCAGAATTAGAAGCCATTGTGCAGCAGAAAAACTGTGATACAGTTGCCATCACAGAAACGTGGTGGGACGAGTGCTTCCATGGATGACTATAAATTCTTCAGGTGGGATAGACAAGGAAGGAGAGGTGGTGGCGTAGCCCTATATGTTAGAGAGTGCTTTGATATCCTTGAGCTCAATGATGGTGATGATAGGGTTGAGTGTTTACAGGTAAAAATCAGGGGAAAGGCCAATAAGGCAGATATCATGGTGGGAGTCTGTTATAGACCGCCCAACTAGTAAGAGACAGATGAAATATTCTGCAAGCAACTGGGAGAAGTATCACAATCTCTAGCCCTTGTTCTGGTGGGGGACTTCAACTTATCAGATGTCTGCTGAAAGTACAATACAGCAGAAAGGAAACAGTCTAGGAGGTTTCTGGAGTGTGTGGAGGAAAACTTCCCGACACAGCTGGTGAATGAGCCAACGAGGGAAGGTGCCCACTGGACCTGCTGTCTGTGAACAGAGAAGGCCTTGCAGGTGATGGGGTGGTTGGAGGACACTTAGGGCACAGTGACCATGAAATGATAGAATTCTCGATTCTTGGTGAAGTAAGGAGGGAGGTCAGCAGAACCTCCAACTACCTTGGACTTCTGGAGGGCAGACTTTGGACTATTTAGAAGTCTGGTTGACAAAGTCCCTTGGGAGGCCATCCTAAAGGGCAAAGGAACCTGAGAAGGCTGGATGCTCTTCAAGAAGGAAATCCTGGAGGCGCAAGAGCAAGCCATCTCCATGTGCCAAAAGATGAGCCAGCGGGAAGAAAAATGCCTGGCTGAACAAGAGCTTTGCTGGTCTCAGAAAAAAGAGGAAAGTCTATTTTGGAAGAAGGGCATCTCAGGAGGACTACAGGAATGTTGCGAGGTCATGCAGAGAGAAAATTAGAAGGGCTAAAGCCCAGATAGAACTTAAATTGGCCAGTTTTATGAAAGATAATGAAACATGTTTCTATAGATATATTAGCAACAAAAGGAGAGCCAAGTAGAATCTCCATCCTTTACTGGATGCAGGGGGAACCATAGTGACAAAGGACGAGGAAAAGGCTGAGGTACTTAATGCCTTCTTTGCCTCAGTCTTGAAGAGTATGGTCAGCTGTTCTCTGGGTACCCAGCCCCCTGAGCCAGAAGACAGGGACAGGGAGCAGAACAAAGGTCCCATGATGCAAGAGGAAATGGTTAGTCACCTGCTCGGCCAGTTAGACACACACAAGTCCATGGGGCCAGATGGGGCCCACCCACAGGTATTGAGGGAGCTGGCATAGGTGCTTACAGAGCCCCAGCAGTCCTGAATGATGGGGAAGTTCCACTTGACTGGAGGCTGACAAATATGACGCCCATTTACAAGAAGGGCTGGAGGGAGGATGCAGGGAACTACAGGCCTGTCAGGCTGACATCGGTACCAGGGAAAGCCATGGAGCAGATTATCTTGAGTGCCATCATACAGCACATCCAGAAAAAAACAGATGATCAGGCCTAGTCAACATGGGTTTATGAAAGGCAGATCCTGCTTGACAAACCCGATCTTCTATGACAAGGTGACCCTCTTGTGGATGAGGGAAAGGCTATGGATGTGGTGTAGCTGGACTTTAGTAAAGCATTTGACACAGTTTCCCACAGCATTCTGCTCGAGAAACTGGCTGCCCATGGCCTGCACAGGCATGCTCTTCACTCGCTAAAAAACCAGCTGGACAGCCGGGCCCAAAGGGTGATGGTGAATGGAGTTAAATCCAGTTGGAGGCTGGTCACAAACAGCGTTCCCCAGAACTCAGTGTTGGGGCCAGTTCTGTTTAACATTTTTATCACTGACTTGTATGAGAAGATTGAGTGTACCCTCATCAAGTTTGCAGATGACACTAAGCTGGGTGGAAGTGTTGATCTGCTTGAAGGTAGAAAGTCTCTACAGAGAGACCTGGACAGGCTGGATCAATGGGCTTAGGCCAATTGTGTAAGACTCAACAAGACCAAATCCTGGGTCCTGCACTCGCTACAGGCTTGGGGATGAGTGGCTGGAGAGCTTCATGACAGAGACGAGTCTGGAGGTACTGGTTGACAGTCGGCTGAATATTAGTCAGCAGTGTACCCAGGTGGTGAAGAAGGTCAACAGCATCCTGGCTTGTGTCAGGAATAGTGTGACCAGCAGGAGCAGGGAAGTCATGCTTCCCCTGTACTTGGCATTGGTGAGGCGGAACCTCGAATACTGTGTTCAGCTTTGGGTCCCTCACTACAAGAAGGACATTGAGTTTCTGGCATTGTGTCCAGAGAAGGGCAATGAAGCTAGTGAAAGGTCTGGAGCACAAGTCTGATGAGGATCAGCTGAGGGAACTGGGGTTGTTTACCCTGCAGAAAAGGAGGCTCAGGCAAGACCTTCTCACTCTCTACAACTGCCTGAAAGGAGGCTGTAGCAAGGTGGGCGTCAGTCTCTTCTGCCAGGTAACAAGCAGTAGGATGAGAGGAAATGGCCTCAAGTTGTATCAGGGGAAGTTTAGATTAGATATTAGGAAAAATTTCTTCACCGGGAGGTTATCAGGCACTGGAACAGGCTTCCCAGGGAAGTGGTCTAGTCACCATCCCTGGAGGTGGGACAGGTGGACAAGGTGCTTAGAGACATGGTTTAGAAGTGGACAGGTATGGTTGGACTCAATGATTGTAAAGGTCTTTTCCAACCAAATGATGCTATTATTCTATGATTCTACTCTGACTTGATTAGAAACAATTCAATTAATTTTCCCGAGTTGAGTCTGTTTTGCCTCTGATGGTAATTGTTGCGTGATCTCCCTATCCTTATCTCAACCCATGATCCTTTCATCATATTTTCTCTCCCCTGTCCAGCTGAGGATGGGGAAGTGATAAAGTTGCTTGGTGGGCACCTGTCATCCAGCCAAGTTCAACCCACAACAAGTAGCTTAGCCACAACAGTCTAACTTTAAATTTATGATTGGGTTCATAAAAACTGACTACATGGTTTCTTTTAAAATGTTTCAACTGCCTTAGATAATTACATTAGTTTACTTTACTAGATGTATTGTTCTCTATCTTATTATTAAATAAAATATATTTAAGAATAAACTCTGTCTTGCTGAACCAGAAATTGATAGAATTCTGATTAAAATATCAGAAAAAAAAATCATCATTGGTATCCAACCTGCTTTGACACTGAAAAAGAAAACTGTCTTACTGGAGAAGATTTTTGTCATCATGTTAGAGGAACTTTCATTGAAACTGCTACCCAAATCAATTTCCAGATCTGAGAATGTGACAATGAACCACTATAATTAGACCTATATATATGGAGAAAGTTTAGCATCTCCATTTCTTGGCTGTAAGAGAAGTTTGGGACTACAGTGCTTAAAAATTATTTTTTCAGTCAAATATGTAAAAAACGGGATTCCAGTTAGAGGGTTTAAATATATTGATTTATTTTACTTTTTTGTTAATATTACAAGGTCTTGCTTCTGAATAAATATTTTTTTTTTTTTTTTTCCTTTTAACGGAGAAGAAAAAAAAAAAATTTCTATGCCATTGAATGGCATAAAACGTAAAAGGGGAGAAAGGAGGAAATAGAAACTTTAGCATTTTCATGAGAAGCTAAAATGCTTCATTAAAATTTTTATTTAATTTTTTAAATTTTTTAAATTGAACTTATTCATCAGTGCTCATATTAGCAAATTCTAAAAAAATAAAAGTTGATGTTAGTGATGTTTGTGGTTTAATATCAAACAAATTATTTTCAGCTCACTCATATACAGTTTGTAATCAGTATTAGCAGTTTCAGCTCTGGAATAAAGAAACCAGAAGTCAAAGACCACCTCCTCCACTCCCAGCCCCCAATATATTCATGACTAGAAACTAGGAATATATTAGAAAAAGATGTCTTGGTCAATGGCAGAGCCAACTATCTTCTCTTTTGGAAAGAAGAATGGAATCCCAGGCAAGGTAAGATAAAGATGCCTGTAACTTTGGTGGAGGATTTGGATAAAGTTGTTTGTTCCTGAGTCAGAATTGCTGTCTATATTGCTGATCAAATGTGCTCTGTTGTGCACCTGCTTTTCCAATCATCCAGATGGGAACATATTATAGCTCTTTCTCTGTGTGCCCAAGTTTCCTTCCAAAAAAAACTTTAGTGTACAGAGACAAAATACATACCCATGTGTCTTTCTGGCATGCATCTGGGATGCTTCCAGATCATATACTTATAGATCCAAGATTGTAGAGCACACTTGCCGTGTGGCATTGATATGGTCACTATTTATTCATTTAAAGCAGTTTGGATCAGGTTAGTTTTTAACTCTCATTTAATTTTTACTCTTGAATAGTTTTATCATTGATTTCAGAAGCACTGGGTAGCGAACAACGTTGCTTGATTGCTTTTTCAGTGCTGAATAGCTTAATGATACTTTCCTTCTCCTGGCTTTCCTCTCAGTTTAGGCATTGAACATGACTGCAGATTCCTGAAGCACCAAGAAAATACAGCAATCTCTAATAAAGGCTTAGAAAAAAAGGGAAGCAAAAATAGGAAGAACTTTGAAAGTGTCTCAGAAAGAAAACCAAGAATCCCATCACATCATACTTATCATGCATGGGCATGGGGCTGGAGCAACACTTTCCATGCATTCATATCCTGTGATGCTTTAATAAAGGTTGTCTGCATATATTTCAGTTGTACTCAACTAACATTATGACTATGCCTCAATCTTTTTTTTTTTTTTTTTAATGACTGGCTTAATTAAAAAGAAAAATAAGGGGAAATAATCATTTTTGGGTTGTTTGTATTTGCTTGTAATGCTGGTTTGCATGTGATGAAATTGCTAGATACGATTTATATGAAAGAAGTTTTAGATTTGTCTCTGTATTACACAGTAAACATACCAGGGAAAATCAAAAAGGGAGAAAAGATCAATCTAGTAATGTGACAGAAGCTAGACAGGATCCAAGGTGTGGAAAAAGCAGGAACCCAACAAGCAGAATAAAGAAAGGGTACAAAAAGGTAAATTTTGAGTGGATTCCAAATCGTCACTGAGTGCATGACTGAGATACAACATTGTAACTTAAATAACAGCATTGGTCTGTTTAGACCAATAGACAGATTAAAGGCAGCTGGCAAAGGCATAATGCGCCAGCTTTAATAGTGGCACAGAAATAGTGGCAATGAACTAGGGAAATGACTTTAGATGATCACCAATAATTTTAACTGATGAAGAAAACTCATCCAGTGGAAAAACCTAATTGGCAAACTAGTGTGTAAAAGTGATTTAATGTGTTCTATGGATCAGAAAATAAGACCTGGCATGGAGTATTGGCTATTAGTGCAGCTGTTGTGAAGATGATCTGCATTGGAAAATTGAACTGAAAAAAACCACCAGTGAGCAGAAGCTTTGGGAAAAATATTTAGCAGTATTTTCTGAAAGAAATTTAGGACTTTTGTTCTCCTAAAGTTACCGCTAATCAGATAGCAAATCGTAAAGGCACTGTAGGAGTCAATAAGAACATACAGTGATTTGTGAGGATTCAAATTATTAAACAGCAAAACCAAGAAGGTAAGACCTATCCTGCCTGATACTCAGTAAAGACATCTATGACACTCCTGTTGTTTTAAGGTACTAACCAGATGAAATTATTGAAAAGGAGCAATCATACAGATGGATGAATATAGATGAGTTAAAAATTAACTTTAACATTTGTTTTATAGTAATCAATGTCTAGCTGAAAAAAAAAAAAAGTCCATGCCACAAAGTACCCATGTACATGCTAGACCCATAAGACACTGAGAAAAGAATCTAAACCAGCACTCTGAGATGTGACTGGAGGTGTGACCTTCCAGTAAGATGGAGGTAAATGCCTCCTAAATCTATTGGTATCAGTAGCAGATTAAAATATTTATCCTTTTAAAGTGGGCAATGAACATATTGCACAATGAGGAATATGATTCCTCTTACCTGCATTCTGATATGCAAAAATCAGATATCTAAATCCAAGTCCTCTTTCTTCATTGACAAGCATGTAATGGAAGTCTAGCTCAAAGTTAGATGCCTAACTTTTATGTTAATAAAGCTAAGTGAGATGAATCCCACATTTTGTGTTAATTTTATGCATGACTAAAGATATCTGATATTTTTCATTGTTTGACAGCTTTTAGGGAGGCTGGTGAACTCACTGGGAACATTTGAGTCACATTTTATTAGTGAAATGGGGTCTTCTCTCTTCTTTTTCCCCTTGTGAGGTAAACCCGATAACGAACATCTGAAACATCAGACTACACAAGACAGATCGTAAACTATGAACTATCATCAGAGAGTTGGAACTTAATATTTTGTTGCTATGAGCTATCGTCGCTAAAATATTGGAGGTAGCTTAAAAAGAAAATTCATGTCTTTTAGCTATGATGATCACTCTATATTTTATGATTGAATTGATAAAACAGATGTGCTATTTTGTGCAAAACTAGCCATGCTTAGCTGGCAAGTAAAGCAAAAAACTGAGACTGTGAGTATGCAGAAGTCACCACACTGTCTAATGTGTCAAGTTCTACACTGGGCAGAACGCTTGGATGAAAGGGAAATGGATGGCTAAGGACTAGCTTGGCATTTTAGCTAAGATTTAGAGAGCCCAGAACAAGAATTAGTTTTTAAATGCCAGCCACTTACAGTATAAGAACAAATGTACAAGTTCAAGTCAAATATTCTTCCTCCTGCTTCTGACTGTGTGCTATAAACCATTCCCCCCACTAGGACTGATGAATAAATATAGTGTTTAATGAGACATACTCTTTTAAAGAATTATCTAGCACGTGTTTTGTGCAAAAGGAACTAGTTAAGGCTTGCATAATTTAAAACAGCTTACTGAATTTCAATTTAACCATTCTAATATTTAACTGTGAGGTTTAATATGTTTATTGACTTTCAGTACTTCACAGTTACTCTAAGCAATACATCTGATTGATGATAAAAGCCAATTTCTGCCATCTTATATAAAATAGCATCTTATTTTAAGTCTAGTGCCACTGAGATCAGAAAGGCATCCTGTGGAATAAGTGGCTGCCAATGGTGAATGAAGGTGGCAGGAGCTAACTCACTGTCTTTTTATTTGTTTATAACAGCTGACTGGAAAGGGTACAGCCATTTACTACTGGCTTTATATTCATCTGATCTGTTGTACCTGTGGCTGGCTATCAGGTAAGCCAAGTCACAGTTTGGCTCTAAAATCCTCTGTTAAAACTGGCTTGATTTGATTTAATCTTGATTTATTTGAAAGATCATTGATTTTTCTTTACTGTGGAACTTTTGTTTTGTTTCCAAACTCTGCAGTGCTTTGAACTAGGTTTGCTGTTAAAAAGCCCTTTTGTAAAATAAAGTTGTGGTAAAAAAAAACATTGTGTGGAGGTTACCTGGAGACCTCACAACGTGACATTTTCTCTGTAAAAGTACTGTGTGAGAAGTAAACAGCAATACAAGAAGAAAAATGTCCTTTTAAAAAGCACAAGTCTGCTACACAAGATAAGCAGAGGGGATAATGAATGTTATAAACCCTGAAAATTACTGCTTATTTTAGAAAAGTTTATATGTCAGAGAGGAAAAAAATTAAAAGAACAGAGTAATTTGTGTACACAAACCTGTAGTTCTTCCTCCAATTAAAAGTAAAACTAACTCAAATTTTATCACTCAACTTGTGTTACTTTACAAAGAGGAACATTCTGGTATTGCTGTTCAGGCTACCAAGTGTCATGTATTGTCAGCTCATGTGGGATGTTACTTTGGTACATCACAAATTTGTTGGTATTGTCAGCTAATCAGTAGGTAATACTGACTAAATAGGTTTTATTTAGATTACCAGAATTCATTCTGTAAAAAGCAGGAAAATCAGTAGAAATTTAACTGGAGCAAAAATATAGCTGTGAATGCCCAGAGGAGGTGATTTACAGGGTAAGAATATTTGTCCAACTGTCTTTTGCATTCACTTCTTAACATCCTTCTTGTTGGTGCCAATGGTTCTCAGTGGTGCGGGCACTTGTCTGCTAAGGATTGGAAAGCAATCCCAAATCCATTTAAAACACTGATGTCAGACACCAATGAATCAAATTTTCCAGTCCTTCATCAAACACACCTCCTTAATCTTCTTCCAAAGTTTTTCCAGTTAATAGCTATGGAATTTGACCTCAGAGACTTAAGTACTGGTTAAGTCAATTAGTTCTTTTGTTTCATTTCATTTTGTTTTAATTTTGTTTTTCATTAAATAATCTCTGTTTTCATGGGACATGATTAATACTGAACCATGATCCTGCCAGATGTATCCAGTCTCTGTACACTTGTATATATCATTTCAAAGGCACATGAACTGAAAATGTCTGATTTTGGGGTTCAGACAAAGGAAATTATGCAGCGGCTCTTTCATATCAACAGACACTCTGTGAGTGCAAATAGAAGAGGTACTGTAAAAAACAGAATCTTGTAAACCTTGAATTCTTCACTCACATGTGACCTCGAGTTCTTCTCTCTGCTTGTCCTGGAGTTGTTCTCCGTGCCATCAGAGAGAGAGGCTGCTGCTCCCTATCCTCAGTACACAAAGGGAGACACCTCTATGCAGACATTCTTTCACCTCATCTTTGGTTAGGTACTAAAATGTCTGGAATAAGTTGGATGTGCCAGTTCTTCTCTTGACTATTCAGATGATAAACAGGTTAGATGTTTGACCTTAAGGAAGTTAAAATTCTGTCAGATGAATCCTACTATTGATCAAATATGTGTGTCAAAGAATAAGCATTATGAAACTCTCCTTGTACTTTACATTTCATTTAAAAGACAAAGGTTTTAAGAGTACTTTTCTAATCTTTATTTTTCAATGCATGGATATTTTCCTCAGGCAGATGACTGTGAGCCTAGATTAAGATAAAATGAAGCACACAGACCTGTGCTGCACCTATGGCAGAAGTGTTTGACCTATCTGAAAACTAAACTTCTTCCACAAAGAAAGAAGGATAAGATAAGCAGATGAACCCAAAACCAGGACTGATTAACAAGACTTATGATAGGCAGCTGTGGGACTTAAAGGCCATCCCTAAACATGAAGCACATTTACCCTTTTAGCTACACTGCTGTGATCTTGTTCAGGCAACAAACCCTTGAGATTTCACTGTTACCTGTCTATGTTGAGTTACATTGCTAATTTGAATGCCTAGTGATTATGCTGTGTTATGATATCAATTGAAAGGTCAATGAATTCAGGAAATTACTTTCTTATAGCTTATATGACAGTCTTTTTGCAATTTTCAACAAAAATTGGATAGTTGATTACTTCCCATATTACATAAGACGACAATCGGAATATAATGATAACAGTGACAGAGAGGTGTGATGTACTTGCTATGGGTTTTAAAAACGTAATATTAATAAATAAGAATAAAAAAAACCAATCAAGGCTCCCCTGTAGAAAACATTAGCTCTATTTCATATACTGAATAAGGCAATACAAAAAATACAATATAAAGTTTGGTTTAAAAGCTCTGTATTTCATGAGGATTTTTTGCTCTGCATTTTAAAAACTCTAAGGGTAAAATATGTATGCAAAAAGATATGGAGAAATGTATTAAAGCATTGTTTACAAATATTTGTTTAAATTCCAGATGGGTGTTTGCTTTAAGTGTTTTCAAACTGCTTTTATTTGCAAATTGTAAATATTTACAGGAACAAGTATTTGCTTGTAGGGATGCTTGGGGGAATATTATTTTTTCTGTAGATACTTACTCATATGAGAAGAAAGGCATTCAGATACGGACATACGTATTTGTTATTTGCTGTTTGCTATTCTCTATTGTTTTCTTTACAGCCAATTACACCAGGAGCAGAAACAATATCGTGTGATGGTGACACTTAATCACATTAAGCAAATTTTGAGTAGCTATGGGAAACAATCTGCAGGTTGCAACTGTTCATATTTATTGTCCATCGAATAATTAAAAATAACAAATTTCTAGAAATCTAAATAACAAAACATCTACTAGTAATCAATGGCAAAAATGTTTTTTTTTCCATGATAATTTATTAATTTTAAGGAGCTTTTTATAAAACAATTTTTTTCTTTCATATAGAACTTTTCTGACTTAGTCCTTTTAGACCACTGGCTTTGGCAACACTATGAAAAATTGTGAAATTGTGAGTTCACAACATGTATTGTGTGAAGGTCTAATGTGAAATTAATTTTATATAGAAAGAGAACAAAGTGTGATTTACTATTCTAGTTCATGTTAAAACATATTTACATGTGAACAGGTCCACTTTTAAGATACAGTTCTTTTCTCAGAATTTCCATATGAAATAATTTGTGTCATTTAAGTACTTGAACTTAAAAGAAGCTAAGATCAGATCTAACTAAACGTTTAAAGTATGTCCTTAATTTAAACATGAATAATCACTGATCATCACTTTGCTGTTAAACCTTTATTTTTTTTTCCTTAATAAGAATACAATTTTAAACCTGCCACAGCTTTTGTATGTGATATTAAGTTTGTGATTCTGCTTTTTGACCACTGTTGTCAGTATAGCCCTGAATAATGTTTTCTGCTGCTGTTGTTCTTTACTATCTGCACAGAAATTAAGCTAATAAATCCTTTGTTTGTGGGTTTTTTTCTGTTGGTTTTTTTGTTGTTCTCCATGAAATATCTCTTCATCTGTGAAGAGAAGCATAAAATGAAATGCCTCTCCCACAAGGGCCAAACAAACTTACTATGAAAACAAGGAAGCATTAAAAAAAAAGTTGTATTAAATTATTACCCAGTTGAATTAAATCTTTTTATTGATTTGGTTTGTCTCAGATGTGAGCCTCTTATTCTCTTTGATCTTATCCATCCAATTACCTAGTAAAATATTATTTGAGTTGAAATCTATTAAAATTTGCAATGTTACATACGCCCTCCAAAGCTGAAGGTATTTGACAAGGCTGACTGTGTCATCCAATATATTTTACCTTCTAGTTCTTAAAATCCAGAAACAAAGCCACCAAGAATTGAAGAGAGGGAGGAACACTCAAGAAAATATTGATTTTAAAATATTTTGTCAAGGAAAAGATCTTGAACACTGAAATGTAAAATGTACCTTGATAGAAAAATGAGATGTGAAGGAGCCACATATGTAATAAATGAACACTCCAGATCTGTTTCCAGGTACTTCTGTCTCATTATCAGCTCTCAGTGTAGACTTTAATTTCTCAGTAGGCTAATAAATTCCTTTGAGGAGAAAGAGGATTTTGCAAAGGATGTGTACACTTTCAAGCCACCAGTGTATGTTTTCAAGAACTAATATAAATCATACACTTCTAGATAAAAATGTAACACTAAAAGAAAAATTTTTTTAATAAAACCCACAAAGTCAAAATTAATTTGTTTCACAGTGGCAATTCACTTCAGTTGAAACTTATGCCAGGTAAACTACCTGTTGAAGTGTGTAATTTGAATTGCAAACAAATGCTGCACCATCACAAGATTTATTAATAGTTTTCTCTAAAAAGAGACATTGCTAGTACCCAGTATGTGCTTTTCTCTACCCACTGAAGTTTACCAGACCTCTGCATTGTCAATGCTAAAGATAAAACAAAAGGAATAAATGATATAGCAGTGCCAAAACATATATGTCATTTTTGAAGTGCTAGTCTGGAAGTTTTCAAAAACTTTGGAAGAAAGGAGGAAGGATTCAAACACAGCTACTAGCATACCTAGCAGTTAACCTGAGCATTCATTTGTGATTCTTTTGCAAAGTGAAAGTATGTGGCAGTTTTAAGAATAAATAATTATTGTGTACTTGTCTATAAATGTGTCTAATGAAGCAAGAACACTGAATTCTATTGTTGCGCAAGGTAGAAAACTTAGAAGCAAAATGGGTTCCCTGAATTTTCCTAGTGTTGGCTGGATGTTTTGAGTGACTATGCAACTAAAATCATCCTACTCATTTCCAATACACAATGATCATGAGATACAGAAAGCACTTTTTTTTTTTTCTGAGATGGACAATACAAATTCTCCATCACCTCTCCTTAAGTAGATAAAAAATAAGCAGAAAAGTCTGTCTGTTTCAGATAAATAATGTTCACCAAATACACACAAATTTATTTGACCTGCAATGACCCTGATCAAACAAATTAACCATCTGTCCATCAGCCTTCTCTGACCCTTGTTTTCGGTATTGCTTTCATGGAGTACCTGTGTTTTCTGCAGGCAGAATTTTTCATGCTCAGATCAAACAGCCATACAATGACTTGTGTTTCAGAGGTCTTGGCATCCAGAGCATTTGGAGTGCTAGAATGTGACAAAATAAAATTACTAGAAATTTCTGAAGAAACAAAATTATTCTGTTTTTTGTCTAGTATATGGAACAGTCCAACTTTAGTAACAGAATTTTGAAATATTCAACTGTTCTGTCATGCAATATTTTGTAATATCTTGTAAATTTGTCATGATGGCATTTAGATTTATAAATAGGTCTTACTCTAGCATTTGTTTTATCACAAACCATTCCTATATAACTCCTGAACCTGAATACACAGCTTTGGTTATAGCTTTTAGTATTTGGAATCATCCATGTTTATTGTTAGAGTAGTACCCTGTAGGGCTCTTACGAAAAAGTTAAGCATTTCAGTACAAGCTCTACCCTCAGTCTTCACTTCCAGACATAATTATTTTATTGAAATAACTTACTTACGTTATTTTTTGTTTTTACTGCTGCTTTCCTTAGTCATCTTTACTTGGTGATTAAATATTGAAATAAGTTAATGGCTTTCACATTGATAAATTATCTCATTATGAGTATATAGCTGCATCATCTGGCATAGGCAAAAAGTGATGGTAAACAATATGAATACTCCAAAAGTACTTACATTGTGAAATCCAGTTTTTAGAAAATATTATCTAATCTGTCAAAGACAACATTGCAGAGACAGAACAAAAATTTAGAAGAAAAGACCTGTTCTGAAAATGGAGGAATCACCTCTGAATAGTGACATTTCTTTCACAATTGTTCGTAGAGTATTATGATCTGAAACTGAAACCCCTAATATTTCTTGCAAGGTCCTGTCACAGGTGAACAAAACAGCTTAACATGTGAATGCTAACATGGCAGATAATTGGGTATATGCATGTCTGAAAATTTTGATGAAACTGGGACCGAACAAAAGTAGCATGTCCTGAATCCTCCGGTTGACAGCAACATAGGACTATAAGTCAGGAGGCAGATCACGTGTTGTGTTTCTGCATGCTGACTATTTAGATTTAGGAAGAAGTGGTCTCTGAAAGAAGAAGGTGAAGATCCTGGCTGAAGGAAAGTTCTGGGAAGTAGGGGAAGATCCCAGAGATCAGAAAGCTGTGTGGAGACAAATGTTGGCGGATGGCCAGGGACTTTGGGCAGTAACAATGAGGTTGGTGACTGTGAGCAGCACCATTTCAAGAACCAATGTAACTTTTCTGCCCAACTTTTCTGGACCAGCAGTGACTTCTCTGCAGGGAAAGTGTTGTGGTTTAACCCAGCTGGCAACTAAGCACCACGCAGCCGCTCACTCACTCCCCCCCTCCCTCAGTGGGATGGGGGAGAGAATCGGGAAGGAGAAAACGGTTAGAGCCGAGGGCTGAGATAAAGACAGTTTAATAAGACAAAATAATAATAATAGTAATAATGAGAATGATAACAGAATATACAGAATATACAAAACAAATGATGCACAATGCAATTGCTCACCACCCGCCGACTGATGCCCAGCCTGTCCCGAGCAGCAATCACTCCCTGAGCCGCGATCAGTACCCGAGCAGCGATCACTCTCCCCGCAACTGACCGACCGACTAAACGCCCCCCCCCGAGCATGACGTTATATGGTATGGAATAGCTCTTTGGACAGTTTGGGTCCTAGCTGTGCTGTACTCCCAGCTTGTTATGCACCTGGCCAAGCAGAAGCAGCTCAAAAGGTCCTTGAGCAGTCTGAGCACTACTTGGCAACAACTAAAAACATCAGCGTGTTATCAACATTCATCTAGCACTAAATCCAAAGCACAGCACTATGCTAGCTTCTGTGAAGAAAATTAACTCTATCCCAGCTGAAACCAGGACAGAAAGGATGTCCAGACCTAGTGAACATAATTCTGGAGGTGAGTGAGTGAGTGTGTGAGTGAATAAAAGTAGAGTAAAAGCTCTTATCTGCTCAGTTCTTAAATAAACTCCAGGATCTATATCTGCTGTGGGTTGCCACCTACTCTGTCCTCACCCATGACAGGTCCTTAGACTGTAGTTCATCTTACCTAACCAGACATTTACCTCATGGTTATTTTCAGTAGGTGAGACTCCTGTGCTCAAATTTCCCCATTTCTCCCTATTGACTATTCAAAACAAGAGGTTCATTCATGTCTCATGGAAGACAGACCACTTACGCCCTTGGTGATATCATTGCTCATTCAAATATATGGAATTGCAGAGCTTTCTAGCACTGAAAATTATCACAGGCTGAAAGACAAGACATCTGTCCCTTGATGAAATTTATTAATTTTCAGCTGGAAAGAAATTTAAGAACTTTTCAGATACTTAATGCAGACAAGAGTTTTCTGAAAAATCAGTGCCTGCCAGAAATATAAAACAAGACATTTATTGTAATTTGAAATATGGCCAGATATATATCTGGACCTGGGGGTCCCAGTGGACAACAAACTGACCATGATGGGGCAATGTATGTAGGGTAAAATTTTATTTGTTCAGAGCTTTCACTGAATTTCAGGAACTAACTGCTGTGTGAAGAACCACTTGTTGTTTGTAAGAGGGGGAAAATTATGCCTCCTGAAGCTGGTCCAAAAATGTTCTTGAAATGAATAATAGTTCTTTCATTTATTTTAGTGGATTGAATTAGACTTTTATGTAGTACAGATTTTAATTCAGTGTCCTGTTTAGTTCAGGAAGTATTTTTATAACAGAGCATCTAAATGAGAATTCAGACTTGGTTTAGGATTTCAAAGAAGTAATGATTGGCTCTCAGGGCTCACAGCTTTAACATTTCTCCTGTCTTGTTTCATTCCAGTCAGTTATGCAGGTTAGCTAACATTAAAATTGCTCACTATTAGAATGTTCTTGGAAAACTCAAAGAGAAAAAAAGCTAACACGTTGACAAGAAATGGTACTGTTGACTCTGTAAGTGACACTCAAATCTCTGTGTGAGCACTAACTCAGAGATCGATTTTTTGAAAGGAACTCATACATAGTATGACATTTCTTTGGGGATTTTTGCCCTTTATTACCATAAAACAAGACTCTAATCATTGATAATGTCCTAAATGTGTACACAAGTATGAATTAAGGGCTTGAGACTAATTGCATATGAGATGTTTCAGAGGACTACCTTTTAAATACTGAATAAGTGAGGGTAAATTACACACAGTATTGCTTTCCTCTAACTCCTATCATAATACCACTTGACCAATTGTGCTCAGAGTCTGGAAAAAGGCTCCTATGATTTTATCACAGAGCCAGTTATGTTCTGAAGGACCTAGGACATCAACCAAATTATGACCCAAAGTAAGCTGCCCACTTTTAACTGGGAAGAATCTGGTTCCTATTGCCTCATTTATGGTGATACTAGGAAATTCCCTACACTGCAATTCAGTGTAATTTGGTATGGTTTAATACTATATTTCAATAAATTCACATATATAATATGTATAGTATACCTACTTCTCACACTTCTACTCTTGATTATTTTGGCTAGTGTTTACCATCTTCATGTTTAGAAATGGAAAAGCATTGTCTATTTTACAATGTGGCCTATTTTGGGGATCAGTCACAACTACAAATATTCTGTATGCTCTTCATCTATGGATGAAAGGGCATCATAAATCATAGAACAGGCAGTCAGAGATTTTAATTAGGCTTTTGGGTTTTTTTAAGCTGAAAGTTATGTATAAACTACATGTAGCTTGATAATTGAGAACTACACATGCTAAAGATTAACACTGGCATGGTAATACTTCAATTTACTGAATGTGTGTGGCCAGCTCCATGTTACTGTGACTGCAGTGTAATAACAAAATGTGTTTGGTTCATCTGGGTGATCTAGATGATAGATCTTAAATTTGGAGCACAGAGCAAAGGTATTTCCTAAATGAACCAAAAGTGTTTGATTTCTTGTTTTTAACTAACTAGATCTGACACACATCATTTCCATTAGCTTGCAGAACCTTTGAAGCAGATCACAAACACCTTTGACATATCTTTGTATTATCATTAAAGAAAAACTCCCTTCTAAAGTTGATAACATTAATATGTCATACTTCATGTGTTCCAGTATGATTCTTACAACTTTCTGCGTGTCAAGAGTCCTGCCTGGCTGCTAGTGAACATTTAAAGAATCCACTGTTTCCTGAACTCTATTTTTTTAACCTGTTGCTGAAGGTTGTGTAGAGGCCCAATATGGCCCTCTGGATACAGTGGAGAAATTTTCAAGCAACATGATATTTGCTTCATAGGTCCTGACATATGTATAGAGATGAAACAGGTTACATACAATATTATTCAGAAATAGTAGCATATGCTTACTTACTGAAAAATTATTTTAGTACTAAAAAATTTAATGTAAAAATTACAAGGGAAAAAATAAACAGAAATTTGTAGTTATGCTGATACAGACTGTTTGTTTTTCTCTGAGCTAGAGTTTCCCTCTACTAACTTCTGATTGAAGTTGTCTCACAGTGCTAAGGTAGCTTTTGATTATTCTAATTCTCTACCACAATCCCAGAAGAGAGAAAGAACACAGACAAAAAGTTATGACTGTTTTCATATTCCTTAAATTTTCCTACTATCCAATTATAAAGGACTCCTTTCTGTTTCTTGTAATTGAGTTCTGGGGACCCACGGTATAGCTGTGAAACAACTTTCCTACTTTCTCTTTTAATGAACATACATATATATTATGCCTGATTCTTTTCTAATTAGAGACAATTTTCCTTTGTTATGTTGAAAAACACTATATAATGGGAAGTATTAAAATGTTATTCTTGTTGATAGGGTCATTGCTATGCTTTTCCTGCAAGTATGATGAAAATAGAAGCCAGATTCCAGGCATTTTGAAATTTAGAATGAAAACTTTAACTTGAAAAAACATCCCCATGATCTCATTCTATCCCAGTTCTTAGCTTTATGGACGATTCATCAGGGGAATATATTACAATGGTACATCCCTTTAAAATAATTTTTAATTGATGATCGTCCTATAGCCCCAGACATGCAATCTGATCAGACATGCTAATAGAGTTTTAGTAAGTAGGATGAGACACTAAAAGCTCAATAGAGTATAAATAAGTACAGTAATAGTGACAGTTGCTAATATCAGTAGTAATCTAAAGCTATTCAGATATACTTATTTACTTAATATATACAAACCATATTGTCTTTGGTTACCACTTTCTTATGAAAGGAACTATAATTTTTGATTTGCCCTTATTTCCTAAATAGAAGCACTCTCATTATTCTCCAATTTCCATTGAGAAACATGAAAAAAAAAACCAAAAACCAAACCAAAATCTGGTTTGCTTGTGAAAAAATAATACATTAATATGTATTGCTTTGCCCCGGGAACAATTTTAACAGCTTCTGTTAGATATTGCTGCCAGAGATTGACCAGAACAGCTATCTGGTATGCAAGGGTCATAATCTCTATCTGTATCATTCCAGTTTTAGGTCAGCATATGTCTATTCATTCAGATGAGAGCTCTATTAAGTTGTGTAAAAAATTCACGTAGATACATGGCAGATCTAAGAAAATTGGTTTTGTCAAAAAGGCAGGCAAACAGGGCCATGTGATAACAGCTTCAGAGCCTTCAGCTATAGTTTATTGCAAAGAATTTTATTCTGGGGTGGCTTTGGCCCCAGACCTTCCAGACTGCAAGAACTTTCGTGAAAAAGACTGATTATAGGTTCACATCCTCTCAGTCAAGAGTACAGTACAGAGGAGCGCATTTAGAGAGGTTATATGAACAGCTGAGCAAGTAACTAGCATATTAAGTAAAGGAGGTATGTAGTCATTCAGGATGGAACCCAGAGTCAGTCTTTCTACAGACCCAACATTTACCTTCTTTCTGGTCCTCTAACTCATGAAAAATAATTCCCCTGTGGAAATGGATTGTTTGAAATAGTCATCTCTCTTTCCCATAATTCAAATGTGTATTGAATATTAATAGGGCAATTGAGTCTATATAAGTTATGCAAGTTAAATAATTTCTATAGAGCTTATAGATCGCTAATACATAGTTTAGTGTAATACAAATCTCAAAAATTTTCAAATGAATAAAATTCTTCTTTACAAGAGACAAAATTACTGATCAACTCAGAATGAGCATCGTATATTGTAAGACCGATCAAAGAGACAGCAGCAAGTATAATATCCGCTCTTTAAAAGATTGAATTCTTCCATGCAAAGATATTTTAATCAGAAAGTTTCAGGGTTTGCTTTGTAAAATATCACTGCATAACTTCAAAATTTACAAAATAAATTAGAAGTGTGATTAGGAAACAAAATAGTGTAAAAATTCCATAAAAGTAACTTGAAAGAAAAGCATTTTCATAGAATCATAGAATCATAGAATCATAGAATCATAGAATCATAGAATCATAGAATCATAGAATCATAGAATCATAGAATGTTTTGGGTTGGGAGGGACCCCTAGAGGTCATCTAGTCCAACCCTCCTGCAGTGAGCAGGGACACCACTGACTAGATCAGGTTGCTCAGAGCCCCATCCAACCTGGCCTTGAATGTTCCCAGGGATGGGGCCTCCACCACCTCTCTGGGCAACCTGTTCCAGTGTTTCACCACCCTCGTTGTAAAGAATTTCCTCCTTATATCCAGTCTAAACCTACCCTGCTTCAGTTTAAACCCATTACCCCTTGTCCTGTCACAGCTGGCCCTCAACCTCACCACTCAGTTTGGTGTCATCCGCAAACTTGCTGAGGGTGCATTCGATCTCACTGTCTAAGTCATTGATGAATATATTGAACAGCACCGGTCCCAGAACGGACCCCTGAGGGACACCACTCGTCACCGGTCTCCATCTGGACATCGAGCCATTGACCACTACCCTCTGGATGCGGCCATCCAGCCAGTTCCTTATCCACCGAACAGTCCACCCATCAAATCCATAGCTCTCCAATTTAGAGAGAAGGATGTTGTGGGGGACCGTGTCAAAGGCTTTGCAGAAGTCCAGATAGATGACATCCATTGGTTTTCCCTTGTCCACTGATGCTGTCACACCATCATAGAAAGACACTAGGTTCGTCAGGCAGGACTTGCACTTGGTGAAGCCATGCTGGCTATCTCAAATTATCTCCCTGGCCTCCATGTGCTTTAGCATAGCTTCTAGGAGGATCTGTTCCATGATCTTCCCAGGCACAGAGGTGAGGCTGACAGGTCGGTAGTTCTCAGGGTCTTCCTTTCTACCCTTTTTGAAAAGGGGCACAATGTTTCCCTTCTTCCAGTCACCAGAGACTTCACCTGACTGCCATGACTTTTCAAATATCATGGAGAGTGGCTTGGCCTTTATCAAAGAAAATAAGCAAGAACAATGTCAGAAGCTAGTGAATGTGTAATACAATTCGCTGTGAAAAGCAAAAGGGACAAAAAAAGGAACCCAAAGCAAAATGCATGTCAGCTAACTTTAGTTATTTGTGTTGTAATGTCAGCATTTGCATTATTCACCTTGACTCCTTTTATAGTCAATAGAAAAAAACAGGTATTCCAGGATGCCATTAATCTTAAACCAACACACCTGTTTAACAATTCAGTCACTGAAGTTGGGTAGATATCTCCAGGAACATACGATATAATTCACTCGAGTAAGGCAACCACCTTACATTCACTATGTAGAAAACCAATTGGAAATGTGAAAATCTATATCCACATGAATGGAGATTCAGTCTACTTAAATGAGGCATCCAGCTATCTTGACTGATAGAGCAGGGAACCAAAATGAAGTGACAGGTACCTATGAAACATGAGATCAGCTTTGCATAGCCTTATTCTGAAGTCTGGTACTAAACGGAGCAAATTGATTTTCAGAAAGATGATGGTAGGAATATGTGATATCTTTGCGGTTAGAAACAGGTTTCTGTGTACAGGAGCAGGATTCATGTCCTGTTTTAGCTGTAATACAGTTAATTTTCTTCCTAGTAGCTGGTATAGTGCTGTGTTTTGGATTCAGTATGAGAATAATGTTGATAGCACACTGATGGTTTAGTTGTTGCTAAGCAGTGCCTAGACTAGTCAAGGACTTTTTCAGCTTCCCATGCTCTGCCAGGTGCACAAGAAGCTGGGAGGGGGCACAGCCAGGACAGGTGACCCCAACTGGCCAAAGGGGTATTCCATACCATGTGACATCATGCTCAGTATATAAACTGTGGGGAGTTGGCTGGGGAGCAGCAATCATTGCTTGGGGACAGGCTGGGCATTTGTCGGGGGGGTGGTAAGGAACTGAATTGTGCATCACTTGTTTTGTATATTCTGTTTATTTTATTATCATTGGTTTTGTTGCTGTTGTTATTTTGCTCTGCTGTTTTATTAAGCTGTCTTTATCTCAACCCACAGGTTTTACTTTTTTTTTCCAATTCTCTCCCCCATCCCACTGAGGTGGGGGGGGGCGTGAGTGAGTGGCTGTCTGGTGTTCAGCTGCCTGATGGGTTAAACCACAATTCAGTATCACAAAAAATTACAGCTAAGAGAATCCAAATCTACATGGGACTGAAAGGAGGTGTCCTGCTGTAGCTTCAGTTATAGCAGTTCCCATTAGATATAATGTGGTTAATATAAAACAGTACCAGACATCTTTATTTGGGCAGTTCTACTCTCCATGTGAGTGATTCCCCATGGGTAAAAAACCTGAAGGTTTTGGTTGCCTACTGTAAGCATCTGGTGTCATTTTAGCACCTCTGAGCATCCTGTTTAGCCTATAGATGCTGATATGAATGGTTTTCTGTACGTTTCTTATGATATCTACCAGCACCAGATGAATGCTTTTTGTCAGTTGAGTCCCACTACAGGTATTTGAATTCCCATTGGCAGGACTGTAAATATAGGGGTCAATTCATTAGTCCATACATAGTTTTCTAGGGCTAATGGACATGTCCTTAGGTATCCTACCTTGCCTCTATCCACCACGTCAGAAGGGTATTGGTCTTTTGCAAGCTGTATCTCATATCGACCAGAAACTTGTATAGCCTTGGATGCCCTGAGGATGACTAAAGTGCTCTGAGTCAGTATCCAGAGCAATTGAGTGTGAGCAACTGAATCAAGCTCTGAGGAATTGCATTAATGATAAGGAAAGCTTGGATCACCAATTAGAGGTGTCTGTTACCTGGCACTGATCCTGCCTGAGTAATGTGACTTGGCTGTCCAGACACCGGCATCTAGTGCCACCTGAGAGGACCCCAAGTGCCTGAGACATCTCTATGGAGCTAATAGATACAACTGAGTACTCATGAGAGGTTCATAATCTATTGGAGTGGCAGCCAGAAGCTGGACAGGATTTCCAAGGAAATCTCAAACAGAAATATGTTGCTATATGTAAGCAATCACATTAAGCCTAAGAGCTCTACTATGTATCTAATTTTCTGTATTTCTATCACTCTTTTTTTTTTCTAGTATCATATTTAAAGCTGCTAAAATAACTAAAAATAATTGTGAAGCAAAATATTGCTGAGTACAGACAATAATGGAAAGCTCTGTTGCATTCAGAGTGGGAGAAAGATTGTGACGGCTTGCTTTAGACCTCTTCTGCAAATGGATCTCTCATAGAAGAGAGCATGTGCCTAACAATGACACATTTCCTTAAAGCAAAGAAAAATATGGTCAGATCTTAATTTCATGGAAGACTTTTCAGATTTTACCATTGACTTCATCAGGGCCAGGAATTAGCCCAGGGAAATTAAAATATTGATATGCATTTTCCTTTCTCTTCATTGATAAACCACTTCTGTACAGAAATTATAAATAAAAAAAGAAAAAAAAAGAAAAAAGAAAAAATAACTAGTGGTGGTACTTCAGTATTTTGAGGTCAAAATCTGTGGTTTCTACAAAAAATGCTTTTAAGAATTTTAGTTGTATTGTTGAAATGATGTGAATTAACAATGAAATAAAAATGCCTCAAGAAACAACCTTTTAAAAAAATGTGCTGCTGTAGTCTCTCTCTTTAGTGTCTGTTAAGAGAATCCTCAAGAGACAAACAATTCTGAATACTAAATAAGTGGCTAATATTAAAAGTGTCACTACAGTGATCTTCTGCACTACTGCTGCTCCTGAGCTCATGGGCTCGTGCATGAATGGGAGTATGCCTTGCAATGAATGGGCACACATAATAGAAAAAGTAGGAAGAAGACGTTCTTATTACCTCAACGTGAATGGCTTTCTTTAAGCTAGTGTGTGACTCTTGTGGTCTGGTGGTTCAAGACCTTGCGCAGCTTTTACAACACAAAGAATCATTAACATTGGTTTTGGCTATGTTTTTATTTTAATGCCATATATAGTTGACCTGTTTCAAGGGTAAAGACTTTAACTCGCAAAATCCCCAAAGATTTTATGTTCTTGATTTGGCATAATCTGATGCAAGGTGAAGTGTAAAAGAAGGGACAAAATGGGGGGTATGGGACTATGGATTTTTTTAATAATGAAAGACATATGATAAACACAATGTATGTTAGAGGTATGTACATACTTTTTATATCTTCTTTTCCTTCTAGCTTTATATTCATTTAGTGGCTGCATAGATGGGGTCTAGATTGAGGTCTGAAGGGCAGGAGAAGCTAAACAAAAAGAAGACAGTTCTCAGCAGAGACTGGAAGGAGAAGAGCAAATTTTCATTTTGAGGCTGAACAGGGAAACCTGGAGCTGGGCTAGTTCAAGAAGGAGGAAAAGGATGAATGGCAGTTTGCATATTCACTGAACACAGTTTGCAAGACATGTACAGAAGTGGAAGTGAGAAAGAGGAGATTGACTGGGCTCAGTTCAGTTGCCTACAATGGCCACTGTTACTGGAGAGTCCATGAAGGCCAGGAGCCTGGCTGCCAGCAGCTGCTGCAGAAGGTCATGGGTCTCTCATAGGTCCTGTGCCACAGAGAGGCCAGGCCCATGAGGATTTCCATATACCTCTGGGTGTCTCAAATGATCATCAGTTACTGTGCTTATGTAACTTTGACAGAGAAAAAAGACAGACTGGCATTTTTTAAAATACATGAAAGTATCTACATTATAGGCATCTACATCCGTGCTAGCGACTTCAAATGCTCTTTGTAATTGATGGAGATAGAAAGCACTTCTAGATGTGAAGACTCTTTTCCAGTAATGGAGCTCTGAAAGGTGGCAGGTGAATAGGTCTTATATGTGATTATTTGTCTCTATTGTCTGTAAAACAGGCATAGGCTGAGAGCTAGTCATCAGCACTTGCAAAGTCAGGATTCTTCTGAAGCATCGGGTTCAGGATGGAGTATCAGGCATTGCTAGGGCTGTGAGCAGGGGACCGGCATATAAGTTTAAGGGTCTAAAGAGATGCAACTGACACAATGAATTAATTTTAACAGCAGAGCTGGAAAGGATAGACTTAGAGGAGGCAATGAAGAAGAAAATGTTGATAAAGAAACCAGAGGCAGACGTCTCAAGCCCATGAGTTAAAAACTTCTGCCACTCATAAAGCTTTATCCTTGGTCTGAGAAAAAAAGAATCCTCATCTTGTCTCTGTCACTAGTTTAGAGGTTGGCAATGTCTGGTTTAGGTATTGGTGCCTCAGTTTCGTTGGGTAAGAGCAGGAATTTATAACACTTTAAATAATTTTAGAACATATTAATGAGAAATATTGCAGAAAACTTCTAACTCTACAGACTGCTTTTTGTCACATATTTGTCAGTTAAATTCTGGAAGAGTCCAGCCTGAACAGTACATATAAATACAGAGAATGACTATCTGAATTACTAAAAGTAGCAAGTAATAATAATAATAATTAAAAGAAACCCAGTTACAATAACTGACTAAGCCTGTTTTAAAATTATTTAAAATCCAGTTTGAGAGAATAATCACACATACACAGCCTTCTGTTGTGGCTTTTTAATCCAGTAGGTGTAAAATTGAAATCCTTACATTACTATGGGAGAACTATTTTAGGTAATTAGGGCAAAGCCTGTGTAAGATGTGCTAGACATAAAACATACAGGATAAAGAATTAAACTGTGATCAAAATAGGATGTTATAAACTTTGCAGAGTACAAGATGATTTTAAGTGGTGAACTACTTTACTTTTGAGCAGTTTTACATTGTGATTTTTATGATTTTCTCTAGCACTAATACATCAGCATTTGTAGCCTCCAGTTCCTACTTTTTCCACTTCCCTGTTCCTTATCCATCACTATGAACACAATCAGCAATAATCCTCTGCACTAACTGTGGAGGCACCTTTGAATCTTCATTTGCTCTTAAGATCCATCTAGAATCTAAACTTTGTTGTGGGTTGTTGACAAGATTTCGAGCTGATATCTTCACTATACATATCTAAATGTTGTAAGAGTTGAATCCCATTCTTAAGCAGCTTTTCCTTGTACTTGGGGACTGGATTCACCTCCCAAGTTATAGATTGTAGATGTTGATTGCAGATAATTAAATTTAATTGTCTCAGCACACAATTCTACATCTATCTAGGTATTTATGTTACCATTACAGTCAATGAAGATCTAGCAATAACTAGTGAAGCGAGTTTAGGGAGCAATTCAATTCACTGGGAAACAGACTATTATTTTCGTTCTACCTGAAGTTTTCTAGTCTCAAAGCCACTCAAATGCCTAAAATTTGTATATCTATATATAGCTATACAGGATCTTCCTCTGTGGTACTCAGAAGTAACTGCTTCTTTCATCTGTCTATGTGGAAAAGTACCAGGTATTTTCTACAGGAAAAAATGTATGTGACAGTTGGGTGCCTAAATTAGGAAGTTTTCACTCCACCTGGAGACTTGCTACTGCAGAACTGTGGGATAGCTGTCTACAGTGCACTTGCATCAAAACATATAGTGGGAGTACTAGGGATGGATGAAAAGTGCTATTGTCATGGCAAAAACTAACTGTTGCTCATATTAAAGGTAACAACATTTAATATATCTGAAGTGACAGTTATCATGTAGCTAGAAGTTGGTAGAAGAAGAAAACTTGTTTTC
Organism: Gorsachius magnificus; assembly: GCA_034008185.1. Classification (NCBI taxonomy): domain Eukaryota; kingdom Metazoa; phylum Chordata; class Aves; order Pelecaniformes; family Ardeidae; genus Gorsachius; species Gorsachius magnificus. The sequence goes on from CM067081.1 coordinate 42,602,073, forward strand.
CAACAACTGAGAAAACTCTAGAAGGTTACCCTGATCTAGAATTGCGAATTCTTTACATTTGAGATCCTAGATCTCAGATGCACATTGCTTTTGGGATCCTAGATGCAGCCAGCACATTGTGAAAAGGAGAATTTAGGTAACTCACTCCAAAGGCAAAGTTCAAGAGGAAAAGAGTACCAGTACCATCTGTAGTTAGATTAAGTTACTGGATTGATTTTAAGTTTTTTGAGTAATGCAGTAGCAAGCTGACCCCATCTTGATGCAATATTCTGAGAACATATTCAGAGACCTCAGCAGTCATAAGGGTATATGAGTCAAAAGATGCAATTTAGGGAGAACCACAACAGAAAGAGATACAAAAGAATTTAATGACAGTATAAAGGTCAGTAGACAGAGGATAATGGTTGCCTAGCACTAGAAAGGAATATGCAAGCTTCTCTGATACCATTGGACCAGATATTCAGGCCCAGCTTTTTGTATAAGGAGTTGTTCAGGTATTCAAGGGTAGGTATATGTAGACATCTCTGATCATCTGACGTTTCCTACTAGGAAAATTTAAAAGTGGCAGAAGTTTAAATTTTCTATGGTAAAAATTCTCAGTACTGATACTGAATAGATATTCTTCAGTTTTCTTAAAAGTACTTACAGTTCAGTTTCAGAAATATTTTCATAATAGGCCTTTTGAAAGAATTCTTCCAAAGCAGTTTTAAATTCTGTTAGCATTGGTATATGACGTACTACAACTTTCTGATTCTTATGTATGTCTTGTTTCATAGCTAGTTTAAACTATATGAAATACTCAAACTGAAACTTTTCCAATCATGTTTAAGATTGAGAATGTTTACTGTTAAGTTCTAGGTGCTGACAATCACTTTCACAGACAGGTAATTTGTAGAATGTTTTATAACTTATCAAATCCTCCCTGGATGAGGGGATTGAGTGTACCCTCAGTAAGTTTGCAGATGACACTAAATTGGGTGGGAGTGTTGGTCTCCCCGAGGGCACGAGGGCTCTGCAGAGGGATCTAGACAGGCTGGATCGGTGGGCCGAGGCCAACTGTATGAGGTTCAACAAGGCCAAATGCCGGGTCCTAAACATGGGTCACAACAACCCCATGCAATGCTACAAGCTTGGTGAAGAGTGGCTGGAAAGCTGCTTGGCAGAAAAAGATCTGGGGGTACTGGTTGACAGTCAGATGAATATGAGCCAGCAGTGTGCTCAGGTGGCCAAGAAGGCCAATGGCATCCTGGCCTGTATCAGGAATAGTGTGGCCAACAGGAGTAGGGAAGTGATTGTGCCCCTGTACTTGGTGCTGGTGAGGCCGCACCTTGAATACTGTGTTCAGTTTTGGGCCCCTCACTACAGAAAAGACATTGTGTTGCTGGAACATGTCCAGAGGAGAGCCACAAAGCTGGTGAGGGGTCTGGAGCACCAGTCTTATGAGGAGTGGCTGAGGGAGCTGGGGTCGTTCAGCCTGGAGAAGAGGAGGCTGAGGGGAGACCTGATCGCTCTCTACAACTACCTGAAAGTGAGATAGGTGTCGGTCACTTCTCCCAGGTAACAGGTAATAGGACGAGGTGAAATGGCCTCAAATTGCACCGGGGGGGTTTAGATTGGACATCAGGAAACATTTTTTCACCAAAGAGGTTGTCAAGCATTGGAACGGGCTGCCCAGGGAAGTGGTCGAGTCCCAATCCCTGGAGGGATTTAAAAGCCGGGCAGACGAGGTGCTTAGGGACATGGTTTAGTGGTGGGATGGCAAGGTTAGATTAATGGTTGGACTTGATGATCTTAAAGATCTTTTCCAACATAAAAAATTCTATGATTCTATGATTCTATTCTATGAAAAATGTATGTGTAATATACAAAACACTTTCAGCACGTAATTCTTAAAAAGTCAGAGATCAATAAGTTTCACATAAATATTTTTCATACATTATTTCTTTATGATTTATTACAAATATTAATTAATTTCCTATACATTTTTATTGATTTCTCTGGGCTAGAAGTGAGGTACTTCTTGTCACGAGATTGCCATGAGATATTGCAGCTCATGAACAGATCAAACTTTTAAAATAATCTATTTCTATTTTACAGATTATTGAGTCTCTACATTATTGATTATTGAGGCAGAGAGAAATTAGAAGATATTAATAAGTGAATAATGTAGGAAGCTTTGTATGACCGCAAATGGTCTTGGGCTTTCAAGGGTATGTTTAGTTAAATGAAAAGTATAAAATTTAAAGTTAAAAGTGAAAAAATATCATTACAAAATGAACATTTGTCCTGTAAAATTCACTGCCAAGATGCTCAAAACAGTGTGATGAAGAACAGTAGATTTCTGTCTTCCAGGTTAAATATTTTGGTTTGGTGGCATCTTGAGCAGAATCTGTATGACTGGTTTTATTTACTTTATTTATGCTGATCTTTCTACAAATATGTTCAGAGTGTAAAAGCAAGCCTTTCTTTCAGGAGTGCAGGAAGACTTTCTTTTTTCTTTGAAGTACCATTGTCAAGGCACTGTGATAGTTCACTCTTAAGGAAAGGTTAAAGCAAAGCAAAGGTTCCATTCTGTTCGCAACAATATTAGAAAATAATAATAGTAATAATAACATATGGAAATACATATATGCACACATAGAGAGTGTATCGTCTCCTCAAAGTGAACTGTAGCTGAATACATAGAAAAGGAAATTTATGTAATGAGGATAATTGTATCACCAAGCTCAAGAGCTTGACAAGAATCAGAAAGTAACTTGTCACTAATGAGAAAGTTTATAGGATTAAAAGTAAAAACTAGTAATTTAGACAGAAAGCAAACTTGTATGCTTCCAGTCTTTTGTAAGAGAGTTAAGAAGAAACACTGCTAGGAACAAAGAATTGAAGAATTCCCCACTTCATTGCTCAAGCATTTGCATAAAGAACTAATGGGCACTGGAGATGTCCATACTAGAAGGAATGCTGAACAAGTGGAAATTAAAATCTTCTGTGTTAATTTGCTGTGCTCCTGGTTTTAGTTTCAGACTCAAGACCCATCTCAACAATAAATCCTCATAGAAAACTTTCAGGTCTGTTAATATTCTAGAAGTGTTGTAAGATGAAGAAAATATGAATGACACATTCTACATTAGTACTTCCATTTGTTTGATATTGGAGAGCAGAGGCTTCCTTTCTCATAGAATCTCCGTCAATGCCTGCTTGATAACAAGGCTACAATATGAATAAATAAGATAGAGTTTGAAGGATAGTGTCACGTTCGTAGCTTTGGTTCATGTAAGCATAAATTGAGCTTCACAGCATTATAAAGACAAAAAAAAAAGAATCCCCTCCCCCCCCCCCCCCCTCCAGCAGATCTAACACCTAAAATCTGTCTCCAAAGACCCTGTCACAAAATAAAATGAGAACTGGAATATTAACTTCATATAACAAGATGGTGACTTTTGGAGTTTGAATCCAATGCCTCCAGCATGAGTCACACACATTGTTGGTTTATTTATAAGAACTGTTTTGTGCAGTAATGTAAATCATTATATAAAAAAAAAAAAAGAGCAGGAATGACCACAGTGAACACAGCTTTTCCACACTTTAATAAGAATGCGGCTCCAGGGGGCCTTCAGAAGCTAACAGCTCATGTATCACTGACTGTTGACAAAGCATGACACAGTATTAGTCCTTAAACTACTTTTTCAAACACTGTGATCAGTGACATCAAGAGAAACTTGTTATTAATGAATAAATGAAAAAAAAAAAGTGACGATAGGGATATAAGCATTTCAAAGTTTGCTGGAGAAGGAAAAAACCTCTCAAAATTCTGAAGTCTTCTGAAAAGACTGAAACATGAAAGAATTAAAAATCATAGACATTGTCTAAAGCAAAGACCAATGCAATGATAATGGAAGTGCAGCAAAAGTAGCAGGACCTGTTTTTTGAAATTTACAATAGGAACCTTTGTTTCAGCTAGCTTTTCTACTCTGATAAACAGAGTTCTTTTAATATGTGGGCTTAAATCTTCCAATGTTACATTTTCTAAAGCTAAAAATTCCAATTTTTATGCCCGCCCAATGTTTGGTTTTTATCAGGAAAATAAGGTTCTGAGCTGAGGATGTGAGAGACCTGGAGACATAATGTCTCAAGATATTGGAAAGTGGGATGTAGGACATTCCAACTTTCTGATATCTCTTTAAGGAAGTTGCTTTTGACTACAAGTCTTTGTCATTGGATGGCTATTTCCTTGCTTTATGTGAAACAAAGCAGTGGCACTTTATGCATGTTCACATCACAAAGAACTCACACACTTGGTTTTGGCATTGCTCTCAGAGAGGGCAAAGATTCATTAAGTGCAGTTCTCTCTTCTGTAAATGTGTTTCCCTTAGGCAGTGATAAGACATATGATCAATGTGGAAATTGCAATGTCATTGCTACTGTTTTGTCTTTGAGATCTAGTGAAGATACAGACTCAGTGAAGGTTTTACTTGTACCTGAGGGCAGATATAAACCCTCTGAGGAGAGGTTCACTTTACATGGTCATCAATTCAACAATTGCTAAGAAATTATATGATCCATTCAGTTTCTCCCTGTTTCGAAAGATATATTCTGGAAGTATTAGTGCTTGTTAGGGCCTTGGTATGTTGAAGTGCTCTTTGTGTTTAATGAAGTGCAGGCGCAGAATGATTTGGAGACAAATTCTGAAGGTAATTCAAATTCTATAAGCCATAGAATTGTTCAGCAATATTATGCGTCCTGACACATAGGAAATATTTACTAGCTGGCAGAAAATAGAAGGAATAGAAATACCTAATGTTGCTAGTTAAACCTAAAGGTAAACGACAATTATTCCTAACTTCATCCTAAACTGTGGTCCAGTAGTGCTTCTTAGGTCAATAGATACCCTTTCCAGACTGTTCTTTTCCTAACTCAATTTTTTTTGAGGTCAAGTTTTGTTCTCTTAGTGGTTTTTCAAAAGCCACTATATGGATGGCATTCCAGCTGCAATAGCAATTAAACTTTGGGTGTCTCCAGAGTCAAAGCTGTATAAAATTGCCTCTTATAAATTTAAACAATGACGTACTTGTCTTGGGTCCAATATCAACTTAGAGATCATATTCTAGGGTAATGTTTTGTGTCTATGACAATATATTTCTTAGATATCAGAGCCTGGACTAGCCACTGAATCACAGAATCACAGAATGGCTGAGATAGGAAGGAGATCATCTGGAGATCATCTAGTCCAACCTAGTCTAGGTCTAGTAAGAGCAGAGTCAGCTAAAGCGGGTTGCTCAGGGCCATGTCCAGTTAGTTTTGATTATCTCTAGGGATGGAGACAGCCTTGCTAAGGCTTTCTGGGCAATCTGCTGTAATGTTTGATCGATCCTGCAGTAAAAGTTTTTCTTTCTTATGTTTAAGTGAAATTTTCTGTATTTCATGTGTACACTGCCTCTTTGCCTGTTACTGGATATTACTGCGAAGAGTCAGGATTGGTATTCTTTATTCCTTGCCATCAGGTATTTGTGTACATGGATAAGATCCCTGCTGGGCCTTCTCTTATCCAAGCTGAACAATCCTAGCTCTCTCAGATGTTCCTCTTATGTCAGAAGTTCCAGTTCCTCAATAATCTTTGCGTCCTTTTGCTGGACTTGTGTCAGCATGTCCATATATTTCTTGTACTAGGAAGCCTAAAACTGGACACAGTACTCCACATGTGTCTTGCCAGGGCAGAGTAGAGAGAAAGGATCATCTCCCTCAGGCTGCCAGACAAGCAATAAGCAAGAATTTTGACTGCAAAAATCAGTAAGCTGCAGGTGGTAAACCTTCGCCCAGCTCCTGGAGGCTTCGCGCTTGCAGGTTCTCATCCTACTGCGGGACTTAACCACCCTGACATCTGCTGGAAAAGTAACACAGCAAGCTGTAGGCAATCCAGGAGATTCCAAAAATGCATTGAGGATAACTTCTTAAGTCAGGTAATAGACAGCCCTACCTGAGGGCATGCAATACTGGAACTGATTGTCACCAGTGAGCTAACTGGTGACGTCAAGATTGGAGGCAGCCTGAGCTGCAGTGATCGTGCCTCGGTGAAGTTCACACTCCAGACAGATATAAGAAAAGCAAGGAGTATAGTCAGGACTCTGAATTTTAGGAAAGCAAAATTCCAGCTCTTCAGTGAGTTAGTCAGAAGGACTCCTTGGGAAATGATCCTCAGGGACAGGGAAACAGAACAGAGCTGGTAGATCTTTAAGGATGCGTTCCATAGAGTGCAAGAACTCTCAGTCCCCAGGTGTAAGAAATCAGGCAAAGAAGGGAAGAGACTGGCATGGCTGAGATGAGAGATGCTGGTCAAACTAATGAGCAAGAGGGAACTGCACAGGCAGTGGAAGCAGGGAGAGGTATCCTGGGAAGCGTGTAGGGATGCTGCCTGGTTTTGTAGGTCATCCCTTAGATATAAATTGTTGACCGAGTCTAAGACTAGGTTTAGACCTAGCTGCACCTAGACTCCTCCCTGAGAAAGGAGTTTAGAAAACAAGGAGGTCCATTCTGAACCTCATGACTGAATGGGAGGGTCATCCATACCATTTTGTGTCCCCAGTCTCTCTGTGAATCATTTTAACTCGAGTGTAACTCAATTTTCCTTTGTATGTTTCTTCTGTGCAGTTAGTAATAGAGTGTACCTTGCAGTCAAACTTTGTTAAGTTGCACTTTTACAACTTTGTATTAAAACCACTTTTACTAAAGCTTTTGATGGTGATTCCCTAAGCGAGCTAAATCACCCATTTGTGACAATACTACAGAGAAACCAATGCCCCATAATTAGTTTGGCTACTTCTCATCTGTCCATAAGCTTCTCTATGTCTAACTTTGAAGAAATATTGCTATTAAAGAAACATTAAGGAAATTGTCCAGAAAATTCATTTCTTAGTAGCTTCCAGAAAATCCCAAACATTTTAGAGTTCAACTAGAAAACTCAAAACATAGTTTCTTTCTTCCTCTCCTCTGGATGTTAGGTGACTTTATGTTGCCTCCTTTTGGACTTAAAAGTCTATTGGTCACTTAATTTTCTGCTTATGCATATGTCCAAAATTGCTATGTGAAAAGACTAGGATCTATCTCTTAACCTGAGCCTTAGTTTTATTTATAAGCTAGGCAAAGTATATGCACATTAAAGGAGGACCTGAATGTATAGATAACCTGGCAACATGCCTAATAAATCTTAGTAAGATTGAGTCTTTCACGAAAGGTAGATGTAGATGTCATTGAAAAACATGGCAACATGTAAGAAATGTATAATAAACACTCACAGGAAGACTTTTTCAGTTTAAAAATATTATACTGTCAATGGGCCTGAATGCTGAACTGGAGTAGGATTCTCCCTGCCTCCAGATCTTCCAGTTATGTAGTGACAAATTTCATAGTTGCATGATGGGAATATGCAAGCCATGGCCTAATTCAACAGTGCAATTTGTCTACTCTGCTTGGAAAGGGCAACAGTGCATTGCAGGCACTGTATGCATTTTATATTATACACTCACCAGATGAAAAACAGACCTAAACCTGATTCACAGGTCTACAATACAGCTCTTAGGCATCAGAGCACATCTTAAGTGAAAGATGATAAGATCATAAAGGTGATTTATAAAAGCCAAATAAGTTATTTCCCTAATTATTTTGTGCCATTGAAAAAAACCCTCCAAACCAAAACTACTCTAACATTATTATATATTTAAGAAAAATATGGTTAATAAGTTCTATTCTGCATAATCATTTTAGTTTGTTCTTGCATAGTTATCGAGAAAGTTGGGCCAAAAGCCCTTTATAGTACCTTGTCATTCTGAAGAGAGATGTTTGCAAATTTGAAAGGGGGGAAAGTACTTTTCTTATGCCAGGAAATTGTTCTTAGGACTTAAAATGGGCTTTAGAAATGTCATTTTCAGAACATGACTGGAAGTGAGATTGCAGTGCCAGATATCACTAAGCATAAAAGCATATTATGTAACTTTTATAGCTCTCTCTTGTGCAATGTCTTTCTATGCTGATTAACTGGAAAATTCTATCATTGTCATTTTGTGGCCCAGAGTGTAATGTGATGTTATTTAATAAGATGTATAACCTTCCTGCCTGCCTATTCTTGTCAGCACTGTTAAATGGGGTGTACATGCATCATCATGACTGTGGCAATGTTTTTTGTTGATCTCGTTATGGTTTCCAAAAAACTTCATTGCAAGATGTGTTGACATTATTTAAAAAAAAATCCGCAAGAGAGAGAAACGTATTTAACATTAGTTTCATAATCTCTCTTTCCATAAATTTACAGTATATTTACTGCATCAGGAGAAGGAAGGATAGCTTTCAAAACTGCCTGGGAATTAAAATCAGAGAGACCAGTCACCATCTATAGCATTCTCCAATTAAATTTCAGGGAAAAATTCCTCATGCTATGTCTCCTACTCACTGCTCTATTGCTCATTTGTAAAAACAAACATTTGCCATGAAGACATAACTGCCAATTTAGACTAACTAAGACAAATGAGATAATGAGGCCAGTGGCAGCTTTGAGTTGACAGACCCAGCTGAGTGCCCAGCTCCGAGCAGAAAGCTTTCTTTTCCTGCCAAAAGGTCTATATGCTAATACTAACTAATTTGCCAACCTTGGCCCTACAGTGTTTGACAATAAGAGGGTGTAACATTTTGTTACACATGTGACATTAATTTGGATGTAAACTAAAGCTGGAACAGGTAATGCAGTCTTCTAACTGAGGAGGTGGTCACCAAAAATGTAAAACCTTGCCTGGTAAAAATAAATACAAAAATACAGAAGTGTGGAGGGCAGATTATTTAAATGCAAATAATGATGAATGAATGACAAAGTCTATAGTTAATAATAAAAGAAGTAAAGCCACTATAGTTTGCAGATTCTTATAACACTTTGGTTTAATGTCCTTACCTTAGCATTGAAAGAAGAAACAAAAATTTGCCCAGATTCCAGACCCAACACAAAAAGACCACTTTTGACCTGATACTTATTTGAAGAGCTGTACACAGAGGAAATGTCTCTTATTTTGAAACACCGTGTTTAATTAATTTCTGTCACTATTATTTTTGAGGGAATTTTTCCTAAAGGAAACTTCCCCCTTGCCCCCCCCGGCTTCATAAAGAAAGTGAGAATGCGTGAGTTAGGAATATTGTTAGGAATTCATTTAGGAGTATTGTTTTGTTTTTTTAATAAATGTTTTAATGTGAAAAATGCATTTATAAATTCATTCCAGATACAAGGTTTAAATATGGATAAGAAATTTATTTCATAGCTATCTGGTACATGTAATAAGAACAAAAAAATCCCCACATGAACTTATGTTTTTACTCTTTGAGGATGTGAGAGGAATCTGCAATTTTAGAGGCATATTATCAACATTTTTTTCCCACTACGGGGTACAACATTGGTGATATGTAACATTACTTATAGCGTTGCAAACAAAGCTATATATTGTCTCTAACCACAAAGGAGCTGCTGATGATTTCAATTACGGTTGTCTGCATTGGCCAAAGATATTATATGGCCTTACACTAAGATACCTCATAGAAAAAATATTGTTTATATAATTGTTCAGACTTCATCCTAAAAATTATCCACACTCAGATAATTGAAATAGCTAGAAATATAATGCCATTTTCCTTTAAAACTCTTCTAATGTGGATCAGTATAATTAATTATTATCTATAACTAATGCACTTGAAACATATATATGGGTTTATACAGATTTGCTAAATGATCCATGAATAAAATAGAGGCTTTCTTTTATGAAAAACAAACAAGGATTATATCATGTAATTATATATCTGACCAGCTACTTAAAGAGAACTTTAATTTTTTAGAGTTTTATAGTGTTGCTTAACATTCTATAGTTTTATCCTAATCTACTGTATTTTAAAAGCTATGTAAACTAAATAATGAAAAAAAAATTGATGCACATCCCAACAAACAAAACCAAGAATGTATTCTAATTTTAAATTAAACAAGTTCATAAATGCAATGTGATTTTTGAAGTATTTTCTATAACATCTTAACTTCTGATATGTTAAAATAGTTTTTTAATATTATAGAGTGAGAATCAGTATCCCTTACACAGATTTCTAAGCTAGACGAATGCAACATTCTTCTGTAAGCCTTTCAATACTTCTGCCATCTCCCTTCGCAAACAGGGGGAACTCAGTTGTTTACTGTGAGAGAACTGGTTTACTGGGTGCTCACAATTTATATGCAGGTTTGATTCCAACACTAGTTGTTATGGGAATAAATGTGAACTCTATTGATTTCTGTTTTGTGGTTTTTACACAAGTTGCTAAATCTTTACAGTTTTAAACAATTGCAATTCCAGCTTGTAATCGTTAAGTGCGTGCTGTTATCATTATTATAGCTCATATCAGTAACATTACTGTCAAATACTGGATACTGAATACTGGGACAAGCATAGGTCAGTTGGAAGATCCCTAACTACCTTTTAAGGACAAAGAAAGCTCTTGTTACCGTGTGAAGCACTGAACGGAAAAGACTTATCAAGTTGCTTTTCAGGCTGCAAAGTGATTTATCTCAGGAGCCCATGAGCAGCATTCATCTGGCATAGTTGTTACCTAGTAACTGCCAAGGAAGATATATATATGTACATAAAAATTTGCTAAACCCAACAGTCAGATCACTCAAGATGTGTATATAATAAGTCTATATGTTTCAAATACTAAAAACTTTAAGAAAACAGTCACCCAAAGACTTACATCTTTTGAAATGAAATAGTACAATGATTTCTGTAGTGATTAAAAAAAGAACACAGCACTAATTAAACAATACAACTGGTTTGAAAGTGATGACTACTGATGTCATGTTGTGTTCTTTTGGCCTAGTAGAGACTACCAGATTATTCAATAATAGCTGCACAGCATAATAGGATGATATGGGCAGTTTAATGATTTGTAATTCAGTATGATGCTTTAGAAGACACTATACTCCAACTAGAACAGCTAGGCGCAATTCTATCACTTTAACTGTTTTAATTTTCCTGGTTTTCCAATTCTATGAACCTTTTTGTCAATTTTATATGTCTCTTGCAATACTTTCGATCATTCATTTTCTCAGTACAATTGATAAAAAGTAAGCTAGCACTGGGAAAAGCATAGATTACTACAGGATTCCAGTAGAAACAGTTGATTTCAATGTAATTTTCTATTTGGTTACGTTTTAAGGTCTATCAGTCAAGGAATTTTAATCCATGTAAAATACAGTACATTAATTGTGTGTATATAGTGGCATGATCACTTATGTTGAACATTATCATAGTTTAAGTAAATTATATCAACAGATTGGATTTCAATTTTCTCATAATCACGTAAAAAAAGAGATCAGACTTATCTGGCACTTCTGATTTTTTTAGTACTCTATTGACCACCATCTGTTATAACAACCGTAGTTAAGTCTTTAATGAAGAACTGTTCTGCTGTTTTTGTTTTATGCTCTACTTGTGGATAATGCAGTATTATTTTAAGTCTTTTTGTTTCTTACAGGAAAAACAAAACTGGAATAAAAAGTCTCAAAATGCTGACACATTTCTTACTTAATATACTTTTTAAAGTACCTAAAACTTTGGATTCCCCTAAATGAAAACTGACAACAAGAGCCTCTGATGTTTTCAAAGAGCCAAATAGTGCTTTGTGACAGATATCTGTCTTTCTTCTGTTCTTGAAAGAAGTACAGTGGAGACATGACAGAAAGCATCTTTTACCTTCCCTGTAGCAGTGCTATTTTGTACAGGCAAGGAACTGAGGAGATAATAGTCATGAAATCCTAAGGTATTTCTCCATGATAGCAGAGATTAGCATTCAGTTTGGACTAATTTGTTTGTAGGCTGCTTTTTGCAGTAAAGAGTAGTAGATGTATAAAGTTTAGAAACTAAATTAAGGTTAGCTGATCTGGGTGATTAGTTGGCGAACAGCTGGTTAAGTTTCCACATTTAGATGAATAATCACTTGATTGTAAATTGATCTTCAACTTAGAATGAACTTGAAGAAACAAAATAGATATTGGGTGGAATTGATAAGCAAAAGGAGCAGGAGAGCTCCCTTAAAAAAGAAGGCACAAACTAATGATATATGACCTGGAAAATGAAGGTGGGAAAGAAGCTTAAAATAACACGGTGACTTTGGAATGAGTAGTATTTTATTAAAAATAAAACCAATGAAAAATACGTTTGAAGAGAATTTGAACTAAGACAGAGAGGAGACCAATGGCTGTTAGTAGAGTGAAGGACAACTTGTTGTTTCACTAATGGGAGAAAATAAAATAATCCTAATTTAGAGTGCTATTTATCACAAATTTTGTATATATATATATATATATATGTATATATAAAAACACGTCATTAGTGCAAATGAACTAAGGTCTCTTTACCATTTGTGAAGAGAAACAGAACTGTCCAAGGGTCAGCTCAGAGAAGTGATTTTATATGCCTATTTCAAACTTAAATGTGTTACTGCCTCCAACCGCACCTTTCTCTTCATTGACCATAATTAAAATCTAGACAATGAGCTCAGATGTAGACATCACATACAGATATCACCTAAAGTCTAGCTGTCTGAAGGCAAGATGTACCCCCACCCAGTTCATATTACTCATTTGGAGTATTTGAAATGATACAGGTCTGCTCCTGGAATCAGCAAAATTATTGGAAGGGAGAGGCTGATTCGAATTACAAGCCTCATTCACTTTGGCCAACATGCTTCACTGATTCTACATAGGCATGTGCAGAACTGAGCAAAACTGTCAGAATCAGAAGAAATTAAATTAAACCTGTGTCTTTAATTTTATTTTTTTTTATGTTAGCATAAAGATAGCATAGAATTCTTGTGAAACAGAAGAGTTTAGATGTACACATATCTGTGAACATTTGGGTCATAATTGGGGATAGTAATACTGCCAGTTTTTTGGGCTGCCTACTCCTACTTTTGCAAGTCACTGTTCTCAGCTGCTGATAGCTCTGCCAAATTTCTGCTGTTCAGTTGGACTTTTTCAAGCTGAGTGTAAGACTAGGTGATATTAGTCGCCTCAGAAGAAGGGCACCTCTGATGATTTGCCAGAAAACTTCTGTGCAAGAATCCACAGGGGTGATCACCATCCACACATTGCTGTTAGGGTTTGATTTAAGCTCCTGCTGCTCTCATGATTGCCACAATTATTGTATGATGGCTTCTGACCAGGGGATACCACCATGTCAGACATGTAGTCTTGTGTTCCCTGTGCCTTACTGGCTGACCATGTCTACAAAAACTCAATCTCCAGATAGTTACCCATTAATGTTAACCAACTGACCTGCAAAAAACCATGTCCTTTTTCTTATTTTAGCATTGTACCTTCAGACTTGTAACAAAAATAATGTTAAGTGATGTACAAGTAACAGCCCTTTGCACTTTTTTTTTCTTTTTTTATTATTATTATTTTCATGAATAGAGGATGCCTTCACTCAGCACTATACTTCCTGAGCTATTATCTCCAGAAAATGGTAGATACTGAGATTTAATAAAGGTGTGCTGAAATGAGTAGAAAAAGAAATTATTTGAGAATGATGCCTACAGAATAGTTTCTTCAACACCTAAGACAGACTTATATTAAAAACCCCTGTTGTTCTGAAGTTGTTTTTATTGGGAGTTATATATTTAATATTGAAAAATAATTCTTCAACAATTTTTTTCTTTGCATTTCAAAATGAAATAACGTATGCCATCTCACACAGCACTCTGAAGTTTCATGCTGGGGTGGAGGTGTAGACAGGCTAATGCTGTACCATTCATAAAGGCCAGGCTGCCTTTAATAGCATTACAGTTGTAACTTTAGCTTTAGTTGAAAACTCTTGCAGTCTAGAATATAAATACAGTAATCACATATATTGATTATGGTTACTTCCTTTTCAATTAATTACAGCTGTGGCCTTCATAAACAGATATAAAATTTAAAAGCAATTGTTGGTTTGTTTGACAAGATTTAAGCAATTTCATTATCAGATTATTTTAGTGTGCTTATTTCCTTTGGTTAATGAACTACGTTTAAAATCTTTGTTTTGAAATATATTTTTCTTACATAAAAGAAGTATGAAATAAGCATGTGACATACACAATTTTAGTATCGTGTAGTGACACTACTGTGACACTGCTACTGCTGCTGAAGACTTAGCTTATTTTGTTCATGCTCATGCATTGGCTTGTATTTGAACAATTTAATGGAATTATGAAAAACTAGAATTTCAGCACTCATAATACTAAACAATTTAGAAAACAACTGGATAATAAAGAAGGCCTTAATTCTCCAAGCCCATGACTCATGAGATTTGGTTCTTCATGTATTTCTGCTTGAATCTTAGAATAACTGTTTTCATTGCTGGTTATGAAACAGACATGACTTTGCTATGACGAAGGTTGTTTAGTTTTCTTTGACCCATTCCTGTAGTGATGTAATAAATACAGTAGTCACATGAAATGGTCTGTGTAATTTCTACAGAGCATCACTGTTTCACTGTTTGCAGCATTACAATATTTAGTATCATGCATATCTCCTTGAATTTTTTTTGCAATTTGCATCTAACAGAGAAAGGAGTATCTTTTGGCATTATATAGATTCTAGAGTGTAGTGTTTCTTTCTTTCACACCCCCAGTGTACAAGCATGGTATTCATAGAAATTATATGGGTTAATGGTTTATCTTGTTAAAAATCACTAGATGCAGTTCTTCATTGCAAATAGAGTTCCCTCAAGGGAACTCAAAAAAATATCAGTTCAAGATATTCAAAATATCAATTCAAAACACCAGGGCAAGTAATTTTAATCTGTACCCCTGTTTCCAAATCTTTTGGAAGTACACTGAGCAGTTATTCAGCATTCTGTCACCAACCCAGACTTCTTCATGTAGCATTATAAAACTGGCTAAAAACAATGAGAATATACAGTTTAAAAAAGAATGCATTTTCAACAATATTCAACACAAACGTGATCTGATCCTTTTATGACTTCTAAAAAACAATGCTGCATCCCAAAGATAAGGCATCTCTGACTACCATATAATGTATAATTTCTGTTTGTATATCAACCAGTTATATAATTCTATACAGAGGCACGAGTTAGCTACTCCAGTGGATCAGGACTGAGTGTTCTAAACTGTTTATACAAAGATCCGTTTCAGATTTTTCTTTATTAAAACTTAGTTTGTATATGAATTTATATAACTGAATATAGAGTAGAATTCACGTAACGCAATGTAAACATACCAGAGTTAAAAACATAGTCTTAAGCTACATTAAATACCTACATTCTCTCTGTAGTCCCAAAAGACAGCTAAGCATATCTGAACAGTGACTTTGGTAAAATAATCTATTGGTGAGGTAAATTGCTCTCTAGTTTTCAGTCTGTCTCCATTGACCACAGAGGCATCAGGAGATGGCAATTAACAGGGACAAAATTTCTCCTTTTAGGCTGACAGTCTTTGTGTGGAGAACTGGTTCTTTTTCCCCTCTGCTTCCTTTGAAACACACCTGGAAGTGCCAGTGTTGTCCACCTTTCATATGATAGCCTAGAGCACACACTCAAGACGCAACAGATCTCATTCCTGTGGCTTCCTCAGCCTGAGGCAGTTCAAACCTGCATTTCCCAGGAGAGTGACTCAACCAGTGGAAAGGGAGAGAGCTTTCTCTCCAACTCTTCTGACAGAGCTTTGACACTGCAGCTGAGAAGTTAAGATTTATGGGATGAAAGTGAATAAGCATAAGAAGTTCCTTGCTCTTAACCCACTGACAGGACCACTCATCTGAGAAAGTGGCTTTTTTGCATTTTATTTGTATATTATGAAATGGAAAATGTGTAAACTTTTATAGGAGCAGAAATCAGTTTTAAGGACTTTCTTCCTTCCAGATTAGTAGTCCAATTATCAGACTACCAGGTCATGCCCCCTCTTCTGCCTTTTCTATGTTCCTAAGAGTCTTTCATATCTTTCTGCATGGTTCTACAGATTTAGCAAATTTGGAGAACATACATTCCTTCTTTCCCAGACTGTTGGTTAGTTTCTTCCCTTGGGAAAGGAGACATTAAGATTTGAATCCAGAGGAAGTATTTAAAGACTTAAGAAGACATGAACTCTAATGTTTTTCCATCGTGAACATAAACTCTAACCACTAATCTGTAATGCAAAATTGAGCACAAAAAATAACTACATCCTTATCACTACTCCTATATATTACCAGGTGTTATTCCACCAGAGATTTTACACAAAAATTGATGCCACTCTTGCTCTGAGCTTAATTAACTCTTATAGCGAGGGTTAGCTGTGGTCAAAAAATGGTTCAAACACTTCTCAAGACATAAGCACAAAAACAACTACTTTGTGTGAAGTAGTCATAAGCAGAAGAGAGTCTTGACAATTCTAGTCATAACCAGGTGCACAACTCTAGGCATGTAGCACTTTTTATTAGTTAAAAAATCAGTACCTTTTTTTCAAATACCTACAGAATTAGACAGGGATTTAACTCACCTTGAACTTGACCCCTGAACTGGTCTTCTGTGCTCAGCTTCTTATCAGGTCCAGCTTCAATGCCAATGTTTTAAAAAGAAAATTATATTTTAAAGTCACATAAAAATTGTAACAATGTACAGTTTTGGGAGATATCTGAAATATTTTTCTAGTATCTGATATTTCTTGTATACGTGCATACCATTGCACTATATTATATTTTATTTTTGTTAGAGAAGTCAATATGTCTATCATTTTATTGATTTTTGGCTTTTGCATTTTTATTTTTGATTATATCAGGATAAACATGTATATTAGTGTTCTGTCAATATAGATCTGTGAATGAATTTTTTTTTAAAACAGAAAAAAGAAAGAAATGCTATTACAATATGACTATCATAAACTAAATGAAACATATGCATATGAAATGTCTTTTTCTTTTTAAATCTATTCCAACGATTTTTCTTCCAAATTGAAATATGTTTCATAATGACACAATTCCAACTAATAGATAATTTTTGGATTTCATATTAAAGTGATTGACCAAATTAAAACTTTTCTTCCCTAGCCTTTAGAAACTTTTACCTAAAAATGAAACAAAGAATCTTAACATGTTAGATATCATAGCCACAGTCATCACTTGTAATCATATGTACTATTCAATTTAGCAACACTGTAATTAACATTACTTGTCCTCCTTATTATATTCATGATTTCACTATAAAAAGTGTAAAGCTTTGAGACACATGCAGCAGTCCCTGTTTAGGTTGATCTTTTTGGAGGATGATGACAGTATGAGTTCAGACATATTTCTTGAAACAATTAATTTCCTCTTTCACTTTTTATTTATTAATGGATTTGTAGAAAGCTTATTTTATATACTTTCAGGTCTTTTGAAGAATCTTTCTTCTGTACTTAAAAGAATAATGTTTAGCTACATTTGACAAAACATTGTAAGGTTTAGATTCAAAGAGTTATACTGCAATTATCCTTAAGAATCTGCTTATATTCTGTACTTTGAAGTTAAACTGAAACCTTGTCTGCTTCATGTGGTGAGGACCTCAAGAAAAGACCATGTAAAGTCAAGGACTGACTGGATGATGAAGGAAGGAGATTTACTCAGTTAGAAGTTCCCATTCCATTTACCACATTTGTGGCCATCAAATGATGGTTACAGAATAATCTAAATTATATATTGTGAAAGAAGGCTGTACATTTACTGTTTATTTAAAATTATATTCATGAATCTAACAATGTGCCTTCAGAAAGTTGTAACAGAGCCAAGCAGTCTGAAAACAAGGATGTGCTAATTAAGGTATACAATAGAAATGTTAATCAGGTAGACTAGGCATAAGGGGAAGGAAAAAGAAAAAGCCCTCCCTCCAAAAGAAGGTAGGAAAATCCCGTTTACAGGAAACACAGAGGATCTTTTGCAAGGAGAAGATAAGTAGATATAGCAGAAAGGATATGGTAGAAAAGTTTGGAGTTTTGCTTTGTGTCCTTCCTGTCTCTGATACTGGAGAGCAGAAGAAGGTGTCAGCATACCTCAGGAAACAGTTGTCAGATCAGGAATTTCCTTTGCCCTTATCAAGGTCTAATTTCTGACAAGAAAGTGATAGCTATACGCTGACTTTTAGGGACTGCTGCTTTTGGAGCAATATTTAGTTTTCTTTATTTTTTTTTTTTTTTGTCTATTGTGGGTGTAGGAATTAAAGTATCAGTAAACAACAAAGTTTAGGGGCAAAGAACTTTTCTGGATGTAGTTTGTTCATGTACACACACCACCACCACCAAATTGCTAAAAAGAGAAAAGCCTGGGTTCTGAGAACTAATCAAAAAGCAAGACTGTGTACTCAATCAATCCTTGCAATTATTAGAATAAAAATTAAAGGGGAAAGAAGGTAAACTAGTAAACTGAGGCAGATTTACTAGAAAATCAAGCAGTGGTAGAAACTCAGATAATGAGCTAATAAAAGATAAAATAAAAACTCCTATTAAAGGACTGAAGAAATGCTAGAAATCCATACATTACCTAGGTTTTGAGAAATGTGATGGGTATGAAGTGGTCAAAAATACTATAGAGAGCAGTAGTACTTAAAGTGCATTACTTAAATCTTGTAAGAAGGCTATGTAATATTTCTCAATAAAGTTATATAAAATTCTACTAATTTATCTGCAGAAGGTTCTATCAGAGACAAAAGCTGGAGCCAACAATGTGCTAATTAAAAGGAATGCAACAGAAAGATGAATAAAAAACTTTATGCTGAGGGGAAAAGAAGGTAAATTGAGCCCTCTCAGTAACAAGGATCCATCTATGGGAAGGTAATGCTCTAAAGGAGTGTGACAGGTTGACCCTGGCTGGATGTCAGGTACCCACCAAAGCCACTCTGTCACACTCCTCTTCAACTGGACAGGGGAGAGAAAAATGTATCAAAAGGCTCACAGGTCGAGATAAGGACAGGGAGAGATCATTCACGAGTTACTGTCATGGGCAAAACAGACTCAACTTGATGAAATTAATTTAATTTATTACCAATCAAAATCAGAGTAGGAGAGGAGAAAAACTGCTGAATCTTAAAACACCTTACCCCCCACCCCTCCCTTCTTCCCAGGCTCAACTTCACTCCCAGTTGTTCTACCTACTCTCCCCCAGTGGCGCACGGGGATGGGAATGGGGGTTGGGGTCAGTTCATCACATGTTGTCTCTGCCCCTTCTTCCTCCTCTGGGGAGGACTCTTTCCCTGCTCTGGTGTGGGGTCCTCAGTCCTCCTTGAACTTCTCCAACGTGAGTCCTTCCCACAGGCTGCAGTTCTTCACAAACTGCTCCAGCGTGGGTCCATAATTTCCACAGGGTGCAATCTTTCAGGAGCAGATTGCTCCAGGATGGGTCCCCCGCAGGGTCAAAAGTTCTGCCAGCAAACCTACTTTGGCATGGGCTCCTTCCCCCATGGGTCTGCAAGTCTTGCAAGGAACCCCCCACAGCCTCCTTCCTTAGGGCATCCACCCACCCGGGCATGGGGTCCTCCCCAGACTGCAGGTGGATATCTGCTCCACCATGGACCCCCATGGGCTGCAGGGGGACAGCCTGCCTCACCACGGTCTTCACCACGGGCTGCAGGGGAATATCTGCTCTGGCGCCTGGACCACCTCCTCCCCCTCCTTCTTCACTGACCTTGGTGTCTGCAGGGCTGTTTTCTCTCACATCCTCACTTACCTTCTCTCTCCAGCTACTATGTCACAGCAGGTTTTTTCATTAAATATGTTATCACAGAGGCACTTCCACCATCACTGATTGGCTTGGCCTTGGCACTGGCCAAGCAGGGAAAACTTCTAGCAGCTTCTCACAGAAAGCCACCGCTGTAGCCTCCCCACCACCTAACCATTGCCACAGAAACCCAATACAAGGAGAAAGCAAGCAAGACTTTTGCAGTTTCCAACAGGAATCCATCAGACATTACAATCATCCAGATTAATGATATGTATCTTTTGCTCTCCTAATTGCAGTGATCACATTGTGCACAGTTCTGAGAAGTCTTTGTGTCTTTGTTCCAGCTATCAGATATCCCTGAAGAGGGGATATTACAGGTCAAATGGAGACCTGAAAAGCAAGTACTTGAATTTCAAGGGTTGAGGTGAACTGTGGAGTCTGCCTTCCAAGAAGGAATACTAGATGGTTAAACCCTGCCCAGAATGTGAAACTGGAAGCTAAAAGAAAAAGTATGTATCACTTGGATAGGTGCTGGTGGGAAAGCAGCTGAATTATTAAAATCACTTGGCTCTTACATCTTGATCCATGGCCAGGTAGGTGTCCAGCCCTGTGGGATAAACCAGTAGAGAAAAAGGGTTATCTTAGATCTCCGTGTCCCAGGTGATGCAGTGGGAAATGTGAACTGCAGAAAATCTAACTGAGCTTTACATATGTATGAAGACCAAATTTAATCTTATGGTTAAAATCATTCTTAGTTTATCACTACAAATATGAAAAGAAGAGAGAGTATTTTCTACAAATGAGAATATTTGGGTCACTTAATTTATTACAGTTGGTCTACTTGGTCTGCATTATCAAAACCTTTTAATTATATTCTCTCATATAAGTACTTGAACTTTTCTAGAACAACATAATATCTGGTTTCTTTAATTGATTTTATATATTGACATATCATTTACTCATAGTCCTAGCAAAACCAAAAATACCCTATGGCACTCTAAGAGTTAAATTACATACGTGGTGAAAAAAGATAAGGACAAAAAAACTTAAATGAAACATCAACATTTTCTTTTTAAATTATATTTCTTTACGGATTATATTACAAGCAGATTCTGGATGACTCCTTACTTACATACAAAGATTACATGAAAATTGGTATATAAGCTTTACACAAAAATAAAAATGGATATTTTAAGACATCTTATATTGTGCACATTTTCTGATTAGCTGTTCATATTTTCAAAGCATAAATTAATTTTAGTAAATATCTTCCCTAAAGCACTCTAAACTGCCAGCTCATGGTGATCCAAGTTACTTGCTCTAAATAATTTATCCCCGCATAAAGCTAACATAAAATTTGGTCTGGTAATTAGCATGACAGCGTTGTTATTGTCAGATACTCCTACTATAGGCTGAGACTGATATACTTGCTGAGGATGTGGTGGACTGTTTAACAATAAGTCTATCTGCCACTGACAGAAGTCTGCTCTGGTACCGTTCTGTGAATTATATAGGTCAATGATTTGTACAATTTGGTTAATACCTCAAAAACTGTCCTTATGTACTTGCTTAAATAAGAGATGGAAGTATGCTTAAGCTGAGCTTGCATCCCCTTTGTGCTAGATGTCTGTAAATATTTCATTGAATAAGCTTATTGGCAGGATGTTCACGAAAGCAAGTTTTAAGACTGCATTAAGGAATATGAATTATGAGCCTTAAAATATGAGTATTTGTCTCATACATTCAATTCTCAGAATTATACATCTAATTAGGAAACATATCATCTGACTAGAGTAGTCATAAAAATGAGCAAATTTGTGAGAAAATTCTATTTTTTACTCTTTTCAAAATTTCTATGTATTTAGTAGTTTTTCAGCACTCTCCATCAAGTCATAAAAAGTAAGAAAAGCCAATAACAATAAAAAAGAATGAAAAAATATTAGTGAACATGTTAAAGACTGTCCATTTTGGTTAATTTGAATCTGATATAATTTATCCTTAATTTTAAAGGCTGAACATCAAAACACAGGAATTTTCTGCTAAGTCCTGCATGTTAGGAAAGTAAATCAAGATAAATATCCAGTCTTTACTATGAAGCACAGAATAAGCATGATATTTTCTTGAAAACAAGATACAGACTTCTGAGGCAAAAGAAAAGTTTGAGGTCACACTTGCAAGTAAGTGTATCGCATGACAAAATGAAAACTGCATTCTTTGAGTATTGTTTCTGCTATCAGAGGTGAAAATCTGGGTTTGTTTGTGTGTGTGTGTATACGCAGTTACACATGTCAATTGTAACTGCATATTACTAATATCTTGGTATATGTTGTAATTAGATAATAGTAAAACACTAACACTTTTAAGAGCAGGAGAAAGTTATAGCAAATTAGTCAGGATTCTTATATGTCATTGAATTTCTACCGACTCATTCAGCTCCAGAAAATGCTTAAAAGTGGATGATCCTTTTAAAGAACTAGCAGTTCACGTCTCCATGAATATTCACAAAATTTCCAGGTATACTCCAGAGACTATACCTATGCTAGTGAAAACAGAATGAAGGCATGGCCCCAGAGCACCGGTATGTGTTGATTCATAGTTTTGCACTTTGACGCACAATACACAGTGGTGATTTGGGGAACAACATGGACCACGGAACTTACCTGGTAGTGTTACTGGTAAGGCCATCCTTATCAGGGAGGGAGATACACTTTAATCATATGGAAAAGAATTATGTTTCTCCCTCAAGGATCAAAGAATGGACTATAGCTTTTCCTATTTGATTGTATAGACATTACTAAAGACTAACCTTTGTTACTACACAGGGGAAAACCTGATGTTATAGTTTTATTACAAAAAGTAATAGAATTTTGAATTTCTTTCTCAAAAACCTAAGTGTCTACTGACATAAAAAAAACAAAAGGGAAAAAAAAAGTTCTTGAAGACCAGATCTGCTAACGCAGAACTTCAGTAGAATATTTTGGACTTACCATTCCTGTAAATAACTATAATATATGCTTGGCTTCTGCTCATCAGCTGTCTCTATAGCATACTGAAAGTACAGAAAGTCCATGAAGGACATGATTTGAAGGCGGGGGAAAAAAAAAAAAAAAAGCGCAACAGCAATAAGTAATCTTGTTACTATATTTCTTAGTTTTTTTCTAAAAAATATGTGTCTCTTGTTGGTAGTCTGTCTATTTCAACAAGGGCTATCTTATAGAAAGACATTGTAATTGCCATTGTAATTCTCTAACTTACCATTCTCTGAGAAGAAATACAGAAAAGGATGTCTTCAGAAAAAGATCATCCTTTAACAGGACTTAATTCCACATACTATTTCTTCAATCTGAAATACCAAATTGGCAAAAAGTGATGCCATATATTAATATTAATATTTTTTTTATATTTTTACTTATAAGAAACTATGCTCGTTGTTTATGTGTGGCTACTTATGTTTTGTAAGTATAGAAGCTGTGTGCATATAAGAATTTCACAGCCTACTAAAAGAATGCTAAATGCAACAACAGAAAGAAGAGTGTAATTAAGAGATGCCTACACTGTGTCTTAACAGCTGGCTCTGCATATATCTCCTGATTACAGCAGGGGATTTCCAAAAGGAAAGCTGCACAGAATGGACTTGAAAAATTTTGTTTGGAGACAACACATTGCCACTCTGACTCAGATTACTTTTATTATCATGTCTGGAACTTGTCCTTAGAGTTTTGATTAAGTTCCCATTTTGAGGAGAATAAGAGGCTACGTCATGACAGTAATTGAAGATCGCTAGAATCATTAGCTTTTTTTCACTTCAGTTAGTGAGGCTGCCTACCAAGAGATGACGTACAGAATGCGTTGACTGCATTTGTTAGTGACCTTTTCCTGGCAACCCCCTCCCCAGCTTCTTGATATGTAACTTCACTAACCAAAGAGACAACATGCATCCCATTTTTCAGATCTGTTGACAAACATTCATACTCCTATTCCAGAGGTGTCAACAAGGTTAGAAAGGCCTACCCCCTGTATCATGACCACCTCCATGAGGAAGAAAAGATAGATTATAGTTGTAGGTTCCTTTTGAGGGGCACAGAGGGCCCAATATGCCAGACAGACCCTACTCTTAGGGAAGTCTGCTGCCCTGCTGGGGCCCAGGTTAAGGACATCACTAGGAAACTTCCTAGCCTAGTGTGTCGCTCAGACTATTTCCCACTACTGCTCTTCCAAGTGGGCAGTGATGAAGCCACAACGCATAGTCCAAGGGTGATCAAAAGAGACTTCAGGGCCTTGGGACTATTGGTAAGGGAATCTGGAGCACAGGTTATTTTTTCCTTTCTCCTTGCAGTTGCAGGCAGCGACATTGGAAGAAGCAGACAGAACCAGTGTATTAATACATGGCTCTGTGGTCAGAGTCACTGCCACAATTTTGGGGTTTTCAATAATGGGATGGCCTACATGGCACCAGGCCTGCTGGCATCAGATGGGATCTACCTTTCTCAAAGGGGGAAGAGGGTCTTTGCTCACAAGCTAGCCGGGCTCATTGACAGAGTTTTAAACTAGACTTGAAGGGGGAGAAAGATAGTATCAATCTTACCCTCAACCAGCTGTGGGGTGATAGGATAAGAAGTAATGGCTTTAAACTAAAACAGGGTAGATTTAGACTAGATATAAGGAGGGTGGTGAAACACTGGAACAGGTTTCCCAGAGAGGTGGTAGATGTCCTATCCCTGGAAACATTCAAGGTCGGGTTGGATGGGGCTCTGAGCAACCTGATCTAGTTAGTGGTGTCCCTGTTGATTTCAGGGGGTTGGACTAGATGAACTTTAAAGGTCCCTTCCAACCCAAATTATTCTATGATTCTATGATTCTATGACTGATTCTATGATTCTATTTGGAAGCTTGAGTTGTTTCTATAGTCTTCTTAAGACATAATAAAAGATTTGGGTTTTTTGCAAGATTTTTCTTCCTTTTCAAAGAAATTCAGTGAAAGGAAGCCATTTAAATTTTTTAAGAAATATCATCCCTATTCTGATGTCTAGTGTGTTTAAACTCATTTTAATCCCTCAGACTCAGTATAATTATTTATGATTTATTTTTCTGAAGAAGAGCTCTAAATCTGAGCTCAAACTTCAAGCAGTTCTAACTCATGAAAACGTATTGATCAAAAGATTACAGTTATTCCCTAAAGATAATTATGGTTTTCAGTCAGGTCATGACATGTCATAAAACAACATCCAGGGAGATATTACCCTTTATACAAATTACCCTTTTGTTCCTTCCAGAGGGATCACTGATGACATTTAATAGCTGCAAGTGAATTTGATATTGTTCTTCTGCATGAAAATACGTAAAAGTTGTGAACATTTTGCTTGTAAGTGGAAAAGGATGAAATAGAATACATGGCAAGCCTAATGTAACATAGGCATAGAGTTATGTCATCTTTTAAATGAGATCTATTCAGTTTGAAATATCTGCAATAGATCATAAAAGTTTTTGTAGTTATTTTAGAATTTCCTAGGACCAAATATTTAACTAGCCTAGTGTTTGTAGAACATTCTTTCCTGAGTATAAATTAATCATTGAATGATACAAACATTCTGCATACGGCTGTAGGTACTTGATAGCTGCTGAAAATTCAATCTATATGTAAAGTCCATTCTCAGTGTTATGTGTTGCTATGATCCCAGTCACATCAGTGCCACTATGGAGAATCTCCTGCAAACTTCTAATGTAAGGACTGCTCTAAAAACCTAGGGGAACTTTATTCACTTCATTGGATTTGCATCCATGCCAGGATTTTTGATGTTTTTAACCTCAGTATAGTGACTTCTTATCTGCAACTTTACTGCATGAATTATTTTGAAAGAATCACTATTATTTATTACACATCTTAATACTCCAAGATGAAAGATGCTATAAAAATGAAAGGTATTATTATTATTATCATCATCATCATTCTGTAATTTAAAGAACATTGAGTCCTTCATGCTTTAACTGACTCATATGTAAATTCCACATTCTTTGTCATTTAAACAGTTATGCAATAAAAATTAAAGGTTTGGAGCTAATTATTTTTCATTAACATAAGTGTTTTGATATGAATATTTTGCCACTACAATTAAGCTTAATAAAAGAAATGAGAAACTAGAAATTATTAAGCTATTTTGTCAATCCATCCTTTGTGGAGTTTGAAATAGAGTTTGCCTGACTGATACATATTGGTTTCACGTTGCCATCATATGAATTTAAAGAAAGGTCACGATTAGTTTAGGACTATTACTGTTCTAGTTCTCAAAATCTTCTGAGCTATCTGGTGGGCATAACTTTTAAGGAGTCACAAAAGACAAAAAATGGAAATTAAATATAATGTAGATACCAACTAACACAAAAGCACACTGAAAAACTCCTAGTAGAATTAATTACGTGTGCCAAGTTCTATATTTCTGAATAGTCTTGATAAAGCTCAGTAGCTCAGTGCTGCTGTGGTGCTTAATTGTAAAGAGGATCTTGGACCAGTTATTTCAATCATCTAGATCTCTTGAAGATCTTATCTGATGGGTAAGCTCTGACTATTTTCAGTATACAATAGCAAGTGTATATAACAGAACAACAATAGAAAATTTCTATGAAAAAATAATTATTGACCACCTTATTATATACTAATGTAGTTATCTAGGAGAGTATTTTAGGGGTCCATCTACCTCTTCTGTGTCCTAGGATCCTTTTCTAGTGATCAGATGACAGAGAAAGGACATGTGATTATACAGCTCAGTGACTAATGATATAGGATATTTCATTTCCTGTTGAAGATATGTTTGGCATTTTAGCCAATGCTAATCTAAGGGAAAGTACATAATATTTCTGAGAGACAAAAATCCAGATCTGTCTTCCTGAACATCTCTTGACTCTGCATTGTTTTGGAAACTATTCAAAATAAATAAATGCGATTCCAAATTTATTGTAAAAGAAATGTAAGCACCTTAAGGACACCTGCAGAACTATCTGTTTGAGTATGCTCTCAAAGAACATTATCTCAACAAAAAGACTCTAAATTGCAGACTATGGAACAGAGCAAAACATACCTACCTCAAAACTGCACAGGCAGTATGATAACCATATTAAAAATAAAACAAAGCAACAAAAAAACAAAACCCACAAAACAAAAACCCAGTGATAAAAATATAGTTCAATACTACAAAGAGAAGAAATGTTAAACTCACAAAGGGATGATTAATCTCACAAGAAAGCCAAAGAAGACTCCATGACTAGAAGTTAAAGTCAGGAAAATACACATGTCCAACATAGACTTACAGTAAGAGCTGTTATCAGTTAAAAACAAACTGCAAAAGGAAACATTTTATTCATTTTAATATTTCTTTCAGGATCAAACAAGATTTTGAAATTTTTTTCCTTTACCAGAGTTATATGACCTGTTTATTTAATAAATTGTATTTGTGATCAGCTGTTTCTGTTATGTCTCTAAAAATTTTATATATATAAAAGCATTGCCAGGTGTAAGAAATTGCCAAAGTGCTCAAGAAAAGTGTTTGTGACTATGCATAGATTAGTATTACATCCTGACCCACTGTAACAGAATTTGTTTGTGATTACTGTACTGGAAACTACTGAAAAGATGTTTCTTAGAGGTTGGATAGAGAATGTATTGAGTTTCTTTGAAGGAAATTCTTATTTTCTGGAGAATGCACAAATCTCTTTGTTAGCAGGGTTAGAATAATCTTTGCACTCTTCAGAATGTATAAACCCCTTTATGAACTGTTGTATGCTGTTGTCCTGAAAGACAATAATGTGCACACTGTACAGTTTAAAATAGTGGAAAATAACCTAAACATATTCAGATCAGATGTGAATGTCGTAATTTTGACCTTTTAACTATTACTAGTGCTTAAAGTACCATGAAATTCCAAAACTCAGCTCTGCACCTTAAACATATCCCCTCCGCCCAGCAAGTAAAATCCAAGATGTGTACCAACAATACACCACACATGTGCCCAGGTTTCCATAAACTCAAGCTCATAGACCAGACAGCTCACAAGAGACAAGCTAAACATAGTGCCCTTCTCAGTTGTTCTCAGGCATGTACTTGCTATGACTGCAGATTCATAGCAGTAAAAATTTTGTCATTTATACGGATATAAAAGCAGTTAAGAATTGTTAAAACCAAGATGTATGTAGTACAAGACTGATTTGACTAAATTTAACTAAATCTAACTAGATTTCTATTATCAGCATTTATAGCAAAACATAGGTCTTAAAATGGTCAGGGGAACTGGTCTTTTAGAGAGCCTATTTGTCTCTGTTAGATGCAAAAGGATGACAGACTGCCAGTTCATTTACAGGTGTCAATAATATTAGACACCTAAAGTTAAGCCCTCCCCAACTGGAAGGGAGATTTCAGGATATTTCAGAAGCTAAAAATATATCTTACAAAGAGAGCTGAGAATCTTATTTATCTTATCAAAAAAAGGTCAGGAAGTAACTTAATGCACCTTTCCAAGTCATCTAGAAATAGGATTTATGATATTAAAGACTACTTTAAACTGTAAAAGCAGATCAAGAAACCCTAGTTGGAGGCTGAATGAATACTGCAATTACTTTTTTTTTTTTTTTTAAATAAGAGCGATTTTCAACAAAACAGGCTACCTGAAACTGGGTTGCATTCTCTCCATCCTTGAAGACTTTTAATTGAATGTAAAAAAAAAAAAAAAAAAATGTCACAGAGAATGAGAATCTCTGTAAACTGCATCACATGCAAGGCCAGTTGATGTTAGAAGTCCATTTTAACTTTAAAATCTATAAATATGCAATTAGCATTAGTTATTACATAGCCACTGCTGGGGAATAATCCCTTGGAATATACTTGTTTCTGTACCTGGATCCTTCAAGCAGTCCAAATATTTACTGTGCTTCTAATCTGACAAGTTTAAGCCTTAAAAATTATTTCTGTTTTAAAATTTTGTTTTAAAGTCATAGAATAGAATCATAGAATCACCTCGGTTGGAAAAGACCTTTAAGATCATCAAGTCCAACCGTTAACCTAGCACTGCCATCCCACCACTAAACCATGTCCCTAAGCACCTCATCTATCCTTCTTTTAAAGACCTCCAGGGATGAGGACTCCACCACCTCCCTGGGCAGCCCATTCCAGAGCCTGACAACCCTCTCGGTGAAGAAGTTTTTCCTAATGTCTAGCCTAAACCTGCCCTGGCGCAGCTTCAAGCCATTCCCCCTCGTCCTATCATCTGTTACCAGGGAGAAGAGGCCGACCCCCACCTCGCTACAGCCTCCTTTCAGGTAGTTGTAGAGGGCGATCAGGTCTCCCCTCAGCCTCCTCTTCTCCAGACTAAACAACCCCAGTTCCCTCAGCCACAAGCTCTTCCATACATTGTGTTTTACTGCTATTAACAAAAATCAAAACATTTTAATGGTGTTTTATATGCTATTGACAAGACAATTTTACCTGAAGAATTTGCTTGATCTACTCTTTGTATTAGCCACTCATGACATAAAAAAGTTATGTTACACAGATAAGGGAGAATAAGAGCTCATTAATAATTAAGATAATTAGTTTCATAATTGCATAAACTGTATAGATAAGTACCACATAAGGAATTTGTTCTACCATATAGGGTTGTAGAGAAACATTACATTAAAAACTATTTTTTCTCTCTTCTATGTTCTGCATATGCAAATTCTAAGTGCATAATTCTTTGTGTGTGTGCATTTATTTTTTCTGTTTATTTTCTTTTAATAGAAGTTCCTGAAATCTCTGGCTACTTTGATCATGCATATTTGACAAGCAGCTTTTGTTTATTCCCCCTCCAGGCCCACATTCTCTGCTGTGATATGTCACTACTGGTTGTGTTAATCATGCATCTCCACAACAAATCCTGTGTTTAGTTTTGGGCCCCTCACTACAAGAAAGACTGGAGGTGCTGGAGCACATGCAAAGAAGGGCAACAAAGCTGGTGAAGGGTGTAGAGAACAAATCTTATGAGGAGCAGCTGAGGGAACTGGGTTTGTTTAGCCTAGAGAAAAAGCGTCCTCTACAACTACCTGAAAAGCAGTTGTAGAGAGGTGGGTGTCAGTCTCTTCTCCCAAGTAACAAGTGATAGGACGAGACAAAATGGCCTCAAGTTGCACCAGAGGATGTTTAGATTGAAAATTAAAAAAATTTTCTTCACTGAAAGGGTTACTAAGCACTGGAAGAGACTGCCCTGGGAAGTGGTTGAGTCCCCATCCCTGCAGGTATTTAAAAGACATCTAGATGTGATGCTTAGGGATATGGTTTAGTGGAGCTTGGCAGTGTTATGTTTGTGGATGGACATGATGATCTTAAAGGTCTTTTACAACCTAAATGATTCTATGATTATAAGCACTGTTAGAGAAGAGCAGAGAGTGATAGTTAAGATGTCTAACAAGTTTTAAAACATATGTTATAATGTTATAAAACTAAAAACCACATAATTGTTGTAGCAGTATAGATGTGCTTAAGACCAATGTGTGCATTCTAATCAAATTGCATACATAATGGAGATTTATCCAAATTACATATATTCTGAAGCTTTATACAAAGGCTCTGTCTATTCCTTTTTTGGTAAGTTTTGAAATTAGAATGTGGTTAATTTTCTAAAGCTCAAAATCTGTCATTAATGTGTGGTGGAGGGAAAGGAAGAGAGAGGAAAAATAATATTCTGGGAAAGAGAAATAGAGGAGGATGCAGGAGGTTGTGCTCACATAGAAAGTGCAACCATGGATTGTTTTCTATTACATTGCTGTTAGAAAGTTGCATTAGGGTTAGAAATTTTAGATTAGGGAAGACATGTGCCATATTACCCTCCATGAATTAAGAGAAACTTGTTGTCCATCTCTTTTTGGAACTGGCAAACTTATATAGCTGCTTACAAACTCCTAATATTGGCATAAGAAATGCATATTTCATTGATTTGCTATAAGGCACTGCAAGATAACACTAAACTTTTGAGTGGTCTCTGCAGTATATTATCTTGTTTTGGGTGAATGGAACGTATACAGCTGCTGTTGTAGTACATCACTAGAATTCGTTTCCTGGGATTAGCATAACGCTATTCTATGAATCCTCCTTTCCATTTTACTGCTTCTGTGAGGTTGTTTGTTTATAGAAAATCCTATCAATCACTTGGATTCATTAAAAGTCTGCCTAAACAGCACAGTTCTGTATAATTTTCTTTATCATTATTTTTAAAACTGTGCATGGTAAAACAGAGTCTATACAATTTTTTATTCAGTATAATACTGTCCTTTGAGAGGTACATCAAGGCTGATTACACCAAGGTATGATCAAACTGCTCAAAAAATATGCAAAAACATCTACACTTTTCATTAAAAAGGATAATTTTGATACAGAAGAGTTGTTTGGTCTGGGATGGCAAGGAAAATATTTTGCAAATGCTATTCCAGAATACTGATATTCAGGCACTGCCTAACAACCCATTTCAACAAAAAGGTTTGGAAACACTCTAGAGAAACCTACTTCTTTAGATACAGATTTAAAAGCAGCTTTGAACCTTTTTTTCAGCAAAGCCAGGTCGACTGGAGGGAAAGCTCACCTTTATCTCACCTTTCTTTCTTTCCTCTTCCCCTCATCCAAGTGATATTAGAAATGTATTTAGCTGAATACAGCTCCTATCTGCAGCATTACATATGTCTTTCAGTAACTTGCACTGAAAGTTACGTGGTTGTAGGAATTCATTTAATGTAAAAAAGCCTTTAAATACTCAATACACAAATGATTTTTTTCATACTTAAACAGGAAGGTTGTTGTCCTTATGACCCTGTGGGGGAAATATTCAAATTATTTTAAATGTGTGTGAAAAGGTGAAGCTGTGAGTTCACTGGATCCAATAGAAAAACATTATGAAAGGGAGCCAAAATAGCATCTTGATTGTTTCATTGAATCATAGAGTGGTTTCTTGAATAATCTTTCTGAAAGCTTTTTAATTTTCACAGCTAGTTATGAGTTATCTGTGTTTACCTTGGTATCATGGTTACTTGTTTTCCACATATCTTCCATCCCTTAATGTCTTTCCCCACTTTACTTTTATAGTTTTGACTTCTGGATATGGATTTAGTCGTGTTCTCCTACATATTATAAAAAGAAAGGCACTAAAGGTAAACAGCATGCATTTCCTCTGCATGGTGTAAATATTTAATCTCTTTGACATAACTAAAGCCTCAATAAAATTTCAACTCCATGAACAAATTCAGAGGTTTTCCCTCAAAAAAAAAATTATTTTAAGTAACATTTCTAGTAGCAATGAGAACTAGAAGAGGTTAATTAAACTACCTGAATTGACCTCTGAGGATCAATATGAGGATATAAGATGCATATTCATAAATCCTCTTTTTCTCAAAGAACTAGTGGTGGAAAAAAGTCTATCGGTAATGTAGTCTGAATAGAAAAGCAATTTTTTTTCTTTTTTGTGTTTTAGTCAACTCAATATATTTTAGTTTGTTTATTATTTTTATGTGTTTATTAAAACATTCTGTTTGTATAAATTAGAATGTCAAGCTTGTAGTATATTGGGGTATTTTGGTTCATCTCCATTTAACCTGTAGATGGCATCACTACTACATTTACAAACGGAACTATCCAAAACAGGGGTAATACCTACTGAAAAGATGAAATTTCTTAAAACACTTCAATACTGATCATAATGGTTGAAATACATTAGGAACTGTGGTTTCCCTCAGTATTTCAGTGGCTTTTAGAAAATTTTGTGCATGTATTGTAAGCCATATACTGAGACATCTTTTGGAGTAATTTCATTAGAGGAGGGACATGATGTTAGATAAATTACATAATGCTTCGTTTTCTTGACTCTTGAGTATGCTGCACCAGTTTCTTTGCCGTTCTTATCATTCATTACTCGTATCAAGATAGCATCACTGAGGCATAGGTCCCCTTTTATGTGTTGTAAAGCACAGGAAAGAGGTTTGCCCTTCCTCGCTTTTATTCTTTAGGAAGTGCTGAAGTGGAGATTGAGGAAGCAACTGATGAAGGGTTTTTACCCCTTCTGCCTGTTTTCTGGGTGATCATGGCTCAGGGTCATGCTCTCTTTGTGCCTCAGTTTCTGATACTCATAAGTATTTCAAGCTGGAATGATAAGATCTGGCCAGTGTTTTGCACCTGAAATTTGTTTTCCTGACTTCATAATCAAAGCAACCCATTGTAATTGCAAGAAAATACATACTGGATCTTAATGTCTGAGGTCACAGTTATGGTTCTTGTCATGGGACAAGCATCAGAACACACTGTAAATAGTGTTGGGCAGAACTGTGGTCAGAACAGAAGAGTCAGTTACAGTTCTACTGGAATCCTAGCACAATACATGGTTTCTGTCAACCTCTCTAACATATAGTTCAGAGCAGAATTGGTGATCAACAGCTTTCAAACATTTTCCATATTCACTGCATTAATCTGCTTACCTTGCATGCAAGAATAGCTGTTAAAAGGGCCAGTGGTAATAAAACCTATTTGAGATTTCATCAGTAACTCCTGCCATGATTTGTTGAGTTTCTATCAATCAAATGTATATAAATTCCAGAGAAATGTATTAAAATTTTAAATAGCTCAGTGATATTGTTTCTTGCTGCTGTGATTAATAATACTGTCCATATTGGGTCAAACATCTAGTCAACAGACGATTGCAGATATAACTGAAATTTCTTTGTCATTTTGGAAACAGTTTTATCTGACTTTGGATAAGGAGAAAATAAATGCGGGGGGAAAAAAAGGAAAACCAGAAAGAGTATTCTGGAATACCAGTTACCCACTGATTTCCATTGTGTTTATTGTACAGGAAACAAAAATAGTATGAATGATTGCAATTTCCTTTCCCCTCTCCTCTCCTCTCCTCTCCTCTCCTCTCCTCTCCTCTCCTCTCCTCTCCTCTCCTCTCCTCTCCTCTCCTCTCCTCTCCTCTCCTCTCCCCTCCCCTCCCCTCCCCTCCCCTCAGCTCCTCTCTGCTCAGCTCAGGTCAGCTCCTCTCCTCTCTGCTCAGCTCTGCTCTGCTCCGCTCCTCCCATCTCCGCTCTGCTCCTCCTCATTTTCCCCTCTGCTCTCTCTCTTTTTTTGTGGTGTTTTTTTTCTTTCTTTCTTTCATTCTACAGGCTCATTCCTTCTTTGGCATTTGTTGAGCACAATTATTTCTGGTGAATTGAAAAGACTAACTGGTGAATCTGAGCTCCACTTCCAATTTTCCTGATTGTAAAGAAAAGTTCAAATTACTATTGAGCTGCCAAAAAAAAAATTAAAATTCTTTTGTTCTTTATAAATTTCTAGAACAATAAAATATAAATAATGTGAGCTTAAAAATGGACAAGTATTAAAAGCTACTGAAGGTGAGAGGAATTTAGTGTGAAAATACACTGTATCTGTAGTTGGAGAAAACCCTTTAAGTAAGAAGCCTGTAGTCTCCAGTGGTACACTGTTCTGCAAGAGGAGATGCTCTTAAATTAGGACACAACTTTATTTACTCATCTGGGAGCCATTTGGCAAAAAATATTTTTCAGGTCACCATTTGTTGTTTCCTTCTTTCTACCTAGTGAATGGCTGTTATTACCTTTTGTGATCCATTGCAATAGGTGCCTAGCTTTGCTTGAACCTCATTGCATTTTCCTCCTGTGGGGTTAAAAGTTCAGTGAAGAAGGTAGTCACTTCTCTGTAAGCATTAACACTAAGGTGTCAGTTTCTCTGGTGTGAAAACAAT
This sequence comes from Gorsachius magnificus, assembly GCA_034008185.1. NCBI lineage: Eukaryota > Metazoa > Chordata > Aves > Pelecaniformes > Ardeidae > Gorsachius > Gorsachius magnificus. The sequence continues at coordinate 42,636,561 of CM067081.1, forward strand.
GTTCCTTCCCTGATACATCAGACACTTACAAAGAGCATGTAATCTGCTGCAAAGTTGGCACTAGTGACTAGCTTGATTGGTTTCCCTTGCACAGGTTGCTTCCTAACCTGAGTTTAAAAACTGTATCAACTCTCAGGTGAGGAAATGTGTCCATTTGCCCTAAAATTTGATGTATACAATAGTTTTGGTGAGCAACTGCCAATCTTAATTGGAGAGAGCTGGGGTTGTTCAGCCTGGAGAAGACAAGGCTTCGGAGAGACCTTATTGCAGCCTTTCAATGTAAAAAAGGGGGCTTATCAGACAGATGGAGAGAGACCTTTTACCAGGACCTGTAGTGATAGAACGAGGGACAATGGCTTTAAACTGAAAGAGAGTAGCTTTAGATTTGACATAAGGACTAATTTTTTTACAAGGAGGGTGGTGAGTCACTGGAATAAGTTACCCAGAGAAGTTGTGGATACCCTATCCATGGAAGTGTTCAAGGTCAGGTTGGATGTGGTTTTGAGTAACCTGTGAAATATGTCCCTGCTCATGTCAAGGGAGATTGGACTAGGTGATCTTCAAAGGTCCCTTCCAATCCAAACCATTCTGTGATTCTGTGATTCTGTGATTCTATCACAAATCTTTTGGTTTGCCATTGCCTTCAATCATGGCTAGTTCTGCTTCTGCATAATTTCAATCACCTTACAGTTTTTTTCAGTGACCTAAAAATTATGCCTTAATAATTGAATTTATTCTTTTATGAAACTACAGATTGTCATTTTTCTTTCTTGTTATGTCAACCTATATTTAACCTGATGCTAAGCGCCAGTTATGGCTCACTGGGCCGTGTACACAATTCTCATTCAAATGAACTCTTCAGCAAGAGCTTTACCTGTATCTTGCATACATTTAAATGATGATTACTGATGAACTGCAAGCCCTGCGCCTAACTATGCTTTTGACTCTTAGTCTTCCCTATTCATCTAATTCAGGTACACACAGATTTACTTATGGGTTTTAAAGGCCTTTATTTTCCAAAATTTTTTTTCAAGATGAGTAAGTAATGTTTAAACTGCTTCCTTCGAGTGAAGTAACATTATTTAAACTTGAATGCAATTTACTGAAAGTACATGTATTTACACTAAGGACATAAATTTATTTCCCAAAAATAATTACATATTACTGTCTATGTGTTTTGGGAAAATTAGAGTCTGACAAATAAATGTTGTTTTGGATCAAATCAGGCACTCTTGAAAATAACATCAGTATAATCTGAGTGAGTTATCTGCAGACCAGTTTAAATTGTAAGGGCTTTTAAGATTCTGAGCTGAGGTTTTGCTTTATGGCAAGTTATTATACAGTAAGTGCACAAGATACAACATGATATGATTTCAAAGACTAATCTTGGCAGATCCTCAGCATTCAGATTACTTGTTCTGAATGCAACAGAACATGTAGTTTGCTATGCAATACCTGTGATGGTGAATTGTCTTTCATTTTATTGAAAATACGCATATGCATACACTCAAATAGAATTTTGAAAATGAACACATGCAAAAAAATGGACTGCTGCACCAACTGAATCATAGGGTAAGATAATAAATCATAATTAAAAAAAGTTGGTTCAGATGAATGACAATAGCAGCCTTGCACGACATAGCACTCCTAACATTTCATTCTTTATATAAATGAAATCTTTAAAACATTCAATTAGTTCTAACATATGTCATTGTATCAGAATCATAGAATCATAGAATCGTCTAGGTTGGAAAAGACCTTTAAGATCATCATGTCCAACCGTTAACCTAACCCTGCCATCCCACCACTAAACCATCTCCCTAAGCACCTCATCTATCCTTCTTTTAAATACCTCCAGCGATGGGGACTCTACCACCTCCCTGGGCAGCCCATTCCAGAGCCTGACAACCCTTTCGGTGAAGAAGTTTTTCCTAATGTCCAACCTAAACCTGCCCTGTCATAACTTCAGACCATTTCCCCTTGTCCTATCGTTCGTTACCAGGGAGAAGAGGCCTACCCCCACCTCACTACAGCCTCCTTTCAGGTAGTTGTAGAGGGCCATCAGGTCTCCCCTCAGCCTCCTCTTCTCCAGACTAAATAACCCCAGATACCTCAGCTGCTCCTCATCAGACTTGTGCTCCAGACCCCTCACCAGCTTTGTGGCTCTCCTCTGGACATGGAAATGCAAACTCTTTCTTGTAGTGAGGGGCCCAAAACTGAACACAGTATTCGAGGAGCGGCCTCACCAGCACCGAGTGCAGGGGCACGATCACTTCCCTACTCCTGCTGGCCACACTATTCCTGATACAAGCCAGGATGCCATTGGCCTTCTTGGCCACCTGGGCACACTGCTGGCTCATATTCAGCTGTCTGTCAACCAGTACCCCCAGGTCCTTTTCCGCCAGACAGCTTTCCAGCCACTCTTCCCCAAGCCTGTAGCGCTGCATGGGGTTGTTGTGACCAAAGTGCAGGACCCAGAACTTGGCCTTATTGAACCTCACACAGTTGGCCTCGGCCCATCGATCCAGCCTGTCCAGGTCTCTCTGCAGAGCCCTCCTCCCCTCCAGCAGATCAACACTCCCACCCAGTTTGGTGTCGTCTGCAAATTTACTGAGGACACACTCAATCCCCTCATCCAGATCATTGATAAAGATATTAAACAAGACCGGCCCTAGAACTGAGCCCTGGGGGACACTGCTTGTGACTGGCCACCAACTGGATTTAGCTCCATTCACCACGATTCTCTGGGCTCGGCCATCCAGCCAGTCTTTAAGCCAGCAGAGAGTACATCCATCTAGGCCATCTAGCTTCTCCAGGAGAATGCTGTGGGAGACTGTGTCGAAGGCGTTGCTGAAGTCCAGGTAGACAACATCCACAGCCTTTCCCTCATCTACCAGGCGGGTCACCTGGTCATAGAAGGAAATCAGGTTGGTTAGGCAAGACTTGCCTTTCGTGAACCCATGCTGACTGGGCCTGATCCCCTGATTGTCCTCCATGTGCCTGGTGAGCACACTCAAGATGAACCGCAGATATACAAATACAGCAGACATACAAATGTGATACACACATAGATGAACTATAGTGCATATTACAGCAATGTAGACACAGCAATAGAGGATGTATTATCGAGTATTGTATTGAAGATAATAAAACTGCTCATTCCATTAAAATCTATACAAAACACACCTTCAAGAACATATTATGGTAGGTGCTTTAAAATTAGTCATCTTGCAGTGATGCTTAATTATTACATATCTAAAATTTTTTATGAAATATCTTAGTCATTAGAATGGGTAGCCAATCAACTTTTACTTTTCTGTTTTATAATTAAATACTTATTTTGAGCTGTAAAGGTTATTGGAGATTTTATAATACAAGATGTAAAAGCTACAGACTATTCTTGGTTAAAGTAAATGGTGCTAAATAGTTGCTTGTATCTTTAGATGTTTCATACCCATAAGACATAAATATTTTTAAACACAAAGTTTATTTTAAGTAATGTCAGTAGTTTTAAATGTTTTTATTAACCCACCACCACTTACAGTTTGTTAAAATAATCTTACTCAGCCCAAAATAATTAACAGTAAATCAAGCAGTAGAACCAATATACCTGTATTTCTATTGTGGCCATGTTTGATCGGGTAACAACCCAGATATTGTGTGTTACCATGAGCTCAAATTTAATTCATTCTACAGAGCATGCATACCAGATAAATAATAATTCATCCAGATTGTCAGATGGTTCAATTAACAGTATTCAAAACATTTATAGTTTTTAAATACCATGTCAACATAGGGGAGCTTGCACAAAGGAAATCACAAATCTTGTTATAATTTAGAAGAAGAATTTCCTTAGACTATTTGCAATAGTAGTCTATTTAGTAGTAGTAAATTTAATTTAACTAAATGAAAATAATGAAGTCCACTACTATTTTGTAAAATTCTTCTGTAAATGATTTAGACCTCAACTACTGTGTCTCTTGAGCCACATCACTATAAATGGCATGATGGCCCAGTTAGATATCTTTCTTTTAATTGTTTTCAAAATTTTATAACGACCTTGAAGACAATTAGAAATGTCTAACAGGATTCCAAAAATCTTCTGCCTCACAGCACTTTCTTTCTCAAAATAGCTTAAGATTATGACAATTACAGTGACCTACGTACAGGTAACACATTTTCTACCCAAGAATTCTCTGAGTAATTTTAGTGGAATGATAATGGATTAATAAACACCCTCTGTACCAACCTCATCCCTTGCCTTATAGTGTGGAGCCCTTCAAATTATTTTAGTGTCCAGTCACAACACATTGCTGTATTATATTTCATATTTTAGAGCTATTCAAATCTGTCTTAATTTAATTTTGATTTTTGATTATAACAAGTTAATTTTTGTCCATGTGTTCTATAGCAGTTTCTAATTTCTTCATCTTCAGAAAAAAACCCAATTTCAGTTTCATTGTTTAAATAAGATGACATATAGTACTTAATGTAACAATTTCTTCACCAGCTGCCAAAGAAACCAGACTGGTAAAGAGGTAGGACACTGGCAAGAAAATGGGCAAATGACCTGACACATGAGGACATATTTAAAGGATTTGGTACTTTCTTTGCTTACTTTACTTTCTAGAACATGATCAAAATTGTTCTGTGAAAAAATAGGAAAACTCATTTTTCAAAGACATTAGTGGAATTTTAGAGGCAGAGTGTGCCAGAAGAAGCGATATATTCCATTAGAGCTTTATTAACTGAAAAAATAGACAAGCTTTTGGTTCCAAATTGATTCATCAGCCAGTGCAATGTAGTTCCTGTAGAAAAAAAATAAAAAAACAACACATTTTTTTAAACAAGAAAGTTAAGCCAGCTCTGCTGTATTACTTATTCATAAGTTAACAAGGGCTGTGAAAACATTCTTGTGAATGTTACAGGATCCCTGCCTTTGTATTGCCACCTCTATATCAGAGAAACTTCTTTCCTCATGATCAGAATAATACAAAAGAAATAAATAAGATGTGTGAGCACACCTGGAGAGCAATCAGCAACCAAGCTTGAGCCATCTGAAACGGCTAAAATATCACTGAACTTTTTTTCAGATTGGGAAGAGGCAAAGCAGATGGCAAGCCAAAAAGAGTGTACAGAACATTTAAGGAGAAGGGGTTAAAAACAAGGGCTAAGATGAAGACGGAGCTTTTTTTATTATTATTTTTAAAGTAATCCTGAGGTGTTAGAGTATGATCAAAAAAGGATGTAAAGGTGAAGAACATTTGAGGTTTTCAGATTAGATGGAAGAAATTACACAGTCAAAGCAGCAATAGAAAACTTATAGCACCATAAGATTTAATGGTTATGAAAGCTCAATAAAAGGAGCCCAACATTTCTCAAGGACAAATAAGCAGTATTCCAGGTACATGTCAACCACAAAGACAACCTTTTTTCCTGAGAGAATTTCTGAAGGTGAGTCAATGTCTTTCTAATGACTGAAGTTACCAAAGTAAATTAAAAAACAGATTTTTTTTTCCTTCCTTTTTTTCCTTGAAACTTACAAATTGAAAACTTTTCACTCTCTGCCAGTTCTAGATATTTCTGTGGAATATAAGCATCTATCACTGCCAGAATATTTAAAAATGTAACTTGGATAAAATGGAAAATAGAACTAGATGATATATATCACAGTTCTTCCATGGTCACATTAGTAGTAAGAGATTCAGAGAAATTCCGTAACTCTCTCAGCAGAAACCTGAGACAGGAACATAAGGATTCAAATAGTTGACTCCTGAGAAGGCCACTGTGACATGAAAATAGGAATAGGATCTCATTCCTAGGTTTTTCTCAAACAGAACTTTGGTGTTTCAGCAGAAAGCCTAATGTTTTAGGAGGACGAAGAGTTTTACAGCTCCCACTGATGGTCCCTTTGAAATGGTGAGAGAGCACAGATCCCATTGGCATCTGCATTTTTAAAAATGTCTGAGAGTATTCATCATGTCTCTTCAGGCTTTATATATTTTGCCAAATGCTTGACTTCAAAAGCAAATATTATCTGGATATGGACTAAGTAAGAGCTGCAAGATTTGGCATATAATGAAAGCTTAGTGATGCATTTAAAGTGAAGAATGTATCAAATGCATTTTTACTTGAATTTTTTCCTAAAATAAAATTGTGATTTTTTTCAGATAAGTTTCATTTGGGTCACACTGTCTACAAATCCATTTGATGGATTATAGCCCAAAGACGAAAGTAAACAGGTGGGAAATGATGAACAAGCCTTTTCCTTCTGATAGTGTCCATGTTTGCTGTTATAGAAAACACCACATCTCAACAATATCTGTAATTATGTCAGTCTTTTTTTCTTACTTCTCAACTAGTTCTGCCATTCTTCTGCCCTAGGTTGAGGTATATAAAGCCTACAGGTCTGTACCTTGGCCAGTTATCCTTTTTGAGATAGTAAATTGAAGCAAGCTAAGGATGTTTCATTGGCCTCTTTTAAATGCCTAAGGGAAGATGATTTGGCTCTGTAGATACTGATCACTCTTCACAGACTATGAAAAAGTCTGGAGTCATTAGCTCAAACATACATGCCTAGTTAGATGACTAGAAACCAGGGCATATTAATCCTACCCTCATTTGCTGGCAGCTGCCAGAAATCTTAACATCTATATAGCTCAGTGAATAATTTCAGATAGGCAATGCATTTAATTGACTTCATCTGCCTCTCATTTCTAATCATAAGCAATCTTTTATGTTCTACTCTTTAAAAAAAGAAAAAGAGTAATTTATAAAGTACTCCTTAGTCACTCTATATGGAATATAACTTTCCAGTGTATAAAGCTGAGATGTATGGGTTAATTTTCACAGAACATTAAGGCCAGACAATATTTTTTTTTTATTTCCTGACAGGATAAGCATATGTTAAAGTCAGTTCATGGTACTGACTTACTAATTTCCTCCTGAATTCAGATGGGTTTTTTTCCCAGTCATTCCCTGGATGTAAAGTAATTCTGCAAAATACCCTTAAAGACAAACAAAAATAAGGAAAGCTCAGCCACCGAAACACATTCAGAGTCCTTAACTGTTCATGAATGTACAAAGTATTCTGTCATTTGTGCTAGAAAGGAGGAAGGGAGCCATTTCGTTTAAAAAAATGTGACCACTGTGATTATTCTTGCTATTTCGTAATTATTCAATAATTTGATTTTGTCATTACCAAGCGCTAGTAACCAAGGTAGATTGTGTAAGTTATCTTTCAGTTAATTTTTTTTGCTTTTTGTCTCTCTGTCTCTCTTTGTATTATGCTGGTACACTGTCTGGAGACATATATAAATATATATATTTTTACATTTTTTGTCTCCCAGCCCTGCCCCCCCCCCCCTTTTCTTACTTTGTAATGCTTTTCTATGTTTTATTCACTTTTGCTGCCTGTTGAAATATAAGAGAAACTCCTCCAAATAATTCCACAGGTTTGTTGAGCTCATTTTAATGAAACTGAGGTGTTTCACACCAGTTGAGAATGTGGCCACTTGCCATGTAATTTAATAGAAAAATTGTGATTGATGTCCATTTCAGATTTTGCTCCAGATATTTTCTTGTACATAATTTTTTAGTAGATAAATAATTTTCACTGGAGTAATAAAATATATTTAGGAATACTATTAAGTAAATGAACTAATGCTGCACAACCTAAATAAGAGGTCAAATAAGTGGCACTATTTACCTAAGCAAAGCATATATCAGTCTCAGAATTAATTTAGAATTTGGGAATATTTTATGCACACATAACCATTTATGTTATACTACATTGGTGTCATTCAGTTTTTGAGGAAAACATACATTTTATTGACCCAAATTCTTTGTACAGAATTTATCTCAAGAGTCTATTTTGCTGCTTTTATTTGCTAATGGAGTATTAGTGTTGAACTCTTGTATATTTTAAGTGATTATGTGGCTATTGTTGTCAGTGCCAACTATATTCCTGAGGGCTGAAGCTGTGACATTGTGTTCTCTACTTCCTCTGGTGTTTTGATACATGTTAAGGGAGGGCTGCAGAAGGAAAGTGCAATTATTGCTGAGGAAGAAAAAGTGACTGTGTAGACATCAATATATTTATACTGTACTGTAAGTCAGCAGCATTGGTGGGTGTCTTGGTTTCGGTTGGAATAGCGTTCATTTTCTTCCTAGTAGCTGGCATAGTGCTGTGGTTTGGATTTAGTACAAGAAGAATGTTGATAACACACTGATGGTTTAGTTGTTGCTGGGTAGTGCTTACAACAATCAAAGACTTTTTCGCCTTCCCATGCTCTGCCAGGTGCACAAGAAACTGGGAGGGGGCACAGCCAGGACAGCTGACCCCAGCTGGCCAAAGGGGTATTCCATGCCATATGATGTCATGCTCAGTATGTCAGCTGGGGGGAGTTGGCCAGGGGAGAGTGATTGTTGGTTGGGGACTGGCTGGGCACTAGTCAGCAGGTGGTGAGTGGATGCATCACTTGTATTTTCCCTGGGTTTTCTTTCTCTCTCTCTCTTTGTTTTCATGATTATTGTTGTTGTTATTGTTATTATTTATTAAACTCTTCTTATGTCAGCCCATGAGTTTTCTTACTTTTGCTCTTCTGATTCTCTCCTCCATCTCACCCAGGATGAGAGGGTGAGTGAGAAGATGTGTGGTTGCCAACTGGGGCTAAACAACAACAGTGGGGCAGAGATCAACTCGGTGACATACCTGTACAGAGTTGCTTGAAAACCTCTGCAATTTTTTTCATTTCAAGCTTTTACTATTTGAAACCCTTGAAGATTAGTCACATTTATTTATTTATTTGTTTGTTTGTTTGTTAGTTTTACTGATACTTTCTGTGGATGGAGACAACTTTATTTAACATATTCAATAAGCACTTCTAATCAACTCTAAAAGTGAGAATAAGACAAATATAGGCATTGAAAGGACATGAGAAAACGCTCACTACTCAGTCCTATTCAGTACTGAAATGGGATCAGGTGCAGTGATGTTGTCTCTGACAAGAGTCTAACTTGTTCTGAAAAGCCTCCAATGAAAGGGATTCTACAGTGTCCCTAAGAACATTGTTCCAGTGCTTTACGATACCCATAAAGCAGTAAAAATTATATCAGAAAAATGTCATTACTGAAAAGGATATAGAACATGAAAGCTCTTTCAAGGGGCAAAGGAACTTTGCCCAGTGGATACTCAATATTTTAAGCCATGAAGTGAAAAGCAAAAAAACCAATCAACCCCACCACCCTTATTGAAATGAAATATAAAAAGAAGTATACCACAAAATGTAAATCTGCAGGAGACAACTTGGCAAGGAAGACAAGATAAATATACGCAATTGTACTTTATTTGACCAGAAATAGTGAAGTCAAGTACTTAGAACTAATTTTTCATCTGAAATATCATCCTTACAACTGCAGGGTGCCCCTTAAAAGCAGAGGCACTGATTCAGTGTTGAATCAGAAGGGAAAATATTGCCTACTAAATCACTAGTACTATTTCTTGTACCATCTAGCTTTTTCTTGGAAGCTTTCCACTTGAGCTAACCTCAACCTTTCTAAGCAACTAAGAACAGTCAGGATCACAGTAAAAGTCAATGTAAGTAGAGGCCTTGTGAATATAAATTCACAGAAATTGCAGTAATTAACTGCAATTAACTATTTGTTAGCAATTGCGAATATTGTATTCTGTGAACAACAAAAATGTTTGGAGATGATTGTGTTATGTCGATCACTTAGTGATGGGAATTTGAGGTAAAATTCAAAATCAGTGTAGAATGACTTTCTTTCTTACCTGTTTTTAGACAGGTATGGCACACATAAGTGAATACAATGACAGATGACTTACTATCTGGTCTGGAGATTTTGGAACAGATCTAGAAATACTATGGTGGTGTCTAAAGTAAGCAATGATAGAATTTTGTTGCCTAAATTTAAGAAGGTCATTTAAACTATCTAAGTTGCAGTGACTTTGGGAAATGTTAAGTGCTTGGAATAGTGCCATGAATTTGAAGATACAGAGTAGATCTCCCCATTGCTTCCATGCCTCTTGTATTTGGGACTGTAAGTGCTCCCAGCTTCAATGTAGGGTGTTGAAGGCCATATATAACTAGAATATTTCCTGAAAAGTGGGAGCTTGGGGTTGGGGTCAAATCCTATCAAGTTCAAGAATTGTATCTGAGCTAGAATTTAGGTCAGCTATTTCCTTGTTGTGAAATCTGATCACTATTCATAAGCAGATAGGTGTCAATTCTTCTAATTTCTTGCCTTGCCTTGGTGTTTTCTCTCCACTTAAGATCTACTCAGGCTTCTAGTTTTCTGGAAAAAATTTACTTGTTGACACCCATGCTAAGGAAAGTGCCTATTGTTTAGAGAACACTGGGAGTTTAACTATCATATAATTTTTTTTTGACTAGTAGAGGTCAAATCTGGGGGAAGAAAGGATCGAGAGCAGCCCTGCCGAGAAGGACTTGGGGGTGCTGGTGGATGAGCCGGCAATGTGCGCTGGCGGCCCAGAAGGCCAACCGTACTCTGGGCTGCATCAGGAGAAGCATGGCCAGCAGGTCGAGGGAGGTGATTCTGCCCCTCTACTCTGCTCTGGGGAGACCTCACCTAGAGTACTGCGTCCAGCTCTGGAGCCCTCAGCACAAGAAGGACATGGACCTGTTGGAGCGGGTCCAGAGGAGGGCTACAAAAATGATCTGAGGGCTGGAGCACCTCTCCTATGAGGACAGGCTGAGGGGGTCGGGCTTGTTCAGCCTAGAGAAACGAAGGCTGCGGGGAGACCTGATTACAGCCTTTCAATACCTAAAGGGGGCCTAAAGGAAAGAGGGGGGAAATCTTTTTAGTAGGGCCAGCTGTGCCAGGACAAGGGGTAATGGTTTTAAAGTAAAGCAGAGTAGGTTTAGACTAGATATAAGGAAGAAATTCTCTACAATGAGGGTGGTGCATGATAGACAAATTTTAATAGCATATTTGCAGCTCTTTGAATGATGATTCAGACACATAATATTTAGGAATTGTGAAGCCAAAAGTTGGAACTGCCTTCAGATGTTACTCTAGTTGGATTAAAAGGAATTGAAAGGATCCACAGTTACTCTACAATTGAATCTGGGTGACCTAGAGTCCCTGTCTATAATTACATACCCATGAACAGCCTGGTTTCTTTTCCAGATTCTTACTAGTGCCTGAGTGATATGAAAATAACTAATCTTAGCAATTTTTCCTACTTTTTTAATATTCATACAGCTACTTAAATATGAAAATCATCCATAAGAACTGAACACTGATTAAAGTTGTTTGTGGGACTTACCAATCTACTAATTTTGATGAGTTATTAATGATAGTTTAACATCTGAAATATTGAATCAAACTTTTAAAATACCTTATAGGATACAATATTGTTTGTATATTAATGTTTTTAAACCTTTTCTTAACTTTGGGATATTGAAAGTAAGTGCTGATAGTCAGGAAGACTATAAATTTCTTGTAAAAATGTTGTTACAGTGTGTGCTTTGAAAGAACATAAATATCCAGAGCATTCTTCACTTTCCTTGACATTGCACAGTTCTTACGTCTTTTCAACAGACACAGAAGTATAAATAAACATATTGTAAATTTGAATGCACTTTAGCTTGAAATGTTGTTAAATTTAAACACAAGTTTCTGATCTATCACATTTTCTATTTATATATTTGATGTCCCCCGTCACTATGAAACTGATCTACTGATATAATAATGAAGTACCGACAAAATTTACTGTAGGGTGCTAAAGGAGATTAAAATTCCTTTTGGAATCAACACAAAGATAGTTTTCATTTTCACAATATTTAGACAAGAATACTAATATTTGACTGCTGTTACATAACGCAGAGGCTACATGGGCTGAAACATATACAAGAAAAATTGAGTCAGATTTTCTAGCTTAAAGATTAGCGCCCACACTGAAGCTTTTCAATACTGGCCTTACAACACTAGTAGGACTGCTGGGCACCCACAAAGCTGTTTGGTTTACATGTCAAACAGTAAATCTCTGTTCTTTTTTGCTTTTTGAACAGAGTAGGTCCTAGTTCTGTCTTTCCCTTCAATTCTCTCGCTGTTATCCCTTCATGCGTGGAAGTCTGTTGGCTGAGATGCTTCAGACTCCAAACCTCAGTTGTCATAGATACCCCCATGGCTTAACCACATACATTCTTTCTAACAGTTGCCATTTTTGAGTGCACTGTTTTATAATATGCCTGTTCAGGAACTCATGGAATGAGATAGAATCTGCTCTGCTAGGCCTGCTGACCCAGTCACACTTCTTTTAGCAGCAAAAGAGGAATCCAGTGTTATGAAAGTGTGCTGTGTTTCCTGCCTGCCATAGCTTTTTTAATGTCAGTAATTTCCTTCAAGGAATCCCAGCACATCTATGTTTTTCTGTTTATTCTAGAGAGATGGAACTGTTTTTCTAGAACAACACACAGAGTTCATAAGATCAAAGCAAAGTTTATAATATGGCCATGTACTTTTCTAGTATTTTTCTATGATTTACATCTTTTTCCTACTGATACAATTATTCTGTTTACTGATGCTGAGACCAGTAAGAATGAATTGTACTTAGCAAAGTGTGACAATATGGTTATGATTTTCATGTTTCCCCCTTTTTCACATATGGCAGCTGCGTATCAAAAAAGTTTTCACAAGATCAGTCCTATGAAGTATGACATTTCTCCTCTACTTTTTATCTTACATGACTATGAATTAAGTTTTGACAGCTTTAAACTTAATGAATGCTATTTCATATTTATTATGCACTGATACTAGAGTTGATATTGGAAAAGACTCAAGAGAATAAAAATTTTCTCTGTGGATATCATATTAGAAATGAAGATAATTTCAAAGAAATGAGAAAAGATGCAATTTTCCTTCGATGTCTCAACATTTATATCAATAACAGTATTTCTTTTGCTGTTGGACTCTCACAGTCAGTCCTTGAAAAAAGAAATTATTCAATTCATAGTGTCCTCTCTTTGTTGTTGAGATATTGTAATTTCAGCTTCCATTTTTATCCTGTCAATTTAGATTTATTTTGTTGAAAACCAAATCATAATCTGGTTTATACTGCTTAGCTTATTTTTACCTATACTAGACATATTTTAAGCAATTTTTATTCTAATTTCATTTCACAATTTTATCTGGACTTCAAATTCTGGATCACTTGGATTATTCCCTCTGAGGATGAAATTGTTCATTGTTATGTAAATTCAAGTGCATGTGGTTTCTGTCTTCTGTATTCCTTTGAAGGTGAAACATCTTACAAAGCCTGGAGGAAAGCAGTCCAGCTCAATGAGATTCCAAGGTTCTTTTAATTTTGTTTCTTTTATTAAGACAGGACAAGTGAGATTTAAAGTCTGTAGAGGCCATTCTTTTGTTTCAGAGTACTGTAAGATCTCTTGGTTATATTCATATAATATCAATTATTTGTCTTTACTTTTTTTTTGGCACTATTTAAAAATTAGGTGCCTGTACCTTGAACTGATTTATGCTGCCAAGGTAATGCATCAAAAGTACTTTCATGATCAAAGCAGAAAGGACACCTCATAAAGTTTCTAGAAAGAACAATGTAGGAGCAAACCTCTTTCTGTCTTACCAGGGAAAGTAGATGCCTCTGCAAGAATTTTTAGATAAGATTAATAGTAAGCAGGAATCTGAGGACCATGTCAGGATTTAGATCTTTACATCTGACAGTTCAGGATGGATAGAGGGATGGAATACATTCCTGCATCCCTTTCAACCACAAGGACCATGCAGGTCATATGTCTTGCTATGTGTCTGAAGTAATCTGGATATAATGGATCTTTCCATGACAGAAGGAAAGGAAGACATTCCTGACATATTGAGACCACTTGTCACCAAAAAAAAGATATAAGTTAGCTTAGGAGAGGACTCGCTGAGACCAAAGGATGTGTGTTCTTTTTTTATCTATCCCTTGCTTGTGCATACACTTTTTTCTCCACCTTTCCTCTGAAAGTACCAGAGCACACTTAGCTATTTCCCACCAGCAAAAATGTAGTACATTCAGGTACATGTGCCCACACCATTTTTCCCTCTCATTTTGTATCTCTTCCCCCCCATAAGCACTTGTACTTTCATTAGTCTTCACTGGACTTCCCCCTTTTCTCTGATCCACCCCTGCCATGTTCATCTTGCCATAAAAGGAAGGCAGGGGGTGGGGTGGGTGGTTCTCCATGAAGTGGCACACTTCTCAGCAAGGATTATAAGACTGAATACAATGTCATCTTGCTATAACTTGAGTCTGTATTGGCAGCTGTGATCCATCTAGATTAAACCAACTCCATTCAGAATTGTGATGTCTTTGGTAGTTGGATTCTGATTTAGCACCTGTAAAATGGAAATATTTAATCACTCATCCTCCTTTCTGTTTATTAGGTGTTTCACAAGATATGTATTCACCAGATCATGTATCTGAGGAGTGTTCTACCCTAGTCTCACATTTCCAATTCCTTCAAGCATATACAGTTGGAAAAGGACTGTGTCAGTCAACGCAATCCTGACCAAATGTCACTTTTCATCACAGAATTTATCAGGGCTATAATTCAAATTCTCTACCTGAGACCTTTAATTTTCAGGGACAGTAGGGTTGGTTTTAAGAAACTTTTAGTACTTTAGTTTGTGTTCTGTCTAGGACTCTAAAATGTAGGAGAACCAACACTTTCAGAATGTGATTAATCTGATAAAATATGGATGTCTAATCTAGGATGAAATCAGCTACTCTCTAAAAGTTGGTCCTTCTCTTCCTATTGACTATAAAAAGAACTGAAGGTGACTAGTTCAGATATAGATGTTTGCCTTGTAAACATCCATATTCAGCCAAATGAATTCACATGGTGATGTGGACATTATGTTGATAGTGTGGACAAGTTGCAGCTCAGAAATCCTGGATCTGTAGTTTGTTAAAAGTTGGAAGAACTATCAGTTACACTTGTTTGTTTGTTGGGGTTTTCTTAATTCTATTTTTTGCTCTGGACATTATTTCTGCTCAATTTCCTAGGAGAGAATTTCACCTGAGAACGCTGTCAGACTCAAAGCCTTCCCCAAATGAGGGTGACATGGAAGTGAGATCCACGTAAATCCAGACGTAATAAATGGGTAAAAAAAATGAAAAAGAGATCAAGATGAAGTCAGAGGTTCAAAAACCATCAGGGATTCAAAGCAGAGCACTCTGATAGTTCAAATGCTATCGAAAGGCATTTAAAGGGAAATTAAATAATCAGGCACAGTCAACACAGGTTCACAAAGGGAAAGTCCTGCCTAAATAATTTGATATCCTTCTATGAAAAGGTCACCTGCCTAGTGGATGACAGGACAGGAAGGTGGTGGATATAGTTTTTCTGGATTATAGTAAGACTTTTGATATTGTACCTCACTAGCCTCCTGGACAAGGACAACTGTGAGATGAGCAAGTAAAAAGTGCACTGGGTGAATAACTGTGTGAACGACAGGGCTTAAAGGGTTGTAGTGAATGGGGCTACATCTGGCTGGAGACCAGAAGTGTTCCTCAGGGCTCAATTCTAGGGCCAGTTCTGTTCAATATATTTATCAATGATCTCCATACAGGAGTGGAATGCATCCTTAGTAAGTTTGCTGATGATACTGAACTGGGAGGTCCCGTTCACTCTGTTGAGGGACAAGAGGCCTTGCAGAGGGATCGAGATTGGAGCACTGGGCAATCGTCTATGGCATTAAATATAACAAGAACAAATGCTGGATTCTGTACCTGGGATGGAATAACAGTGGACACAATTATAAATTTGGAAAGAAGTGGCTGGAGAGCAACCCTGTAGAAAGGGAGTGCTGGTTGACAGCAGGCTCAACATGAGTCAGCAGTGTTTCCTGGCAGCCAAGAGCGCAAACTGCATCCTGGGGTACATTAAACACAGCATAAGCAGCCGGTCAAAAGAGGTACTTACCCTGCTGCATTTAGCATTGAAGTGGCCTCACCTTGAGCACTGTGTACAGTTCTGGGCCCCACAATTTAAGAAGGATGTTGAGGTACTTGAATGCATCCCAAGAAGGGCAACAAAGCTGGTGACAGGACAAAGTTCTGCTCTGTCCTCTGATGTTTTTGATAGCCAGCTTGGCCACAGTCAGAAGGAGACTAATGAGAAAGTATCTTAGTTTTGTGAGGTCTCAGATAAGAATCATATAAGCAAAAAGATAAAAGGAAAAGTAGCAGAATCTGGAGGAATCAAAGTCTAGGACCTGATAATGTATATGTGAAACAAGATTTCCCTTGTGGCCTAGAAATCCTATGTGCAGATGACCTCTTCAGGTGTGTGTGTGTGCCCATAATTTTGTGAAAAAGCCTCCAGATTCTCTTGTGATAAAGGCTGATTTTATTATTTTCACTACCATTTTTCAGTAATGCCTGGGTGGGATGGATAGAGTATATGGAGCAGTGGTGCATGGTGGCAATTTTTAATTTGTGGGTTGGAAGTGGAGAACCCAGATGTTATTTACATGAAGAGGTGTCCTGAAGGTAACCCGAGGAATTCCTGGGACGAATTTCAAAAGCTGAACAATAGAAAATATGGGAAAGAAGAGGAAAAGGACTATTCTTCCCTGGGGTTTGAGGTATAACAGTCTTATAGGGAACAATGCTCTTCATAAACATTAACGTAAAACTCTTGGATGCATACTGAAATGCTTATGGTCATATCAGAGCTCTTGGAAGTAGGAGAGGGCAGTATGGACCAACATATTTCAGGCTAGGTTACTTGTACTGCACATAAGTCTCTACAGGACCTGAGGGTTGTGATCTGACTGCTGTAGTAAAACAGGCTCTTCCTCTTCCAAGTCAGTAACCAAAGCCACTCTCAAACTACCATTCTGAAGATTTATAGAATTTTTACTGTAGAGTTTGGGTTGCCTTGGGAAAATGCTTTTGTGTCCTGTCCTTAAGTTTAGTCCACCTGGCTGGAAAAGAAGTATGAGTGACAGAAAGCTAGATACCGAGAGTGGTGGGTCTGTAGCATAAGCACATGGCACATTGGGCAAAACATAGAGACAGGGATCTGCCTTGTCACCTGTTTACAGATGTTAGACATAAAAATTAGGAGAAGCTTAAAATGGGAAGGAAGATTCTGAAAAAAAACCCTGGATACAGGTGCCTATCACCTAGGTGGGATATGAAAAGAAGGTGGTTAAGTAGTAGAAGACGACTTCCAGAGGACTTTTTGTCTAATATAAGGTGAGGACAATGTGGTATTATGTTGTTGTAATTCTGTCATTCCAAACTGAATTTTGTGGCCTAATCATAAAACTAAAATGACTAGGTTGGCATGAGTGGTCTACTTGTCCAATACGTTTTGTTAACCTTCTGTCTAATTTTTGCTGACCATTACCATGACAAAGATAAAAATTGTTAAATATGGAAAGTGTCTATTAACTTAATGCATGTGGTACTGTAAAAATTTCTTATAGATGCCTAGTTTGCTACCTTCACAGAAAGGCATAGCAGTGATATTGGCAAGAGGCTTTGCATTTTTTTGTGTTATGTGAAAAATGTTCCCCTCTCTAAATATTGGAGGGCTTAACAATGTAAGTGTTGCCAAATGCTACTGGAGAAGGAAGTAGAGCAAATATAATTTTCCACAAGGGTAATGAATGAGACCTGACTAACAAAGTTGCAAAGCTCCCACTAGCAAGCCAAAAGAAAAAATTCTAGAGAAATTGATTTAGTGTTGGTGTTCCTACCTGCTGTTGACTGGGTTAAACTACGGTTTGTCATTGGCTTCTGTGCCATAATTTAATTATAGAAGTTCATTCTTTCTGGATAGCACTATCCTTGGAGCAACATACTAATATATCATCGGCCGTTGATGATCACTAATGAGGAATCAAACTAATATATCATTAGGTCTGTCACACAGGTGGCTTTGCAGATTAATTTCATCAGAGCAACAACCTGTGATGATGATGCATTGCTCAAAGGATAATTTTGATAAGAATGGGTCCTTACATCATTTCACATTCTAATATTATTTAATTTATCTAAAGTTTAATTAATATACCTTCAAATAATATAACTGACTGACCAATGCAAGTGTGTCCCTCGAAAATCTGGACAAACATGTAGTTCATTGGGGCTAGACTATATAGTTAAGATAAAAAATGTTCTCAAACTACAGAGAAGCTATAACTATGAGGGTAGTGAAATGCAAGGTCTCTTGCAAGAATTGCACCATTGAAGAAAAAAGTTTAATTAGAACTATGCAAAATTAGTGCAAACATTAAATCAAACTGGACTTTCATTAACTGAAAACAAAAAAGATGGCAAAAAGCTGCAGTAAAACAGAATATTTACCATTAAAATTTCTGTTAAAATTTGTAACTCAAATAGCTGTGATTGCTTGATTAAATTTCAGAGAAGTAGAGAGAAATACTTGCTTTTTTAAACCTTTTCCTCATGCTTCCTATATATCTAATGGAAGAATGGAATTTTAAATTTTGGAGAAACATATTATTTTCCGGGTTCATTTTCTATTAGTTTCTTTTTCCATGTATCCATCTTTTGGTCTTCATCAAGAGGGATTACTTAACTTTCATCTCCCCAGTAGAAATACTTGTTTTCCACACAGGTGTTAGTTTTTCTGCACTCCATTATCACGGTACAAAGCAACCATGGTACCTCCACATTGTAAATGTTGTGTACCATTCTGGTCATCTTCTCTTCAAAGAGAAAACTAGAAAAAGGATAGCAAAAGAAGGTCTTTATGATAACTTCTCTGTGGGGAGAAACTTAAGAGGCTGGGATTTGAACCACAGTATTTATAAAGAAATAGACATCTAGAAAGGAAGAAATGCACCAGAAATAAAATTGTCTACTTTTTTTCCCCGAAGAAGGAGAGAAAACATGCAATAAAATTCTCAAGTATTATGTTTAAAACAAAGAGAAAGAATGATACCGTTCCTTACAGCACAGTTGAGTCATAGAACTGAATGGTGTTCTGTGGAGATCCAAAGTATAAATGGGTTCACAAAAGACTTAAACAAATTGAAACTGAATTCAACTGTTGTTCCAAGGAAGTCCTTAGTCTACTATTTTTAGGAAAACAAGAAGAATTTGTTATACCCATACTTAACTTCTGCCCTTAAGTATCTGCTACATTAATGTTGCTTAACAGAGATTACTGGACTTTTGATCAGACCTAGTAGTGACATTCTTAAATAGCACAAGATTTCTAAGTGATCAGCCTTTCCCTTATACTGGCACTTCAGGAATCAGGCAACAAGGGCCTGGGATCAAGTCCAACAACAATTAAATTCTGTTTTACGTAGTCTCATTAATAAATATCAGGGCACAATAAAATTAATAAATATCAGGAGCTTTTGCCTATGTTTTGTCAAGTTCTACTAGAGTAAAAAAAAAGACTGAAAAAATGACATCATGGGATTCCTTTTCTCATCCTTCAGAGGCTGAAGGTTCAACTTAGTCACTTCTTAAACAAGAAACTCTCTTTTCTGCTACTGCTAGCTCAGATCTTGTGATCTGACACAGAATGTACTTTCTTCCATGGAGCAGGGTCAGAGAGTCACTAATACAATCCCATGTACAAGTTACAACCTGAGTGACATGAATTCAGCTATTCTCATTTTTCCATGCCTTTCCCGAAGTGTCCTGTTTGGTCCTATAAAAAGTTAAGGTCACTTCCCTCCACTCTTTTCCCTCCCTTACTAAACTGAGGATCTAGGCTGAGTTACATAAGTTTACATGAGTTTACAAATGAAAACATGGAATAAACAGCTCTTTGGAATAAAGGTGTCACTTACAGTCACTCTTCTTCAGGAAGAACCAAACCTGAAAAAAAGAGCTACATAGTTGGTAGTTAAAAATGTAATTGTTTTGTTGTTGTTTTTTTTTTTACAGACAATTTAATGCAGTTATTCTATTATCTTGTACCACTATATATAAGAATATGTTAGTGGGTGCGATTTTCTTTATACAAATCATATTATTTTTCAGTAGCAGTATATGTAATGTTCCCTCTATAGTGTTATTACAATATTGCTTTAGATTCGTTAATTCCAATATTAAGGAAGAAGATCATCTCTATCTTGGAGAAGATATTTATTTCCAAATGTAATGTGTGTGAGAGAATAAACTGGGGAACAAAACACCTATGATATTTAAATATCCAAATCAGTCTTTTTGTAAAAGTTCCAGTCCTTTCACAGAGCCAGAATTTGAAGCAGCTCATATGCAACCCAGAAGTAATTTAAAAGTCTTAATATATGATAATTGATGCCGATAATGTTACTATCTAACTGGAAAAAAAGAATGTGATCACTGATAGTAAAAATTTTTAAAATCTGATTTTTTTAGTATCAGCTGGCATATAATTGAAGAAAAATAAAGAGCATTTACATCTGATGCATAGAAGTGCACTGATAAAGAAGCTGTAGCAGCAAAGAAACACACATCACTGACCTCATCTCACCTGTATCTCCTGAAGTTTAACCTAATTGTGCCTAATTAGTCTAACCTAATTATGTATATTTCTTTTGCAATGAATGACAAGTATTCATTCCAGGAAGCCATTACTCCTGCTTTAAAACAAGTAGTATAATTTATTCTTTGAAAACTGGAATATCTGTTAATATGAAAAGAACTAGGCTACCAGTCTAGACAAGTAAACTAGGGTTTTTTTGGCTAAAGTTAGGTAAAACAGATCATGATGCCGGGATGGTAATGTATTCTACACTGTTGATACCTAACTAGAGTTCTAAAGGCAGGTGTCTATATAGGAGCTAAATGTCAAAACCCAGGAGAAAGAAAACATATGGCTAAATATAGATGTCTCTTTTTGGAGTGAACTGAGTAGCACTTCAAAATTCCAGTAGGTTCATTGATCAGAGGCTCCCTTTCAAGCCCAAAAGTGGGATCTTGAGCTCTAGGTTACATGCAAACACCTGTACAGACACACCTATTTTAAGATGTCTGCAATCTGATTTAAGTCTGACTCATGGAGCCAATTCAGTTGCTGAAATGCAGACATCTACTGCTTTTGGAGACATCACAAGATGTCCAAGCCATGCACATTGGTCTATCATATACAGAGCACGACCTAAAGGAGGTCCTTGCCCTTCTGGAGCAACAGCTGGATGTTAAGTGAGAATGACAGATCATTTAATTTCAAAAGAAACAGTACAAATGATGAAAAGGATGACACTGTTGTCACCTGTTTCTGATTTTTTAATATGAGCTACCTTAGAGATGCAAGGCCCGTTTTCATGAAGTCTAACTAAAGCATGCTAACTTTGACTGTAAACCACAGACTGACATCTGAAAAATGTGAAACCAAACAATTTTAATCATGTATTTACCTCCCCCTTATTCAAATACATCTCTCTTTCCTGCTGACTCTGTGCATTCTTAGTGAAAAATATAAATACAAAATGAGCTGCATGAAAATGAAATTCAATTCTTGCTGGAGATTCAATAGTCTAAAAAAGTAGAAAATTCTGATATTGAATTAAGCCTTGCTGAATCTTGAGAACAGCTTTCCAAATGTTTTCAACTGGATGCTTTGGTATGATTATAGGTCAGGAAAAGTTTTCCTGACTGGATAGCAGTAATCAGCTCTAGTCGATGACTTTAACTAAACTAAATGAAAATAAAAATGGATATTGCAGAGAAATTTCAAATAGTCTCAAGGAGCATTATCTATGAGATAAAACCACATGTGTTAAAAAAATTAACATGTACTGTACATGTATCAAAGTTCCTCTTATGTCAAGGAACAGACTTTTTTGAACAAAAGCAAAATTAGCTTCTTTGTCCCTTTCTTTCCCTTCATTTTATAGAAGGTTTTATATTTTTATCTCTAATGGCTATGTAAGATTAGAAATGCCTTTATGCCTGAAAGCAAATTTTATTGAGACTCAGCAGACCCTTTTTGGGATAGCATATTCTCAAAGATTTTCTGATGAAATCTAGTATCATGTTTGACATAAGAAGCAAACAATGGTTGAAAATATATTTATAAAAGAGTTACCACTACAATACACCTCAAAGTCAACAAAAGGCATAAAATAAGGTTAGGCATATACCTGCTTGCTTTATCTGGAAGATCAAAAACTATTTAAATCTCTTCCCAAGGTAGATGGTTCTCCTTACAGAAAACTTGGGAGGTTATAGAGAAGAAAAATTCTGGGATTCTCAGTGGATTTGATCAAGAGCCCTGTCCTCCATTCACAACTGTTAATTAACATATATTCCATGCAATTCTTAGAGGATATATTTTTTGTTAGACCCACTACTGATGTCCCGTTCTCCCTTCTGATTTCCTTACACCTTGGCTCCAAAGTATTCTGTTCTCTTTTTGAGTTATGAAGGGTTTCCATAACATTGACACAGTCAGAAAGAAAGTAGATTTTTTTGCAAGGTGTAATAAAGGTCTAAAATATACTCCTCTGCTTTCCCATGGTTTGCATTTGATGCTCTGCATTCCCAAACAAACAACTCAGAATTATTTTAAGCAGTATGTAGAAATGGGAAGTTAAACCTCTTTTACTGGGTATTGTAAAGGGTGCACCTCTTCAAAAGTATCTAATAGAAAGCAGCTTGATTCCAAATATTTTAACATGTCACCGTGGCATATAAGCATCATAACCTAGCAATGGACAGTTTCCTTCATCTTTAAGAATACTGAAAGGAATTAAATAACCTGTGGTGAAAAGTCATCAGCAGAATCCTGCCAAATTTTATACATCTACAGTGCAGACACCTATATCTGAACAAGGAGTCTAGTATTCCCTCAAAGGCAGAGACACTTGCAGCACAGAGTAAATTTCATCCTAACATACCCTTAAAAACTGATTAACTATAACTAAGTTATCCCCTTTTTTTCAGGTGAGTATATAGTGGCATACTAACATACCTATCTAAGTCTTAGTGCGCTGGTATAGCTTGTGCATAGTACCTTCCCATCCCATGTCAGGCACATTGTTTCAGTTTTTGGTTTATTTTTAAAAAATGGAAATTCTTCTAGCTATGGCCAACTCTGAATATGGTATTCATATCTTGATGTTGTTCTGATTATAGAATATAACTCTGAATAGACTTCTGTCCTAATTAAATGGTGGGAATAGAAGTCTCTGAGGAACATCCTACAACAGAAGGCTCCATAGAGTTAAAGTGACTAAATTAAACAACTTTCTCATTAAATCTTAATGAGAAGGATTATCTCATTTGTGGATGTAAAACTTATAGTAACTGTTTAAGTCACTTGAAACAAGTAATTCTTTAACATGTAGATGTCCTTCATTGAAAGTGGCTAATTGCTTAGTGTATCCCAACATCAAATATTCAACATGAAGTTGAAGAATTTTGCTTATGTTGGAGCTAGACTCTGTGCAATCCTACTGTAACTGTGACAATGTTGATTTTTTTTCTAATATTGATTAAAAAGATGATTAAGGACATTTTCAGCAAAGGGAAATGAAAAGAGCAGAGATATTAGATTATTCATAAATCAAGATTAATCATGCAATGCATTTCAATTAAAAATACAACAAATTTTCAGACTTTTAAGCTTCACTGCACAGGATGTGGGTACATGGGTTCTTAAGGGTGTTTGTTTCTTTTTTAATTGAGTATGGGGCACTGTGCTTCTGAATATATTTCTAATGTGATTGCATTTTTTTTTCCTTAGTGCTTACTAAATTTGTCAATAGAATTACCACAGAGTTATATTTTAATTTTCCTGTCTGAGTATTTGTTTTAATGGCAAAACATTATTCAGGTAGAGTTAGAAGTACTAGGTGTTACTGAAATGACTGTGGTCTTATATTTTTGGAGATACCTGACACTTAGCTTTCATAGCTGCTATGACTGCATCAGTAATGCACACAGGAATAATTGTTACCTGTCAAGAACACAATGTATTTCTAATCATATTCCATCAATGACATGTGTTTTACATTGTTAATTTTGGCTGAAAAACAGAGGCTCAGAATGGAATATAAATGCCCATTCTTTCAGTTTCTTTGCATTATTCATAAATGCAGTACCTTGTCAGCACTTAGAGTGTAATCAAAACATAAATGATGTACGAATATTTTGTGTTCAAACTGCATGTACGATGTTCCTAAGTTACACAATACATTGCATTGTCTTTTTTATAGTCTGCATAAAATTTTAACTTTGTGTGTCATAAGTTCTGTAAAAGTAAGACTGTCTACTGTTTCCTTTTTGTTCTCTGATTCAAAAAGATAAGTTGAAATTAAAGAAAAAACCCACAAAAAAGCAAAAAAAAAATCAACAAGCTGTTTTTATCCTTTACCATTGTATCTCATTCACAGTCATTTTGCTGTTGCATGGTATAACTTGATATCATTTTCAAAGTAACTCTCTTGAGCACTGTTTTGAGTGTTTCAGAGATAAATAAGATCATGAATAAATACAAAATGCCACAACAGCCTTTTTTTTGTGCAGTGAAGAAAAGGATTATGAAACATGACTTCTGGATTCTGGAATTTCTGACTGAAAAGCTGAAAGCTGAAGAGAAAAGAAATCTAGTTTCTGGAAAAATTGTGAAGCAGCAAAGATAAAACAAAATTTAACTTACTGTAATTCTACAAAAAGAAAAAGAAGAAAAAAAGGCATGTGATGATTTACAATTGAAAATGTGGGTAGATAAGTTAAAAGTATTTTTATTTTCCCCTTTGATGGACAGATTACAGAAAAATATTTCTCCTGTTATATTAGGTGGCTTTCTTATTACCTGCCAAGTTTCAGCAACAGCATGTAACTAACACCTTGCTTTCAGTATTTTCTTTAATTTTGTTTGGGGACACTGGAGTGCAATAAAATAAAATTTAACTAGGAAACTTAGAAACACTTTCAACTTCAACTGAAGCTATAAGAGAATACTGTTCCTTGGAATAAATTTGCCACTATGCATAAATCAACAGAGTGCACAACTTTTGCTGAATATTTTGCTTCATTGAGTTATGACAATTAATTGGAATACAGGCTTTTTGATGCCTTTTTGTGCTGGAATAAATATCATGTTTTTCTGCACCTTTCCCAGGCAAAAGAAAGAATCTGCTTTCAGTTGTGAAGCTTCGTAACTTGTAATGTCCGCAGTCCAAGATATTTTCAAATTAAAATGCTAAATGTACCCTTGTTTCTTTTCCTTCCTTACTTTGAATCATTTTGACAAAGTATCTGATAATAAGGTTTTGGTGAGAAATATACTTTATTTTGCAGGATAGATACTCAAATTTAAATCAGTTCCCTATTCTAAGCAACTGGAATATTCTGCAATACAATATTCAAAGTCCAAGGTAACAGCTCTCCAAAATCACAACTTTTCCATAGAAATCAGACAAACACACATATGTATATGAAATCTATACTTGGCTTTTTTAATAATTTTTTTCTTTAGTATTAATTTTTCCTTATTATTTTAGCCCACATTGGACTAGATACTGTACAAACACAAAATAAAGGATGTTTCATTGTCTTACAAGTTCTTTTTCAAAATCCAAGATGAATTTTATCACTTGGTTTCACATAGAAAGGTCAATTTGAGGTACTGAATTAAGTCAGCATGTGGTATCATCAAACCAGCAGCCTAACTGTAGTTGAGACTTTTTACAGCAGGTCAGGGTATAATAGAGATATTTTTCAGAAGTATTTGGGAAGCACCTCTCCAATATGAGAGAATGTTTCTTAAAAAAATTAATATTAAGCAATTGAGGCTGATCAGTTGGAGATGAATCAAGGCAATAACAATGAATAAGAACAAATACAGAGCATAAGGCAAGACACTGAGTGGCTAAGAACCATGATTAAAACATGGGGAAATACAGGAAATGGGGTTGCAAAAGGCTGAGTGGTACAGCCAAGGATATGAACTACGAATAAAGTTTTTGCATAGTGTTCTGATTTGTGGTGAACAGGGCCAGAAAGATTTTATGCTAGCCAATAATTAATACAATATGCCGTTTAAATGTTTTGCTTGCAGTAAAAGTCTTAGCTAAAAAAATATTATACAATCTAGAATTGAGACCTCTTACTTTCATCAAATTATGGAATCATAGAGTGGTTTGGGTTGGAAGGGACTTTTGAAGATCATCTAGTCCAGCCCCTCTGCCATGGAGTTGGGTTTTCAGTTTAAAACCTTTGCCCCTTGTCCTGTCACTACAGGCCTCGGTAGAAAGTCTCTATCTTTCTTATAAGCTCCCTTTATGTATTAAAAGGCTGCAATTGTGTCTCCCCATCACCTTCTCATTTCCAGGCTGAACAACCACAACTGTCTCAGCCTTTCTTCATAGGAGAGGTGTTCCAGCACTCATTTTCTTGGCCATCCTCTGGACCTGCTCTAACAGGTCCATGTCTTTCCCGTGTTGGGGACACCAGAGCTGTATGCAGTACTCCAGGTGGAGTTTCATGAGACTGGAGTAGAGGGGAAAAATCACCTCTCTTGACCTGCTGTCATGTTTCTATTTATGCAGCTCAGAATATAATTGGCTTTCTGGGCTGCAAGTGCATGTTGCCAGCTCATGTCCAGCTTTTCATCCACCAGTATCCCCAAGTCCTTCTCCACAAGGCTGCTTTCAATCCATTCATCCCTCATCCTGTATTGATACTGGGGATTGCATTGATCTTGGTGTAGGACCTTGTACTTGGCCTTGTTGAACTTCATGAGGTTCACATGGGCCCACTGCTCAAAACAGTTGAAGTCCCTCTGGGATGTCATCCCTTCCCTTAACTGTACCATTCAGCTTGGTGTCATCTGCAGACTTGTTGCAGGTACACTCAATCCCACTGTCTATGTCTTTGATGAAGATATTAAATGGTTTTGGTCCTAGTACAGACCCTTGAAGAACACCACTTGTTACTGGTTTCCACCTGGACATTGAGCAACTGACTGTAACTCATTGGATGCAGCCATCCAGCCAGTTCCTTATCCATCTAACAGTCCATCTCTCAAACCCATGTTGCTCCAATGTAGCAGCAAGAATATTGTGGGGGAATGTATTGAAGGCCTTATAGAAGTCCACATAGATGACATCCATAGCTCTTTCTTAGTCCACTGTTGCATTCACTCCATTATAGAAGGCCACTAGATTAGTCAGGCATGATTTTCCCTTGGTGAAATCATGTTGGCTGTCTCTAATTACTGCCCTGTCTTCTATATGTTTTGACACGTCTTCCAGGAGGATGTGCTCCATGATCTTATTGGGCATGGAGGTGAGGTGAGTGCTGAAAGGCTGAAAGCCTTAAATCATGGAGGTGAGATGACTGCTGGAGTAGTTTGTGAAAGTGCTCCAACCACTATAATAGCAAAAGGCTATTTGGCATCATGATCACTGTCAGATTTTAAAGAAAAGAAGCCAGCTTTACCTCATCACATGCCTGACTTCAGAGAAAGGCTAGACAGACTGGTTCCCAAGAAGACATAGGTGCCTAGCTTCTACCATTTCTCTGCTTAGCCAATGAAGAATGATAGTCATGTAAGATAGTAGCTCCAAATAATAAGAATTTGTGATTGATTTTCTAAGATCTTCTTTTAGGAGTTGTCGATCATTTCACTTATGCAGTGTCTAGATTGTGGATTTCAGCTGAAATTCCAAACACAGTCAATATACCTAACGGAGTCACTTTTTAATACCACATAATGACCTTCACAATGCTCACTACACACCTCTGGAGTATCCTAGCTGTTCACGAAAGTTTGGGAAATATGACACAGGAACTATGGAAAAGCCACATCTCTCTAGGCTAGCATGTGGAATTCAGGCAAGACACGACAAGACATCTCATATCTTATTAGACACATACATCTTTATAACTGAACTGAATACTGTATCTTTTAAAAGCTTTAGCCATCCTATAGCCATGATGATCATATGCACTTTGTTCTTTTTTTAAATTTCCTCTACCTCCCATTGCTTGACCCTATGTAATACCAGATATGTTAATGGGCTGAACCTCCACAGAATACCAACTACAATATACTGGGGGAATCTTGTATCTCTGTGATCTCTTTACAAGTATTCTGCTCAATAGAAATGTAGCAGAATAACTTTCCTAGCACCTTCTTTGAAGTGAAACATAGACTATGATTTTGCCATGTCTGTGTGCATTGTGGTGTGTGTATATATATATATAAATATATATATAATTACATAGACATGTACTGAAGCTGGTTAAATCTGAAATTTTCAGAAAATAAGTATCAACAATTATATTTTTTTAAAGATTTGTGAAAAGTATTTGAAAGATCTTGCCTGGGTTATGAGAATTCAGTCATAAAAATTAGGTGTTAAACCTGTAGAATTAATGAATAATTGCTAAAGGAAGAATAGGAAATTTAAGCTAGGACTGCAGGGTCAGTGCAAGTCTAAATGAAACAGATGAGACTCAGAGTTTTCATCTAATAAACTTAACCTAAAAACCTGTAGTAAAATAAAGTCTGGAATAAACAATGCCTGTCGAAAGATAATAACCTTCAAATTATATTTAAAAGTGGATCTACAATGGGTGAGTTATTTAAGATGAGAAAATTCTGGATCTAAAACACATTGTAAGGAGTTTTAAATATAAATAAAAAACCAATATATTTAATTATATGCAATCGAATTATATTTCAACTGCCAAGCAACATTTGCTTTAAAAGACTGTTTACAGAGGAATAAAAAATTATAATGGTTTCTAAAGACTCCAGTGGCATAATTTAAAAACAAGATAGTGAATTTATTAAATTTGACATGGAAGATGAATATAATTAAATAGGAAAATGCATATTTTGATTTGAGACCTTCTTTCAAAAGCCATGTATCACTGGTGTAGGGCAATTTTCCCTTTAGCATGTTTACAGGAAAAGTACAAATACATTTAGTGACAACAGCATCAGTTTCACTTAAGCGGTGTCAACAAAGACATTTAGTGTTAGCTAACGAAAGCAGGCTAAATGGTATTGTACCCACTCTATTTGTTGGAAATACATTAAGAAACAACAAAGGAAGATGTACACTGTGTACAATAGGTAGAAACAGATTCAAAATATCCCTGGCCCCAGTGGTGCATATTTTAAGTATCTAAATGAAATATACTAGTACAGTGCATAATTCAAAATTTGTCTCCTATATAGAATATAGCAAGAATTTTGAAATCACAATGAAACATAGAATAGTAGAACAGCCCAGGTTGGAAGGGACCTTGAAAGATCTGGTCCAACCTTTCATGGGAAAGAGAGCCTCCATGAGCTTATCTGGCACTCTGTCCAATTGCATCATGAAAAGCTCCAGTGATAGGCACTCTACTATGTCCCTGGGAAGGTTATTCCAGTGACTGATTATTCTCACTGTAAAAAATTTCTTTCTTACATCAAGATGAAACATCTCACAGTGCAACTTGTACTCATTGCCCCTTGTTTTCATGTGGCCTCTTGTAAAGCGAGAGCCTCCATCTTCTTTGTAGCTGCCCTTTAAGTTCTGGAATAGTGTCATAAAGTCCCCTTGTGCCTTTTCTTCTCCAGGGAGAAGACACCTAATTCATTTTTTCCCCATCAGGCTGGTTTTCCATCCCTTTGATTACCTTTGTGGTGTTCCAGTGTGCCTGTGTCTTTTTTGAATTGTGGGGGCCAGAACAACTCATTCTGGGTGTCTTCTCCAAGCAAGTAGAGGAAAAGAAGATCATCAGGTGTACCCAGCATAGATTCACCAAGGGGAAATCATGCCTGACCAATCTGATAACCTTCTACGATGGCATGACTGGCTGGGTAGATGAGGAGAGAGCGGTGGATGTTGTCTGCCTTGACTTCAGCAAGGCTTTTGATACTGTCTCCCATAACATCCTCATAGGGAAGCTCAAGAAGTGTGGGTTGGATGAGTGGACAGTGAGGTGGATTGGAAACTGGCTGAATGGCAGAGCGCAGAGGGTTCTGATGGCGGCAGAGTCTAGTTGGAGGCCGTAGCTAGTGGACTTCTCCAGGGCTCAGTACTTGGACAGGTCTTGTTCAACTTGTTCATCAATGACCTGGACGAGGGGACAGAGTGTACCCTCAGCAAGTTCGCTGATGACACCAAACTGGGAGGAGTAGCTGACACACTGGAAGGCTGCGCTGCCATTCAGAGGGACCTGGAGAGGCTGGAGAGTTGGGCAGAGAGGAACCTGATGAAGTTCCACAAGGGCAAGTGTTGAGTGCTGCACCTGGGGAAGTTGAACCCCATGCACCAGTCCAGGCTGGGGGCTGACCTGCTGGAAAGCAGCTCTGCCGAGAGGGACCTGGAAGACCTGGTGGATGACAAGCTGACCATGAGCCAGCAGGGTGCCCTTGTTGCCAAGAAGGCCAATGGTATCCTGGGATGCATTAAGAGGAGTGTGGCCAGCAGGTCGAGGGAGGTGATCCTCCCCCTCTACTCTGCCCTGGTGAGACCCCACCTGGAGTACTGTGCCCAGTTCTGGGCCCCCCAGTTCAAGAAAGATGAGGAACTCCTAGAGGGAGTCCAGAGGAGAGCAACTAGGATGATTAGGGGACTGGAACATCTCCCCTGTGAGGAAAGGCTGAGGGAGCTGGGCTTGTTCAGCCTGAAGAAGAGAAGACTGAGAGGGGACCTCATCAACACATACAAATATCTTAAGGGTAGATGTCATGAGGACGGATCCAGACTCTTTGCAGTGGTGCCCAGCGACAGGACAAGGGGCAATGGGCACAAACGGAAGCATAAGAGGTTTCAGTAGGATATGAGGAAAAACTTCTTTACTCTGAGGGTGACAGAGCACTAGAACAGGCTGCCCAGGGGGGTTGTGGAGTCTGCTTCTCTGGAGATATTCAAAGCCTGCCAGGATGATGTCCTGTGCAACCTGCTCCAGGTGAACCTGCTTTAGCAGGAGGGTTGGACTAGATGATGTCCGGAGGTCCCTTCCAACCCTTGCCATTCTGTGATTCTGTGAACTGGACACAGTACTCCAGGTGTGGCCTGACAAGTGCTGAGTAGAGTGTAATGATCACATCTCTACCTCTGTTAGTGAATCTGATAGTAAGGCCTCATTTTTCAAAATACAACATGACTGAGAAGAGATTAGGAGACAAGTTCTTGGTGCATATATCTGATATGTTAAGAGTAGAAGGGAAAACTATAAAAATCAAAGAAACCTGGAATTGTAGAGAATTTATTTTAATAAAATTGTAGGATTTGCCTTTTGATTTACTAATACTAAAAAATGAATCAACGTTGTTCTATATTGAACTATTCAACCTTGCTGTGCAAAAAGTTGCCAATATTACATTGCACCCTGAAGCAATATATTTATATCTATGGAGTGACACAAAATACAGATGAAATGTTGCGCAGTTGAGCAGGTTGTACTGTAATTCTCTTGCTGTGTTTTAGAAACAATGCAATTAAATATTCATGGCAGGAAATTGCTAACTGGTCATTGTTTGAACTGCGTGTCTCTTCCTTAGAATGATTTGTATTTAACAGAATCTAATAAAACTTTCTCAGTTCAGTAGTATGCCACCTTCTATTTAATATTTAATGATAACAGTAAACAAATGCTTATATTTATGCTTCATATCTCTACATAGATATGTATTGCTGTAGATTTACACAGACGGGCATAGGTTCCTGAGACTTCTGAAGTATTCTGTAGCAAATATTGGTTTGCTGAAACTGCAAAGGATTGTGCACTTGGGATCTTACAGAAAAAAATTAGCTCGAATTGACTTTCAGAGTAAATTAATTAAATCACCCTAAATAATTTTGTTAATATTTTTTATAATGGATTACTTAGGCCACTTTATAAATTTAGATAAATTCAATTTCTTTTGATATGAGCTTAATCTAGTTTAAGTAATCCACTTTAAATTCACAGTCTTAGCTTGAATTTATTTTCCTCAGCGTCCCTATGTAGCAGCATCCAAGGGCAACACCTAGAGTTAACTGAGGAACAATTTATAGCATGGATGGGGATAACTGTTAATTTTAAGAC
This sequence comes from Gorsachius magnificus, assembly GCA_034008185.1. NCBI lineage: Eukaryota > Metazoa > Chordata > Aves > Pelecaniformes > Ardeidae > Gorsachius > Gorsachius magnificus. Next base: position 42,668,575 of record CM067081.1, read on the forward strand.
TATGAACACAAGCAGTGCTCAGCTATATTTTCTTCTGCAAAATATGAATAAAGTTGATAAAACTGTATGGTCCATTATTATTTAGTTACAATATTTTATTACAATAATTGTATTAATACTAACTTTAGAATTTATCCATAGCAGTCATACTGTAAAAATTTTAAATTTTGCATATCACTGAATCCTAGTACAATTTCATCAAACATTAAAAAAAAGAACCTCAGAAAATTATTATCTAACAAGAAAAGAATCTGGTTTTCCTCAGTTAATTTAGTAAATCCAGCTAACCACTGATGTTGTTTGCAAGTTTTTCATTCATGTACAGCACTGAGATTGATTATTGTTTACAAATGTTCCCTAGAGAGGATGCTGTTCTAAAAATAAGTAAAGGAAGTTAAGATGCTTCTGGTAGATCATCTCTGACCATCTGTCCAGACAGTTTTTGTAGTTTTAAAGTTTCTTGAACCTGATTCACTCTTTTATTGTCAATAGTTATTCCTCTGTCAAAATACCTATGCTACTAAATGATCCAAACTTTCTTCCTTGCTCTGGTTGCTAGGTGTGACGCTTACTTTGTGCCAGAGAATTTTGCATTTTGGCCATCTTGCCCCTATAATGAGGACTTTAACTTTTCTTGATTTTCAGCATTATTTAGCTGCTATTGATTATTTTATCTGACCACTAGCTGCTGGTCGAGAAGGACCTGTATATATATAACCTCTCAGATTTTCCAAGTGTCATGGATACCTTGGATGCTTAAAAGGTTGTAGATGAATTCACTAGACGAATATTCTTGAGCAGCTAAATATGGAAAGTAAGATTGTCCCAGCAATTTAGAATCAATTTAAAAAACATTTATGCTCATATGAGCTCAGAAACTGTATATTCTCATTTCTCTTTATTGACTACAATGAGAGATTAGAGTGGCTTCTTGAGATTTAGACATCTAACTTCAGGTACTTAAGATTTCATATATGAATTCTATTTCCACCTTCAAAATGAATGCTGAACTAAATTAGCTACCCTAAAATTACATTCAAAATAGACATTGAAATATACCAGGATATTCAGAAAGCCAGAATACTATCACAAGCTGACACAATTATTAACCTCAATTTGTCACACTGCTCACATTGTTTATAATGCTTTACATTGTCGTAATGTTTTGTGTTCTTCAGTATTGTGAGAAAAACCTTCAGAAGAAAAAAAAAACAACAAAAAACCAAACAAAACCCCTCCAAAATATGAAGAAAGAAAGGCTCCAGGGAGAGCTGGCATGCCATAGAATAATCATCACAAGATCTTCTTGACCCTTCCTAGCCTTTTCTTTGTTGGGTCAACCTAAAACATTTATAGTGGTACCATGTCATACATTTTAGATAGGAGTTATACTCAGATGTGTGACACACCACTACCTCTACAGGTGTGTCAATGCAAAAGAAGAACTTTCCCTGATGAAATAGAGGTTTCTTTGGCAACACCATTTCCTCAGGAAGCTGAAGAACTGACAAAAACATGTTATGTGCCACTTTTCTCCTTTACAGTCTATAGGGAGGTCCTTTGAAACCACTCTCTTCATGATACTGTAGACAATATTTAGACTTCACTGTGTCATACCCCGGGAGGAAAGAGAGAGAAAGATGGATGTAAATAATTTTTTCATGTTAGGGCCATTCTGAAACAGAAAAGTTGGGTCTTGGGTATCTGGAGCTTTTGTCTCCAACCAATAGCAATAATGCGTTATTGACATCAGCTGATCACTTTTCAAGTTTTACCTTTTTTGTTTGCTTATTTTTTCAATATATAAGCTATGAATGCCTACTTCAGCAGATTTCATTCAACCTTTACATTTCTTCCACTTTTTCTAGCCAGTTATGACCATGCCCAGCCTACATCTCATTTGTTTTTACTGACTTTAATTTTTATGATAACAGTGGTTTGTCTGGATTCAACATGATAAAAGATTACAACCACTTTTCCTTTTCTGAGATTAGCCTTGTTTTCATGAGCATTCTACTAGATAAACTAATGTAGCTCTGGCTTCATTTTACACATGCCCTTGATTAGATATTGCAGCCTTTCAAAGCTTAACAGGGGCTTATAAGAAAGATGGAGAGAGACTTTTTATGAGGGCCTGTAGTGGTAGGACGAGGGGCAATAATTTTAAACTGGAAAAGGGTAGATTAAAATTAGATATAAGGGATAAATAAGTTCTTTATGAGGAGGGTGGGGAGACACTAGAACAGGTTGCCCAGGGAAGTTGTGGATGGCCCATCATTAGAAGTATTCAAGGTCAGATTGGATGCAGCTTTGGGCAACCTGATCTAGTGAGGGATGAACCTGCCCATGGCAGGGGATTTCACTAGGTGATCATTAAAAGTCCCTTCCAACAAGAACCATTCTATGATTCTATGATTCTGTATTCTAAATATGTCCTCCTTTAAACTTTTCAACAAACAATGTCACTCAGATTTCAGACTGTCTCATATGTTTTAATTTGTGTATGTGTTTTTATGTGGAAGTACATATGTTAATACACAGTTTGATGGACTCAATGATGAAGTCTAGCTCTTTCTAATCATTTGGATCAAGCTTTTAGTTTGCATTTTTAATGTTCTTGTAAGACAATTAACTTCAATAATTGTATATAGGCGAGCAGAACAAGTTGCTCAGGGATATTTTAAACCACAAGACCAAATTCCTCTTCTCATTGGGAAAGGCAAGGAGGGGGGAATTGCCTTGTCTGTGAGTGAGTAGCAGGAAGGTACTAGTAGTAGGAGCTCTTCCTAGGGACAGGAGTTGAGCCAGCTGAGAACTTGTGGGTAAAGGATTAAAGGACAGTCTAACATGTTCTGGGTGTCCGCTGCAGACCATCTGACCACGAAAAAGAGGTAAATGAGGCCTTATTCAGATGACCAGAAGAAGCTTCATGTTCACAAGCACTGATTGTCATGAAGGACTTTAACAGTCCTGATACGTGCTAGAGGGACAACCCAATAGGATACAAGGAATCCAGAAGGTTTCTGGGGTATACTGATGACAACTGCCTGACATGGGTGGTCAAGGAGCCAATGAGGGGAGTCATTCTGCTGGACCTCATATTTACTAACAAGGAAGCACTGGTCAGAGATGAGAAGTTTGGAAGCAGCCTTGGCTGTAGGTACCATGAGATAGTGTTCATAACCCTGAGAGGAAGGAGCAAGGCAAACAGTGGGATCTCAATCCTGGATGTCATAAGAGCAGACTTTGGCCTGTTCAGGGATCTGTTTGGAAGAATCCCAAGGAATATGGTTCTGGAAAAATTAGGGGTAGAGCACAGCTGGTTGATTTTCATGGATCAAGAACAATCCATCCTGATGAGAAGGAACCCAAGGAAAACCGGCAGGATATCTGAATGGGTGAACAAGGAGACTCTGACTAAGCTTAAACATAAAAAAGAAACAGACAAGAAATAAATTCAGGAACAAGTAACCGGGGAGAAAAAAATAAAGACAGTGTCTGAGCATGCAGGAATGCTGTTGAAACAGAAAATACTTTTTTTCTGTAAGGGTGGTGAAACACTGGAACAGGTAGCTCAGAGAGGTTGTGGAGTCTCCATCCATAACTTGACATGGCCCTGGGCAACCTCCTCTAGCTGACCTTGCTAGATCTCCAGCAATAACTTCCAGTCATCACCATTCTGTGATTCTGTGACTATTATTGGGCATGGATTTAGTTAAGATTCTTCATTTAAAAAACCTGGAAAATACAGGCAATAAGTCACAACTCTCATTTTATAGTCACATTTTTAACTATATACTGTTATACTTCCAATCTGAAAATACATAGTAGTATTTTATTCAGAAGTTAATATAGAAAAATGAGAGAGGAATAAAAATAAGAAAATGCGAATATGAGCTATCAGATTTCCTGCTGGAAAACACAGAATAAGGTCAGCAAAATTGCCAAGGTCTGGTAAGCAGCTGAGTTATTAACAATGACAAATTGCCAACCATATTGCATTTTATTGGATATGTGACACCCTGTAGGAAACTCCTGCTCCACGACATGCAAAATGGAGCTGATATAATTGTATTGTTCCCTCTTGTGTTGAAAACCCCGTTTATTCATCCTCAGCCAAATACCACCCACCATGCAGCATTTTTAACAAACTCCCCTTCTTTTTTTTTTTTTTTCCTGACTCTGAAGTCCTCACAGTTTTAAAGTTTTTTTGCCACTTTTAGAAATATGTGGCAAAGTTACTGGGATTCTTGGGCAAAATTCTGCATTTCCAGTTCAAATATAATTCTAAATTCAGGCCTCCTAAGCAAATTCATTGAGGCCAGAGGAGGAAATATGAGTGTTCTGTCAAACAAAAAAGGCCAAATACAATGAGGAAGGGTTGCAATTTGATTCTGCTTTCCAAAATTGGTCAGAGAGACATCTTCTGGCAGGGCACATATTGTGTGCTTTAAATACAGGGATTACAACTCTGAGAACCAAGGCATACTCTTGGTGGTCTAAGAACATTTGGTGCTTATGGGGAAGTATGCAGGTTGTCTGGACAGGATTTTGTACAGATCTGGCATGTGCTGAAGGCCTCTCTCATACAAACGTCAGAAAACATATGGGATTTGATGAGTTATGTCCTGGTTTCATCTGGGATAGGGTTCATTTTCTTCCTAGTAGCTGATATAGTGCTGTGGTTTGGATTTAGTACGAGAAGAATGTTGATAACACACTGATGGTTTAGTTGTTGCTGGGTAGTGCCTAGACTGGCCAAGGACTTCTCAGCTCTCAGCTCTGCCAGGTGCACAGGAAGCTGGGAGGGGACACAACCAGGACAGCTGACCCAAAGCTGACCAAAGGGGTATTCCAGACCATATGACATCATGCTCAGTATATAAGCTGGGAGAAGAAGAAGGAAGGCGGGGGATATTCAGAGTGATGGTGTTTGTTTTCCCAAGGAACCATTATGCGTGATGGAGCCCTGCTTTCCTGGAGATGGCTGCTTGCCCATGGGAAGCAGTGAATGAATTCCTTGTTTTGCTTTTCTTGCGTGCATGATATTTGCTTTCTCTATTAAATTGTCTTTATCTCAGCCCATGAGTTTTCTCAATTTTACCCTTTGGATTCTCTCCCCCATCCCACTGTGGGGGCAGTGAGCAAGAGGCTGCATGGTGTTGAGTTGCCAGCTGGGGTTAAACCACAAAAAGTTGGTGTGTCTCCACACTGGTTTAGCTTTTTGAACTAGGACAGTGCTTGATTCTTATCCAATGGTTATTTAAAACTTTTTTATTCAAGGTACATGGATGTAGCTCTATTTAGTAATGCTGTGCTCATTTACTTTAATAAAGAATTTGTGCAGAATGAGTATTATGTATTTGTTTTGTTTTTTCAAAGGAAGAATTCCAAATGCATGTAAATTGTAAATTTATTGTTCTTTTTTTTCCTGGTCTGATGATATTTATCATAAATCTGGCACTTTTTTCTTCCTATTATATACATCTTTTGTGCTTCTAGGTCTATAAGAATCAAGATCTTATACCAAGCAACAAAAAGGATATCCTATTTTTCCAGTTTGTACATTAAACACCCATGTTGATGAGTTAATGTATTGATTTCTTCAGAGCTTTCTGTAATTTTTATCTTCTTCCATATTCAACTCTGTTTCTAGTCAATTTATGAATAAAAATAAGCATGATGACGAAAAGAAAAAATGTTAAATAATGCTAATTGAATTCTTAGTAAAGTTATTCCAGATAACTGAAAGCTTAAACTGGTCTGAAGAAGAGACTAATATATACTCTTTAAAACTATCATAATAAATACTTTATAAAATATTTCTATCAATAGATGATACTGGCACTAGGAGGAATTTAAATTAAAATTTATTAAAATATATAAATAATATCAGAGTTTGGGATTTCAATTTTAACTCCCCTGACCCCCCCGCGAGTTTTGTGGATTTAATAAATGCATTGTAGATGTATTTATCTCACTACAGGAATAATAAAAGTAACATCAGCGTTAAAGTGTTACTTTCATACAAATTTTTATTTGATATCTGTTTGTTTGGTTTTTTTTCTAATAGAGCTATCCTGTGATTATTAAAACTCTGTAACACCTTCTTTCAAGTTCAAACCTCCAGATATGGATTTTATTTTGGAAATGGAATTGCAGACTGATGAGATATTTCATTGATAAAACTGCTGACAGAAACGTAACTGTGGCAGTTTGCCTGTAAACCTTTATTATGATATACTGTACTTCTATTAACCTGAAAATGGTCAGAACCGATTTTTTTTTCTTGTGAAGGGATGGAGAACTCTCTCTTCTTTTTTTTTCCCCTTAAATTTGTTTTTATTGGGTCATATTTATTAGGCCAGATCATATTTGTTGAGAAAAATTCCAGTAATATTAGCCTGCTTGGAGTAAGTGGTATTAGATTAGTAATGTTAAAAGAAACCCAAAACAAAACAGCTTAGTGATTAATACACTGACATACTCATTTTAGTTGCAGATATAAATTTGTATGGATGTCATAAGAGCTAGGCTTTTTATACAGAATGTTGTTGGGCTTGAAGAAATTTTAGATGGAGACCCCAGTAATATTGGGATGGAGACAGAAGACAGAGGGACAGAGAGAGAGAGAAGATGATGAAGAGGAAGGGGAGAGACTAGAGACTAGACATTAATGTTCATAGGCCTTCATCAGCTGGAGGCATGTTCTGCCTCTGTCACTGGTCATTACTGACACCTTGGGAACTTGAACATACTTTTAGGACTCCCTACTGGCTGAAGTTGCATGCTCTAGACTCTCTCTTGACTTCTAGCTCTTCAAGGAACCAAATTCACTCAGTGTTGCCTCACCATAAGGCTTGACTTCATAGAATCATAGAATCATAGAATGTTTTGGGTTGGAAGGGACCCCTAGAGGTCATCTAGTCCAACCCCCCTGCAGTGAGCAGGGACACTGCTAACTAGATCAGGTTGCTCAGAGCCCCATCCAACCTGGCCTTGAATGTTCCCAGGGATGGGGCCTCCACCACCTCTCTGGGCAACCTGTTCCAGTGTTTTACCACCCTCATTGTAAAGAATTTCTTCCTTATATCCAGTCTAAACCTACCCTGGTTTAGTTTAAAACCATTACCCCTTGTCCTGTCACAGCTGGCCCTACTAAAAAGATTTTCCCCATCTTTCCTATAGGCCCCCTTTAGATACTGAAAGGCCGTAATCAGGTCTCCCCGCAGCCTTCTCTTCTCCAGGCTGAACAAGCCCAACTCCCTCAGCCTGTCCTCATAGGAGAGGTGCTCCAGCCCTCGGATCATTTTTGTAGCCCTCCCCTGGACCCGCTCCAACAGTTCCATGTCCTTCTTGTGCTGAGGGCTCCAGAGTTGGACACAATACTCCAGGTGAGGTCTCACCAGAGCAGAGTAGAGGGGCAGAATCACCTCCCTCGACCTGCTGGCCATGCTTCTCCTGATGCAGCCCAGGGTACGGTTGGCCTTCTGGGCTGCCAGTGCACATTGCCGGCTCATGTCCAGCTTTTCATCCACCAGCACGCCCAAGTCCCTCTCGGCAGGGCTGCTCTCGATCCTTTCTTCCCCCAGCCTGTATTGATACTGGGGGTTACCCCGACCCAGGTGCATGACCTTGCACTTGGCCTTGTTGAACCTCATGAGGTTCACACAGGCCCACCTCTCCAGCCTGTCCAGGTCTCTCTGGATGACATCCCGTCCTTCTGGTGTGTCAACCGCACCACTCAGTTTGGTGTCATCCGCAAACTTGCTGAGGGTGCACTCAATCTCGCTGTCTAAGTCATTGATGAATATATTAAACAGCACGGGTCCCAGTACGGACCCCTGAGGGACACCACTCGTCACCGGTCTCCATCTGGACATCGAGCCATTGACCACTACCCTCTGGATGCGGCCATCCAGCCAGTTCCTTATCCACCGAACAGTCCACCCGTCAAATCCATAGCCCTCCAATTTAGAGAGAAGGATGTTGTGGGGGACTGTGTCAAAGGCTTTGCAGAAGTCCAGATAGATGACATCTATTGGTTTTCCCTTGTCCACTGATGCTGTCACACCATCATAGAAAGCCACTAGGTTCGTCAGGCAGGACTTGCCCTTGGTGAAGCCATGCTGGCTATCTCGAATTATCTCCCTGGCCTCCATGTGCCTTAGCATAGCTTCTAGGAGGATCTGTTCCATGATCTTCCCAGGCACCTCACCTCCCAGGTGAGGCTGACAGGTCGGTAGTTCCCAGGGTCTTCCTTTCTACCCTTTTTGAAAATGGGCACAATGTTTCCCTTCTTCCAGTCCCCAGGGACTTCACCTGACTGCCATGACTTTTCAACTATCATGGAGAGTGGCTTGGCGACTACATCGGCCAATTCCCTCAGGACTCTGGGATGCATCTCATCAGGTCCCATGGACTTATGTCTGTTCAGGTTCCTCAGGTGGTCACGAACCTGATCTTCTCCTACAGCAGGAAGGGTTTTGCCCTCCCTGTCTCCCTCATGCCATCCATCAACTCGGGTGGGGTGAGGAGAGAGCTTCCCAGTGAAGACTGAGGCAAAAAAGGTGTTGAGTACCTCAGCCTTCTCCTCATCTGCTATTACCAGCTTGCCAGTCTCGCTCATCAGTGGGGGTACGCTTTCTTTAACCATCCTTTTCCGGCTGATATACCTGTAGAAACCCTTCTTGTTATTCTTTGCATCCCTAGCCAAGTTTAGCTCCAGCTGAGCCTTGGCCTTCCTGACCCCATTCCTACACAACCGGGCCGCGTCCCTGTACTCTTCCCAGGATGCCTGTCCCTGCTTCCACTGCCTGTGCAGCTCCCTCTTCCTCCTTAGTTTGTCCAGCATGTCTCGTCTCAGACTTGACACTGGCTGTCATATTTCTTTACTGCACTACACAGTAGATAACAGTTATAACAATGAAACTGTGGACCAAAAAACATAACAGGATCATAGAATCATAGAATCATAGAATCACCTCGGTTGGAAAAGACCTTTAAGATCATCAAGTCCAACCGTTAACCTAGCACTGCCATCCCACCACTAAACCATCTCCCTAAGCACCTCATCTATCCTTCTTTTAAAGACCTCCAGGGATGAGGACTCGACCACCTCCCTGGGCAGCCCATTCCAGAGCCTGACAACCCTCTCGGTGAAGAAGTTTTTCCTAATGTCTAGCCTAAACCTGCCCTGGCGCAGCTTCAAGCCATTCCCCCTCGTCCTATCATCTGTTACCAGGGAGAAGAGGCCGACCCCCACCTCGCTACAGTCTCCTTTCAGATAGTTGTAGAGGGCGATCAGGTCTCCCCTCAGCCTCCTCTTCTCCAGACTAAACAACCCCAGTTCCCTCAGCCGCTCCTCGTATGACTTGTGCTCCAGACCCCTCACCAGCTTGGTTTCTCTCCTCTGGACCTGTTCCAGCAAGGCAACATCTTTCTTGTAGTGAGGGGCCCAAAACTGAACACAGGATTTGAGGTGCGGCCTCACCAGCACCGAGTACAGGGGCACGATCACTTCCCTACTCCTGCTGGCCACACTATTCCTGATACAGGCCAGGATGCCATTGGCCTTCTTGGCCACCTGGGCACACTGCTGTCTCATATTCATCTGGCTGTCAACCAGTACCCCCAGGTCTTTTTCCACCAGGCAGCTTTCCAGCCACTCTTCCCCAAGCCTGTAGCGCTGCATGGGGTTGTTGTGACCAAAGTGCATGACGCGGCACTTGGCCTTGTTGGAGCTCATACAGTTGGCCTCGGCCCATCGATCCAGCCTGTCCAGGTCCCTCTGCAGAGCCCTCCTCCCCTCAAGCAGATCAACACTACCACCCAGTTTGGTGTCATCTGCAAACTTACTGAGGGTACACTCCATCCCCTTGTCCAGGTCATTCATAAAGATAATAAACAAGACTGGCCCCAGAACTGAGCCTTGCGGGACACCGCTTGTGACCGGCCGCCAACTGGATTTAGCTCCATTCACCACGATTCTCTGGGCTCGGCCATGCAACCAGTTTTTAACCCAGCAAAGAGTACATCCGTCTAGGCCATGAAATGCCAGCTTCTCCACAAGAATGCTATGGGAGACTGTGTCGAAGGCTTTGCTGAAGTCCAGGTAGACAACATCCACAGCCTTTCCCTCAACTACCAGGCGGGTCACCTGGTCATAGAAGGAAATCAGGTTGGTTAGGCAAGACTTGCCTTTCGTGAACCCATGCTGACTGGGCCTGATCCCCTGATTGTCCTCCATGTGCCTGGTGAGCACACTCAAGATAAACCGCTCCATAATCTTCCCCGGTACCGAGGTTAGGCTGACTGGTCTGTAGTTCCCCGGATCCTCCTTCCGGCCCTTCTTGAAGATAGGCGTCGCATTTGCCAACCTCCAGTCATCTGGGACCTCCCCTGTTATCCAGGACTGCTGATAAATGATAGGAGTGGCTTGGCAAGCTCCTTCCGCTCCTTCAGCACTCTTGGGTGGATCCCATCCGGCCCCATAGACTTGTGGATGTCCAGGTGGCATAGCAGGTCAAAGACTGCTTCCTCCTGGATTATGGGGGGTTCATTCCACTCTCTGTCCCCATCTTCCAGCTCGGGAGGCTGGGTACCCTGGGGATAACTCGTCAGGCCATTATAGACCGAGGCAAAGAAGGCGTTGAGTATCTCAGCCTTTTCCTCATCCTTAGTGGCAATGTTCCCCCTTGCATCCACTAGTGGATGGAGGTTCTCCCTGGCTCTCTTTTTGCTGTGAACATATTTATAAAAACTCTTCTTATTATCCCTTATAACAGTGGCCAGGTTAAATTCCAGCTGGGCTTTTGCCTTTCTAATCTCCTCTCTGCATAACCTGACAAGATCCCTGTACTCTTCTTGGGTTGCCTGCCCCTTCTTCCAGAGCTGGTAAGCTCTCCTTTTTTCTCTTAGTCGCAGTAGTAGTCCTCTGTCCAGCCAGGCTGGTCGTCTTCCCTGCCGATTCGCCTTACGGCACATGGGGACAGCCTGGTACTGTGCCTTTAAGACTTCTTCCTTGAAAAACACCCAGCCTTCCTGGACCCCTTTGCCCTTCAGGACTATCTCCCAAGGGACTCTCCCAACCAGCGTTCTGAGCAGGTCAAAGTCTGCCCTCCGGAAATCCATGGTGGCAGTCTTGCTGACCCCCTTCCTAACCTCACCAAAGATCGAAAACTCTACCATTTCATGATCACTAAGGCCTAGATGGTTTCCAACCACCACCTCTCCCACCAGTCCTTCTCTGTTAGTGAACAGGAGGTCAAGCAGGGCACTTCCCCTGGTAGGCTCACTTACCAGCTGTGTCAGGAAGTTATCTTCCACACACTGCAGGAACCTTCTGGACTGTTTCCTTTCTGCTGTATTGTATTTCCAGCAGATGTCTGGGAAGTTGAAGTCCCCCACAAGAACAAGAGCTCGCGACTGAGAGACTTCTGCCAGCCGCTTGTAGAATTCTTCGTCAACGTCCTCATCCTGGTCGGGTGGTCTGTAACAGACTCCCAACAGGATATCTTTCTTGTTGGCCTTTCCCCTCATCCTCACCCATAAGCATTCTGCCACACCACAAGCGTCAAGCTCTGTACAATCTAAACACTCCCTAACATACAGAGCCACCCCGCCACCTCTCCTTCCTTGCCTGTCCCTTCTGAAGAGTTTGTAGCCATCCATCGCAGCACTCCAGTCATGGGAGGCATCCCACCACGTTTCTGTGACGGCGACTACATCATAATCATCCTGCTTTACAATGGCTTCCAGCTCCTCCCGTTTGTTGCCCATGCTGCGTGCATTAGTGTAGATGCACTTGAGCTGGGCTGTCGGTTTCCCCCCCAGCAATGGGGTGACCCCCCCAGGCTCCTCTCTAGTGAGCCTGTTTATATCCCCTTCCCCCTTCAGGCCTAGTTTAAAGCCCTCTCTACAAGCCCCGCCAGTTCCTGAGCAAGGATCCTATTTCCCTTCCGAGAGAGCTGGGCACCATCTGTTCTCGACAGGCCCGGTGCCATGAAAACCTCTCCATGGTCAAAGAAGCCCAAGCCCTTCCGATGGCACCAACCTTTGAGCCACACGTTAACCGCTCTAGCTTTCCTATTCCTTTCCGTGTTCCCTCCTGACACTAATGGGATCGAGGAGAGCACTACCTGCGCTCCTGATCCTTCAACCATTTTCCCTAGTGCCCCGATGTTCAATTGTAAGTGAAGGGGGAAGCAATAAACAAAACCACATGGAGACACACACCTGGTAGAGGAGGGATAATGGAGACAATGCCAAAAATCCAAAGTCTCTCCAATTATTAATTGATGGGCCATTGAGAGACTGCAAGCACAGCTTTGGAAAGGGCCAGCCTGGTCTTTGTAGCTGATAAGAAAGGGGAAACTTGGGTAATATGAGGATTTGAGATACTTGAGGGAGGACTGCGGGACTGTGCAAAGTTTATGAAAGAATGTTTAGGGAAAGGAAGATGAGGCAGAAGTGGTACAAAAGGGGCCACTCATCTGTAAACTTTTGCTTGTCTGACTGAGCCCAGCACCTGATCACCCAGTCTGTCCTATCTTCTTATTAAATCCTTTCTTAATTATGTATCTGTGTAATCTCACTTACTATCCTATGTGTGTCAGTGCTGCAGGGACTCAGTGCCAGCTACTGGGGGGACTGGTATGAGGGAACTGGGTGCCAGTTGCTGGGGCTATGGGCACCCTTGGCCCATCGTGTCAGTGGGATCTTTTACCCCCAGTGACTGGGGTTGGATGCCTGTCACAAAAAAAAAGCTACTAGGGAGGGACTGGGGTGAATGAGGGCCTTGGAACTGGATTAGGACCATGGGTCATAGCCCATGTGCCAGGTACCAGCTGCTGGGGACGAGTGTCTGTACCTTCCCCAAACAGTGGGGCTGTGTGTGTGCCTGCATGTGGATTCGCTGGCAAACTCCAAGCTGGACCAGCCAGCAAGTAGGAGGCCCCAGGTCTGACAGTGGTATCAGGTAGGCGGAGAGTCTGTGCTGGTGTTTGGGGGAACCAAAAGTGTGGGGTGCCTGTGGGATGAGTTTGCAGCAAGCATCCAGCTGGAGCAGCTGGCGAGTTGGGGACCTGTGGGGTGAGTAAGGGGGGCTGGGATGTGGGCAGGAGTGCTGGGCAGGCAGAGGGGCTGTGCTGGTGCTCAGGGATCTGTTAATGTGTGTGTGCTTGTGAAGCTGGAGAGCATGGTGCGTGCGCTGTACCAGTGACCTTCTGCCCCTGCCCACTCAAGAGGAGGAGGGGATGTGGTTGTGCCTGTGTCTGCTGTGAGTCTTGAATGTGGGTGCTGCTGGGGGCAGCGCCTGCTCTGTGGCCCTCTGTGTGACCAGCTGTGGCCATGTCAGTGTCCTGCACGCATGCATCTGGGATAAACACTCACTCTATTTCGGTCCATTTGGCCTTCTTTTTGGGTAGCTCAGCCACCTCTCAGCACAGCACAGAGAGTTGTGTGAATCCTACAATTCAGCACATAAATTTCCCATTTCCATTTTCTGGGAACTGGGAAATATCTAACTGAAAATTCAGCTTCCTGGCCTAAACTCCTAAACTGTAGGTACTGCAGCACTGGGATCAACTGCTTTGCTTTTTGAAGCTGAGTTTTTAGAGGGTTACCTCAAAAGGGTGTGCTCAATCTGAAGAAGAATAAAGGTAAACCAGATGTTGTGGTTTAACCCAGCTGGCAACTAAGCACCATGCAGCCGCTCACTCGCTCCCCCCTTCCCTCAGTGGGATGGGGGAGAGAATCGGGAAAGAAAATAAAAGGTTAGAGCCGAGGGATGAGATAAAGACAGTTTAATAAGAGAAAATAATAATAATAGTAATAATGAGAATGATAACAGAATATACAGAATACACAAAATGAATGATGCACAGTGCAATTGCTCACCACCCGCCGACCGATGCCCAGCCCGTCCCGAGCAACGAGCAGTCCCCGAGCAGTGAGCAGTCCCCGAGCAGCAAGCAGTCCCCCCACAACTGACCGACCGACTAAGCCCCCCGAGCATGACATTATATGGTATGGAATAGCTCTTTGGTCAGTTTGGGTTAGCTGAACTAGCTGTGCTGTACTCCCAGCTTGCTGTGCACCTGGCCGAGCAGGAGAAGCTCAAAAAGTCCTTGAGTAGTCTGAGCACTACTTGGCAACAACTAAAAACATCAATGTGTTATCAACATTCTTCTGGTACTAAATCCAAAACACAGCACTATGCTAGCTACTACGAAGAAAATTAACTCTATCCCAGCCAAAACCAGGACACCAGACTTCTTTCTGTTCCTCACGCATGAATATCGTCATAGCCATCAGAGTAACCCTGCACTATCTCAAGCGTTACTCAGAGCTGCCAGCTGTCCCCCTAAAATGGCTTGGCCTAAAGGGCCACCTTTGCCCTACATCCTCATTAAGGATGAGATGCTTATGAATAAGCAAATGAAGTTATACTCTAGCAGGTATGCCATTTCAGACTGCAGAAACCTAAATATAGATAAACACTGGCCAAACATTATGGTATAATTACTTTTAATCCATACATGTCTAATGTCGTATGAGATTGGATTGAATACTCTGCCTGAATGCTAGCCACCACTTCAGTACAACATAGGTCTCCCAAAAATACTGCACCACATCTCGCAGCCCTGAGTAGATATCTCATATAACCTAGGGTGTCCAAAAGGACAGTAATGCTTGCCTTTGGCCAACTTCATTGAGCCAGAGCTATCTAATTTAGGGTGACAAGGATAGTTGTACAGACTCCACTGACTAGACCTTATTGTGTAAGGATCTTAGACTCTTATCTCATATGTATGTCGTATGAAGACATGAGTGTAGCTATTCAGTGTTAAGTGTATACAGCCTACAGTTGAATTTTACTTCTGTGAAGATTTTCAAAATATCTACACACCTAAAGCTTCCAGAACAGCTGCTCAAATACTTCTGGAAATTCCATTTGGCATGTAAATACTCTTAAATAAAAATTAAATAAAAATTTATTTTAAAACTTCCCTGAATTAAAATCAAAGTAGACAGACCTTGTTTTTACTTTTTCTATTTAATTTTATTTTTTATTGTAATTTTAAAAATTGTTATAAAACCAATCATTATTTAGAAAAAACAATAGTAGAAAGTTCATTATCTGCAACTGCACTTTAGTGCTTATTGTTAAGAAGCTTTTCCATTTCTCTTTCTGAGCTATATCATGTTTCACTTGTTTGCTTTACTTATCTTAAGTAAAGGATTGGAAATGGGATATACATAAAAATATGTTAAAACAGAACAAATGTGATAGTGAATACTTAATCTGTAGGAAGTATTGAAGAAACAGTTTTCTGTAGATAAAAATCTTTTCTTGAGTTGAATTCTGGTGCCACCAGCTTAATGAATTTCCAGTTTATAATAGTAGTACTGGCTATAAAATGACAGTGTAGACAATAATAGTTAACTATGCCTTAAATTAATTGAGTGGTTTTGGAAAAAAAAACCAAAACAAAAACCTACATTCAATTTATTTCAGGCTAAATTATTAATAAAAGTTTATTAGATATTTATGTCTCCTTTTCTTTTTTGGTCTTAGAAATAGTGCTGTCCAGCAACATTATGATCCTTTTTTTCCTTTTCCTTTTCTCCTTTTTCTTTTCCTTTTCTTCTTCCTTTTCCTTTTTTTTTTTTTTTTTTTCCTTTTTTTCCTCCTTCTTCTTCTCCTTCCTCCTTCCACTTCCCTTTCACTTTAATCTTCCTTTTTCCTTTTCCTTTTTCCTTTTCCCTTTTCCCCTTCCCACTATTCTTTTTCCCTTTTTATTTTCATCTGCCCATTTCCTTTTTTCTTTTTTTCCTTTTTTCCTTTTTTCCTTTTCCCCTTCTTTCCTCCCTCCCTCCCTCTCTTCCTTCCTCTTTTCTTTCCTCCCTTCCTACCTGCTTCCTTCACACTCTCCTTCCCTCTCTCTCTCCTGTATATTTGGCGAATACACATGCTTTTTTTGGTTTTTTTTGTGGAGGGTTACTCCACGCAACACGAACAGTATAATTTATTGGCTAATTCTTAGCTGCTAAATAAAAAGGAACAAAATATCTATTACAATCTTGTCTATGTTGCCTTTAGGGAAGGGCCCTGCTGTGAACTCTGCACTGAACTGTAACTTGGCAGTGTCTTGCAGAGAGCTAGTTAGAGTGATCCAAAATAGGCTGAGAGACCAAGTTAGCAATTAACCAGTATGAATTAATTTGGGATCCAATGTCTGATCTCACTTCCTGACCTTGTTTTACCTACATATAGATGTATCCCATACTACACTAAAATAAACATTGAAGCTATCTCATGGATCTGTAATGAAGTGCTTGGTTTACTCTTGCTTAACCAAAACACCTATTAATGTCCAGTATCATTTCTACAAATAGAATGAAGTCTCAAAATGACAGAATAAACTAAGTAGATTGCATAATAAATAACAGACTATATATTAAATGGCTTGTGGTGTGTTCTCTGTCTTTGTCCCTTCATTGTGTGAACTGGGGATTAAGTCAGCCTTCAGGGAGGAGAGGAATTGTGCACATGCAAAATCAAGTCTGATATGGAAGATACACAATCTTGAGGGATAACCCTGGAATAAGCAGCAGAGTTCTCTAGTTTAGATGGTCTTCGCAGCCACTGGACATGTGTTTAGAAAATAAGTTTCCATTTTTATACCAGCTGGTAAGTGTATTTGGACAACTATGCACTTATTTTAAACAAGAGAAACCCAAAGAGTTGTTGCATAGAATTTTTGCTGACTTTTTGCTGCAAAATGAAAAAAAAAAAAAAGCTATGAACTGTATTTTATTTTTCAAGAATGTATGCTTAACCCATTGTTTTAGTTTCACAAGGTATGGTGAATGCAACTTGCAAGCAGACTAAGAATGGCTAGTAAGAATTATATGAAAAAATATTAACGGAAAGGATCTGTTCATGCAAATGCAGGTCCAGGTTCTTTTTCTTTCAGATTCACCTGATGATAAAGATCTAGGGTTATTTTTGGTGTTGTAAGTAATTATTTACTCTCCCATGGGAAAGTCTTAATAAAAACTCTGATAGATTATTTCATAAACACTTTAATATTTCTACTGTTATCTGTAGTGAGAAGTTCACTAATTTGGACTGGATACAGTATTTGTTTATCTAAATTTTTGAGTGTCACTATAGAGTGTTTTAACACAGTGGAAATTTAAACTGTTTGTGAGCTTCTGAAATGAAATTATTAGATTAATTTTTTGCAATCTAAAATCGTATTTTCTTTGTAACAACAGTTTCATTTTTTTCTAAAGACATGTAAGTTTGGTAGGCTCTCTTTTTATGTGAACGGATGTAACACTTAATGTCTTTCCAGATGTGAACAGATACGAAGGCTTAATATTTTGTAGTATGTACTTACTGATATCTTTGGCAAGAATTCAGTTCAGCTTGTAATGTCTCCTGACTTCGAATCATAGGATCATTTAGGTTGGAAGAGACCTTTAAGGTCACCAAGCCCAACTACAAACCTAACATTGCTGAGTCCCACTAAACTATGTCCTCAGTGCCACATCTACGCATCTTTTAAATACCTCCAGGGATGGTGACTCAATCAATTCCCTGGGCAGCCTGTTCCAATGCTTAACAACCCTTTTGGTGAAGAATCTTTTCCTAATATCCAAGCTAAACCTCCCCTAGCACAACTTGAGGCTGTTTCTTCTCGTCCTATCACTTGATACCAGGGAGAAGAGACCAACACCCACCTCACGACAACCTCCTCTCAGGTAGTTGTAGAGAGCAATAAGGTCTCCCCACAGCCTCCTTTTTTCCAGGTTAAACAACCCCAGTTCCCTCAGCCGCTCCTCGTAAGACTTGTGCTCCAGAACCCTCACCAGCTTTGTGGCTCTCCTCTGGACATGTTCCAGCAACGCAACATCTTTCCTGTAATGAGGGGCCCAAAACTGAACACAGTATTTGAGGTGCAACCTCACCAGTGTGGAGTACAGGGGCACGACCACTTCCCTACTCCTGCTGGCCATGCTATTCCTTATACAAGCTGGGATGCTGTTGGTCTCCTTGGCCACCTGGGCACACTGCTGGCTCTTATTCTGTCATCTGTCAACCAGCACTCCTAGACCCCTCTCTGCCATGCAGCTTTCCAGCCACTCCTCTGTAGTGTTGCATGGGGTTGTTGTGACCCAAGTGCAGGACCTGGCACTTGGCCTTGTTGAATCTCATATAGATGTCCTGGTTTTGGCTGGGATAGAGTTAACTTTCTTCACAGAAGCTAGCATAGTGCTGTGCTTTGGATTTAGTGCTAGAAGAATGTTGATAACACACTGATGTTTTTAGTTGTTGCCAAGCAGTGCTCAGACTGCTCAAGGACTTTTTGAGCTTCTCCTGCTCGGCCAGGTGCATAACAAGCTGGGAGTACAGCACAGCTAGGACCCAAACTGTCCAAAGAGCTATTCCATACCATATAATGTCATGCTCGGGGGGGTTAGTCAGTCGGGTCGGTCGGGCGCGGGCAGAGTGGTCGCAGCTCGGGCGGTGTGATCGCAGCTCGGGGGGAGTGATTGCTGCTCGGGACGGGCTGGGCATCGGTCAGCGGGTGGTGAGCAATTGCATTGTGCATCACTTGTTTTATATATTCTGTATATTTTCTTACCATTATTATTATTATTATTATTGTTATTCTTCTCTCTTATTAAACTGTCTCTATCTCAACCCACGGGTCTTACTTTTTTTTTCTTTTCTCTGATTCTCTCCCCCATCCCACTGAGGGAGAGGGGGGAGTGAGCGAGCGGCTGCGTGGTGCTTAGTTGCCAGCCGGGTTAAACCACGACAGTCCTATTTTGGCGCCCAACGTGGGGCCCGAAGGGTTGAGATAACGACAGAACTGAACATTTCTAAAATGCATTTGTGATAAGCATTCGTTATATTAGTCTAATAGTCGCTGATCGCAATGTTGTTTTATTTGCTCTCAGAGTTGCTGTCCTTGTTCATGGAGTTCTTTTATATATCACCTTACCTGCTGTATGCACTCCCTGTGCTGCTGCTTGTCACTTTTCGCAAGTGGATTAAAGCTACTGTTCTGCTGTACTGTGTAATACTGGCTTATGCTATGATAAAACTATTGATCATCAGATTAAGCTCATATTTGTACTCAGTATTGCTGTCACCTCTGTATTTTGGGAACCATATATTGGGAATTATGAATAATTATACATTTTACTTTTTATCCTCGGAGAGCCAGCCTTTGGGGGAGTCACCTTACTCCATCTTCCCCTTCTTCTCTGAGCTAATTAAAACAGTTCTTGAGAATGTTGAATATCCTTGGGATGTTCCAACTAGCATGGCCCTATTGCTAGGTCTCCTGAATATAGTTCAGCTTTACTCAGGGTTAGACTCCTAGTAAATTATATACCATCCAATTATTCCTGCAGCAGGCCCTGCTGCTACTCCAGCCTCAGTGACACCCACTGTAGCTACTCCAACTGCAGACACAGGCACTGCTGCTACTCCAGCCCCTGCAACACCCACTGTAGCTACCCGAACTGTAGACACAGGCACTGCAGCTACTCCAACCTCAGCGACACCCACTGTAGCTACCTGCGCTGTGGACACAGGCACTGCGGCTACTCCAACCCCAGTGACACCCACTGTAGCTCCTCCAGCCGTAGGCACAGGCACCGCTGCTACTCCAACCCCTGCAACCTGCACTGCAGCTACTCAAACCCCAGCAACAGGCATTGCAGCTGAAACAGGGTGCGAACCTGTGCCGGTATCAGTTGCCCCTATACACAAGAAGAAATCTTGGAAGCGAAAGTCAACTCGTTTAGAAAGGGAGGATGAATCAGGGCCATCACAAAAGGAGGAGGAAGAGGAAGAGCTCATAAATGAGACAGAAATGACACGGTCTCTATCCTTGGGTGAGCTGCGAGATATGAGAAAAGATTTCAGCCGTCGTGCAGGAGAGCATCTTGTCACCTGGTTGCTCCGATGCTGGGATAATGGGGCCAGTAGCCTGGAACTGGAGGGTAAGGAAGCCAAGCAGCTGGGATCCCTTTCTAGGGAAGGGGGCATTGACAAAGCGATTGGAAAAGGGACACAAGTCCTCAGCCTCTGGAGACGACTACTGTCAGCCATGAAGGAAAGATATCCCTTCAAGGAAGATGTCATACATCGCCCAGGCAAATGGACCACCGTGGAGAAAGGCATCCAGTACCTGAGGGAATTGGCTGTCCTGGAAGTGATTTATAGTGACCTGGACAATGACCAGTTGCCTAAAGATCCAGATAGTGTCCAGTGCACACGACCCATGTGGCGGAAGTTGTTACGTAGCGCACCAACATCATATGCCAACACATGGGCAATAATGAGATGGGAAGCTGGACGGGGACCAACAATGGATGAAATGGCTAGCCAGCTCTGGGAATACGAAGAAAGTATCTCTTCTTCCCTTGTCTCTGCTGTGGATAAACTGTCCCAAAAGGTTGAACGACTCGAAAAGCGTATACCCTACACCTCTCCTGTACAGACCAGTATCTCAGCCATAAGAAGTCAGCGCCCTTCTGCTCAAGGAAAAGAATATCGAGGGTACACACCACGGGGCACTCTATGGTTTTACCTGCGTGACCATGGAGAGGACATGAGGAAATGGGATGGAAAACCTACCTCAACCCTAGAGGCACGAGTACACGAGTTGCAAAGAAAAACAAGCACAAAAGGGGGCTCTTCCAGGAAACTTGTCGCTCCAATTTCCAAAGACGGGGTAGATCGTCATTTTTTCAGACAGAATAGAAGAGCTGATCTTAATTCTGATTGTGATGAAGGAACTTCTGACTCATATACACAAACCATGAGCAACAGTGATCAGAATTAGAGGGGCCCTGCCTCCAGCCAGGTGGAGGAAAGGGACAACCGGGTCTACTGGACTGTGTGGATTCGATGGCCTGGCACGTCAGACCCACAGAAGTATAGAGCTCTAGTAGACACCGGTGCACAGTGTACTCTAATGCCATCAAGCCATATAGGGGCAGAATCCATTTGTATTTCTGGAGTGACAGGGGGATCTCAAGAGCTGACTGTATTGGAGGCCGAAGTGAGCCTAACCGAGAATGAGTGGCAAAAGCACCCCATTGTGACTGGGCCAGATGCTCCGTGCATCCTTGGCATAGACTACCTCAGGAGAGGGTATTTCAAAGACCCAAAAGGGTACCGGTGGGCTTTTGGTATAGCTGCCTTGGAGGCAAAAGAAATTAAGCAGCTGTCTACCTTGCCTGGTCTCTCAAAGGACCCTTCGATTGTGGGGTTGCTGAGTGTTGAAGAACAACAAGTGCCGATTGCCACCACAACAGTGCACAGGCGGCAATATCGCACCAACCGAGACTCCCTGATTCCCATCCATAAGCTGATTCGTCGACTGGAGAGCCAAGGAGTGATCAGCAAGACTCGCTCACCCTTTAACAGTCCCATATGGCCAGTGAGAAAGTCTGATGGAGAGTGGAGACTGACAGTAGACTATCGTGGCCTGAATGAAGTTACGCCACCACTGAGTGCTGCCGTGCCGGACATGTTAGAACTTCAATATGAACTGGAGTCAAAGGCAGCCAAGTGGTATGCCACAATTGATATTGCAAATGCTTTCTTTTCAATCCCTTTGGCAGCAGACTGCAGGCCACAGTTTGCTTTTACTTGGAGGGGCATCCAGTATACCTGGAATCGACTGCCCCAGGGGTGGAAACACAGACTTACCATTTGCCATGGACTGATCCAGACAGCACTGGAACAGGGTAAGGCTCCAGAACATCTGCAATACATTGATGACATCATTGTGTGGGGCAATACAGCAGAAGAAGTTTTTGAGAAAGGGAAGAAAATAGTCCAAATCCTTCTGAAGGCCGGTTTTGCCATAAAACAAAGCAAGGTCAAAGGACCTGCACAGGAGATCCAGTTTTTAGGAATCAAATGGCAAGATGGACGTCGTCAGATTCCAATGGATGTGATCAATAAAATAACAGCCATGTCTCCACCAACTAGCAAAAAGGAAACACAAGCTTTCTTGGGCGTTGTGGGTTTTTGGAGAATGCATATTCCAAATTACAGCCAGATTGTAAGCCCTCTCTACCAAGTGACCCGGAAGAAGAAGGATTTCAAATGGGGCCCTGAACAATGACAAGCCTTTGAACAAATTAAACAGGAGATAGTGCATGCAGTAGCCCTTGGGCCAGTCCGGGCAGGGCAAGATGTAAAAAATGTGCTCTACACTGCAGCCGGGGAGAATGGCCCTACCTGGAGCCTCTGGCAGAAAGCACTAGGGGAGACTCGAGGCCGACCCCTAGGCTTTTGGAGTCGGGGATACAGAGGATCTGAAGCCAACTATACTCCAACTGAAAAAGAGATATTGGCAGCACATGAAGGGGTTCGAGCTGCTTCAGAAGTGATTGGTACTGAAGCACAGCTCCTCCTGGCACCCCGACTGCCGGTGCTGGGCTGGATGTTCAAAGGGAAGGTCCCCTCTACACATCATGCAACTGATGCTACGTGGAGTAAATGGGTCGCACTGATTACACAACGGGCTCGAATAGGAAACCTCAGTCGCCCAGGAATCTTGGAAGTGATCATGGACTGGCCAGAAGGCAAAGATTTTGGAGGAGGAGGTGGTGCGTGCTGAAGAAGCCCCGCTGTACAATAAATTGCCAGAAAACGAGAAGCAATATGCTCTGTTCACTGATGGATCCTGTCGTCTTGTGGGAAAGCATCGAAGGTGGAAGGCTGCTGTATGGAGTCCTACAAGACAAGTTGCAGAGACTGCTGAAGGAGGTGAATCAAGTCAGTTTGCAGAGGTGAAAGCCATCCAGCTGGCTTTAGATATTGCTGAAAGAGAAAAATGGCCAGTGCTCTATCTCTATACTGACTCATGGATGGTGGCAAATGCCCTGTGGGGGTGGTTGCAGCAATGGAAGCAGAGCAACTGGCAGCGTAGAGGCAAACCCATTTGGGCAGCCGCATTGTGGCAAGATATTGCTGCCCGGGTAGAGAACCTGGTTGTAAAGGTACGTCATGTAGATGCTCATGTACCCAAGAGTCGGGCCTCTGAAGAACATCACAACAACCAGCAGGCAGATCAGGCTGCTAAGATTGAAGTGGCTCAGATAGATCTGGACTGGCAACATAAGGGTGAATTGTTTCTAGCTCGGTGGGCCCATGACACCTCAGGCCATCAAGGAAGAGATGCAACATATAGATGGGCTCGTGATCGAGGGGTGGACTTAACTATGGACGCTATTGCACAGGTTATCCATGAATGTGAAACATGTGCTGCGATCAAACAAGCCAAGCGGTTAAAGCCTCTCTGGTATGGAGGACGGTGGCTGAAATACAAATATGGAGAGGCTTGGCAGATCGATTATATCACACTCCCACAAACCCGCCATGGCAAACGCTATGTGCTCACCATGGTGGAAGCGACCACCGGATGGCTGGAAACATATCCCGTGCCCCATGCCACCTCCCGGAACACTATCCTAGGCCTTGAAAAACAAGTCCTATGGCGACATGGCACTCCAGAAAGAATTGAGTCAGACAACGGAACTCATTTCCGAAACAGCCTCATAGACAAATGGGCCAAAGAGCATGGCATTGAGTGGGTCTATCGCATCCCCTATCATGCACCAGCCGCTGGGAAAATTGAACGATACAATGGACTGTTAAAAACTACACTGAAAGCAATGGGTGGTGGAACATTCAAACATTGGGATACACATTTAGCAAAGGCTACCTGGTTAGTCAACACTAGAGGATCTTCCAACCGAGCTGGCCCTGCCCAATCAAACCTCTTACATACTGTAGAAGGGGATAAAGTCCCTGTAGTGCATGTAAAAAATATGCTGGGGAAGACAGTCTGGGTTTCTCCTGCCTCAGGTAAAGGCAAACCCATCCGTGGGATTGCTTTTGCTCAAGGACCTGGCTCTACTTGGTGCGTGATGCGGAAGGATGGGGAAGTCCGATGTGTACCTCAAAGGGATTTGATTTTGGGTGAAAATAGCCAATGAACTGAATTGTATAATGTTAATTGCTGTATAATATAGTATGTCATCATTTTTACTATTGCTGTATATTCTATCAATGGTATAGCAGTAGGAATCGCCCAGATTAATGAAGAATGAATTTTGAAGAAACTGAGGAAGTGCAGCGAATGGAACCAGAACTGACTTCAGCAAGCAACAACCCAACACCAGACCCCATCTCTCCTGCCCTGAAAGACTGTTACGACAGATGGAGCCCAAAACCGTGGACTAGATGAACCCAATGGACATTTCAGAGAGATGGTCCATAGACTAAGGGAATGATATCTGTGTATGTACCAAAAAGATGAGAAAATGGTGGTGATTAATTGGAATGTATTGTAAGGGTAGGACCTAAGCATGACGTAAATGGTATAGAATAAGGGGTGGAATGTCCTGGTTTTGGCTGGGATAGAGTTAACTTTCTTCACAGAAGCTAGCATAGTGCTGTGCTTTGGATTTAGTGCTAGAAGAATGTTGATAACACACTGATGTTTTTAGTTGTTGCCAAGCAGTGCTCAGACTGCTCAAGGACTTTTTGAGCTTCTCCTGCTCGGCCAGGGGCATAACAAGCTGGGAGTACAGCACAGCTAGGACCCAAACTGTCCAAAGAGCTATTCCATACCATGTAACGTCATGCTCGGGGGGGTTAGTCGGTCGGGTCGGTCGGGTCGGTCGGTCGGGCGCGGGCAGAGTGGTCGCAGCTCGGGCGTGTGATCGCAGCTCGGGGGGAGTGATTGCTGCTCGGGACGGGCTGGGCATCGGTCAGCGGGTGGTGAGCAATTGCATTGTGCATCACTTGTTTTATATATTCTGTATATTTTCTTACCATTATTATTATTATTATTATTGTTATTCTTCTCTCTTATTAAACTGTCTCTATCTCAACCCACGGGTCTTACTTTTTTTTTCTTTTCTCTGATTCTCTCCCCCATCCCACTGAGGGAGAGGGGGGAGTGAGCGAGCGGCTGCGTGGTGCTTAGTTGCCAGCCGGGTTAAACCACGACAATAGATCAATCCAGGTCCAGATCCCTCTGTAGAGCCTTCCTACTCTCAAGCAGATCAAAACTCCTGCCCAGTTTGGTGTCACCTGCAAACTTACTGAGGGTTCACTCGATCCCCTCATTGAGATCATTGATAAAGATATTAAACAGAATTGGCCACAATATTGAGCTCTAGGGAACACCACTTGTGACTGGCTGCCAACTGGATTTGTCTCCAATCACCACAGCTCTCTGGGCCTGGCCATCCAGGCAGTTTTTTACACAGTGA
This sequence comes from Gorsachius magnificus, assembly GCA_034008185.1. Taxonomy (NCBI): domain Eukaryota; kingdom Metazoa; phylum Chordata; class Aves; order Pelecaniformes; family Ardeidae; genus Gorsachius; species Gorsachius magnificus. The sequence goes on from CM067081.1 coordinate 42,693,907, forward strand.
AGAGTCCGCCCATCCAAGTCACGAGCAGACAGTTCCTCCAGGAGAATGCTGTGGTGTCAAAGGCTTTACTGATGTCCAGGTAAACAACATCCACAGCTTTTTCCTTGTCTGCTAAGTGGGTCAAATTGTCATAGAAGAGATCAGGTTAGTCAAGCAGGATCTGCTTTCATAGAGCCATGCTGACTGGGCCTGATCACCTGGTTGTCCTGGATGTGCCATGTGATGCCACTCAAGGTGATCTGCTCCATAACCTTCCCTGGCACTGAGGTCAGACTGATAGGTCTGTAGTTCCCTGGATCCTCCTTCTGACCCTTCTTGTAGGTGGGCATCACATTTGTCACTCTCCAGTCAACTAGGACCTCTCTGGTTAGCAGGACTGCAGATAAAGGATGGAAAGTGGCTTGGTCAGTGACTTCCATGAGCTCCATCAGTACCCCCGCATGGATCCCATCTGGCCCCATAGATTTTTGTATATGTAACCTGTGTATGTGTATGACTTCCACAGTATCATGCCACCCCGGCCACAGTAAGGGTGAGAATACAGTCCAAAGAAAAGTTTCCTTTCTGTAGTTTGTGTCAAGCATGGGGAATTCAAGACATGGGTTCTACCTGGGTTTACTGTAGTTATCTTTTAGTACTTGGTATATTTTTCAATGGTGATGCAGAGACATCTTTTTGATTGTCAGCAGAGACAAGCGTAAGAAACTTCCCTGGTCTTGCCCAATCTATCTACTTTAATTCTTTAGCAAATGAATGTTTTCTACATGCCATCCTGTCTTCTTCAGTAGTGAACCCCAAAATGGTTATCGGGTGCTTTGTATTAGTAAAGATAAATGTTGACAAACTGAGATTTGCTGGGGAAATTTATTAGTACCATATTAAATTTTATATATTTTTACATATATATTTATAACTTTCTAAATAGTTTTTTATATGTAACAAATTTATATGTATATATTTATGACTATATGTATATCCTATTGTTATATATGTATATATGTATATGTATATCCTTCTTGATCTAAATTTACTGCCTCTTGCTCATATTTGCCCCAAATACAGACAGCAAACATGACTTGACATGCATATGAGGCATAACAAATTTCAAGATACTCTAAGGATGCAGATTTTTAAAGCACTTAAGTTATTTTTTAAACTGCAAGCTCTCCTTACTCATAACTATAATGAAACTGGTACTCTGCTATAAGATCCCATTGGTTGTGTGAGGCTTAAAATGTTGGTATAATCCCTGATTTCAGAATTTGTCTACTCTGTGTCTGCTGGCTCTGAAGAAACTGAAGGATGCTGAGTTGTGTCTCTGATTTTAGTATTACTCTGGAATTGAATTTGCTCTTCATCCTGAGTTTTATTAGTTCACTGCAAACCACATTTATTTCCAGCAAAGATGTGCAAGGCAAGGTATGTGTGTGTGGTGGGTAGCTGGGGGTGGGGAAAGAAATGGAGGAAATTATTTTTATAATGGTTTCTGAATGCCAGGATGCTTGTGCTAATATGGTTATATTTCAGTTTCTGCTGAAGTTCACTAGGAAGGAATTTACTGGAAATGTTTTTGTCCGAGGCATGTGACATAACTATAATGTAAAATTGAACATGGGTCTTTTACAAATTGTGGGGTTAACTGAATTTCTAGGAGTAGAAAAGAAAGTAGAGTGCTTACCACAAAACTACTAATCCACCAGTATCTGTCAAGCCTGAATCATTGATAATATTTTTAAGCTCAAAACTTTCAGTCATGTGTTCAGACACCTCATGTTTCAGTGTCACTGTAAAACAGTACACATGGCACAGCACTGTTTTTTCACTACATTATCTATGGAAAGATACGCTAGATTGAGTCTGTCTCTCTTACTAACATCATCCTACTGCTCAGTTAAAAAAAGTGCAATTCTTGCATTCTTTGAAAGACTGGTCTGATTTTCCTCTCATGGGCAGCTTTCCCCAAATACCTTTGCCTTCTGAACTCCAAATCTCTTAAGTTCATTTTTTTCACATTAGTATTTGAGCCTTTATCACATTTATCTTGTAAAGGATAAAAGAAATTTTCTCATAGTTGTAAGGGTTACAAATTGAAAGCAAATATACTGCTTGAAGACAATTAGGCTTTTTGCCACCAGGTTTTTTCCCTCAAAATTTTACTTCTGGCCAAAGACAGAAGTCGTCAGGTTGGCAATTCAGGCTCTTGACAGAACAGCTGCTGTGAAAAGAGAGAAGAATTATTAAACCTTTGCATCTTTTTTTTTCTGGACAAAAAGAATGCTGAACACTGAAGTTTTCTGTTCATCTATTGTCCCTACTTAAGTTGTTTGCTTCATTGTTCATAAAACAACTCTCTCAAACTCCATTTGTAAAAAATAGTGAAATAATTTATTTCAATATATGCCTTGAAAATGCAGGACACCTCGTTGCCATGATACTTAACCTCAGTTTTATTCTGTTTTCACATTTTGTCTCACTTTTTTTTTTTTTCCCAAGAAAGGCTTGTTTCATACTGGAATAAATTTTAGCTTTCACTTCCTTTTACCGGAGAGAGGTTTATCACAGCAGTTACTTTGAATCAGTGAAAAACAGTAAACATTAGAAAAGGGGAAATTAATCTGAACAGTCAAGCTTAATTTTGTTCAATCTTTGTATTAGTTACTCTTTCTGAAAAATTAAAACCGAAGAAGCTTTTTTATCAAACAGATAAAGGCACTTGATTAGCTCATAATCTAAGGCTTTGCTTTTTCAGGAAACTCTAATCAAACAAGCTTTTAAAACATATTCTTACAGTCATGTGCATGAAGTTAATTTTAAGTCCAAACAGGTAAATCCATTTGCAGGTTATTTTCACCATATTGTTTATAATAGATATACCATCTGCCCAATATGTCTACTTCAGACCCCTTGACATTAAAAAATATATAAAAGGGCATTTCCTATTGCCTTGGGAAATGTTTTATCTTCCACAATCTACCACTGAACAGGTAAGTGTGTATTTCAAGGTGATTCCCTGCCTTTCAGAGGTCAGTGTGGTTCAGTGGTATTACACTTCACTGTTTCTGAAGCGCTTTGAAATACCTCAGGAAATAAGTAGAAAATATCACTATCTTAGGTTTGGTGGTTTCTTTTGTTTTCCTGAACTGAAATAATTAGAAAAGAAAGGGAGTTTTGTTTGCTGTCTTTCTGAGAGGTTTAGCTGTTGCCTTACCAGCACAATCTGAACCACAGTCCAGTCACATATAATTTAGAAAACACAGACATATATACACATATAGAGAGACATATATATATAGAGAGAGAGAAACAAAAATATGTTTAAACTGAGTTAGAAGGACTAATCAATACTATATAATTTTACTGAAGAAAAATAGTGTAAAATTTACATTTTATGGTGGAACTACTATTATAGATGTTTGGAGAAACCTTTATATGAAACACTTCTGAGTGTCACACTGGATTCAACCTAGTTTCAAACTGTTTTAATTATGAAGTTTCTACGAACTTCAGTTAATTCAATGTGTAATTCAGATCTTACGTAACTCCGGAGGTAGGAATAGAAAATAACAAATCCTAGTTTCCTATATTTTCTATTATTTCATTAACTGCATTTGTGTATATTCAAAATAGTTGGAACTTTACTACACTGTATTCAATGGCTCAATTAAGTTTTAAAAATAATATTAAAGAACTTACTTCTATCATGTTGAACAGTTTAAAAATTGTACTTCAGCCTTTCATTTGTTTTATCAATAAAAACATAAGTAAACAAACATACTGAATTTAACATGTGAAAACAATATCTAATTAAGTATTGTATGAGACAACTATTCCTGTTGTCCATGGCCAGGTAAAGCAACTCCAATATGGACAATAACAACATATTACATATTTTCTCTTTTTTCTCTTGCTGAATCATAAACAGTGCTATATCAGAATGAATGAAACATGACACTAAGGGTTTTTTTTTAACATCAGTTCTAAAGAAAAATTATCAGAACATATAATTTTCTCTAAAATAAAGAATCTAAATTCCGTGTCTGCTGCTCACTCATTCATTGTTTCTCTTAGGAAGTTTAGAAAATTAGGTTGACATGTACCCATCTGAAATAATGATTTAAACAGGTCTGCCTTGCATTATCCATCTCCTTTTTTTGCTTCCTCTTATAATAAAATTTACTTGTCATATGCTTATTAATTTTATATGTGGGCATAATTGAGATAGGTGGATGAAACTTGACACCTGCATGAACTCTCCTGTATTTTGAATGGTGATGCAACTGAAGATATCAGCAAGAAATATCACTTCTTTTTCTTAGCCTCTGGCAGATTTAATAAATATCCTTTTTGCCTTAACCAAGATGACCTTTTTTCCATCATTTAGGGAATTAACTACCAATGATCACCCCAGGACTCTAGTTCATTAGAGGGGGCAAGTAGCATGAGCTGCCTGATTAAGTTATTACTTTAAAACCAGTGTGGATGTATCATTAAATGTCATACTGCAGATTTGGGTAATAATGCAGCTCACCACCTGTTTGTTGATGGGAAGATGGATTAATAAGCGAGGAGGTAAATTCAGTATGCCATTCCAAGATTTAAATTCCAGTCCATGATTTGAGAACTTTTTGGTTTCAGATAAATACAATAAGAAATCATATAGAACTCAGCAGCCAAAGCATTAGATTTTACTCTGAGTTTCTGGGAAATTATTCATTGTGCTGAATTTATATCCTCAATGAATTATCTAAAGTGATTAGGACATCACAGCTTTTACAGTCTGACTGTTAGCAACAAATGAAGACTGCAGCAGGTTTATGTAAAATTACAACTTGCTAAGATTTATTATAGTCTTCAGCATTCATAAAACCCTTCTTGTTTAGCCCTTCAACAACATGCTGTATCCTGGCAAGAACCCAGGAAGTTATGATAGCTGCCTGATATTAATTAATAATTTAGCCTTTACAGTTGTCCTGGCCTTTATCCTAGAAGTGCTTTTGGTGAGCCCTGGCAGTCTATTAACAAATGCACTGCAGGCAATTAGAAGATGTCATCTTCATATGGCTTCGTTGCCCATTCACCTATTTAATAAAGCACTTTCCTTGCTTGCATTTGGCTTGTGTTGGAACAGTTACAAAAATACTTGCACCTAAAGTAAGACATAAATGCCTTACATGGCTCTATTGTCATAGGAACTATAAGTAGTGAAAGAACTGTTTATTTACATGATGGAAAAGACTGAATCTTGATTTGATTTCTGTAACAAAGTACATTTAGGCTTAAAGTCAGAAGAGGATGTATGTGACAGCCTGGTAATTTATTTATTGCTTTGAATAAAACAATTTGAGAAATATTTTGTTAAAATAACTTCAATAGTTTTAGGTTTTAGTACACAGTGATGTTCTGGATATTTTTTCCTCTCTTTTATTTCCTTTTGTGTGTCTAATATCTGAATGAAGAGACAACAAGCCATAACACAGAGAATAAGTAGAGATGTATTTCGTGTATGTGGACAGCTCACAAAAATATCTGAGGATTCCTAGTACAAATGCCCAGACTTATTTTAATCATGTTTTGGAAATTCTTATTTCAAATTAATCCAATATACTTACAACATTAGGTTGTATGTTATTATTCCCACAGAGGATATTTCCCTGCCATGTTTGGAAAGACATTTTGGGCATATGTAAGTTAGTATGAGTTGTGGTAGATTTTACATAGAAAAAGCACATTTCCAGTTCTTGATATAAAAGTTAATGATTTACAGCTATGTAATATGTATTACAATGCACAGTAATGATTTGTAACCGTTATTCTAAACCACCTTTTCAAGTGTGAAAATATGACACTATTTATACATAAACTTAAAATAAGACAATTAATCACGTTATAAACTATATGTAAATTCAGTTTTAACTATACCCCCAATACCTGTTAAAGTAACAGTTTTTAAATAAAACCAATGATAAACAATTCCTCATACTCTTAGGATCTTATCCAATGAATGCAAAGAAAAATACAGTCAAGATGTCCTGAATTATCAATCTAGAAGATGACTGAACATTTGAAATAAACTACTTGGTCAATATAAATAATAAATAAATAAATTCTAAAAGCTATATATTTTTGCTCTGCAGAGGTCATTTTATGGAAAGAAAACTGAAATTCCTAAACTTTTGCTGAATAACTAGCTCAGGCAGTCATAAAATCCATAAAGCATAAATCCAAATGCAAGATTTGCATATTAGAATGCTTTACAATTTAAGAATTGCAAACTCTTACTAAAGCAAGCCTAGGTTTAACTTTTACAGAGCATATGAAAATTATAGGTTAATGTATGCCAGTGACCTCACACTGAAAACTGAATAAGCAGAAAGCAGTAGCCTGTAAATATTAAAGAAAACAATTTTAGTCGCAATTAAACTTCAGGATAAATATAAACCTCAAAAAGACAAGAAATACATTGCTATTTATGTATTTAACACAGGAAATATGATGAAATGCATTATTTCTTAGTATTCATTTTGGATTAACAGTGGCAGCTACATGAAACTATTTATGGCACATGAAAATGTAAGCATAAGCTTTTTCATCTGAAGTCTAATAATGGAGAAACTTTTACTTGGTGGGTATGTACTCCTTTCTGACTAAATCAAGGGAAAGAACTTTCTACACCTGCTTGTAGAGGAGTTCTTTGTTCATTGCTTCTCACCTCTGTTAATATGGGACCATCTGAGGGAATGTCATGAAAACTTGCTGCAGCTCCAGGAATTTCTACAGTTCTACCTGGACAGCATGCAATAAGACCTAAACTTGACCTAATTCTAATCCAGAAAGTGTTTTCAGAAGGAATTGTTAACAGATGCCTTTGAAGTACACAATGGAATCAAATTTTTGTCCTTTTTATTTTTTGAAGTACTACAAGTCTCTGCAATAGTTACAATATTCTATGTCAGCAAAATACAATTAAATACAAATCATGCCCCTTCATGATTCACTAATTAAGAAAAGAGACTGAATGGAAATATGTAGAATGAGCCATCAGTATTTTCAATATTTTGATAACGGTATATTTGTCTCCACTAATAAATTTGTCACTGTCTCATAATGTTTGTTCTTACTCCTGTTTGTTCTTCTATGATGAATGACATCTGTCCCTGACAGATACAATATGTGGAAATAAAAGACCATATGTTTATATTACTGAACTTTTTGCAGGGTATACAAAATCAAACAAACAAAAAATACCAACCCCCTCCCCATTATTCTCTGGTTTGAAGACTAACAAACAATCCATATAAGCACAGACAAAAGTGAATACATTCCCTAGCTGTAGCAATCTAAAAATTAGGTGGCTAGTGTAAACTAGTTATAGGATTGTATGTGAATAAAAATTTCGGTGAGAATGATTCTGAGTTAAATGCAGCCATTGGGAGGGTTTGAATATTAAAAAAAATTGCATATAATGCAAAACATGCAAAGTGGAAGCAGAAGTGACAGAGTTACAAACCTGAGGAAATCCAGTTGTAAGTCAACAAGTATAGTGTAAAAAACACACAACAGTAATGCCACATTTGCTTGATGGCCCTTCCTACCTACAAGCAGCAGCTGTTCAACACAGTTGACAGACAGAACATAAAACTTCAGACATGAGTTCACTAACTAATTTTTAAGAATGATCCTTGAATGATGAGTCCAGCATAGAAATGAAGTTATAATTGGAAAGAAATAATTCGGTAATGCTTCAGTTCCTTTATTCAAAATCAAGGAATGGAAAAACATGACAAACATAGACAAATCTTCTGATTGTTGCTTCAGAATAATCTTTGCTTGGATTAATTAAATTGCTCTGTTGAAGATGTAGCTAAGAAAATTTTACTTGGTAATTCAGTAGAGAATTGTTTCTGTGTGTGTGTGTGTTTATGTATATAAAAACTACAGTGCAAATGGCCAAACAAAACTGTTTGGTGCATCTTTGTTTATCTCACAAAAGCTCTTCACAAAATCAGTGGAAAGGACCTTTGGAAATTATTACTAGTAGAATATGGAATAACTTATTCTATAAAGTTCATCCAGCTGATCTGCTTGTCCATCTATTATAGCCTGATAACTAGTATCATAGGAAAAGGTGAAACAGGTAACCCCTTTGTTTTCCAATATATTGTTTAGTGTGTTGTGTATGGCTTTAGGAATATAGATATGTGTGAAAATACACTTTATCATAGACAGCCTACTGTGTGGCATTTGTTCATTTGCTACCACCTAACCCTCACGTGGCTGAATTTCCATTTTGGGAGTTCTTGTTCATCCATTCAGGATCTTCACAATCACAATAATGAGGGGCATTAATTGGATTTATGATTGGTTTCAACAATATGAAAAGAGTTATTAATCTCCTGATAAACTGTGTTACTTAACATGAACACTGGCAGTTATTTGCCTGTAGACATATCTATACAGGAATTTATCAGGCTGCATGGTATGGTTTTGGACAAAAAAATCAGTTTCATGCTGTCTCAAGCAGCAGGCTGGGAAAGGCGTGCTAAAATTTATTTAAAGGCTCCAGATAAAAAAAACAGGGAAAAAAATACTGAATCATATCACATGAAGAAGCTCACATCCTTTTAAATTGTCTTATTGGCAGATATTTTTTTCTGTCGCATGAAGGAAGAAGGTCTAATAAAATTTAAATAAATTTATGCAAACCAATGAATGAACCCCAAAATAAATCAGTAAAAGGAAAACTCTAAGATGAACTGATATTTTGGCTTCTTTGTAGGAAAATAATCCTTGTATAATTATGAGTTTATAATCATGTGGAAACTAATTATCAAAATTAAAGTTGGGAAGAAATTGAGGGTTGTTATCCTTGACAGCAATGGATAATAATAAGCTTTTTCAGTGATGCATGTGTAGAATATACCTTTATGTATATTGTCACATGCTCTGATCAACTTTAACAAGGAAGGAAATATAAGTTATTTTCTCCTTTGGAAAGAGTGGTGGCTATAGCCCATCTTTCAGTCTCCAAAAAATGATTACAGTAAGCTTAGAAGGAACTATAATGGCAAAAAATATGATTCACTTCTGTTAAGTTGCCCAGAGGTTAGTTGGATCACCAGTACTGGAATAACATAACAAAAAAACCAAAACAAAACAAAAAAAAAGACATTCAACTTACTGTCATGAAGGAAATTGGGAATTATTTAATAAGTCATTCATTGTGTAGAGACTATTATATAACTCAAACAGTAAGGCCACAGGGGCAAGCCTACTAATTAGCTATCACTTTTCCTGCAATACTTTCAGTGAAAATTATCTTTTCCTTCAGTTTTCAACAGGAGCGGACATGAGCTAGAGATGTTTTATTTTGATGAAGGCAAGATGCTCAACATCCTCTGTCAGGAAGCCTGTTTTATTCTTGATTGCTGCAATGAGCTGTATTACTGAGGAAATGTTCTGTCCTTACACATTCATAGATAGATGGCTTTAGATAACAACAAGCTGAGTGAAAGGTTAACAGAATTGTACTTTCTGTGTAATAGGTAGTGAGATTTTCACTCACTTAGTAAATGGTTCAGAAAGACATCTGTCTACTGAGATAAAGACTCATCTGGCTTCTTAGGAGTAAAAGAAATTTCAAGGAGTCATGTGGATTAATTATCAGGAAAACACTTACTCCTTTGGCTCATTAAAAATCAAGATGAGAAAAGGAAGAAACCTGAAAAAAATCAAGAATGTAATTTATCTGCATTATGCTTAAGTTGCTTTAAGTTTAGATGAGGTATTCAAATGTTTCTGCTCAGTTGTAGTGGTTTATTGGTTGGATAAGTTTAAGCATATGCTGTCTGGCTTTTTTTTTTTTTTTTTAAAGGAAAGTAAAAGCCACAAATTTTCCTGCTGCTGCTGTCTTAAATGGGAAAAGGAGGAGATTTTTCTCTTGACAGTACGTACACTTTGTTTGACAGATTTCTGGTAGAAGCAGTGGCTGCTTCTCACCAAATAAAATTGTCCAAGAAGGTCAAAACAAAGCAGATATCCCTCTGTAATGGGGAGAACAATAGGAGAGAGAAAAAATAAATACATTCAGACTGTGAGACCTACAAATTTTCCTCTCTTCCGAGAAACCCACAACCCTTTTCTTCCAAAATACATTGCTTCTCCTGAGACTTAAAGGAGTACATTATGTTAATTTTCATAGTGTAGACAGCTCATTGAATCAGAATGGACAAGAATCAGGTCAAAGTTGAAACATGTTACAGGGGGTCAACTAAGTTACCCACATGTAGGTGCCTAGCAGAATTTGAGATGCCTGAGGGTAGAAGAGACACCCCTGTGGAACAAGCAGGTGTGATACACAGATGGAGGACAGGTGTAATTTGTGAGGACAAACAGATGCTATTGGACACCTATACATAGGCAACTGAACTAAAACCATAGGTATCTGAACTCACAGTGAGTGGCTGCTGAGGGCTTCATACAGTTGTCTGGTGTCATCTGAGATATTCTAGAGTATTGCATATATCACACTCGCAGGCTCTCGTCCTACTGGGGAACTCCAGCCACCCTGACATCTGCTGGAAAACCAACACGGCAAGCTGTAGGCAATCCAGCAGATTCCTGGAATACATTGAGAACAACTTCTTAGGCCAAGTAATAGACATCCCTACCCGAGGGAATGCAGTACTGGACCTGGTGGTCACCAATGCAAGTGAGCTCATCGGAAATGTCAAGATAGGAGGCAACCTGGGCTACAGTGATCACAGCACTGGTGGGGTTCACAGTCTTGAGGGAAAAGGGAATAGCGAGGAGTATAGTCAGGGCTAAATTTTAGGAAAGCAAACTTCCAGCTCTTCAAGGAGTTAGTCAGAAGGACTCCCTGGGAAATGGTCCTCAGGGACAGGGGTACACCACAGAGCTGGAAGACCTTTAAGAATGTGTTCCACAGAGTGCAAGAGCTCTCAATCCCCAGGTGTAAGAAATCAGGCAAAGAAGGGAAGAGACCGGCATGGCTGAGATGAGAGATGCTGATCAAACTAAGGAGAAAGAGGGAACTGCACAGGCAGTGGAAGCAGGGACAGGCATCCTGAGAAGAGTATAGGGAAACTGCCTGGTTGTGTAGGGATGGGATCAGGAAGGCCAAGGTGCAGCTGGAACTAAACTTGGCAAGGCATGCAAAGAATAACAACAAGGGCAGCCAGAAAAGGGTGGTCAAAGGAAGTGTACCACCTCTGGTGAGCGAGACAGGCAAGCTGGTAACAGCAGATGAGGAGAAGGCTGAGGTACTCAACAACATTTTTGCCTCAGTCTTCACTGGCAACCACTCTCCTCACCCCTCCCAAGTTGATGGACCATATAAGGGGAATTAGGAGGGTAAAACCCCTCTCAATGTAAGAGAAGATCAGGTTCATGACCACCTGAGGAACCTGAACAGACATAAGTCCATGGGACCTGATGAGATGCATCCCAGAGACCTGAGGGAATTGGCCAATGTAGTTGCCAAGCCACTCTCCATGCTATTTGAAAAGTCATGGCAGTCAGGTGAAGTCCCTGGGGACTGGAAAAAGGGAAACATTGTGCCCATTTTGAAAATAGTAGAAAGGAAGACCCTGAGAACTACCGACCTGTCAGCCTCACCTCTGTGCCTGGGAAGATCATGGAACAGATCCTCCTGGAAGTTAAGCTAAGGTACATGGAGGATGGGGAGGTAATTTGAGACAGCTAGCATAGTTTCACCAAGGACAAGGACTGACCAACTTACTGGCCTTCTAGGATAGAGTGACTACATCAGTGCACAAAGGCAGAGCAATGGTTGCCATCTATTTGGACCTCTGTAAGGCCTTCAACATGGTCTCCTGCAACATCCTTCTGTCTAAATTGGAGAGAGATGGATTTGATGGGTGGACTGTTCGGTGGGTAAGGAATTGGTTGGATGGTTGCATCCAGAGGGTACTGGTCAATGGCTCGATGTCTGGATGGAGACGGGTGACAAGTGGTATCCCTCAGGGGTCTGTACTGGGACCAGTGCTGTTTAATATATTCTTCAATAAATAGAGAGCAAGATTGAGTGTACCCTCAGCAAGTTTGCAGATGACACCAAGCTGAGTAATGCAGCTGACATGCCAGAAGGATGGGATGTCGTCCAGAGAGACCTGGACAGGCTGGAGAGGTGGGCCTGTGTGAACCTCATGAGGTTCAACAAGGCCAAGTGCAAGGTCATGCACCTGGGTCAGGGCAACCCTCAGTATCAATTCAGGCTGGAGGATGAAGGCATTGAGAGCAGCCCTGCCGAGAGGGACTTGGGGGTACTGATGGCTGAAAAGCTGGACATGAGCCGGCAATGTGTGCTGGCAGCCCAGAAGGCCAACCGTACTCTGGGCTGTATCAAAAGTAGCATGGCCGGCAAGCAGGTCAAGGGAGGTGATTCTGCCCCTCTACTCTGCTCTGGGGAGACCTCACCTAGAGTACTGCATCCAGCTCTAGGGGTCTCAGCAGAAGATGGACAATGGACCTGTTGGAGTGGGTCCAGAGGAGAGCTACAAAAATGATTCGAGGGCTGGAGCACCTCTCCTATGAGGCCAGGCTGAGAGAGTTGGGCTTGTTCAGCCTGGAGAAGAGAAGGCTGCAGGGACACCTTATTGCGGCCTTTCAGTACTTAAAGGGAGCCTATAAGAAAGATGGGGACAATCTTTTTAGTAGGGCCGGTTGTGACAGGTCAAGGGACAATGGTTTTAAACTAAAACAGGGTAGATTTAGACTAGACATAAGGAAGAAATTTTTTTACAATGCAGGTGTGAAACACTGGAACAGGTTGCCCAGAGAGGTAGTGGACGCCCCATCCCTGGAAACATTCAAGACCAGGTTGGATGGGTCTCTGAGCAACCTGATCTAGTTAAAGGTGTCCCTTTCAGGGGGAGTGGGGTTGGACTAGTTGATGTCTAAAGGTCCCTCCCGAACCAAAACATTTTATGATTCTATGATTCTATGATTCTATGATTGTGTATGACTTGCTTTACAAGACTATAGACCTCCTAATGGGTTTACTCAGGAAAAAAGCAGCGCAATAGGGGTTCTGGTAAAATGTGATCACCTTGCTTCATAATCATGCAATTAAGTGAAGGGTTTCACATGGTGCCTGTGGCCTTCTAGAGCAGTGACTGAAGGTAACTTGTTGTGAAAGAAGTTCACAATCAATGTGGTTATGTGACATAAAGATTATGTAGGCTTGCTTTTTATGTTATATACATAAATGCATATGCATATGCATGATAGTTATAGAGAATCATATGAAAGAGAAAGAAAAAGCCTATTCCAGCAATTAATACCTCCCCAGGAGAATAAAACCAAATATAAAGTAGATCTTATAGATTCAGAAAACTTAGTCTTCTCTACAAGAAACTGTTCCTCAGACATTGACTTTGGAAATAAAAAATTACACCAATACTGTAATCAGAAAATTAAAGCCTGAAGCATGATAAGGAAATTTAATTGACGCTTCTTATTTCTTTTTAGTCTGTGTTAATAATGTCCTCTATTTTCTACTAAATTTGCTAAGTTATTAGTACTTTACTAATAGAGTTCATTGAATAAATCTAACAAGTCTCTAAAATATTTTATGATTAATTTAGTAAAGAATTACAGTTAGCTAAAGTGCCATTGGTTAACTCCCTGATAATCAATTAATATTTGGGGAAGATAGACAAATGTATTCTAGGATATTTTATAAACAGACTGCAACTAAGTCCCTGTTTTCTGGAAGTGTTGCTGAGAAGTAAGGGATTGACAAGGGACTTGAGGAATTATTTTACCTATGTGACTATTTAGATGATCTTGGACAATATTTTCACCTTAGTAGAAAGCTGAGTGGACTTCAATTTTTTTTGTCTATGTGATCAGATAGGGTGCATATTGGGTGACAAATGTTTTCCCCATCCTCTGTGATTCCAACCTTAAAAAATACTCTAAAGCACTTTGAGCTGAATTTATTCTCTGGGGGCATACCTGCCCACATCTTATTAAAATGTACTGAATGTATTTGTAAAGAAATTTCAAGACACCCTTAGTTTAAACTGATATAGTGAATGGTATTAATGGCAATTTTAGGCCATTGATTAGTCTTCTACTTTTACAGGACTTTCCCTTCTCCCCAATCCCAATGCACACATCCCTGTCTCTACCTAAGGATAAAGATATTGGGCTACTTGCTTCAGCTCTGTAGTTCACTCTACACTTCTCAGAAACAGAAATATACAAAAATTGAAAACTGCACTCTTTTATGGTCCAGTGATATTTTAGGTATAAGAAACCCTATTAAAGACAATTAACCCCAAAGTTTAAAGCTAGAAAAAAAACATACAAAAAAACTCATACAGTAAAATGCTGTTATAGGTAAATAAACAAATAATTATTTGTACATAAATTATAGTGAACTATTGTACAGTTGGTTGCTTCAAATATACTTTTGATATATTCAAATAGCTTGGAAATATGGTCTCCTGAGGGAATGAAAAGATTTAATACATGGAACTGTTTTTCAGAGGGAGCTTGTATTCAGGTCTTCATTAGAGATCTGAGATTAACTTCTGACAAAAAAGAAATGGACGGATGCATGGACTAAAGTATATGGCAACAATGACAGAATACTGCAAATAGAAATACATTAGGCCATTCAAAACTTCAAAGCAGACACACATTTATTTATGGATGAGTTTACATATACTAAAAACCTTAAGGGAGTTCACACCAGTGTGGAAAGAGAAAGAAATGAAAATTGATTGCTGCAGAATGAGTTAGAGGATAAAGTTATCGTATCCGTGTTTTATACACCATATCCAATACTGAGCAGGAGAAGGAGTGTAGCAAGGAAGTGCAGTCTACTTTCTCTGAATGCATTTAGAGGCAGTGCTGAATGAACAGTGTATCCAGTGTTTCTGTTTGGATGGAAAAATCATCTTAGATCATTATTTACTCAGTGGACACTTAGAGAATAGGCCAAAGCAAAGTGATCCACTAACTCTTCTACTGGAAGTATAGGGTGTCATTTCTACTTCCGTATATAGCTTTGATCCTTGACTGAAACACTCTTGTGAAATGAATGAAAGCTTTATTTTTTAAATGTGACTAAAAATGCTAGTCCCCCAACCCAATCTTCTTACTTTTCATTCCATCACAAGGTATAGATTCAAACAGGATCTACTATTCAAAGATATCCAACCTTAAAACACACTCTCATCTTTCTTGTTATCCAGCTAATACACCCAATATGGACATCATCCTTAATTTTACTGCTTAAGCTAGCAGCACAGTCCCGGCTGCAGCTGCCATTATGATGTGTTCATGGGGCAAAGTAAAATCCCCTTGCAAGGATTTTCTAAAGGATAGAGAAGCAGTGTGAAGTGCAACGTTTTCAGTTTAAAGGCAACATTACAGAAAGGTGCACTGATAGTGATAAAGAAATAAGTAGCTGACATAAACGTCTCTAATATACAGAATCTTACAAGATTTGTTTTTCATTAATACTTTTGAAAAGCAGTGCCTCATGCCAAAAAAGGATGTTTTCATTAAATACAGTTGCTGCAGTAAACATAAAGAAAACCAACAACCCAAACCTAATTTTAATATTATCAGTATGATCAATACTATCAAGTAGCTACATCAATGACTTGGCCATTCTTGTTCTTCCCATGTACCCCAACCCTATGCATATGTGAAGTTTTTGATAAAGGTTTTTCATCTGGGGCTGTGATATTCAATTCTCACTGGATCAACCTCCAAAAGGAAAATGAAAACCACATTCAGAGCTTCTGTAGATTTTATTCATCTGCCTGTTGTCTGTAGAGTCTGTTCTATCAATTAGGATTTACTAGATACAGACACTTCTGGGAAAAACATATTCCTGTTATAATGAGCAAAATCTTCTGAGAGGATTTATTTCTTTATCACTTGTGGGAGAAGAGAAACGGTGAGGGAGAGGAGCTGCTGAAGGTAACATACAGGGATAAGGCACCATGCCTAGTTCTGGTTGGTTGACTGCTGTAGTTCCTACTCAGTAAGGTGCATACTTACGGTTTGATATACTCTGACTTGCTTCTTGCTAGCTTAGTTTGATGTGCAGCCTTCCAGCTGAGAACTGCAGCAGAATGGCCTTAGCAGCCAGTGCAAGCTGTTGACAGTGAATGTTGAGTTTAGGCCTCCACAAACTGGGAATCCTCTCCTAGTGGGACCTGTGAGAGTTCACTCTATTTTTACATAATTTTCTCCTTTCTTCTTGTCGATTTGTCACAGATGGGTGTTTGCTTCCATATCTTTGTTAGTTTTTCCTTCCTAATCCATCCTAAATCTTTGCAGCAGCTTTCCATGAAAGTATAAAAAGCAATAATAACAGCACTGTAAATCAGGCTGGATGTCCCATAGGGAATGAACTGTGAGCGTAGACACTGCTTCCAACATTGACAATGATAATTAAAAAAAAAAAAAAAGTCAACAATAATATTGTCAGGAGGAAAAAACAAAACCAATGACAGTCACAGTCTTTTTTTCCTTGGAGAAAAAAATCTATACAATCTTAGGAGAGTGCAACCAAATAGTGATTAAACCAAAAAGCAAAAGAAAAACTAGTAAACCTGGGCAGCAGAGACTACATGAAGGAGTTTAACAGAGTTGTCTGACATGATTCACCACAAGGAACTTATGGAACCCCTAAAATTTTCATCATCCTGGAACTCAAACATAAAATTAAATTCCTTCTCTGGAAGCTTCTGGAAAAAATAACACAAGTACTTCTCAAATGCTTCCCATGAGCCACAAAAGGAGGAAAATCACAAAGAGTTGTTACAAATAGTCATGGTATTCAACCCATTAGTATTTAAACATCTTTCTCTCAAGTAGCTATATTTCTTTACTACACACCACCTAACTATAAACCAACAACTTAGTCAGAGGAAGTGTTAACAGCCTATACATGAATACCTCATCCCAGAGTGGCATCATGACTTGTCTTAAATGTCAGCAAGAGCAAGGCCAACTCTCAGAATCCAAGATCAAACATACCACCTTGCTTTTGTGAAATACTTCATATACTGTATCATATTCCTTCATATAAGTGAAATACATGGCTGCAGCTAAAAATCAGTTTTGCTCTATAATCATAGAATCATAGAATCACCTCGGTTGGAAAAGACCTTTAAGATCATTGAGTCCAACCGTTAACCTAGCACTGCCATCCCACCACTAAACCATGTCCCTAAGCACCTCATCTATCCTTCTTTTAAAGACCTCCAGGGATGAGGACTCGACCACCTCCCTGGGCAGCCCATTCCAGAGCCTGACAACCCTGAAAAGACCCTAAAAGGTTGAAAAACCTGCTTACCATGATTAATTTTTTTCAGAACAACCACGTTCCTTGTGTAGATCTACAGATCTTCTTAAGGTAGATCTACAAAATGCACTCAAATTATGAAACTGTGAACTAGAAGGTGTAATTCTACCAGAATGTAACAATCTTGGACTCTGGAAAGACACTGGTTTTATACCATATTGCATTTTTCCAGTGACTTCTTGCACACTTAACTTCTTATGATTCACAAGCTATTACTTCCTCTGTTTCATAGTTGCTTACTATCAATTTTCTTGCTAACTATCTTTCTTCACTACAGCTACAGTTTACAAAGATTGCTTAGGGACATGATTTAGTGGTGGGATGACAGCATTAGTTTAACGGTTGGACTTGATGATCTTAAGGGTCTTTTCCAACCTAAACAATTCTGTGATTCTAAGTCTTTTTACAATTATTTACTATAGCCAAGTCAGCTGAAATTACTTGCAACTCACTTTCCAATTTTATCTACACATTCTTTTCATATTTGGGGTTCAGAGCTTATGGAATACCTCATCTGGTCAGTGTAAGCATTTCAAGCTTTGTTTCTGCCTTGGATATGGTAATTTACATTACTTCTATTCTTATTGACTGATCAACAATTACTGTCATATTCCTTACGATCTTTTTTGAAAAATAAGGTATTTAATGCGGTTGCTGTATTTAGATTAGCTCTTTTCTCAACATTTTCATGCATAGTTGTTTTAGTTTTCTTTTTTTTTTTTTTTTTCTTTCCAAGTTTCAGCTCAACTAGGCTTTTGTCCATTCTTGTTTTATTTTTGCCCTTTTTGACCTCTGAGACATAGTTCTCCTTTCTGATCAATCCCTTTTTCTGTTCCTTTTAGGTTCTTTATTTACTCTTAATATCCTATGTGAGGTGTTTCTTCCTCCAGAGAGGTCTGTAGCCCTTTCCTGCTAAGATTTTTTTCCTCTTGCTTGCAATGCAAGCTTCAAATAGTGTTTGCACTTTTGACTTAAATTATTTCTGTGCTTCCACTATGTTCAAATCCTTGAGCTCTTCAGTTCAGTCAACCCTAGTAACTAATTTCTTAGTTTCTCAAAGTTTGCTTTTCTAAACCCCCCAGACCTTAGCTATGTATTCATTTTTGTTTGTCTTGCAATTTAAAATGAACTGAATCAGCTCATGATTACTCTACCTAAGCTTATTTTTTGCAACTAGCCCCTGTACTGCTCCTCCCTGCTGCTTACTTAAAGTAACTCTAAAGTAGCACCAGCACATTTTTACTTCATAGACTATTTTGTACATAAACTTGTCAACTGATGCATTCAAGAATATTTAAGACCTACTGATGCTTATGGGGGCATTTCTTCTCAAATTAATGCCAGAAAATTAAAGTCTCCAATAATTATGTACTTCCTCTTCTTGTTTCTTTCTTTCATATTCTTACAGAGATCACTGCTGCAATCCAAGTCTGGATGTTGGGGACTAGAGGAAGGTCGCATTAGTACAGTTTCTAAAAAAACCTCTCCAGAGTACCTTCTGCGTTGTGGGATTCCATTTCTTAACCATGGAGGAAAAAAAAAAGTAATTCACTAAATTAATTTTTTTTTTGCTTCTTTTCCCTCTACATTTTTCTCCTTTTCTTTCTGTCCTGTAATGGAAATTCTTATTAATTTTATTTATTGTCCAACATGACTGTGTTATTAGTTATATATTTTAGTTGGGTTTGGTTTTAACATCAGTCTCAATCAGAACCACTGTAATCCATATTCTGAAATCCCATGCCTAA
The DNA here is from genome assembly GCA_034008185.1 of Gorsachius magnificus. Taxonomy (NCBI): domain Eukaryota; kingdom Metazoa; phylum Chordata; class Aves; order Pelecaniformes; family Ardeidae; genus Gorsachius; species Gorsachius magnificus. The sequence goes on from CM067081.1 coordinate 42,713,029, forward strand.
TACTTATTTCTTGGTTTTGGTTTTGTTGGGCTTTTTTAATATCCTTAAGTGTTTATTTTCCCCTGTTCTTATATATCTGGTTTCCATGTATATTAGAATTTGAAGGATTTCACTGACTACTTCCTTGGTTAAAATTCCATTTTTGATCAAGCCAGCATGAATCTTAAAATGTTATTTGTTGAGTTATGTCAGAAGGGGAAGCCAGCCCAGAGTAACAATGGAATCTCAATATGAGTATGGTCGTTCTCCTTTATTGCGCAGCTAACAAAAGCATATATAGGCAGAAAACAATAACATACACACACGTCACACTGTGATTGGTAGAACACCATTATACACACACCTACATTGCTACTGTGACTGGGATGGATCATCTGTCCGACGGAGGGGCTTCACCTTCTCTTCCGGTCATAGTTCCGCCCACATCTGCTTAAGAGCAGGGGTTTTCAAATGGGACTAAATCATGCCCATTCTCGCTCAGCCACTCCTCCACATTTCCCCCTTTTTTTTTTGCACAAGCAAAACAGTAGATACTAGTTTGGATAATAAACGTTTCAAAATAGCTACTATAATAATGATAATTATTAGTCCTACAGCCAAAGGCATTTACAAGCGTAAACCTACCTTAAAGAGATCTTTCACCCATCCTGTTAGTCCCCATTGTTCAAACCACTTGTTCCAGGGACTGGTATCTTGTTGTATTTTTTCTAAGTTCTTCTTCATCAGGGCAATTTACTGATGGATTGACTTACTATGATCGCTTAGGTTAAAACAGCACATCAAAATCTTCACATCCATGGCCTTGTGCCAACAGTAGAAAATCAATCGCGGCACGATTTTGTAACAGAGCATGCCGTAGACTTTTTTGATCTAACAATAATTTTCCTAAAATCTCTGTCGTTATATTACTTTGTTTCTCTGACCAACAGGCAAGACATGCTAGATTCTTTAAGGCATTACCAGGAGCAGCACCCGGTACAAAAACAGCTAAAGCAATGCGAGCAGCTACAGATAAAAGTTCAACATTGTCATTACAATCAGGGGTTAATAAGGCACGTTTTGTTTGACTCCAGCTGACAGACATAATGATATTCTTAAGTTGACTAAGAGATGGTGCAAACATGGTTAGTTTACCTAAATAGCAAGGACCATCAATGACGTTTGCAGGTATGCTTATAGAGCAGAGCAGGGTTCACACAGCATAAGCAATAATTTCATAGGTGTAACACACTGTCCATACACGTTTCCTCTAATAGCGATTGGATATACACAGCAAAGTCTCACTCATTGGTTACTTTACCCTACTTGCGGTTACTGCTTCTCTATTCTAGCAACTAAGCATTTCCCCTTTAATAGCGTCCCATACACTGGCTAAGCATTTCCCCTTTAAGAGCATTCCAACCCTATCAGATCCTGATGTCCTTGTTCTGCTACGAATGTATCCACAATCCCCCTTCTATGTTTTTGTGCTAACCAAACTCCAGGAATAGCCCTCTTTATCATATCAGTCACACACCTGGATTGTCCACATAGCTCCACAACACATTGTGGCCCTGTTGTTCAAGAAACCCTTGTTGTACCTTATTACCTTTCCAGGGGACTTGCTTAGAATCTCTCGGTCCGGGGATCAGAGGTTCTCCCCGAGAATCCCTCGGTGCCGGCTGGAGGTCCCATGATCCCACGGATCTGTCGAGACTCACAAGCGGTGTCCCATCTGGGGGGCCATCCTTCTCTTTTTGGACAATCCAGATCTGTACTAATTCATAGATTTCTCCCTTTGATCTATGACTGATTTTTCCCAACGATCACTGCATGAGGTTTACCAAGCTGGGGTGAAATAGAGCCAATTTCCCCAGGTAGCACGGTCCCCCGTGCGGACCTTTAGGGATTCCATTCCAGGCCCAGTCACCTCATATTAGAAATATGCCCGGAGACAATTTCCATGCCAGCTGTCCGGTCTGGTTGAGCCTTGAGTAAAGAGCTGTGTAAACATCTCCAGGACGGAGGGTGGAATCCACGGTTGCCCAGTTCTTATAGTTAGTATTGAGGTCTGTTACTAAGGGCGACTCAAAACTAAACCACCCAGTTTGTTTCCCAACAGACGAGGCATTAAGACACCCCAGTAGATCTAGCTCTTCTGGGGGGGACATCAGAGTAACATTCAAGTTTTCCACAATTATTTCTTGCCATCCTCCATCTCGCTGTTGAGGGTTTAGTCCTGGGGCTGACAGGGTCGTATTAGCTATGGTAAAATTCAAAATAGACTTATTTCCAACATAACCCCAGAGCTCCTCTGGTCTCCACACAGGGGTTCCTATTAGACATGTACAGAATGGATCCCCTGGGGTGGCCAAACTCAGACAAATGGAGCTCTGGCCTGTAATATTGGCTAACGTGACTCAGATGTTAGATCTTGGTATAATCTTTGTTATTAGCCCGTCTACTTCTACTTCCCCCAGAAGTTGTACCCTCGAGCAGATTAGCCATGCCAATTTCCATGTCATCCTGTTCATTCTGGTCTTTTTCCTTTCTCAGGTTATGGTCATTAGGTGTCCGTACCACGGCCGTGTCCACTTGCTTGGCACTCAGAGAGGTCCGGAACCTGCCAAGACACAAGTGTAACCTCGACCATTAATGCCAAATACTTTTTGGAGCGGTATGAGGTGGAAAACAGCCATTCCAATACCGTGCACTGTAGCTTCTGCTCCATCTGTCGTCCTGAGGCCTTCTTGGCACTTATGGGTAACATACAGACTTCTCCCCCTTTTTCTTTTTGCCAATCAGGGATTTGTAGTAGCAAGGCAAAAGGCAATTTCTTCAAATTGCAAAGAAGTACAGATACAGGGATATCTGGCAAAGTTCGATCGAACCCCACACATCCAATACATCTTCATTAACGACCACCCCCTTCCCATCCTTTAAAATATTACACAGATATCATTCCCTTAGTCTATGGACTGCCCTTGTAAGATGTCCAGAAATGTCCACAAAATGTCCAGTGAGTTAATTTAGTCCATGACTTTGGGCTCCACCTCTTATGCTGGTCACTCAGGACAGAAGAAGTGGTGTGTTGCATGGAGTAACTGGGCGCCAAAGCCAGCTCAGGTCAGGTCACTGCTGTACTTGCACTGCTTCTTGTAAGGCTTGTCCTCCGTTGGTTCAGGTGGTTCTTGCTATAGTAATTCCTAGAACATGCAACTCAAATAATGGGTTATAGCAATTTAAAGGTATATTCGTTACAATCTCCACCCTTGGTCTCTTTGGACCAGACCTTAGGGTTTAGTATCGCTATGAACTCCTCCTCTTGCTTGGACTTATCCACAGCCTGTCCAGCACAGCAGCACAGAAACAGCAGCGATGCCCTGGCCATCTGCCAGCCCAGGCACATCACCATGGCGGTTATCAAAATGTTCCCAGGCACAGCGCAGTGAAATGATAAGCAGTACAGCGGTACAGCAAGCAGCAAAAGCAAAAAGCAGCAACCAACGAGCACTGAACTAATGTACAGTAAGGCAAGCAAGCCCCATCGCAAGCACAGGAGCCTGCTGATTAATAGCTAAACAGCAATAACAGCTATAAATTCGATCTAGCACATTCCAATCAAACCTGTCATTATCTCAAACCCTTCGAGTCCCATATCATTGCTGAGAGTATCTTAAAAACTACTCGAACAAAAATCTGACTCCAATTCTGTCAACTCCGTGTTTTCAGATACACCTTTCATGCCAAAAGGGACTGTCGTGGTAAGCACCACACAGCCACTCGCTCACTCCCTGGTTGAGATAAAGGCAGTTTAATAGGTAAAGCAAAAAAACACACACGTAAGCTAAGCAAAGCAAAGCAAGGAATTCATTCACCACTTCCCATGGGCAGGCAGGTGTTTCACCATCCTCAGGAAAGCAGGGCTCTGTCACGCGTAATGGTTACTTAAAAAGACAGACACTATCACTCAAAATGTCACCCTATCACCTGAACAGGGAAGGCAGTAGCATTAGGCATAAAGTCCCCTTCGGTGATTGCATTTCGAATTACTCCATGCCACCGTTGAATCGGATCGGGGGGGTCCCTATCTGAGCCCTGTGGATTAGGGAAAGTGATGGAATTATGTGAGTCGGGCCCTGAGGTCATAGCTTGCCGCACCTGGTTCTCATCACATGTCCTCTTCCAATATTCTAATTCTCTTTGCTCTTCTTCAGCTATCCTCACTAGTTTTTCCTCTAGTTCAGGCGCAATTAGTGGTCACATTCCTGCATACCGGCCTTCATTAAGTGCTTCTCCGACTTTTGCCGTTTGCTCTGTTAACTCTTTCAGCCCTGGTAAATTCTCATCATCCCGCACGGGCAGATGAGCCAATTGATGTATCAGCTTTTGCGCTTCCGCATTATTCCTAGACAACTCAGTTCATAAGAACAACATATCTGCGTCACAGACCACCTCTGGATCGAGTTGGAGACAAGTCAGCTAACTTCTGAATGATTTTTTGCGTTTCTTGATTTTGCTTACACAATTCTTCTCTAATCGCCTGCACCTCAACAGGAGAGAATGTCTCTTGCAAAGGTGGAATATGAGGCGGAGGGGGAAATACTGTTTCAATAATCATAGGTTGGTTCATTTTTGACTCAGCCTCCTGTTCCTCTGTATTGTTGTTTTTCGCGTCTAGTGCTTCAGCAGCACAGGTGGCTACCGATCGTTAGGCTTTTAGATCTTTAAGTACTGTGGTAATGAGTTTCCATGCCGAACTTAAAGCGACAGCCTCCTTAGACCCATTGCCGACCTCATCCCACAACGCATCTCCCAGCTTATCCCAGCAGACTAAATCAAAAACATCTCGAGCTGAGGTAAAAAAACCATGTGACTGTCCCCATCGCAATAAGCAATTTAAAGTCTTTTTATCATATTTCAGTTCTCTCACAGAGAGGATATGCTGGAACATGTCTCGGCTGCTCCCCCTTTTTTTTTTTTTTTTGATGATCCACAGCCAAGTCCTTTTCATAAAATCCCTGTGCCATCGTAGGCACATCAGGGGGGGTTGATGGTTCCGTAGCAGGTGCTGTGGCAGCGCCTGCACTGCTGGCTGGTCATGCTTTTTATGGGGCGCAGATGTCCGACCCCGAAAAAGGTTTCAAGTCGGCCTGGCTTAGGCGGCGATGGTGGATGCAAAGGTGGAGCTGAGGGCGGAGGCCAACACCCCTCTCCTTCCATAGCGAAAGGCGGCACAGGCCACTCCTCCTCAGGAGTATCCTGGGGCACTGCTTCCGTATGCGGCTCACACCTCCCCTGGGACTCGGTGGTGGCAACTTCTGTTTGCTCCGGACCCTGCCGCAAAACTGACAGACCTGCCGCCTCTTGCAGGAGAGAGACGGACTCAAGATTTGCACGGATCTCAGCAACAGTTTTACAAGTAGTCCCAGTCATCCCTTTTACAGTCCAAAAAATCGCGCCAAAGGCCCTAACTTACGTTCAGAGTCCCTAAGTTTCTCTAAAGCTGGATCGGGATTTAACATTTGTGCAGCAGAGCGCAAGCTACTTCTCTTTCTGCTTTCACGTTCTTTAAAGTTTCTGATACAGTGCGCCACAGCTCCCAGACCACTTTCACTTCTTTTTCATCTTTTTCGTCCCCAGTTATCATCTTTTGCCACATCATTTCCCCAAAGTCTTTCCACTCAGTAACCGAAAACAACAGAGGCATGTTGGTAAAGTGCCCCCATTGGCGTCCTAAATTAATCAACTTAATCAATTGTTTCACAGTTGTCTCGACCCCTCTCTTAGAAAGGATACTGGGGAGCAACCCGGCTGCAGCTTCTATTTCCATTGCTGTGCCGCTTTTCACCTCTGGGGGTCGAGAGGCCACCTCGATCCATGTCGAACACTTCTCCCAGCCACCTTACTTCCCAATTCCACTCCTCTCGCTGCTTACCGCAGTCTCGGAGAAACTTAGTCCAGCTAAGCTCTGGTAACCGTTAGCAACATCCTCTGGGTTATGGGTCCATCCTCTGCTACCAGATGTCAGAGGGGAAGCCAGCCCGGAGTAATGATGGAATCTCAATCTGAGTATGGTCGTTCTCCTTTATTGCGCAGCTAACAAAAGCATATATAGGCAGAAAACAATAACATACGCACACGTCACACTGTGATTGGTAGAACACCATTATACACACACCTACATCGCTACTGTGACTGGGATGGATCATCTGTCCGACAGAGGGGCTTCACCTTCTCTTCCGGTCATAGTTCCGCCCACATCTGCTTAAGAGCAGGGGCTGTCAAATGGGACTAAATCATGCCCATTCTCACTCAGCCACTCCTCCACAAGTTATGTAAGCAGAGTCTGTTATTTGAGAAGCGTGATCTCTCTATGTCTGCATATTAAACATCCTGAAATGCTCCTGCTAGTACCAGTCCCTGAGGTACATATCAATCCTGAAAGAATTTACCACATTTCCCCCCTCCCCTTGCAGAAATAATGTAATTTTCTGAAATTCCATTTCCCTGCAAGTCTTCTTTTTATATCCTAGGCATAATCAGTCTCAGTCCACATCAGTGAGAATTTGGTGATATCATTTATTCTTCCAATATGAAGAATAGTATGCATCTTCTTCCTTACCACAAAAAACAACAGTCTGTCTCTTGCATTCTTTTCCAAAGGCAAATCCAGATTGTGTGATTCTTTGCAAATTAGACAGCTCAGAGATCACAAAGGAAAGAATGAATGTTAGTGTTAACATTTCAGAGAAGTCATTTCAGAGATACGATTTTGATATTATGTTTAAGTTGACCAATGAGACCAGGTCTGTCATTTTAGGATACCAGGTTACAAATATATTTCATAAAAGCATAATGCCTTCTAAAATTACTAAACCAAAAATAGTCTAAGATTTTGAGGTACTGCAGCCTGTGTAAAGATGTCTATATTATCCTGAAGAAATTAACAAAATGATAAAATATTATGTTGTATAAATATTTTACAAAGTCATTTCTGTGCTTCTGGCTCAGAACTGAGAGCTCTATAAATCTATTGGAACACAGAGTTCAGAATTAAACATTGTCATTAGTTGGCCATTTTACATAAAGTTGAGTAATGCACAAAAACCTCGCAGTTCTCCTGAAATCAATAATTTAGAGATAACTTAGAATTTTAAATGTTCATGTTCCCTTGATGTAAACACTCCTGTGGAATCAAACTTAGTTAAAATATGTAAGTCGTCAATATATGCAAATGTAATCTGTGGATATAAACGCAAAAGTGACAATAGGGAGGATAGAGATATGCAGCATGGCTGCTTTTGGTTGAAACGTGTTCTAAAGCCCTATTAACTGCAACTACAGCAAACTTCACTATATGGTATTTGTTACAAATTCCATGTTATTTTTTAAACATACCTGCCACATTTGAATATTTAGGTATGTTCATGCTAGCTAACATTCTAATCATTAATGGAAATGCACAAAGGAAGTAGAAAGAAAAACTCCATCAATTTTATGCCTTTGAAAGTTTTAACTGTTTGTTTAAAATTAATTTCCTCAAAGGAGAGTCAAGTCTCAGGAAAATGATTCCCAAGTTTTCATCAGTTTTTAATCAGATGTTGTATGTATTTGATTTTCTGCTATTATGGTTTCAGTTTTTGATTCTCTGAATGATTGTGAGAATTTTATAAAACATTTTAGTCTATTAGACCACAAAATTCAGTGCACAGAATATTTTATCAACTAAATTTGCAAAAATATCTTGGTTATGTTAGACCAAATGCAAATCTGACATTTAGCAATCTATACAGATATTGACTAGGTTTTTGAAGTCACTATATTGTTTTCTATTGATTAAAACCAACCAACCAACCAAACCCATAAGTCATTTGTTTGATTTTATCGGTATATTTACAACTTCACATGTCCTGGTGCCATAACCATTCAAAGTTCTATTTCACATGGAAGCTTTGGTAGTATTTTTTAAGTATAGATTGCCTTCAGTACCTTGTCCAAAAAGACCACATCCCATAGCATTCCCATGTTTACCATGTGCAGCCTTGGAGAAATGGGACTTTGAAACCAGCTTCTGTCCCAAGCTGCTATTTAAATGTTTCTACAGAAGGAAAAAAAATCCAATAAGGGAAAGTGAGACCTAACAGAATAAGAAGTAGAACCCCATATGAACACACCTAATGAGCAGTCTCTAAGAATTTACAGTGTGGTCTATATCCAAACACAGAAGAATATAACACTGCTATTCTGCTTTACAGCTAAGGTAGTGAAACACCATGAAATCAAAGGTTGAATCCACCAAAGATTTTAGATGCTGTACTGTCTACTGAATTTCAGAAGAGTCTGCTTAACCCATGTCCACTCCATCAACATTGATCAGACAGAAGAGATTAAAACATGGCTGAGCTGCTGAGACATGAAATGGGGAAAAAAATTCTGGACATATTTAGAAGCAGAACTTCTATATTCTGTGGAATATTTGTGGCTAACTTATTAAAGCTTCTGAAGATTATTTATTTATTTATTTGTTTAATTTCCACAACAGAATTATTATATTCCTTTGTGGATTTCAATCTAAAAACCAAAATGTTTCTGGCAAAGATGACAAAACCCCAAGAATTCCTTGGGTCCAAAATCAATGCATTAACCACAATATTGCCTTCTCTCACCAGAAGTCAGACTCAGATACTGTATCTTGCAAGCTGCCTTAATTGTCACAATTGCTTACATAAATGTTAGAGGGTGGAGAACATTCTGATTATTGCATGCAACATCTGCAGTTAATTTTGATATTCATTTACAGCTCATCACACTGTGCAAGATTTGCTGATACTAAATAACTTCCCTATATCTCTGCTCTAACAAATAGACCAGTCAAAATACAGCCTTCACTATTTATGCTTGAATGATATTAGAAGCTTTACAAAGTCATTAATATCTACCTTACATTACCTGCTAAATATTCATAAATGTCAACAAACACCTTTCTTCTTCTGATTATGTCTTGGAATACTGTCTGTTTCACTGGCTTGAATTAAATAAATCAATATAATACTTCTGATTCGATATCAGTATAATTGGGGATATTTTTATATGTGAAATTAAATAACAAAAAAAATAAAAAGACCTAATAAGACATTTTTCAATTTTAAATTTGCTGCAGCGTTATTAAAACATAGTCTATTTTAATGATTAAGATATGAAGAACTGAAACATTTCAGTGGGAACCAGTATCTCCTTTTCATCCCACTTCTCCTTTTCTTTAAATCCCTCCTACTCCCAATATGTTCAGGCCTCCTTGATGTTAACTTAATCCATTTTATAGCATCCTAGTGGTATGAATGTCCATGTTCCAGTTATTTTTGCTGAAAAAACCATATTTCCAAAAGGAAAAAGAATTATAATGATACAGTGTTCAGGAAATGATCATTTTGCTTTGCATGATCAAATTGCAAGTTATTCAAATGCATATGAATGGAATAATAAATCTGTCACTTTTACGTGATAAAATGTTTTAGATCTTGAACTTGATATGTTTATAGTGCCCCTAGGGCGCTTCATCCTGAGGGAACCATAGGAAAAAAACCTAAACTTGACAGTGCTGAGAGCCTCTACATACCTAAGAAATTCAAGGATTGGGTGTTCCTAGTGGTTGAAACTAGTTTTTCTTAGTTTCCTATGTTTGGCCTTACATATCAGCCCAGCCTAAAGACAGTGAAGCTTATTGAGAGTCTACTAGTCTTTTCCCTACTGGATTTCTTTCACTCAGAATTAAGCTTTTTATTTGGAAATGGAAGAAAGGTCCTTGTTTGACTACAAAGTTAGATCATATGGGGTGTGGGGAAATCTCTTAATTGTCTCCTAGAAACTATTTAGGTAGGTCCTACCACAGAGATTTTTGAAGACCCAGTTCTATCTGTGTTTATTAATGGAAATTCTGTATCTTAATGAAGGTTGTGAATGATGTGACACAATGTCCTGGTTTCGGCTGGGATAGAGTTAATTTTCTTCACAGAAGCTAGCATAGTGCTGTGCTTTGGATTTAGTGCTAGAAGAATGTTGATAACACACTGATGTTTTTAGTTGTTGCCAAGTAGAGCTCAGACTGTTCACGGACTTTTTGAGCTTCTCCTGCTCGGCCAGGTGCATAACAAGCTGGGAGTACAGCACAGCTAGGACCCAAACTGTCCAAAGAGCTATTCCATACCATATAACGTCATGCTCGGGGGGGGGCGTTTAGTCGGTCGCGGGGAGAGTGATCGCTGCTCGGGTACTGATCGCGGCTCGGGGAGTGATTGCTGCTCGGGACGGGCTGGGCATCGGTCGGCAGGTGGTGAGCAATTGTCCCCCCACCCCTCCCTTCTTTCTGGGCACAACTTCACTCCCAGCTCCTCTACCTACTCCCCCCCAGCGGCACAGGGGGATGGGAATGGGGGTTGAGGTCAGTTCATCACACGTCGTCTCTGCTGCTTCTTCTTCCCTAGGGAGAGGACTCTTCCCCTGCTCATGCGTGGGGTCCCACTCACAGGAGACAGTCCTCCACAAACTTCTCCAACGTGAGTCCTTCCCACGGGCTACAGTTCTCCATGAACTGCTCCACGGGGTCCATAATTTCCACGGGGTGCAGTCCCTCAGGAGCAGACTGCTCCAGTGTTGGGTCCCCTGCGGGGTCACAAGTTCTGCCGGCAAACCTGCTTCGGCGTGGGCCCCCCCCGGGGGCATCCACGTGCTCCGGCGTGGGGTCCTCCACGGGCTACAGGTGGAAATCTGCTCCACCATGGACCTCCATGGGCTGCAGGGGGACAGCCTGCTTCACCATGGTCTTCACCACGGGCTGCAGGGGAGTCTCTGCTCCAGCGCCTCGAGCACCTCCTCCCCCTCCTTCTTCACTGACCTTGGTGTCTGCAGGGCTGTTTTCTCTTGCATCCTCTCACTTCTCTTCTCTCTCCGGCTACTGAGCCACAGACGGGTTTTTTTTTCCTTCTTAAATATGTTATCACAGAGGCGCTTCCACTGTTGCTGATTGGCTTGGCCTTGGCCAGCAGCGGACACAGGGAATACTTCTAGCAGCTTCTCACAGAAGCCACCCCTGTAGCCCCCCCACTACCAAGACCTTGCCACAGAAAACCAATACACACAACATATCTGGAAATTTGTCACTGAAATCCTAATCCAAAGGAATTTCAGATAACTGCTCAACCACACTAAAATATGGGCCAGCAGTTTCTTCATGCACAATCTGGTAGTTTTTTTCCCACATTCTTTTCAGTTTTGAACACTGACAGGACATTCCTTCATGGATTAGCTAGTTACCTTTTTAGGAGAACATTTTGGCACAAATTAGGTATATGCTTTTACTTGAAAGAAATAGAACTATTTATTTATTCATCCAATGGGAGATTTTGCACTAAGCCCAAACAGATCAGCAGTTTCTAGGACATTTCTTTTTTTATGACATCAAATGCAGTTGACAACTTCTCACTGATCACTTAGTGCAAATGGCATTGTGCCACAGCTACTAAACCTAGATAGATTTCTAACTCTAGGATGCTCTGGGGATAAAATGAGGCTTTTAAAGCAGTAAGTAATTAGCTGAAATGTTTATAAAAGAAAGAAAAGTAAGTGTGCTGAACTTTTTTTAACTGAAGTGTTTACATTTTCTGACTGACAAAGCTCTTTAATACATTTCTTTTTGTGTGGGTGTACCAGCTGCTCTATATGTAAAGTTATACTAAGGCTTTTCTGTGACTGTTAACCATTACAGAAATGCTTCCTTGAAAGGAACTGTGCCTTATGGTGTAAAGTTTGTCTATCAGAAAGTTTGGTTTGTTTTGCTCTGTTTTGTAATGCGTAGTGTAGTTTTCACACTATCTAACTTCAGGTATCTCATTTACATGCCTAAGTTGGAAAGCAATCTCCTCATGAGAATTCAGATCTCTTAAGCTCACTTCTGTCCACTTAAGTCAGACACTTGATAAAATTCAGCCATTAACTACAAATGGCTGTGAAAGGAACTAAGTGGATAGGTGGAAGTATCTCAGCTTTATGTAAATTTTAATGTACCATATATATGTATGCCATAATTAGAAAAGTTTGTTAGCATTTGTAAGTGAGCAAAGCTTCGTAATAAGGAAAATTGTAATTGCATAATATAACATGGAAAAAAAAAAAAAAGTGGGCTTGAGAAGAATCCAGTGTAGGCTGTACTGACCCAAAGAACATAGAGAATAGATCCAGTAACATCTGGAATTTGCATAAGAGTCCTGAAAGTTTGAGTATATACTCTCTAACCACCTAGCCTCTGAGGCTGTATTGATTCTTTTTAATGAGAGAGGGCCAGGGATCAGTCCTGTTTGAGAGCCCACAAGAGCGCCAACTGACTGGAGAGAGCCAGTTGAAGCAGTCCAAAAGAAAGCCAAGGAGACAGCTAACAATTAAGCATTGTGGGTGATTATGTCTTGATCAAGTATATTAGCTTGTCTTCATCTTTTTTATTTAGCAGTATTTGTATGCTCTGAGAGACTTACAGCAAGATTTTTATTTACCCATTTAATATCACCAAACAGAAGCTCACTACATAACAGTTAGTACTGGAACCTCCAGGTTACAAAAAGTTCTTCATTTCTAGTGTCCCAAACATTTTTTCATTTATATGGACAGCTTCAAAAGAGAGACAGAAATAATAAGGAAAAGGAGAGACAGATAGTGCAATGTCTCCCCTGAGCCTTCTCTTCTCAGGTTTGGGCCTATTTAGCCTAGAGGAGAGAAGGTTCAGCAGAAACCTTGTTGCTGTCTACAACTACATGGTCAAAGGATTCAGAGAAGACAGACCCAGACTTTTCTTGGAGGTGCACAATGGTAGGACTAGAGGCAACAAACTCAAGCCGTAACATGGGAAATTTCCATTAGATACAAGGAAATCTTTATTGCCAAAAAGGTAGGACAGAAACAATGCAGACAGACTGTGGGGCTGCCACCCTTGGAGGTGTTCAAGACTTAACTGGACATGTCCCTGATCTGAATAGCCCTGTTTAGAAGAAACAGGAGCAGGATTAGCTCTTCTTTGGAGTAGGTAGCTTCTTGAGGTCCCTTTCAACCTAATTTTTTTCTAAAAAAAAAGTTTCAGACTTATGATAAACTTTGTGGCCAGGATGTTTACCAGAGATTTTGCAATCCTCTTTTAAAGAATGTAATCTGTATTTTGATTGTCCATTTTTAACATGAAACTCAATATTACCTCTAAGAAATCCATAAATACCACAAATTAATTATGATATATTCCTACTAATATTGGAAGAAAACTTTTTGAACAGGTCTTTCAAGGTATGTGCTTTAACATAATTTATTTGAGAATTTATCTGATATAACAACAAAAAATAAAGTGTGTAGGAAAAGTGGCTGTAGAATTTCTTATAGCAGTCAAACACTCCTAGGTGTTTAGTAGCACATCTCAATTGCACTGTGATGCCAAATGCTGCGTTCTTTTGACCTCCAGAATAATGTGCCTAGGTGTGCTATAAATATTAATAGCCCTTTCAGTTTTCTATATAATTATTTGAATCCTGAATGACTACAGAGTAAAGGACTGAAAGGATTGCTGACGAAAATAGTGGACAACAACGAAGACATAGTACAAATGATTTTAAGTAATTCTAAAATAATTCTTATTTATTCTGAATGGATAAACTATAATTTCAGAGATTTTAGCAATGGAGTCTCAAACATTCACCATCCTATAATATCTGCAGAAGTACTGGATTCATCCAGAATGCTTAGAAGGCTGATGATGTTGTACAAGACATTTTAATGGTGTATAAAGGGCAGATTAAAATTAATACACTTTTACTTAAGTTAAAAGGCAACAGTGAGATCTTTCTTTCCCGGGTTCTCTGAAAATGAGGGCTGACTGATCATCCAAGAGGCTGGGCTTCTTTTCTGCTAAAGGGAGAGAGGGAATAGTGGCATCTCACAACTCCCTGAGCTCCCATCTGAAGACTGGTTTCTACACAGAGGAGCATTGTGGTTGACTGGCCTCTTCTTCCCCTTGGATCCTGACCTCCTTTCTTTAGTAATAATGTTTAAACCAGGAGTCTTGTTCCCCTGAAGGAAAAGGAGGACTGTGGTAACCAAAGGTTGACCTGGATACTGCTATCCTAGAAGGACAAAGCGTGTTATATAATTAGTCATTATTTGCTGCTTGCAGTCAGTGAGAAAGGATGAAAAACCTAGTCTGGATTTTTATGCTTCTCTGAATCCACTCATTTCATGTAATTACTCATGATTCATCTGCATGTAAGTAACACAAGGATCTTGTCCTTGCTCTTTACTAAATATAAAATTCTAATACTTGTCCCATTCTTCTTTTTTTTTTTTTTTTTTGTACTATAACTGTCAATATATATATGCTATATGGAATAAAGCTGTTAACTTTTCTATGTCTCTTGCAATCTGTTTCCCTTTCAACTCCACACCTTCATTGTCAGTTTAACCATAAAGAAGATCCAGATAAAATGTGCCTTTTCCTATTTAAACTAACATACTTAACACCTGAAGTCAGCAGGCTGAATATATATCGAACTATTTTGAAAAGGCTTTCTCTGAATATCCTTTATGGCATTAAGAAAAATGTGATATTTAACTTGGTAAAAATTATTTCATTTCTCTGGAATAACACCTATATTATTGGGACTCACACAGTAAATCACTGACAAAGAATTTAGATCACTAATGACTGAAACAGAGCTGTCCTTCTAGTATTTAAATGTACTGAAGTCATCACCATGCTTACACTGATCATAATCTAATGCTTATATTGGTGATACTCTACTGATTTCTGATTATATTTATTAATTTATGATTAATATGTTCCTGAGGAAAAAGAGAGTTGATCTGATATTAGTCTGAGGACTGAAATGCAAGGGTTCCCTACAGCTTTTCCCTAATTTAACCAGTTTTTTCCTTACAGTTACTGAATATACAGTATGAAAACTAGTGTATTCTGTTACAATTATTTAAATGGAGTACAGGAATCTGGGTAGTCTCTCTGGGTTGTTTTTTGCCTAGCTTTTCCTTTCAGAACAGAAGTGAAAGGAAAACCAGAAATCCTTTTACAGTTGAAACATGACTCTGCTGTCGCTACTCCCTCTGCAGTCCATCATTTCCAAAAGATCTCGGAGAATAGGGGGCCATGCTGCCTGTCAGAGACCAGAATGAGCAGAACAAGTGGAATACGTACTGTTAGAGCCTATGTAAACAGAACTTGGTAACCTGAGAAGTCAGTAGTTAGGCTGACAGTTACATTGTTCCTGATAAATAAAGGAGGCTTCAAATCTAACCATGCCTCAAAGCCAAGTGGCATTAACTAGCTTACATTCATACTGTTTAAGGGCTGTCCCCTCCCTCTCTTGACAGTAGATTAGTAATTAAGCAGAGTGCTCAAAGTGGGAAAGTGTCCAATATCTGAGCTCATCTCCTGCCTTTCTGTTACAGTAGTGTAGATAACCTCAGTGAGTCTGGAGCCACAGTCAAAATTGTAAGGACCAAAGGTCCACATCCTGACTGGAATCAGCTGAAGAACTGAAAAAAAGGCAGAACTAATTGGAGCAAGATGCAATCCAGACTGCTCAGGGCATGCATACTCTCCAGAAAGTGATGCACCTTATCAGTATTGGTCAGACAGAAGCTTTTGGAAGATAATCAGCATATAAATCTTGTTACTGTACAACTCACTGGCTGGATCTTCCTTGCACAATCTGTTTCTATAGTGTTTTGTAGGCTAACATACCTTTAGGCGTCCAAAAATGTGAAAACACTCGTCTTTGTGTAAAACCCACATGAGCTCATTTACACTGGAAGATTTCCACACCTAGAAAGTAATCTTAAGTCTGACAGCATCTCTAGTTTCTTGTTACTTTAAATGGAAACTGGACACCAAAGTTGGAACAGAAAAGCTAAATGTTTCTTGAGGATCTGGTGCTGGCTTTCTTATATAGATGAATAAGGATCTGAATGGAATATCTCCAGAAAATTCCTAGTTTTCTGGACCTGCTATATAATATTGTGTAATAGGTCTAATTCCATTATTGAGGAATCCATTAAAACTTTTAGTATTGCAATTCCTTTCTGGAACTTTGGGGTGTTATTCCAGTTATCGAAGACAGTGATACCAAAAGTACTAGAGGTCAGAAATGGTTTAGCATCATTTTATGGAGAGATGAAAAATATGCTCTAATAACAAAAGAGAAAATATGATATACCATGATTCTAAAAATTGTAATTGAAATAGAAATTATCCCCAAAAGCACAAGAAATTTCCCCATATTTTCTCTCATTGCTTAAACATATTTTAGTCTGGATATATCATGGATAACAATTTTTGTCTCATCTGATTCTTCCAACAAATGAAACAACTCTATACAGTGTCTCCCCTCTAGTTGGATTCTTTGATTTAATCTGTTTAAGCATGATATTTACCTCACTAATGTACTTTGTGGTGAGGTTGTGCCAGCTGGTTCCTTGTTTGGAGTGTCAGTTTGACTTAGTAGTTCATGTGTCTGAACAAGAGGGTTTTGCTTCATATCCTATTAACTGATAACCATGATGATACTGCAGACTACTGTTAATGAGGGTTTGGTGGCTGGACGTCATGAAGGTACTATCTTTAGAGTGAGATTTACACCACATTTTCATTTGCAAGTTTCTGATTATTTTTTTCAGACACATGTTAAAAATCCCAGAGCACTTTGGGATTTGGCCAGCTTTCCTTATCTAAATTAATACCATCACAGACTTAATTAACACCAATATAAATATTCACAGCTGTTTACATGATAGATCTGAATGCAAAATGCTGTGTTTGCATAAGCTGTTACATTACAGGCATACAATTTATTGGTTTCTTAAGGGGAATGCAAGTTATATAAAAATAACCAAACGTAAAATGAAATTAAACAACTAATACTTATTTTTACTTGCATTATTATTAGTATAACAGTTTTATCATCTGTATTAGTAATAAGCTTTTGCAAATACAGAAAACATAATGCATAATGCATTTATTGTACATACATGAAGGAATATTGTTGCTGTTATTATTTAAAATATGGCTTGCAGATTACACCTTGGAAAAAATTCTCTTTCTTCTACTAAATAATGCTTAAGTTGTTTGGAGAAAAGCCTTTTTTGGCAAAAAGTCTTTGAGATATTTACTGTATTTACTTGAAGTTTTCTTCTTTGAAAAAAATAATTGGTCTCTTTAAGGAAAAACAACATACAAAAAAACCCAAACAACAACAACAAAAACGAAACAAGAATAATTTAATTTCTCTCAGGACTATCGTAGGACTTTGAACAAAAAATGACAATGTTAGAATAAACTTTCCCATTATCTCAAGCTTAAAAGGTGCAAAAATTCTGTTCACATCAATATGAATTATTTTCTGATTTTGTCGTATTAAGCCACCATAAATCCTTCCAAAACTATGTGAAGTTAAATATAAACTGAGGTATTATTCAATAATTTTTGAGAGGAAATATTTCAAATACATTGTTGGAGCGGTTGTTAGGATTCTGGGAAACATTCTGAACCTAACCTAGAACTTTTCAATATGTTCCTTAATTAACAAAAGAAAATTTCCTGAGTTAGTGTTAGTGATGGTGATTGACATTAAAATAAACACTGAGTCATGTAAATATAAGCAGTAGTCCTTTAATTCTGTGAAAAATGAAGGTAGACATTAATTTTGTTCATGTGAAGGAATGCATGTTTGAGACAAATTATTACTATTGCTATTTTAAGGAATTTTTTTGCCAGAAAAAAACCCCTACTGAATCTGTTAACCTGAAGTCTTTGGTGATCGGAAAATGAGGAAAAGTAATATTTTGGGACAAAAAGAATACAAGGGCTTTAGGCAATAAGGAAGGAACACCAAGCAAATCTTGTAATTTAAAAGTAATAAGGAAAAAGGTGATTTCAATCTGTAATGGCATTTGCTAGGAAGCTGAAAAGCAGAATTAGAAGTATTAAACAAAACAAACTATAACAAAAGAGCAATACTGAGATGAAAAACCCAAACTCTCAGAAGCCAAAACTGCCTGCTAAATCATAATTTTATCCCTTTTGAGCACAATAATACAGCCATTATAATAATGCTATTAAATTATTTTTATTGCAGACACTTCATAGTAGTGGGTAGTAGTTTTAAAATGGACAGCAATTCAGTACTTTTTCTCTTCATTGTTAAATGTCTTAGTCATATTTACAATGCAATTTTCAAGCTTCCTTTTAAAGATAGACTTGGTATATTTAGTTATTATCTTCATGGGCTTTCCTATAATAGTTATGTCTCTAGAATCTGAATGATTCAAGAATTAATTCATCTTCATACACTCCATAATGAGGGAGAGATTGTCCTAGATGGAGACTTAAAAGTTACACTGATATTTGAGGGTCCAACTTGATTCATGTAAGTTTTGATTTTTAAGGGAAATCAGCTTCCTACCAGATTTTATGTTCACAGCAGAGGTCCATTGGCTTTAATTGCAGCTGTGAGTACTTACTATTAGTGAAAATGGGACTCCAGGCTGTCAGTGTGTGCACCGATAAAAAAAACCCAGACGTAAAGTTTGCTTTAAGGGCATAGCAAGTTGGTGACATGATAAGTAAAGAATCCAGTTCTTTGACTAATCAAATGTCTTAACCACAGAAACTTTTTTTTTTCTCCCCCTGAAAATTTTTGCTTATACAACTTAATATAACTTCAGGTAATTTGGTGGAAGTTTGGGGGATTCTTTCACTACTTCATTACATTGACTGTATTACTGTATAGTAAATAGAATAAAGTTCCGGCCAAAAGCATGGTGAAGCTCCCTGTATTGATGTGAATCTGAAATTGTGTTCTTTATGGACAACCTTATATTATTTTCTTAATTTGTTTCTCATCTGATTGTTTGATTTTTGACCGTTAATAATCTTTGACCATGAATTTTTGATCTGTAATGCCCTTCTTTATTAAAAGGTTAATCAAAATCAATGCTATAATTTGTGTAGTTTGTTAGTGCAACCAAAATCTCTCATCCTCTGTGTTGTGGTTTAACCTGGCTGGCAACTAAGCACCACGCAGCCGCTCGCTCACTCCCCCCCCTCCCTCCCTCAGTGGGATGGGGGAGAGAATCGGGAAGGAGAAAAAGGTTAGAGCTGAGGGCTGAGATAAAGACAGTTTAATAAGAGAAAATAATAATAATAGTAATAATGAGAATGATAACAAAATATACAGAATATACAAAACGAATGATGCACAATGCAATTGCTCACCACCTGCCGACCGATGCCCAGCCCGTCCTGAGCAGCGGTCAGTACCCGAGCAGCGATCACTCTCCCCGCGACCGACCGACCGACTAAACCCCCCCCGCCCCAGGCATGACGTTATATGGTATGGAATAGCTCTTTGGACAGTTTGGGTCCTAGCTGTGCTGTACTCCCAGCTTGTTATGCACCTGGCCGAGCAGAAGCTCAAAAAGTCCGTGAACAGTCTGAGCACTGCTTGGCAACAACTAAAAACATCAGCGTGTTATCAACATTCTTCTGGCACTAAATCCAAAGCACAGCATTATGCTAACTTCTGTGAAGAAAACTGTATCCCAGCTGAAACCAGGACACTCTGTCACTTGAACTGATTGAATAGCCAAGAACATAAAGTGTGTTCTCTAAACGAGCACTCACATGGAGAGGCACCAGCAGTAGATTTCACAGGTATTTGCTGTTGTTTGCATTCCCCTCAAACATTGATGGGAATGATGTTTTGGCAAGACAGAATCTGTTTCACCTTTTTCTTCAGGTATGCCTGTCTAAACTGCCTGTTTCTCAATATTGTATCTTTATCATCTGAAATTTCATTCCAGCCTCATCCTTCTAATGTAGACAGTCCAAATATCCTCTCCCTATATGAGTTTATTCTGATGTTTCTTGACTGTAACTACTACTGCTATTTTTCTGTAGTCCCCTTTTATTCTGATATTGCCCCAGAAGTCTGAATTTTATTATCTTTATTTAAGTGGTTCTTATTCTTGGTATCTTGTTCTTCATATAATCTGTCTCTCCTATGTTCCTCCATTTGCTGTCTTTACTGACTTCCAATCCTATCCTTACTCACTGGGTTTCTCATTCACCCAGTCACCAAAATGATTCTTCTTAATTATGTCTTCACCATCTCCCTTTTGTAGTTTCCTGTTTAAGCCTTTTAAACACAGCTCCTCCAAAAGGGTTGTTGGGGTTTGTTTTTCTCTTTTCTTTTCTTTTCTTTTCTTTTCTTTTCTTTTCTTTTCTTTTCTTTTCTTTTCTTTTCTTTTCTTTTCTTTTCTTTTCTTTTCTTTTCTTTTCTTTTCTTTTCTTTTCTTTTCTTTTCTTTTCTTTTCTTTTCTTTTCCTTTCCTTTCCTTTTCTTTTTTCTTTTTCTTCCTTTCCTTTCCTTTTTCCTTTCCTTTCCTTTCCTTTCCTTTCCTTTCCTTTCCTTTCCTTTCCTTTCCTTTCCTTTCCTTTCCTTTCCTTTCCTTTCCTTTCCTTTCCTTTCCTTTTTTCCTTTCTCTTTCTTCTTTTCTTCTTTTCTTTTTTCTTTTCTTTTCTTTTCTTTTCTTTTCTTTTCTTTTCTTTTTTTCTTTTCATTAGTTAGTCCAGCTTTCCTTCCCTGGACCTTGTATCTATTTCTATCCCTACTTCAGGCAGTGTGGTTCCTATACTTCTTTGCCTCTTTAACTTCTGGTCTACAGGTTACTCTAATGTACTACCCCTAAGTCAGAAAGCTTCCTCTTCTGTGCTTAGTGGGTCTTTCCCCAAGATAAGATGCTGGTCTGAGTGACACAGGAATGTCAGAGTTGAAGTACTTATTTTCTGCAGAATAAAGAGATAGCTTCTTAATTCATAAAGTGTACATCTTTTGAAGCCATTAATGAAAGGATGGGAATGCCATTAATTTCACTTGTTATTAATTGTAATGCAGATATTGGAATAAAAGGATAAGCCCCAAGAAAAGTTTGAAAGATATCTAGCAGTTTTAATCAATGCTTTAATTAATAATGAGCTAAGGTTATCTCACTGATCACAAAAGAGAAATGCACAGATCAAAACCAACCTGGAAATACAGGTTTCTTAGTGACTCTCTGATATTATAGTGAATGTGTACTAGATATACGAGAGAAGTAAAACCTATTTGGTCAAGAGAGAGACATTTCTGGGTTGTATCATAGTAATTTACTCTGTTAATATGAACAATCACTCTATCACACTTATGACTGTATGAAAGTGACAACCAAGATTGTAATATGTGAAACACTGACAGAAAAACAAAAATAGTATTATTAGTTCTTGTCCTACAGATTTTTTTCTATCCCACAGCTTGCCCTGCATATCTTTGATTATCAAAATAAGTTGATACGGCTAGCATCAGCTTGAAAGAGCTTCTATGAAATAGATTCACAGACTCTGCACTTTCATTCATTTCTTTTTCCTCATTGTTGCACTTGCTTTATATATTTCTCATAAAGAAACCCATATTAACACTCCATAAATGAGGATTTTTCTTTTTTTCTGTATACAACACACACAGCAGCATAGTTCACTCAAATTTAGCCACTTACATGTTAGGGGCCAGTATAGCCAGGTGACTAATGTATTTTTTAATGATTTTGCTGCTGAGGAAGAAAGATAAATATCTCCAGAAAAATTTTCATCCCAACTATGTCAGATGTCCTGCCTTTGGAGTCAGATATTTCTCTATATCAGTGAAGAGAGAAATAACTGTCTCCTAATGTAGGACATATGACATAGTTGGGATGAAAATTCATAGCTGGGAAAAAATGTATAGTGGATTTGAAGGTTCTCCATTTAATGGAAAGAGTCAAGACAATTACTTTAACTATACAAATGAACATGGATGAAACTGCATACCTTGTAATCTAGTAAATGAGTGGTAATGAGGAAATGGTTATGTAGTTATGTCTTTTGTCCTCTGGTCAGGGGCACCAGCATTAGTTATTAAAGTTAGGTTGTGGTATAGATATTTATCTACTGTAGTTAAAAAAAGACATCATATTATAATGAGAGAATAAGAATTTTCAGTTCATACTAATCTGTCTAAATTCTATTATCTTGGCTATGAACTCCTGGCTCTTATTAAGACAGCTGTTTGGAGTTTCATTGGTGACTTCAGGGAAGCTAGATTTCACAGATAAAATCTTTATATCCTACGCAGACTATATTCCCTATGACCAAGGTTTCATAGAAACCTTGTGTGAATTATTTCCCATTCCTGTCTTTCTTAAATAAGGTAACAATTTTTTTTTTCTATTTATATTGGAAAGAGTTACTGCCAGTAGCCAATGCTTGAGGTGCAGTTTTAAAACATGTTCAGTAACACATTTAGCATCAGTTGTGTTGTTGACATATCTAGCATCCCATAGAGATAACAGAAGCTGTTAATTATATCACTTTCCGGAGCTAAACTCTAGTAGCTGTTACTTCTTGAGTAAACAAACTTCAATCAACTATAAGGCTTTCAGGCCTCATTAAGGAACTTAAAGAAAAGTAAGAGAGTTGACTGTTTTGAAAGGCACATTGACTTTTAGCTATAAGACACATAAAACTGCAGACTGTAAGGCATCAATGTAACTAACTGGTGTTTTAAAGATATATGCTCAGGTACATAAAGATATTTATTTAAATGCATATGAAGCAAAACAAAATGGTAATTTTCAGAGAAAAAAACTATCTACTGAAACCTGCCACAAACTGGTACCTGAGTAAAAGTTTTGTTTTTTTCTAATATTTCAGGTTTTATTATGGGTAATGTTTTACTATTATTGATAAATTAATTACTTTAATCCTTAATTTTAATCTATAATTTTAAAAGACATGTATGATCTTTGAAGTGGGCTTGGGTTAAAAGTTGAGGTTGTTTGAGAAAATTATGACTTGTGTTTGATTTCAACCACTGAATCTGTTGATAGTTCAGAAGCTGAGTCTGGAAATTGCTTTACATCTAACAGTAAAAATGAAAAAATAATAGGCAAAAGCAAGCAAACTATAAGCAGTCTTGCCTATCATTTTTGGAACCGCAGTAACTTTGCATATGGCATATGCTTAGAAAGTATACCTTATTCCAAAAAATAATCTTACACTGATAATCCATTACTGAATCCCTCTAATGTGGTTATAATTCACAGCAAGGCCTTCTATTGCTTGAGGCCTATTAATAAGGCAAAACCTCGAAGTTTTTTAATAGGTTGCCTACCAAAGTAGGCAAGAGCACCCACCCAGTGGGAAAGGCAAGATACCTATATTACTCACCAAACTAATGAAAAGACATTCTACTGAGCAGTACCTGAATAAGAAAACTGAACAAAGTGAAAATGAGCAGTCAGTATTGAAATAATGTAACTAACTCAGTACAAGCTTTGGCAATGTCTTAATCTTGAGACTACTAGGAAAAGGAAATAATTTCTCCCCGTAAAAATATCTAAATGGAGGTAATATGGAATATTAATATTTTCATTTGTTCTTAATCTGCAAGGTGTTTCATACTGATGATAAACAGTATTTCATTTGAGAAGGTGCACTGGATAGTCCTCTAGTAAAAATTTTATTTTTATTTTAATGCCTAGATAAGTATGTGCATTCTCTCAAATGCAGAGCTTGTCTCTTATTCATAAATAAATTACATCTTAAATTTGAATATCAGGTATATTCTTCTAAGCATCTGGAACTAGAATTGTAAAGGTCATTAAACACATCCATATAATTAGTAGTTATATAGTCATATGATATTTTTCAAGCAGTAACTTCCAAGTGTAGAAATTAGTATATGTATATTAGTTTATTTTAAATACATATTGTTGTTTACGATAAGCGTATAATAAAAAACATATCAAAATGGCATTTAGAACTCTGAGGAAAGAAGCAAGATTAATTCAACCTGCTTATGTGTGCAGACTGTGTCTTTAACTGATGATTTTACATTATTATCTCTGCATAACCCCCTCCCTCTGACAGTGCACAGTGAGCCAGAATAAAACCAACTTGGAACTGGATATTCAGATATTCATAGCTGTGAAGCTGTGTGAACGGAAAATGTTTCTTCACATGACTCTAGAGAAATTGCTAAATGCCATCAAAGTGAAAACCAAAGTCATAACTGGGCCTGAGGGCAATATCTACTGTAACAGACAAGATGCAGCAGGGGATAGTCACAGCCAATGTTATCTGTTTTGTTTCACATTTGGTATGCTCCCCAGAATGGCTACAGTCAGTACAAATCAGCTTTCCCCTGCCTATTCCTACCCACGATCTGAGGGATAACATGGCTCAGGGACTATTTCAGGGTACTTTAGGGATAAAATACTCTTTTTGAGGGAATAGAGTGGTTTAGCCATATGAATACAAGTTGTGCCACACGATTTACCTTGAGGGCCAATGAGAAAGACCTTGCCATTGGATTTACTAGCATATAGTTAGTCGATGAGAGCCTTGAAGTGAATCCACTCATTCTTTTCCTTCTAGTGAATGCGTAAAAAACACAATAAGAACTTTCAATTTCTAAATCTAGGGTTTAAGAAAACACAAAATAATAAATGACATTTGGTAAACTTTGCAGATATAGAAAATTCAGGCCTATTAGCTGTGGTAAATGAAACAAGTTAAAAAGAAAATGTCCACCATATACAAAGTATCTTTGAAGATTATTTATTTCAAGTGACTATTAGCCTATTTTAAAGATTCAAAGGCATTCTGAAGAGTTTGCAGCAAGCCAGGAAACCGTTCAGAATTGCTAGACTATTTCCACTACATTTGAGTCTTGGCTGTGCATCTGTTCTCTGGTTTTCACAGAATCACAGAATGGTTGAGGTTGGAAGGGAACTCTGCAGATCATCTAGTCCAACCCGCCTGTTAAGGCAGGTTCACCTAGAGCCGGTTGTACAGGACATCGTCCAGGTGGGTTTTGAGTATCTTCAGAGAAAGAAACTCCACAACCCCCCTGGGCAGCCTGTTCCAGTGCTCTGTCACCCTCAAAGTAAAGAAGCTTTTCTTCATATTCAGATGGAATTTCCTGTGTTTCAGTTTGTGCCCATTGCACCTTACCCTGTTACTGGGAACCACTGAAAAGAGCTTGGCCCCATCCTCCTGGCATCTGTCCTTAAGATATTTGTAAGTGTTGATAAGATCCCCTCTTGGTCTGTTCTTCTCCAGGCTAAATACATGCAGCTCTCAGAGCATTTCCTCATAAGAGAGTTTTCTCAGTAACTTTCCAGGTTACACTTCTGCAAATGTTTTCTTTGCTGTGTCACTCAATTTTTTTATTCGTCTAATTCCTTCATCACTTTCTCACACACTGAGCAAAGCAAGCTGCTTTCAGAGAAATATCCATCTCCTCAGCTATTCAGAGAGTCCCATCTACCCAAATGTGCAGTGGCCATGGAAAGACAAACAGTCAGGTTTCTTTCCTCACAAAGCTGGTGAGGGGTCTGGAGTACAAGTCTTATCAGGAGAGGCTGAGGGAACTGGGATTGTTTAGCCTGGAAAAGAGGAGATTGAGGGGAGACCTTATAGACCTCTACAACTACCAGAGAGGTGGTTGTAGAGAGGTGGGTGTTGGTCACTTCTCCCAAGTAACAAGCAATAAGATGAGAGGAAATGGCCTCAAGTTGTGCCAGTGGAGGTTTAGATTAGATATTATGAAAAAGTTCTTCACTGAAAGGGCTATCAGGCACTGAATAAGCTGCCCAAGGTAGTGGCCAAGTACCCATCCCTGGAGGTATTTAAAAGATGGGTAGGTGAGTTGCTTAGAGACATGGTTTAATGGTGGACAGGTATGGTTGGATTCAATGATCTTAAAGGTCTTTTCCAACCAAATGTTTCTATGATTCTATAAATTCTGAAGAAAAGAAAGTAGTAGTGACTATGGTGGATGGTAAACAAACAGAAAATAGATGGTACTACCACAATGGTATTAAAAGCCACAATTTTTTTCCCCCAAACCTCAATACAGCATTAGAACAGTTAGAAAAGCTATTATCAAAGGCTAATCTTACAATACTCACTTCTTGCCATGGAGATCACTGAACATATTTAAAGCATATCCAGATTGCTAGGACCGCATGGATGGTGAGGATCAACTGAGGGAGTCAGGCTCATTCAGCCTAGACAAGAGGTGGCCTGAGGGGACCTAATAGCAGCCTTACAATACTTGTGAGTTGGTTACCAAAAAGATGAAGCTAGAGTCTTTACTGAGGTGCAGAGCAGGAAGAAGAGGGAAAAATAGTCATAAATTCAGGCAGGTAAGGTCCTGAACAGGTATAAGGAAAAAAGATCACTGTAAGTATAATTATGTATACAAACAGATTGTCCAGAGAGGCTGTGACATCTCCATCCTTGGGGGTTTTCAAGACTTGACAGTACAAGAGCCTTGAAAAACCTGGTCTGAATTCAGCATTGACCCTCTGAGCAGGAGGTAGAACTGGCTGACCAGCTGATATTCCTTCCAGACTGAGTGATTCTTTGATTATTTATATGGATGAACAAAAAAATGTAGTATTCCCTTGTCTGTTAAAAGGATGTTTGACACTCCCTAGTTTACAATCTTTTCCAGAACAAAGAAGCACAAAAATAAGAATAGGAGAGTTTTTGGTTGTTTTTTTTTTTTTTACTGTCATGTCCTTTACAACAGGCAACCTTGAAATGCTGTCATAAACTGGTAATTTTCCATATGAAAGTGATTTTGGTTTTTTGGCATACTTACTTATCTTGAAAGTCTATCCCAGATGTGGATTCAACTGAAGTTTGAAATCAGCAGGACTGAAGAGAAGAGGCGTAGGAATTTCTTTTAATCACACATGCAAAAAGGTACCTGGAGCTTGTTCAAAGCAGAAGAAACAAACAAACAAACAAAGAAGTAGGTATCTGTGAACCAAAGTAGATGAACAACTTCCTCAAGAAAAGGAAATCAGATTTATAAAGGAATAAACATCTTCTAACTACAGTTAACTGAGTAAAACGCCAAAGGGATAATCTGTTTAGGGGAAGCCTGAAATCTGAGAAAGCAAAGAATGGTTAAAGAAGTGCTATCTAATGAAAACATTAGCACATACTTGGAGTTATCCTAAAGAATGTTGTTTTTTCTGAGTTTGAAGAAATAACATGAAATTCCAAGGTCTTCACAACCTTTCACTTTGTACTCCTGATATGAATAGTGATAGAGTCACAGGCTTGAAGGGGTTGGTAGGGACCTCTGGAGATTTTCTAATCCATCTGCCTTTCTCAGGGAAGGGTCACCTACAGCAGGCTGCTCAGGACCATGTCCAGTTGAGTTTTGAGTATGTCCAGAGATATAGACTCCAAATCTTCCTAGGAAACCTATTCCAGTGTTTGACCACATCACTGAAAAAAAGTTGTCCTTTATCATTAAATGAATTTCTTGTAGTTCACTTTGTGTCTCTCGCCTCTTCTGTCTTTGGGTACCACTGAGAAAAGTATGTCTCCATCTTCTTTCCCACATCAGGTATTTATGCACATGGATAAGATCACCTTGAGCCCTCTTTTCTCCAGGTTGGAGAGTTCCAACTCTCTCTGCCTGTCCTTGAATGTCAGATGTTCCATATTTCCTTAGTCATTAGACCTTGCAGTATATAAATTTCCTGACAAACTAAATATCCTTGCCTTTCTTAGAGCAAAAAAATGTATCAGGCTTAAAAAATTTACATTCCTCTAAAATTCCTTTTCAAGTCTGAAATGTCACAATTACTTTAATTGGAGAGAGGCTGTTGCTGTTCCAGGAACCCTCCCTCCTTTTCTCTCATCCTGGAAATATTGTTCTGCATCTGCAAAATCTACAGGAAATTTATCCAAAATTATTTCTTCCACTGCTAAGACTAATACTTCAAGACAACATACTGAAGACTTCTGACTGATGAAAACATAAAAGGTTTAAATATGCTTTTCTTACATATATTAGCTTTCACAGAGTAATTTATCATTAGAAATGTAATTAGGAAGCACTGACAATGCCCTGAACTTTTTGTCTATATAGAATCATAGAATCATAGAACCATAGAATCACTTTGGTTGGAAAAGGCCTTTAAGATCATCGAGTCCAACCTTTAACCTAACCCTGACATCCCACCACTAAACCATCTCCCTAAGCACCACATCTATCCTTCTTTTAAAGACCTCCAGGGATGAGGACTCCACCACCTCCCTGGGCAGCCCAATCCAGAGCCTGACAACCCTTTCGGTGAAGAAGTTTTTCCTAATGTCCAACCTAAACCTGCCCTGGCGCAGCTTTAAGCCATTCCCCCTCGTCCTATCGTCTGTTACCAGGGAGAAGAGACCAACCCCCACCTTACTACAGCCTCCTTTCAGGTAGTTGTAGAGGGCCATCAGGTCTCCCCTCAGCCTCCTCTTCTCCAGACTAAACAACCCCAGTTCCCTCAGCCGCTCCTCGTAAGACTTGTGCTCCAGACCCCTCACCAGCTTTGTGGCTCTCCTCTGGACATGGCAATGCAAACTCTTTCTTGTAGTGAGGGGCCCAAAACTGAACACAGTATTCGAGGTGTGGCCTCACCAGCACCGAGTACAGGGGCACGACCACTTCCCTACTCCTGCTGGTCACATTATTCCTGATACAAGCCAGGATGAGGATGCCATTGGCCTTCTTGGCCACCTGGGCACACTGCTGGCTCATATTCAGCCTGTTGTCAACCAGTACCCCCAGGTCTTTTTCCACCAGGCAGCTTTCCAGCCACTCTTCCCCAAGCCTGTAGCGCTGCATGGGGTTGTTGTGACCAAAGTGCAGGACCCGGCACTTGGTCTTGTTGAACCTCATACAGGTCACCTCGGCCCATCGATCCAGCCTGTCCAGGTCTCTCTGCAGAGCCCTCCTCCCCTCGAGCAGGTCAACACTCCCACCCAGTTTGGTGTCATATGCAAATTTACTGAGCGCACACTCAATCCCCTCATCGAGGTCATTGATAAAGATATTAAACAAGACTGGCCCTAGAACTGAGCCCTGGGGGACACTGCTTGTGACCAGCTGCCAACTGGATTTAGCTCCATTCACCACGACTCCCTGGGCTCGGCCATCCAGCCAGTCTTTTAACCCAGCGAAGAGTACATCCATCTAGGCCATGAACTGTCAGCTTCTCCAGGAGAATGCTGTGGGAGACTGTGTTGAAGGCTTTGCTGAAGTCCAGGTAGACAACATCCACAGCCTTTCCCTCATCTCTACCAGGCTGGTCACCTGGTCGTAGAAGGAAATCAGGTTGGTTAGGCAAGACCTGCCTTTCATGAACCCGTGCTGACTGGGCCTGATCCCCTGATTGTCCTCCATGTGCCTGGTGAGCACACTCAAGATGAACCTCTCCATAATATTCCCCGATACTGAGGTCAGGCTGACAGATCTGTAGTTCCCCGGATCCTCCTTCCGGCCCTTTTTGAAGAGAGGCGTCTCATTTGCCAACCTCCAGTCATCTGGGACCTCCCCTGTTCTCCAGGACCGCTGATAAATGATAGAGAGTGGCTTGGCAAGAACCTCTGCCAGATCCTTCAGCACTCTTGGGTGGATCCCATCCGGCCCCATAGACTTGTGGATGTCCAGGTGGCATAGCAGGTCAAAGACTGCTTCCTCCTGGATTATGGGGGGTTCATTCCACTCTCTGTCCCCATCTTCCAGCTCGGGAGGCTGGGTACCCTGGGGACAACTCGTCAGGCCATTAAAGACCGAGGCAAAGAAGGCGTTGAGTATCTCAGCCTTTTCCTCATCTTTAGTGGCAGTGTTCCCCCTTGCATCCACTAGAGGATGGAGGTTCTCCCTGGCTCTCTTTTTGCTGTTAATGTATTTATAAAAACTTTTCTTATTATCCCTTACAACAGTGGCCAGGTTAAATTCCAGCTGGGCTTTTGCCTTTCTAATCTCCTCTCTGCATGACCTGACAAGATCCCCCAGGGGTTGCCTGCCCCTTCTTCCAGAGCTGGTAAGCTCTCCTTTTTTCCCTTAGTCGCACTAGTAGTCCTCTGTCCAGCCAGGCCGGTCATCTTCCCCGCCGATTTGTCCTACGGCACTTGGGGACAGCCTGGTCCTGTGCCTTTAAGACTTCTTCCTTGAAAAATACCCAGCCTTCCTGGACCCCTTTGCCCTTCAGGACTATCTCCCAAGGGACTCTCCCAACCAGCGTTCTGAGCAGGTCAAAGTCTGCCCTCCGGAAATCCATGGTGGCGGTCTTGCTGACCCCCTTCCTTACCTCACCAAAGATCGAAAACTCTACCATTTCATGATCACTAAGGCCTAGATGACCTCCAACCATCACCTCTCCCACCAGTCCTTCTCTGTTAGTGAACAGGAGGTCAAGCAGGGCACCTCCCCTGGTAGGCTCACTTACTAGCTGTGTCAGGAAGTTATCTTCCACACACTGCAGGGACCTTCTGGACTGTTTCCTTTCTGCTGTATTGCATTTCCAGCAGATATCTGGGAAGTTGAAGTCCCCCATGTTCTCATGCTCTCAGAAGGCAAACTATATAAAGACATCAGGGATTTCACTTTAATGTTGCTGCTTGGAGACATCATGTTTCCACATATGATTATTTGATTTTTGCCACCTATACCCCTGGATATTTCAGTGCAGAAGAGTCAAAATATACATATTTATGTTATACCACCTTCTTGTGGGCTGGATCAGTTGACTCAGGAAAAAGGGTAATGGTTTTAAACTAAAACAGGGTAGGTTTAGACTAGATATAAGGAAGAAATTCTTTACAATGAGGGTGGTGAAACACTGGAACAGGTTGCCCAGAGAGGTAGTGGAGGCCCCATCCCTGGGAACATTCAAGCCCAGGTTGGATGGGGCTCTGAGCAACCTGATCTACTTAGCGGTGTCCCTGCTGACTGCAGGGGGGTTGGACTAGATGGCCTCTAGGGGTCCCTTCCAACCCAAAACATTCTATGATTCTGTGATTCTATGACTCCATTGTTTTCCAGAGAAATGGGAGCCAAACTAGGGGCTTTCTTTAAGTGGGGAAGTGTGATCTGACCAAAAGGTTCCTTCCAAACATTTTTTTTTTCTAAGATTTGATTAAATATGATTGCTGATTTTACAGATGAACTAAGTTCATATTGCCTCCATTAAACCTTCATACAACTGATGACATATCTGCTAAAAATATGTGAACAATACAGTTAAGAAAGGATTTGTAAACATTATTTAGGTGCATTTTTATTCTAGACACTAAAATGACACATACTGAACTTGTCTTTATAAATTCATAGACCCAACCTGTCTTTCTAGAATAAACTCTGGGCACATGTACATTATTTTTCTTTAGAAGTCTGGTTTAGGGCTTACTGTCCATTTTCTAGACCAATAATCAGTCTCTGCCCCAAAGAGCTAACATATTAGGATTATGATATATGCAAGAATAATCAGGCATTGTAATAGTGGATATGTTTTAATATCAGAATAGAACCATCAGTCTGTAATATTATTACTTAATATTAACAAGAAAATATTATGTTATTTCAATTAAAGAAAAATACTATCACTAAATGGATGTTGCATTTATTA
The DNA here is from genome assembly GCA_034008185.1 of Gorsachius magnificus. Taxonomy (NCBI): domain Eukaryota; kingdom Metazoa; phylum Chordata; class Aves; order Pelecaniformes; family Ardeidae; genus Gorsachius; species Gorsachius magnificus. Next base: position 42,744,603 of record CM067081.1, read on the forward strand.
ATAAGATATTAAATAGGAGTCACCAGATGGTGCTGTAACACCTAATTTTATTAAGTCCTTTGTCTGAACAAACAATAGCCTCCCTCTTCAGCCACAGGAAAAAAACGCATTCTTTCTAGTTCAGTGATGCACTTCATTTTAGGGAGAGCTCTTGCAGCAACTAAAATATGTGCTTTCTACCTCAGTTTCATTCACCAAACACTTTTGTTAAGTAAATTTTATGTGTTTGGGCTGAGAAACCTAAACCAGATGAATTTTCTGCATGCAATGTGTCTCTGTCAGAAGAAAAGTAGGTGGTGTAAAATTAACACCATAGGAACATAAGCTAAACTGCTAATTTCATTCTCAAGATTGGCTGTCCCTTGGCAGAAGACTAACAGTTTGCCCATGATATATTAAAAAAAAAAAAAAAAAATATTCTTTCATCCCTGTTCAGTTATACAGCAAAGAAAGCTTCCTAACTGGAGCACTTCGACAATGGCCTTGGACAGTTGCAAAAGGAACACTGAAACCCATGATGAATTACATAAGCTTCTGAGTTTATGACACCTGGCTCTTCACAAATTTTAATCTATGGATTTAGATGGATTCAAACGTAACACAAAACCATCTATAAATATCCATTTTACACCTAAAGTCTTTCTCAGTTCAGACATTTATTGCCCAGTACCAATGATACATTCTGTTATACTTGGGGTTGCTTTAACAAGAAAGAAAACTTGCTTTCAGTCCATGACTTTTAAAAGAATTACAAGCTTACATTTATGTAAGAAGGAATGGTAAAAAGCTTGAGATATGATCCAGTCATTGACCTTAAAACTCTGTAGGCTTATACATCTTCCCTGTAAAACACAGAGACAATTTGCTTACAACTTTCTGTCTATTTCTACATCTCAGGAGAAAATTCCAGTAGTGGTTCCTCTCATAATTCTTCAGCAACCAAAATACACTGAAAAGGAGTAAGAAAAGGAACTATGGGACAATATTGTTTATCTGAAACCAAAAGGAGAACTAGAACTTCATTCTTCTGTTTTAACTATATTTCGTCAATCACTTCGTACTTCCTTCAGCTTTTCCCCTTCATAGTTGCTTACCCACCACCTCATACCGTATTTTTGTGCCAGATCAGAGAGGAGTGCTTGTCTCCTTCTTGTTTCAGTACACAAGAGACAATGAAAAGCCTCCTTCTACCAGCTGGGAAGAAATCTTAAATACTTTTTTTTGCATTTGCCAGAAAGTGGACATGGTGTGTTCTCCCTAAAACTTGCAACAAGGTCTTCTGATTTCTGATGCATGCTAAGAATAGACTGTGCAATAAATACTAAAGCCAGAATGGAAAAACATAGGAGAACTCATGCAGCAGCTTTTACTACAGTAAGTTATAAAATTAATAGTATACATGACACTATGAATCATCTTCTGATTCTTTTTTAAAGCTCTCTAGGATTAGTTAGCTGATCAAATTCTGCCTCAGAATTTCCAGTTTGGCATCCAGTTTGTCTTCAGATCAGAAGAACTATTCAGTTTAGGGCCTGTGTACATTTGCATACAAGTACTTGCAAAATTATGTGAGGATAAGAAGTAGAAACACTCTAGAAAACTTTTGTTAAGTAAAAAAAGAAAGAAAAAATCAGGAAATATTGGAATAAAGTAATATAATATTAAGTTTTTTACTATAAACAATATCTAATCTTTATCTCTGTATATTGCATTGCGATAATTTCTAATTTTTAATTGTTTCAAACCAAAATGCAGTTTATTGTAATGTAAAACCTTCAAGACATACCTTGGTTATTTGTTTCCATACCTAATTAAGCTAGCACTGAAAAATACTTTTTTATAGTTTGACTTGATCTGTTTTAAACTTGATATACAGGCTAAGGTTGGAACACACAACTGGATGACTGTGTCTACTGCATATTGCGAAAGCTATTATTATATGTGTTATTAGCCTGTAGAATATCAAAGAAAAAAAAAAAAGTGAACCGAGATCTCTTCAACTCTCTTCAAGCTAAAATAACATCATTTACCACATTTCTCTCAGTTAACCTGCCGAAGATTGACCAAAGATTGACGAATACCAAGTAATATTACTGAAGTTAAGCTAAGGTATCAGGGCTATGTCTTAAATAATCTTATGGCTAATTCTTAAATTAATCGTATATATGCATAGAGTAAAAGAGTAGATGCTTGGGACCCCTACATTCAGTTTTATACATGGAAGGTCTGATGCCATCTAAAATTATCTGCAGAGCCACAGAATTTTACAGAAATTCTCTGCAATTTTAATCATATTGAAACAAGTAAGCTTTGGTTTGTCATTGTCATTTTCCCAAGCAGTAATTCTCTGTCATGTGTTGACTCTGGCTGGATGCCAGGTGCCCACCGAAGCTGCTATATCACTCCCCTCCTCAGCTGTACAGGGGAGAGAAAATATAATGAAAGGCTCATGGGTCAAGATAAGTACAGGGAGAGATCATTCACTAATAACCATCACAGGCAAAACAGACTCGACTTGAGGAAATTAGTTTAATTTATTGCCAATCAAATCAGAGTAGGAGAACGAGAAACAAAAGCTAAATATTCAAACACCTTCCACCCACCCATCACTTATTCTTGGGCTTAACTTTACTCACGATTTTCTCTACCTCCTCCCCCTGAGTGGCACAGGGGGATGGGAATGGGGGTTGCAGTCACTTCATCACACACTGTCTCTGCCACTCCTTCCTCCTCAGGGGGAGGCTTCTTACACTCTTCTCCTGCTCCAGCATAGGGTCCGTCTCATGGGAGACAGTCTTCCAGGAACTTGTCCAATGTGAGTCCTTCCTACAGGTTACTGTTCTTCATTAACTGCTCCAGCATGGGTCCCTTCCATGAGGCACAGTCCTTCAGGAACAGACTGCTCAGCATGGGTCCCCCACGGGATCACAAGTCCTGCCAGCAAACCTGCTCCAGCCTGGGCTCCTCTCTCCACAGGTCCACAGGTCCTGCTAGGAGCCTGCTCCAGAGTGAGCTTCCCACGGGGTCACAGACTCCTTTGGGCACACGCACCTATTCTGGCGTGAAGTCTTCCCTGAGGTACAGGTGGAGATCTGCTCCACTATGGACCTCCATGGGTTGCAGGGGGTCAGCCTGCCTCACCATGGTCTTCACCACGGGCTACAGGGAAATCTCTGCTCCGGCATCTGGAACATCTTCCCTTCTTTCTTCATTGACCTTGGTGTCTGCAGAGATGTTCCTCTCACATATTCTCAATCCTTTCTGGCTGCAGTTCACAGAATCACAGAATGGCAAGGGTTGGAAGGGATCTCCAGAGATCACCTAGCCCAACCCCCCTGCTAAAGGTTCCGGTTGGGGGTTAACCAGAAAAGGAGACTCCACAACCCACCCTGGGCAGCCTGTTCCAGTGCTCTGTCACACTCAAAGTAAAGAAGTTTTTCCTCATATTCAGCTGAAACCTCTTATGCTTCAGTTTGTGCCCATTGCCCCTTGTCCTGTTGCTGGGCACCACTGAGAAAAATCGTGACATTCACACGGAAGATATTTGTAAGTACTTATGAGATCCCTTCTCAGTTTTCTCTTCTTCAGGCTAGTTGCATGCTTTTCCCCCCCAGCTTCTTAAATATGTTATCACAGAGGCACTACCACCATCACTGATGGGCTCAGTCTTGGCCAGCAGCGGGTCCGCCTTGGAGCCGGCTGACATTGGCTCTATTGGACATGTGGGAAGCTTCTAGCATCTTCTCACAGAAGCCACCCCTGTAGCCCTTCCATGACCAAAACCTTGCCACTCAAACCCAATAAATTGTCACATCCCATTAAATAATTATTCTCCATTAATGAGCTCTAAGAAGGATCAGATATATTTCTCTGTGGTTATTGTTTTAGCATTACATTGTTATATTTATGTCACAAGCACCGATGTTTTTTGTTAATCAGTAGAAAGGTTTAGTTCTATTAGAACTTTCACACCCACTTATCACATGAGGCGTAGATGAAATAGCCATCTGTGTAAATTTAAACACTTTTTTGAGAGAGACCAAATTACTAATTCATACATTTACAGCAATCTATTTTTTATCCCTTGGCTAATCCATTTACACCTGCATTTCAGTATATCAGTGCATTTTCATTTTTACCATTCAGGAAATCAAATATTTTGGTTAGACACCATTTGTTCTGAATAAAGTTCTGTATGCTAGAGTTCAGTCATATATTTTCTAGCACTATATCAACATTATACAATAAATCTCATAAGGTTGGGAAATAGAGCTTTTTGTCTTTTTTTTACCTTTTTGATTTAAAATTATCAACATGATCTTAATGCATATTCTCTTTTGAGATATGATGATGATGATAGTTCATAGTGTGATTGTACAATAATTTTACAGGTGTATTGGTGTATCAATCAAATCAGATGGTGCAATTTAAAAAAGTTTTGAAGAGATAAAACTTGATGAAAAATATATCATCAGTGTTCCACAGCTGTTCAACAAACTCAAATCTTATTCTTACAGTTATAAAATAAGTAAATAAAAAAGGTTGTAGCAAATTTAACGTTTAACATTTAAGAAATCCAGTGATATGTTTCTTTAAAAGAACTTATAAAACATCTTGAAAGGATTTATCTGTACATAAAAATACCATGTTGTATCAATCTTGTAAATACCATGTTGTATAAATATCCTACAGAATCACAGAATCACAGAATGGCAAGGGTTGGAAGGGACCTCCGGACACCATCTAGTCCAATCCTCCTGCTAAAGCAGGTTCACCTGGAGCAGGTTGCACAGGACATCATCCAGGCAGGCTTTGAATATCTCCAGAGAAGCAGACTCCACAACCCCCCTGGGCAGCCTGTTCTAGTGCTCTGTCACCCTCAGAGTAAAGAAGTTTTTCCTCATATCCTACTGAAACCTCTTATGCTTCCGTTTGTGCCCATTGCCCCTTGTCCTGTCGCTGGGCACCACTGCAAAGAGTCTGGATCCGTCCTCATGACATCTACCCTTAAGATATTTGTATGTGTTGATGAGGTCCCCTCTCAGTCTTCTCTTCTTCAGGCTGAACAAGCCCAGCTCCCTCAGCCTTTCCTCACAGGGGAGATGTTCCAGTCCCCAAATCATCCTAGTTGCTCTCCTCTGGACTCTTTCTAGGAGTTCCTCATCTTTCTTGAACTGGGGAGCCCAGAGCTGGGCACAGTACTCCAGGTGGGGTCTCACCAGGGCAGAGTAGAGGGGGAGGATCACCTCCCTCGACCTGCTGGCCACACTCCTCTTAATGCATCCCAGGATACCATTGGCCTTCTTGGCAACAAGGGCACACTGCTGGCTCATGGTCAGCTTGTCATCCACCAGGTCTTCCAGGTCCCTCTCGGCAGAGCTGCTTTCCAGCAGGTCAGCCCCCAGCCTGGACTGGTGCATGGGGTTCAACTTCCTCAGGTGCAGCACTCAACACTTGCCCTTGTGGAACTTCATCAGGTTCCTCTCTGCCCAACTCTCCAGCCTCTCCAGGTCCCTCTGAATGGCAGCGCAGCCTTCCGGTGTGTCAGCTACTCCTCCCAGTTTGGTGTCATCAGCGAACTTACTGAGGGTACACTCTGTCCCCTCGTCCAGGTCATTGATGAACAAGTTGAACAAGACCTGTCCAAGTACTGAGCCCTGGAAAATTCCACTAGCTACTGGCCTCCAACTAGACTCTGCACTGCCAATCAGAACCCTCTGCGCTCTGCCATTCAGCCAGTTTCCAATCCACCTCACTGTCCACTCATCCAACCCACACTTCTTGAGCTTCCCTATGAGGATGTTACAGGAGACAGTATCAAAAGCCTTGCTGAAGTCAAGGTAGACGACATCCACCACTCTCCCCTCATCTACCCAGCCAGTCATGCCATCATAGAAGGTTATCAGATTGGTCAGACATGATTTCCCCTTGGTGAATCTATGCTGGGTACTCCTGATAATCTTCTTTTCCTCTACTTGCTTGGAGAGGACACCCAGAATGAGTTGTTCCATCAACTTTCTGGGGACGGAGGTGAGACTAACTGACATGTAGTTCCCTGGGTCCTCCTTCTTGCCCTTTTTGAAGACTGGAGTGACATTGGGTACCCTCCAGTCCTCAGGAACCTCTCCTGTTCTCCACGACCTTTTGCAGATGATGTAGAGTGGCTCAGCAATGTCGTCTGCCAGCTCCTTCAGCACTTGCGGGTGCATTCCATTGGTACCCATGGATTTGTGGGTGTTCAGCTTACTTAAAAGATCTCTAGCCTGATCCACCTGAACTGAAGGAAGTTCATCCTTTCTCCAAGCTTGCTCTCTTACCTGCAAGGACTGGGGAGCCTGAGGGCCAGCCTTGGCAGTGAAGACTGAAGCAAAGAAGGCATTCAGTAGCTCCGCCTTCTCTGTATCTTCTGTCACCAGGGCACCCATTTTGTTCAGCAGCGGTCCCACATTTCCCCTAGTCTTCTGTTTACTGCTGATATACTTGAAGAAGCCCTTCTTGTTATCCTTGATATCCTTCGCCAGACTTAGTTCCAGGAGAACCGTGGCCTTTCTAGTTGTTTCCCTACATGCTCTGGCAGCATTCCTGTATGCGCCCCAAGTGGCCTGACCCTCTTTCCACATTCCATAGAGCTTACTCTTTTCTTTGAGTTTTACTAGAAGCTCCTTGTTCATCCATGCAGGCCTCCTGCCTCATTTACTTGATTTCCTGCTCACAGGGATGCACCGATCCTGAGCATGGAAGAAGAGCTGCTTAAATAGCAGCCAGCTCTCTTGGACTCCCCTACCTTCAAGAGCCATAGCCCATGGAATTCTTCCAAGTAGGTCCCTGAAGAGGCCAAAGTTAGCTCTCCTGAAGTCCAATGTGGTACTCCTACTTGTTGTTCTGCTTCCACCACACAGAATCCAGAACTCCACCATCTTGTGGTCACTGCAGCCAAGCCTGTCCCCTATCCTCACATCCTCAACCAGTTCTTCTTTATTTGCCCGCACAAGGTCCAGTAGCGCTCCACTTCTTGTTGGCTCCTCCACCACCTGGGTCAAAAGGTTATCATCCATGTTCTGCAGGAACCTCCTGGACTGTGTGGACCTTGCCGTGTGGCCCTTCCAGTTGATATCAGGATAGTTGAAGTCTCCCATAAGAACCAGAGCCTGCAATTGCAAGGCTACTTTTAGCTGTCTATAGAAGGCCTCATCTACTTCCTCATCCTGGTTGGGTGGTCTATAGTAAACACCCACCACAGTGTCACCCATGCTGGCTTGTCCCTTAATTTTTACCCACAAGCTTTCAACTTGTTCTTCATCTGCTCCCGGGTAGAGTTCTATACATTCCAGTTGCTCCTTCACATAAAGAGCAACTCCACCGCCTTGACTCATAGGCCTGTCTTTCCTGAAAAGTACATAGCCATTGATGGCAGCGTTCCAGTCATGTGTGTTATCCCACCATGTCTCTGTAATTGCAATGAGATCATGGCCCCATGACCACATACAGAACTCTAGCTCTTCCTGCTTATTCCCCATGCTGTATGCATTGGTGTAGAGGCATTTCAGCGAGGCAATTGAGCACCTAGGTTTCCCTGGAGGGATGAAAGAGGATCTGCCACTGCCAAGCCCACCTTTAAGGCAGTTGGTCTTCTGGTTCTTAAGCTGGGAGGCAGCTACGGCACATTTATTGCTGCTCTGAATGGACATGCTTGTTCCCCCATCGGATGCAACTGCCTGAGTGTCCTGACTGTGTACCCCATACCCCAAGTCCTTTAGTTTAAAGCCCGTCATACCAAGTTGGCCAACCTACTGCCTAGGATTCCCCTGCCTCTCCTAGAGAGGTGGACCCCATCCCTCTCTAACAGGTTGTAGCCATCGAAGAACACCCCACTGTCATAGAAGCCAAAACCCTCACGACAGCACCAGTCACGTAGCCATGAGTTGATGTACATTATGCACCTATTTCTGGCCCACCCTCTTCCCTTGAACTGGTAAAATGTAAGAAAATATAACCTGGGCCCCAATGTTTTTCACTTGTACCTCCAGGGCTTGAAAGTCTTCCTTGATTTTACCCAGGTTTCTGCTTTCTGTATCATTTGTGCCTACAATCTTAAAACCAGTTATACTTGGCAGGATTATTTCTAACAATTATGTTTGGGAACAATATCTGTCAGGGACCCTAGAATTAGTCCAAATATACAGCCACAATCTTTCAAAGTACAGAAGATACAGAAGAAAGAATGATCAAACCTTATCCAGCACCACATTGTCTTCATCAGTATTTTTAAAATTAGTTCTTCATATTTTCATTCACCACTGGAAGACCTGAATTTGTGGGTATAAAATAATTTTGAATTATTGGATGGGATTTACCTCAGAACATGTGCTAAAGAGTCTAAGTCTAGGCTTACTCTCTACTTAAAACACACAGTCATACAAACGTCAGGGGAAGATTCTTCAGTTCTGTCTTACACTGAGCAGGTACATTCCTTATTACTAAATCAAGATTATTACTTTGCAGTTTGCATGTCCAAGGCTTCTCCTGCCAAGGTTGTATTTAAAGGCAAGTTGTGTTTAGTACCTGATGTATTTCTTTATTCCTGCATTCTGTCTCCTTCTTTGGATGAAAACAACTAAATTTGATTTTTACTGTCACTATGAGCCAAGAATAGCAATGATGAACTTGGGAATAAGGAGCAGCAATACCACACATGCAAACATTCAGAATGAATCTGGTCACTTAAATACACAAGTATGTCTTGTCATGCTCAATTACTACAAATGAAGCATGATTGATTGATTATACCCTGTCATAAGAGGTTCCCTTAGAGCAAAGGAATTAATTTAGATAAATACAAGGTAATAATACACTTAGGAAAATGTAATATCAATGGGATGTACAAAACTGGTGAGTTCTGGTTAGTAAATTGATAGTACTGCAGACCTTCCAGCTGCATGATATTGCACAAAATGTTTTCTGTATATAAATAGGTATCTCATGCAGCAGAGAAAGTAATAGAGTCTTACTAACATTTAACCCTGAAGTTAATTTTGTGATTACCATCTTAAAATTTGGTAAAAGAGAAAACAAAACAAAGAACCCAAACCCCTAAAATTTATAATCTGGGTTACATTAATACCCTTTTACATCTACCAGAAAAAGGTGACAAAGCCAAAATTTATTGTGTATTGACTGAGATACAATAGATGTCTGTGAATGACTTAAGGAATAATTTAAACATTAAAAATCAGTGAGAAGATCAGTATGAAACAACCTACAAAATGCAAGAAATGGTCTCTGAATGATTCCCAATTAGATGGGGTACAATTTGCCAGAGAAGACATAACACTGGAGGCACAACTACAGAGAATCTGACTACAGACTTAAGAAAAAATGACCAAATTGTTTTAATTTTCAATCATTTTTCCTGTCTTTCTCAACATCCTTCACAGATTGTCATTATTATTTGGATAATGTGGTAGTAGTTCAAGGTGGGAGTCATTTCACCTCTCCAAGACATTTAACTTACACTTAAATTTTTTTTACTATTAATACATATTTATGATTAAGATACTGAAAGAGGACTTTAGGCAGTAAAACCTAAGCCCCTTCTCCAGGCTTAGTTTCTGTGTATGCTAATTATACAAATTTACATGCATAAAGATCCTTCTTGTTTTTTTAAATATCCATCTCACACATGGGAAAGATTCACCTCCTTGACTAAATGTGTCTAATGTCCTTTCAGGCATTACATAATTAATTTCTTTCATGGCAGCTCTGTGCAATTTCTAGAAAGCTCTTAAATTTAAATTGGCTCCAGATAGTAACTGCCTTTCTCAAGCAGTTCAGGTCTGAAAGGTGATGAATAAGCACAGGAAGCCATGCAGGGCTGCTGTTTCCATTCCACGCCAAAACCCCTGCCTCTGTCTTAAGAGTACCTGTACCAGGGTCAGTATTGGAACGTGGTGCTCACAGTTTTGCTTGCATAACCATTACACCCAGGTGATATTGTGGCAAATAATGAGCAATCTGTCACCTTCAGCAAAGGATCTGGACCAGTAATAGTGGTTGTGTGCTTGCTGGCTATCATGGCTTTGTTCTGGAAAACAATATGCTATGCTTTCATTTTCGCCAAAGCCCTTATGGAGGTATTCTTTATGGGCTACCATTTTTTCTGGGATTTCATAATTTGTATTTGCAATGTACTTATCATAAGAAGTTTGTGTGTAGATATGTGGAGGAGAAAAGGATGTAGCAGACAAGATACAAGATTAATGTTAGGCTGGAGTCTTCCCAGCCTTTCTTTCTTGGGTTAGCAGTCTAAAATGTTTTTGCTGGAAAATACAAAAGTTTTGAATAAAATTTGTATCACAAATAGAGTCTGCTATGTATTTTGGACTAATTATAATTTGTCCAATTGGCTTAGAGAGCCTGAGTGAATCAGTCTTAATAAAGGTTGTGGTTTATCCTATCTAAATGTAACTATGAAATGAAGATTTTAGTCTAAACTAACCATCTAAGATCATTCATGGAAGGAGATAGGCAATTTAAGGAGGTCTCTAATGAAAATGTCTAAATATGGACAGATGCTAATACCTTCCTACTTCCCCCCAGCAGATTACTATGTGGTAAGGCTGTTAGTTAATTTAGCTGGAGTGGGGTTCCCAGCAGAAGACATTCATTGTACCTCCCTCTCCTCAGTAGATATGTAGGGGGATGAGGCACTTAAGAATAACTGGTTTACCAGTCAATGTTGGAGCAGTTCCTTCAGGGCCACACTATAATTAAATCCCAGTGGGTAAAGTTAGGACTGAGAACTGGGAAAACTGAAACATCATTTTCAGCATCTTTCATATGTTACGTATTTGACCTAGAACAAACCAGTTAAGGTTATCTATTTTCTGAGATCCCATTAATAAAGAGCAACTCTTGTGTAAGTTCATTGGTCAACACTACTGTAAGGACTGTTTTGCCACCCCTACTTCACAGGTTTTTCCTGTACTTTTACTGTATAAATTTGGCTGCAGCTTTCTACATTGAATCCTATTATGCTGTTTTCATTTTTTCAACACTAGTTGTCAGCAGGAAGCATGCAATAACCAGTGAAAAAACAAAGGATTTAAAATAGATACATTACATTTAAGAAAGATACATTAAATTTAAGAAAGATGAGGCCATTATATTGTATTAAATACTATCATCCAATTAATTCATTTTGCCTGGTTATTCTTACAGTGAAGGCAGCAACTTTTTTTCAGTAAGTTTTACTGAAGTTTATACTTGGTAAGAACACCACAGTAGAATAACAACATCACAGTATGACTCATTGTGATGATGCTGCATGGGCTGGGGCCTGCCTGGGGGCTGGGAGCTGGAGTATTCCCCACTGCCTGGCAGCCAGGGCCCATCCCACCCCCAGCCAAGAGCTGGGAAGCACTAGGGAAGCCCCAGTCCTGTGCATTGGGATCTTCACTGGGGATGGGCTGAAGTGAGGCTGGGATGTGGGCAAACATGTGGGCCCAGCTCGGTGGGGTCCATGGCCAGGCAGGGCAGGGCAGTGGGGAGCTGGTTATGGGCCCTGATGCTGTGTCACTGGCACAGCAGCTGATAGCCCCGGGGGCTGACATGGGGTCCTGGGCCATGAGCAGTATGGGGGGGACCCTCAGGAAGGCTGGTCAGAGACAGTCAGGCCCATTAGTGCCCTCAGGGCCCTGACAGCAATATTCATTCTGTAGACACCTAACTCTTTGTCTACACATAGAGGTTTATACACATGATGTAGAACTGAAAGCTCCCTGTATAGTAACTGACTATCTGGTTAAAACATCCAACGGCAGTTATTTAATCTACTCTAAAGCAAATGGATGACATAAATGTTTAAGCTAAAGAATTTCACAGGTGTTCATGTAATTTGAAATGCTCTAGGACCCTGTTTCTGGTCCAGTACTGCAGTTCCAGGATGACAAAGGCCTCCTCTACATCCTTGCATCACATCTGCCCTACCCATTTGGATCTCTTGAACCTTCTGGGCCCCACATGTTGTAACTGAAGCTTACCTTTACATAAAAGAACCAAATCCTTACAGACTCTGCTGTCTACATTGGCTAGATCTCCCTTGACTGCATGCAAACATGTAGCTCAACACCTGGACATTGATTCAGTTGCCCAAACTTAGGTGTTTAGTGCCATTTGAAATTACTTATGTTATCTAAGACTCCTATATGTGTTTGGTGGCTATAACACAGGGAGACCAACACCATTCTGCACTGGAACCAGAAGCCAAAAAATTGGTACCAGAGCATTTCAAATGGTTATTTTCTTCAGCTTCTACAGAGACCTTGGTACATTTATTGGTAATATTGTAATTATACCCATTAAGATATTTTCCTTATTTGACTTAGGGCAGCATTACTGAGCCATAAAAATTCTCAGATCTTTTGCTATAACTGCTATATAATTATTGTTTCCTAGACTGTATTTGTGGAGATGATTATTTCTACCTAATTGTAGGACTTCAGACATAGTCTTAAAAGACTTTGTCTTATTTTATCATGCTGCTTTTCCAATTTGTTAGGGTCATTTTCACTTCTAATCTTGTCTTCCTATTACATTGTCCAAGTCATTATTAATAAGTAGCATTGGCTGCTGAGTAGAGCCCTGCAACACCTGATATGATACATCCTAGCTATTTGGCAAGACTCATTAATAATAACTCATATAAAAAGCCTCTGTTAAATCAAGATATGGAAAATCTACAGCTTTTCCTCTATCTACAAGGTTTGCTACCTTGTAATAGAAAAAAAAAAGAGAATTGTTTGACAGGAGTTGTTCTTAACATGTTGCTGTTATTTACCTCCTTGTTATCGTCTGTGTACTTACAAACATTTTATTTGATTATATGTTCTGGTACTTTTCTGGAAAATACAGTTGACTAGCTGGTCAATATTTATTCCCTCCTCACCTGCTTCCCCACTCTTTTCCATTTCAAAGATAAGCACCTTGTCTTTTTGTTTTGTTTTGTGTTCTTAGTCTTTAGGACCTCATCCATCTTTCATGAGTTCTCAAAGATAAATGCTAACAGCATATCTCTAAAGCAGACATTCAGCAAATGCCCTTAAGTGTTATGATTCATAGTGTTGGATTGCCTAAGACTTAGAAACCTTGTTCCAAGAATGAAATTCAAAGTAATGAGATAACCATCTAAAGGGTGATATTTGTAGAGGAGCAGAAATAGAATTCACAGCAGTTAGTATCCTCAATGTTGGGTATATATGCCATACAAAGAAATGGGTTTATTTAATATCTTTGCTATTCCAAGATCCCCAGCCTTGCTATTTAGGAACCCAGGTTAATCTGGATTCAAGAGCTGAAATGCTCTCTAAAGGTATAAACATGAATAATAATAAGAAGAATAAAGCCTCTTTCCTTTCCCATGCAAGTGAGCTAATGCGTAAATTAAGCAAAGAAAATACCAGCAGCTTTAGGCAATAGAATAAGCACAGTCTGAACATGACTTGACACTTGTGCATTTCTGAGAACTTAAAAAAAGGGACATTTTCTTCCTGAATCTTTAAGTTTTCTTCAGTATCACTTCTCAGGTTATTTTCTTGGTTTTACCTGACTCCTTACCTCTTTAGAACTGGTATGAGTTGTGTTGGTTATCTGGCTATCACTGGCAATTTTAATGAAAAAGTTCAGTCTTGGTATTGTTTACTTAGGAATTTCTCTGCAGAATGATACAATTCTTTTTATCTTTATTCTTACATAGTTAAATAAGGCTTTCTTAGTAACAGTGCTGATTGTATATTATTTCATGCATTAACATTTTGATCTTCAACCTAGAGGTTTGTCCTCCTGGTTTTTATTTCTCCTCCGTCATCTGACTTAGTTGTCATTTTTGGTATACCTGTTTAAGATCAGGTTAGTGAAGGACTCATGCTTATGAGAAATTACCTTCTTCTTTATTCACTGTCATTATCCCACACATATCTGAAATTCCATATTGAAATTATCTGGCTTTGGGATCCAGCTATTACATAAAATGCAAAATAAATTTTATAAAACATAGTAATATCTGCAGTAATAAATATTTTCAAACTATTTTACTTTATCTAGTCTATGTGTAAGGTGTGGAGAAAGACCACAGTGAATAGCTGGGAAAATATTGTTTTATGGAAAAATATGAAAATCAATGAAATTATAGTGATGTACCACTATAGTAGTGATGCAGGACAAAATTATCGTATCAGTTCCCTTTAATGAGATAAATTGACTTACCTTTGAAATGGCTTATATTTGTCAGACTGAATGTTTATCAGCCATTAAAATGGTTATAGAGGTAGCTATCTTTATGCTAGAACACCTATTTGCATCTGTTCCTACTCTTAATTCCTGTTATTTAACACTGTTGTGGCTTAACCCATCAGGCAGCTAAACACCACACAACCATTTGCTCACTTTCCCACTCCCCAGTGGGATGAAAAGGAAAATTGGGAAAAAAAAAAAAGTTAAATTCATGAGTTGAGATAAAGACAGTTTTATAGGACAGAAAAGGAAGGAAAAAAAATACTACTAATAAAAGAATACATAAAACAAGTGAGGCACAATGCAACTGTTCATCACCTGCTGACCAATGCCCAGCTAGTCCCCTAGTGGCGATCACTGTCCCGCAGCCAACTCCCCCCAGTTTAGATACTGAGCATGATGTCACATGGTCTGGAATACCCCTTTGGCCAGTTGGGGTCAGCTATCCTGGCTGTGCCCCCACCCAGCTTCCTCTGCACCTGGCAGAGCATGGGAAGCTTGAAAAAGTCCTTGACCTGTGTAAGCACTACTTAGCCACAACTAAAACATCAGTGCTATGCCAGCTACTAGGAAGAACATTAACTCTATCCCAGCTGAAACCAGGACAAACAGTTACACTCTATGACTCCAGCTCCTAGCTCTCTTTTAGCTCTTCCCTTTACTTCATGATCAGCTTTTAATTCTCTCTTCCTGATATTGGCTCCTCACCTTGGACATACCTTTTCATATATCTCCAGAGTCTGTGTCCTTCCCTGAGTTCTTACCCCTTTTTCTTAATATTTAATATTGTGCTGAAATTCTTACAGCTCCAGAGCTACTAGATACCTATACAATTTTGTGAGGGCTATGAGGGCTACTAAATCTTATTTCTTATTAATAGCCACGTCAAAAAACAGTCTACTTACACAATCTTAATTATTCAGATTCTGTTTCCATTTGAGGTATCACTGAATAGCAATAACCACTAGATTGTCTTGTACTATTTTTGTGTGCCACTTCTCACAATATAGCACTAAACTTCTTTAGATCGTGACTTTCAAAAAACGTCTTCCATATATTTCTGTTATTTCTTAGCATTTTATTTTCTGTTCAACTCTTCAAAAAACATCTGTAAGTTCATTAAATCTTTATCTGTGAAAAGAAAAATGTATAACAGGAATAACTTCTCTGTGGATACAGTGTAAATGATTTTAATTTAATTTAATTCTAGTCAATTGCTAGCAGCTGGATTCATTTTTGTGCTCTGGATTCATTTCTGTATCACAGGCAACAGAATTTCAGTGCAGCTTACATGTAAAAGTGATCATAAGTTATTAAGTTCCTGTTATACTTAGTGGATATTTAAAGTTTGATACATCCTAACAATGTGTATACAGTGCCATAGAAGACAGCCCAGTGTATCTGTGACATCCATATGTGATTGACAGAAACTGCACAGGACCTATGAGAGACACGTGTCACTCTGAATAGGAAGCTAAAAACCCTACGGGGTGTCTTTAGACATGAAAACTAACTGTCTGAAGCAAACCCTCAGTTCACATGAGAATCTTTAGTCAATCTTTAGTCAACCTTTATACTTCTAAATGTAGGCATCTACATCCTGATCCTACTGAGATCTGAGAAAAGGTATATGTGTTCCTTCTAATCCTTGTTGCTTTCATCACCATGGGCCAGATTAGAAGCCACTTGAATAATACAAAGACACATAGAACAGCTTTCAGTTGCCAAAACATAGGTATCTAGTGTCCTTTTGTATGTTCTGTGACACTTTACCCAGCCTGTGGTGTTCCAGAAAGTTTTCGGTTTATTTTAAGGCCTACACCATATCTGCTGGCCCAGTATTTTTGAAATTCCAGCCAGGCCATGTCAAATAAAAGTAGGGACCTATGTTTGAGCAACTGGACTGAAACTTAGTGAGACTTATATTCTCTTAGCATCCCCTCAATGTTTAGAACTAGTGTTCAGAAGCCCTATTTGTATTTACAGGCAGCAGCAAAAATGCAACGTAGGAACTATAAGTTAAAATGGCCTAGTGTGAAGGGAATGGAGTTAAACCTCTCAAAATAGATGGAATAAAGAAACCTGACCTGCTATCCCAAATCAGATCGTTGTACCAATAAATTTAGCAGTTGTCAATATCTGAGACTTCAAGGACAGCTGAAAATCTTCCCATCACCCATACAGTTGGATAGATGTACTGCATTATATATATATACAAAATCATCTTCCCTGGACATCACAATAAGCTCTTTAACTTTTGAGAGGTGTGAAAACATCCCTTATTTTTTAACTTACTTCAGTGTATTTTTGGTTCATGTCAGTTATAAGATCGTTCACTGTTTTTCAGGGGTTGCGATTCTCAGTTGTATTGATTTCATAACTGTTTTAAGTAGCTCTTATGGAATGCTTCACAAAAGAAATCATTGCTGTTTTCACCTCTGGTTTACAGATAAAGAAAGCAAAACATAGATATTTGCCAAACTCAGGCCACAAACAATGAAATTCTAGAAATAAAACTTGGGCCTTCTGAACATTTGTGCAACATAAATTCTCACTGTTACTATGATACTTTTATAATGTTTCCGTATTTATTTATCAACTTTTTTCCATTTAAATATCAGAAAAATGAAAGAAATTAAGTTTTTTTTTTTAAACTCATTTTTCCTATTAAACTACAACATGACATTTTGATCTAAACTTATTACTGTTTAATTTAATGGTAGTATTCTAAACCAGCATGGATGTTTTTTCAAAACCACTCTTCTTTTGCGTATATATGAAGGGGATGCAGCCCTAATTACACACAAAAAACCCAGTGTCTAATTCAGTATTGAAACAGATTAACAGGGAGATGGAAATACATCTGTTGATCTGCCTAAAATCCTCATCCAAATTATGCAGTATAACTAAGATACTTTTTTTACTGATTGGTTTAACACTCACTTTCTATCTGTATAGTAACCTTATCCTGGCTTATAATAACTGTCTGGTGGTACTTCCCCAGTTTCTGTGTTAAAAAGCTGTCTGTAGTTTGACCTCTAGCAATCAATAAGAGAGAAAATTGCCTGTTTTCTCTGCTTGAGAAGTTTGGGGTCACTTGGAGAAAGGTGATTCAGACTCAGTGTGTTATCAGAAAATTTAAGTTTATTGTCTGTAATTCTGTGAAAATTTTCCTCAAATACTGAAATAATTTATTTTCTTCCTTATATGCATCATTTAGATTCATAAACTGAAATTTCCAGAGGTTAAAGTAATCTAATACTGTTATCACTGGGATTAGAGGTTAGCTTGATTGAGAGAAACAGAGGACAGGGAGGAAGTTTGAGAGATCTGTTGAAGCTCAGAATA
Organism: Gorsachius magnificus; assembly: GCA_034008185.1. Lineage (NCBI taxonomy): Eukaryota > Metazoa > Chordata > Aves > Pelecaniformes > Ardeidae > Gorsachius > Gorsachius magnificus. The sequence continues at coordinate 42,762,237 of CM067081.1, forward strand.
AACTATCAAAAGAACGGTTGCTCACAGCTGCTTTTTGACATAGCTGCTTTTGTGCAAACAGAAGAATAAATAATTTTGACCAGTATCATGGCTTGCTATATTTTGAAGGACTTAGAGAAAAAAAGTCTCATTTGAAAAAAGGAGAGAGCACAAAAGATATAACATATTGAATAAAAATAAAGAAGCAAACAACTTAAAACTTTCAAACATAGATTGAAAGAAAGCTAAAGATTTACTTACAATCATGAGATGAGTATCTAGTCTTATTTCTGTACACTAAGTCATTAACTGAAAAAAATAATTTTGGCCTGGAAACATATTCTATCCTCCTACCATTTCTTTTATTATTACGATGGTTGGTATTTCATGATCAAATTTTATAAAACTCAATATGTGTTCATAGCAATGCACATCCAGCTTGCCTTACATTCTTAAATGTGTTCCATTGTTAATATTCTGGATACATTGGCACTTGCAATTTCTAAAAGGTTAACTTTTTCAGTTTCTCAAAATTGCTTACAGCAAGAATTGCTGTGTCTGGCAATGTCCTTAATATTATTTTGTTGAACTCAAAATCAACTATTCAGGTTTTCATCTGTTTTCAATTCAGTGGTTGAGAGTAAGAAAGACTTCCATCTAAAAAAACTATTAGATAATTTAGGGTTGGGTAAATGGCAGGTGATTTCTATAACACAAAGAAGTATAGGCCTATCGGAAAATATTCCTTAAAGGGCCTCCATTAAACATGGAGCTATTTAATTAAATCTTCTGAAGGTTTTATGTGACATTTATATGCTTATTAATAAACCTAAAATCAGGTTTTCATTTAAATTTAGGAGGAGAAATGGCTTATTGGAAAACAAACAAAGAATATGTATTATTAAATCTATTATCTCCAAAGTTTGGATGGAGACAGGAAAGGGGGAAAAAAAGAGAAAGAAAAAGAAATCAGCGCAATATTAATTGATGAGACATTAACGGGCTTCAAATTTTTGTATGGTTCACAGAAAGCAGACCAAGACTTTACTTTTGTACAGGCTTACAGCTTTAGTGTTATTAGTGAAAGGCATTAGTATTTAATGGCATGATTACTTTAAATTACTTAGGTCAGCTTCTAATATTTGTCTACAATTCCAAAATTGTCATAACAAATAGAACTGTTAAACTAAAGCTAACATTTCAACAAATGAGATGAAACCTTTAGGGCAGACTTAAGATCTTTGTTAAAATTGAAGATATTTGCACAGCTACTCTTCGTGGTGACTATATTATGAGAATAAACAATAGCATTCCAGATCTGTCTTTGCATACAACTATAAAGAAGAGCTAATAGAAAATTTTTCCAAGTTTTTAAATTAGAAAAAGATTATACTTTTTATCACTTGCAATGATATTAAAAATATTTCTCTGTTATAACAGTGTTTTAGGAACTGAAATAAAGCAATAGTGCTTCAGAATATTTTGAAATATAATTCAAAATTTGATGTTGTAATTAAATTTTGAAATTATTTCTACAGCAGTTAATTATTTGTTGGTAGTGATTGTAGTGCAGTAGCTTCCTACTTTGGCAGGTCATATGAGCTGAAATAGTCTATACACGTATAATTTTGTGTTTAAGTGATCAAAGGCAGCTTCCAGTCATATCATATTGAAACAGGTTTTCTTATTTTCTAGATCAAACCATGTGTGTACTGTAATGAGAATATTTATTTTGGCTTCAAATAAGAATTACATCAAATGGCAGTTTGTGGAAGTTACCTGCAAAAATGGCATTCCCATGTTTTGATCATCTATTCAACAATAAACTAAAGAGTATAAATAAACATGTACGAAAACATCAGGCATCCTTCATGAACAGCTTTTCAGTTTATTAGATTAAAGTAATAGGATTCCTTCTCTAAGATTTTAATGGCCAAAATGGTTTGGAATTCTGGTAGCAGAGCAATCTATGGAGAAAGGATTGTATAGAGGACATGCTACAGCATTTACCTATGTCTAAAATAAAAAATAAAATGGTGTTCTCTGAACTTGAGTCAAACCAGCACATCATGTCTCTCTCTGTTCTATTAAGCTCTCTTATTTACCAGTCCTTCCCCACATCTGGGCGCAGACATGCACTCTGACTGTTAGGAAGGGTCCATGGCCTATGCTAACCTCTGAATTGTTCTCAGTTGTTCATCTAGAAAGTTATTTGGTCTGATCAAAACTGTGACATGGATCACTCTAATAATATAATAGTGCAGATAATCATGTTCCCATGATTATCACAATTAGTATTCCCTGGCACAGGTTGATTTGTAAGTATAAACTTAAACATTGACAATTGCTTGATAAATGGTTTATCTTCTGCTTTCCTTAAGCAATAACTGGTTTTGAAAGTTCTGAATTCCTAAATGTTTCTTCCACCACAATTCCATTCTCTATGGTAAATGCAAAGATGTCTTCACATCAAAGATGACATTTCATCCCTAAGTCATCACTGAGTTCCAGAAAGTGTATTTCTATTTAACTGCTCAGGACTACATGTAGGGTTATGTTTGGGTACATGACCGTGCCCAAGGCAGAGAGGTAAACAGATAATACAAGGAGGATGACATTTAATTGTAATTTGAAACAACCTGGAACTCAGCATGCTCAAATTCATTGCAGGCAGGAGTAACTCTTCAGTGGAGGAATTGAAAATTATACATTCTCTCAAAATTAATTGCCGCAAAGGGGCTTTTGTAGGGAAATTGGTGAACTACGTACTTCAGGGATTGGTCATCCAGGCATCATCAGGACAAAGCCATTGCCATCCCTCTGAGACCAGTACAAATATGTTAGGAGTGATGTTTCAGGTTTAGATTCAAAACTGTATCCAAACTCAACAGTTGGCCATTATCTCTATAATAAAATGAACAAACCCCCTATATTTTGGCTTGTTTGAAATCTGAATCCAAACGTTATTCTGGCTCTGTTATTCTGGCTCTGTTCTGTTTTCCATATTATTAATTTGGATATCATTACAATCCAGGACATTCCAATTAAAGCTGGTCAGTTTCTCTCTCTTTTCTAAGCTTAATGCTTATTTTCTATTGTTCTGCTGTTGCAAATTAGTGACTTTACACAATTTGATTTAGTAGTAGTTTAGAATTTATTTGTGCCTTTACATCAAATTGTAGGATTTGATTGTGATATTTTAATAGCACTCAATCATCAGTCAATTAACAAAGTGATGCGACTAAATTAATCAAAACAGTGACTTATTTACAGATTTGAAGATGGCAAGGTTCACTCTATTAACGCATGGAAGAAGTACACAAAGGGAAATTAAGTTACACTCAAGTTGAAATGATTCACAGAGAGATCATGGGTGCAGAGGACAAGGAGGACCCTCCCATTGAGTCACAAGGTTCAGAGTAGACACCCTTGCTTTCTGTACTCCTTTTCAGAGAGGAGTCTAGGTGCAGCTAGGTCCAGTCTTAGTCTCAGACTTGGTCAATGGTTTATGTCTAAGGATGGTATGTGTCTAGCAGCAGTCTAAGCTTTATTCATGGTTTTAAAGTGGACCACAAGATTTTTAGCAGCACTTTATCATTGACTAAATTAACATTTACAGAGTTATTAATTAAATCACACATCTACAGACTACTTAAATAGATTCACACATGCATACACACAGATATAGATATATATATATGTATAAAGATATACCTGCTAAAAATTCCCCTTGAGTTCAGTGAAATACTCACGTCACATGTCTTGGCATTTTTCAACAGGTGAGGGCTGAGCCTCAAGGAATGAAAGGTTTCAGCCCAGGCTCCACTGTCGGTCTTTGGCAATGGACCTCTGATTTTAGCAGACTTAAGAGTCTGTGAACTCTGAGAGGCATCCCACTCAGAGGGAGATGCTTGTCGCAGCCCTCTGCAGTCCAGGAGAGCTCAAAGGACCTCACTTCGAACCGCTGTTTTGTAGGGTCATGAGATGATTTGCTTTAGTCATTTCAAAACTGTCATCCTGACCACAATCCATCTGGAGATTACTGAAACTCTAGTAACCATGGTACTGATTTGCTTGGATTGTAACAATGGTACTGCTCTGCTTGGGTTGTGACAATTGTATGGCTCACAACTTGGGCTGCGACCCAGGTGAGGCATGCTTCAAGGCTGTCAGGCAGTAACTGATTGTTCCTATTCTGTCCCCCACCTAGACCATTCAACTGGTGCAGTGCCTCTCCCGCCTCAACCATGTAGGAGTTTCTGGTACAATTAAGGGGTGCCTGACTGACCAACTCGCTACACAAATGCCGAGGTCTAGCAGGAATTCCTGAGGTTGTGAAGCAGTTGAAGAGAGAAAAGAAGGGAGGGGGGCATGCGCCACTCCAGCTGTATAAAAACTATGGGAGCTCAGATGACCCCCAGCATATCACAAAACACCTGGATCACTGTTGATCTAGACTGGTGAATTAACTGAATGGTACTGCACATGACCACAAGTCTCACAAGTCAATGGATGAAAAGAAACATTGTACCTGAATCTGCCTCTGGAAGGATATATAGACACGTATTTTAAAATCTGAGGTATGGTAATACAATGTGAAGTGTAGGAAATGAGCATCTTTTTTTTTTTTTACTTTTTAATATTTCCAAGATCAGCATCATTTTAATAAGTGGAGCTACTTTCATTTCTAGTTCTTTGTATGCTGTCTTAAACTGGATTTGAATGTTATGTGGGTCTGTGGAATCAGAGAATCCTCATATTTGTAATAATCAGCATTACTCACAAAACCTAATCAATTCTCCTCAAAATTACATCTTCAAGAATTGTTTACACTAAAATAGAGTGGGCAAAAGAAGTTAACAAAGCAGATTCTTTTTCTATCACTTTAAATCCATTTGCATTGAGCAAGATGATGGGTAAGAGAGAATCCGATTATGGAGTTAACCAGACAGCCATATACAGTCAGTATTTCAGCATTTTCCTATTTAATATCCAGATGCTGAATTGTCCAAGAATGTGACTACCATGTTAATTATCTGTTGCTCCCCTCTGGCACTATTTTTAATGTGGTTTGGGCCATTATCAGATTAAATACTCCAAAGTGATAAAAGAAACTGGCTTGTGTGGCATTTACAATGACATATCCTAAACTTTTAATTGTGTGAGACTGTGTGCTCCTATCTTTCATTTGCTTTATGCTATATATTGTGCCCTTCATACTTTAATAAATTGGATTGTATACCCATTTTTCCCTAAATAAAAAAGTAAAAAAGCAGTGGGATAAAGACACAGTCCCTGTAATAAATAAACATATAACTAAGTAAATAATGAAGAGGGAAAGAAAATTTCTTGTGGGATAAAGCTAGATTCTTTTAGATTATTTTGGTAGAATATCTACAACTGGTCATAACAGAGACAGGAAGGTGGAAAGATGTTAAGTGCACAGTGCTGGAGCCAGTAGCACATTCTTACTGTTCCATCTTACTTCTCTTGAGAAAGAAAATATTGAGGATATTTATGGAAAGGTAACATGGGTGATTCACCAATCTGCTTGCTTGTTGCTGAATGAAGGATCCTTTTGCTGTTCGAAAAGTAGTGAACTTCAATTACCTCTGCGCTACCAGCACTAGATCTGTTAACAGTACAAACATAGGTAACTTGAAGCACCACCATCTGTTTTCAGAAAGCCCTATTGCATTGAGACAGTGATAACCAAGGGCAGAGACTTCTCAGGTGGTACTGGGAAGATAGCTCTCTCTACCATGGACTTAGGGCTGAGAATGTAAAAAGAGAGAAAATAACTGTAACAATCCTGAACAAAGCTCACTCTTTTTTCTTTTTTTTTTTTTTTTTTTTTTTTTTACAGAGAGCTGGTTCTTGTCCTTAGCTATGAATTTCTTAACTCTAAAGCTGAAGAGTTGTGTTTGTTCTCCTTCAGGGCTCATGAATCTTGCATTCTTGACTACCCAGTGACAGAACTTCAGCATGAGGTGAAAAGGGTATCCCCATTTTCTTTTCTCCTTATTTCCTTCCCTCCTCCCTCATGCTTCTGTGGTGATCAGGGCACACTCCTGGGAAAAAAAGTGATTTTAGTTTGAAATCCTTTAAATTAAGGATATTGAACTCAAATCTCCCAAGTGATTTCTTTAACCAAGAGTCTGTCATACAAAACATGAGCAATGCCTCCTCTCATCACCTTTCTCTGACAGCTGTGTTTTAAAGGCAAAGCAGTTGAAACTGTTTTATAAGTGGCTTGGTAAGTGTCAGGCACGCTCAAAGTACAAGTTTCAGACCTTCAGTCCTACTACCTTGGTCTTCTTAGGTAATGTATGAATTCCATCAGGAGTTAGTTGAGGGCTGTGCATCCTCAAAAGGAGACGAGCAGTTCTAGGCAAATGCAAAAATGGAATTTCAGGCAATTAGGAAAGTTTTAGGTCAAACAGGCTAGTAAATTTAGCTGTTTGCTGAGTGTAGGTGTTTTAAATGGCAATCATGCCATGGTGTGTATAAACTCTACCTACATTTTTTTAAAATAGTTTACATTCTTGTCATTGTATGTGTTTTATCCTAGTTTATACTATAATATCAGAATTCCATCATCTGTCATTCATGAACTCTTTTTCTGAAATGGTGACTTTCTTTTTATTTATTGGAAAGAGTGTGCTACTTTTCTCTTTACTCCTGATATCAATTTTATCCCTTTTTCTGAATCACAGGAGATATAAATTTATCTTTGACTCTGTCTTTTCAAACTCCATAGGCTGAATTTTTACTGGCTTGTACCTGAAGACATTCACATCTGGGCAAGTGTTATCATTAGTACAGTACGTTCAGAAGTGGAAAATTAGAGAATTAGACTAGTGGTGGCTTGTCTTGTTAATTAGGCCTAACTTGCCACTTTTCTCATTTGTCAGAAAATGAAATAACAAAAATGACTGCTAGTAAGGACCATAACATTTGAGAACCTAGCTCTAACAGTTGTTTGGGGACAACTTTACTTGTAATAAAATGTATGAAATATCAGGTTCAGTTTCTTGCCCCAATTGTTAGCGTAATTGGAGAAAATGTCGCAAAGTAGAGCTTCTAAGATCACAGAGTAGTTAAACCTGATTTTCAGAACCCAGTGTTAAAGAAAGTAGAGTAGGAAAAAGCCCATATAACATAAGCCAATGAAAAAAGCAGGAGGCTAGTCTAAAGTCAATCAGACTCCCTCACACTGTAATGAAAAAATATCTTTCCATGTTGGGATGAATTGCTGACTGCAAGAGTTTTTTGGTTTTTGGTTTGGTATTTTTTTTCCTATTGACTACCAAGGCATTTTAGACATCAGTGTTAGACTGAATGTCTAACTTCAGATAAGTCAATTTAGGTCAGACAAATCTCAGGTTGGTTGACTGAGTAGGTAAGAAAAGCTTAACAGTATGTGGCTAGAGGTAATTTACAAGATGTCCTGTTACAATTTTGTGGTTGTGACTCACAAAATATTATTACATTGATTGATCTATCTGACACAGCTGTTGTGAAAATGAGTTAGTCTTTGTATAGAGAGAAATAAATCCAGAAGATACAATTCCATATCCTCTAGTCCAATACACTTCTGATTGACTGTACTGGGAGATACAATGTCATGAAAGATCCAGATCTAAAGCGTATGTAACATTTCTCTTCAATTTACAACATAAATAAGAAAATTCTTCAGAAGTTTTGGTAGAGGAAATTTGTTCTCCTCCTGTCTGGTTTCAATAGTAGCAAAACCAAGGAGAACAAGGACAGAAATATACCTCCAACTTCTCTCCACCTTTCCTTCTCCAAACAAAAGCCATGTTTATTGCCTACAAATAAACAGACTTACAGTAATTGAAAGATAATTATTTCTTTTCCTGTGTTTGTATCTGCTTCCTTTGCTAAATGAAGGATTTCACAAGGCTTGAAGATTACAGAATACACTTACTAGCTCATTTTTTGCCCATTGAAATAGGTAAAACAGTAACTGTGAACTCAATGTATTCAACATAACTTGAAAAACACATATCAAATTATCTGATCTACTTTGTTAAACTAACAGGGGATTTATCTTACCTAACTCAGGTTATGTAAAAATTAAGTGGATTCAGCTCTTGATTAAGACACTAAAATTTTGATATCTATGTGTATGCTATGTCTATAAACTCCTGTTGGAGTTGGATATCTTCATCTCAATAGAGCTGAAAAACAGAGATATGGTCTTGTTTATCTTCCCTGTCTCTTGATCTAGAATTTTGTAAGCCTTCTATCACGTCAATCCCATGGGGATGTCTTTGACACCCTAGGGCATCTCAAATGACATTAGAGAGATATGATCAGGCAATAGAATTGAATCTTTAGTCAATAGAGTCTGGAGTGCTTCTAAACTTCCTAGAGTATCATCTTTCTATGATCCAAAGCCTAATTTTAATACAGTATTATGGCATAATCTTGGCTCATGCATCTGAAAAAAATGCCAAAATATGGGAAAGAGTTGTGACAAAACTGCATAGACTAGAGCCATGAAAGATAAAAAAGATGAAACTAAAGACAAAGTAAGAGAGAGTGGGTCAAGTATTCTGTAGGAATAAAAGGCAAGAAAAATCTTCAGGGGAAAATGAAAAAAAATAGTAGCTCTTTAATGCTAGTGATATATTGTTTAATATTAGGCAACAAAAGTTTTATACTTTTTAGTTTATAATTGTATGTGTGATCTGTATCAATCTGTAGAACTTCTACAGTTATTTGTTATTGTTCAGTTTCTCCTGCTTCTTAGTCTCTTCATTTTCTGCTCGAAATACTTAAGTCCCCCAATGAAAGGGCCTTCTGTTTTTCTATCAAGGTTTTATACCACAGAAAATAATTTTTAAAAACTGATAAAGATGCAATTGTAAAATATATAGTCATCCTCCTCTCCACCACTAGAAAGCAGGATACTTGTGGTAGTTATTATTTAATCCATTCCAACAAATTTCTGATGTAAAACTGAAAGAAGCCTGGGTTCTGAAGTCTTTCAAAATGGTCTTGCACTGACATCTTATTTCCAATAAGTAGAAAAGAGTTTTCTCAAGGTATGTACAGGGGAGCAAAGAGACAGTTGAGTGATGGTAAAATAAAATATATGAAACCATTTTCAGATGACGAGGAAAAAATAAGTTATCTGGGCTTGAACTCCCTCCTCCATTTGTGCCATGAAACTAAAACATCTGTATTTAATTTTACCATACTTGAACATAGTCAGAAAAGGAATTAAAAGAAATCTTTTTAACTGAAGGGATATAGAGAGAAATAGCCATCAGGAATTCAACCCAAAGAGTGTGTCAAATTGCCTAAAAAATATTCTACCTTCTTTCAAGGCCTATCCTAAATAATTTGAGAACAGAGATGACATTTAAAAGCAGAAGGGAAGGTGGGCAGGAAGATCAGAGCAGAAAAGATGAATTTCTTGTGCTGCAATATAACACCATCATTTTTCTTAATTATTCTTGACATTTCATCTATTATTCTGTGAGCTCCCTCAGAGCATAGAGGGGAAAAAATGCCAGTTGCTTTTCAGAATAAAATGTGAAGAGGTACTCACTGTCGGCTTTTATGGCTGGACTCTGCCCTTTCAAACACAGAATCATAGCACCACCTATCTGGTAAAATTAGCTATTATGTTTGCAGATTTGCAACCCAGGGCAGATTATACAAAATGGTGTGTATGATGTGTATTTGTATGGAAGAAAGCCGCTGAACAATTTTATGTTAGAAGAAAAATACTGAAGTTATGGTGAAGAGAAGTAACACTTAAGTGCTGGATTAACCCTTTAAGAACTTTTATTGAAATTTGTAGGCCAAAATAAAGAGTATGTATCTGTACAGTGCATTTCAATTCAATATATTCTCTAAAACCCAGAACCAATGTTATAGAGATATATATATCTATCATAATGAATGAAACATTAATTTCCTCAGCTCCTCTAGGGTGTTGCTGTAAAACAAGGATTAAGAACTGTTCATCAGAACCAATGTGAAAAGGACGTAGAGGCTATGCTAAGAAATCTACAGTTTTCATAGAAATATAGAAAACAAAGCAGAAAACTCAATCAAACCACTAGTGGTATAAAATTTATCTTCTTAATAAGGACACCTTCATTTCATTGTGGTGGGGTTTTTTTTATTATTTAATTTCTATACTTCAGTGAATCAGAAAGTATAGGTAAGAAATTGCTAGCCCACGAAATTACACCAATCAAGATAATCACTAGTCTTAAAAAAAAAAAAGTCCTACTTAATAAGGATTATACAATTAAAAGAATATGCTTGGGAATTAATAAACAGAAGTCACAGCAAATAATTTCACAAGGCAAAGCACATATCTGCTAGAAGGCCATCATCCATGTCAGAATGTATTTATCTGTCTATTTATGTATTTAGTTATTTAAGGGAAAACTGACTTCTTCATCAAAGTACAAGCTCAAAGCGAAAATCTGTTTTGTTCACATGAAACTCCTTGGAAGTTTGATACATTTTGCAAGTAAGCAGCTCTTCCTTAAATCTTTCTCATCTCTAATGAGATTCACGAATTTAAGATAATAGAACTACATTGACTGAAATCTGTCGAATCTCAGTCCCCTCCTCTCTAGTATAATTCATTCTGGGGAAGAAAATCTTCCACATCAATCCACTATGAACAGTTAATTCTCTAGAACTGTTTTGTTCCCTGTTCCAATAAATTCTGTCCTCCTCTCCAATGGTATGAATTCTAATCTTCAGTACTCTTACCAACCAGTGCTAAGGGAGAAAAAACCCACAGTTGTCACTGCCTGCTGGATATTAATATATTTAAGAAGGCATACTTGCAAAGCACTAAGGAAAAGCCTTCTGGTCCATAACCATCCCACAGCTATGAAAGGAGACAGGGAATGACAGATGAGAGCTCATTTCTACAAAAGGAGAAACTAAGTCCCAGATGAGCAGTCAGGACCAGAACCCCACCCACAGTTGCATGCCTTCCTCCTCTTTTCCAGGAGGGCATCCCTACAAACTGTGACACTTAGGCAGACCTTTGTATTTTAGGGCTATATTTAGGAGTTGTACAGTGTTAACTGTGTTTGAGCTAGACTATGGGTAAGGAGAGTCTTGTAAAGAGGTTTTCGCACATCAGCCACCAGCGTACTGCACACATCTTGTACTGTAAAAGGGCCTGGGATGCCCTGATTGAATGTTAAATGCCTGATTTGAACTTACAGCTGAGGATACAACATAATCAATGCTCCCTGGTATATCTTTATTAAATGTCTCCTAAAAAATGGCCTAAATAATTGTGGATATATAGACATGGAGTTTTGTGCCTTCTACTTTGGTGTAGCTTTTAGGTAAAGGCCCTTCAATTTTCCCTGTTGCCATTCTTCAGAAACTAGTATAAACCACTCAGAGTTAATAAATTAAATGTTGATTTTCAGGTGGAAATTTTATTATTAAAGAGTTTATTAGTTATTGTTATTATCATCTTTGTCATTATTGTTACTACAACAATTCTAACTTAAGAAAACTGAAAATAACAACTCCAACTAGATTCCAGGAAAAACACAAAATAAATGTTATTTCTTGACTGGTTTGTGGACCAAATAAACTCTTGAAATTAGATGAAATTACAGTGAAAAGTTATTGGTGGATATTTTTTACCTATTAAGAACAGAAGATTGCTAATATTCAGTCAGGCCTAAGATCCCCTTAGTCTGCTTTCTGCAAATAAAAAATGGGTAAGAATCTGTGGCAGGTCAGGCATGAATGTGCTTGTAGATTCTAACAATTTATAGCCCAGGGATTTCCTGAGCCAGAAGCTATTTCTTCATAATTTGTACAATTGTCTTCTGAAGGAATGTTAATTTTTAGCACATGATCTTGCAGAAAGATCATTGAAGCTGACTAGAATGAATAAAACACCTGAGTAATATACTTTAAGTATTTACTTTCAGATGAGATGAATAGCATTGTGAGTTTACTGGTTCATCTCCATTGATCTAGTGGTTAACTTAGGTGCCTACATTATAGACATGTAAAGTTTGTTCTTAGGATTCTATGATTTATCTCTGTGTAAATTAGACATTGATAATAATAATACCCTGATTCATAACATTTATTGCAAAGATATTCTGAAAGAATGATTAAACTTCAGATTTGGGTATTTAGAGGAGTCTGTGAGTCTCAGAAATTTAGAAAAGGCATTCATGAGAGGCAGATTATTCTATGTCTTCCTACTAAGTTTTACATCTCTCGGCTGAAACATCCAGGCTTGGTTGTTTCTCCTTCTGAAGCAGATGGTCCCAGGAATGGACCTCCTATGGTGATTCTTGTTAACTGGATGTCTTCTGGTCCCAACTCTTTTTCTCACACATTGTAAAAATCTGGATGTGTTTAATTTCTTTGTGCTTGATTGCTTGCCACTATTAAAGGAATGATACTATCTTCATTAAATCTGAAATTTGGTCAATGCGTACAAAGTGCTTTGGTTGTACTCACTGGAATGTATTACCTGAAGTTGTCACCAAAACACATCAATTTAAAAATTAAATTAGTTTGAGGGAAAATATTTTTTATGTGCATGACTTAATAAAAGAATAGATCTATTCATGCCTAAATCACCAGTAATTAATGTGTGGCTATAAAATAATCAGTTCCCTGAGATCGTTTCAGGGGATTAGTTTTTAATGAGCTGCAGAGGTAAAAAAAGAAGATTCCAGCCATTTCATTACACTCTGATGGGTTGTTATTTCTGAGACAGTCATAGGTGTGCATATGCGGAATGATCACTGGTCTGAGAGATACTAGGCTAATGGCTACTGCAGGTGAAAAACGCTAGCTGATCAAGTCTGAAAGAGTGTCAGACAGGATTCCTTCTCTCTACTCTCTGAGCTGTTAATTTGTCTAGAATAAAGAGGAAAATAATCCGAAGTGGATTTCTTTGTCATTTTCAGATAGACTGACTATATATCTCTCTTCACTGGAACAGAGTCACTCCATGCTGCAAACTGATGTCTTTTAAATATATTAGGTTCTGAGTAAGTTTAACACAGGGGACTTCACTCTTACTTTAGATGCATAGGTGCACATTGCAACTTATCTTGTAAAAATCACCTGTTGTGTTTTTACATACATGATTAGGGTCACACAATAGGGGTTGTGTAATTGGTAATTTCCTGCCGGGTTAAATAAGTTGTAATACCTGAGAAAAAAGGAACTTTGTACTGCTGAAGACACGTGTGTACTCTGTGTAATGAGAAAGGTAAGGTAATTACAACAGCTTGTCCTTGATGTCCTTCCATGGAAAATAATCTGACAGAAATATTTAACAAAAGCAAGACACAGAAAATTCACACTTGCCATTTAATATGTTTTTTATATTTTATTAATTTTTAAATTATTGGATGTCTGGATTTTTTCTTAGCAAAGCTTTATAATTTGAGGGGGTTTTGCCTCAGGCAAAGAACTGCTGTTTGATTTATCTTCTGCACTTGTTTTGCTTTAACAATACGAACTTTTTTTCAGAGAAGTGCAAAGCTGTGTTTGACCCCACAGGGAAAAAGTTTTCTTTTTTAAGAAATGTGTACAAAGTACTTAATAAGTTATGTCACTCAGTTTTACTGTATATTTTTTTTTAGTGACTACAGTTAACTTTCTGAATCCCCAGATGCCAACATTTTAATAAAAATAAGACATTTTCAACAAAATGTCAGTAGCAAAATGATCAAAGTGCTATGGGAGCAGTTTGGCAACAGTTTGAGCTTTGAATTTCCTATTCACTTTCCAAAACATTCACTTAAAAAGCATTTATTGAAGCTGAACTGCCTTTATCAGCCTGATCAGAGCTCCATAAAGAGCATGCATGATTCAACTGCCTTTCTGAGCTTTAAAAAAATATAACTTTGATATATGCCTCACAAGTACAGCACAATAGTTTTCATGCTCACGTTTGTTAAGATTTAGTGCAGCCATTAAAGAACAGAAGGGCTCTTTGGTGGCAATTCTCAGACATACCAAATATCCCAAAGCACAACCTTCTACAAATCAGAGATTAAGGTACTGACAAAAATTTCCACTTGATTGCAGTTTTTCCCCTTAAACTTGTATCAGGAGTGACTATCTTTTCCATCAAATCTCTAAGGGAGGTAATTTTTTATTTTTTTACTCTCTGAGAAAAATATCAACTGAGAGATAAAAAGTGACATTTTATGTGCCTTGTCTAGATGTCAGTCGATTTATTTAAAAAACTTTGTGTGTGCCTGACCTATACATGAAGTTTGTGACATGTCTCTTGTCAAGTATTGATCACTTAAGACTTTACTGTTTGCTTACTGCAATGTAGCTAATAATGTCTTTTTATTTAATTTTGTGGCTTTGAATTCTTATCATGACCCAGCTGATTTCTTTGGGACATACTACATTCTTGCTTCAGCTGTGTAAATGGGCTATGGAAATTAAGCTTGCTAAAGCACCTTTCCTGAGCAAACAGCCTTTGTTTTCCATCAGTTCACACTGCAAGTGGTTTGCATGCAGATAGATATATTTGGAAGCAGTAGATGCCATCAATTTTTATGACTTTCCAATACACACCATTTCACCTCTACCTCTTGTAAGGGATGGCTGAGCAGTCATGCTATTCTCCTTGAATGATGTAAAACTTTCTTGTTCAGCTCACCTCAGCATTTAGTGATCACTGCTGGGTATACACAAAAGATGGAGCTTTCATCAGGTCTCTGCTTGGTGTCTTTCAGATGGCATTCCAATCTGCCAGACCTTCTCTCTAAATACTTATGTTATACTCTCATACTTTTCATTGCTTCTCACTTCAGGATGAAGAGACTGATTATATCTTATTTTCTTAATGTACCCAGACTATTTTCGTACAGACTTAAAATGTTAACAGAGACATTATTCCCATGGTCACTGGCAAATCTTGTATGGAACTGTGAAAAGCCGTTAAAATAAGAAGAAAAAGCTCATATTTTAGGATATTTGTATAAACCTCACCAGAGAAATAGGGTAATCTTCAACAGAGGATTTAGATCCTGCCTTGTTCAGAACTGGGTATATTACTATCATAAGGCGTTACATGATGGAGTTTCTGAAGCTGCATTTATGCCACTCAAGTAGTTTGCAATGCAATGGTTCATTTTACATAGATTTCAAATGTAATGAACTGAACAAAGATACTTCAGGCTTCTATTCAGCATTAATTATACACAGGTGTCTGCAACAGATCTTTCAACTGAATCTTTGAATCTACAGGTGCCTTTAAATATCTGTTTGAACCAGAGCGGGGAAAAATGAACCAGACATTCAACTGAAATTCATCAATCATTATGGCAACACCCAGCAGCATCAGCCAGAAATGCAATCTCATTTGTCAGATTAAAAAAAAGATTCTGTAATCTACAATGAGAACAGAGTGAAAGCTACATGCTCAATATAAAATCAGTGATTCAAAAAATTCCTACTCAACTTCCCTCTAACTCTGTCTGTCTGTATTACAGACACTCCCTGTCTCTTTACTTTAAGTTTCTTAAACCTTTGCAGTTATTTCTTTGTGCATGCCTAGAACTGTGCCAGTCTTATTACAGCTCAGCAGTTCAGAGATTACTTTATACCTAAGCTCAATCAAAACACAAAGCAAGAAATTCCTCTTCCAAAATATCACTGTTTGATATGAAAATATTTTTCACCATTAACTTAACATAGTAACAGAAGAGGACTGCTAACAAATATTGTTCAGATGTTATTTTCATTAAACTAAAATGGAAGAAGTAGTGTTCTCTTTTTCTGTAAGAATGAGGCAGTTAAAGTACTGCCCAGATGGTAGAAGAGGGAAATTCATTTCTCTCCCTCACCTAAAATTATTCAAAAGCACATCCCATATCGGAATAAGTTAACCAACTGGCTATATCTGTTTTATCTGACATGGGAGTGGTTGGGTAATCCTACTGGGAAAGCAAAAGTCCTGAACTGTGATTCCTGTTCTAGTTATTCTGAGATTTACTTATATAGTTGCTAACAAGAAGTTTGAACATTTCTGAAACAAGTACCATATTTCATAACTCCCATTTCAGGTGACCTTCCGTGAATCTTGCATTCCTTTTTGCAAAGTTGCACAACTTCAGTAGAAGAGCATGAAGATGCTAACCACAGTGAGGCCTGTAATCTGCTGGTGAGGAAACTCTTCTGGAGGGAAGGAATTGCATCTAATTCTGTCCATATATGCCAATATTTGAAAGGAATGGCCATTGGGTGAAAAGAAGGTCACCCCCCTCAGTTTTGGACACGATTTCAAACAAACCACAAGTAGAAAGCAATCTATTGAGGAGTTCCCCTCCCTCAGCAAGTGTTTTGGAAGCTCTCAAAGTGCTTAACAACTGAGCATTGAGTTGTTAACATCTGGCAAGAAACGAAAGTCTGCAATCATGGGGTTGTATCTATACTAGCAAGCTAAGCAGTATTAGCAACTTTTCTCAAGTTCTGCCTGGGTGGTTGATCCGGCATAGCTTGACTAGCTTGCAAACCCCCATATGCTGCAGTACTTGTTGGGAATGGTTGCTACCCAAGAAATTATATCTGGAGAAATGTCTGAAGTCAAAAACTATGCAGGGGAGCATGTTAACAATTAGATATCATAGATAACCAGGCACAAGGGCTAGAGATCATGTTGTGACCCTGATGAATTTACTAGCACAGTTCTGGCAACTCCAGATTCTAGTTAAGTGCAAGAGAAATTCAAAAAGTCTTCTAGTAGTTGCTTCTTCCATAATGTCTCTCTCTTCAGCATTTTCAATAATATCTGTTTCAAGCCCTGTTGAACTCGCATTTCAGCTCTTTGAGAACGGGAACACTTCCAGGCTTTTCTCTTCTACTAGGCTACCCTTTACCTTAAAGCTTGAGGAATTTAGTATATCAGAGATTACTTAACTTTTGTCCAATACAGTTGGAATTAATTGTCTTCGGAAGCATTTGAGGATAACAGACAGCCATAACACACACACACACACACATAAACATTATTAACGCAGTCCTAGTTTGACTAGGAAATAAGGTTAAAATTAAATAAAAAAGGGTGATTTTTGAGGAGTAACTCCATCTTTAGATCTTTATATCAAACTGCATGCTGACTGACTCTGACACCTGGCTATTGCTTTCTTGATGCCTAACTTCTTGATGCTTAACTTCTAGCTCCTGCTTCTTTTCACCTGAGTTGAAGTTTGATCTCCTGCCACCTGAAAATCCTGACTCCTAGAATGTTGACAAAGAGCATTCTTTTCAGAGGTAGGAAAGAGTGAAATTGAAGGGGCTTAGAATTCTTTTTACTAGAAATAAAACTAGCAAATGAAAGAGTTTACTGTTTCCCCAGTAAAGGAATATAAATTTCTCCTGGTTATTTGAAAAATACATTCTGAAGTACTATTTAGGTAGTATTTCAACATCATAGAGTTAAATTCCAAGATACTCACACTACATTTCTAACAGAAAAAACCCCAAAGTAATATAAAAATTAAACTTGAGGAGAATTGTAAATGAAAAGCAAAACTTTAGGCTTTTTTCTCATGATCAACACCATTAGCAATAATAGTACTGCAACAGAGAAAAATCTTTCTGATGTGAAATAGATTCTAGCTATTTTTTGCAGTGAATGGACATAATAACAAAAAATTCACAATGACATATAATACATGGAGGAAAGAAAGCCCTCATTAACCTGCTGATTTTCCCTGATGAAGTTTATTTTTTAACTCTAAAATAGCATAAACACAGAGTTATGCTCCTAACCTTGCCAAGGTGTTCCTCTGCCTTGGTCATATGGAATGTTGTGATACATAAACCTAAATCCAGTTGAGATTGGGAAATTATTCTTTGTTTGGCTCTGTTCCCTGAGGCAGCTGTTAGAGTTGTTGTTCTCAAACATGCCTAAGACACGCATTCTGAAAGTGTGTAGCAATTTCCAAATTTATGCAGATGTCCAGACGCTAGAGTGCTGATTGAGACATGGATGATGAAGGTTTGGTTACGTGATTCTTCCTGATAGTACAAAGTTCAAATCCTAATTTCCCGCTTCCATTCAAAAGACATTAACCTTGAGGATATTTGCTTCTCCTGCAAAAGGTCACTGTCTACTTCTATTACTAAAATCATATTTCAATTCAGAAGATTCATTTGTTGAGAAAAATGTACACAAAGCAGTGTAGTTCATTAATCTGGTAGATTAACAGGATGGACTATTACCAGGAATGTGTCTTTTGTATAATATAATAGTATTTAAAGTTGGTGATAGAGATCAGATCACCTACAGATGTTTTACTTTCCTTCTGCTTTAATGGTTTGTTTATGAACAACAGCACATCTCCATCAAGTAGTCTGGATATTATGGTGCAATTTGGAATACACATTTGTGTCCATCCCAGCAAAATATATTTGATTTCATAAATAAATTTTGCATCATGAAACATGTTATTTAACTTTTGCTTTTTTAAGGAATAAGCCATTTTTCCCCTGTGAAAAGCTATACCTACTTTCTTTAAAAAAAGGAGTGGAAAAAGGATCCAAGGCATGTTTGAAGTTAAAAGCATTAAGCATGTTTCAGGATACACCCCGCACTTCATATTTCCTATTGGCCACAGTAGAGCGTGTCTTGGATGGATCATATCCTGAGATGTCTTTTTCTATGTTTATATTAGTAAATTAAACAGATCCAGGGAATGTTCATATGCTCTGGAACTTCAGTGTTTATTTTTTTTACTTTTTCAAAATTATTATTATATTTATAGTGGCCCTTAGCAGTTTGACCAGAGTCAATTAATTCTCTCCCAAACAATTCCCAGTCATGCTTCAGGAGTTATCACTTACTATGGAAATTTTTAATTATAATTTTGGGTCTGGTTTCCTGTTTTGGAGGATGAAAGAATTTAATGATATGGACACACACACAGGAATTCATTTAATGCATGCCAGCCTCAATGTCAGCCATTGGTTCTAGACATATTTAATTTATTAGTATAGAAATAGCTTAAAGCTACTGATATACTGTGTAGGGTACACAGACTTTTATTTCCTCTGTCTTACCTGTCAGGTCCTAAGGAAATATTTTCCTGTGATCTTCTTTGGATCTGATCCTAAGAAACTTGCCCAAATTTACCCAAGATGTCCATTTGTACATAAAGAAGTGAATACAGGTTAGACTGAGATGAAGTCCTACTTTTTAATGAAGAAATTATCTGTCTTTCTGGTTTCTTAGCAAAAGCTGTGCAGGAGACAGACGACTTTGTTTAGTGGATAGGAAGTGGAAAATTATTTCACACTGAAGAGACTAATACAAAAATTAAAAATATAAAAATATCTGAAAGGAACAAAGGAAGCATTCAGAAGGTGAAGAACAAGTGAAGGTTCAGACTGGATTTAAGGAAAAAAAAATATAATCAGACGTGGAGTAATGTTATGGACAATTTGAAGAGGACCATGTATGAACTTGATAAGAAGATGATTGAAAGTTTAGATGACAGCAAGTTAATGGTTGGTTTTCCAGAAATGGGTGATGCATTTAAATTTGATACTTTGAAAAAAAAATGGACAAAGGATGGTGGAGAGGCTGTATGGAAGGAGGCTAAATCTGTCAAGACAACAGATAACAAATAAATAGACCAGAGTATTGGCTGGAAGAACAAGAACAGGAGGGATATTTTGCACTGAAGAAAAATTGACAAGACTTTGACAGAGCTAGCTGAATACTGGAAGTTGTGAATTGGAGCTCAAATAAACAAGAGCTAATATCAGTGTGCTTTCCTTGAGACAAAAGTCTTCCATGCATGGTGGTAATGTCAGTCAGTTCTGTCAGTCCCTCTGTGTGTATATGTGTATGTCAATCACCTAGTCAAAAAATGCAATTTTATAATTCTGAAAGTATTGAATGTTAAATCTCTCTCTCTTATGCATGTACTCAAAATCGCATATATACAGCCATTGTGTAAAACACTTCTATCACAGTAGCAATTTTTCTTGAGATGAGATTTTTTTGATACTAAAAAAAAGAAGTCTAAATGAAATTTTGGCAACCCAGTCTATGCAAACAGATTATTTAATTAGTTTAGTTGCTAATCTATTTTGTGCCAAATTCATTTTCATAGAGTCATGTTTATTACAAAACTTGAATTCTAAAGTTTGCTGCTTCTTCTTTTTGTCTTTTCTTTTTCTTTGGGGTTTGGTATTTGGGTTTTGGGGTTGGTTTTTTGTTGGTTTTTTTTTTTTTTTTTTTTTTTAGGTGTAGAATGTTTTATTTCATGAAATTAAAGGGAAAAAACCCAAGACCAACGCCAACACAATGCCGATGTCTTATGAAAACATTTGCATGGAATTCTATGTTGTTGAAATACATGAATTCTAGGTTTCTGTTTAGAACAGTGGTCTTCACTTCTATGCTTCTCTTGTCTGAACCACTTCTTATGGGTGCCCCTCTACTCTGCTCTGGTGAGACCTCTCTTGGAGTACGGCGTCCAGCTCTGGAGCCCTCAGCACAAGAAGGCCATGGAACTGGGCGTGCTGGTGGATGAAAAGCTGGACATGAGCCGGCAATGTGCACTGGCAGCCCAGAAGGCCCACTGTACTCTGGGCTGCATCAAGAAGAGCATTGCCAGCAGGTCAAGGGAGGTGATTCTGCCCCTCTATGCTGCTCTGGTGAGACCTCACCTGGAGTACTGCGTCCAGCTCTGGAGCCCTCCGCACAAGAAGGACATGGAACTGTTGGAGCAGGTCCAGAGGAGGGCCACAAAAATGATCCGAGGGCTGGAGCACCTCTCCTATGAGGACAGGCTGAGAGAGTTGGGCTTGTTCAGCCTGGAGAAGAGAAGACTGCAGGGAGACCTGATTACGGCCTTTCAGTACTTAAAGGGGCCCTATAGGAAAGATGGGGATAATTTTTTTAGTAGGGCCAGCTGTGTCAGGACAAGGCGTAATGGTTTTAAACTAAAACAGGGTAGGTTTAGATTGGATATAAGGAGGAAATTCTTTACAACGAGGGTGGTGAAACACTGGAACAGGTTTCCCAGAGAGGTAGTGGAGGCCCCATCCCTGGGAACATTCAAGGACAGGTTGGATGGGGCTCTGAGCAACGTGGTCTAGTTAGTGGTGTCCCTGCTCACTGCATGGGGGTTGGACTAGATGACCTCTAGGAGTCCCTTCCAACCCAAAACATTCTATGATTCTATGATAAGATTTTATCATTATTTCTGTGATTCGGTTCTGCAGGTTTACTAAGAGACTCCATTCATGGCTCAGGATCTCATTCTGCCACTTGCTAAATAAATATACGACAGTCAGTTCCTGCTTTAGAAATATGTGAGCAGTGCATAGAGATCTAAACAAAGAGATCCCCAAAACAGAAGGTAGGTGTCAAGAAAGTATGAGAGAATTCTGGTTAAAGCTTAGAGCTGTAGTCAGGGCCTCTCGCTGCATAACTTCTATACCATTTCATGTAGGACTCATGGTAAGGTTCAACAAAAGGTGCAAAGAATGGCAACAGGGTGTCTTTGTGGCTGTTAACAAGGAATCCTAGCCAGAAGTGCATAGAATCAGTCATGAAGATACTTGTTTGGAAAATTAGGGCATGGATGGAAAGGTGGTCATTTTAATTTGTGTAGAGGAGGGAAGTTACATTTCAAAACTTTCAGAGATCTAATAAATTAGAGGGAAAAAATATACAGAGATGCAAAGGAGAAAGGCAGTCAAATAGAGAGCTGCAAAAAAAACAGTGACACAGTGTAAGTTCTGTCCAGGAGTATGGTCATCACAGATTTGAATTCCATATAACCCTTCAGTCAGGTCTTATTTTGAATCAAATGGGCTTTTTTTTTTTTTTTTTTTACAGGCTTAAATCCTCATACAGAAACACTAGAAAATGTTTCCTGGTGCATAACCAGCTCTTATTTTTTCTCATTCACAAATGTAAATTGCTTGACTTAACAAATACTATTTTATTTGAGGGAGAAAAGGAAGTAAGAAAGTACATAAGCAGGATAACATGGAGGTCCTAACTGCTAACTATTTCATGGTCCTCTTTTATAATGAGGCAACACCTAAGTCAACTGTTTTTTTTCTCTGCTTCTGCAGTAACATGTACCTCAGGTTTGGGATTGCCCAGTCTTACTAGGTAGTAGAGCCTTACTACTGGCCTTATGGTGGTGTGACCTACTTTGCTCTTAGTGACAGTCCCTGACTGCTCCTTGTTATGCTACCTGCTCACCATTTTTCTCCACTCCTTGGTCTGCTAGCAGCTTTACTAGCCATTCCCAGTGTTTATAAATTCTTACCAAGAATTCAGGAAGCACTGAAAACCAACAGTCTTGTAACATACAAATGATTCTTAAACAAAGTCTTTTTCTCAATTTACAGATACCTCTTAAACTTGCTATCTTTTAGAAAACATTTTTCTACAAAATCTCCTGGTTTTTTTAATAAAGGCCATAACTTTTGTACCTTCCTACACAACGCTATTGCCTTAGGTTAACTGTCCACTCTGTTTTCATACATTTAATTGGCCAACATTCCTCTGCACTGTTATAATCAGAAATGCCTCTTTACATTATGGTATTAGCAGAAATAGTTTCCAAACAAAAAGAAATAATATATGCAAACAAATTAGCTACAGGCTGCCTGTTGCAGCACTTCATTTGTTTCCTTTCTTTCCACTAGATGTCAATAGCATGCTCTTCCATTTTGGGCTCCCCTACCACTTGAAAATGTGGAATAAATAGCAGGGGTTTGGTTTTTGCTTTAGCCCTTAGCCACAAATCTTATATCCCCATACATTCCTGAAAGGGTTTACCAAAGGGAATAAGGAATAAGAGCTCTTTCACTAAGGTAGAGGATGATTTTTGTTTACCAAATCAAGATTAGGCTCTGTGTGTGCTGAACTGAAATAAAATTTCTTTTAAATAGGGCCCTGAGAAATCAATTGTAACCAGCAGTTAATGACGAGTTTGTGAACAGCTTGAGGGAAAGCCAAGGGCAGTTAAAACTCCAGCAAATTAGTTGTTAACTGTGCTAATGAATGATATTGCAGGGATTATTGCTATTATAAACTGTAATCAATCAGATTTACCATTGTGTCTAAGAAAAAGTTTGCAAGTAACAATATTTTATGGATGCAGCTCTGCAGTTCCAATTTTAATTCATATGATAATCTGAGTATTCCATGACACTAAATTCCACTTTCAGTTCCCAGGCAAATAGAAGCATGTATATTACACATAAAAATAATAATAAGTAGTTCATGGTAAAATGTGGTCATATGAAATAATAAGGACGTCAGCCAAGGCATCAGGAAGCTTGTCATGATTTATAGGAAGACCATGCAAATAAATAGGACTATCTGTGGCTGGATTCACTGTTGTATTCTTTGTGGTGATGAAAAATTGTAAATTTGAGTAATTCATGACTGTTTTGTTGATTCAGTTCTGAAAATTTCACTGGATGTGTAACTCCTATTTACATGGTACTTTGCTGAGCATTGCATCTCCTGATCTCAAGTGCAGTAATTCTCTCCCAGTCCCAGGTGATGCATTGGTTGGTTCATGCCATCAGGGAGATTTGTGAACTGTTGCTTTAGCAACTAGGTCTGTTGCATGGCTTCTGGAGGAAGGAAATGTAGCCTTCCATGGGTTTGTTTTTTGTTTGGTTTGACTCTGAATGTGGACCTTAACAAAAGCCTATCCTCTTATTGGTGGCTTGCAGTGTCAATGTCTGTGGAAATATGGACAGGAGTCTAGAGGTACGGATAGAGTTAGTATAGGTTTACATAATTAAATATATCCACATTTTCAACAAGGTTTGACACGTCTTTTGCCTTGGGTCCTAGAATCCTATTGGCTACTGTTGCATGTATGGTACTCGTGTGAGTTTCCAGTGTGGAAGAGGAAGATGGATGAGGACAAAAAGAAAATCGACACAGTATTCCAACCCCTTAATGTACCATAAAAGTGATCTGGCTGTATCATTTGGGCACCCTCTCTCAATGGTAACAAGCATATTTCAGATGTAGTGTTGCCTGTGATTTTGAAGCTAAACAAAAGTGATTCAGGGACTGATCCTTGGCCCCAAAAAATGGGTGTACAAACTGGCTTACTGTTGCACTGTTGAGACCTATCTGTCTCTAAATTGTTCTCAGACTTGCTATTGATCATGTGTCTCTGGACCTCCTCTGGACCCAGAGGTTGCACTGTGATCCAAAGATATAATTATAATTTTTTAATAGTTTTTTTATCCAGGTCATACCTTCAGAAATAAAGTGAATGGTGTTCCTTAGTGTGAGTTTTAAGGTAGTTGTTCACCTGTACAGGCATGTTGCAGGAGGGAACATGAAAGTGCAAACCCTTTAGGATGTTGCTGGAATACTCTCTGGGACAGAGGAAGCCACCCCTGTACAGTCACATCCATAGTGTGTCCTGGTTTCGGCTGGGATAGAGTTAATTTTCTTCACAGAAGCTAGCACAGTGCTGTGCTTTGGATTTAGTACTAGAAGAATGTTGATAACACGCTGATGTTTTTAGTTGTTGCCAAGCAGTGCTCAGACTGCTCAAGGACTTTTTGAGCTTCTCCTGCTTGGCCAGGTGCATAACAAGCTGGGAGTACAGCACAGCTAGGACCCAAACTGTCCAAAGAGCTATTCCATACCATAGAACGTCATGTTCGGGGGGGTTGGTGGGTCGGTCGGTCGCTCGGGTACTGATCGCTGCTCGGGATGGGCTGGGCATCGGTCGGCGGGTGGTGAGCAATTGCATTGTGCATCATTCGTTTTGTATATTCTGTATATTTTGTTATCATTCTCATTATTACTATTATTATTATTTTCTCTTATTAAACTGTCTTTATCTCAGCCCTCGGCTCTAACCTTTTTCCCCTTCCCGATTCTCTCCCCCATTCCACTGAGGGGGGGGGGGGGAGTGAGCGAGCGGCTGCGTGGTGCTTAGTTGCCAGCTGGGTTAAACCACGACATAGTGCCTTCTGAGAGCAGCTCCTAGAGTGATCAGTGCCTTGAATTGTGCCTGAGTATAGTCCTTGAGAAATCCAGATGGAGTATGCATAAATGAGAGACCTAACAATTATGCAAACTAAGTAATATAGAAGTACAATCTTTGATATTGCTCCCTGGCTCTCTCTTTATTTAGCAATATAGATGTTGGTATATTCAGTATGGCCTTGCATGTGTTCCCGGTTCTGATTACGTAGCTTACTTCTGGTTTAAATTAAAATATTGATATGGATTAAAACTGAAATGTTAACAAAAAATGAAAAACAATAGCATACTTATTGTAGAGATGCTCTTGTTGCTTTTTCTAATTGGATTTTAGACCAAATCCATATTAAAGCAAAGTGATCAGCATTGGCACTTAAAATCTCTTAGCACTTAAAGTATTGTATGAATTACAAAGTAGACGAGATAATTCAGATCAGTATTAATCTTGGTAAATACATGCTTACAAAATGTCATGCAAACCCTAAGTGAGCAATGATAACTAAGCCCCAAATGGGAGTCTGTGTAAGTGAGGTTATATAATTTGTTGGCAGGCAGTGTTTTTATTTCCTTAGCAGGACAAATATGGGTTATGGACATTGCTCATAAACTGTGAAGAGTTAGCATTACTGGGTTATGAAATGAGCACTAAAGAGATGTTAAATGGTTTAGAACAGAACAAAGAAAATGGAAGTAACAAGATTTGTGCCAGTTACCAACCTCACCATTTCTGTCTTTTAAAATAGCTATTCATTGCTATTTTTCCACCATGCCGCATATTTTCTCAAATTTCTCAATGTGTTTAATTATACTGATACCTGGTAGATAGATCTTCAATTTCTTCTGTCATAAAAACCTGCTGAAACTGATTTTTTGTCACTTGCAATACTCTAAATCACCTTCATTTCTCCTATTGTTCCTAGTTTCTTCAATGGTTATTTTTTTTCTAACTCTTCTCAATACATTTCTTAGTTCTGGTAGGGTTAAACAAGTTTTCTTGGGTTTGGGTTTTTTTTCCCCCTTTCAAACTTTTCAAATGCTTGAAGAGTAATCAGGAGATTGTAACATAAAGAAGTTTAGAATATAAATGGTAAACCAAAACTAGTATTTACAATGTAGGATAGAATTTGGCCCTGATTATTTCTTCCTGGGGCAGAATATAACTTCTAATCTTAAGGAAATTATCCATAATGTAATCTCAGCATCAATTAACTTTTCCCAATAAATCAGGAAGTAAAAAGAATAGAACCAGCTGTTGAAGTAAGCCAATGAACTAGCTCTTAAAACATTCTGCGATAATAAAAAGTGATTTATCATCATTTATAATGTACTTATATTAACTTGTGGGTCATATATTATGTAAAGGTCTTGATAAGAATTTGGGCCTTAATGGACAAACAGAGCTTAATATTAATATAACCAAGACAAATTTTCCATGCACTTAAATAGGAGTAAATCCAAGCTAAGGCATTCTTCTAATGTTATGCTAGTAGTTCTTTAGGTAGACAGAAAGCAGAATTTTCCCAATTAATCTAATATCTCATAATAATAAAAGTATATGGCAGAATATTTAACAAGACAAAAAACAAATTTAAATGTTTGTTTATTTGTAAAGTGAAGAAGTATTACAATTAAACTGCCCTGGAAGGTGAACTTGTATTTCTTTGGACTTAAATAATAGTAATTAATATATATTGTGGAACTACAATACTATGTTCAGAGTTAAAAGTCACACTTTACTAAAACCTTCTGTTCTAGAAAATAAAGTTTTCCTTAGGGTGAAAAAGCAAATAGTTTATTAAGATAGTAGAATACTTATTGTCATCTAAAACAAAACTCTTGTTTGTAGAATTACTGGTACTTTCACTGCATTTACTGTTATATAAAGGACTTATTTTATTTTAGGGCTATCAATTCAGGGTTCAAAAGTTTTAAACAGCAGTACCTTCAGTCACAAAATCATATGTTTTATTGTTTTGGGAATTTTTTCATTAAATAAAACTTTTCTACTTAAAGGACTTAACTAACTTTATTTATTTAAAGTTCTAATTGAAAAGTTACCTACACAGTAAAGTGAAATTATCCTGCAGATTGTGTTCTAAAATAATTATAAAGAATTATTTTTGTGTTTATATCAGTAGAAAGTGATGGTTTTTTTTTTTCCTTCCAATAAATATGTTCTGATAATTTTCATCATCCTGAATATTTACTTTGGACTGAATGAATCCTCTCCAGGATTTGAACTTCCTTTGTTAATTATAAGACATACAATTTCAGAGTTAAGTTTTCCAGAAAACTCCTTTGTTACCCTGTGGTTGGATGTCTTCCAAATTGTTTTGTGTGATACTAATTCAAGCATTCAGTATGATGAAATAATCTCAGCCTTAGAGTTTGTTCAACTACCTGCAGTGTTCTTATTTGAATCATAGAAACAGGCCAAAACTTATCAACACTGGTGGTTAACTTTACTACATGAAGTATTTGTATTTTTTTTCAAATTATAATTCTATACCTGCATTTTACTTATGCTTTGAAATGTTTGTTCAGTGGTTTTTTCCACTCCAGTTAAAAGTTTTAGGCAAAAATAACTAACCAAAATAAACCATTTCAATTTGACATGCTATATTGATCAATGTAGTTAAATGCCAAGAACTTAGATTCTCTTATATAAGCGTGATGCTTCTTGCTAGCAGAAGGAGGGGACGGACAGAAGAGAAGCTGAGGAAGGTGAAAAGTGAGGGAGGGAGAAGGAGAAACAGGAGTGAAAGTGATAGACTGAGAGGATGTTGGACAAGCGCCAATTCAGCTGAAGTCAAAAGAGAGACGCTCATTGATTTCCAGGGCAATTGGATCAGACCCATTGTCTGATGCTGCTTCATTTTTTATATTTAGCAAGTGGGATTTACAGCCAAATTTTAAAACTGCTAAATTTGATACTAAAAAGTTCATCTCATTTTCTGAAATTCCTTGGGTTTATCACAATGTATAATTCAGCCCCTCTGACTGGCCGCACTCCTAGCATACAGCAAATTTTGATTTTATAGATAGCCTCACTGAAGGTCGCTGGGGAGGAAAGCAACTATGTATTTATGATAAAGTAATCCTCTCCTGGGTGCAGAAGTCTTTCAGCTATAGGTCACTATTGCATTACATGTCTGCTTGCTGCTCCAGCTGGTACTGAGGAAAGGGCTACAGCTATCACCTTCACCTCTCCCAAGTTGGGCTTGCTGGGATTGAATGCACTGGGGGTCACTTAGAATATAGGAGTGCTGTGTTGGAGCATAGAATCATTAAGGTTGGAAAAGACCTCCAAGTTCATCAAGTTGAACCATCAACCCAACACCACCATACCTACTAAACCAGGTCCTGAAGTTCCACGTCTACATGTTTTTTGAACACCTCCAGAGATGGTGACTCCACCACCTCTCTGGGCAGCCTGTTCCAATATTTGACCACTCTTTCAGTAAATAATTTTTTCCTAATATCCAATTGAAACCTCCCATGATGCAGCTTGAGGCCATTTTGTCTTATTTTATCGCTTGTTATTTGCAAGAAGAGAACAACACCCACCTCACTACAACCTCCTTTAAGGTAGTTGTAGAGAGCGATAAGGTCTCTCCTCAGCCTCCTTTTCTGCAGCTAAACAGCCCCAGTTCCCTCAGCCATTCCTCATATGACTTGTGTTCCAGACCCCTCACCAGATTGGTTGCTCTCCTCTGGACATGTTCCAGCAAGGCAACATCTTTCTTGTAGTGAGGGGCCCAAAACTGAACACAGTATTCGAGGTGCAACCTCACCGGAGTACAGGGGGACAATCACTTCCCTACTCCTGCTGGCCACACTATTCCTGATACAAGCCAGGATGTCGTTGGCCTTCTTGGCCACCTGGGCACACTGCTGGCTCATGTTTAGCTGGCTGTCAACCAGCACCCCCAGGTCTTTTTCTGTCAAGCAGCTTTCCAGCCACTCTTCCCCAAGCCTGTAGTATTGCATGGGGTTGTTGTGACTGAAGTGCAGCACCCTGCACTTAGCCTTTTTGAAGCTCATATGATTGACCTGGGTCCATCTATCCAACCTGCACAGATCCCTCTGTATAACCTTCTTCCCCTCAAGCAAATCAGCATTCCCGCCCAATTTGGTGTCATTTGAAAACTTACTGAGGGTACACTTGATGCCCTTGTCCAGATCATTAATAAAGATACTAAACAGAACTAGACCCAAAATTGAGCCCTGGAGGACACCTCTTGTTACCGGCTGCCAACTAGATTTAACTCGATTGACTACAACTCTCTGGGCTCAGCCATCCAACCAGTTTTTTACCCAGTAAAAAAGCAGTTCAAGTCTGTAGTATACAGTATGAAAAATGAGGTATTTGTTTCAGTTAAGATGTGGCATAATAAAATTAGTAATTCAAACTTTCTATTTCTACAGAAAACTGTTAGTTCAATTTTTTTTGCCATCATTTGTCATGGTTTACAATTTCTACTTTCAGGTCTCCCTTTTTCACACTTTACCCTGCCTGAAATGCCTCTGTTTAAGCCTCATTCTCTCACACTGTCCCCACATCTGTAGTGCTCTTTCCTTTGAACCAGCAGAAGGCTACATTTGATATGTTTCAGGTTAGACAGAGAGCAGCCATTATATTATTCTGTTCTTTCATTTGTAAGCATTAGTTTTAATTTTTTCACTCAAGTTTATAATGACTTTTTTCCTTAAACAATTTTTAAAAAAGGTTTATCAACATTTATTGATTAAATTAAATGTTAGTTAGCCTAGTTATGACTTAGTCTGTTCTATTTGTTCCATTGACTTCAGCAGACTTCTTATCTGAATAAGAGCTATTGAATTTTGAGCCTATATTAGGAAGGTTATCTTGCAAAGAGAAGGGCAAGAAATACTGTAGCTTTGTTTCTGTAGAAAATGTAATAGCTCTAAGAAGCTTTTTATGGGACCTTAGATGCTGAGAATAACAATGTAGAATATTAACTATGCAATGGAAAGAAGTTTCCATGCTGCAGGCTGAATGATACTAAGATGAAATCTGTTGTGGATACAGTAATTATTACAATTATTTACTGAGCTTCATCTTGGCTGTAATTTACTCTATGGCATGTGACTGGAGACACAAAACTATGAGTGTCAGAGTTGTATAAAACTCTTTACTGCTTGGTACATTTCAAATTATGAAAGATAATTCTGCACGTCTAGGTTCAGATGATAAATTGGATATGAAAGGAAAGTTGTGAATTCACTGAGCTATGAAGATGTGTGTCTGTCTATAAATTTATTATGTATATCCTTAAGCATATACCAGCCTGATCAAATAAATAATGTACTTGTAAATCAGATAACTGGATTATCTGTATTCTCACTTGAAATTTTAAATCTCATCTGAAGAAACATAGTGTTTCACCCAATCTATGTCCTATTTCATTCAAGCAGTTTCACTCTGAGAATAAAGACTCAGGAGTGCATACACAGGAGTGTTTTCATATGCTGTTTGTATTTGTATCTATTTTGCACAGCAAGAAGACTGCTTGTTTTGTATGAGTAGTAATTTGCTTTCACTCACACAGGCATTTCTGTAAACAGGAGCTGAAACTCCATCCCAGTCAGGAAGTTTCTGAGTATCTGTTGTCATCTGCTGAATATTTTGAACTCTGACTGATGTTATGGCATCTCAGCAGCATGTGAGAGCAATTCATTGCGTTATAATAAGATAAGGCTTTAACCAGAGAAAATAGAGCAACACATCAGCTCGATAGTTAAAGCTGTCTCTAGGTCACTGAAAGATACAGGCTTAAATTGTCTCAGGAAATGGAGTAACTTTACTGTGGACACATTCTGACTTTTTGACTCTTTTATAAGAGGCCACTGCCCTGATTCTAGCTGCTGCCACCATACCCTGTGTAGAAATTGGTTGTGCTGGGGTGTGCAAAGACAAAGTCTATTCAACAAGCAGACCAACACATAGGTTTTGGTTCCCAAGGACATATGGTTACCACAGCCTGAGACAAAGACAGAACACAAGACTGCATGCATACAGGAGGTTTCCAGGTAAAAAATAAACATTCCATTTGAATCAAAGTAGCTCACAGAATCACAGAATCGCAAGGGTTGGAAGGGAGATCATCTAGTCCAACCCTCCTGCTAAAGCAGGTTCTCCTAGAGCATGATACCCAGGACTTCATCCAGGCAGGCTTTGAATATCTCCAGAGAAGGAGACTCCACAACCCCCCTGGGCAGCCTGTTCCAGTGCTCTGTCACCCTCAGAGTAAAGAAGTTCCTCCTCATGTTCAACTGAAACCTCTTATGTTTCAGTTTGTATCCATTGCCCCTTGTCCTGTCGCTGGACACCACTGCAAAGAGACTGTTTCCGTCCTCATGATTTTTGCCCTTAAGATATTTCTATGTGTTGATGGGGTCTCCTCTCAGTCTTCTCTTCTTCAGGCTGAACAAGCCCAGCTCCCTCAGCCTTTCCTCATAGGGGAGATGTTCCAGTCCCTTTATCATCCTAGTTGCTAGTAGCTGAAGGGATAGACCTCTAGTATTTGTCCACAGAGTAGTTCTTAATGATAATATTGGATTGTTTGTCAAGCTTTAATAAATCTATTTTTTATTAAAAAATCTAGGTGTATGCAGAAACACAAATGTATGGATTTTGAAGAGCCTAAAGCGGAATAACAATTTCTTGTGAAGAAATACCTCTTGAGGGGTGCAAGCAAGAAAGGATTTTCAGCATTTCAGTTGATACAGATACTTTCAGTTTACACCTAAATCTCAATTTAGCAGCTTAGATTCCTTACAGGACCTTAAGTTGTTGGGTTTTTACAGCCTTGATTGACTAATAACTTAGCTAAATAAATCTCTTTTACCATAGTTACCTTTAGTTGCTTAGTCAACTGTATGTCTGAATATCTATAACATGGTTTGTCATGGATATAATCATTTAGGCAAGCTGAGGCTACAGCCCCTTCATTCTAGCAGTTATAGAAAATGTGCAAAAGTAATAAAGATTTATTTCTTTGAACTTCTTTAAGCGTCAAATTGGTAGAACTGTCACTTTAAATAAAAAAGGACATTTTTTCTCTTCATGAGCTGGAAGTAATACTGTGACATACAGCCTGTTTTAATATCTTCTTGTTTTGCAATAGTCTTCATTTACCAGTATGTTTATACCAACCGTCTATAGATTATTTCAATTAAAATTGTTGTTCATCTTGTACAACTCATATGATTTATCAATAGTTTCCATTTTACTTATACTTTACTTATACAGGACAGCACTGTAGCATGCTTTCAGCACATGCCTCCAGCACATGCCTCCAGCTGATTGCAAGAAATCCTTCCTCAGAAGTGGGATTCATGCTACAATGTTTGTGTGCCATGCTTTCTACAATAACATGTGTCAGGTTCTCCCACAAAGGCCTGGTATTAATCCTTATGACAGATGCAATCAAACTCAGTTGCATGTATACTTTGTTTTTCAGTGAATATGAAGAAATGTTTTCCCAGGAGGCCAATATTTGAAATCAATACTTATCCCATTGGATAAAAAATTGTATTTTCACCTCAGAAAAATCAATACTTCCTCAGTGGATTTGTCGTGGTTTAATCCCAGGATTGATAAAATAGAAGTGATCTGGTCTAACTTTAGATGTGGATATTCTTACTTCTACTAACTTTTCACAGAAGTTAATAGCAATATTCTTGGATAACTTGACAGTTATGATACAAGGAAATAATGATAAAGATTAATCTTTCTATTTAACACTTTGTGTATATTATGGTGCAATGCAAAGTTAGTATGTAAGTTAGTATAACTTCATTTTAGTGGAGCTGAATTAATGCATAGCACTTCAAGTTAAAATTTGTATCAACATTCTTAATTAGACTATACATCTCATCTCACACATGCACACATACAAAGAAATATTCATACATGAAATACCTCTAGTTTTTATTAACCCTAAAGACCAAGAGTACTGCAGTGTACTGAAGTTGGAATATAATAAACGTTAAGAAAAATAAAATAAACAGAGATGCAGAATTTTTTTAGAACGGATTATGAGTTGTATATATTGTCAGCCCATTAGCTTAACTAATGGTGAATGCTGTCACATACTCAAAAAGAGACTTTTATAAACATGCTTATATAAAAGAAGTCTAGACTTTTGCTAATTCTCAAAGAATTCAAAAATATGGATGCAAATGCTGCTGTTATTCAATGAATTCTTATATAGAAACAAGAAACTACGCAACCCTTCTGTACTCTAGAAATTCATCTTCTGTACTGACCCTGTGTGCTCTGGAAAATCCTATTTCCAGTATGTCTATTCCAATCAGAAGGCACCAGAAATCATTCGTGTCATTCAGCTGGATGAAAGTAAGAAGAAACAGTATTTGCATGTAAGCATAGCTTCCCAAACTTCTTGCCTGTAAGCTACTTTATCTAAACCCTTTTTTTTAAAGCTTTGTTTTGGTTTTTGTCTTATTAAACAGGAAAATAACAAACCAGAATCATCCTACTGTAAAATATCAAATTGTTCCTTTATCAAAAACAATACAAATGCAATGTTATTTGAATGGCATCAAGTGATTTAAGTCCTCATCCCATTATGCATCTCTCTTTTA
The DNA here is from genome assembly GCA_034008185.1 of Gorsachius magnificus. NCBI lineage: Eukaryota > Metazoa > Chordata > Aves > Pelecaniformes > Ardeidae > Gorsachius > Gorsachius magnificus. Next base: position 42,795,880 of record CM067081.1, read on the forward strand.
ATTAAATAGGTTCCCTGAATTACTTTAAAATTAATAAATAAGTATTTCACTAGTCCTTTGCACCTACAGCCTTTGCAACTGAAGTTTGTTTCAAAAAGACAAACACTCACTTCCTACGAAGAACCACAGCTTAATAGTGGAATATGGCTGATGTTTTATCACATATTGTGCAGCAATTTCAGTAGGGAAAGAATAGGATTGGGAACCCAGGTAGCAAATTAGATTGATGTGTTGTCCTTGACATACTGGCATTTTCATTTCTGAGGCCTACCAAGTCCAAAACAAAACCATTTTTTATACCTGTTCAAAATCTCAAGAGAAATGAGTGTAGGTGGCCTCAGCCCAGTTTTTCATGTTCAAGAGGACACATCAAAAAACTGTCTTGTCTTGATAGTAATTCATCACTCTCATCTGTGAAAAGCCATGGGATTACAAGCACGGGGAAAAAAAAGTACTGCTAACTACATTTTTTCCACCAACTATATCTCTCTAGTCCATTTTGTATGAATATATGAACAGACATGTCAAGGGATGAAATGAAGATCATGTCTTCATGATTATCCAGGACTGCTTTTTAATTAATCTTTCCTACTCCTTGCCTCTGACTGAACTTCAACATAATGAAACAAAATCTCAGAGTATGGAAAGCAAAACAATGGAAGCTGTAACTTAAAGAAGAACAGGTAGTGAGAAATGTAAGTCACTAAAGAACACTGATGAGATGTTAAAAATGTAATCAAACAGCATGTCACTGTGTATGTTTTAATTCTTTCAATCTCCTAAAATGGCCCTGGGAAAATAAGAAATCTTGAAAATGTTGTATCTTCAATAATTCTTTCCCTCAGGTTTAATGAGGGAGACTGAAGAGAGATTATTGATATGATTATGTTCAAGTTAAAAGATTTCTCTGAGGAATATCTGTATTAAGAACACTGTTCAGTTTTCAGCAGTGTCAGAGACATGCTTTGGAGATGCCACAATGTAACACCACAATGTGAAAAATTGTTTTCAGTGGCTGTTTTTATCCTTTCTTTTCTTTCACTCCTCCAAACACATTCCGTATAACATCGGTGAGGGGAAGGAGTTTCATCATCATGATGACAGGAAAAAGAAAGACCCGCACTGTTCATGTTTCCCTAAAGCTCTGGTAGATGAGGACAGAACACAGACTAACTTACTAAAAATGATCATCTAGATGACCACAGCAGATTATTGAAAAGAAATTTAACTAGAGGGTCAATGTTTGTCAGAAGTATCCTCCTAACACTATTAAAGTTGGGGGAGTGTGAATTTCTGCCACTTAGTAGTCTTTCTTTGGGATGTACAAGAGACTAGTACAGACACAAGTGAGAGAGATGAAGTAAGAGGGGGAGGAGGTATAAGGCAATGAAGAAAACAAACTGTTTTATTCAAGAATACATTCTGTTTCATTGGCAATGTCATAATCAGTGGAGATGGCACAATCCCTATTAACTAACACTGAAATGGATGGTTTCAATAACCATTCATTATAATTCTGTTGGAGAAAATGAGCTCAACTGGTAATAATCCAACAAATGTTTAGAACAAAGAAGAGAACACTATAGCAAGCCCTTGAAATTGTTTATTCTGACAGTCTATGATGTCTAGAAATGGTGCAATATCATCTTCTGAAGTATTTGAGTACATGTAAAATGAAGTAATTAATATCCTATTCATCAAATATTGTTTCCAATAACTGTGATAACAGGAATACATTCTAAATCATATATTTAAATGACAAAATTTGAGTTTGCTCAAAAAGCTGATCAGCAAATACGCAATTTTCATATTAGATAGGAAGGAAATTCATAGATTTAGTCGGCAAGTAGCACTGGCAGAAAAAGTAGCTGCTGTTCACACAGCTGTAATTTGGAGGGTCTGTACCATGTGACTCTCATTATCTAATATTTATGTATAATTTGGATGTATATCAAGAAAGAATATGGATACTCCAGTTTTTCAGTGGACTGGATATACTGTGACAATAAGAACCAGTCAAATAAACAATTTATTGCTACAATTTGGTAACTTATTGTTCTTTTTAGGTTCCCAAACACATATGTTAATAGAAATATATACAAGTGTATTATTTGTAAATTATTCTAGTAGAGACATTTTCAGTAGATGCAGTGATATTACACTCTTATAATTTAGACTGCTTAGATGCAGTCATGAACCTGGCAGACCCAGCAGTTATGTTTGCAGCTGACTTTCATTGACAGAATTCTTAAGGCAGTCACAAATTCTGAGCAATTTTCATGTACTTGATTTTCAGAAGCTACATGAAGAGCTTTTACTTTGGGGTAAAACATCAATATTGGAGGTGCATGCAAATCACAAAATCCTGATATTACTGATGTGGCTTTTGAAACCCCATAATAGGCAGGTCAAAATCAGTCTATAACTTCAGTTCATGATAGCACAGGATAGGTGGTTAAATTTAAGTTGCTCTGTTAATTATTATTAATATTATTATTAAAATTAAGATAATTAATTATTGGTAGTATTAACCAATATCATCTGTACTAAAAGTAACTTCCCATCTTCTCTCTCTCCTGTTACAGTACCTAAACTAATATTTTCTGTGCTCTGGTTTACTTTGCAGCCCACAGACAGCACACTATAACACTGTAACTGAATCAGTAGAGAACTGCACCACTTTGGTAAGAATAATAGCCAGGAGTGAGAGGGCAAAGAATGGGATCAAAATTAAGTTGGCTTTGTTTCTGAAACCTGGGCGTTTGTGTAGCTCACCCAAAAATCTCTAAGAAAGCAGGTAGGAATTCTGTTACTTGCATTTGTTAAAGAAGACACCTGACCTCTACTTGGGTTCCTTTGTTGTTCTAGTTTCTAATTAACATGAGTGATTCTTTAAAGAAAAAAATAATTGTGATAATTTTATTCAGATAAAGAATATAAAAGCAAAAACTTGTCACAGAAAACATTTTCTGCATGAAGTTAATAATACAACAATGATGGACTGGACCTGCTATATAAAAATGTCCTGTTCTCAGATAGACAGTATATTCCCATAAATTGACGTCATCTCATCTGTGAGAGTAAGTAATGACTAGCATTATTTAAATTAAGCAGTATAGCTTGTTTTGCTCATTATCTATATTTCAGCACTGATGGATTATAAGCAAGTATTTTCAAGAAGAAAAAAAAAAGCAAGCCAAATAGTGTTTTTTACTCTATGTCTATCAAAATACATTTGATCTTACAAGGGTAACGTGGTCATCAAAAACAATAATCATATGCTGTTGTTGTATGAATATGCATACTGTTGCAGGAAACAATATCAATGAGGATATCAAGAAGGTGTTTTAAACTAAAAATCTCTATAGAAGAATATGAGATGAAGACTAACAGTCTAGGAGCAGTGGGAGAGGATAGAACTTTTTTTAAGGAAAGAAACACATTCTGTAATCTGACTTCTATTTAAACATGCAGTTCCCTTCAGATTCTCTACACCAAGAATTCTTCATAAAAAGGACAGCTATCCTGAAGCTGTAATGCTATTTTCATTTTTCAAACATTTTTAGCTTAGTTTTCCAGTAGAAAAAAGAAAGTAAAATGTTTTATTTTGGATTAAGATATTGTTCAACTGGTTAGGTTTATTGTAATGTAGCTTTTTCCAGGACTTTTCAGGATTCATTTGTACTCATACAGCATTCTCCAAGGACAGAAGTTAGAGAGGAAAAAACTATCTGGTTTAACAGGAGTACTTAAAAGTATATATCGTGACTATCTAAGAGAATTTGTATGAATTGTTCAGCTACAGAATCTGGCCCATAGAGGAGAACAGGTTTATGAGTCATTTGAGTAATAACTCTCTTGAGGCCTGTGGCCACACATGGAACACAATTAATGTCCAAGTGACCAGAATCAAAATATTTCATTGTGTCTTTGGATTTTGTTCTTATAGAAGATGAAATCGATATTGATGTATTAGCATTGCACATAAGATGGAAAACCAGATTTTATATCTTATAAAATATAATCCTGAAAAAAAAAGGGAAAGGAATGATGAAATGATGATTCTACACCATGCCACAGTGTTTACAGTTCTACAATATCACAAAAATAATTAACTTCAAGAGCTGTCCATTCCAACAGGCAGGAAATAGGGCAAAAATGCCATGAGCCCTGTATGGATGGACAAGGAGCTTCTATCAAAATTCAAACATAAAAGGGGAATATACAGAAGGTGGAAGCAGGGACAGGTAAGCTGAGAGGAATCTAGCATGAAAGAGGAGGTTAGGAAAGCCAAAGCCCACCTGGAACTGAACCTGGCAAGGAAAGTCAAAAGCAACAAGAAGGGCTTCTTACATAAGTAACAAAACAAATGCTAGGGAAAATGTGGGCCTGCTGCTGCATAATTCAGTGGCACTGGTGACACAGGACATGCAAAAGACTGATGTACTGAATGCCTTCTTTGCCACAGACTTTACTTGGAAGACTGACCTTAAGACATCCAAGGCCTCAGAGACTAGATGGAAAGACTGGAGGAAGGCTTACCCTTGATAGAAGAGAATTAAGTCAGAGAATACTTAAGCTAACTGGACACATGCAAATCCATGGTCCCTGATGGGATGTACCCACAAGTGCTGAAGGAGCTGGCTGATGACACAGAGAGGCCACTCAATAATCTTTGAAAGATCATGGAGATTAGGAGAAAAGCTTGAGAGCTGGAGGAAAGCAAATGTCACTCCTGTTTTCATAAAGGGCAAAGGGCCAGGCAGCCTCATCTTGTTCCCTGGGAAGAAGACACAACTAATCCTGGGAAAATCATCAGGAGCAGTCAGCATGGTTGGTAGTCTACCAACCCAGCCATTTCATTGTAGAGGTTTATGAAGTTGGCTAAGGGTGACTTCCCCTTGGTCAATCCATGCTGACTGTAAGTCTTTCATCACCGTATACTATAAAATCCTCATAGAGATGCTGATGAAGTGTGAGCTGGATGAGCAGACAGGGAGGTGGATTGAAAACTACCTGAACAGCTGGGCCCAGAGAGTGGTGGTCACATGGAACCATGTGGAAGTTACTGGAAGACAGTAACTAACGGTGTACCCCAGGGGTCGATACTTGGTCCAATCTTGTTCAACATCTTTGTTAATGATCTGGATGATGGGGCAGAGTTTGCTGATGACACAAAACTGGGAGGAGTGGCCGATATGTTGGAAAGTTGTGCTGTCATCCAGAGCGGCTTCAACACGCTGGAGAAATGAGCAGACAGGAATCTCATGAAGTTCAACAAGGAGAAGTCCAAAGTCCTACACTTGGGGAGGAACAACCCCATGCACCAATATAGTTTGGGGGCCAACCATCTAGAAAGCAGATTTGCAGAAAAGACCTTTTGGGACCTGGTGGAAATCAAGTTTCACAGGAGCTAGCAGTGTGCCCTTGACACAAAGAAGGCTAATGGTTTCATGGGTTGCCATAGGCAAAGTATTGCCAGCAGATCATAAGAGATGATCCTTCCCCTCTACTCAGTGCTGGTGAGGCCACACCTGGAGTACGTCACAGTACAAGAGTGCCATGGACATACTGGAGGGAGTCCAATAAAGGGCCACAAAGGTGATGAAGGGGCTGGAGCATCTCCTCTATGAGGAAACCCTGAGAGAGCTGGGACTATTTAGCCTAGAGGAGAGAAGGCTTAGAGGGATCTGGTATATTAATGCCTGAAGGAAGGATGCAAATAGGGTAGAACCAGACTCTTCTCAGTGGTGCCCAGTGACAGGACCAGAGACAATGAACACAAACTGAAATAGAGGGGGTTCCCTCTGAACATCAGGAAATGTTTTTTCACTGTGAGGGTGACTGGGAAAGGCAGTCTAGATTGCCTAGAGAGGTTGTGGAGTCTCCCTCCTCTGAGGTATTAAAAAGCCATCTGGACATGGTCCTGGACAACTGGCTCTAGGTGACCCTACATGAGCAGAGGAATTAGCCTAGATGACATCCAAAGGACCCTTCCAACCTCAACCTTTTCTGTGATTCTGTGAAAATCCTTTGTGACTGATTTTTATGGTGTGTTAATAGGTCAGGCAAATGAATGTCCTGTGAGGTTAGCTTCTGCCCCCTCTAAATTCCCTATAACAAAAGTTCTTTTTGTATTTAATCTTGGGTTATGAAATGCCTTAAAGCATTTGGTTTATCAACATAAATTCCTGTTAGAATTATTTCAGAGAAGTATTGAATCTTGCCTTTCTACATTGTTAAAAGTCTTTAGGAACCAACAAGACCTCTTCAAAGTTAATCCACCACTTTATAGTGAATGAGATTAAAGAACACATGGTCTGGTCACATCTGCTTCATTCTGTGAGCAAGTATGTTGTTGTAATCTGTAGAAGCTGAGAACAGCAGAGGAGTCATACTGAGAGGCCTGGTAAATGACAGTTGTGTTAATGTCCTTGGTGGAATATATCGCATGGCCCCTTGGAAGATAAATAAATGATCAACATGATGTAACTGTACAGCTGGAAATATTGTCAAAATATGTTTAAACATGGTTCACTATGAAAAGAGTGGTGTTGCTGAAAATACCTCTCCGAAGTTAGCCTGACCTGCTATTTGAAGCCTGTGCTTTTTGAAGAACAGAGCATACAGAAGAGCAGAAAGCCTCTCTATAGTGCTGACTTTTTTGTCTTCCTATAAAGTTATTGACACATTCAGCATAAGGTATGCATGAAGATGACTTCTGAAATGCTGGTGTATTCATTGCAGTCGTATTAGCCTAGGAACCTTTCTGTGCAGAGATGAAGTCTCCAGGGGCCACAGTGAAAAAAACCAAACCTATGAATCATCAGCATCACACCCTCATCTTAATTTTTCAGATCAAAAACATTTTCTAGGAAGTGATGCTGATCTGGCAGTCAAATAGGCTAAATGATCTAATAAGGCATGTTTTTCCATTTCAGATTCTGCGATCTTATCAATAGGTCAGTTAAATCAGAAATTGCCTTCCAGCTTAAAAGAGCAGATCACACTCAAAAATCATACTGCCGTTAAGATCTGATTGGCAGTTTTATTTATGGCGTGGCCATGGTTAAAATAACTAACCATATTTGTTCATTTGAATCTCTTTTCATGTGGGAGCTATTATCACACTAGATCAGGACAAAAGAGAAGAAACAAAAACCAGCCTTTAACTCTGTAAGAATGTCCGCAGTTTTGGTTGATGCTACTTCAGATGAACACAAATATTGTGTTAATATTATAATATGTTTAACCCCTTTCTAATTTAAGATGCGTAATTACACTTTGAAGTGCATTTCATCACTAACTGAAAAAAGACCTTGATTTTCCTTACAACATATTAATTTTCATTTCTCATCAAATGCATTTATTAACAGATACTTCTTACATGTTAGAAACAAACAGTAGCTAGAACAAGTCTTCTTAATATAGACAGTCTTTATTGCAAACCATTTAGTTTGACGGCCTTTCTCTCAAATGGGCCATAGATCAGAAGTATATGCCTTAATGTTTATTAGTTCGCACATTTCCAAGAGTTCATGGTAAGTTTACTCCTATGTCATTATCTGGTATTCCTTGGTGTCCCGTGATTAAAATAATGACTGGACAATAGTTTCATCAATTTTGTACATTGATAGAAAATTCACACTCCAGGGTTTTTTTTGCATCAGTTGTGTGAATTCAACAAAAATTATCTTCTTAATATTTCTCTTCACGGTGAAACCTTAAAGAATTAAGTTGCAAGATCATAAGCAATTGCAAAGAAAAGGTCAGTCAGCTAGTGGCTACTTACATACAGCTTTTGGTGATCTGCTGCTCCTGAGATTTCCACTTCACAGGCTTTTACACTTTAAGATAAGTAATTTATTGCTGAAAGCATCCATGATCTCTGTATTTTTTTCCTGTGGTAGCACATATTAAATAGCTTATTTTTATTTACATAGTTCCCATGTTGGTGCTATTAACATATCTGATTTATATCTGAGATGTCATTTGTGATTACTCATTATGCACTAATTGGATTCCAGGGACCTTTATTGGTCAATCACATCTTCCTTATGTCATCTTCTAAAAAGTCTTAAGTATGTGATTCCCCAGTTGGTCAGGAAAATCTAAATGTTTTCTCTAAACTGCCATAGTAGTGAAAAAGAAATCTAATTTTGAAACAGGCGTTTACTTTCATCTATTTTACAAAATACTATTGCAGAGCATTTTTTTTTTTATTATTATTTCTTCTTTATTCTTTCTGAAGATACAAGAAAAGGAAAGAAATAGACTAGTTTGTGATTTTACATTAACCTCAGATATAGTCAACCACGTTACTCACAGATTCTGGGTGTTGCTTTGGATATACAGTGAACATAGCTAGTGTTTTGGGGGGTTTTTTTAATTGACACTGGTAAAATTACTAAGCTCACAGTGTTTGAGTAACTTAAATTCCTCAATAATTCGGAAGCCATTTAATATATATTTTATCATTCTGTAGTTTAATATATTAAAATAATTAAGATTTTGTGCGATTTCATCCTTTGAAACTTTTACGAGAATGTCAGTGTCTATTAGCATTTGTAAAAATTAGGCGACTGCTGCTGTAAAGAATAACCTGTTATGAATTTGCTTGTTGCTAATGCAATACGCTTGGGTTCTGGAGTATTACTATTCTTGCTTCTATGACTGTGAACTGTCTGCTTTATGCTCACAGCAAGGCAAATTTTGAAGTCCTTACTCTGGCATGGAATGTATTGCAGCCACTGGGAGATTTTCCAGAATGCCAGCTTTGTGATTTATACAACAGTATTGCTTGGTTCAAAAGATTTAAATTTCTACTTAGACAGAGGTAGATAGATACTATTGAGCTAGTATGTGGGTATTGCTTATCTGACATTAGAATTTGACCCTGATAGTCTGTCTGCTTCTGATAACCAGGCAATACTCTGCTCTAAAGTTTACATATTCTTAAATTCCAATCTGATTAGATGTATCTTAGTAAAGCTCCCTGAATTCATCTAAGTAGACCATTATCACTACATTATCTCCAGGCTAACTTGGATCTTTTCAAATCAGCATTGAATTGTCTCCATTTAGAGTTACTACAGTCTCCTTCTTTTTGTTTTTTTTTTTTTTTGCATTCTGCTAAAACACTGAGGTGGGTGTCTTCTGGTATATCCCTCTGAAGGAAAACTAGGCTGTTTCTTAAAACTAATCATATATGATTCAGAATCATGCCTAACAAATCTATTACAGGTTTTTAAGGAATGAGTGTATATTCAGCTAAATTAATCTCATGTGCTTGAAAATAAAATCTGCCAATGTTTTTAGGAGGCTTTTAGGCACAAAAGCTTTTACAGAGACAAAGCTGTTGTGGAATGTGGTTGAAAAGATAGGAGGCAAAGGCTAAGAATAAATGACCAACTTTCATATTGGAAATTTTACCTGAGAGATTTCTGTTGGGACTTCTGCTGTTATCTTTGTCACAAATGCAGTGACTTGGGTGCCAGGGACCCGCTGGCCACACCTGGGCCATGTGCTGCCTGACTTGTGTACCAGAATGACTCAGCACAAATTGTGGCGTTTATCCTATAAATGGTGTTCCAAAAGTGTAAACTTTTGAGCTCTCTGGGACTATAGGGGCCTGTGTGACCCAGTATCTGTCCCTAAGCTGGGATGCCTCTTCAGGGTAGATTTCATGAAGATTGAAAAAATCCATCAATGATTTCATGAAGGCTCAAAGGCCTGATTTTGTGAGGTTCGCTGACTCTCCATTGATGAATGCCAGCACATAAAAGTGAGTAATTCATGAAACTCACTAAAAGGGTCATTTTAATCACAGGTTAACCTCTGTGTGTGTATGTGCAATTTGATTCAGAACAGTTTGTCTGTCTGTGTGTGTATGTGATTTTTTTTAAACCCCATCTGTGTGTGCAATCCTTCTGTAAATTTTGGGTGACCCTTGCCATTCTTGAATCTTTAACCAAGTTGCGTTTTTGATTGTAACAAATTCCATTGAATTGCTCTGTTAAATTGTCTGATGCTTAAGTGCTGTTAAGAATTATACAACCTAATTTTGTGATCTATCTCAAAAATCTTAACAAATCCTAAATTGCTGCTAAAACAAAGCCATGTAGAAAATCATATTCTCGACAGTGAAGAATTGATTTCTCATATATAATCCTTTAGATGTAAATAATTGACGAAAACTGGGAGTAGGATTGGATCCAGCTGCACCTAGACTCCTCTCTGAGGAAGGAGTTTAGAAAGCAAAGGGACCTTTCTGAACCTCATGACTCAATGGGAGAGTCTCCCTAATAGTTTTGTCCTCTATGCAGTAAATCAACTGTATCTTCCCTTCAAACCTTGTTAAACCACTGTCACATTTACTATTGAACTTCGTTAACTCACTGGTTTATGCCAATAAAGCATATTTTTGCTTCTCTCTCACTCCATCCATGACAAATTGGCATAGTTGGCAGCATCCTAAATCAGGATTTGTGACATCAAGGTGAGTTTGGATGGGTCTATGAGCAATATAATCTAGTGAAAGGTGTTCCTGCCCGTGGCAGGATGGTTGGACTAGATGACCTTGAAAGGTCCCTTCCAATCTAAGCCATTCTATGATTTTATGATTAGGAAAAGAAATACAGTATTGATAAAGGCAAACTATTACAGGAAGAAGCGAAGTTACCATATAGGTTAAAAGTTAACCCGTCTTAATCCAGACTTGTGTAATGTCAACGTCTGCTTGTGAAGAATTCTTCTGGATGTTCTTCATAACGAATGGAGAAAAAATAGGCACACAGAAGGCATGAATTATTTAACTCTAAAGCAGGTATCTAAAATGGATGTGGAAAAAGAATGGCTGTCATAAATTCTTTTTTCCTTACAGTACCTCGATATTGATTTGGTTGTTGAATATTATAATGTACACTTCCATTATTGACAAAAGATTATAAGCATACGCTAATATGTCTTCAAAAGCTACCACCTCTTGGCTGAGGAATGGTACCTGATTATATGACCTTTCTGAGCATTTTGCAAATGCCAAGTTAAACTGCTTGGTAAAAATCACCTTCTCAGATTATGTCTCGGATGAAAAACAGTAACTTCCAACTAAGGTGCAGTAAAGTCTTAAACTATGGTAACATGTTTGCTTTCAAATATGTGGTCATAATCTTATTTTTAGCCTGCTTTGTATTAACACATCTGCTTTGGCTTTTTTAAGACTTATTTTCTGTGTGATGGTATCACAAGACTCTACAGTAGCAGTTGGAAGACTCTTAAAGAACTGATGGTTTAAAACTTAGATAACAGCACGAACATCTGTGCAAAATATCTGCCTGTTCTAGTTTTGGCTGGGATAGAGTTAATTTTCTTCCTAGTTTCTGACATAGTGCTGTGTTTTGGATTTAGTACTAGAAGAATGTTGATAACACACTGATGTTTTAGTTGTTGCTAAGCAGTACTTACACCAGTCAAGGACTTTTCAGTTTCCCGTGCTCTGCCAGGTGCACAAGAAGCTGGGAGGGGGGACAGCCAAGACAGCTGACCTCAACTGGCAAAAGGGGCATTCTAGACCGTATGATGTCATGCTCAGTATATAAACTGGAGAGTTGGCTGGGGGGCAGCGATCACTGCTTGGGGATGGGATAAACATCAGTGAGAGGGTGGTGAGCAATTGCATTGTGCATCACTTGTTTTGTATATTCTATAACAACAACAACAACAACAACAACAATAATAATAATAATAATAATCTGTTTTATGAGACTGTCTTTATCTCAACCCATGGGTTTTACTTTTTTTTCCCAATTGTCTCCCACGCCCCACTGGGGGAGAGAGAGTGAGCAAGTAGCTGTGTGGTGCTTAGATGCCAGCTGGGGTTAAACCATGACATTGCCTAAATGGAGTAACCAAGAAGCCTGCAGGGACAAGCTTTCTTTGTTGTGATTTCTCTCCTTTTGTTGTGATTTCTCTCCTTCTTGCTTCACCAGAAAAACACTCAAGATGCTGATTTGTGAAGGGGTCTTGCTATAGGGCACTGATGGAAATCAGAACCTGAGGTTTAAGCTAGCCTTGTTCAGAAAGGACCTCTTCTGGAGACAAAAGCAACCTACCTGACTACTTTTCTTAAAAGCTGTAATGATAATGAGTAACATCACTGGCATCTTAACAGATTTCATTATTTGCAGGAGCAGGTCACATACATACAATAGGCATTTCAGGTTCTTTGTTGCCTGTGGCTGCAGTCAGGTAGTAAACACTGATAAAACAACACATCATTCAAACCGAACCAATCCTAATCAAAATAAACTAAAACAAACAGCCTGATGAAAGGGAACAATGACACTGAGACTTAGTCTGAAAAAATTAGTTCTTTGGCTGTCCAGAGGAAAAAAAAAGAAAAAATGTCCTTTCGTTTATTTAACCTGTTAGATTTAAATGCACTTCTAAAGGTAATAAGTGACTTAGAGGAAACAGCTGCTTGTACATCTAAACATTGTATACCTATCTTCAAACACTTTTTGAAGTACTTGATAAGAGAAAACTGCCAAAACGACAGATGAAATTTAGTGTAGATAAATATAATGTGAGGTACATAGAAAATACAAAAATCTGATTTCTTATGAAAAATACTGGTCTCTGAGCTGAGCATTACCACATAAGAGCAAGCTTGCTGGGCTATAAATAGTCAGTTCAGTGCTAGTTAGTGACCAAAAAATGAGCTGAGTTTTAGGAATTATTAGAACACAGAATAAGAACTTCATCATTTCACTGTATGGATTTACGTATTTGTCTGAACGAACTACTGCATGTAGTTCAGAGTATGAACTACATTTCAGAAACGATATAGCAGAACTTGGAAAGAGCTCGAGAAAGGGTGATGAGGATGGGAAAAGTATGTAGCAGCTTCCTTATGAGAGATATATGAGTCTTCCAAGCCTTCTCAAGTGTGCAGACAATCTGGAGGTATGACAGAAGTCTGAAAAAACAGGGCATGAAGGAGATGAGAAGTGTTACATGAGCTGTTGTTTTATGGGATCAAGACAGCTGCAGAGGACAGAAACAAGGACAATAGATTGTTTATTTTCCCCATGTACTATGTTTTACCATACAGGCAGAACAAAACATAACACCCTGTAAGTGGTTTGATACCTCTAATCAGTGACTAATCCACTAACTGACCATATGGGATGAATCACGAGCTAGGTGCTGACTTTTACAGTGGGACAACTGGGGTCTTGACAGATAGCTTCCCCCCCCCCCATCTCTCTCCCCCTCTGGTTCTACACTCTTTCATAGTGTTAGTGCCTGTGTGTTAACCCTCACTGGCTTCTACATGTACATGGCCAACACATGATGGGCCATATCAGGATATGTATAATCACCCTAGTTTCTAGTTTTGAAACCTTTTCCATCAACAGCAGGTTCAGTTCAATAAGCTATTAACATCCCATAGAAGCCCAACATATCAGCAGAAAAGATTTTCTATGGCTACCACTATGAGCTAAACAAGTTTAGAAGTTTAAAAATATTTTATTAAGTCAAATGCTTTTAAATACCTTCCTTAGCATCTCTTTTCAATACTATAGTAGACCGAATAATGGGCTAAGTGTGCCTCTATTCTAATGCAAGAGGGCTGTTCTTATTTCATATTAAGTTTACCTAAAATTAGGCTGATGACCAAAAAAAAAAAAAAAAGAATTAAAATCCAGACTTCCTATCTATGCCAGTACTTTGGAGACCACCAGAGTAACTTGACCCTTTCAGCACATATGCAGTACAGTAATAACATATTTTGGCTCGACTTACATTCCCATTTAACAGATATTCCTTTAATTTTGGATCATTAGTTTTATATCTCCTACGGACTGCTTCCAGAATAGTGTAAATGTTTTGAACATGCCAGGCCTCACCACATTACAGGAAAATTAAAGAAGAATGAAAAGATGAAAATTTAAATTAGACAGGGCAGTCATGTCTTGCCACTTTTTTCCTAACTTCTGTAGTGATAATGAGTAATGTCATCATTGACTTAATAAGTTCCATAGTTTCCTGCCTTCTTAGCCAGTGATACTAACTTATGCTAATCAGAAGTTTCATGTCTGGCATTTTGTTAGATTCCTTTCTTCTACAATTCTTCTTTTTTATTGGAATTTTAAGTAATGTTAAAAATGTAAACTCTTTTATATTTCAGTATTTAGTTAGTATATTAACATTTCTAAGTGAAGAAAAATAATGCAGACCTTGTAATTTTGGAATAAAACCAAAATATTTTAAGAAAAAAAGTTACAACAGCAACATTTTAATTTTTTTTTTTTTTTTTTTTTTTTTTTAGGTTTTAGATAAGGTAAAAAAAGAAAAATAATGAATAGTAGATATTGTGGGATCTGAGCATGACGTAAATGGTATGGAATAAGGGGTGGAGAATGTGCTGGTTTTGGCTGAGATAGAACTAATTTTCTACACAGTAGCTAGTATGGGGCTATGTTTTGGATTTGTGCTGGAAACAGGGTTGATAACAAAGATGTTTTTGTTATTGCTGAGCAGTGCTTAAATAGAGCCAAGGCCTTTCCTGCCTCTCACATCACCCCACCAGCAAGTAGGCTGGGGGGGTGGGCAAGAAGGTTGGAGGGGACACAGCTGGGACAGCTGACCCCAACTGACCAAAGGGATATTCCATACCATGTGACGTCATGCTCAGAGTATAAAGCTGGGGGAAGAAGAAGGAAGCAGGGGCTGGGGGGGGCATTCAGAGTGATGATGTTTGTCTTCCCAAGTAACTGTTGTGCGTGATGGAGCCTTGCTTTCCTGGAGATGGATGAACACCTGCCTGCCAATGGGAAGCAGTGAATGAATCCCTTATTTTGCTTTGCTTGTGTGCATGGCTTTTGCTTTACTTATTAAACTGTCTTTATCTCAACCCACAGGTTTTCTTACTTTTACTCTTCTGATTCTCTCCCCCATCCCACCAAGGGGGTTGTGTGGTGCTTAGTTGCTGGCTGGGATTAAACCATGACAGTTACCTATGGATGTATGTTTATTCTTCTATTGTAAATGAAAAGGGATAAGAAGAGTTCTCCTTTTTATGTGTTCACCTGCAGAAACATGTGTGTCAATATAACTCCAGAACTATTCCATATGGGTGTTGTACTTGACAATAGATTGATGTGTAGATTTTATAAATTTTATTCCAGTTCAGAATTTGAAGTCCTGTAAAATGGGTGTTGTTGTGAGTTTATTTTAAATAAAATTTTTATTAAAGTCAAAGTTGGTGAAGGTTTCCACTTCTATTGCACTGTTAGGACATCTTTTTTATGTGTATTCCAGTAATACAATGAATGATAGCAGAAGAGCTCAGATTGCTTCTGGGAGTTTTCCAGGACTGAAAGCATCATGATTTCCAGAAAATTTCAGGATAATATTCCATGCTAACCTTTTAATCCATTTAAATATTTTAGCAATATTTACTAGGTTTTTTGTTGGAATGAAATTAAATAGAAAAATCTATGGAAAGCTGGGAGCTGACCAAGTTCCATGTTAAAACTGCATGAAGCTAATAATTGGTTTCAGGTTCATTTCAAGTTCTCCTAAATCATAATAAAATTAGTCTGAATTTCAGCCTAGTAGAAATAGAGTAAAATAAGTAGGGTTTTTTTGATAACTTTGGGAATTTTACTGTAGGCGTTTGGCATAACTTTGGAGTAGTTGATTGTTAACCAGTTCTTTTGAAAGATATCTCTACTTTTATCCTCCCTACACTCATTGTCTGAAGAAAATACTTTGCATAAAAATACCTTATTTGAATGTATGTGCTGAAAGAGAATCTGGTATTTAATGTTTCTTAACCCATTAGATAATTTTAGGAGTTAACTCCACCTATAATTTTAGGTACCAGTGTTTGGAGGCAACTGAATTTTGGCAAAAGGACCGCCTGAATATGTGCATCAGCCAGCAGTATTTCTATTAGTGTGGCTACATTTTTTAAAGTCTATGCTAACATCAAAGCCTGACACACGCCTGGCACTGTAGCATTTTGTCTCACTATTCATTTTCACTACTTTAAGCAACTGGAGAGGAAAAAAAAAAGGTGAATTTTAAAGATACTTGGGCATCTTATTTCATCCAGGGCATATCAATGGATGTTAGGGTGAAAATATACTTAAAAGCAGTGTTATAAGTGACTTTCCAACAATGAATGAAATCTGTGGCAGAGCAGAGGCTCAGATCAAAGCTTCATAGCTACTAGGCCCATTTCCTAACTAGCAGGTTCTTCTTGCTATATTATACTCATGCATTTAACTTTGCGGCCTTGGAAGACCAGACATTAACCATAAGAAGTTATCTAGATTAGATGGAATATACTAGAATTTTAAGTAATAAGAAAATGATTTATAAATAGGAATAACTTTATGGTTCAGACCACCTGGGAGTTACATTCTGCCTGACTATGCGAGCAAAGACATGCAATGTACTCACTGGGAATAAAACTGTTCACATGCAAATGAACACTATTTTAGTTAAGTTGTATGTCACATGTTACCTGCTTTTAATTAACATTTACCCAGGTTCAAAGAGGTTTTTGTAGTGATGAGTGAGAGGAAATGAAAAACAAACCATCTATCTAGGGAAACATATTTTCATTCAGTGTTGAATAAATGGGACATGAAATAGCAGAGGAGATATTGGTCTCAGCGTTCATTCTATATCCTCATTTGATTAAAAGTCACCAGGTAACAGAGGATGCTCACACTTTAAAAAACCAAAAGATTCTGACAGAACAATGGAAAGGATTCCCTGAAAAAAGAGGGTTTTTTTTTACCTTTGAAAATCTGTGATGAGAGCAGAACAAGGAGAAATTCTCAAAGCAGGAAAGATAGATGGTTAGTGTTGGTAGTAAACTAGCTCTAAATTCATAGATTTATCTTTAAACTTATTTATCATAATATACTAATAAACATTTCTTATGCTATCTTTAATGAATATCCTAAGATATTTTCAAAGACAAAAATGGACTTGGTCATTTGGTAAGAGGAAAAATGGAGAAAAAAGGTAGCTTACTTCAGGCATTGGTCAAAGACATAGGTCAAAACACTATATAATATAAAATACACTTGTAAGAAGTTGATGAAAAGGCTTTAGATAAAGTGTGAAAGGAACAGAACCCTATTCCTCACACATGTTCATGATACTTGATAGGTAACTTCAAGGAATCTCACAATGACTTTATTTTCTCTGGACACAGAAATTCTCAGAGGATGTGGAACACTTAATGATTTCTTTCTGAAATGTGCTCCAAAATTCAAAACACAGCCTCTGAGGAAACACATTTTCTGACAAGCCGAAAGATATTTATAAGGATCATTGTCAACAGGAATTCTTCAGAGGCTGTCCTATGATGTTCTCCCTATTATTAACTACAGTGTGTTTATTAACCTGTTAACAGTCTAAGTATTAAGGAGGAAAGCAAGTCATCCAGTCTTAAAAATTATCAGTGGAAACAGGTTCAATGCAGCAAATGAGCAACAGAGAAATGAGGAAAGCACTCAAAACAGAGAAGCAGTTTAAAGAAAGCAAAAAGTAGAAAAAACAAGAACAGTTCAGAGCCAATCAACTATTCAAACACAAAGCTTCAAGAAAATCTCTTCAGAAGTATATTTCATAGACTGGCTTTAGAGAAATATAATACTGAATTATAAAGATTTCGATTCAAATACATCCCTGCATCTACCTGAGCAAAAAAGAAAGGATTACTGTGATCATAGAGTATATACCAATATTTACCTGTTGCAGTGAAAAACAGAATTTAAAATTCTTTTTTGAAAGGAATAGTCATTATTCCTTTACAAATAAATTTTAAAAGGGTATTAGCTTGACAGCCATACAAATTGAAACTATTTGCTTATCACCACAAGCAGATACACATGCAGTCAGTTTCCCTCTGATATTATCTGAACTCTAGCCCATAGGGACTACATTTAGTGATGAGAAGGCAATTGCATCCTCATGTCAGTCTTCATTCTGTTAGCAGAGATTGCCAATTAACGCCAGTTGTTTTGGCCATTTTTGTGTTACAGATGATTATCCACTGGGATCTGACTTCTGCTAGTGACTTATACTTCACCTCTAGAGCAGCTGCCAGATGGTGGCCTTTTAGTCTCTATTACCCCCTCTGCTGCATTCAAGCTGATGACTTAGAGCTGAAAGATGGTCTATACAGTCTTCTGAACCATTGGACGCCTCACAGTATACTAATTCCTTCTGAATATCTCATTGAATTTTATTCCCTGCTGTAGACTATGAGAAAGAAAATGTAAGAGCAGGGCAAAAAATTCAATAGAAATGAAGGCATTAGTGAAACATATTTTTTTTTCTTTTTTTTTTCTCCATAGATAAATACTTCTCTTGACAATTTTCTTGTAAGAAAATATGTCAGTAGATTTAGCTATTCACTGAAGACTGGGGGTAGTACATTATGTTTTAGAGTTGGACAAACTTACCTAATCAGCTTGGAAAATACCCCAGATAATCCCATAAGGAAAATTCCCATAAGGAAATGGAAATGGCTGAGCATGAAACATAAAAGAACTGGAACAGGAAATAAATTTGCTGTCTATAGATGATGTGACATAGTGATAGTAGGTCAAAACAAATGAATATATAAAGAAAAGAAAATGTAAAAAAAAAAAAAAAAGTAAAAATGGAGAAAATACCTGAAGACCTCTTAAGGATGTAATCTGTGTGCAGCTGAATTCAGCCATAGATTTATCCAGCTTGCTGCTTTAAAGGATTTGACGGTTTAAGGAATGAAGTTTACAAACAAGATGATGAAATAAATGAATTATTAAGACTTTAAACACTGAAAGTATTGTAAGAAAAGTTTTTCTTCCTATTTTGTAAGTTGTCTGAACAAAAGGGGAAAAAATCCTGCTTTTAAAAAGAAAAGTTATATCATAATACTGTATGAGTGATTTGACCATTACCCCATGGTTTGGCAGAGATTAATCTTTCAAAATTATAGATGTTTGTATTTGAGCTAATTACACAGAATCACAGAATGACAAGAGTTGGAAGGGACCTCCGGAGATCATCTAGTCCAACCCCCCTGCTAAAGCAGGTTCACCTGGAGCATGTTGCACAGGACATCATCCAGGCGGGCTTTGAATATCTCCAGAGAAGAAAACTCCACAACCCTCCTGGGCAGCCTGTTCCAGTGTTGAGTCACCCTCAAAGTAAAGAAGTTCTTCTGCATATTCAACTGAAACCTCTTATGTTTCAGTTTGTGCCCATTGCCCCTTGCTATATTTCCTCCATAGTCAGCAGAGAGTAATAGCTACTTTTAGGGAATGATTCATCTCATCCTCATGAAGAAGTCTGAAATAGTTTAGGCTTACTTCATTAAACAATGCTTTTTTTTCTGCTTTGGCTATGAAGGAAGTCTGGAGTGAGTATCTCAAATATTGATGTCAGTTTTGTGGACTGGACACTATCATTTGTGCATTTCCAAATTACCAAGAAATACACAGCAGACCATGTTTTGTAAAATGTGGTAACATCACTGAAAATGGAGCAAGAGCAACATAGTACCTCACTAACTTCACTTGCCTTAGTATCGCAAATTGCATAGGACTCCAGGGGCAGTCAATATTGCAGCTTCATGGGATATTTTTGTTTTTACTCACAATCAACATTGCTTTTCTCCTACAATTAAATTATAAGAATATATGAAGATATTTAAAAAAGGAGCTGATTCTGTAAAGTACCTTACCTGTTGGATGATTATGCATGACAGTAGGTACAATTTCTTAAAAGAATAAAGAATACAATATAAAGCCTGAAAGTAATCTCTTTCTTCCAGATATTGACAGAGAGTAAGTAAAATTTTTCATTAATCTTTCACCAGTTTACTGAATATAGAGATATTTATTTTCACAGTGAAGGAGAAAATGCCCCAGCTGTTAATATTGAATCTAACCTTGAACTTAATATTTATCTTGGATAAAATTTGTTCATATTTAAAATACTAGATACATTTCAGAATTCAGACAGCAACAAGAAGACATAGCAATAAATTCTCAACTATCTGTACTTAGCACTAATTTGGCAGATTTTTTTCACTTAAAGACCTTTTAACCAAAACTGAAATATTTTCCAGGGTTATGCTGATTTTATTGCAATTCTGTCATTAAAAAAAAAAAAAAAAAAAAAAGGATACTCCATTCCTATTGTGAGCTTTGAGGTTTTCATATGATTTATTCCTGACTGTGAGAGAAAGAATTAGTGGATATAAGTTATGAATTATTTGCTAAAGGTGTCTCTCTCCATGAACTCTCAGGTGATTATAACTATTTCTATATTAGCAGATAAAATGAGCCAAAAGAGTGAAACAATTGGTTTGGAGGACCTTATAATTACATTATAAGGCAGGAGATGGGGGAAGCAGATTACTTTGGACTAGTCTTAGCTGGTCCTGTTAAATGAATGCCTGGTAATATCAAGAGTTCACTCCTGTAAGACTTTTTTGGCTTAGTTTCATGTTAAAGGGAATGATTTGTGTGTTATGAGTATGCCTGATCTGAAATAAAACACTAATGTGTTTCAGTTTTAATAAAACATGCTATGTTTCTAACTTCAGATAGCTATTTTTAGGAAAAACAGATGCTTAGTTAATTGTTAATACTTACAACAAAATTAGTGGGGTTCCAAATTGTATTAATATATGAACTGTGCATTTGTACATGTGTATATGTGTAAGAGACAAAATGGAGAGAAAGAAGCACCAGAAAAAAGAGGTGGAATATGTATTGTTATAGTCATTCCCCTTTCCCCAGACAGTAAAACTGTGAAGTTGATATTCATAAAGTTCACATGCACACTTAACCTATAATTTCTCTTCTGAAAATAATATTTCATATATTTAACTTTTTAAAATGTGCATGTTTTTAATTTTGCTAAGGGAGCATAGCTCTGGGTCGTCCATTGTCAACACTTTTTCCCAATAAGTTCTGAAATAGAGCTTATCAGGAAAGAGAATGGTAAAATTAATTCATAAAGAAACAATCTCAGATTTTGACTTATTTAAAAAAAACCCTGAAGTTTGTGTTGTTTAGTTTATGTTGGAAAAAGTGAGATTTGCTTTGTCTCTTTTATTCAAAATGATATGCTGTAGTGTCATGACATTTCTGGATCCCAGATATAATGTGTTCTTTATAGTGAAACAAAGTGAAAATTATGATAAAAATATGACACAAAGCTGATCTAAGTGATTACTTTTTTGTTACTTCCAAGTCATAGAATCATAGAATCACAGAATGGTTTTGGTTGGAAGGGACCCCTAGAGGTCACCCCAACCCCCTTGCAGTCAGCAGGGACACCGCTAACTAGACCACGTTGCTCAGAGCCCCATCCAACCTGGGCTTGAATGTTTCCAGGGATGGGGCCTCCACCACCTCTCTGGGCAACCTGTTCCAGTGTTTCACCACCCTCATTGTAAATAATTTCTTCCTTATATCTAGTCTAAACCTACCCTGTTTTAGTTTAAAACCATTCCCCCTTGTCCTGACACAGCTGGCCCTACTAAAAAGATTTTCCCCATCTTTCCTATAGGCTCCCTATAGTCACAATTCTTTAAATGGTATTACAGGTTTAGTTATCTGCAAGAGGGATAAATTTATTTCTGAAGAAAATATATCAGGGGAAGTAAAGTATTCCAAGTATCATTTCAAACCAAACCTTCTCATAAACCCAGTGCTGAAAACCTGTTATTATTAAGAGGTACTTAGGGAAATGATTTAGTGGTAGAATGGCAGGGTTAGGTTAACGGTTGGACTTGATGACCTTAAAGGTCTTTTCCAACCTAAACTATCTATTCTATTCTATTCTTGTGGTGGTGTGCTCCCCCCTCATCTCTGACTCCCTCTCCTTTGACCTCTTTCAAGTGATAACTACCTGTGGCAGTGGTGATAGATGCATCTGATAGATGTGTCTGGTCGTGAAGGATGCACCCACTGGATGTGGGGGGAGACAGATAACAATACAATAGCCAAGGGCTATTGTGGAATGTGCCCACCTAAGCACAGTGGTCAGTATGCAAATATGACTATGAGCCAATCATCTTACCCCCATAAATAGTGAGCAGTCCAAGAGCCCTTTGAGCTCTCCTGCACGGCAGCGGGCTGCACGCCACGATCTCCCCTTGAGCAGGGACGCCTCTCAAGGTTACTCCTCGAGGTTGAGAGACTCCTTACCACGACAGATTCTCGGTAAGTGACTAACAGCATGCT
Organism: Gorsachius magnificus; assembly: GCA_034008185.1. NCBI lineage: Eukaryota > Metazoa > Chordata > Aves > Pelecaniformes > Ardeidae > Gorsachius > Gorsachius magnificus. The sequence continues at coordinate 42,818,157 of CM067081.1, forward strand.
AACTTGGAAATCTTAGCTAAGTGACATAAAGGATTAATTGCGCATATATAATCCTTTAGACATAAACCGTTGACCAAGTCTGGGACTAGGATTGGATCCAGCCGCACCTAGACTCCTCTCTGAGGGAGTTTAGAAAGCAAGGGGATCTTTTCTGAACCTCATGACTCAACAGGAGGGTCTCCCTGACAGTTTTGTCTGACCCTGTCCTCTGTGCAGTAAATAACAAAGTGTACCTTGCCATCGAATCTTATAAACTATTGTCACATTTACCACTGAACTTTGTTAACTCACTGTTTTACACCAATAAACCACATTATTTTTGCCTCCCTCTCACTCCATCCGCGACAATTCTATTCTATTTTATTCTATTCTTTTTCCAAAATATTTGCCTTTCGTTATAAGTGTACTGTAGAGGAGTGGCTGAGTGAGAATGGGCATGATTTAGTCCCATTCGACAGCCCCTGCTCTTAAGCAGATGTGGGCGGAACTATGACTGGAAGAGAAGGTGAAGCCCCTCTGTCGGACAGATGATCCATCCCAGTCACAGTAGCGATGTAGGCGTGTGTATAACGGTGTTCTACCAATCACAGTGTGACGTGTGCATATGTTATGGTTTTCTGCCTATATATGCTTTTGTTAGCTGCGCAATAAAGGAGAACGACCATACTCATATTGAGATTCCATCGTTAATCCGGGCTGGCTCCCCTCCGACAGTGTACTATATCTGATTGGCAAGCCTATCAAAATTTTCAAACTTTTCCTCATTTACTGCAAAATCAGCAGCACTTATGAATGTTTTTAATATGTTAACATGAGTGGTAAAGATATGGAACAAATGATGCTATTAAAATCAACACCTGAGAAAGAAACCACAGAAACATTAAAGGTCTTTGTAAATACTGGTGAGTAGATAGAAAACTGGATGATGTTGATTAGAATTTGTCACTCAAATCCTTTTGCTTCACAAGGCTGAAAGAAATGAGAAATTCTACAAAAATATTTTAGTTAGTTCTAATATTTGGAGGATAGTAAACTGACTAAAAAGAAAGAAAAAAAAAGCATCAGATTGCCATAAAGTTATGTTAAATGTTTCAACTGAACATAAATACGTGTATTTATGCACAGGTGTGTGTGTATACATATTTATATAGCAGTTAAGGAATCACAGATATTTGTAACAGAAGTATTTAGAAAACTGATAAATCCAATCAGTTCTAAAATTTGAAACCAAGCTTTACTAGACTTTCATTAACAATACACATTGTGCTATTCAAAGAAGTTAGTCCTTAATGAGGACTAACTAATTTTAAACTAGCTGTGAGCAAACAATGCTACAGAGCTGCTGATGGGTAGTTAAAGCCTACAGTGATGGTCACTGATGGTGTAAGCTGTTGAGGTGGAGGTGACCGAGGTTAAAAGCTGGAAACTGGAACCAAAGTGGGTGTGTCCTTCAACATCTCCTTTTATAAGAGATTTGACTTAACAGAGAATTCCTGATCCTTGGCTTCCACCCAGGGACTATGCATTTTCGTCTAGAATGTGATATTTTGCCAGGGCAGCAGGCCTAATCCTACACTTTGTGTGTGTGTGTTTGTTTGTTTTAACTTGCTTAGCTACTGCTTCTTTCCTTAAAGCAAAAACTTTTCTTGAGTACTGGAAAAAAGATATCTTGACCAGTAATACTCCATCAGTAAGCTGTTTTTCTGGGGTCTCTCTTTTCAATGTCTACCAATATTTTCAAGCCCTTTGCTGTTATCCTTTGTTAACACTGTACATCATATCAAGAAACATCCAGGGTTTGGTTCATGTAGCAACTGCTCTTAACATGTTGATAACCAGGCAGATAATCCAGATGGGGTTTTGCAGCATTAGCACATCTATGGCATATCTGTAGCAAAGGCTACGGTGTTTTCACTAGCCCATCCACTTAACACATGCTTATGCAGCCATACTGCATTAGTGTGTTTAAGTCCAAGATTAAGACTAGCTAATATTGATTAAATTCTTATTAGTGTGCTTCCACTTTTATCAGTGCAATAGGTCTTTTCATTGATTACATAAATGAACCTAATTTTCTTCCTTGACCAGGGTAACTTACTTAGGGGGAAGTAAAAAGCTAGGGTATGATCTAGCTTAGCATCATCAGGGATTCTACCAAAATATATATGACCTTATCATCAGAAAAGAAAGAAATATTCATTAGATAATTAATGCAAATTATTGGCATGAGTACTTGATAAAACATAGATCATATATTTCAGTAAAAGTGGAAGGAGGGATAAATTCCCATAGGAGTTTGTTTTTGTCTGGTATTAGGCAACAAAATTAGTAAATCCTAAAAGATAATACAGAAAGTCAATAATGGTGGCAATATATAATGACAACATTATCATTAAAAAAATGTCTTCTAGAAATTATCTGAAATTGTTAAAATAGTAATAACAAGTGGGAAGTGTTATACTTGGGAAGGAAAAATTAAATTAACAGGTTGGAAATGTTCATTAATATGCCAGCCAGTGAGAAATATAGCAGGAAGGTGTTGTATCTTCCACAGAGCAGACAAAAAAATAAAAAGTTTTCACCAGAAAGGGAAATACCCTTCTGAAATGTATTATCAGAAGTATTGCTTGTAAAATGATACATAAATTCTTCCCTAAGGACTCATGAACTGTTGTTTGCTTGCTGCCTCTAAATTTGACAACGGTATAGACAAATACATCAGGGACAGCCTGTACAGACTAGAGGACCATTTTATTTACTAGAAGCAACCCTAAAAGGGACTGCTCCCCCAGAGGGAATTGCACAAAAACCCACTATCAGAAAATGGTATGCCTACCTGGCAGGTGTTGCAGAACACATGCAATTAACTGAAGTGAATGGAGGCTAAAGGGTTAACAAAAGGACCTTTGTGAAGCCAACTGTAGATCCATCTTAAATTGCTAGCATTGTGTTTTAGATTAACTCACTAATCATATGAAGTAAACTATAGATAAGAAACTAACACTGTAGGGAATGTGGAAGAGGAGAGGCTAGTAGGAGATGGCCCATCTTTGTTACAGGCCTTGGAAAGCACATAGGAAAACAAAGCGTCTGGCACTGTCGATATGAGGATAGCCAAGGATGGAGAGCCGGTTGGTACCAGCTGTGTTGTTCTGACAGTGGAATAAGGGGGGTAGAAGTTGGAGTTCATCAAAAGGACAGGGTGAAGAAGAGGAGTGGATGAAGTAAACGACCCCTGGAGACCACCAACCCAAATCACTGAGCATGCGCAGTCGGGAGGGACTTATGGAAATGACCTCTTGAAACTAATTTTCATACAAAGCGGGGATGGGTTATGCCTATGTATAGGCCTATTGGGAAACTTCATGTATATGTAACATTTGCTACATATAAACGGGGCAAGCTGCCGTGTTGTGGCGTGCACGACTTTGGTGGGACTACCCCCCATGCTGCCCAGCGCTGAACAAACACACCTACTTTACAATCTTACAGATTGTGGAGTCTGTTTTCCACACGTCAGTTTGGTGAGCCAGGCAGGAGACTCTCTGCTGGACCGCGGGATTGACTGTGGAGCGGACACCCCTGGGCGCGCCCCGAGCACTTTCCTCGGAGGAGCCTCCACTGCCAGCCGCTCACTGCAGGAGCAGACAAGAACCTCCTGAAGCCGCGGAAGAAAACGGTATGTTGTATGGGAAAGGCCTGTAAGTTGTATGCGTGGCCGGGGCTGCTGGTAAATCGCGCAGAGACGTCTGGCTTGCAGCGTAGTCCCTGAGTGGAAGAGGGTACCTGGGCCGATAGAGTGGCCAGGGAGATTTGCTGACCGATAGAGCAGCCGCTAGCGATCTTGGGAGCAGATCGAGCAAATCTGAGGTCACCACTGCATCCCTGTGTCGGAAGCCAGGAAGGACCTGCTAATGACCATAGAAGAAGCAGGAGAAGGGTAAGCGGGTCTCCTCACAACTGCACTTGGGTTTCATATTTGCAGCTGCTGGACGGATGTTAACTGGAGTGATAATTGTACCATTTGAATGCCCGGGAATTTTATCTTAAAAGTCTATTATCTTTGTGTGTGTGTGTGTTTGAGACACAGCATCACTGTGAAGTGAGTGGTATACTTTGTTATTTAGTACATGGTTTTGGTATTGGTAAACTTATGTAACGCCCATAAGTTTTGTACTTTTGGCAATACGGATTTATTGATGCTGAACTTGGATACTGGCTTGTTGACACTGAACTTGGATATACCTGTCAGGCATTGGAAAATTGATAATTAAGTGTGAATGAGCCGAGTTAACTCTGGTGTGATTGGTGAATGAATGAGTAACTGAGACACGATACAATTGTAAAATGAGTGTAGGAAATTTGGAGAATTGTGCATTTCATCATAACAATTAAAGTGAAACCTCCCTAACTAAGATTTGGCATGATAGATTTTTCCTTCTTTTTAATGGGGTAACCTGTTCGGACTCTCCCTGCCGAAACAAGTCTCTGTTTTCTCTTGCAGCACCCTGCAGGATGACAAACGGAAATGCTGTGCTCACGCTACTGATCCAAACCCTAACAATGCTGCTTACAAGAATTTATAGAGTATTTTTCTTTCCATGACAGTTACAAATTACTCATACAGTCATTATCTTTTTAGGAACGAACTTATCACTAACTCTACAATCTTTCATATGGGAAGAAAAATGTTATTGTGTGTTAAAATATCTCATCTGTTTACTTAGAGAAAATGTGTAAATAATGGTAAAATATTAGCTTATTCTGCCGAAAGTATATTGTTATGAAGAAAAATAGGGGGGTGAAACATTTAATTTCTTTAACCTGTGTTTTTCTTTCAATGTGTATATATTTTTGTGTAAGGAAGGGGAAATATTCTTTTTTTTATCATGGGATATAGCTGATGGACATTGACTTTTTTGCCATTGCCATCAGATGATGTACATTAGGAAAGTTCTATGTTTGTAATTAGGAATTGTAATGGATTCTAGCCAGTGGAAATCTACTGTGTTTTTCCTGATTTTGGCTGGAATAGATTTAATTTTCTTTATAGTAGCTTGTATGGTATAATGTTTTCGATTTGTCACCACTAAAGTGTTGGTTACAAACCAGTGTTTTTGTTATTTCTAAGCAGTGCTTACATAGAGTCAAGGCCTTTTCTGCTTCTCACACCACCGCACCAGCGAGTAGCCTGGGGGTGCACAAGAAGTTAGGAGGGGACACAGCTGACTTCAACTGACTAAAGGGATTTTCCATAGCATATGATGTCATGCTTAGCAATAAAAGATGGGGTAAGAAGGAGGAAGGGGGGAACGTTCAGAGTTATGGGGTTTTGTCTTTCCAAGAAACTGTTATGCATGATGGAGGCCTGCTTTCCTGGACATAGCTGAACACCTGCCTGCTGATCAGAAGCAGTGAATGAATTCCTTGTTTTGCTTGTGCATCCAGCTTTTGCTTTACCTATTAAATTGTCTTTACCTCAACCCACAAGTTTTCTCACTGTTACCCTTCTGATTCTTTTCCCCATCCCACTTTTGTGAGTGTGTGGGTGGCTGTGTGGGGCTGAGCTGCCAGCTGGGTTTAAACCATGACAATACTTAATATTTCTGTAGGTCAAAGACAAAACTTGCTAATATTTAAAAAACAAAATGATTGAAAAAGACTTAGCATGCAGCAGAATGCCCTATTATCTGCAATATTACATTCAAAAAATCTGTATGTATGCAACCACACATAATCGTATTTTACCATGCTCTAATTCTGGTATCATTTTTGGTGTTCAAATGAATATCTCAGTCTGTAGTGTCAAAAAGTGATTTGGAGTTTTATTATAAACTTATATATATGTATATAAGGAATTATATTTATAATTATGATAATTTTATATATAATTATATATAAAAATATTTATATTACACCAATAAGGAGGGGAGATTTTGAGCTGTTTGAAGAAATTGGTTTGGTAAGTGACAATACTGTAAGCTTAAGAAATCTTTTGAACTTGGCATACATACTTACATAGCTCTATATAATTTCCAGTAGAATTGTAATGCTGCAGAGAAGTTCTTGCCTATATTAATCTAACAGAAAGATTGCTGCTACTTTGCATAGAAAAAGCCCAAAGGAGTCTTTTTAACCTCAGTTGTTCTTGGCCAACATATATTTTGATTGCTAATGTTTTATGAAATTGTTTTTGTTTTTCAGAGTTACCTATCATACAAAGACCTTGAAACATCCCTGTCATATTAATATTTTGTTTTTTCTTGTAGATGGGGTGATGAAGTTCTAGATAAATTTGATTTCTGGTCATAATGTGTGATTTTTTTTCATAAGAACAACATTTAAGTCATAAATGCTTAAGTCATTATAGCAGGAAACAAATTTAACTTAGGTATTGCTACACCAAAATATTAAACTTCTACCTAAAGTAATGTGGCAAAATTTCCTACAGTTTCTTTATAGTAAATCTCTGAACAACAGAGCTTTCTCTAAAGAGTAATCTATGAAATCTACATTGAGAAGACTCTTTTTAAAGTTAATAAGTATGAAATGTTAGTATAGTTAAGAGTGTAATTTGTCTCTTTCCTCTGAAGTTTAGTAATGTTGAATTCTCTTCAGGGAACTGATGCTTGCCAGAAAAGGAGGAGAAGATAATTTTAGCATTACACCCTAATGGACGGGAATTTAGTTTGGAAGTGTAAACCATTTTTCTTACATGATTGAACAAGGACTAAAACTGAAATCTGTTTTAAAATAAACCAGCCGGTTCCCTCTGAAACAAAGCCCGTGTGTAAAATATGTTTGAATAATTCCAAGGACTCTTTCCATGAGCTTTAATCACGACTCTACATGAGGTCTGCACCCTTTCTCCCTATTCCGGCTTCCAATTTAATTTTAGCATGCCAATTAGTGTTTGCAAGTACCCCAAAATACCTTTTTGCCACATGTCATGACATGTGCTGTAAATCCTCAATTTTAAGCAACAGAACTTCTGGTGAGCTGCAATACAGTCCCTATGTAATTTCAGACACTTTGATTTCAGCTCCCAATTTCTGCACCCCAAATATATATAGTTTAGGGCCATATGTTAAAAAAAACCAAAACAACAAAACAACTGTGACCATCCAGTACATCTGGAAGACATGATCAGCCAGCTGCAGAGGTGTCTAGATGCAAAGATGTACGTGATGGCCTTGAAGGCCAGGAATTACTCCTTGGAGCAGAGCATTTAACAGTGTAGATGTGAACCAGGATGTTTAAGCGTTGTTGTAGTAAGATGATCTGAAACACAATTCCTAGATAAATGTAAAAAGATGTTAGACTGTCTGAAGTTTTTACTTTGAAAAGCCTTACTGGAAATCTTACTGTAATTGACTTGCCTATATTTTAATTTTTATTTTTACAGGTGGGAGTTAAAACCATCTGTTGATTTATGGTCAGTGTGAGTGGTATTTGTTTTTAAGCAATATTTCTAAAAACCATGGAACTTCTTGTAAGGCAAATTCAGTATGAGTAAGGAAAAAAAAAGCACAGGTTGGTATGTAATTATTACTCACTCACTGTAAAACAACATCAAAAATATCACTACAAGCAACATTTTCATTGCATTTATCCGAAATTCAACACTAGAAATGAGCTTTTCATACACATAAAAATAACCTCAAAGTAAAAGAAAATATAACCTTAAGCAAAATACCCCTACAAACCCCTCTTCAAACTAATTTCTCTTTCTTTGTATGACATATGAATAGAAAAAAAGAAAAAGAATACAAGCAAAGATACTTTGCATTTCCTTCTTCTTTATTTGTTCTTTCTCTCTTTGTCCCAGAAGATAGAAATAAAATAAATTGGGATTAAGTTTTAACGATTAGTTGAACTATACATCTGAAGTCTTATGGTTACAATGGTTTGTATGTGACAATGATAATAAACGTATATGTAGGTATTTGACAGAAGTAATCAAATGTATATGTGTTACCATATACCCACATGCCTCTTAAAAACTGACAGGCATTGACCATCTCTCTATGAAGCCTGTTCCAGTGTTTGACCACCCTCTCAGTAAAGAAATGCTTCCTAATGTCCAGTCTAAACTTCAGCTTTGGATCATTCCCACGTATTCTCTCACTAAATCCCAGGGAGAAGAGATCAGCACCTCTCTCTCCACTCTCCCCACCCAGGGAGCTGCAGAGAGCAATGAGGTCACCCCTCAGCCTCCTTTTCTCCAAATGAGACAAACCCAAAGTCCTTAGCTGCTCCTCATATGTCATGACTTCCAGCCCTTTCACCAGCTTTGTTGCCCTCCTCTGGAGGCATTCACATCCTTCTTAAATTGTGAGGTCCAGAACTGCACACAGTACTTGAGTTGAGGCCGCACTAACGATAAATACAGCAGGATAATCATCTCTTTTGACTGGCTGGTTATACTGTGTTTGATGAACCCCAGGAGGGAGTTTGCCCTTTTGGCTGCCAGAACACCCTGCGGCCTCCTCTTGAGCCTGCTGCCAACCAGCACCCCCAGATCCCTTTCTGCAGGGCTTCTCTGCAGCCATTCCTCTCCCAATTCATACTTGGCCCAGAGTTACTCCATCCCAGGTGCAGAATCTGGCATTTTGACTTGTTAAATTTCATCCTGTTAGTCACTACCCAATGCTCCAATCTATCTAGATCCCTCTGCAAGGCCTCCTGTCCCTCAAGAGAGTAAAGAGCATCTCCCAGTTTGGTATCATCAGCAAACTTGCTAATGGTGCATTCAACTCCTGCATCAAGATTGTTAATAAATATATTGAATAGGATTGACCCTAGACTTGAACCCAGAGGAACACTGCTGTGGTCTGGTCACCAGCCAGATGTAGCCCCATTCACTACAACCCTTTGAGCTCTGCCATTCAGCCAGTTCTTCACCCAGCACATTGTGAACCTGCTTATCCCACAGTTAGACAACATGTCCAGAGGGATGCTTTGAGGGACAGTATCAAAACCTTACTGAAGTCCACAAAAAATACATTCACTGCCTTCCCTTCATCCACTAGGTGGGTGATCTTATCATAGAAGTATACCAAATTAGTTAAACAGGACTTTCCCTTCATGAACCTACATTGACTGTGCCTGATGACTGCATTATTCTTTAAATGCCTTCCAATAGTGCCCAGAATAATCTTATAATTTTTTGAGGAGCTGAGGTTAGACTAACAGGTCTGTAGTTCTCTGGGTCTTTCCTCACACCCTTTTTTGTGGATTGGAATAACACTGGCTAGCTTCCAGTCAGCAGGGACCTCCCCAGACTCCCAACACCTTTGGTAGATGATCAAGAGGGGTCCTGCTGTAACATCTGCTAGCTCCTCCAGAACTCTGGGATGAATACCATCAGGCCCCATGGACTTGTGAATATTCAGCTGATACAACTGGTCCCTCACAATTTCAGTATTCACAAATAGATCGTCAGTGTTACCACACTTGTTGTCCTCCAACTAGGGACTGGGCAGTCTATCAGTATCACTAAAGACTGAGGTAAAAAAAGCATTGCATGTCTCCACTTTTTCTTCATCCCTATTAGTTAGATGACCTTCTTCAACAAATATTGGTCCAATGTTTTCTTTAGACCTCCTCTTGCTATTTCAATACTTAAAAAAAACCCTTCTTGTTATCTGAAACAACGCTGTCCAGTTTCAGCTCCAGTTGAGCTTTGGCCTTTTGTGTCTTCTCCCTGCATATATAAACCACAGCTCTGTACTCTTCCTGCAAAGCCTGGCCTTGCTTCCAGAGATCATACAGTTTCTTTTTCCTCCTGAGCTCCATAAGCAGTTCCCTGTTCAGCCAAGCTGTTCTGCTGCCTCACTTGATTGGTTTACAACACAGTGGAATTGCCTTAGAATCATAGAATCATAGAATGTTTTGGGTTGGAAGGGACCCCTAGAGGTCATCTAGTCCAACCCCCCTGCAGTCAGCAGGGACACCGCTAACTAGATCAGGTTGCTCAGAGCCCCATCCAACCTGGCCTTGAATGTTTCCAGAGATGGGGCCTCCACCACCTCTCTGGGAAACCTGTTCCAGTGTTTCACCACCCTCATTGTAAAGAATTTCTTCCTTATATCTAGTCTAAACCTACCCTGTTTTAGTTTAAAACCATTACGCCTTGTCCTGACACAGCTGGCCCTACTAAAAAGATTTTCCCCATCTTTCCTATAGGCCCCCTTTAGGTATTGAAAGGCCATAATCAGGTCTCCCTGCAGCCTTCTCTTCTCCAGGCTGAACAAGCCCAACTCTCTCAGCCTGTCCTCATAGGAGAGGTGCTCCAGCCCTCGGATCATTTTTGTGGCCCTCCTCTGGACCCGCTCCAACAGTTCCATGTCCTTCTTGTGTGGAGGGCTCCAGAGCTGGATGCAGGACTCCAGGTGAGGTCTCACCAGAGCAGAGTAGAGGGGCAGAATCACCTCCCTTGACCTGCTGGCGATGCTCTTCTTGATGCAGCCCAGAGTACGGTGGGCCTTCTGGGCTGCCAGTGCACATTGCCGGCTCATGTCCAGCTTTTCATCCACCAGCACGCCCAAGTCCCTCTCGGCAGGGCTGCTCTCGATCCTTTCTTCCCCCAGCCTGTACTGATACCAGGGGTTACCCCGACCCAGGTGCAGGACCTTGCACTTGGCCTTGTTGAACCTCATGAGGTTCACACAGGCCCACCTCTCCAGCTTGTCCAGGTCTCTCTGTGCTTCTGAAAGGTGTTTCTTGAAGACTGGCAAGCACTTGTGGACTTCTATGCCTTCAAAAGCAGATTCCCCGGTTACTCTGCTAAATAGCTCTCTGAATGGCTTAATGTTTGCTCTCTTGAAATCCAGGTTAGCAACTCTGCAGCCCTTTTTTTCTCATTACACTGAAAATTTTAAACTCAACAATTTCATGATCACTGTGGCCAAGACAGCCACCTACCATCACATCCCCCAAGAGTCCTTCTCTATTCACAAAAAGCAAGTCTAGGAGGGCATCTTTCCTAGTTGGCTCACTGAGTACCTGTGACAAGATGCTATCTCCTACAAACCTCAAGAATTTCCAAGACCTGCTCATCACAGCAGTTAATGTCTGGGAAATTAAATTCTCCCATAAGGACAATGGCTACTAATCCAGAAATTTCTCCTAATTGCCTGCAGATTAACTCATCAGTGCTTACATCCTGGCTGGGCAATTGGTATAGACACCCACTATAACATCTCCTTTTTTTGCCCATTCCACTCATCCTTACTCAGCGGCTCTCAAACACATCATCACTAACTGTAACAGCTGTACAGTCAAACCTCTCCCTTACATATAGTGCAACACCTCCACCTCCCCTGCCCTGCCTATCCCTCCTGAACAGCCTGTCACCTATACAAACTGCCAATACAAAGTAATACATATGGAATACACTTCTTAAATTCAGGAGCAGTAAGTGGCAACAAAATCTGAAGGTGGGAAACAGGAGGGACAATGAATGTGGAACTGTGAAAGGCTATATAGCTTCATAAATTAGGAAAAAAATATAGATAAACTATGAAATGAAAAAAGCCTGAAAATTTTTAGTTTGTTCAGAGCTAATTCTGGGGTACTCAAAAATGAGAAATTCCATCAACAAGAATTAACTAAAATATGTCAATTTTAATTTAATTTAGTTCTTGTGCTTTTTCTGTGGCATTTTTCATTCTTGAAGGTGAAGCAGAGATATCTCTGTGTAACTACTAAAAGCCTCCTAAATTTCCAGGTCATTAGGGAAAATCCTGGTATTGCATATACCACACATGTAGTCAGAACTCAGTTTTAAAAGAGGGAAGAAGTGAGTAGTGTCAGAATACGCCTTTGGTTGACTGACAGAATGCAAATACAGTGCCTGAGAAGAAGCTCTCCGAACACTTTTAGGAGTGCCATTAGGTAATTTCAGAACATGTTTGCGACTAAATATATAAAAACCATTTTATTTACCCATTAGACTTTATGAGTACATACACATTATATATTATTGTGTAGAAGCTGGACTCTAGTATTTGACTTTAATCAACTTTCACATTCTCACTAGATTTTTAACCAGTAGAAAGTTAGTTGGTATATCAGAATATTAGGATATATATACATATATACACACACATACACACAAACACACACACACACCTCTTTCTGTCTATGTCTATGGGCACACCTACATAGTCATATGTAATAGTTTTATTTGGTAATATACGGTATGTCTCAGATCACAATCAAATGCTAATGAGAAAAATCTACAGTCTAACAAACCTATAGCACTACATCCACCACATTTCTTAATCAGAGATCAAAAGTGACTCATTTAATTGCTAACTATGTTTTATGCATGATGACTCTTACGAAAGTTACAGAAAGAGAATGAACACTTTTTTTAAAGCTGCAAACTCCTTCTTTCTGCTGTTATACCAGTTACACTTGTCATTTGCATTTTGGGCTCATTTTGAATGTAATTTATTATTCCTTTCTAGATTTGTAAATGTGTGATTATGGTGCTGCTGCAAAGACTTGTAAACAAAGAAACTTGGTGAAAACCAGAGTGATCACTGGAATCATTAAGTTTCCTAGATGTTAGCAATGCAAATAAATTAGATGTACCTTACAACCTACCTTTGCTTTAGTATTGCACTACAATTTATGGAATAATATTTTAGTACTGTATGAATAAAAACATGATTATTGTATCTGTAAATAAATCTGAAAGTAAACAGGTATTATTTCAAAGCATATTTAATGCTTAATTAAACTTTTTTCTTGTTTGCCTAGAATACAATCTGTATACATTAATGCATCAATATTTCATAAAATGCAATTATGCTGAGAACTGAACATTGTGCATCATTACTAGCTAAAATCTATCTACAATGCAAAACTAATTTTTAAATAAAACTGCATGCAAATAAATTTACAAAAATATGCAAATGTTATTATCAACTTTCTAACTTGAAATTTTCATTTAAGGTAGCAGAGAAAAAGGAACATTTGCCTGACTTAGGAAAGTCAGTTGTTGAAACTAACCATGTGTATAAAGCATTTGTAAGCTTAGGTCTAAGTCCAAGTGTAATCCAGTCATTAAAATAAGAAATGCAATCAGTATATTGAAAATGTAATATTTTGTGTATATCTTCAATCCTACAATTATTTTACAGAATAATACTTCTGGAAAACGTAAATGTTTCTGTATATTCAGTATAAAGAAATAAAACTCATGTCCTTAAATGATTGTAAACCACTTCATAACATCCGTTCATGAATCCCCACAATGTCATTGTTGAGCACATACTCCAATATTAATCTTACAGATGTTTTTACATGAAACAAAATATGTTTTTTAACACTTTGCAAAAATTCTATTGAGTAGGATAAATCTTATTTAATTTTAGGTATCTATACAGTCAGCATGGATATTTCAGCTAGTCACTTGTGTCTCCCTCTCTCTTAAATAATCTGACTCAGTATAGATACTGGATGAAATTATTTCCATTCACAAGTTCTACATTTTTCCATTAGCTGTAAAAGAAAATCTAAGTTCAGAAGTAGATATCTAAAGTAAGATAACATCAGTCCTATGCTATGTGTCAGAAGTGACAATGGAATCCAAGACAATTGACTCCTCTATTCAGATTGTTTTGCTTCTGTTCTTTCATTCATTCTTTGGGATACTAATTGAAGGATAAAAACATTGCTTTAAATTCTCACTAAATCGAACTTTTCTGAAACAGTAGGGTAGGTTTTTTTCTTGGGGGTAGGGGGAGTGTGGGTTGTTTTGGTTTTTTAACCTAAAGACTGTGTCCTTAGAATTCGTTTTCAGGCCAAAACCACCATTATGCCAAGGTAATCTGTCTGGTTGTGTCGTAAATTTCTTTGGACTTTATTCAGTCAGCAAAATGGTGACTGTCGCAGATAGAGTGAGAGGGAGGCAAAAATAATGTGGTTTATTGGTGTAAAACAGTGAGTTAACAAAGGTCAGTGGTAAATGCGACAATAGTTTATAAGATTCGATGGCAAGGTACACTTTGTTATTTACTGCACAGAGGACAGGGTCAGACAAAACTGTCAGGGAGACCCTCCTGTTGAGTCATGAGGCTCAGAAAAGATCCCCTTGCTTTCTAAACTCCCTCAGAAAGGAGTCTAGGTGCGGCTGGATCCAATCCTAGTCCCAGACTTGGTCAACGGTTTATGTCTAAAGGATTATATATGCGCAATTAATCCTTTATGTCACTTAGCTAAGATTTCCAAGTTAGCATGCTGTTAGTCACTTACCGAGAATCTGTCGTGGTAAGGAGTCTCTCAACCTCGAGGAGTAACCTTGAGAGGCGTCCCTGCTCAAGGGGAGATCGTGGCGTGCAGCCCGCTGCCGTGCAGGAGAGCTCAAAGGGCTCTTGGACTGCTCACTATTTATGGGGGTAAGATGATTGGCTCATAGTCATATTTGCATACTGACCACTGTGCTTAGGTGGGCACATTCCACAATAGCCCTTGGCTATTGTATTGTTATCTGTCTCCCCCCACATCCAGTGGGTGCATCCTTCACGACCAGACACATCTATCAGATGCATCTATCACCACTGCCACAGGTAGTTATCACTTGAAAGAGGTCAAAGGAGAGGGAGTCAGAGATGAGGGGGGAGCACACCGCCACAGTGACTTTGGAGTATCCTTTAGAAAGATGTCATAATTTGATTCAGAGACTTCAAAGAATGCAGAATTTAGCATATACCTTGACCATCTATATAGTGGCTAACCACTATTAAAAAAAATATAATCTTTGTTACTTGCATATTTTTAGCATTGCTTCCATTGTAGTCCATGGTTAGGATTATGCTAATCAATACTAGTTCTTTCTTTAGAAGTTCAGAAGTTTGAACCTAAACAGTTCTTAACTATATCAGCCATCATCACACAGCTCCCTTGAGTGCTTAATCCACTGATACAAAGTGGACTAGAGTTTTGACTAAAAATAGATATGTTCTCCAAAAAACAAAAAGTCAAAATTGGTTCTTCTGATCTGACATGTAGTGCAGGACATACAGTTGGAGTATCTTATCAGTATTCATGGTCTTGGCAGAAAAGAGGTCTACCTAATGGTCTGTTAATTCCCAGCACAGAGATAGACAGGATTTGTAAGAAGGCTGAAGTTATTCTATGTAGAGTTTTTCAAAGAGAGACAAAAGTATGTGTCGAAACCTGGGGCATGCTGAAAGCTGGAAAGTTCCCAGTACTATTCCAAGTGGTCCAATGCAGATGTAGCTTTTATTTATTAATCTGACTTCCTGTTTCAAATATTTCTTAAATGAAAACATATAATGAACAGATTATTTGTGATGTGCAAGTTTAACTATATATATTTATAAATTTCAGGGCATGACAGGATAAGCAAATGATTTCCCTCTAGTTTTTCTAGAGATGTAACAGGATTTTACTCTTTGTTGTTCCTCCTATTTATTTTTAATACAATTATATAAAAATGCAGAAACTTGCCCAACAATAGCCTGAAGATGCTACTTCATACCAAATACGTGTGAGATTTAATTCACTTAGCTTTATCATTTAAAATTCAAGTCTTTTGCCTAAACTAGTTAAATACACTTCCTGTGTAAATGAATGGGGAAAAATTAATAACTCTAGGTAACAACTATCCTTAGACAGATTCTCTTTCTGAGGTGCTTCTCTCAGTTGACTGTGCAGGCAGAATAGATAACTGACTTACCCAAGTAGCTAGTGAGATGTAAATCAATTTTATATATGTTAAATTAGACTGCATGAATTATACCCTACAGAAAATAAGCAACTCACAATTAAACATGAATGAATCACATGTAGAGAAAATAGAAAAAAAAAAAAACCACCTACCATGATTATTCACATTTATGTTTGGTTTTCCAGTTTTCTGCATTTTTTGCACAATTCTTTTTAACACAGATAATGACAAGTAATTGGAGAGGATATAATTTCAAGTGAGAATAGACAAGTTATACCAGCAAAGGCAGAGGTTTACAGAACATAATTCAGGTGAAAACAATCTCAAAATTAAAATATGTATATTTGTAGAAATTTTGTAAAAAATAAATGGTGAAAGAGATTAGAATTTTTGGCACCAAATTAGGCACGAGTTAGCTGTAAGAAATGACCAAAAGAAATCATGGTTTACTTCTGAGCTTTAATAGAAACAGTGAAAATGCAGAAGAACCTGCAGAATCACAAGGTTCTATTACAAATTCTGAAGTAGCTCAGCAGAAGGTAACGGATGAAAAACCACACTTCAAATGCTTAGTGCTGGGAAACCTGCTAGGAGTGAATGTCAGAGGTGAAAACCAAAAGAACTTCAATAACATCAAAAAATATCTAGATGACGAGCAGTTGTGACCTACTGTGAAAATATAAGGCCTGGCTATGACAGTGAGAGTAAAAACTAGCAAGTGCTTAATTTTTCCTGTTGTTAATGGTAAAAAAACCCCTTCTGCTAACTGTAAGAAGCAAGGAATAGATGTTAAGTGGTGAATGTTGTACCTGTGTATTTGAAGTGATATGATCATGTCAGGTATAGGCATATCTCTATACCTCAAGCTTGAAATTAAGTTTCTGTTGACAAACAGATGCATGAACCTATGCTTTGTGGAAAAGCTAGAATTTCTCATAATTTTTTCATTTTTAAATCTAAACATCAAAACCAGAGTAAAATCAGTGTTAGAGATCAATATTGCCCTGGAAGTAAGATTGATGAATTGATCTAGCAGACCTTTTCCATTTGTTACTTCTAGAAAAGTATTCATTTCATGGAAAAAGAATTTTCTGTATTTTACAAAAAGCATGTAATTTTTACAAATGAGCTTTTCTGTCTGAAGCCCAAGAAAACAAACAAATATAAAGCACTTTTTAACTGTTAACCTTGGTCAATGCACTGCATCATGTGTAACCAGCAGAAAATATCAAACACCTTATGAAGTGACTTAATTAAAACTGATTGATTAAAGTAAAATGAGTGGGAAAAAAATTAAATGAACGTAAAAATTTTCTTTAAAAGCACATGAAGAACAATTTTCTTGAACAGTTATAGTCCTTGTTTCATGGAAAGCATATAAAAAAGGAATTATTGCTATAGTGAAAGAGATTTGGTGAAAGAGATTTGGCTTTCTCTCCTCATGCTCATTCACAATAAATTAACTTCTAAGACATCTGTTTTGCCTTTGAAAGTTTGACAGTAATGCTCTAATAAACTGTGATTTTATCTTATAAAATACACATATTCTTTCTATACAGTTTTGGTTGGTTGGCTGTTTGGTTTTAGTGACTATGGAATGCAATTTGATGTGTAAAAATCCAGTAGAGGTCATATATTTAACACTAGTATATATTTGTCAGGTCTGTATTTCAAAACACTGAGTCTCAGGCACAAATTGGAGGTCCATAATTTTAGAGAGATTACTTGAATATGAGTGAAAATTAGGATTGTCTATTCATCCTTCCACATTACCATGTTTGTTAGAGAATCATTAGCAGGTATTGAAAATACATTTGTGCTCAGTAATATAAATCTTCTATTAGATAATTACTTTCTGCAATACAGGTTGCAACATGTAATCAGTTTGAAATATGTCTCAATTTTATTTGGTAATTAATAATACAGCTGATTTTAATTGATGATTCGTTCATTGCTATAAGGGCCCTAAATTTTGATGGTGTGATGTGAACCTACTGGTTAGAGGGATGCTTGCAACAACAGAATACAATAATAAATATATGCATTTGGAGAAGAGTGTCATTACAAAGTTTCCCACGGAAAAGTTTATGCCAGGCCATTACAAACAGTAGAGAGACACTGTTTGTGTCTAATAAACAGCAGAGACGCTCTCTGTGTCTAATAGTTTCTTCCATATTCTTTAGCTCTGAGACGTCACACAGAAACCTTGCATAGTGGAGAGTGCGCCATCAACAGCTAACAGAGAGTGTCATTCTCAAACATTTTGGAAACAGTGAAACAGCCTGCTTCATTTCCGAGGCTGAGTCCTATCACAGAGGGCATACTAACAGCCTGTCTCCTGGCCTTCCCTCTCATACCGCTCTGTCTGGAAACTTGCTGGAAATCACAGTGGACGATAAGTCTGTTCCACATTCATTACACATATTCATCAATCCAGAACCTCTACTTGTGGTTAAATCTGCTGCTGTAAGCATCAGCAGTTTGAAACAGTCAGAGAGTTAACTTAAAAACTTTGCTTGAAATGTAACATGAAAACTCCTTCAACGATCCTGTGACCTGGCTCAGAAGACACTGAATATATCCAAATCAATGGATTTAATATTTGCTGCTTAATGCTTAATGCTAAACTGCATTGCTGTGGTTCACTGCTCTTAAATGCAGAAGGGATGAATTCTCTGCAGGTGCAGACTAGGAAGCGTAAGTCGGCCCTCTGAAAGGTAAGAACTTCAGGTTTATATCATGCAAGAAAAAGATGTGCTCAAATTCTAAGTCTTCCACAATGTGTTTCCAAACAAGCAAAACTCTTTTCTGTTGGCTACACTCAGCTAACTAAGAGGCTGAATATAAATAGCATATGTCTTAAAAATGCTAACAGCTCAAAGACATTAAATGCTGCAAAATTCCTTAAAAAAACTAAGGTTCCTTTTCCAAAAAAAAAAAAAAGAAAAAGAAAGATCATTCTTAAAATTAAACTGAAATAATCTCTATTGTACCTCCCTTAATTTCTTCTTGTAGATAAGTGATCTGCATTGTGAAGGAATATACCACAAAGACAGCTAATAATATTATTAAAAGGTCAGTGTACTATAAGCAGAGAGTGTGTGTCCAGTAGCTGGTAAAACTAATAGAGATGCTTAATAGTGTACGTTTTTCAGTTTCCCAGATTTTCAGATCTAGCCACTGCTACTTCACAACATTTTAAACTCTACTATGAAAGACTGTAAGTATGGTGGTATTTTATTTTTGCCTTAGCAAACCCTGTTTTTTTGAAAATTCCTAATGAATAAAAGATAAAAGTGTAAAAAAATTTACTTCAGTCAATCTTCATGTATTATTCAATAGTCTTCTGTGCATATGCAGTATCTAGATACTCTAATTAGCTGCCTTGGGCAGAGAAGACCCGGTTTAGAATGTTGAAAATAATAGGTTTCAGAGAGCAATTAAAGGTAAATATGGGATTAGGTTTCATAGTGCAAAGTGACAAGCACCTGGCATAATTTCAGTTATAGTCCTATATATTATTTAAGTGAGATGGAAAATAGTGAATAATCCAGAGGTGAACTGATTTCTTTAAACTCACTTTAAATTCGCTAACTCCTTGGGAAGAAAATACTCCAGAACAATGAAGCTCCTCTCCACAAGGAAAAACACCTCACCTCCCCATCAAGAAATATTTCTTTTTCTGAGTTATTAGTAAAAAAAAAAAAAAAAGAAAAAGAATCCTCAGTTGGCATTCAGTTATGTGTGTGTTGAAGATTTATCCTCTGTGACTGACCCATGAATATTTCATTGTACACAAGAGCATACAATGAAGATGTCCAAGTTCCAGACTGGCAATGAAAACTCCAGTCTCAGAGCTGCGTTCTGATTTTTATTTCTTTCTCATTTTTTTCTTGTTATACCTGATGTTGGATATCTAAGGTAAAAAAGTGTTTTAAAAGTAATAATTTTATTTTATGTGTAGTCTGACTGAGAGAAATTTCATTAATCAAAAATTACTATTTTCGTGATTGCCCTCCAGGGATGGCAGGAGAGGAGGTAGGCAGGTGTGTGGGAGGGCGTGTGTGTGGAAAGAGAGAGGTATGTCACACATTGAGTGTAGGTGGCCAGAACCCAAACTGGTGATAATGGTTGATTTTCTTCAAACATTTGCTGCTACTTCACACCAGCTGAGAATAGCTGCAGTTACTTTAATTATATGATGTCTGTTATTATAAATCTCTATCTTTTCACAAAATCATACACTTATATGTGCATACTAATGATTTAGATGTGCTTCAACTTGAACCTTATTATTCTTACCAGGGAAATGAGGTTTATGTAGCATCTGTGTATGTCATTGATTGTATTTCAAAAAGATACATCTGAAAAATGACAAGACTCAATATTATCAATTTTCATTCAATAGGCATGCATGAAGCACATATTTAAATAGTTCTACAAATTTTGGATGCTATATTTTGCTTACATTTATGTTTTGGAAGTTCTGGGGGTTTCTGTTTCTGTCTATTTCCTGCCAAAATATGATATTTAAAGACAAAAAAAAGTGTTTTTCTGATTGTCATGGTTTAACCCAGCTGGCAACTAAGCACCACGCAGCCGCTCGCTCGCTCCCCCCCTCCCTCAGTGGGATGGGGGAGAGAATCGGGAAAGAAAATAAAAGGTTAGAGCCGAGGGCTGAGATAAAGACAGTTTAATAAAAGAAAATAATAATAATAGTAATAATGAGAATGATAACAGAATATACAGAATATACAAAATGAATAATGCACAATGCAATTGCTCACCACCCGCTGACCGATGCCCAGCCCAGCCCGAGCCGCGATCACTCCCCCGAGCCACAATCACTGTCCCTGCAACCAACTGATTAACCCCCACCCCGAGCATGACGTTATATGGTATGGAATAGCAATTTGGTCAGTTTGGGTTAGCTGTCCTAGCTGTGCTCCCTCCCAGCTTGTTATGCACCTGGCCAAGCAGGAGAAGCTCAAAAAGTCCTTGAGTAGTCTGAGCACTACTTGGCAACAACTAAAACCAACATTCTTTTAGTACCAAATCCAAACCAAAACACTATGCTAGCTACTATGAAGAAAATTAACTCTATCCCAGCAGAAACCAGGACACTGATGATACAAAAACCTTTATTGTTTCTCATCAAGAAAATTAGTAATATTTCATTCTCCATTTCACTAATAGTTCTGATATTGATCCAGCAGATACTTTATTACATTTGTGAGACGGCTGACTGTAATTTAACAACTATCTAATGAGTATTCCCATGTCATTCTGAACAATTATAATTATAGAGTGAAATTAATACCATAAGACTGAGGGTTACATACATTTCAGGAGACAAAACTGTTATGGACTGCTGATACTAATTTTTATAGTCTTTTCCTGAGAGATTTGTCAGATAGTAAAAATCAATGCTATAATTACCATAAAATAAGACAGTGGAAAAGAATGGAATAACACCAAGCATTTAAGTGCCACATGGTAAAATTATGAGTATTTTGTTATGTTCAAATAAAAATGAGTTTTGCATCAGCATTGTATAAAAAATTTCAGTGGATTTTGCCAAGCTCTCTGAAACTGACAAACTCAATAATAAAAAGTATGGGTAATAAATTGTTCTCTGACCACTTTTATCACTCATAGTATTGCAAGAGGAAGACACTTCCTTAATATTCACCTAACAAAAGAATTTATGTTCATGAATTTAATTTGGTTTCCTGAAAAAAAATCCTTTAAACTCATATGTATCATCAAGGCAAATGAAGATTGGAACAAAAACCAAACACCATGATATTCTTTTGAGGATGTAGACCTGAGGGAAAAAAGATAAGACATTAAAACCAAGCAAACATCATGTACATTATCTGTGACTGAAAACAAGATAATGGTACAGGCAAACATATGGTGTCAGTATATTCTACACCTTGAAAAAAATTACTATAGGTACAGTTATATTTTTTTGTTTGTTTATAAGTGTGTCAAGATGTACATTTTTAGTTCTTAAGTCAGTCTGAGTGATTATTACCTTTGAAGGCATGAATTTCTCAATTCAGACAGCTGGAATAACAACTGAGAGGTAAGTAGAGGTCTATGATACAGATTTCTATGTATGTCTATGTGTGTGTTTCTCTGAAAACAGTTAATAAGATGAAAGAAAAAGAGCATTCTAGAAATTTAAATTCTAATATTGCTAACTAATTCTTCATTGTTTTACAGGGATTAAAGTGAGCAAATGTAAATGTAAATCTCTATAGCATGGATGCTTACATTTGAAGTAGTCACCCTACAATGCTGTAAAGTCAATGCAGAGAATTAGGCATTTATAAACAAGGTAAGATTAATTGTCTTGAAAACCACCTTTTTTCCTCCATTGACAGTACAAAGACAAAGAATGCCTAGCTCAGAAATAGCTAACTTCGGTCCACTTTTAGGTGAGGCGAAAACCACTTTTATTGTCTCTGGTCTTCCAGAAAATGAAGACACTGGAAGACTAAAAGGACTACTGTGGTCATCTAGTCTGATTTCCTCCACAAGGCTTGAAGTCTTACTTGTTCCTGAATTCAGCGTTATAGAGGAACCTAGATTTGAGAATATATTTCAGGAAAAACCAAAAATAACTCCGAATATATGGAAAATGATTGTTTAGAACATGCAGCAGAAGATGGATCCAATGCCTCATTTACTGTTTCTCACTGTTCTACAGTAATGCCCTAATTTATTGAAGGACATAGAAAATAAATTAACTGAAAATATATTTCAGTTTACAAAAACAATTTTAAAATTTTAATTTAAATTTTGGAGATGGTAAAATTAAAACTAAATAGCTACAGCCTTTTCAGAAGAGAATTGTTGCACTTCAGGTATCAAAAAATGCAAACAAAGGAAGATAAAATTTTCAGCATAACATATCTGGACTTATGGTATTTGATAATCCATATTTCCACCACTGAAAATATACAAAATCTGTTCCTTTTTGTAGCTTTAGTGACATATTGCTGGCATTGCTTCAATCAGAAGTATTCTGCATACTTGTTCATGTGTTGGATGTCATTCTTAAATAGCCTTATCGCTACTATCTGATTAAATGCAATAACATAATTTTTATATATATACATACATACACACCATTACAGAATGCTAAAAAAAACTCCACTATGTATTTGTAACATTCTCTTCATACAGTGTGTAACACATAGAATATTTTGAAAAGTGCACTGTATATTTAACACTTTTGCCGTTTCAAGTAAAAATAACATTTCCATACCATGTTTTGTTCTCAATTTATGTCTTCAATTAATTATTTTCCTTTGCCTAATTAAGCAACACTTACTAACCTTTAGTAGAAATTCTGCTTTTCACTTTCATCAACAATAAAATACATTTTTTTTAAATTATTGAGAAAAAAATGTACAGAAAATAGTGTAACATCTCCCTCTTTGCCCTGCTCCTCAGAAAAAAAATAAAAGAAATTTAATCTTTCCTGCCAGCAGGGAATAACATAAGAGATTCTCTCTACTGACAATATGCAGGAAATCATGAAAAGCCTTCCCTTTTCTCTAATTCAAATTCATTATGATAATCCTACAGAAGAACATGGTGTAATTTATTGTGGAATATTAAATGGAATCGGAATTTCATGGGATGTAAATAAAACTCTGATACTTGTAATTTGCCTGGAGAAATGAATGCTATTAGCAATGTGTGTCATTTCTTATGTATATTTCCTTATGTCTTGCCTTGTTGACAAGAATCAACAACCTATTTTGTCCCCTTTTGAATATGTATTTAGTATCTGAGATTCTGTAAACCGGCAGTGCGAGATATTGTAATAGCGTGCAATGAACTGTATAAGAATGTCATTTTAATTTATTGCTGAGGTTTTGTCTTTAAAAATCTGTTTTGAAACAAACAAGTATAATCTCCTGAAGACTTCCATGCTAATCACAACATGAACAGAATGGAGTGCTCACGGGGAGTCCCTTTTATTCTTTTTTTCCCAGACTAATTAGAGGAAAGCAGACCATCACAAAGGACAGTTTTAGAGAACCATAAAAATTTAAAACAATATCAAGATCAGACATACAGACTAGGCACCTACTCCTATTTCAAGTGCCACATATAAGCAGAAAAAAAAAAAAAGTTAATAAATGACATAATTTTAAACAAAGAGAGAGGACAAAACACCCAATTGTCCTAAATTATCTGCATATCTCAGAACCTAAAACATTTTAACAAAGCATCTAACTGACATGTCATGCCTTGTGTTTTTAACCATACTTGCACAACTCCACATCCACTGCAAGGCATGTCATCTCTTCAGTACACTCAGTCTCATACTGGCCACTCTTATGTGGACCATGCAGTCCCTACTAAAATTACAACTGAAATTTCAGGCACAGAAAAGATTAAAAAAAAATAAAATAAAAATAATGAAACCATAAGATATGTATGCTGGACCCAAAGGAAACCTGTGATGTGCAAGGCTATGAATGCAACCCTCCTGCTTTAGGAAGCCCCATGCTAGAGCCATGTAAACATGAGGCATTCCAAATTATTTCACTTAGAGTTAGGGATCATTTCATGGGATTGATGTTTTTAGGAGTGTGGATGAGCTTTTCGTTCCTTTCTGTAAGCTGCCCTTAAATCTTTAAGGATTTCTGGAAATCACACCAGTTACCTCTGTTTGAAAGTTCAATGCTTTTGAAAAATTGCCTCTGAAAAGATCTGCAGCCTTCAAAGTGCAGAATCTTATAAACTGTTGCTCCAGATGTCAATGCCTGTGTCTCTGCAGCATCTCCTGAAACTAAGGAATTCCTGTAGACACTAGTTTCTCCCTTACAATTATTGATAATCCAATCCTAGTCATAAAAAAAAAAATAAAAAAAAAATTAAAACCAAATCTTCATTATGTGTGACTGTTGTACAAAAGAGAGTTTAAGAAATTAGCAGTTTATTAATTTTGGTAGATATAGCTAATAATTTAATCACGTCACCCATTTAAAAATAGAACCATGTTTATTGGAAGTAATTTGTTTCTTAATTTCTAAGTGTCTCTATCTCAATTTTTTTGTATGTTTTAATGCAATTTTGGTAATATATTTAATTTTTCCATATGTCCCTTATATCTGAAATGAGTTTTAGTTGAATTTGAAAAAGCTGGAAAGTATGGCAAGCTTTGCTAAACAGTGTAAGCTACAAGAGAAAAAGTCAACATTTTCCCCCCTTTTGAATTCCTTTTTATCTGTGAGAATCTGTCCTGTGATGAACTCAAACATGAACCACTCAATTTCAGAGTCTCAGTCCAAAGTGCACATTAGAACATAAATCTGAAAGAAAATGGCAAAGCCTTCTGACTTTGTAATTAGTTCAATCAAACACAAAAGACGAGTAAAAAGGATATTGAAATCAAGGATCAGATTCTCAGCTGTTGAAAACCTATGACATTCCATTAAATCAAATGAATAATTCTATACAAAAATCTATACCAAAGGATAGATCAGGATCATTTACATTAAGTGGAAAAATAGTGCAACTGATACTGCATAGGACCTCACTACAATTTATAAGACGACCTTGGGACAACCTGAATGTTTTCCTTATTGGATCTTGTTTCATAGACATGGCCTTAAAATAAAATATTTATGAAGTGCATTAGACCAAAGTCATGTTTCTGCTGCAAAATGGGAAGAACTGTTTGATAATCAATACATTGTTTAACAAGCAATCTGGGCAAAGATTTCAAAAAAGGTGAAATATGCTTGGATTGTTCCTTTCACAAGAGAAACCTAGCAACCGCTTTCTGAACCAGCTGGAGTTTATGCAGCATCCTATTGGGCAAGCAGCCAGTAGGGAACTGCAATAATCTAATCTTGAAATAACAAAAGCGTGAATGACCATTTCAAGGTCTGACTGTGAAAGAAGTTACTGCAACATAGCAGAAGTTCTTTAAGTAGCAGGATGATTACGTGCCCTGCAGTTTGTGTATTTTTTAAAAGATAAGAGAATAAAGGTATCTCAAAGTTTCCCAGCTTTTTACTACTGTATTAAAAAATGCAGTTTCATTAAAGTAAATAGGAGATTAAAGGTAGTCTTTAGTCAAAAGCCTTTGACACGGTCCCCCACAACATCCTTCTTTCTAAATTGGAGAGCTATGGATTTGATGGGTGGACTGTTCGGTGGATAAGGAACTGGCTGGATGGCCGCATCCAGAGGGTAGTGGTCAATGGCTCGATGTCCGGATGGAGACCGGTGGTGAGTGGTGTCCCTCAGGGGTCTGTACTGGGACCGGTGCTGTTCAATATATTCATCAACGACTTAGACAGTGAGATCGAATGCACCCTCAGCAAGTTTGCGGACGACACCAAACTGAGTGGTGCGGTTGACACACCAGAAGGACGGGATGTCATCCAGAGAGACCTGGACAGGCTGGAGAGGTGGGCCTGTGTGAACCTCATGAGGTTCAACAAGGCCAAGTGCAAGGCCCTACACCTGGGTCGGGGTAACCCCCGGTATCAATACAGGCTGGGAGAAGAAAGGATCGAGAGCAGCCCTGCTGAGAAGGACTTGGGGGTACTGGTGGATGAAAAGCTGGACATGAGCTGGCAATGTGCGCTGGCAGCCCAGAAGGCCAACCATACTCTGGGCTGCATCAAGAAGAGCATCGCCAGCAGGTCAAGGGAGGTGATTCTGCCCCTCTACTCTGCTCTGGTGAGACCTCACCTGGAGTACTGCGTCCAGCTCTGGAGCCCTCCGCACAAGAAGGACATGGAACTGTTGGAGTGGGTCCAGAGGAGGGCCACAAAAATGATCCGAGGGCTGGAGCACCTCTCCTATGAGGACAGGCTGAGAGAGTTGGGCTTGTTCAGCCTGGAGAAGAGAAGGCTGCAGGGAGACCTGATTACGGCCTTTCAGTACCTAAAGGGGGCCTGTAGGAAAGATGGGGAAAATCTCTTTAGTAGGACCAGCTGTGTCAGGACAAGGGGGAATGGTTTTAAACTGAAGCAGGGTAGGTTTAGACTGGATATAAGGAAGAAATTCTTTACAATGAGGGTGGTGAAACACTGGAACAGGTTTCCCAGAGAGGTGGTGGAGGCCCCATCTCTGGAAACATTCAAGGCCAGGTTGGATGGGGCTCTGAGCAACCTGATCTAGTTAGCAGTGTCCCTGCTGACTGCAGGGGGGTTGGACTAGATGACCTCTAGGGGTCCCTTCCAACCCAAAACATTCTATGATTCTATGATTCTAAAGATATGTATGTCTAATATCTACTTATTAGGTTGAGAAAATCATAATGAAGATAAGAGTAAAATTGCTTATGTACCCAGTGTTTTATCAGTATCAATACTTATAATGGCAAGGCAGATTCCAAACTGTGTGAATTGTCAAAAATGTCATGATTTTAATAGTGTTAGCCCAATAACTGGATGAAATTTTCAATGTGAAATTCCATTATATGCAAATTAGAACTTGCCAGATTTGGGTTAAAAAAACTAACAGATGTACTTATCTCCCTTGCTTGTTTTAAAATAATTTACATGAAGAAATAAAAGCAAATATTATTACCATTTTGAATTTCTGTTAAACAGTACAGATAAATATTTCAAAGTTATGATGTACCAGTTAGGTGTTATGTGTCCATTTTGTTATTCAGTTCTTACCTATGATTTTTTTTTTTTTAAGCAGATTTGAGATATTTGGGAGTAAGTTGTAAGCTTTAGGGGCTTTTAGTACAGTTATTTCACTTTTAGAATATTGCTTTTCTCATTTTTTTCTGTATTATTGGAATAGTTGGGTTTATGGCACTTCAACATTTTCAAATTATTTTTGTCAAATTTACAACCTCTCAGGGTATATAAAAAATAACCATAACAACAATAACAAGAAAAGTAATGTGAAAGGCATAGTAGCATGCTTAAAATATTTGATATGTATGTCTAATGTCCATTTGGACTCATTTGAAGGAAAATGATGACACAGTTAATATATTGGTTTGGATTTAAAACAGTCAATGCCTTTGTCCAAATTGTCAGAACACAAAACTGTCCCAGTCCCCAGAAAACAATGGTGCTTGTGAAATAATTTGGATTTCACCTTTTAACTAATTCAGTTCAGTTTGATACCAAGCAGCCAGAAGGTGAGAAAGAATAATTTTTAAATAAAATAGTAAACAAAATATTTTAAACTAAGACAGTATACATATATAGGACCAAATTACTAACTTTGAGGTTTACATTGCTATTTACACATGGCAGACGGATTACATATCTCCCACAGCTCACAAGAGTGAGTTCATATTTTATTAATATTATTAGTTTCTCAGATTTTCTCAGATTTTTGTTTTGTTGATTTTTTTTCTTCACCACCCCACCTCATCCTCCCCACTTCAGTAAAAAGGAAGAAAATGCAAACATGTCAATAAAGATCTTTATGTTTCAAAGACTCCACCCTGCCTGGCTGCCACTTTCTGTTTCAGGAGGGCACAGCTTTCCTGATGTACCTCATATCTACAAGTCCCAGGTGCCTGCCTCAGACACTGTAGGACCTCTCGTGCAAGATGCTACTGTGTAAGCAACTGAATTGAAACATGAATATATTAATGTTTGCAAATGTGAGAGTGATGCATATAAATTGTCCATCCAAGCTATGTATCTTTAGAAGAACTTCAGTAAATGATTGAACCCAACTGCACTGTGAGATATGAAAAAGCAGGAAATTCTCTACTGGACTATAGGAGATTCTCTCTCAGTGCATACTTCTTACAGTTTCCTTTGGCTGAAAACCTTCTAAAGGTTTCAAAGAGCACTCCTTTTTTAATATGATACAATAAGCTTTTGGCATATGATACAGTAAGCTCCCTTTTCCAAGAGAGTTTGGACCGTATGGTCGATCTTTCCAGGTCCTTTTTAACCTGGGCTGTTCTGTGATTCTAAGATATTTCTTAATTTTTTTTGCACTAAAAGTAGTCTGAAGAAAGGTTAATTCATTGTTTCCTATAAATATTCTTTTGTTTGAATACTATATTGTGTGGCTAGATGAACAGTGGACTTTCAGAATACATCCTTTCTCAAGAGGGTATTTAAATTTAAGTTTTAAGTTAAGTTGAAGTATTCTGGAAAAAAGTATTGCATATTAAAGAACTTCATATAAAGTATACTGAGGTCTATGTGACTTATTTTTTGGAGGTGGTGGTGGTCTGTATATTAGTTTTTGGTTTTCTTTTCTGCTCAAAGTACTGCTTCTTAAGCAGGTGCCTTTCCAGGTAACATTCTACTTCTCTTTCCCACACTGTTTTTGTAGAATTCTGTGCATTTTCTTCTAAGTGCAGTAAAGTGAATTTCTAACACTCTCCCTAATTCTATTCATCTATCCTTATTAGAACAGGAAAATGATAAGGGGAATAATTTTGTCTCACACTCTTCAAAAATTGTTTAGATGCAAGGATATACCATACCTAACAAAAGTTAGTGTGAAATATAAAGCTTTCAGAAAACTGTGAAGACCTAAAATAAAAAGCTAAAGCCAAAATTGTGACTCACATGTAATTATAGATTATATAGCAAATATATTCTGCTAAGAACTAAAAGTATGTCTGTGCTACAGAAGAATATGCATAGTCTTTAAACAGCTAGGCCTGTGCGAAGAAGAACCTCAAATCTGCTGTGTCTGGTTACTCAGGCACAAGCATTACTAATAGCATGCCCACGGCTCTGACCAACAGGCTAAATCTTCTTTCTTAGATCTCACAAAGTCCATGTAGTAAATATCAAATGAATAAACATCAGATGCATTTCTCCCTGAAGTGTACTGATGTCATGTGCCACAAAGCAGTAAGGGAGCTGCAACTACTTTTACTATGCCATTTTGCTACTATATGAATATGCAGGGAGTGGAGCAAAGATAATTTTGTGCTTTATTCCACTCCTGGGACTCTGTTCCTAGAGCCAGTATAAGAATAAGCACTATAGTTTTAGACAAGTGCTGTATGAGTGTAATTATGGGAACTGTGTGAAAAATGCGGAATACACTCTCTGCATCATTGAAAAAGGGCAAAGCAAACTAATGAATGAAGGGAGGGAACTGAGGATAACTTATCAAATCATAATAACTAAAAAGCTGAGAGACTAGCGACAAGATAACGTATTACCTGTCAGTGCAGTCTTAGAACAAATAAATTTTAAACCATCACATAAGCAAAGTCAGTATCACAACTACACATAGAAATGGTGGGACAGCCCCTATACAGCTAGTATTCTGTCTTCAACTCCTCCACAGAACAAGGGGCTTTGCTGTAAAATTCTAGTTTAAGAGATCTTTCATGGGTTATTATTTTCATTTAAATAGGGAGGTAATCTCTGTGATGGTGCCCAAAGACAAAATATCCTGAACTTGCATGAGACATTAGAAGTCTTCTTATTGATTCTACTTGAAACAGCTTTTGAGAAATATTACAGCTGTAAAGATTTACATCCAGACTTTCACTGTAGAGAAGGTTATTAGGCAGCCATATGACATTATCGAGGAAACAGGTGAAAATACTTCATGGAGTAATGAAGAATAATAGTTTACAATTTTCAGTCTCAGATGAGCTTGCAAACGTTAATTAAGTTTCACAGTATTTATGTGAAATAAATACTGTCCACTTTATTTAAAGATATGGGACACAGTAAATGGCAGATCACAGATGACACAAAAACTTTATAATGAAACTAGAAAAAGATTACAAAGGGAACATATTCTCACTTGGTATAAAAGGCTTCATCTCCTTTGATTTTCAGCATAGCCACAATAATTTCAACAGTGAAGATGTTACCTTGATTCACAGTTACTCTGTTATTTTTCTGTTCTATAGTTACAAGACATCATCACCACCCACAGCAGACTTATAGTATACCTCAAACAGCTAAAGTCCTGGAGGAATTTAAATGAGTATCATGATGCAGCAACAAAATAATTTCTTGATCATGAAACAATCCAGGTTATGAAAGCTGGAACAGCCATGAAGAGGTTTATGAAACTTTGAAGTGAGAACCGCACAACTTTTAATGTTTGATCTTATTTCTATTTTCAAAGAGAGCAGGGTTGATCCGTGTGCTAGTGGTTTCTCACTGGCTGAAGTATAATGTCTGATTAAATTTATAGTGGGATACTGGGGGGGGGGGGGGAGAGGAGAAGAGAAAAAAAGAAAAGAAAGGATGAAATAAGAACCCTTTTTAGACAGATGTATGAGTCTCTGAACTCCAGTTCTATTTATCCCACCTAGATGAGCCACATATACACTTAGTGACTTTTAGTTTTAGCTGCACATTCTCTGTGTACTACTGTAACAGATTTTAACTTGATTTTCTGAAATCAATAGCACAAAATAATGGGAAGAATACATACAGATACAGATGAGCGGGTGCTAGAAAGGGTCTTGCAAACATATTTTACAGGAACACTAGAGAACTGGAAATAATTAGTATTGACCTTAGATTTGCAAAATAAATCTGCAAAGTAATGATATAAAATTACTGAGTTTTTGGATAAAATTGACACGGCTCTAAATATTTAATATATGCTTAGGTTGTTAAAACTGGCTTAGTAATTTCCCTTTCATATGCACTCTCTAGGTTAAGTTGGTAGGTTCTTACCTGAATGTAGAAAACTAGAGAGGGCTATTAAATTGTACATTTGTTTAAGGAAGACTCTTGGCTGAGCTTGGAAATGAAAACAACAATAAGTAGGTGTGAAATTAAAACTGCTATCCTCCCCTAAAATGGTAATCAAAGATTAAAATATCACTTGTGATGAAAAGAAGTTTTCCAAACCGACTCTCACTTGGCTCCCTGAAACTTGAGAATAAATGCAGGGTGAAAGTTTTTTCCTTAAAACTGTAAAATGATCCTGGAATTCAAGAATCCCAAGAAACAAAAGAATTAATATATCATAGGAAGCTGTAAATATGATGAGGGAAATCTCTTCTCACAAAAATGAAAAATACACTTTCTATTGTTTTACCATGAAATTGGGCTTAGAGTTTTGCTATTCAGAAAGACACTATCGGGGTACTTAGTTTGCTAGAGGGGTCAAGTCTTTGACAGAGCACAATGATGACCTGCTGGGTCAAGTTATATTAACTCAAAATTCTAGAGTTGAAGGATCTTTAAAGTATTCAAGGACAATAAGAACTTTTGGTTAAGGCAGAGAGATGGAAGACAAAAAGACAAAGACACTTTGAGGTCGACATTGTAAAACTGTTCTATAATGATGATGTTTGTTAATTCAGATTTGTTCACAGAGCCTATTCCAGGCTCCATACATACTAAAAAGTCTAGAAAACAATTTAAAAAGAAAAAAAAGGAATGAAGGAAGTTTAAAGAAGTCTATAAATCTTCTCTCTTTTCCTTTTGTAACCACTACACAATTTTTCTCACTGAAACAACAGGTCCTAAATGTGCTCATAGGTAGCTTTAATCAGCTTTCCAGATAGCCCTGCCAATCAGGGGTTTTTTGGGTTTTTTTTTGGTTTTTGGTTTTGTTTGTTTTTTTTTTTTTTAAAGGGAGACCTTCAACAAACAGATGGGCTTTGCAGCAAGTTTTTAAGGTCACCAAATACTGGCTGTAGTGAAATGAGAAGTAAGATCCCTCATGAAGGACATCTTGTTTCAAGTGGCAAGCAGCTTTCAGTTCAAGTGATCCTGAATGTCATGGTAACAGAAGAAGAAAGCTAGTTTTGGGAAAGAGAAGTATTCTTGTAATTTGAGAACTGTTTTTGTAGCTGTCACTCATACCTGCACAGATTGTGCCCTGTAGACTTTGGGACTTCAGTGGTCTCTGAAAGAGTGATATAAAAGAAAAATTAAATGAAAGAAATTAAGCAAGATGTTACTTTACCAGCAAAAGTCACAGCCTCTGAGATATGGCTTTGGGTATTCAGGTAAAATGCATCTGAAACATACAGGCAATAACAAGGGACCTTCTGTTTCAGTTGTTAAGAAGGTTGGCCATTCCATCTTGTTTTGCAGGGCCAAGTCCAGAGTCAGGGCAGCCTGGGACCAATTCTTTGGACAATTACTGCAAGATGGTTGCTAGTACTGAGTTAAATGTAAATTTTCTTCCCTCTGGTGTTTTTTTGCATGGTTATTCAAATTATTTCAGGAAAGTCCATTTTCAAAAAGTGTGACAACATCTGTCCCTGCATGGATGATATATATTTACTTCAGTGGAGTGATGATGGGTACCCACTGGAATAAAGAGAGAATTTCAGAGATGTGGGGTGAAATTTGTCCTCTGCAGCTGCAGAGGCTGGTCATCCTTGAGCAAAGACCATATCAACATACTAGTAAATAACTCCGTGATTATATGTATATGAACATGTGTTTTCAAATCACTTACTGATTTTTCCCTCCTCTCCTACTCATCTAGAAAGCACGTTAAATCTCAAGAGTAACAAGGGTTGAAGAAAAGAAATATGTATATGCACACATCTAGATCTACATACACCATAACCCCAACATCATTTAATTGTTGCTGAAGTGCCAAGAAACTTGAGATTGAAAAATATTTGTAAAAGATATCCATGAATACTAAATGGTAGAATGTTATTCAAGAACACTGGATGAAAAAAGGTAGTGAAAGACTAGCTTTGCCATCTGACTTGAATATTCTGTTTTTTTCATAAGTATGTTTCTTCGAACTTACCACTGCAAATTATTCTGGCCAAAGAACAGAGAAAGAAAAGCTTTAGAGAAAGAAAAGGAAGAATACCTAAAGGGGATTTATACTATTGGTCTGAGAAGAATTTAGGAAGAAATAATAATAATTTATAAAATTCTATATGCTAAATGTGTGTTTTATACTTCACAAAGCTTATTAAAAATGAAGGAAAATTGTAACTGTGGTGATTGCTTTTAATGAAATTGTAAAGTTAATAAGGACACTATTTATCCCTTCAAATGGACACTTAGAGTCTCTTTTCTTAATCATCATAAATTGCAAGTTTTTTTCTTTCTGCTTCAACTTTCTACCTGTGTGCAAGATATACACAAAATGAGTAGGGGTGCTCTATGATATCATGGAAATTTAACTAATGGTTAATACTTCACAGGAAAAACTAGGTTGCATCTAAACCTTTAGCAGCAACTTTACAATCCTTATATAAGATTCATTTTAGTGTAGTATCTAATAATAATTCCTGCCTTTAAATACAAGAGTATTCTGTTGATTTCAATGCAATGCACATGCTTGAAAATAAGCACATATAAAAAATGCTGTTGAAGAAATCATAGAATCATTTGATTGGAAAAGATCTTTCAAATCATCGAGCCCAACCATACCTGTCCACCACTAAACTATGTCTCTAAGCACCTCTTCTACACAATCTTTTAAATACCTCTAGGGATGGTAACTTGACCATTTCCCTGGGCAGCCTGTTCCAGTGCCTGATAACCCTTTTGGTGAAGAATTTTTCTCCTAATACCTAATCTAAGCCTCCTCTGATATAACTTGAGTCCATTTTCTCTCATCCTATCATTTGTTACTTGGGAGAAGAGACTGACCCCCACCTAGCTACAACGTCCTTTCAGGTAGTTGTAGAAGGCAATAAAGTCTCCCCTCAGCCTCCTCTTCTCCAGACTAAAAAACCCCAGTTCCCTCAGCAGCTCCTCATAAAACTTATGCTCTAGACCAATCACCAACTTTGTTGCCCTTCTTTGCATGTGCTACAGCACCTCAACGTCTTTCTTGTAGTGAGGGGCCCAAAACTGAACACAGTATTCAAGGTGCGGCCTCACCAGTGTGGAGTACAGGGGCACGATCACCTCTGTCCTCCTGCTTGCCACACTATTCCTTATACAAGCCAGGATGCCATTGGCCTTCTTGGCCACCTGGGCACACTGCTGGCTCATATTCAGCCGGCTGTCAACCAGCACTCCCAGGTCTTTTTCTGTCAGGCAGCTTTCCAGCTGCTCTTCCTCAAGCCTGTAGTGTTGCACGGGGCTGTTGTGACCCAAGTGCATGACCTGGCACTTGGCCTTGTTGAACCTCATACAATTGACCTTGGCCCATTGATCCAGCCTGCCCACATCCCTCTGCAGATCCTTCCTGCCCTCAAGCAGATCTACACTCCTGCCCAATTTGGTATCATTTGCAAAGTTACTGAGAGTGGACTCAATCCCCTCATCCAAGTCACTGATAAAGGTATTAAACAAGACCGGCCCCAGTACTGAGCCCTGGGGAACATCACTTTTGACCGGCCACTAACTGGATTTAACTCCATTCCCCACAACTCTGGTTGTGGTGAATGAATTGACAACAACTGGGTGTGTTGACAACCACCCAACTGAAAAACACCCAGCTGACACCAGGTTGGCCCTGCCATCCAGCCAGTTTTTTACCCAGCAAAGAGTAAAGCCGTCTAGGCCATGAACCACTAGCTTCTCAAGCAGAATGCTGTGGGAGACTGTGTCAAACGCTTTGCTGAAGGCCAGGTAGGCAACATCCACAGCCCTTCCCTCGTCCACTAAGCAGGTCACCTTGTCATAGAAGGAGATCAGGTTTGTAAAGCAGGATCTGCCTTTCATAAACCCATGTTGACTGGGTCTGACCTTCTGGTTGTACTGGATGTACTGTGTGATGGCACTGAAGATGATCTGTTCCATGACCTTCCCAGGCACTGAGGTCAGACTGACAGGCCTGTAGTTCCCTGGATCCTGCCTCCAGCCCTTCTTGTAAATGAGTGTCACATTTGCCAAGCTCCAGCCGAGTGAAACTTCCCCAGTCATCTAAGACTGCTCAGGGATGACAGAAAGAGGCGTGGTGAGCACCTTGACCAACTCCCTCAGTACCCAAGGGTGGAGCCCATCCGGCCCCGTAGACTTGTGTATTTCTAATTGGCTGAGAAAGTCACTAACCATTTCCTCTTGGATCATAGAATCATAGTCCCTCACACGTTGGCGTGCCATCCCCAGGCTTATTTCTAGCAAGCCTGGTTTCATGCCTCTCCCCTTTCAAATGTAGTTTAAAGCTCTTTCAATGACCCCTGCTAACTTCTTGGTGAGCAACATTTGCCCCTTGGAGACAGGTGTACCCCATCATTTGCCAGCAGGCCTGGTGTTGTGTAGGCCAACCCATGGCCAAAACCCCAAAAATTCTACTCCTCACACCAGGCTCAGGGCCAGCTGTTTATTTCCTGGCTCTTCCTGTTCCTTCCCTCATTGTTCCCTGTAATGGGAATGATAGAGGAGCACACTACTTGTGCACCTGATCCCTTCACCATTTGTCCTAAGGCCCAGAGGTTAAGACTCCCTTAATCTTTATCAGAGACCATCAAAGTTTTTCTATGCATCTGCTGTAACCTGTCTACTATTCCTGATGAAAAGAATGGGAAAGTATTTGCCGTTCAGTGTTGTTTTGCTTTGTATACTAGTGATACATTCAGCAGTAGTGAAACATTCAATTAGAGCTGTTCCCAGAGTGATCAGTGTTTGCCTTCCTTTTTAAGAAGCTGCAAAATACTGAGTGCAGACCCTCAGCTGATGGAAAATATCATACTTCAGTTATTTCAGCAAAGAAACTACAGTTTACATCATCTGCGGATATGCCCTGTGACACCTTTGCTTCCTCTGTTCTCATCTTTAGATTTTGTTTTGACTTCAATGCAGAGGTTGAAACCATATTGTTCTCATACCATTGCATTCGTTAGTGAGAGGAACATGCACACTGAGACTTTTGTTTTGTTGATATTTTGTTAAAGAACAGTGCAAGTCATTCTGTATGGAAGCGCAATTTACTCTGTGTGCACTTATACTACAAATTCCTTAGGAAGAAACTTTCTTTACACACATTTGCACAGAGACCAAAATGATAGGTACCTGACCTTTATTAAGTTCTTCATGTACAAATGGGACTATTAAATACGAGTACAAGGCAAGATATATAAAAGTAGACAGTTATTTATTATGAATTAGCATTTAACCATTTTTACACTTCTGTCAAAGTATCAGAAAAAGCTCATGCCTATACAGAGTATGAAGGCCTGTTGTTTGTTTTTGAACAACTTATAAAATACAGAACAGGTATAACCTTCTGTATTATTGTTTAGAAGACTAGGCTGGAATAATTTGCTCTTCTTTTAGCAGGTCACATTTATAAAGAATGACAATAAATTGTTGTTCAGGCATAAAAATAATAACAAAAATTCCAGGGAAACCCAGGTTGAATGAAGATTTTAAATGAGCACATGTTTATTGCTCCTGATTTTTAATTAGAGACTTTTTAATGTACAGTCTGTATTCCCTTAAGTGAAACTAGAAATGAGCTAGAAACAAAGAGGGGTTCTTGAGTACTGGTATGTAATTTTGGATGGATTTTACAGTTTTGGAGTGTAATTTGTTTTTAAAAAAATCTAAATATGTAGTATGTAAGTGAATCTTATTATTTATACACAGAAACAGCCTTGATTTCAGTTGTTGGCCTAGCTGAACTAGTAGGAATTTTTATACAATATGAAGCAAAAGTAATTTGTAAAAAGTTATCCCCAGCATGAAGTCAAGACAATTTTCATCAAGGTGAATATATCTTTTTTTCCTTTTCTAAATGAAGGTTTGTGTTGATTCAACCACATAATGGTTTTAAATAAAACTAATTCCATGAAAACAGAAACTTAACCTGTTTTACACTGATTTACAGTCTGCAGATGTACATTACAGAATCACAGTATCACAGAATGGCAAGGGTTGGAAGGGACCTTCAGAGATCATCTAGTCCAATCCTCCTGCTAAAGCACATTCACCTAGAGCATGTTGCACAGGACTTTGTCCAGGCGGGCTTGGAATATCTCTAAAGAAGGAGACTCCACAACCCCCCTGGGCAGCCTGTTCCAGTGCTCTGGCACCCTCAAAGTAAACAAGTTCTTCCGCATATTCAACTGAAACCTCTTATGCTCCAGTTTGTGCCCATTGTCCCTTGTCCGGTTGCTGGGCACCACTGCAAAGAGTCTGGTTCTATCCTCATGATATCCACCCCTGAGATATTTGTACGTGTTGATTAGATCCCCTCTCAGTCTTCTCTTCTTCATGCTAAATAAGCCCAACTCTCTCAGCCTTTCCTCATAGGGGAGATGCTCCAGTCCCCAAATCATCCTTGTTGCTCTCCTCTGAACTCTCTCTAGGAGTTCCCCATCTTTCTTGAACTGGGGAGCCCAGAGCTGGACACAGTACTCCAGGTGGGGTCTCACCAGGGCAGAGTAGAGGGGGAGGATAACCTCCCTCAACCTGCTGGCTACACTCCACTTAATGCATCCCAGGATGCCATTGGCCTTCTTGGCAACAAGGGCACACTGCTGGCTCATGGTCAGCTTGTCGTCCACCAGGACTCCCAGGTCCCTCTCGGCAGAGCTGCTTTCCAGCAGGTCAGCCCCCAGCCTGGACTGGTGCATGGGGTTCGACCTCCCCAGGTGCAGCACTCAACACTTGCCCTTGTGGAACTTCATCAGGTTCCTCTCTGCCCAACTCTCCAGCCTGTCCAGATCCCTCTGAATGGTAGCACAGCCTTCCGGCGTATCAGCCACTCCTCCCAGTTTCGTGTCATCAGCAAACTTGCTGAGGGTATACTCTGTCCCCTCGTCCAGGTCATTGATGAACAAGTTGAACAAGACTGGGCCGAGTACTGAGCCCTGGAGAACTCCACTAGCTACCGGCCTCCAACTGGACTCTGCCTCACCGATCAGAACCCTCTGAGCCCTGTCGTTCAGCCAGTTCTCAATCCACCTCACTGTCCACTCATCCAACCCACACTTCTTGAGCTTCCCTATGAGGATGTTATGGGAGACAGTATCAAAAGCCTTTCTGAAGTCAAGGTAGACAACATCCATTGCTCTCCCTTCATCTACCCAGTCGGTCATGCCATCGTAGAAGGCTATCAGATTGGTTAGGCATGATTTCCCCTTGGTGAATAAGTGCTGAGTAGTCCTGGTCATCTTCTTTTTACATGCATAGTTACAGTAGGCAGTGATTTTTTTAAAAAATCAATTTCTGTATGGCTAATGGAGCTGAGATTTTCATGTCTCCATTTTTTCTAAACAGTGTTTAACTCATTTATATGGGTGGGTCCATATATGGCTTCTTCTCTCACTTTAGGTGCCTGAGTCTAGATTGTATCT
Source organism: Gorsachius magnificus (assembly GCA_034008185.1). Taxonomy (NCBI): domain Eukaryota; kingdom Metazoa; phylum Chordata; class Aves; order Pelecaniformes; family Ardeidae; genus Gorsachius; species Gorsachius magnificus. Next base: position 42,857,015 of record CM067081.1, read on the forward strand.
GTAAGTTCAAAACATCATCATTAATATTAATGAAATTAGCAAGGTTCAACAAAGAAAGAAGTTCATCCTCTTGCCATTTGCTGTATTTGAAAAAAAAAAAAATGCTGGCTGAAAAAACAATCACTGAAAGCCAGTGTTATATTAAACTTTTCAGTTCAAACACATGAATTGTACAATAGCCGCTGATTTCCCAAATGTGTCATTGTGGACCAAACCTATTTTTTCTGTACAACTTTCTTTTTTGGTTTTGAGTTCACCATTCACTAAAAATCTGGACACATCCAATTTCTTTAGAAACATCACCTCAGACAAAAAGATATTTTTCCCCCATAGAATTATACTTCATCCTTTTCTCCTCCTTGTCTACTCAACGATTACTTTTACTGTTAAAGTCAGAAATCTTTTTCAGAGCTATATGTGTTTGAAAACAATAACAACAAGGAAAAGAAATCAATTCAGCTGCTTTCTCTGATGAAACATAACATGAAGGTTTACAGTTTCCTGGTAAAAGTCTAACCAGGTGTTTGTGCAGATCCTTACCATTGTAACAGTCCTGTAATCACAGATGACAGGTAGCAAGAAGGTTCAAATTTCTGATTATGATACGAGTGTAAATTGTTGAACCAATCTAAAACCAGAGGCTACTCAGGAAATTATTTCTGAACTAGACATTTTAACCCCTACCAGAAGGAGACAAAAGACCTTATTAAAGCTCTTTTTAAAAGAAGACTTTTTTAGCTTCTTCCAAAGAAGGAAGAATTGCTGCAGTTTTGATGCACATTACCATTCTATCCCCTTTATTTGCCTTCATGCAGCTAAATACAGAATAGACAGGATTTTTAACTTTTCTGTTATAGTCTATACAATCATTATGAACTTGATCCCTTAAATGGTAGAATATCTGGTCTTGATCCAGCAGATGATCTTAGTATAAGTATACTTAACTCTGAGCACACTCAAGAAGGTGCTTCAGTTAAAGCACATGATGGTCCCATTTACTTCAATGGAAATCCTTGAGGGTGTATGCATACAGAGCTGATTGCTGGACAGGAATCTTCCATGCAGTGATATTTCTTTTCCAGTTCTACCCCTCTACAGATGGTTTACAGCCATCTAAAATGTACACTTAATAATACAAGAGCTGATGCTTAGCATCATGAGTAAAGATGCTTCAGCTTTTTAAATGTTGCAAAGTTCCCTACCAATGTGGTAAAAATAATGTACACTGTACAGTACTCAGGAAAAAACACACTTGGAAATAAAAAATGCAAATTGATGGAATTTGTTTGTTGAAATGTGATTAAAAATACAATACATGAAAGGTGGTATTTTCAGACTGAGAGTTGAGAATAATTAATCTTATTTGTGAACATAGCATAAAGTAACATGGTTTGGTTCCTGATCTATTTTTTTCCAAAAAGTAGTAGCATAAACAAACATGGTTTAGTTCCTGATCTATTTTTTTCCAAAAAAGAACACTGAAAAAGATGGTTACTCTGGCATGGATGTTATGGTCTGTGCAATAACAGTCTGTAAGAGAGGCCTGATCCTCCCAATACAACAGAGCTAGTGAATTTTATTGAATATTATTCTATATTACTGATATTGAATTAATTTGAAAAAAACAATGGAATAGACTGGAGTGATGACTTCACTGGCAAGGTAGGTCAAGACTAATCCCATCTAACTTTTGTGCTTATGTACAGCAAGTATGTATAGGGATATTATTATCTTAGGTTTCTTAGCAGTCAATGGAGAGGGCTTAGTATCTTCAGAAGGTAATTCAGATTTTATGCTGGCAAAGCTTCTGAAGGTGCCTATCTTTCACCACTGATTGCACTAAGAGACTAGAATAACATATTTTTTAAATATAGGTCCTGTAATTAGGTACTTTATACTTAAGCAGGAAATGTAGGTGCTAATGAGGAACAGGTAAGACAGGGAGAGTATCATCAGATTTCTGAACTCTGCAAAAATCATACCCAAAAGGGAAATAGTCTTTAGACCTCAAACACATGTGGAATGATCACAGCCAAAGTTATTTTGCTTTCATTAGTTGTTGTAGAGTTTTTGTTTTCTTTTTATTGTTGTTTTTCACAAAGAAATATGTTATATAGAAAACTTTCAATTATTTATCATTGGAAAAAATGCACTACAAAACTTATAAATATTCATTGTTCTCAGCTTTTTTTGCATTAAATAACACCACAATGTTTCAGACCTTTCTTGCTCTGTTTGCTTTTGTTATACTGATCTTGTTATTTAAAAGTGCATTTAATGCAAATCAGTTTTGCATTGAAAGTAATTTAAAGTAATATAATATTATTGTAGACATTAATAGCATCTTTTGTTTTCCAGATAGCAGTACTGAAGTACCATCATACTGAAGTAGGTGATATATTTTCTTTATATTTGTTAGCTACTTCAATAAATGTTACTATAGCCTTACAGTTGTACAAACAAAATGCAATTGGTGTACTATTGTGTAGATGCAAGAAACAGATTTTGTCTTGAAAACAGTAGTTAATGCTATAAGGGTAGCACCAGGAGCAAGGTCTGTTCTTTTTGAAAACAATTTTCAAGGTGTTCAATTACAGCTGCATATGTTTATCATATCTTAATATCATTTGGAGTTCCTTTTTGTGGAAAACTAATGTTTTCAGATAGTTACCTGGTATCATGGTTTCATATGTACTAGGTATCATATATCTCCAAAATAATAAAAAGATAAATAAATACTATTCATCATTAAAATTGTAGCTTGTAAGGGAATCTAGGAAAACCTTAAAACTGAGCTTTCTTCCACTTTGTGAACGCACTCTTCTCATCAAAAGAGCAATAACATATGCACTATTCCCAAATATATTTAAATCCTTTCCTTTTCTAAGTGTTGCATGCTTATGTGGGACTTCTGAATCTTCACATTAAAATATTTCCAAATACTTGTAAAGCACAAAATGGTAATGTCTCTTCATATGCGTCATATGATTTGAGCTCAAAATTAGAGAAAACACCACAAATCTGGAGTAAATAAATGACAATCCAAAACTTTTGTAAACACAGAAATTTTCCTGTAGACTCTCAAAGCATTTCAAGTAGATTAAATATTTGGTTTAAAGAATGATACAACTACCACATAGGTTTATGAAAAGCCTTGTCTTGGTTTTATAAATGTCAACACTCAGCTGTCTTGTGAGTTGCTCAAAATCACACAGCAATTTAGACAGAATTAGAACTAGTGAACTTAAAAAGTCTGACTTTCAAATTCCAGCTCTAACACTAACTTAGCATAATGCCCATGGAATGGGTATTCTCCCTATTTGTTTCCTTTTGATATCAGTTCATTAGACAGATTGAATAATTGTTTGGCTCTTTTCTGACAGTTTTATTCTCTTCTATCTCAATATTTTATAGAGACTACGAATTCAACAATGCAAACAAAACAGATGCTCATGGGCACTATTTATGATGGAGGATAACACAAGACAGATATTGGAAAGAAAAGTAAAGATATGGAAACGCTCTCATAACTGAGGAGAAAGCAAAGATCAAAAATCTTAATACAAATAAAGTGAATGAGATAATCTCTATAATGGGGTATTAAAAGAATAGATACACAGAACTATCAGTCAACAAACATCTACCTTCCACAAGTTTTATCAACTAAGGATAATACCAGAAGAGGGTTAAATGGGAATTTGCATCAACTCACTTTAGCCTCTAAAATGTGTATTTGTCTAGCACAAACATCATTGCATATGGTACTATTTTGGCATTTAAGGACATGAATTCACATGAGAACAAGCACAGAAGTAAAAAGCATGGTCAGAAAAAGAGTCTGTCTTAGAAAAGGAAATCAGTGAACTTGATTTGTAAAGTTTGGTAAAATCTAGGGACTATTATGTGCAGCCACAATAGGAGGAGCGAGAAAGAATATCCAAGAACATACAACCTATGTATGTTAATAAATGTTACTCTTAATTCCTTTCTATCTTTTGATTTATTACCTGATTGATCCCTGTTCATTGATTAATATAAATTTTATTTTACTTTAGTTAAGGTATTTTTTCCACATAATGTAATCTAATCACATTATGTAGAATCTAATCTGCATATCAAAAGGAAGAAAGGCAGTATAGGTATAGAAAATTGCCTGTGGGAGTCTATGTGCTGATATCATATGTTAAAAGTACTTAACAAGATGACTTAGGCAAAAAAGTTTTTCAGCATAACTTATACTGGCAATACCATTTATCTTTTAAATTTAATGATCTTTTTGTTGTCAAAGACTAAGGAAAAAAGTCAAAACTGCATTCCCTCTCATATATAGTAACAGATAACATGACAAGTGCATGTTTAATGCCATGCAGGCAAGTCTTGACTCACTTGGAGTATGGTTATGCATAGAGGTGTCTCTGTTGAGATTAAAGGGATAGTTTCTGTGCATTGGTACTCACACTGATAAAGGGATTTCCAGTCTGGTTTGCAGATTGTACATTTTTTGAAGTGAGCACCCTGTCTTCATATTTTTCTTCAAAGTATCAAGGTTTTAATATTAAAATTTGTGCATGGACACACATATGTATGCAAATATACAGACATATGCACATATATGTGTTTTTTACATACATATGCTTTATATTACAAACATTATCTTAAAATAACAAGCAATTTTTCTTTTTACAGAGGCACGTGGTTCTGCACATACCTTTTTTCTCCATCTTGAATAAGACATCACACAAAATGTTAGTGACACTCAGCAGCTATTGCCATGGAGTATAAAGAAGCTTCATATTATAAAACCCAGGAACTGATAAACAGACTCAATTAAAATGTATTTTCACACTAATATTGAACCAAAATGTGAATTATCATTTGCTCTGATGTTACCATTTGTACAGTAACCCTTATTTAGCTGTTTTGATGTATGCAATAATTGATACTTCAATAATAAACTTGTTTCTATTCAATATGTCTTTAATCCTTGTATGGTTCTTTTGGTGTCTTTTTTTGAGACTGAAGTGCCTTCTTGGCATATCATTACTCTGATGTCTTCTTTGCAAGCCTTTTATTGCTAATGTATTGACATGAATAGCAGTGTTTTTGTATCTGCCACCTATCCTGCACTGAGAAACAAATAGAGAATTGCTGTCTCCCTCTACTCATAATTTTTTGGGCTTTAGTCATACATATATAATTTATATTCATGTATGACAATAATACTTATTAAGTAGAAGGAATGATGTGAGAAAACAGAAAAGTGATATTGCAATATGAAAAAAATGAAGGGAACAGAAAGAGCTACTGCAGTATTTTATAAATGCGAAGGGAAGAAAATACTTACAAACATGTAAAATAATTTACATATGTGTTAGTCCGTTATTGCTTGCAGAGGAAATGTCACCTTCTAGTCTGCTTTATTCTTTAAAAAAAAAGATGTAAATAAAGGATATTGGTAGTGATTCATTCCTGCATTTATTTTATTTGCTAGATTTTGTGTCTCAATCTACTTTCCTACAAAAAATAAACTTGTTTTTGCATTTTCCTTCCACTTTAATGAGAACATGCAGTGTGTTGACCGTGGCTGGCTGACAGACACCCACCCAGCCTCTCTCTCACTCCCCCTCCTCAACAGGAAAATGTGAGCAAATAAGATGAAAAAGCTCGTGGGTTAAGATAAAGACAGGGAGATTGCTTACCAATTACTGTCATGGGCAAAACAGACTTGACTTAGGGAAGATTAATTTAATTTATTGCCAATTACTAATGTAGGATAGTAAGAAACAAAAATTGAGTCAAAACTACCTTTCCCTTCACCACCCTTTCTTCCCAGGCTCAACTTCACTCTTGACTCTTCTGCCTCCTCCTTCCCCAAGCATTTTCTGCCCTTTCTTAAATATATTTTCCCCAAGGCACCACCATCTTGTCTGAGGGTCTCAGCCGTGCCCTGTGTTGGGTCGTTTGGAGCCAGCTGGAACCATCTGTGTCCAGCACAGGGCAGGCCCAGCCTCTCACAGAGGCCACCCCTGCAGCTCCCCAGTACCAACAGCTAGGTATGAATGGGTGACCTAGGTTATTTTATATATATATATATATATATATATATATATATATATATATATATATGGAACATAGCTTGACTAAAAACATTACCACATTCTTTGAGACTATTGTAAGCTGTGTTCACTGCAGTGTCAATGAAGGAATCGTGTAATCTTTTTGGTTCATTAATGACATAATGCTAGTAATACTCACCAATATTTAGAATGTCTTATGCAAACTCTTCATCACTTTCTTTTTCCTAAATGACAAGGATTATTAGAAACCTACTGGTAGCTATAGCTTTATAAAAATCTTCCACCCTTCCTCAAGTAATTTACCTACTGAAAGCATCTGAAATACTTTTGTCACAGTGGCCCTCATGCTTTTGTGTAGATAGAGTTTCTTGCTTCTTCTCAGGCAAGTGTAAAATTGACTTTTATAAAAGATTTGTGATTTGTGTTTTGTCCATGACATATTGCCACTGTGAACATAAGAAAGTGTCAGGAGTGCAGACTCCGTCTAATAACATTTGTTCAGAGGAAAGAGGAGAATGTTTTGTGGGTTAATGGAGAACAGAACTCTAACATGAATTCAAAGTGACTAATGGATTTGCCTTCAGATGCTTAAGTGCTGCTGAAGAAACCAATCAGAACTGGTAACAAGAAAACTTATTAGTAACATATTGTTATTTTCCCGAGGTTTCAATGGGATCAAAAGTAGAAGGCATAAAAACAAAGACTGTTTTCTTATTTATGGATAAGTGAATGTGAATGATATTTTGTTAAACATGAGGGACATAGGAAAGAAAATGGAGGCTTCTAGAAGTAGTGAGGGACATGCATGCCTACTTGGTCCCTGGAATTATTGTGTGCACACTAGGCTTAGAAACAGGGGATGGTATCCCCCATCAAGTATCTCCTTAAGTGTAGAGGAACATATGACTGTGTAGACTGAATGTGTTTCTGAGTTCACCGCTGGAACAAGATGAACTACAGATGCATTCTGATAATGATACTCAGAAATACATCAGATCTTCTGGAGAAGAGGAGGCTGAGGGGAGACCTGATCGCCCTCTACAACTACCTGAAAGGAGGCTGTAGCGAGGTGGGGGTCGGCCTCTTCTCCCTGGTAACAGATGATAGGACGAGGGGGAATGGCTTGAAGCTGCGCCAGGGCAGGTTTAGGCTAGACATTAGGAAAAACTTCTTCACCGAGAGGGTTGTCAGGCTCTGGAATGGGCTGCCCAGGGAGGTGGTGGAGTCCTCATCCCTGGAGGTCTTTAAAAGAAGGATAGATGAGGTGCTTAGGGACATGGTTTAGTGGTGGGATGGCAGTGCTAGGTTAACGGTTGGACTCGATGATCTTAAAGGTCTTTTCCAACCGAGGTGATTCTATGATTCTATGATTCTATGAAATCCCACCCCAAAAATGCTTATTATTTCCCAAAATACACCTAGTTTAGGGAGTCTAGGGTGATTATATTAGGGATTAGATAGTACAGGAAAGGGGGCCAAAGTGAAAGTTCCAGTCCATCCCATGTATCAGAATTATTAAAAGAAATAAAAATAAAAAGACAGAAAATTAGAAAAAAACCACAACAGTTACCTTTAAAACCTACTTATTGCTACAGTGCATCTCCACAAACCTTGGATGCTTCTCTTCCACACCTCTTCAGCAGAAATGAGCAAAATCATTGCCATGTGTATACACATATAGAGAGTTTTCTCAGCAACACCAAACAAACAGATTTTCTACATGGACTATTTCACTACTGATATGTATCTTTCTTTTCCGTACAGGAAATGCTTACCATAATTAAAATATATCACCTGATACACATACCTCAAAAAGTGGCATTCCTCATACTCTAATGCATGTTCACATTAATACCTGCATTGCTTTCAGTTCCCTCTCATAAAAAGATTGGTTGCAGATATTAAGCTTAAGTAAGGAAAATATCAAAATAAAAGGATTTTTACATTCCCAATCTGACAAATGTTATAAATAATGTAACAGATGGGAGTAATTGCAGTCTAATGCACACTTTACCAGGGCGAGCATGAGCAAGAACACATGGTGAGAAAGCCGTCTTTTCTTCAGCACACTTGAGCAGCAATGATTTGTCAGTGGTGCTTTTGGAAAGGAACAGGGACAAGCAAAACAGGTCAGGAAGACAAGACTGACTGTGGCAGGTTAGAAAACGTCTGTGCCTCTGGAAGCAGAGTTAACTGACAAAAATCAAATATTATTTATGCAAAGGTTTTTAATGAGATTATTTTCATGGTATCCAGGTGTTTGTATAGCATATTTGTTTAGAAAAAGATTTTCAAAAGGGAGCTTTCAAAATAACCAGAAAAGAACCAGACTGTTCATAAGTCAGTATGAATTCTGAAAAGAAAGGAATGCTGATATGGTTTTTGTAGAAATTATTGAAATCTTTCTCTCCTGTGTTTATGCTCTTTTCCAAATCATAGTAAATAATGTGCTTCATGTGCTCATTTTTCACATGACACTGCCTACAATATGTCCTTAGTAACTTTGCATTACCTTTATTAATAATACACCTCTTCCTACTTCTATATCTTAGATTAAGATAAAGATAGTTCTATGAATTAATTTAACATATTTTAGAAATACTTTTACTTTGTTCAGTTTGTTGCATGTGCGGAGTTAGTTGCAAGCCTTCTTTCATCTCTAAGGGTGTTTAATACAAGGTTGAATATTTTTTTAATGCTATTTGTTCAGGCATGTAAGAGCCTAAAACAATAAGAAAAAAAATGCAACAGTTTAGACTTCAGGTTCTCTATCTCTGTTTGATTCAGAAGTAAATTTTGATCCAAATCCCACCAAAATCAATTAAAGACTTCCAATGTTCTGAACTGACTTTGGGTCAGAATCTAAATGAAGATATTTCAGAGTGCTAAGCATTTAAGAGTCTTTTTAGATATTTTCTCTTTTTTTTTTTTTGCACAGAAAATCTTTTTCTTTCTAGTTTAATGTAGAAAAAGCAAGGAAAGAGAACTTTCATTAATCTTCAGTGTTGAGGGTTTTTTTTCTTTTTATGCTAGTATGCAACCACAATAATATTCAATATAGTTGACACATCTGCTATAAAACGATATACCTTACATGAAAACAACTTGGCCTTCAAATGTCTTTCAGTGACAAAAGGGGGCATTAACTTATTCACAGAGACTGAAGCGCTTTTTGATTTCTATAGTCTCGAGTGTTAGGCATGTTATGAAAAAGGAAAAACAACAGCCCCATCTCCAGCTTACCTCTAAGTATTCTTTAAACGTAAATGATTAGTCAGTATGAGGTAATGGTAGTAATATTTTAGACTGTAGAGTGAAATACCCCAAAGTTACTTAAAAAAATATACAAGATCTTCTTTCTCTGAACACGAGGACACAAAAAGCTAGAATTTTTCAATTTTTCTTTCTCACAATTTCTCTTTTCCACATAGCTCTGATACTTACCTCCAAAAGCTCGATGTTTAAATGAAACTGAAAACAACAGTTTTGTGTCTGTGTATCTGTGTTTATTGTTTCCCTCTCTGTTTTTTTCTTGTAACTTGCTATTTCTTTCTCACACACAGGGCTTTAGTCCAGCCACTCCTGCATGTCTAAGTTTATCACCAGATCACAGTAAGCCTCTCTTTTTAGCAAGGTATGGGAAAACACAGATAACTCTTACTCCAGCACTGCGTGTATCTTTTTACAAGAAGACGACGTTAATGTTTCAGCTGTCTGTTCTATAAAGGATGTAGACAGGGTGGATGGGGTTTTTTACACTTTAGCTGAATGAGAGATATTGCATCTATCAACTTTACTAAGGTTAACCTAACTCAGAACAAAGTGTTGAAATGGAAGATGTAACTAGGAATACAAGCTACAGAACAGGAACCTAGGGCATCTGCACTATAAACTTAGACAAATCAATTACATTTCTAAACCTGTGTGGTATGAATTTAGAGGTATGTGTCCTGAACAATGTCAAGTTCCCTTTAAAAATAAAAAAAAAAAAAATCCCAAACACACAAGCAAAAAACTCCAGTCAATTTCCCTTGAGATGAGAAAATTAGCATTTGTACGTCTTTTTTACTACTTAGCTACAATTTTGTGCTATATTTAGTAAATTGCTAAGCAATCCCTATCAAGCTCTAAATTTATTTCCACTGTTATTCCACAAGCTATTGATTGCTTGATTTTATATCCAAGTCCACAAAAATTTGTGACACTGAGAACAAGAGGAAAAAGCTGTTAGTGGTACAGCCTAACTCCTCTATTCTTGCCCTCCCCCTCTAAATCTTGCTTGGAAAACATGACTATATGGACCAAATATATAGTCACACCAGTACTGACAAACATTGCCAGGATAGTCTTGGACAATCTCCCCAAAATGATACTTGAGTGTTGTGCATGCTTCTAACTCATATAGAGGGATTATACTCCTCATCAAATGGAATCATAATTTTTTTCATACAAAGTGTGAGAATTTTTCACATCAATACCTGACTTTCTAATCACAGAATCACAGAATGTTTGAGGTTGGAAGATACCTCTGGAGGTCACCTAGGCTAATCTTTCTGTTCATGCAGGGCCACCTAGAGCCAGTTGCCCAGGACCATGTCCAGACAGCTTTTGAATATCTCCAATGATGGAAACTCCACAACTTCCCTGGGAAACCTGTTCCAGTATTTAGTCACTCTCACAGTTAAAAAGTGATTCCTGATGTTCAGACAGAACCTCCTGTGTTTTGGTTTGTGCCCATTGAGTCTTGTCCTGTCACTGGGCATGACTGAGAAGAGCCTGGCTCCATCCTCTTTGCACATTCCCTTCAGGTATTTACACTGATGAGATTCCCTGAAGTGATCACCTTCTCTAGGCTGAACAGTCCCAGCTCTCTCGGCCTTTCCTCGTATGAGAGATGCTCCAGCCTGTTTGTCATCTTTATGACTTTTTGTTGGACTCTTTCCAGTATATTCATGTCTCTCTTGTACTGGGGTGCCAAGTACTCCAGGTGTGGTCTCACCAGTGTGAAAATATATAGTAGTTCTAATCTTAAAGTTCTCAAGTAGAAGGGAGCACTCTCTGTGCTCATTTTTCTTCCAGACATAGAACAGCCTGCTTCTCCCTCTAATGAAATTCCATTTGATTCTCTTTGCAGTAGCCAAGACATGAAAAAGGAGTGATCATGCTGCCCAGATATACACTTTCTAAGAAACATAACATGACCAAATAAAAGAAAAACTTTACATAGTTGTCAGTAAAAGGGTTTATTTTGTATTTCAGAAATCTGTATTTTTTTTAATTCAAAGGCAAAATTAAGTGTCTTCTTAATAAAGATTAATAAAGATTAGCAAAATGTTGTACTGTACTTTTATGTTATTAACACTTCATTATTTTTTTCAAAATATACTACAGAACATTTATAAGTTATTATGAATAATCACAAAGCAATAAAAAAAAGCCCTTGACAAATAAATCATAGAATCCTAGAATCATTTAGGTTGGAAAAGTCCAAATGTAAAACTAACACTTCTGAGTCCACCACTAAACCATGTCCCTAAGTGCCACATCTACACATCTTTTAAATACCTTAACCACTTCCCTGGGCTGCCTGTTCCAATCCTTGATAACACTTCCAGTGAAGAAGCTTTTCCTAACATATAGACAGCAACATTACTTCATGGTAGGAGGCTGGATAATGCTGATGAATTTTATTCTATCATCAGCTTCACCTGGTTTCTGTTTTTCCAATGGAAGCTCAGGCACAGACTTTGGGGTAAGATTTGCAGGTGTGTTGACTGTAAGTGTACAGTCATAATTTTTGTAGCTTTGACAGATGATAGTTCTGCTCTTGGCTCTGTTAATTGTACTATATGACTGCTGGTTACTGAGTGCAGAACCTGTGCAACCCATCTCTTGTTGGGTTCAGAAATTTAGCTCCCTCTTTTATTATTTTTTCTCCTTGATCAGACAATCATGAAAGTAAGTTAATGATATCAAAAGCAAAAAAAGGTAAAAACAGCACTCAGATATAGAAAATGTTTTAATAAACATTCAGGAGTTTTGTGTAATAATAAGCATTTCAGTGCCTTTAGACCTCACCATACAAACCACCTGGCATAGCATCTTATTTTATAGTTTGATTTTTCATCAAGTCTCTCAAAATATTAAAGATGTTATTTATGTATTAAAATACAATAGTGTGAACTGAGTAAGATTCTTAATGTATTATCTGATTTTTTTACAGCAAAAATATTTAGATGTACTAATAGCAAAAAGTTACTTTTCAGAACTGTGGACTTTATCATCACCAAACTATTATGACATGAATCCTGAATCATAAAATAAGTATTATAAGCTTTTTTCAGAGCCAGAGCTGAAGCTGACAGATTACTAAAGTGAAATTCTGGTCCACTTGTAAGAACTTTGTATCTGATATCTTTTGTTTTCTTTTTACAACAGGTGTTTTTCTAGAAATTTCAGTCTGTTGTTTTTGTCCTCTTTCTGCTTTGGAAAATTGCCTATGAGCAGACTTTTGTGAACTAAATTCACAAGACACAGATATAGATATGAAATCTCTGTTACAGGAAGAGGTTCCTCATTTCTGAGTTTTTCTAAGGATAATGTGTTCTGGAAAGTATTTATCCTAAAACTGCAGCACAGAAAGAAGAGGAAGTACAGGCAATTATAAGAACCAGATGGTCAATGCTTGTGCTTTGATGTACAGTGAAAAACTTTGAGCAGTTGTAATTTGGTCTCAGTCCAGACCAGGAATTTGGGGCAGATTGGAAGATGATTTCCTCTCCAGTTTCATACTCACCAGACCTATATACCATGGGATGCAGTAGTTTGAAGCAAAATAAATTTGTCTCTATTTTATGGTCTCTTTCTCTTTGTGTTATTGAAGTTTTTCACTTAATGCAGTGAATCAAAAGATCGAGATGATCTGTGTGCAGACCAGAAAGAAAAAGACTGTTCATGGAGGAGTGGTAAAGGCAACTGCAAACTGGCCATGTGTCGCGGATGGAGTGAGAGGGAGGCAAAAATAATGTGGTTTATTGGTGTAAAACAGTGAGTTAACAAAGGTCAGTGGTAAATGCAACAATAGTTTATGAGATTCGATGGCAAGGTACACTTTGTTATTTACTGCACAGAGGACAGGGTCAGACAAAACTGTCAGGGAGACCCTCCCGTTGAGTCATGAGGTTCAGAAAAGATCCCCTTGCTTTCTAAACTCCCTCAGAAAGGAGTCTAGGTGCGGCTGGATCCAATCCTAGTCCCAGACTTGGTCAACGGTTTATGTCTAAAGGATTACATATGCTCAATTAATCCTTTATGTTACTTAGCTAAGATTTCAAAGTTAGCATGCTGTTAGTCACTTACCGAGAATCTGTCGTGGTAAGGAGTCTCTCAACCTCGAGGAGTAACCTTGAGAGGCGTCCCTGCTCAAGGGGAGATCGTGGCGTGCAGCCCGCTGCCGTGCAGGAGAGCTCAAAGGGCTCTTGGACTGCTCACTATTTATGGGGGTAAGATGATTGGCTCATAGTCATATTTGCATACTGACCACTGTGCTTAGGTGGGCACATTCCACAATAGCCCTTGGCTATTGTATTGTTATCTGTCTCCCCCCACATCCAGTGGGTGCATCCTTCACGACCAGACACATCTATCAGATGCATCTATCACCACTGCCACAGGTAGTTATCACTTGAAAGAGGTCAAAGGAGGGAGAGTCAGAGATGGGGGGGGGAGCACACCGCCACACCATGATTCACTAGGCTGAATCTGCTCAGGAGAATCACAGTCGTTTAGCACGCACAGACACACAGAGTATTTTATTTTGATGAATTTTTAATTCTCTCTTATTTTTATCGGTAAGCAAACACATTTCTGTGTTTGGAAGAAGAGAAGCAATCTCCAAAGAAATCAGGCTATGACCCCCTCTAAGGTGCTTGGGTCATTTGCTGATTACAGCAGGGCACAGTACAGGTTTGCTGTCCCTCTTCTGCTGAGGAACAGGGCTCTAGTGTACTGCCACTGAGGTTGCTGATTGCATGGTAGTAGTTATTCCTGCTTATTGGCATCACATTGCCCGTCTAGATCCCCAGATAACCAATTGCTAAATTGTGCATAAACTTCCTAAGTTATTTCAAAACTCCATGTGAAAACACCTACGCAGATAACTAGTATGCAGTACCGATTAGACCTTGACAGAGATACATTACAGAGTCACTGTCGCAACCCCTGAAATTACATCCTTTCCCCACCAACCCCACCTTCCTTTTGTCCAAATACATTTGCAGTTTCATAACCATATAAAAATGCTGCCTATATTTAGAGCTAGTTTCGTATTACTCCCTCGTGAGCTTTTAGAAATGTTTTAGCCTCCTCATATGATGCCTGTCAGGAGAGTACTACCTAGCAGTTTCTGGGTTAGTTTGAAGCAGAAGTATCAGCCCTGTATATCCACAGTATTTCAATGTGGCTGTGCTGCAGGAGGTTACTTTTCTTCTACTACACCCCACAGGAAGAACTACTGGCACAGGTGCAACCAGAATAATACCAGCTTCCGTGGCAATTTTTAAGGACAGGAAGGAAACATTGTAGATGTCTTGTCATAAAAACCTAAACCTGCTGCTTCAAATATAATTTAAACTATGAACAAAGTAAAAACAATCCTTTACAACAAAAGTAGATTTCTCAAATAAAAATAAATAATTTTACTCATATTTCTCTACGTGTTAATACCCCAACATCAGCTTCTGACTTTGTAGCTGTTTAGTCACCCTCATGTCCTCCAGGAAGACGGAAGCAGTTAGAGGATTCCATCTTGTTTTCTGTTTGCATTTAGTACTTGATGAAAAATAAAAATCTGCTTCTGTGATGTGTTTGGCATTGTACCATACAAACATGGTAATCCTCAGTGAAATTTTCCCTTATGGGTTGTTCCAAAATGTTCATTTTGCTGCACATCAGCAAGCGAGATGATCTGTTTATCTGATGATTTGGTAACTAAATACTCAATGTACACAATTGTTTAACAACCTTGTCTGCTCACTTATTACACAAATTAATTCCAGGTGACATAGCACAAGTCCAGCAGCTATGCCTAATGTCGTCATCTTTGCTCGCATTATTTTAAAACCACATTTCTGCTAGTTAAAAGGTTTTAAAATCCATTGAAGGTTTGTTTTGGGGTTTTATGGGCTTTTTTTCATCTTTTTTTTTTCCTCTAGTATTGAAGAGAAGTTAATGACAAATATACTGACTGATTATTCTGCAACTTATTGAGGAAACTGTAGTAATTATTCTGCTATTCATCCTCATGACCTGCAGTTCTGGAATACTGTGACTCTCCCTCACCTCTTGTTTACTCTATGGTCTATTAACTAATATAGGAGATTGCTAATTTATGATTTACACTGAAAATCTTATTTGTATACCTGAAGAACCTTAGACATATTTATTCACAGATTTCTTAAACAACAGGAATAAAAATTGATTTACAATTTTTTAAGCAATAAGTGAAGAAGTGGAAGATAAGACTAACAAGTCATAATTAAAATGGAGAACCTATTTAAAGGTGTGATGTAAAGATTTTAGTATAATTCAGAGAGAGGAACCAAAAATTTTAATTGCATTTAGTCATAATTAAACAGATTTAGGTAGCACAAAAATCAGATATTCTGCCAGAAGTTACAGCAGAGATGAAACTGTATGGTTGTCCACCATTAATGACTTTTTTTTTAATGTTTATTAGCATACACTTACCCGATATTGTATAAGCTTATACTAAGATATTCTTTACACCAAAGAATTTATTGTCTAAGGGTTATCTCATGGTATGCAGAAGAGTCTGAGCAAAGGGACGTGCAGAGGGCGCTTTTCTGTATTCCAGCAGTCTGTCTCCTCAAAATCAGAAAGAATGGTAGGGTCCATCTTGCTTTATATCCAAATGTAAAGTTGATCAGTTTCACAGGAGTTTTCAGATAAAAGCACTGCCCTGCCTTACAGACCCTATGCAATTTTGAGGAGTCTTAAGAAAAAGCAGGAGTGCAAATTTGTTTGTCAAGAGTAAAAATTGGGAGATATTGAGAGGTATGCATTTTAGTAAGGATTAGCAGAAAAAACCTCTTAACTGTCAATTCAAAGCAGTGTCTTAAAATGTTTATACTTATCAATGAAGAGGATTTCTAGGAATTGGCATCCACAAGGAAATACTAGCAAAATAAAGATTAGGAATGTATGTGAGCCATCATATGAAGTAATAAATTTTACTTTGGAGAAAGGAAAACAATGGAAGACAGTAAAAATGCCTCATTTAGCAATATAGTGTGATGATGTAACTGTATAATAGCTTGTAAATAATTTTAAAAGAAATGAAAATGGTTTTGTGAGTAATTGTAAATACTGAAGGATGCAAATGAACTATAAACTTGTGTTAACAAAAATTGGCTGCATTAAGAATTTAAGGAAAACAACAAGATAGAGCCAATTGAATTTTTTTCAACACTTCCGTTTTCTATTGGAAACACTGATCCAGTATTCATTTATATAGATTGTTAGTTGAAAATATTGATGTGCTCAAGTCTGATAGGTTAAAGCCTTTATTTTCAAAAAGTTTGAGACTCAAAAGTACTGTTTCTACTTTATTTCTATTTCAACTTATCTGAACGCTAAAGTCAAAACAATAGTTCTGAAAAGAAGTTTTTTTATTTAACAGAAGTAAAAAAATAAATTAACTTCATCAGTATTCTATTTTGAAGTTTCTTCTCCATCAGTATTAAAAATTTTACACATAGAAATTATAGTTTTTGACCAGTTCTATAATGCATAGCTGTAAACATACCCAGTTATCCTAAAAAAATTAATAAAGCAATCCTCTAGAGAAGGATGCAAATTGTGAAGATATAATTAAATACGACATTTGTTAAGAAAATCAACATGAATTTCACTGTAAATGGAGTAAAACAAGCAAAACCCCACAGTAGATGGAGAATGTATTAACAAAGAACTTGCTCATAATTATTTCTATGGAGCACACTCTTAACTGGTGTAACAACCAGGTCACTAGCTAGGATTTGTCTGCTCTGTGGGAAGTCTTGTGGGAGCAGAGAAGACTAGGGTTGGGCTTCCTCTTTCATTTTGCAGTGCATCGTGGATGAAAGAACCTGGAGCTCACAAAGTGAGTAAATCATAAGTGGGCACCAAAAGAAAACGCTGGAGTCTTTGACTCTCCTGAAGGAGTGTGTGGACATCTAGGTCTCTGGCTGCCTCAGGGGAGAGCCTGCTGCCCAATCCCAGTCCTGGGCCTGGAATTGACAGTGACCCCAGTTGTGGGCAGGGCACTTGGCTGAGGCACTGGGTTACCAGGTGAATCACAGAATGGTTGAGGTTGAAGGGACTTCGGGAAGCCATCCAGTCCAACCTCCCTGCTCAAGCAGGATCGCCTAGAGCCATTTGCCCAGGAACATGTCCAGAAGGAGGTGAAGGAGGGAAGGAGCTATGAGAGGAGGTATCCAGGTTGCGTGACTTTGCAGACTAGGAACAGGAGATCTGCAGAAGCTGCACAGAGACTGCAGGTAGAGGCAACCAAACCCCACACCTCTCAGAGGCAGGAATAGCCAGAGGCTGTCTTGAGGCAGGGAAGAACAGGGACTCCAGTCATGACAGAGGCTGGGAGCTTTGCCACTGGAGAGGAAAGGACTTAAGTGGGAAGGAGGTAAGGAGGAAATGTAATAGCACTCTTTTACTACCAGAAAGGAACATTGTACAGAAGATAGAGTCAGACCCTTCTCAGACACATAAAGCATAAAGACAAAAGGCAAAAGACTAGTTGCAACAAGGAAAATCCAAACTGCACATTAGGAAGCTGAATGTTTAACTGCAATGACAGTTGTTAAGTACCAGAACAGAGTAAGTGTGGAATCTCCATCCCTGGAGATCTTCAAAACTTGACTTGAGAAGTTGTGAACAGCCTTATTTAAGGTTTTATGTTATCCTTCCTTTAAGCAGGAGCCTGGTTGTAAATGATAGCCAGATGTTTCTTCCAGCCTGCATTTTTCTGTGATCCTGTGATTTCACTCCATTTATAATACCTAAAATTACAAGCATTTAAAATGTGGGGGCTTTATCTCCAGTCTTCAATCTTTTCTTTGTCTGGAAACTTGTTTCATGCTAGACTAGGTTCAAAGCTAGCAGATACCTTCCTGTAGGAATGTGAATGAATTGGTGTCAATCTAGTCAACTGGTGAGATTAACCAAAAATCTTCTTTAAGTGTCAGTGGTAGACTGTGTTTTGGATAATGTCTCTTCTACTGCTCAGCATATTCAGTCTGTAGACATGCACACACACAGTTGTCTCCTGATAAAAGGTATGAATTAAGGGATCCTAATTCCTGTCTCTGTAGTAGGCTAAACAATACTTGCATCACAAGAAATTTTTAATTTGGATCAAACTACAGAAAAAGCATTATCACAAATTATTTCTCAGACATAACCTACAGGTCCCTTCTCTTTTTCAGTCACAATAATACTGCATCTCCTAACATTTTCTCACAACATAAATGCTTGTGACCTGATACTTCATCTATGTACTACATTGTCTCCAGTGCAATGATATCCTTCATAATCTCTGCTCCAAACAAGCATGATAAGAGAGCAAGTTAATTTAAACTCATCTGTGATGTAATTTATGTTTTAACCTTGGTCTTGACATTTATTCTGCTTTCTCTCCCTTTTTCCCCAAAATGTATTCAAGCTGTGTCCATAAAATGAAAACTGATTAAGAGACTCTTTGGTCATTACCTAAATCTCAGTTTTCCAGTCCTTTAATGATGTGCTAGGCAGTTGTGAATGTTATACGCACATGTTTCTTTTGAGGTTTACACATTTTACTAATGACTGCAAGATGACTGCTTAACAATATATTAATAACTAATTATGAACATAATTACGCTAAAATTATTTTTATAAACTATTTTGAATGTTGAGAAATTGACTAAATTGTCCAGAGATTAGAAGTGAATGGATAAAATCTACGATATTAAAAACAACAAATCAAACCACTAAGATTCTTCCTTATTTAAAAGTCTCTTTCAATGTAACGCAAAATTTACATAGAAGATGAAGAATGTTCTGAGTACATATGTACTTTTTACCATAAAAAATGATGATCACTTAGTCCATCCAAAAGCTATTCCTATAGTTGTAATCATTTTTACTCTCATTATGTATTGGCAGAATAGTTAACAAACAAGAACTGTTTGTTGGCAAAAAAAAAAAAATCTTATGACAAAGCTTCCATATTTAAAAAAAAATAAAACAGGTCTCTTTAACCATTCTGATGACATGAGACATATCAGTACAGGATCAGGAGCATACATCTGAGCATTATTCTTTGGTTAGGTGCAGATTATGCCACCCGACCCAAAAGAAATCGTCCGTTCATTTTAAAGGGGTTAGGGTGGAGATAACTTTCTTCACAGCAGCCCATAAAGTTCTGTGTTTTAGGTTTGTAACCAAAACAGTGTTGATAGCAATGTTTTAACTTTTACTGAGCAGTGTTTATGCAACACAAGACCTTCTCCGTTTCCTACTCTGCCCAGTCAGCAAGTAGGCTAAGGGTGAACAAGAGTTGGGAAGGGACACAGCTGGGACAGGTGATCCAAAGTGACCAAAGGGATATTTCGTGCCATCACTGTCAGCAGTAAAACTGTGGGGGAATTTTTCCAAGGTAGCCATTGCTTGGAGACTGGCTGGGCACTGGTCTGCTGGTGGTGAGTGCTTACTTTTTCATCACTTGGTTGTTTGTTTTTCTTATTTTTTTTTTTCCCCTTCACTTGTTAAACTGTTTTTATCTTGACCCATGAGCTTTCTCACTTTTGCCGTTCTGATTCTCTCCCCCATCATGCTGGGGCGATAGTGGATGAAAAACTGGGTAGGGGCTTGTCTGCCAATCACAGAGAATGATGGAGAGGTGGCAACCTATCTATGATTTTTTTTAATGTAAAATAATCTGTATAAAAGGACTTTGTTTAATTAAATTGTATAGCTGAGTAACCGAGGGTAGGATAGAAAAAATTATGAACAAAGTAATAAGATTTGGCTACACTGAAAAGTGCATATTGCTGGCAAGTTTTGGATAAACTGCTGCTCTTCAGTGAGGGAAAGTTTTCCACAAGAAATCACTTTGTTATGTTTGTTTGTTATTTTTAGAGGTACCATGTGAAATTACATTTTTTTTCCAGTTGATCAGGTTTTGTTGCCTCTACTGATGTTGCATAAAATAAAATTGCTTTGATTGCCCCAACCGTTAGTTGGTAAGAAATTGAGCATTGTGGTGCTCGTTAAACCTGAATGACTTCTTTTGTAAACTGTTGAAACCAATGTTTGGAGTGTCATGTTTACCAGAGCTAGCAAGGGTGTAAACATAACCTCCTATTAAATATTTCCATTTTCAGTTGCTGACAGGTTATTTCTAATGACTAATCATAGTTTTAAGGTCTTTAATCTAAACTTTAAGAGTCATAAAAAATCCACTTATATTATCCTTTCCTGGAAATTATCTAAAATTAGTTGATTTTGCTGTTATTGAAATTTTTCTTTTTGAGATAGAAAATGGTGTCTGAAACTGATTTGAATTCCACTGAGAGATTAAAAAACACTGTTAAAATCTACAGAGGCAACTAAATGTTGTTGTGTGATGAAAGAATTAACACTACAATTTGTTTTTATTGCAATAGGTTGATGGACCTTGAAGCCTGACAGCATTATGTTTGCTTTATAACTTCTAACCTTTTATTAAATAGCTTTTCTTCATAATGTTTGAAGATTGTCAACTTTGGATAGTGCAAGGATCTCAGGTGGAATTTTATTGAAATATATGTAAATATATAATTAAATCGTTATTTCATTTGAAGAAAGACATGTAATGCCTAAATGACCTCAAGAAGCCACACTTTTTATGCATGAATGGAATATTTTCCAGAGATGGGATTTATTTAATTTTTGATCTGCATATATCTTGTGCTACATACAGCACAGGTATAGTTTTGAGTGTGTAGTTTGAGTTGTATAGTTTGAGATGCAGTCATGTCACTGATATATTTCTAAAAACAACAGCTCTGAGGCAGGGAGTATCAAACATATTTATTGTGGGAAAATACAGATAAATTATTCAAGCTATTTATTTCATGTAAAACTAAATGTCATCTATCAAGTGTGTTTATATCATGCTAACCTGACATGAATGAGTCTGTTGCCTATAGTGAGATTTATAATAGGCACGTTTGTCTTTGGAAAAACTTGCCTTCCCTTCCAGTTCTGAGCTGTGTTGTAGAATGGAATAAGATAAAAAAATGATAAGCAAAAGAGCAAGGATAGGTGAGATGGTCTATTTCAGATGAATATGAGAGTAATGAAAATAGAGACCACCTGATATAAGAGTGGAGAAAGGTTTGGCTTTTTTTTTTGTTGCCATACAACACCTGGGCAATACAACTAGGTGAAAACATTTCAAATGTTTTCTAAATAAGTGAACAATCTGGAAAAGAAAGATAAAAAAAAAAAAAAAAAAAAAAAAAGAAAGAAAGGAAAACTCCTAAACCTGGAAGTCAGAAATCAGATTTTCATTTTTTCAAGTAACACCTAAAAAATATAATTTTAAATGAAAAATTTTTTTCTTATAAGGAACTTGGGATGATGAAAAATACTGTCTGTGTTGGATGTGGAGTGATAAAACCCTGCATAAATCTTGGAGAACAAAACATTAAAACAGACAAAAATAATTTGGGGATTTTTTTTTTTTCTGGGACAAATGAATAATTTGTTGGTTTACAAAAGACCCATATCAGGACACATTCTGTGTTAGTTAACGTACCCACATCTGGGATGATTATGTCCCTCCCTCCTCTTTGCTGGTCATCTGTGTGTATAAGATCAATGACTGGCTCTGAGAAGTAAATGGTGGGAATGTGGGACTATAGTGAGATAGTTTTGATTAATGCAGTAAGCAGAATAAGAAACCAACAGAAGCAAGAGAAATAAATGTTTCTGTAATAATTCCCATGGCACTTGACAAAAAAAATGTACTCCAGGGGGAATTTTATATAGTCAGACTCTCACATTGTGTAAATAGCTTTAACTCTCTTGAAAATTGACTTTGGAATTGTTGAGCAGCTTATACATTTGTATATCATCATGGGTAACTGTTAAATAATAGAGAAGCCACCTTATTATGCAAAAAGGAGAGTATCTAACCACAGAGTAAGGCACCCTTAATTTGCATCTAACTAGAAAGCAAGACTGAAGTGAAAAATGGAAAAGTGTAAGAACAGTTAGAAACATTGACCATGAGCAACTTCATTTAAGTCTCGGAAGGAATGCAAGGGCTCACTGAGTTCAGTGTTAAAACATTTCTGGATTCTTATTTTTCTGAAGATCAGTGGACAATGGTATAGAAGCTTAGAAAGTCTTGACAGCTCCAGCAACTTTTAAAAATGTAGTCTCATTTTAAGGCCTCTGGCAGTTTAAATATTTGTATGAAGGATATTTAACCTCTTTGTTTTCCAGAAGGCAAATGTGTGGGAAATTAAAATATTTTGTTCTAATTTTCCCAAGAATCCACAACTACATCCCAAGAAGGTACCTGAAATAACTTTAAAAAAAAAAACAATCAGCGTCTGGAAGTTTTTCTTGAAAATAATTGAGACTTTAATATTGAAAATTTGACTTCTGGGGGCTAATGGGAAACCCTGATCTGTAGGAAGGTTTGATTTGATCACTCTCTGGTATGAGAATCTCTACAGTCTCAGTTACTTTGCTTAAAGAAGCATTCCATAATCAAGACTTTAATGACCTGCAATAAAAAAACATGTCAAAAGGACAAGGGGCACAGCATTATAATGTTTCTGAATCATGTAAGTATATACAAATATATATATCTACATTTACTGTTGTTCCAAAACAAGCAAAAAATAACATTGTCAAATAAGTTTAAGGGAGATTTCTTTATTTTTATATTTTGGTCTTTTGCATTTGTTGAAAACTACAAATTATTATATTTAGATATTCTCAGGATAACTGGTCCCATACTTTCACCTCATATGTATCTTCCACATAATAAGAGGGAGAGAAGAAGCTTTTAAAAGTAAAAATTTGTAAGTATAAAATTAGAGGAACTATATTGTCAAAAACAGTTACAAATTTTAAATAGGAAATTTTAGGCTAGGACAGTTCTTCAAAATCTATCAATAATAAAGGGGGTTTAGTTATCCTACTGAAAAACACCACTCAGTCACTATTGCACATGATGTTTCAATGAAATAATTAATTTATTTCTTGATAAATTAATCACTTCTTTATTGATCCAGTAGCAATTAAAAGTCTCATGAGGAATTTCCTTTGGCTTTAACCAGATTAGATTAAACTCCAAATGAAACAAGTCAAACAAAAAAAGATATTGAGTCATCTAATGTTTACAAAAAGAAGATAAAGACAATAATATAGAAAAGTTTACTAAAGAGAAGAATACTGTTTCTGTCAAAAGGAGGGACAGTTATTAAGAAAAGAATAAAAATTAAGTAAGGAAGTGGAAAAATTTGTGAATGATACATGGGTAAGATACTGAAATTCAAGAAACATATGAAGACTTCCACTAGTCCTGCTGGTTTCATAACGTAAAATGCACAATCACTCCTTCTCTTGGAGTCATTGGTGGAAGGTGAAAGATTTACTCTTCGGATAAATGTAGAGCTCCTGTTACACAGAGGCTTTTGTTCTTATAAGATATTTCATAGACATGCCAGATTTAGCAAGACCTGGCCACTTTGGAATGTACCACAGGGGGGCTGAACATGTTAGATTTAGAAGCTGCCCCTGTAAGTTAAAGCTCCCTATTGCAACAGAGGTACAGGCTGTGCACTGCAGTAACCAGTCCTAGCAGACATTACATTGCTGGCAGCACAGAGCAGAAGCAGCAAAGAAGATGACAGGGAAATATAAAGTGTCAAGATGAATGGACTCATTATCAGAATGGGGAAATAAATTTTAAAAAACCCCAAACAACAAACCCTGATTAGTTTTAACCATCTTTTAATGATCAATATGCTTGTGATGAGGCCTGAGTGCATGGCTCAGTCAGGTCTACCCCATGACTAATACACAAACAGTTACAGGTGTCTACCAGCAGTCCCCATGTTAATTAAATATCACACCTATTTCCTATAGGAGGAAATAAAGATAAAAGGGAAATTGGAAATTAACTGAGAATAAATCTGTGAGAAGAAATATTTGAAATCTGGGCAAATGCATTTTATCAGTCTTCCTTTCTGCTTTCTGCTCTCAGGATGATTGATTATCCAGTGAAGAACAGAATTTTACTGGAGTTTGCCACTCCTGTTTTCAGGTTTTAGAATACATTTGCTTGTTTCCTTGGCATTCTAATGTTGATATAAGTGTGACCCTGCTGCTTCAGAAATTTCTCTGATTGCTAAAAATAGATCAGTAAAGGTATTATGTTCAAGACTTTGGCTGGCTATCACATATCTGACCTGGTTGACTGCCAGGTACAATGCTTTTCTGCCCTCTCTCCCTCTCCACTTTCCCCAAATGTTTAATATTTTAAACTACTGATGATTTCATTTAGGCTGGTAATAAATGAGAAACAAGACTTTAAAGTAGCCATGAGGAAAATTTAATAACTTCAAACCAATACCCTGTCTAGAATAAATTAGTGTCATTTTTAAACAATTTCAAGAATGATTTAGCAAAGAATTTCCTTAAGCAAAGTATTGTGTTTATGAGTTTTTTGTTTTCCTTTAAAATTAGCTTATATATAATTATATTATAAGCAGGTCATATCCACAAGGCACCCTTTCTAAAAAATAGTAGAAGACACAACACAGTGTATCTCCTCAAGTGGAATAAGTCCTTGTTTGCAAATGACCCTTCTTCACTTCCTTCATGTTCTTCAAAATGTAGGGTTACAAAGACGAGGCATCGTAACTTCTTTGCTTGTAACTATGTGAGAGAAATAGAGGATTCAGTATTCTAAGTTTTCTCCTGAATTAGTCTTACTCTGTGTCACTTGTTTTAAAACGACAGTTTGCATCTGCTGCATGTGGTTCTTTGGACAAATTCTACACTAATTAGGAGTACGTAAATTTTAAATTTGTAGAAATTTTCATAAGAACTCTGCATGAAGTATATTTCTGGAAAATGGTAGGTATGTTACCTGTACTGTACAGGTGGACTGAAATTGAAAATAAAACTTGATATATATTTGGTCTCCCAGCTGCAAATTTTAATGTTCTTTGTGGTGGCTGACTGCTTAAGATAGTGTGCTTCAAAGGAAAAAATAAAAGACTAAACCAAAACATTTTGGTATATTCAGAGTTTCTTCTACTGTTTTCCTAGGTAGCTAGACATTGCAAATAAGTTGAGATATCTGCTTATTATTATTGCTTCAGCTACATTAGGATAAAAAATTCCACAAAGTAACTGGACAGAGAAAATTGCAGTCTTCTAGAATTCCTTTTCTCAGAAGAATAATCAAAATGGAAAAAAAAAATCTGCAGTGGTATCATGGTGGAATTTAAAGTTTTCACAGAGAGATAAAAATGGAGCAAAAGTAACTCGCACATCAATTTGTACCCCATCAAAAGAGTAGAATATCATCAGGATTGTTCAGTTGGTAGCTAACTACTAGTTTGGGTCAAAGGAAAAAAAATCATGTGGCTTAGTTGAAAAGTCCAGTCAATAAACTTTATTTGCAAAGGTTTCTGTAAAAAATATAACTCAAATAAAAATTAAAAAAAGAACAGAGATTAAGGTAATTTGGAATCTGGAAGTCTATCAAGGCCTGACCCAAACCCCTTTTAAATCAATTTATACTAGTTTAGGTGTTTTTTGGATCAGTCCCCTGGGATGATAGTAATATTGAGATACTTGAGATGTACTATGCAACAGGTTGAAAAAGACTATACTTGAAAATTGAGAAAGCTCTGTTGTTCATATATAAACCATATATTATTTTCCACACTTCATAATTTTTATTGGATTTCAGTTTAGGCAAGACTCCTGAAAATAGTATTTAAAAGACTTTCATATTTGTCCAGGGACTGTAGGATGATCTCAGGTTGGAAGCTTATTTTCAAACAGGTGGAAGAGCAGAAATGAAGTAATTGAAAAGTAAGTAATGCAAAAGGCAAATTCTGCTCTGTGTTTGTGTGTAAATTAATCCAATGAAGCCTGTATCCAAAGGGCAAACTTTGTAAATTTGATTATCTCAGAGCCTATATCTCAGAGCCTTTTTCTTCTAAAAAGATTTAATAACTCCTCTTTTTCCACAGACAGGAATTTGTAGGTATATGAGTCTTCTTAGAAGTTCCCATATCCAAGCTGATGTACCTGTTTCCACAAGGTAGGTCACCATTCATGGAGAAAGTCACTAAGCAGACTTTATTCTTAGAAAAAGTTTGCTATCTAACTGCAGTAAAGTCTTTAAAAATGAGTAAGCCACAGAAACATATGCAGCCTTTGGCCACCAGAGCTACCTTTATGTCCCCAGAAACCCTCTACAACAATTTCTATCGAATATAGTGACACTTCAGATTAATTGCCAGATTCTCCCCTGCTGAACTCAGCCAACAAGCCACTCATGACTCAAGCAGATGTTTCTGCACTTTAGGCAAACTGCAGCAGGTTTGTATTCCCCTTGCTCCCCCACCTCCATCAGCTGTGACAAAGGCTTTTACCAGAGACATCGCAGGAATTTTACTCAAGAGAAACAAGATGCCAGCCCACCAACAGTGCTGCAGAGTACCCTAAGTCTCCATCATCCAGTACATAGGGAAATCTAGGGGATGGAACACTATGAAAAATACAGGCTAGTGTCATCAGTATAACTACACTGATAGTTGCTGTATTTACAGGACAAAGGGAGGATAGCATGTTCCTTGAAAAGTTCTCTAGAAAAATGTATTTGTCTGAACTCATTTCACTAAAGATTGCCATAAAGCTAGAGAGGGTGAAAGGTAACTATCTGAGGCAAATTGGTTTTCTCTGCCCTGAATGGAGCTAAGAAGCAGAGGCAGAGTGGACAGTTCCAGGTATTAGCACAGCAGCAAGACAAAACATTATAAAGGCAAAAACAGCACAGCAAGTCTCCCCCTGTATTCTCTTGTGGCACTCAGGTATCTGGAGGAAACCTCCCGGAGAGGGGAGATCAGGTAGCTTTCCTGCAGATGCTGCAACGCGTAGTACCATACCCCCAGCCGGAGACTCAGTGTTGCTAGGAACAGTGGCTGGTGCCTGCAGAATCATAGAATCATAGAATGTTTGGGTTGGAAGGGACCCCTAGAGGTCATCTAGTCCAACCCCCCTGCAGTCAGCAGGGACACCACTAACTAGATCAGGTTGCTCAGAGCCCCATCCAACCTGGCTTTGAATGTTTCCAGGGATGGGGCCTCCACTACCTCTCTGGGCAACCCATTCCAGTGTTTCACCACCCTCATTGTAAAGAATTTCTTCCTTATATCTAGTCTAAACCTATCCTGCTTTAGTTTAAAAACATTATCCCTTGTCCTGTCACAGCTGGATCTGTATGAACCTCTGCTGTCCTTTTGATCTCCTGCTCTGAGCATTAGTACTGAAGTAACTCCCACACACATACTTTTGTGGTGCCCTTCTATCCTTCAGTTCCTGATTTTCTTAGAGAGACAGAAAATATGACTGATGGTCTGCTTTTGCTACATCTCAGTTGCTATTTCAAAATACTTAATCATCCAAATAAATTGGATTAACAAGATCTGTGGAGTTCTGTGCGATTATGCATTGGCTGATCAGAACTGCATGGGAACGGTACATTTCTTCTGAATGTGTCACTTTTTCAGTGACATTCCATTTCCACACAATTTTTCTCTTCTCCCCAACCCCTCCCCCCCCCCCCCAATCCACCATTTTTGCAGGAAAACATGGAACAGTCTTTTATTTGGGAAATATTTTGCCCATCTGCAGGATTTATGGAGGTTTTGTATAGTTTAATTAATTTCCTTTCTTGTAAAATAGGTACTGATGATCCATCCTTCTGAAATCCTTTTTATTTTTTTGCTAATAGTGGGACTATTTTTTAGTCCTACTCTAGGTTTCAACTCATTTCTTCTCCACTTTTAGACCTCACTTTAGAAGCCATACAGCTTTATAAATTCTTTGTCTTATTCCTCCGTTCTCTATGACACAGGAGTCAAGGCCTTTCAGCTGGGTGTCTTTGGCATTCATGCTTCCAGTGGATCAATATCTTATGGCCATTGTGATGACTGGAGTAACATGCACGTAATTCCTGTCCATCTTGTCTGGAACAACACAGACGTAATATGAGGATGCAGAGACTGGCACCATCTCCACTTCCCTGCCTGGAGGACAGATGACTGAGTGCTCTGGGGAAAGGAGTAAATGAACTCCGCCTCTGAAGTTTGCAATATATTCAGAAGGTCTGGGAAGGGCATCTATTTGTCTGTGCTATAACCACGATCAGGAAAGACTTAAGTGTCTCCAGAAATACTGGACTCTCTTGAAATTTCAACTTACAAATTTTAACAAGTCTCTTTCATTAAAAATTGCAATATCATTCAAAGTTACAGTTTAAAAAAAATAACAAAAAAGGTAGAAACATTCTTTGTGAAACTATCATTTCCAGAGTGTAGAGAAATTGGTTTATGAATGAAACTGTCATGTTGACCTAAAATTTATTTATATTTAAACAACCTATTTAGTTGAACGTCAGAGAAAAAGCTGGGCTATTCAGGATGAAATATTCCCAGAAACTGAAAACAAATATAATCAGGTGTCCCGGTTTCAGCTGGGAAAGAGTTAATTTTCTTCCTAGTAGCTGGTATAGTGCTGTGTTTTGGATTTAGTACTAGAATAACGTTGATAACACGCTGATGTTTTAGTTGTTACTGGGTAGTGCTTAGACTGGCCAAGGACTTCTCAGCTCTCAGCTCTGCCAGGTGCACAAGAAGCTGGGAAGGGACACAGCCAGGACAGCTGACCCCAAACTTGGCAAAGGGCTATTCCATACCATATGACATCATGCTCAGTATATAAGCTGGGGGAAGAAGAAGGAAGGGGGGATGTTCACAGCAATGGTGTTTCTCTTCCCAAGTAACCATTATGCATGATGGACCCCTGCTTTCCTGGAGATGGCTGAACACCTGCCTGCCCATGGGAAGCAGTGAATGAATTCCTTGTTTTGCTTTCCTTGTGTGAACGGTATTTGCTTTCCCTATTAAACTGTCTTTATCTCAGCCCACGAGTTTTCTCACTTTTACTCCTCTGATTCTTTCCCCCATCCCACTGTGGGGGGAGTGAGCAAGCAGCTGCGTGGTGCTTAGTTGCCAGCCGGGGTTAAACCACGACATCAGGCTAGGACAGGCCTCTGACACAGACAATGACAATATGAATATTTTACTAATATCAGTTATAACCTACTGAAAATATGATCTTATAATGGGAGCATCATGCAGCTTCAGTCAAAGAAATTTGAACCATTCATTTTAAAGTATTCTGTTATTTCTGTAAGCATTAAAAGTAGATGTTTTGATACAATAAAATATTTTATGAGAAAAAACCCTACTAATTCTTCAATACAGATTATTCAATTGAAATATTCTTTCATACATTCTTTGAGAGCTCTACTGTGGCCATGGACAATGATACGGCCCTTGTAACCAGGATACTGCAATTAACATTTTCTCTTTCATATTTTCTTTTTTTTCAAGAGATACATAATTACAGAAAACCCCCAATATATTCATATTATTGTTCCTATACAAATATCTCTAGGTAGAACACATATTAATCTGAATGTCTTCATTGTCAGTTAAAAAAAGTAATTTCAAAATTTCATATTTCAAGGTAATTTCCTGTGTCTGGGAAAAATAGCTGCTGTACATGTTATGGGGAATGGATGCAATCTGTCTCTTGCTTCATCTTTGCAACCTCTGAATATATACCTATAAGACTAAAAACATTTTATAGCTCCAGAACTTTATACACAAGGATCATTGATAATGAATTCCTTAAATATAATGATTACAGTGCCTTTGTAGGCACTTAAGTTTCTTTATAGAGCATTATCTAAGGGATTTTAAGTAGTATCATTTTGTTCTTGTTAATTTTTTCCAACACGAGAGCAGCAGCAAGCCCGTTTACATGCCATAGCTTTCACTAGGGGCTTTCAGTCACAGACAATACCTTCTTGCTGTCTTATTACACTCCATGGTACTTCCCTGGCTGAATCACTGCCACCCACTAGATATAGCCAAAATGTCAGCAACTGTGATGAAGAGAAGAAAAAGAAATAACTTGCCATACAAAGCCTTATGCTGTGATGTTTTATAAAGCCAATGCTGTCAGTCAATGCCCATCAGTATTACTAGTGCACAACACAGGGATTACTATTGATTTAATTAACTGGAGTTGAGATAAAGTTCAGTTATGCAATGCAATAACTTGCAGAATATTTGCAGGATGTTCACATGATTTCACAGGATATATTGTGAGAAAGGGAAAACACAGAAATGAATGGGTGGGACACAGTTCTGGAATCAGTGATTGACAGGCTAACAGACAAAACCGCATATGTATTAAGCGTCTGGGCAAAATATTCTCTGTTACTGATACCCAAGATGCAATAGTTGTAAAACATGTACAGGGGAGTAAGTTCTATTTTCTCTTCCCATTATCAGCGGCCAACATGGGTCAAGAAACTAATCAGATCACCAATGCTATGTGGTTCTCAGAGAAATAATACTTTTTAATATAGTTGCCTTTAGAAGAATATGATGCTGATTTTAAAAAGACCGCAATATAGTATCACAAAGACCCATCTTTTTAGGCTTTTTAGGTGACTTACTCTATCAATCTGATTTTATCATTTGTTCTCTTGCAAGTTTTTATTACATCTGATCCACTCTAGGAAAATGGATGCCTGTGATAAGAATAAAAATAAGTTTATTTTTAACTACAAGCAATTAACAAGTTCTGGTTTTCACCTTCAGCATGTACCAGTGTCTTTATTTTCATATATATGTATCTATATATGCGGTTATGTGTCTGCACTGTATACATATTACTAAAATAGTAAGTGTTGCACACAATTCGCTTATTTTAACTAATATTTTGTTTCAAAAATCTCTTCTTCATCTGCAGATTTATTGAAATAAGTGGCTCCTAAATCTTGAAATATGTGGCTCTTGTTGACTAATAAAGTAATCAGAAATATTTATGTGAGCTTAATTCTCTCATCTTATACCAGAGTTGGTTTAAAAGTTCTTGCTGAATTAGTCTTAGATATCAGTGTTTCAAAGTTCTTCTTGACAGGGAAAAAACTGCTGACTTATCCTGCTAGGACATTGGTTGCAGAGTATTCCTTGCTTCAGACCTTTCTTTGTGCACCTTATTGTTGGCAGCACCTCAGGTCTGCCACTGTCCAACAATAATGGCAACCCGTTCTCATCTCCATATCTGATACAATTATTTCCATATTCAGTGAAGGGTGTTAGCTAGTCTTTGTTTTCCATATATAGTTGCAGGGGGTTCAGTGGATCATACAAAGGCCAAAAGGAAGTTTTATATGAACATAGACATAGACACATAGACATGCATATGGCTATAGATAAGACAGTATACATACACATATATGTGTTTCTATATGTATTTATATATCTATATATTCATATGTATATTTATATGTATATGTAGAATGAAAGTCTAGATCTATTGTATAAAAACAATACAATATACTAGACAATGTAAGAATTACTTAAGAAACTTATGTTGAAAATAGGTCAACTGGAGAAAAAGGTTTTTGAAGTATAAAAATACTGTTGTCTTTCAAGATTACAATATTTCTTTTTTTTCTCAAAAATTTTAGGAGTCATTTGTAGTAAGCTGAAGAAACTCTTCATGTTTTATTCTGTAATTTGATAAAGAATGGTGCATTTTGTTTGTCAGGAGACAGCTGAGTATGTAATTATTCAGATGCTAACAGAGTTTTATTCATGTATAATAAAATTCGTGCAGCTGTTGTGCACAATTTTATCCTGCACTGACTTAATGCGTTTCTGCAAAGCACAAATGACATGATGGACTGTTCATAAACTGTGTTTAAGTGTCAGAGACTTCACTAAAATGTCTCAAATCCAGTTGGCTCTGGTATCTGGAAAACATGCATGGAACAACATAGGAAACTAACTGTCCTGCTAGGGGCAAGAGCAATATACTCTGATGAGAAAGAGTAAAAAGATGGGCACAGGTACTTTGTTTGTGGGGGATGTAACAGAGAATCCCTTTCTGACAGTAAAAGACAGTTTGTACAGAAATGTCATTTCTTTCCTATGCATTTTTCCAATTTCTTTTGCATTCCTTGTAGTGAAAAGCTCTTAAATATTACAGTAGGATGAAAATTAGAAAATTTTCCAGATAGAACAATCAAGTAAAACTCGTTAGCATAGAGTGAAGGCTGAACACAGGTAACAGCTTTCAGAAGAATGTCTTAAAGAGTCACAGAGGAGGAAATGAGATCTTTATACATGACTGAAGCAACAAAATTAAGATGACCTTTAAAACAATAAGAATTAAACACTGCATGGCTTAACAATGATCATCCAAATTACCTTGGTTATGACTCTGGGCCATACAGAGGTGGTCCAAATGCAACCTTTAGCTCAGGATGCCCCTAAGCTGGTGGTTACTGAAAGTTGCAAGTGTAGAAGGAAAACAAGCTCTTTCTCTTACATTCTTTCCTGAAGCATCGGCAACCGGTCGCTGCTGGAGACAGAATACTGCATTAAAAGAACATTTATTTTTCCTCATAAGGATATTCTTATCTTATGACAACCCATCCATCCTTTTTTCCAGACCTACCTTTTAAAGTACAATCTCTTTGAATGAAAGGATTTTCCTGAATAAATATGGACTAGAAAAAGACTGTTCCCTGGTGCTGTTTGGGAAGCCTTCCTAATTAAAATAAATATTTCAGAAAACAATGCTAAGCAAGGTTTTACTTTCATCATTTGCCTGTGGAGTATAGCAACAACAGCCTAAAAACTTTTTCTTTCATGCATATCTAGTAATTTTGTCAGTGCTTAATTTTATACTTTACTTCCAAACTACTCTGTGCTCTGACCTTCTGTAGGTAGTTCATAGTTAAGGATATGTTTGGCTTCATAACAAAATAGCTGTATAAATTTTTCATGATTCACTGTGTGTTTGAGACCACTTACGCAGAGTGACCAGTGTAAAAGCAGTTTGAATTGCTTTAGTTAGCAATATTCCTTAGCTCTTTACAAGCACTGGCTCTATTGCTTGTTGCTGGTTTTTTTTCAGTGGCAGCAAAGAGATATTAGTAAACTTCCAATTTATTGGTCTAGCTTGCATTCATTATAAACTTTCTGCACTTTTAGCAAAGCAATACTTAGAGCATAATAGTTGCTCATAATTTATTTATTTTAAATTACTTAGCAAATTTATTTTTCTTTTTGGTCAGGTTTTCATCTTCTTTGTTCTATATCCATTATCAAATAAGACCTGTCACATGAACTACCTATCTCTGTAGAAAGTCAGGATTCTTCACATATTCAGTAAAAACACAGTAAAATAAAATAAAAAAATCCCTCTCATTTTTACAGGTTTCTGACAATGCATTTTTTTTAATGGTTTTTATAGCACATTTTGACATGACTCCGACACATAACTTTTTTCCATTCTTCTGTTTTTTGTTTCCCTTGTCACACATGTATAAATAAAATAATCTTGTGCTTTTTCCGTATATGTTGAAAATAGAAGAAAAAAAAATAGTAAAGCAAGTATTGAAATTATTAAATGGTCCAAAACAAACCAGTAATGTTTCTGAGATAATTGTCACACTACAGAAGAACTAAACAGAGGTTAATTGGGTAATAAATGGCTGGGGAATAAAATGTGCATCATGTATAACTGCATCCAGAGATAGAAAGGGAGAGATAAAATTGGTTAAAGATAAAAAGAGAGTGGAAGAGTGCATAAGAAGGAAATGGTCAAAGCTTAGAAAAATAGAATGCACACAGGAGAGGTGCAAATATGTACAAGGATGCTAAGAAGGTGTAAATACACAAAAGGATGCAATGACATCAAATACTTGATTAAAATGTAGTAAACGGAGAAGCAAGAACAATGGTATGCGTATAAGCAGATCTGAAGGAAGCAGAAGAGAATCAGAAAACATCCAGTTATCAATAGGAAAAAAAAAAAGAGAAATTATAATGTAATCATAAATAAAAACATAAAAGCATAAAACAAAGGAAAAAAAGACAGCATAATATAAATAGTATGGAAAACATTGAGATTACAAAGAATAGAGTAACCATAGTGTATTTTATGCTGACTTCTATTTAATATAAGAAACTTGTTAAAATCTTATTAGGTTTTGTGAACTTTTTCTGTTACTTCACTGTCTTCTCCTAATTTTTGTTGTCCTGTTTGCTCTTCATTTATTACTTATTGTAGGTCAAATTTAATCTCATATTATTTCTGTATTAATCCCAAGTAAGAACAATCACATTATAGAAAGATTTTACATAGCCTTATTATCTGGCTTTTCCATGCAAGTAAAATATACATTCCTAGGAAAGGTGTTTGCTTCATACATCTGTGATACTTCTACCAATATTCATTAAATAATTTATATTAGTCTCTGATTTGCTATTTAGCTAATTCTGAGCTGCAGTACCTTAATCAAATTATATTTCCAGTGGACTAAGAGTTATTCTAAAAGCAGTGTAGATATTAAAGTTTCATGTCACTTTAATAACACATATATAATAGTATGTATTATACAGTAATATATTACCTCCAAATATGTAATTACACTGTATAGCAGTACCTTTTATACTCTGTGCAGTTCTGATCCTTCCTTCTCAACAAGAATGTAGCAGAACACAAAAAGATTCAGAGAAGAGTGTGAGGGATGACCAGATGTATGGAATGGCTTCCTTAAAATGAATTTCAAAGTTATGGCTCTTCATTCTGGTAAACAGGCAACTGAAAAAGCTATGATGGACATTTACAAAATCATTAGCGGCATGGAAAGGTGGAGAGGAATCAGCTGTCTACTGTCTATTTTTGCAGTATAACCAGGGGCTATCAGTTGAAATCAGAATCTGACAGATACAAGTTTTTATTTTTTTTAAGAAGACATGTTTCTTTTAACAGTGTTAGGGTAAGTGAGAGAGGCTAAGGAAAGTTTTGGACAAGTTCATAAAAGAGAAATCCTCTGAAAGTTACTGGTTGCACATAAGCCACTTCTTTTTCATGCAATATGTCAGTATAAAATGTTGAAAATTAAGGGATTATTCAATCAAACTATCATATATTTGACTTATTCTCATTTTCCATAGTTATCTACTTTGGGCTGGTTCTGGGGAAAAAAAAAAGATGGTTTGGCTGAACTGTTTAAAATTCTCAGTGTAATGCCTTTTATGTTCTTGTCATTGCTGGGGTTTGCACCCACTAAATCCCACTCACAGATTTATCACTCCAGCGATAACTCAGTGTTCCCTCATCCCTATACAGTTCACAACACAATCAGATCACTTCAGCTTCCCCAGGCTAATCTCTACTGCATCCCATATTTTCTTTCCCCGTGCCATTGTTTTGACTCCTAGCAGCGTGTTATAGCAGCATCAATGTTATATACATTATATGTGCCTGTGTAGTACAATATCTCAGCTTGCCAAGGGACTCATTTTTGTCACAGAAAGCACTTCAAATGTCTGTAACTAAACAAGTAAATGAATAATGTCTTTTTAATTGTTAGACAAATACTTTGCCCTTTGAATCAGGCCGTTAAAGGACCAACTCTTAATACGCTAAGAATTTTTATTTTGATATTTTAACTGAAACTGATGTCTTTCCATATAAAGGCTAAGTGTAGACAAAAAAGATTTTCTGAAGGAAAAAACCTTTTTGAAAATATATCTATCTGCTCAGTTCTTACAGTGAAGTCGGGTGTGGTATAGTGTTCTCAGCTGCCCTCTGGCAACAGAAGAGCTGTACATAGTATAAGACAGGGTGGAAGCCTCTCAGACTGACAGCCTGTGCTTCAGCTCAGGGTAAACTGTGCTTCAAAACAGGAGCAGGAGAAAACTAAATATCATGTTTAAAAATTTCCATACTTGGCTTAGTGTTATTGACTAGGCATTTCACAAGACAAAAAAAATATATGTATCCCTATGCTCATCTCATATACATGTAGGGCATTCTTGGTTGTTTGGTCACAATCCGCATGACTGGTTTTATTTTAAGATGTTTGTATCTTCTATATTGTGTATCCATTTTTATTAGTAAAAATCTAAAGCATACACTTATGTAGGCATAACTTCAAATTTCTGACTTCAGTCATTTGTGTGCTTAAGAAATACACTGCGTACACACATACCTATACACAAATGTAGAAAGCAATTTACAATGAGATCACATTAATTTTCCATCTGCCATAATTCTGAAAAGATTAAAGTTATTTTGTTCAAATTTTAAGTCAGGAAAATACAACCTTATTTTCAAAAAGAACCGGACTAGAAAAAAAATATAAAGATGTATTTAGGAAGCTGTGAATGTGTATGGATTTGAAAGCTGATACATAATATTAATTCAATTTTAAATGTAGTCATCACTGTTGGGAGGTGAACATTCTATGCATACATGAGTGTATATTATACACATACTACAGTTCTTCCCAGAACTCTTCCTGAAGTCCACAGTCTTTCTGCTTATTTTGCTGGCAGATACATCAAACCAGATACATGTATTTTCTGAGATAATGATTAAATAAGGGACTCACAAATGGTGGTTTTTTTAGAGCAGTTTTAAAATACATATTACTAAAAGAAAAAGAAAGCCTAATTTTCAAACATTCTCACAAATTCCACATAGCCATATAGGGTGGGATTCTTTCACCTTTTGCTTGTCTGCAGTGTAAACATTAACATCTGAGCTAGTGACACTAAACATGTAGTGTGTTTCTTTATGTTCAACAGAGAGAAATATACATTTCTGGGGTAAAATTCTAAGCATCCTGAAGTAGTCTAAAAGAATCCAGATGAACTGTGCACTTAAAGGTATCTTTCTGTCTCCACTGTGCATGGAAGGAGTCTGTTTCAATCAGCTCAGATGTAGGTATCTGTGTTACAGATGTTTAAGTTAGGTGATATTAATCTAATTCCTATGAAATGGGAGCAGAGGTACAAGACCCCTGTGTGCTTGCTAGCTCAAAGTGAGAATAAGAGAGGTTGGTCAATTCTGATTTCTTTTGGA
This sequence comes from Gorsachius magnificus, assembly GCA_034008185.1. Classification (NCBI taxonomy): domain Eukaryota; kingdom Metazoa; phylum Chordata; class Aves; order Pelecaniformes; family Ardeidae; genus Gorsachius; species Gorsachius magnificus. Next base: position 42,894,421 of record CM067081.1, read on the forward strand.
TCTCTGACCCTCACTTAGATGCTGGAAGACAAGTTGTAGGATTCTGAGCAGTTATGGAAATTCAATCTCTCCAGCAAATAAATGGGATTTTTCAGTAGTCCTGTTTTCATGATTTATCTTATCTGATGTAAATAATTTACAGTAATATATGTGAGAACAGCAGGTCTAAGTGGGCTGGTGTGAGATTCGGGTCTAAAATGAGGGCTGTCTTTTCTAATGAGGGGCAGTTGAGAGCTACCGTATGCTCCTAACTTTTAAATTAATAGAGCCATCTGTTAGACAAGTTATTTTCTTTCTTTTTTTTTTTTTAAATTTTACTTCTTTTCTTTTATAATTAGATTTAATCATTAAGCAATTACCCTACTTTTATGTTCTTTACCTGGAGTTTTCAAAGCTTTTAAAATGAGATTCATCAGGTTCTGTCAAAGATACAGATCTCCTTGAAAAATGTAAAGATCATAAACTGCTGTCCCTAAGTTTGGTTCATTAGCTATCATCTATGGTCTTTCACATCACAGAAACTGTGAAAACCTGCAGATTCCAGCTTAGCTAGAAGCTAGGCTATTCATATATTTATGTTTGAAGCCTATTAAAAGCCCCGAACACATTTGTTTTCATAGCAAAAAGTGGCAGGTCTCAGAGAAGGGTAAAGAGCATACATGGAGGAAATATCTATTTCCAAAATCCACATTTCTATGCATCTTAAATTTAATTCTTTCTACACAAAATAAGTTTTTTAATATTTTTACAAAAAAAAAAAAAAAAAAATCCAAGCAAAACCACAATCAATACCAATACACTTACATAAATAACATTCATTTTATAAATTGAATTGAGTCTTTCCAGAATTTGAGGCATTTTACTTTTGGTAACAATTTAGTGTTATTCTAGGAGTGTGTAACTGTTTAGAAACTTTGACTTTTCTCCATCAGCTGAGTTATAATTTGCTTTGGACATATTAACAACTTCATTTTTTCCATATGTGCACATATTTGTTACATGCAAGTAGGTTATAAAAAACTTGGTTATAACTATTTCACACAGATTTGCTTACACTTCTTTTTTCATTTATCTTTTTCTAGTGCAAAAGACCTATAAACTTTTTATTTTCTTTTTAATCTTTCTCCACTCATTCAATGGATCTTGAGCTACAGTTGCATATTATGCTTGAACCATCACAATTCTCACCTTGCTCATTCTCTGCCATTCTCTTTGTCTGGATCTGCCCCAGCTGGGCTGTCTTTCTGTCAAGTAAGCTAGAGTTCTTCACACCCTTTGCTGATTGTATTCAGCTCAGTGATGTAGCAGAAAAAATATTTCCTTTTTCCTCCCCCCTCCCTGCCATTGACTGTGTAGTTCTTCCAGTGTTTTAATGAGTTGACTCAGTTCAGTGAGAGTACAAATGAAAATCAGAGCTGCCTTGAGGGAGATACTGAGAGTGTGCAGCCAGGCACAGGAGAAGGAAAGAGAAAGTGGAGAAGAATCTCTCTACTTTTCAGAGGTAGTCTCAAAAGGCAGCTTATTATTTCATCCTTCAGCTGTCCCTAGCACAGCATCTTTTCTCCACCTCATATTCAGTTTAAATGGAAAGTATTCAGCTGTATTTGCTTAAGGGAAAATAATAACCAATTAGTAGCACTTATAGGCTAAGAATGTAAAGGTTGTCTATACATCACTTACTGCTAATTGTAAGGTAAACGTGGTGAGTGTGAATTTACAGATCCTATGCAAATTTGCAGTTGCTGAAGTTTTCTCTATGCCATTGACAGTTGGTGTATGTGGCTAAAGTAAACCAGATTCCTAGTTCAGCCTCATCTCTGCGCCTCGTAAGATCATGGAACAGATCCTCCTGGAAGATATGTCAAGACATGGGTAGCAGGGAGGTAATTAGAGGCAGCTAACATGACTTCATGGTGGGCAAATCATGCCTGACTCTTGTGGCCTTCAATGATGGAGTGACTACATCAGTGGAAAAGGGAAGAGCTACTGATGTTATCTACCTTGACTTATATAAGGCCTTTGACAAGGTCCCATACAACAATATTGTCACTAAATTTGAGAGATAAGGGGTTTGATGGATGGACTATTTGGTGGATAATGAATTGGCTGGATGGCTGCATCCAAAGCATTGTAGTCAATGGCTCTATGTCAAAATGGAGAACAGTAACGAGTGATGTCCTTCAGGGTACTGTTCCATATATCATTAATGACATAGACAGTGCAGGTGACACTAAGCTGATTGGTGCAGTCGATATACTTGAGGGAAGGGATACCATCCAGATGGTCCTTGACAGGCTTGAAGGGTGAGCCTATATGACCCTCATGAAGCTCAACAAGGCCAAGTACAAGGTCCTGCACCTGGGTTGGGGATGAAAAGATTAAGAGCAGCCTTTTGGAGAAGGAGTTGGGAATACTGGTGGATGAAAAATCAGATATGATCAGGCGATGTGTGTTTGCAGCCCAGGAAGCCAACTGTATCCTGAGCTCCATAAAAAGAAGCATGGCCAGCAGGTCAAAGGAGGTGGTTCTCCCTATCCACTCAGCTCTTGTGAGACCCTACCTGGAGTATTGCATTCAGCTCTGGGGTCCCCAGCATAAGAAAGACATGGACCTATTGGAGTGGGTCCAGAGGAGGGCCATGAAAATGATATGAGGCCTGGAACACCTCCTGTGAAGAAAGGCTGAGAAAATTATGGTTGTTCAGCCTGGAGAAGAGAAAGTCCTGGGGACACCTTATCATGGCCTTTCAATACTTAAAGGGGGCTTATGAAGAAGATGGAGAGTGTTTACCAAGGCCTGTAGTGATATGACAAGGGGTAACAGTTTTAAACTGAAAGAGGATAAATTCAAATTGGACAAAAAGAAGAAATTCTTTACTATGAAGGTGGTGAGACACTGGCACAGGTTGCCCAGAGAAGTTTTTAATGCCCATCATTAGAAGTATCCAAGGTCAGGTTGGACAGGCAACCTGATTTATTGAAGGATGTCCCTGTCTGTGGTAGGGAGGTCAGAAATAGATGATCTTTAAAGGTTCCTTCCAACCCAAATCATTCTATCTTTCTATCATTACATGATTTTGCAAGTAAGGAATCTTTGGATGGCAACTCACACTATTAGTTAGATAAGTGGTTTGGGATGTGAGTAACTTTAAAAACATCCTTTACTCTGCCAATATTAAACATGCAAAAAAATCGTGCTTGGCTACGAATCCATTTTGCTCTCCATCTGGAGATTAGCAATTTTTCTTTCTGTTTCCTTCTTTATAATATTCAGAGAAAGGAGGCTTTCCCCGCTGTCCTGGTTTCGGCTGGGATAGAGTTAATTTTCTTCATAGTAGCTAGCGTAGTGCTGTGGTTTGGATTTGGTACTAAAAGAATGTTGATAACACACTGATGTTTTTAGTTGTTGCCAAGTAGTGCTCAGACGACTCAAGGACTTTTTGAGCTTCTCCTGCTCGGCCAGGTGCATAACAAGCTGTGAGGGAGCACAGCTAGGACAGCTAACCCAAACTGACCAAAGAGATATTCCATACCTTATAATGTCATGCTTGGGGGGGGGTTAGTCGGTTGGTCGCGGGGAGAGTGATGGAGGCTCAGGGAGAGTGATTGTGGCTCGGAGAGTGATCGCTGCTTGGGACGGGCTGGGCATTGGTCAGCAGGTGGTGAGCAACTGCATTGTGCATCACTTGTTTTATATATTCTGTATATTCTCTTACCATTGTTATTATTACTATTGTTATTCTTTTCTCTTATTAAACTGTCTCTATCTCAACCCATGAGTCTTACTTTTTTTTCCCAATTCTCTCCCCCATCCCACTGAGGGGGTGGGGGGGAGTGAGCGAGCAGCTGCGTGGTGCTTAGTTGCCAGCCGGGTTTAAAGCACGACAGTCCTTTATGGCTCTTATATTTTAAGAAGTGTCTCAAAAATTTCCAGGCTACATTCTTTAATATTGCAATTGGGGTTTCAACAATATTTACTTGAAAATTAATAAATATGGTGAAAACCTAAGAATTTTCCCATACTATTCTGCTGTCACTTAAATTCAATGTTATGATTGTTTTTTAATTTCCTTAAATGAAGAAGAAAAAAATAAGTTAGTTTCTAGGTTGAAGATTGCAGGTGATTTATAGAGTTTTATCTGTCTAGTTACCATGGAGGTTAATTATTGTAGAGATAAGCCCTAAGGATTATAAAATTTCAAAGCACAGCAAAAATGCCATTCTATGTTATATAAGGAATAAGTTCCCAAACCACTCAGATGTCCTTGTTAAGAACAGCAATAAGTTGGGACAACTGCAGTCTTTTTTTTTTTTTTTTTTCTTTGTGATGTTTCAGGTGAAATTTCCCTATTATAGTTGTAATCTTTATCCCTCTCCCTTGGGGAATGGGAGGAGTTAATGTGATGCCTCTTCTTTCAGTTATGAAGCCTTTTTTTTGTTGCTTTGGCTAAATTCTCTCTTTGATTTGTAGCTATATTTAACTCCAGCTTTTTCTGAGCCATCAGCAAAAATATTCAAAATATCAACAAGAAAAAATGTTAGTATGAACAGTGAAGACACTTTGATTGTTTTCTGCACTAGGTCACATAATTTAAAAAGAGGTGTTAAAAATGAGGTTATAATTCTTGTTAAAATACAATAAATATTGTATTTTAAATAAATAAATAAAGCATTGCAAACATAAAAAGGTATCCTTCTCTTTGATCTGAATTAGGAAAAAGGGGGTAAAGGTTTATCAGCTTCAATGGATTTTATTTTCACTGTGAAGAATTTAACATAGCTGTAGATTTGGTTCAGTTGAATACCATGTCTTCAAATGCCCAGAATCAACCGTGGAGGATGTTATACACTTAAATTTAATAAGCGAAAACACAGAAAAGATTTAAAGTTTCTCGGGCTCTCCCCAAGGAAGATGTTATGTTATTTTTCTAATTCCTGTGGAAGAAACTATTTTTCAGATACATTTTTCAGACCTTAATGGTATCCTTAATCTCTGGGGTTTTTTAGTTTCTACAGAACTGGAATAAAGTAATACAAAACCAAATGCATTGGAAACTTGATCAAAATAAAGCACACACTGAGGAAATATTATGAACCATATTCAGCTGACAGGTCTGAAAGAAGTCTGGTACTATATTTGCACCAATTAGTTACATTCTTGTAAAAAAAATTGAAATTGGTTCATTTATTCTCTAAAGAAAACAAGGATTAGGAGAACCTTTGCCTCTTCTGGTACTTTTAAAACAAATTATATGAAAAGTACCTTTTTATAAAAAACCCACAACTTAAATACAGGTTCAAAAAAAAAAAAAAAAAATGCTTTCATGAGATCATTGCATTTTCTATAAAATTGCTAATAACTAGAGGAACAATATTCCTTTGATTTTTCAATCACTTTACAAGCCAGCTACTTAAACACTCAGGTAATCACTTTTAAGACTAATAACATCTAATTTAGGACTGAGGTTCAGTTTGTCTCTTCAAGTTTTTAGACTGATATTTAGACTCCTTGATGGTGTTGACTGGGGACTTGATAAAGTTTGACCACACACACAGCAGTTTAGTGGTATTTGAAATATGGCATATGGGCTAACCTCCATCTTCCACTGCAAAACTGCATGGGTAGTCCATAAGTCTTGAGTAAGATCAACCTATCCTTTGAGTATTCCTTTGATTGCCTAAGGCATCTCAAATGGCAGTAGATACCATGTGGACAAATGAATTTAGTTCAAGAACTCTGTGGACAGTAATGGAAAGTTAGACATCTAACTCATTGCAGAATCCTTCATTTAGACAACTTATTTAAGTGGTTTGCCTCACTCATAAATTTGGATACCTTAATTTCATACTGAATCCCACTCAGGTCTTGATTCAGTTGCTGAAACATGGCCATCTGGTACTGTCTGAGGAACTCAAGGATATTTGAGGCATCCCTGTAAGGCTGATAGAAATGACACAGAGGATTTATAGGAGACTTTTTTAATCAGGAGCTTTGGCCAGAAGAGATACGCTGAAGCAGTTTAAATATTATTAATAGTAGATTATTTTTTTTCTGGCATAAACAGAAATGTTTAGTTTGGTTGGTATAACAAAGCCAGAAACTTAGCCTGGCAAATATGGAGCATTTCATTGTAGAAGACTTGCACTGTCCAGAAGCAGCAGCTAGAAAATTTGGCTTCCACACAGAAGAGGGAGGCCCATAAGTAGGCAATTGGATTGAGCCCAGGGTGTTCACAATGGTTATATTTAACTCTAAGGTCATCATCCTAAATTCCATTTATAGCTAATAGAAAAAGAGTGACACTCTTAGGGCAAAACTGGTCTGACCCAATTTAGATGTGCTCATTAAAGGTCATACTCAAGGGACCTCTTTGAGTCAATGAGGGGTTTAAAATTGCATTAGAATAACTGTGAAAGCATTTTAAAGGAATTTTTGCAACTGCTTGTGCCCTGACTCCTCGCATTGAAAGTGATGAGCATATTAGTTAGCTTCTGTTGGGTAAAGTTAGTAGACAGACATGAATTACGATTGGATCTAGAAGAAACAACTACTGAGTGTGTGTGCATGGCAAGGGCTGACTGCCGCTGTTGAAGAAAAAGAAAATTGAGTAGGTGGCACTGTAGGACTCTGTTGTCTGAGGTTAGGTGGAATGGACTCACTAAAAAGAGAGATGGTAGCAATCCTTTTTTTTCTGTCTGTGACATGAAGTCTTTTCCACAAACAGTATGACAGAAAGAATATTGAAGTTGAAAGATTCAGGGCAGCAGAGATTACAGTAAGAAAGATTTCCACTAAGAAGGAAGTAGCTACAACTGTGAGGTTAAATATGGCTGATGTAGCAGAAGCTAGATACTTGGGAAAAGAATAACAGTTAAAAGAGGGGAGGATTAGAGACCAAGAAAGCCAGATATGTTTGGCAACTGATCTTGAAAGCCTACGCAAGCAACACTTCATTTGGTATATTTGAATATGCATCACGTCTAATTCTTCTGATTGTCCACACTGGCTATTTGTTAATATAAACTAGAAAAAGCTAACAGATATGTATGGAAGTCAGGGACAGGTTGTAAACCAACTCAAGATCAAGCTCTGAATCTGCAGGCAGTAAGGACACAGTAAGTGCCTCTAGTTTTCAAGAACTTATACCTAACCTTTGTGCAGCTAATGAAGGCAAAGCAGATATGTGTTGGTAGAAGACTTTTAAACCACTGCTCCCCTCTAGTGAAAGAGCTTTTGAGAAAACTAGTGAATTAAACCAATTGGCCTTTGGGGACTTGAGTCTAGCTGTTGTTACAGGGCAAAAGCTCTAGAAATGTTTGTACATGTATATACATACACATATAAGACAGCTATGAATAATGAAAAAAAAACCCTCTTGGAAAAGCACTTGAGGCATGCAAAAAGAAGTTTTTTAAGGTTCAAAGAAGAGGGTGTATGAATTCACTGCAGTTGAAATCTGAATAGAACATTACATTAGAAAACCATCTGGTTGGATATTTAATACATTTTGTGAAGTTTCTGTGTTAGTCCTGAGAAACTTTACAAACTCTGTGACTATAACCTAATTTCTTAATTTTTGAATGAGAACAAGAGATACAAAATTAGCTGCTGTTTTTTAAAGAGCTGATCAAGGGGTGAAACAAAGATGTCAGCAAAGTGACATTCCATGAGACCCAGATAGGGATATGATGTTTGCCATAGAGACAGTAAACTATTGAAACAGTAGATTTCAGTTAAGTCCTAGCTAAATTTGGAAGAAGCGCTACATCTATCAGGTTGCTCTGTGGTGGCATATTTAGATTACAGCCTGAAGGTAGCAAACTAAGAGAGCAGGTCAACTCTATAAGTATGGAAAGCAGAATATAAATGCTGTCTCCTATAAAACTCCATAGTCATATTGCATTGAACTGTAAAAATATATAAATGGGAAAAAAGATAACAGACTCCTACGCATCCTTTACCTATCTTGTATGATGCATCTCTAGAGACCCTTATGAGCACCTATAAGCAGCAGACTTTATTAGATTAAGTGCCACAAACAATTTAAAAGTAATTAAAAGAAAACTAAAGAAACTCTCCTGAATTTATGAACAAACAGAAAATGTGAAGAGATAGATGCAGAAAGGCCATAATACTGCTAACAGATTTTGGCAGACCTTTTTTGCGGTGCTTTGGAAGTTAAAACTTTTAACTAAATTAAGCCAAAAATAAGTGTCAAGGAAAGAAAGAAATCAAGGAAATGGGCAAGAGATGGTAGAGGAACAAACATTTTACTTTGCACAAATGTAACTGTGCACTGAACAGCACCAAACTAGTCTAATTAAACTTGGACTACAAATTAAACTGTGCTGGTTTTGGCTGGGATAAGTTTTTTGTTTGGTTGGTTGGTTGGTTTTTTTGTAGTAACTAAAATGGGGCTATGTTTTAGATTTGTGCTGAAAATAGTGTTGACAATACAGGGATGTTTTCATTATTGCTGAGCAGTGCTTACACATAGTCAAAGACCTTTCTGCTTCTCATACCACCCCACCAGTGAGTAGCCTGGGGGTGCACGAGAAGCTGGGAGGGGACACAGATGGGACAGCTGACCTCAAATGACCAGAGCAATATCCCATACCATATGACATCACGCTCAGCATATAAAGCTGGGGGAAGAAGAAGGGGGAAACATTCGGAGTGATGATGTTTTGTCTTCCCAAGTAATCATTGCGTGTTAGGGAGCTGTTTTCCTGGAAATGGCAGAACACCTGCCTGCCGACGGGAAGTCGCGAATGAATTCCTTGTTTTATTTGCTTGTGTGCATGACTTTTGCTTTACCTACAAGCTGTCTTTATCTGAGTCCACAAGTTTTGTCCCTTTTACTCTTCTGATTCCTCCCACTGAGGGGGAGTGAGGAAGTGGCTGTGTGGTGCTTAGTTGCCGGCTGCAGTTAAACAACGACAATCCTTTTTAGAAGGCCAATGTGAGACTTGAAGTGTCTGAGATAACGACAGGTGAGGGGTCTGGAGCACAAGTCTTACAAGGAGCAGCTGAGGGAACTGGGGTTGTTTAGTCTGGAGAAGAGGAGGCTGAGGGGAGACCTTATCGCCCTCTTCTATTACCTGAAAGGAGGCTGTAGTGAGGTGGGGGCGATAGGATGAGAGGAAATGGTCTGAAGTTGCACCAGGACAGGTTAGACATTAGGAAAAATTTCTTCACAGAAGGGGTTGCCAGGCACTGGAATGGGCTGCCCAGGGAGGTGGTCAAGTCCCCATCGCTGGAAGTATTTAAAAGGCAGGTAGATTAAGTGCTTAGGGGCATGGTTTAGTGGTGGGATGGCAGTGTTAGGTTAATGATTGGACTTGATGATCTTAAAGGTCTTTTCCAACCTAAACAATTCTATGATTCTATGATTCTGTGATTTGATTGGAAAGCGCTAGATTGAATTTATAGCTGTTATTGCTGTTTAGCTATTAACTGAAAGGCTCCCATGCTTGCCATGGGGCTTTCTTACCTTACTGTATATTGGAGTCTAGTGTTCATTAGTGATTGCTGCTTGCTGTACCACTGTACTGCTTATCATCTTAGTCTGCTGTGCCTGGGAACATTCTGATAAAAGTGATGCACCCGGGCTGGCAGATGTCCAGGGCATCACTGATGTTTCTGTGCTGCTGTACTGGACAGGCTGGAACTCCAATGTTAACTCAAGTCAAAGGGACAGGACCTTTGGATGAGTCCACAGGGGAGCAGGACACCCCGAAGCATCTGTGGCCATGAATAAGCCCATGCCAGAGCAGGAACATCTCAAAGCATCTGTGGTCATGGTTATGTCTGTGCCACAGGTATATCTCAGAAGAGATTGTGGCCCAAGGATAAGTCCATGCTGGAGAAGGTACAGCTTGAAGTGGATGAGGTCCCCAAATTTAAGGAAATGCTGAAGGCATTGTGAGCCATGATTAAGGCCCGCTGGAACAGGTGTGGATAAGCCTGTGCCGCAGGAGGTATACCCCATTGGAGAGACTGTGGCTCATAGAGAAAGCTCCACTTGGAGCAGGTCCTACCTTAAGGGACTGCAGTCTTTGGATAAGTCCAAGCCAGAGCAGGGGCAAGGGCAGGAGTTCATTGCAATGTTAAACCCTACAATGTGGCCCAAGGGACCAGGCTTGGAGATTGTAATGGAAATACCTTCACAGTGTTGTAACCCATGATTTGAGTTATAGGAATTACTATAGCAGGAACCACTTGAATCAGTGGAGAAGAAGCCTTACAAGAAGCAGTGCAAGTGCAGCAGTGACCCAGCCTGACCTGGTTTTGGTGCCAAATAACTCCACGCAACACACTATCTCTCCTGAGTGGCCACCATAAGAGATGGAGCCCAAAGTCATGGGCTAAATGAACTCAGTGGACATTTTGTGGACATTTATGGACATTTTACAGGCATTTCATAAGGGTGGTCCATAGACTAATGGAATGATATCTGTGTATTATATCAAAGGATGGGAAGGGTGGTGGTGGTTGATGAGAATGTACTGCATAGTGTGGGACCTGAGCATAATGTAATTGGTGTGGAATAAGGGGTGAAGAATGTGCTGGGTTTTGCTGGGATAGTTAATTTTCTACATAGTAGCTGGTATGGTGCTATGTTTTGGATTTGAGCTCAAAATATTGTTGACAATACAGAGATGTTTTTGTTATTGTTGAGCAGTGCTTATATATAGCCAAGGCCTTTTCTGCTTCTCACAGACAAAAGTTGCATCAAATCTGCTGAAAAACAGGGGTTTATATCTATTTATCATGTTGTGGGGTTTTTTTTTTTTTGTTTGGTATTTTGGGTTTTAATAATTCAGTTTTATAGTAATGGTTAGGTAATAAAAGCTAGACTTTGATGAGGAACAGTATTGTTCTGGTAGCTGCAACAAGAGAGAGACTCACTTTCTTGCAGTTTACTATCTAAAATCAGCAAAATTTAGCCCTAAAAGGTTGCTACATACTACTATATCTGATTGTCTTTATATTTATAGAAATTTTTTATCACTAATTGTGTATTTTATAAAATAAATTTATAGCAATTTTAATAGTGTTGCCAACAGGTCAAGAGAGGTGATTTTTCTTTTCTACGCAGCACTGGTGAGACACACCTGGAGTGCTGGGCTCCCCAGTATAAGAGAGAAGATACTGGAACAAGTTCAGTGAAGGACCACAAAGATGGTTCAAGGTCTGGAGCACCTCTCATGTGAGAGACTGAGGGAGATGGAACTGTTCAGCTTGGAGAAGGCTTAAGGGGATCTTATCAATGTGTATAAAAACCTGGTGGTGGAATGAAGGCAAGGGAGTCAGACTTTCCTCAGTGGTGGCCAGTAACAGGAAAGAGGACATGAACACAAATTAAAAAAATGTGGAATTCCATCTGAACACAAGAAAATACGTTATTACTGTGAGGGTGGTCCACACTGGAGCATGTTGTCCAGCGAGGTTGTGGAGTCTCCATCCCTGGAGATATTGAAAACCCAATCAGACACAGATGTGAACAATCTGACTCTGTTTGAGCAAGTAGATTAGACTAGATGATTCCTTCCAACCTCAACCATTCTGTGTTTCTGTGATTTCTGTCAAGTTTTAAAAATTATACCACTAATTAATTTTTATTTCAATATTTGTAATAACTTATTTTGAAATGTTAAGAAAAATCTTTAAACAACATTGCAACAGTCTTTGAGAAGCAGCTATTTGGAATAAAGCCAGCCAGCCAGCTAGCCTGCTTGCCTGTCTTCCTCCCATACTTTCAAGGGAAGAGAGGAGACCTATCATGATGTGGAAAATCTCTCCCTAAATAAATGCTTAAATTTCAGATGTTATCACAAAAACGTTATTTTACAATTTACCATATTACTTGTCTTTTTCTATATTCACTGTAGATTAACTGACTGGATCACATCCGTACCATGTCAAAGACAATGGGAATTCATTAGAACTTGATAGCTGTGAAAGTGAAAGTGAGGACCAGAGATTAGATGAATCATAGACCTACCAATTCTATCAGTATCTTTTACAGTGGAAATACACATTGATGTACAAAATTACAGAAAATGAGACAGACTTTGCAGAATTTATTCAGATAGTCAATATGTAACACATAGATTATTCAGTATCTCCATACCACAATAGAAAACTATGACCATGACATGTGATTAATATAGTACAATACTGAACAGTTATAAACATATTTTTGTTAAGGCACTCTTTTTTTTTTTTTTTTTTTTTTTTTTTTAATTAGGGAGGAGATTAAGGTGGCAAAAAGAAGGTACAGGGTCCTGGAAAAAAATGGCACAAGAGATTATAAAATATGCAGATCATGTAAGCAGTGCTGTTTGAGGATACCTGTTAGGCAGTTTTGTGCTAGATCACTGCAGACATAGTCCAGGACTGTAAACTAATCCTGTTATGTGAAAATACCACAGAAATCAAGCATCTTTCCACAATCAGGAAAATAGAATGCTTTCCCTGGCTAACAGGAGAACACCCAGACAAACAAAATGAACATCCTGATATCACTTGTCAGTGTCTACTCTAAGCTCGAGAGCATCAGAATCTATCCACTACTCCCTAAGTGGGTTTAGTGCTTTATTAAAATGTTATATTAGTTGTAAGGATTCAGAATTAGAAAATGTCAGAGTTAATGGAATTATTCTTTGTGCTTTTTGTAGCAGGGAGTGTTTGGATTTGCAATTACCAGGAGGAAGTGATCCATGATCAGTCACTGCAGAAATAGGGCATGATTACTGTTGTATCCTTTTAAAAAATTCGCTGGAAAATGTAGATTCTCTACAGAGTTTAGGGGAGTGAAAACAACATTTTCTTGTAGATGTTTTGAACAATTAGGTACTATTACATACTGAAAAGTATATGTTAGAAAATTTCTCCCATAAGCCCTCTCCAGACACTTTATCTCTGGTCAGTTCTGGTGAACGAGAAGAAATAATACTGATAGCTGTAACACTATTAATGTATTAATTTCTAAGATAATTGAATTATCTTTCTGCTAAAATAAGACAGACCATGTCAGCCAGTTCTATGCACTTCAAGTTTATAGTAGCCCACTTTCAGGTTTTTAGCATTCAGATAAAGAGAAGTATGGCACCCTTGGTCCCCTCCACTTCCCTCCCCATGCACTTTGCTGAGCAGTGGAAGTAGAACATCCTCAGCATCATCAGGTCTCTAAGCAGAGCTCTGCATGATTAAAAATTCTAGTTTCAGTCAGTACTGAATAAAAAAATTATCCAAACTTCTTTCAATGTGAATGGCTTCTCCTCAAAATGTTCCTGAGATGGCTAGTGAACAAAACCACTTTACTAGTGTTAATGGTCCCAGCTCTATCGTTGAGTAATCCCTTGTTCTGTAGGTATTTTTTCAGTAAGTGGCTATTCATTATGTTAATAAACAAAAGAAAATAAATATAAAACAAAAATCCTAGAACTAATGAGATATAATTAATATATAAATGTGTAATTGTAGTAAGTTATCACCACTTTCTTTTGCTCTCAATATATTCTAAAGATTCGGAATTTCACAATGGTAGCAGTCAGGTTGAGTCAGAGGACCCAAAGCCATTAGTTGTTGAAACAGTGTTACAAGAATATTATATCTTTAAATGGAGATAACTATGAAAAACATAAAGAAGTTATGAATAAGGACCTCTTACTGCCTTCACTCTTACAGTGCAGATAGAGTTCAGTTCACTTGTAAAATAGGCTACTGTAGCTGAGCCAGTCACCCCAACCTCCTCTTACAGGCAAGGGAGAGAAGCATTTATTTATAGGGAAAGATAACCATGCTGTATTTTAAAGGTTGTCTTTAGAATGAATCACATCTTAGAAGTGCTTATTTCTCTCTACTAGCCATGAAGAAAGACTGACTGACAGATCCAATGAAGACTTCTACATTGCATTGGGTCAGGCTAAGATGGAGTTAATTTTCCCCACAGCAGTCCTCATAGAGCTGTGCTTTGTAATGGTAGCTAGAAAGATGTTGATAACACACCGACGTTTTGGCTACTGCTGAGCAGTGCTCACACAGCATCAAGGATGTCTCTCCAACATTCCCCCCTCACCAGTAGGCTGGAGGTGGGCCAGATCTTGGGAGTGTATATAGCCAGGACAGTTGACTTGAACTGACGACAGGGATATTCCATACGATATGATGTCTGCTCAGCAACAAAAGCTAAGAGAAAGGCAGGGGGGATGACGATGACACTCTTTATTATGACATATGTCTTCCTGAGCAACCTCTACATGTACTGAAGCCTTATTTCCTGGGAAGTGGCTGGACATGGCCTGCTGATGGGAAGTAGAGAATAAATCTTTTGTTTTCCTTTGCTTCCACATGTGGCCTTTGCTTTTGCTTTCTTAAGCTGTCTTTATCTTGACCAATGAGTTTTTTCCATCTTATTTTGTCCCTACCCCCATCCTGCTGAGGAGGGGAGTGATAGAGCAGTTTGGTGAGCACCTGGGATCCAGCCAAGGTCAACCCACCACATACATTTAGTTAGATAAATCTCACTCTGTGTCAGTTCTGTTGATGCTTGTCAAAATGAAGCATTCTTTCATTCCCCATTACTCCTACAGTAGCCTGGAGTCTTGAACAGTTGCAGTTTTGTTCAGCAATTCAAAGTCTATATTTTCCTGTACATGCTTTTACATACGTGGCATGTATGTGTGCATATGTGGGCATGTATGTGTATAAGATTTATTGTGTATGACAATAAATCTTTATCTTATTTTATAGAAAAAAGGAGGAAAAAATTAAAATTAGTCATTCCAGCTAGTCCAAATTTGCCCAAGATCTAGACAAAGTTTAGGGTTTTAATTTGAGATATGGAAGAGTAGGCTTAAATCACTGTTCTTCATGATTCAGGGATCTGATAGCTCACTATCTGCCTCCTTTTGCAATTACTCCAGCTAGTTCACTCTGAGACTAGTCTACTACAGAGAAAGTCAATCACCAGCTAATCATAGCCGCCCCAGTGCCATTTCATGTTGAGGACAGCAATCAGTCCCTGGTCCCTTTTTATTATTGAAATGACCATAGACAAGGGTACTAATACATGCTTTTTACATTTGTGTGTGTGTTTGGTCTTGGTTTGTTTGGGGTTTTTTTCTTGGTAAATTAATATACCTCCAGAAAAAAAAAAACAAGTTTTGGTCACAGAATATCAATCTGGTAGAGTCAGGAATCCCAAGTGAGCAGTGATCTTGTGCAGCACATGCTAGAATTTAAGCCACTCTGGAGGCAGATGTCACATTTAAGGAGATAAGTAAGCAGTGTCCAAGGAGGTAAGACTTTCCCCTAGATTATTTTTAGTATTCATACTCACTTCTTCAAGCTAGTGCTATTATGGAAAACAGACGACTTATTGGAAGCAGTAAAAGTCTAGAGAGCTTCAGAGGAGACTGAATAATAGAAATGATAAACCACTAGAAAAGTGGAGGGGGAAAAGATTTTCAAGTTATAAACATAAAGAACACTTCAAAAATAAATGAGCAGAACAAAGAAGAAGTAAATGAAATAAAAATCTTGGTTCTGAGTAAATTCAAAGAAAATGAACACAATTCATTCGAAAGTTTACAAACAAGGCTCAGGTGAATGCAGCAGCTTGTCTAACATTTTAGTGGAATTGTGTCCTCTTTACTTACTTGAGAAAATAAAGAATAACTAGCAAGTTTGAAAATGTGTACAGACTGGACTACCATAAACACAGTACAGGATCATAAAACCTTTGTCATGCAAAAGGTGAAGAAATTAGTAAAACTGGAATATCAACTATCAAATTGTTACAATAACTACATGTATTTTGTTGGGTGATTTTTTCAGCTTGTTTGGTACTTATAACCTAGTAGCTTTCAAAAAAAGTATAATTCAGGAGACAGGTATATTATCTCATATAACTTCATTGTCAGTTGCCTTCTATATTGTATTAACACCATTATATTACTGTTAAGCATTTGATTTCTGAGGTGATTAAGAAAACTTGTAAAACATTTTCTACTCTCAGCCATTTCAGAAGAGCAATAAAAGTATCCCATCAATTCAGTCTTCAGGAAAAATTAGTCCTCTGTGGGAGAACATCCCTCATGACAGCAAGCACAGCATCTACTATAGCAAGACTTATTTGCTTACTTGTGCTTCACAGTGCAACTTTGTGCTCCAGATTTATGGGAAGAATAAAAATGAAATACAGCATGTTTGTGGGCAGTATGCAGATCTGCATGGATTATCTAAATTAGTAGATCTAAAATATTCTTGTTCATTTTGTATGCCCTTCCTGTTATTTATAGGATCTAGCTTGGGACGATAAGATAGTCTACCAATTTCATCTTAGAGAACTTTAAAATATTTCAAGAACTTTAAGGAATTGTATGCATTCAGTGCCTGAGAATTTGTTTCCTCATTCTCAGAATTTTAGAAAGAGTAAAAACAAGTGAAGCATATATAGCATAAAATAGAAGTAAATTAAGACAGAATATCTCTCTCACTACAGAAAATACTCTGTAGCTCACCAAAACACTAGGCTGCAAGCAAGAACTTTCTTCTAGATGTCTTCATTTCAGGCACATTTTGTACTTTCCAGTTCAGAGGTTCAACACTGTGAACAGAAGATAGAGATGCTTTTGAAGTCAATTAGGCTTTCAGTTTTGCTGATACAGTGTCTTAGTGCTAGCTAGTCCAAAACAGCATGTTTTTGTTCTTTGCATAACTGAAGAACTGGGGAGCAAAATGATCCAATTCACCAACCCATTTTTCTGAGTGACTTGTTTGAAGGGGCTGTGCATGACAAAGTCTGCACTCAGTCATTTTGACACCATCAATCTAACAACGTCATAGCATTCAGCATACTGTAGCACATTGAAAATGTGTTACAGTAAAAAGCACATCAGCTTCTAAGGTGTTTTCAGAAAATGTTACTTTGTAAAAACGGTATTGGGTTACTGCTCATATCCTCATTTTTATTCAGGATTATTAATTGTTTCTAATAACAAACAAATAAGAGATCACACAGCTAGTGACTTGTTAACCTTTGGGTTCCCTTGATCGTTCATTTTCATGCATCACCAAAAGAACATTTTAGTATGTTAAATCTCTTATACAAGTAATTAAAAAATTACAGAAAACAATGAATTTCACATGTTAATATAATTTACTAAATATATAACCTGAATGAAAATGAAGGGCTTTTCAGGTATATCTTTGTCCCTTTTAATCTCTCTGATATGTACTTGGGCATTTTCCATCTCAGATATTCTCAGTTTGGATTGAGTTTGTTTGTGGTTAGAAAAAAAAATTGCCTTCCCAGCATAACACAAATATTCTTTAAAAGTTTATATGGTACAGAAATCATTAAACAATGATAAAATTTGAGCTTATGAATGTTGTGCAGTTTCAGTGATTTTAGTAGCTATTTTGATGGGAGTAATTTGTATTTTTACACACTAAAATAAATGAATGCTTTCTCAAGTGTCTGAACAATGTCAAAAACATTCATGTTTTCTCTGACTCTATTCAGTGGTAAAGGTTTTCTTCAGGTTTTTTTCATTCTTAAACTTGCTAATGGTAAAAATAGAGATTTTTGCAGCTTAATAAACAAGCAATTATTTAAAATAATTGTCTTTCACACATATAAAGGGGGTGTGTGCCTGTGTACTGTAAGTGATTTGTGAATAAAATTTGAATTAAAGAATTGCTATTAGCTGATGGGCAAAATTTGACAGCTCAAAGCTGCTACTGAAATTTTGGTGAAATTCTAGACCTAATTATATCACAAAGAAAAGTCAAAAATAGGTATAATAATGTTATGGTTATCTTTAGTTTTTTATATGTTCTGTGATATACATTAAACCAGAAGGACGATAAAAGCTTTTAGTACAGAAATATTTTTTAATTTTTTTTCTTCTAGCATATATTATAAAAAATAAGAAACAATAAAGAAGACATTATTATTGTTTCTACAACTTATTTGCTAAAATTGCTTTTATGAAGAGTAGGCTATTGAGTCCAGAAAGCTCTAAGAGCTCTAAATGATGTGGTCAATCGTTACGTGAAAGAAAAATAGAAAAGAAGGTTTGGAGATAATTTAAGATTTTAAAGCAGCAAACAGGCCTGGATGAGTCAGATAGTAATGTATAGGCAATTTAGAGGAACAATAAAGGACCTTTACCTAAAAAAAAACCCCAAAACTGACACTTGTCATGGTCTTGGAAGAGGACAGCCATTTTCCATAACTATGGAACTTATTGATGGTGGGAGAATAACATTTTTGACAGAACTTTCATTCAGAAAGGTTTCACAGTTAGACTGTGGAATTTCTATTCAAACAGAGAGCAGGTACAGGATCCCAGGACTACACATAACCTTATGATCAACAGTGTTAGTTAGGGAGAGAATACCAGGCCTAACTCATGTCCTTGGGCTGCCTGAGACAGATGAGAGTTTTCAGTCTCAATCTCTTTTAATCCAGGTGAATAACCTCATCAAAGGCTTGTTTAATGAGCCCTTAGCAAGTTTTTCTAAATTTACCATGTTGTAAAGTATGATACAGCAGGAATATTGACCCTGGGTTTTCCAGATTCCAGCATTTTATGCTTTTTTTTCTGAGGTACATCTGCATTTCTGGTTCTGGAAGTTTTACATGTTCTGTTTCTTGGGGGGGGGGGGGAGTGCGGGGGGGGGAGAAGGGTGGTGTTGTTTGGTTGGTTAGTTGGTTTTCCCTCTCCTGTGATGCTTTTTAAAATACTTTTTTTTTTTCTTTTTTTTTTTTTTTTTGTTGAATTTCAGTGGGGAAGGGGAGGAAGTATGGGAGTTTTGGAGATGGACTTTATTTTCAACTATACTTCCTTGTCCTTTTTTTTTTGTAATAGATTGGTGCAGCTCATGATCTGCACTTTAGCTAATTTAAGTCCAAAGTAATTATGTGGTTAGACCTCTAGCTATATGGGGGTCTAAGCTTTATTGGTATCACAGCCATCTTTCTTTCGAAAGAGCAGTTCCTGAATCCAAGCGACAATGTCTACAGAACAGGAAAATGCTTCCAGCCTGAGTGACAAGATTTTTCAATCTGTTGTTTCATTAAAATAGAAGCAGTATGATTTTGAAAAAAAATTAGTTCCCATTAAACCTTAGGTAGAAATTGCTCAACAACTCTAGAAATCACCCAAATTTGGTGTTGAAAATTTAATTGGAAACAGCCACATTTGAATTAAATAGTGAAGGAACTGACTGGGAATAATTTGAAACATCGAGAAAGATCTGACTTTGGCAGGAAAAAGTACACAGTCAGCATAATCTCATTGTGCTTTCTATTTCTAATGTTATTATTCAAAGTTTATCCAGAAGCAGGCCAATTCCACATAACTGACCTTATCACACTTCTCATTCTCTTTCTCTTCCCCCATTTTTAGTACCCTTTCTGCCTTACTAGATTTTTCTGTTTCTCCTTCAAGTGTCCCTAGTGCACATTTTTCCTTCATGTGGTGTGTTTTAATTTTTTTTTTTTTTTCTTTCTCCATTCATGTGTCTGACATGGCTTTCTGTCGTCACTTCCATTCCCTGGTGTCCTATCAGCATTGCTTCTGTACCAGCCTTTCCAATTTAGTTTTCATTTCCTCCTTGAGATAAATCCAGTTGTACCAAAGATTTGTCCTCTAACACCATGTAAGTACTGCATTAAAACTCTATTACTGGTAATTGAGCTAATGTAAAAGTGCAGATTACCTATAATTTATGACAAAGTAACTCTGTGTCTTAGGCATTGTACTGAATCACCATTTTAATTTAAATATATTGGACGCTTACCAAACCTCCCAAAGTGATGTTGGGAATGCTTGAAAGAATATTCTAAAAGCTCTTGACAAGTGAAAGCTAAACAATCCAAATCCAGACTCTTTCAGGACAGCAGAGTTATCCTGGGAGCTGATATTCAAGCTGTCGTCTTGACCATGAAGAGGGTCAAGCCTGTTATCTGTATATTTGTTTCATCGCTTGAATTAGCTTCCACATCTTTTGTTTTTGCAGCAGCCAAGCAAAATTTCAGTCCAGAATCATGTATTTTGAATGGGATCAGACAGTAGTTATTTCACATACATTGATATTTAGTTATTGTATTTACTCTTGTAGAATTTAATCATTGGTGTGAGTTTGTTTCAGTTAGATATATCAGAATTAGACTTGGACCAATATTTTAAATGTAAGACATTTTCACACTTTAATCATGTCAATTATGCTGTGCAATCCTGAGTATCTAAATTCTGCTGATTTTAACAGCTTCATGAAACTGATCAAAACCAGACTCTTAATCATCTGAAATTGGAAGAAGGAAAGATTTGGAACTGATCATCAAAACAACCTTCCCTGCATTTTGATTGTGAGTGTTTTGTTTGCAAGAAGTGCACTGCCAGAGTGGTCAGTCACAAATCAGTATTTAACTGCACTGATCATTGTACTGAGGCTAGCTTGCTGCTTTTTATCCCAAGCAAGGCAGTGGATATTTTATGTCAGTGCTGGCCTAATAATTCTACTCATCTACATTTGAAAATACTCAGATGTGGTTTAAGATGTGCAGCTATTAAGTCTAAGCATATGGACTGTGTAACCACATGGAAGTAAAGTCAGTCCACCAATGCCTTTTTTCTTCTGGATTCAAATCTAAGACCTTGTTAAATGAAGCCAAGCTATAAATAATTAATATTAGAATTAATAGCGATCTGTTGCTAAGGGAATAAAAGAATATATATATATATTTATTGTGTTGATTTGCACTTAGAAGTTTCTCCCCTCCTCTTCCTATTTTTAGTGTTTCTCTTTATCTTTGTACATGTCATCCACTCAAGGTTTTTGGGAGTGGTATGATGGGAGAGGTGTCTGAACAAATTTTTTTCTGAAGGAGATGGCAACTTGAAAATGTATTTTTCTAAAAGTTTTATGTTTTCTTAACTATTACACTCAATAAATATGCATTACATGCTATTAAACTTAGCAAGGTATTTTAATCTAACAGTTCTGCACCATGTTCACATTAATATGCAAATAGAATGAGAATATAAAATTAAATGGAAATGAAAGTTGGAAGTTAATTGACATTTTTGTCACAAAAGCTCAGAGAAACAGTACTTATGGTTTAATGGCAAAAAGCTAATGTGTCATCCTAGGGAGGGCTACATCAATCTAGAACTAAGACAATTTTACTGACGAAAAGTACAAAACGCTGTTTGTGTATGCAGGTTGCCAGCTCCCCCTATGCAGGTGGTCCCATCACTGTAA
This sequence comes from Gorsachius magnificus, assembly GCA_034008185.1. Taxonomy (NCBI): domain Eukaryota; kingdom Metazoa; phylum Chordata; class Aves; order Pelecaniformes; family Ardeidae; genus Gorsachius; species Gorsachius magnificus. Next base: position 42,915,706 of record CM067081.1, read on the forward strand.
ACCTGGACTAAATTGCTGCCATCCATTAAACACAGTGGCTTCCTGGATAGCTGCCTAGCACAGACTTACACAGGCCATCTATTCCTGTCAGAAATATGATATGTCACTGACAAAAGCTTAATTACTCCATTAATTAATAGGACAATTTTCAAAATGCCTTGCAATGCAGCTTGACACTCATTAGTGCCATTTATGAATAATTTCTCCCAGGGTATAATACTCTATAAAGTGTAATTTGAAAGGGAATAATACATGTTTAAAGCCTACGTATCTGTGAAACCAAAATACATTCTTTGCTGAATTAGTCAACTTTATGAAAAAGCTCAGACCTGTGTGCTGAATTCTTGGAAAGATATTTCTCTATATCAAAACACTTCTGTTACAGAATAGCAAGCTTATTCTGGATTAGATGTGTTTGGAAGTCCAGGCAGCCCTTCTTTCCCTATAAGAAATCTTGATCCCTCTCTAGTTGGACACTTACTACCCTCAGTTCTACATGAACACTGAAATGCTTGGACCACCACTGTACCAAATGTATCCATTTGTCTCTGGGTATCTTCATCCTTTTATAGGACTGACAAAGTTGAGGACAAAAGAACTGGCAAAGATTATTCTGTCACATACCTTCGACAATATAGGACCAGAACTGAATTTTCAGGGGAGTTAAAATACAAGAAAAAAATGAGCCAAAATAAGAGAAATATGTGAAAAAAGCATGGGCACAGCTCCATTGTTTATATGCTAGTTAGTTAGGTTGGGAGAGGAAAAAACTCTTAAAGAGAGTTGCCTTTCTGTTTTCACAGCCAGGAGGCTTTGGTACTTTTTGGTGAGGTAGAGTGTTTTCTAGTGCCTTCTCTGGGACAGTCCACCTCTTTCCTATTGAGCTTACAATTCTTAAAAACTTTTTTTTTTAATGTTCTTATTCAACATATGCATAGGATCATAAATGTAGTCACTGAACATACAGCCCTGCATGTGAAAATCTACAGATGTCTAAACGTTGAACAGTATGGGCTTAGAAGCAGGCACTTCAGTTCTCTGTGCTCTTTGCATGGACTCAGGAAATGAAAAGTTTCACTTCATTCTGCCTGTACTGCTCACTAATCACTTTTTCTGACAGAAAATTTTCTATCACTTTAATAGTCAGACTGAAGAAAAAATAGGAATAATAGTACAAAACATGAAGAAGGTTGCCACAAAAGTGCATGCAGTATATTAACAAATACCTACTTCCAAGGTTCAACAACACTTAAGGTGTTTAAGAAAAGTAAGCTACTAAGGAAGGTCTTGAAAAACACTTTGTGTCGATGGTGGTACAGTAAGGTAAACTGCTTTACATGGGCATCAATGCAAACTCTACAATCTAAAATAAGGAGTTCAGGAAGGGAACTTTTAGGTTCCTAATATGGGATTGTGTCACCTATTATTTTTGTCTAGCATCCACAGATTTCACTGTCCGAATAGGATCCCCTAAAGGAGCTCAGAATTTGCTGAATGTTCACCCTCAGAAAATGAATCTCCTTAGGATACCCTTCAGTGCATGGGGGGAGGTGGTGTAGGCTAGGAAGGTGAAAAATGTTACCACTGCCTCTGCTTTCCTTGTTCCCCTGCACAAGTTGCTTGTTAGTCAACTGAAGAGGCTGAGCTGACAGTATGCTGCTGCCATGGTTCAGGATCTGATTCTAGAACAGCAGGGATGGGGGACTAAGTAACCTTTTCAGCCATCCCAGTCTTAGCCTTCTTGTCAATCAAATCCCTAAGAATACACTAAAAACCCAGATTTTCTGAGGGTGGGCACTCAGCAGTTTCTAAAAAACCACTCTTTGAAAAAGTCTCATTTAGACACTCATCAGTTAGAGCCCTTAAATTTGGTGCACAGCCCTTAATCGGCAAAATCTTTATACAGTTTTACAGCTTGGACAGCTAAAGCTGTTTGACATTTAAAAGTGCTGATTACCCAGCAAGTCTCATTAATCTTAGTGGGAATACAGTTAGGGTCTGTGGCTTGAACTGAGGAATCTGTGCTCAGCCATAAGTATGTGAATAGTCAAGTGATGATAGTATTAGCAACATTTGCTCCCCCCACCCCCCAAAAAAAAGAAAAATCCCAACCCTTTGATTTTTCTTTGAATTTCCAGCAAGAATTCCATGCTATCATTTGCTCTGGAATTGATTTAGGCAAGATTGTATTAGCCATTCCTCAGTGATTCAGTATAACCAGGTACATTTTGTGCAAAAGATATAGAAGAGAGGCATGCTAAATGGTGCTCTGATGTGTTTTCTGCATACTCTTAAGTATATAGCATATTAATATACTCTTAAAAAAAAGAAAAAGAAAGAAAAAAAGGTTGCTGAATGGATGACTGATTTTATTGAGTTACTTCTATTCCTTCTCTCACCATTCATCTCTTTCTTTCTTGCAGTTTCCCTTCAACACCAAATAGCCACAGAAAGAGTGGGAGTCACAGTTCTGTTTGTCTTTAGCTATTGCAGGTGATAGGAAGATGCTACAAAGCCAGTGCCTCAGGCACTTTAGGTTTTTTCCTACACGGAACCTAATCCTACTCTTACAAGATTTTTTACAACAATTAAGTTGATTTTCCTCCTTAGTATCAACAAGTACTACTACCCTGAAATATTATAGATTAGCTGGCTAGTCTTTCCCATCTTCAGTACAAATACTATCTCTCCTCCCTGTCATCAGTGACCACTGGACTATTTTTATTTACAATGTCCTCTTATTTGATTCTGGAGATATAATCCTCCCAACATATAAATCTCAGCACATAGTACGTATTTCAGAAAAGTATAAGCACCTCTGAAGATTTCCCATCCAACTAAAAGCCAGTGCAAACTAGGTGACTATCTCTCTGCAGTGGTGTTATGCTCTTCCCTGCATTGGAAGAAGTAAGAAATCCTCAGTGCTCACATTGACTTAGTATCTGGTATGACTGTCCGTCTCCAAAGAACACCTGTATAATGGAGGAAAGTAAGCTTCCTTTCCAGAAAGAAAAAAAATAATCCCCACTTACTACCTCTTAGCTTAGTGATCAGAATAATCAGTCATGATAATAAGATGCATATGGTTTTATCTTGACCCAGTCTGAGCTGCCTTCAGCCTTCATGTCTCACATTGCAGGAGAGTTTCATAATACTAGGCTATAATAACAGTAAGAAAGAAAGGGATAAACAGCTTTAGACGTGAGCTGCTACATCACCAAAACCAAAAGACTCCTGTGGAGGGAAGAAGAGATGGTAAGAGGAAATCTGAATCTAACCTAGGAGAATGCAGACCATGGCTCATTGGAATAGGAATGCAAATAATGTACAACCAACTTAGGCTACAAAAGGTTAAAACGGCCTGAGGAAAAAAAACCCAAGACAACCAAAACTGAAAAACCATAGGTGTCTACCTTTCCTGCCAAGTGTCATAACCCTACATGATATACTACTCTCTTAATGGTCTGATGATTCATGCATTCCTGGGCTGCATGCTGACCCAGCTGCATTTGAAAGAGAGGTCTCAGCCAGAATACGCCATAATGAGGTGTCATAACTGAGAATACCTGCAGCTAGAGTTTACCTTCTATTAATTTGTCTTACAAGAAATTAACTCATCTCTAACTCTTCAGATCACTTTTACCTCCTTTTATTCTTTTTGTTGCTTTTACCACTGTTTCAGGGTTCTTACTGCAAATAAGAAAGCTGTGGTGCTAACTGTCTGCTGGGAAGGACTTAAATCCTGATCTGCTTTCCTGTGCTTAGGGTTGCTGTCATCATCTCCTCCTGACGGACATGGGAGATTAAGTGTCTGCTTACATTAACCTGAATTTCCATTATATTTCCCAGAACTTATGTCAGCATGTATGGGTAAATAACTGTAGACACCTGTGTGCCTATGGAGTTAGGTGATTCCAAAAATATTACCTTTTAGGAGTTAGGTTTTATTTGATTTCTTAAATCTTTATTTTGTTAAGGGTTAGGTGAACTTTATCTGTGAAGATGTTTTCTTCCTTAAAACTTGGATAAAAATACTATCACTTCCATAATGATACTAAGAGGTCAAAGCAGAGCCTGCAGATGAACTGTTCCCTTAATAAAACAGAATCTCTTTCTTAAATGCTTCAGTCTTAAGTAAAATTATAGAAATAAACTTTTCTGGATTTTTTGTATGTAAGACTATTTGTTCTCTAGAATAAAGTAATGATTTCTGGGAGTGAGTTAGAAGTGGGTGTTTTCTAAATGGAAAGGTGCATTTTTTTTGAGCCTTTGCGATGAATTATGATACCCATTCTCAGCTGAAGCTCTTTAAATTCAGACTTGCTGCTGCATTTCTCACATTCAGTATCATTATTGTTACTCACATACTTACTATTCATAAGACTAAAATATTTTACTATTTGATTTGTTTTGTTGGATTCTGTTTGGTTATGGCCTGCTGTTCTAAGCCAACTTTGCAATAGTTTACATTTGTTGTCATGGCATTTATTCAGGTTTTGCTTCCACATTAGCCAGTGCAGACTGCATAACATTTGACTTCATATTCGTCAATTGCTGCTGACTTATAAACATTAAGCTGTTGATACCTTACTAAGTGAAAATTGTAAATGTCTGTCCTTTCCATTCATACAGTGCAAATTCATCTCCAGGTATCAAAATATAAGTTCAACGAAGATGTAACTGCATTTATTTCATTCTAATAGTTAATTTCATTAACATGGAAGACTTAAAAGACTGTCATCTTTTGAAATCTTGTGCAAAAACATTCTAACGTTGCTCTTCAAGCCTGCATATATTAGACGTCCCCAGACTTTTTGGCTAACGGCTATAGTACATGTTTTCTTTTTAAGATAGGCTACAGGAATTTTCAAAAGATGGGAATAAGATTCTGGTAATACTTGTTGAGGAATGTGTTTTTCCGTATACCCTGTTCATTGAACTGGTATTCAATATGTTTTTACAATATTCTGAAAGTATCTTCAGCGCTTTGAAGCTGATGTCCAATGGCAGATGCCTGTGTCACTGAAATCCCTATCAATGCTCTGGAAATGTGTCTACATAGACCTAACCACCCCCGCACACTTCATTTCACATTTATTTCTCACAGATTAAAAAACTCTTATTTTGTTTGTATGTCTTGAGCTAGGTTTGATCTGTTGTCAAACTGAGCTGATGCTAGTGCCTCACAAAACAGGTTGTGAAATCACAGCTCTTCATTATAGGCATATTGATTCTGCTTTTCCTATTTGTGTTATCACCTTCTACAATTAATATTTTTAAATGGCTGTATTGTTACAATTTTTCCAGGCAGTTTTGACAACAATTATTCTTCTGAGATACACCTTTCTTTTCATGCCATCCTTTTTATATGCTTCCCATTTTATAATCTAACCACTTAACAGGTTCATTTTTCACAATTTAAGGTCATGCTATACATAGAACGTGTTTTTAAAACCCTCCTAATAGTTGCTTAAAAAGTTGCTGGTTTGCATTTCCCATGTTCATGTCACTAGCTGTGTCAACCTTACTCACCATAAGTGTCACTCATTATGAATACAAAACTTTCAGGCCTCATGTTCTGGCTGAGCCCAAACAGTTAAATAGTGGTTAAATAGTTATAACATGAAGAAACTAAAAAAAAAAAAAAATCTGCTAAACTATTACTGGAACATCAGCTGTTATCTCACTAGAGCTAATTCAGGGTTCTCTAACCCACTCCTTCACTAGATTACATGGGTATGCTCTGTCTCTCTAGGGTTTTTAGTGCTTCAGCTGTTACTGCTGAGGAAGTACAGAAAAGCAAAGACTGCACCTAACTGGAAAGATAAGTATAAGGAAGGAAGGAGGAGTACAGAAGAGGGACATAGGCACAGGTGGAGATAGACAGACAGAAAAGCCTAGAGGACCAAAAAATGCAGAGGAGGGGAGAGGCAACCAGGACTGTGCAGTCACAGTAAAAGAGAAAGACAGAACATGGATCCAGTCAGGAAAGGAGACTGAGAGCTGGTCAAGAAGGGAAATGTTTGGGAGTACAGTGTAAAGGAAATTTAATAATCTCAGATCACTTCCACTACAAGGTTGTTTGAATCAGTACATATTTTTCTCTTCTTTAATCACTCTTGATATGCACGGCATGGGGACATGAAGGAGAAATTGTAAAGAGCTCGTACTGTTTGATTGCTTTGAAATTCCTTAGCATTTCATATCTTGGGAGAGCTATCACTATAAAGAGTGATAGCAGCTGACAGGACAGCTTCAAATAGCTTTTACTGCAGTCATGAGTTTCTGCTAATTCCTTAAATCTGATTTTATCTTTCCTACAGTAGATATCTAGAAAATAAAAGTCACTGTGTTCATCATCTGCGTGTAAAGGAGATGGTTTAATTGTTATGACCAAGACCATAGTGAAAGAAGGGAGGCTGGAATTCTATGTGTACCATGCACAACATTAACCATAAAACTACCCTTTCTTCTCAAAAGCTCTTCTCTTTGTCTCACTATATATGTTGAAGTTTCTTCAACAAGTGAAGCATGGCAGTTTTGCAAACAAATTATTTTCCAATAACAAAGTATGATGTCTTCCCTCAAAATTTTCCCTTGACTGTCCAGGGCAACTTCACATGGATGAAAAAATTGGATAGTGAATTGTAATTAATAGTCAAGTAAATAATTTTTAAATCTATGGGTGTTCAAGCTCTCAAGTTTAACTTCATTTACTATGATTTTTTTTTTTATAATGAAGTAAGAAAAGGGATATTGTTACATTAATAGTACTCAAATGGGGGCACTCTTTTTGTTAGGGCACTTTCCCTAACATGACTGAAGAGTGTTCGTTCCTGATCTGGCTATTGTGTAGGGTGTATTCATAGAATCATAGAATGGTTTGGGTTGGAAGGGACCCCTAGAGGTCATCTAGTCCAAACCCCCTGCAGTCAGCAGGGACACTGCTAACTAGATCAGGTTGCTCAGAGACCCATCCAACCTGGCCTTGAATGTTTCCAGGGATGGGGCCTCCATTACCTCTCTGGGCAACCCGTTCCAGTGTTTCACTACCCTCATTTTAGGGAATTTCTTCCTTATATCTAGTCTAAACCTACCCTGCTTTAATTGCCCCTTGTCTTGTCACAGCTGGCCCTACTAAAAAGATTATCCCCATCTTTCCTATAGGCCCCCTTTAAGTACTGAAAGGTCACAATCAGGTCTCCCTGCAGCTTTCTCTTTTCCAGGCTGAACAAGCCCAACTCTCTCAGCCTGTCCTCATAGGAGAGGTGCTCCAGCCCTTGGATCATTTTTGTGGCCCTCCTCTGGACCTGCTCCAGCATTTCCATGTCCTTCTTGTGCTGAGGGCTCCAGAGCTGGACGCAGTACTCTAGGTGAGGTCTCCCCAGAGCAGAGTAGAGGGGCACAATCACCTCCCTCGACCTGCTGGCCACGCTTCTCTTGATGCAGCCCAGAGTACGGTTGGCCTTCTGGGCTGCCAGCGCACATTGCCGGCTCATGTCCAGCTTTTCAGCCATCAGTACCCCCAAGTCCCTCTCGGCAGGGCTGCTCTCGATCCTTTCTTCCCCCAGCCTGTACTGATACTGGGGGTTACCCCGACCCAGGTGCAGGACCTTGCACTTGGCCTTGTTGAACCTCATGAGGTTCACACAGGCCCACCTCTCCAGCTTGTCCAGGTCTCTCTGGATGTCATCCCATCCTTCTGGCATATCAACCACACCGCTCAGCTTGATATCATCTGCAAACTTGCTGAGGGTGCACTGAACATCGATCCATTGACCACTACCCTCTGGATGCGACCATCCAACCAATTCCTTATCCACCGAACAGTCCATCCATCAAATCCTTAGCTCTCCAATTTAGAGAGAAGGATGTTGTGGGGGACCATCTCAAAGGCTCTGCAGAATTCCAGATAGATGACATCCATTGGTTTTACCTTGTCCACTGATGCTGTCACGCCATCATAGAAAGCCACTAGGTTCATCAGGCAGGACTTGCCCTTGGTGAAGCCATGATGGCTATCTCAAATTATCTCCCTGGCCTCCATGTGCCTTAGCATAGCTTCTAGGAGGATCTGTTCCATGATCTTCCGAGGCACAGAGGTGAGGCTGACAGGTCGGTAGTTCCCAGGGTCTTCCTTTCTACCCTTTTTGAAAAGGGGCACAATGTTTCCCTTCTTCCAGTCACCAGGGACTTCACCTGACTGCCATGACTTTTCAAGTATCATGGAGAGTGGCTTGGTGACTACATCGGCCAATTCCCTCAGGACTCTGGGATGCATCTCATCAGGTCCCATGGACTTATGTGCATTCAGGTACCTCAGGTGGTCACGAACCTGATCTTCTCCTACAGTGGGAGGGGTTTTGCCCTCCCAGTCCCACTCATGCCATCCATCAACTCGGGTGGGGTGAGGAGAGAGGTTCCCAGTGAAGACTGAGGCAAAACAGTTGTTGAGTACCTCAGCCTTCTCCTCATCTGCTGTCACCAGCTTGCTGGTCTCGCTCATCAGCGGGGGTACGCTTTCTTTAACCACCCTTTTCCAGCTGATATACCTATAGAAACCCTTTCTATTATTGTTCGCATCCCTCGCCAAGTTTAGTTCCAGCTGCTTTCAGTGGGATCATAAAATTGATCAGCAGAGGTGGAATCACAGGTCTGCCAACCTTCAAGCTGACTGCCATAGCAGGAAGTTAGAGACTCATGCCTCCATTTGCTTTCTTTCAGCCTTTCTTTGGGCCAGAAAATATTGTCTTTCTGCTGAGTACTCAACTGATGGGTGGGACCGAATCTCATCTCCGAATACCCAGCTGCCTAGCGATTCGAGTTGGAGATATGTGTTCATATCTACCCAGGCAGAAAAATGAATTTGAAATTAGCTGTCCCATATCACAAGTGAAGTGCTCTATTACTGAATTATCGGAGAAAAGGAGTGGTATCAGTAGCTCATCCCATTCTTCCAGCCTTATTTAGAAATATATTTAGGTCTCTGATCATATTCTGGGCCCTAATCTCTGCAGAGACACGCAGACATGAATCTCATATAGCTTTAAATGTTCTATGGAGCTGGGAATTAGGTGACTATATCCTTAGTTCCCATTTTTCCCCACAGTTATTCTTACTGTCTAACTTACTGACATTTTTTTGTTTTGACCTTTCCATGCTTTAATGCTAAGTTCTACCCAAACAAAAAACAAAGCACCTAAGTGTCTGGCCTGTGTAGTACGAATTTCACTAAATAGCTGTGGCATAAATTTCCCCTGTGAATGTATAGCCTAACAGCCTGTCTCCAGGCAGCAATCAGGACCCCACTGAGCTTGGCAAGGTGCAGTCACTGATCCAGAGCATTCACAACATAAGCTCATGACAAGACAGAACAGATGGAGACAAAGGTAAATAGCAGTGTGGTGGGAAACAAAGTAACAATGAAGTTAGGTCCATCTGTTGTTCCAGTAGGCACAGAAAGTGTACTTGTCCTCTGTTGTGTCCCATTGCACCACTTCATCTCTTTGGGTACAGCAGGCAGCTTGGTAGATAAATGGACAGGGCTACGCTTTGACTGAGGGGGGTGTATTTATATGTCAACCCTACCTCCCACACAGACTTTGTTTCCTTCATCTCTCTCTTCCTCTCAGCTCTGAACACTGTCCCAGTTCTCTTGGCAAGGTAGATGGGCACGGTGCCCTCAATGTCTTTGTGCAGCAGTTAGGTGCTGAGTGAGGAAAGCCATGCATAAAGGGCTCAAAGCTTTTCTCTGAGAAAAAAGCTCTCCTGAGAAAATAAATGTTCCAGGAACTGTTCTCTGGTTCTGAGATCAAGTGGCATGACATAGCTGGTGTCCAAATGGTTACCTTCTCTTATGCTTCAAAGTAAGCTGTCCACATCAAAACTGATTGCTGGGGGTGGTCTTCAGTGCAAACTGTCCTTCAGCTCTTTCAAAACATTGTGTGGGAACATGCTTGATGGTGCAGGCTAAAACCAAACCACAGATACTACAATTAAGCTGTATCAATGGTCTCAGGTCAGTGCTTCAGTCCTGCACTTAATTAGTTTGCTAACATAAGAATATTCTGAGCAAATAGACCTACCTGACACTTTATGAAAGATGCAAAATGAAGGGATAAAATGCAGGTTTGTAGGGAAAAGGCTTAAATAGTTGGAGAGGTCTTGAAGGTTTATGAGAAACTACCCCTTTCAATTGGTTTGGTTTGGTTTTTGGTTTTGGGATGGGGTGTCAGTTTTATCCAGGAAGAGGTGACCTTCCCGTTCAGAAATCCTGGATCACTGTAAATAAAACAGCAACTTTCTTAGTAAGGCACTAAATAGAAAGCTGTGGAAAATCATTCAGGTTAGAGTCAGTTGTTGTTAAATTCCTGTGCTTTTATTACACTGCAATACTGCAAAGGGACCACGATTATTTTAGTATTCTACTGCATCTTACATAGTTATCATCCTGTGTGTCATTTAGTCACTGTGTTGTAAACTAGAAGTACTCAGTGTAAGTTGCCAATCACCTTCAACCCCCCAATCCACTAGACTGCTTGCAATAACTCTGCCAAAGATACCAACTCCTTCTCATTTTCAATACCTATAAAATAGTGGGAAAAAAAAAAAAAAAAAAAAAAACAGAAAAAAAAATCAAACCACCAGACACTTTATTATTGTGTCTGCAGAAAGGAAAGAGATTTGTGCATAAAGTAAGTATACATTGGTTTGATTGGGGATGACTTTCCAGCACTGTGGAGAGGGGCAGCATCATTTAAGATAATACACCTGATCCTGCTTTCACTGGGTTGGGACTTGACTGCCATTCAAATACTTATTTTTTGGTTTTGTTAAATTAAATTAACATAAGGCTGCTAGCTATAATCAGCGTTGAAAATTATTTATAAAACTAACACACTTGTTGCAGAAGGATTATTTCATTATTACAAAGACTTACGTTACCTCTTATTTTTAAATGTTAATTTTAACAGTCAAAGTGCAAGACTGACTTGGGTATATTTACATTTTTCTGCCTACATAAAAATAATTCGGTTGACATTTCATTATCATGGTCATTAGAATAACTGAGAAAATAAATACCGCAATAAATACCTTGCTATGATTTAAGAAATAGAGTGTATTAATAAAAGATATAAAGTAGGAGCAAATATTAAATGTCATTAGAAAAAACATCAATGTCTTCTTATTTTATCTCAGAGCATACCTTTGATCAGAATACTATGTGAATTCACTCCAAATCCAATCTTCCTTTAATGATAAAGCAATGTTTTCATCTTCATGTTGTTAAGCAGAATATAAAAGTTCATAGCTAAATACCAAATTCACATGACTGCTCAGTATTTTAAGTACAAAATAATTGTTTTGTTTAAAAATTACAGATTTCATACCAAAATGAATTTTGTTATTGCCATTCACAGACTGCATGCAAGTGGTCTTCAATTTTTATTTTTTTTTCTAAACAACATTCTAGTTTATAAACATAAAAGCTACATTTAAGGTATTAAGGTATTAATCAACCTATAACATTTTCCATTAAATCAGTCCATTAAAAAACTAAAAATTCTTTCAGCTCTAAAGTGAAACTGTAAGCAAGCTGTCTAATCGCATAATTCATAAGTGGTAGAAAATCCAGTTGACAAATTTTGGTGTAAAACTGCATAACGTGGATGTAAAAACATATTATGTGGTCCATTTCTGGATCATATATTTAGTGATAAAAATACAATATTTTATGTGTAATTCTGCGTTGCAAAGAATTTTAACTGGAGTCTCCCATGGATTCTTCCCCCCCTCAAAAAATTCCAAAGCTAATTGTCTAAACCAGAGAACAATTACATTAAATCAATACCTCTGGCAACAAAATAATTCTTAAGGAAGCAAACATGCTCCTTTTCAGGCACAAGTGCACTTACCTTGGCAGGTGCTATCAGGATTTGGAGATGAGGTCTAGCATGACACTCATTCCAGTGCTGTAAGACAAGTCTCGCTAATCTATTTTATATTTAATAATAATAATAATAGCAACAACAAAACCAAAAACAATAACAATGATTATTATTATTAATAATAATAAAGACAACAACAATAATAGTAATAATGTGAAAAAGAATTCCCGAGAGCCATGGGAAACATAAAATTCTGTCTCTATTAACTATTGGTTTCCTGGTTTCAGCTGGGATAGAGTTAATTTTCTTCCTAGTAGCTGGCATAGCACTGTGTTTTGGACTCCAGGTGAGACGAATGTTGATAACACACTGATGTTTTAGTTGTTGCTAAGTAGTGCTTACACTAGTCAAGGACTTTCTCAGCTTCCCGTGCTCTGCCAGGTGCACAAGAAGCTGGGAGGGGGCACAGCCAAGACAGCTGATCCAAATTAGTCAAAGAGATATTCCATACCATATGACATCATGCTCAGTATGTAAACTGGGGGGAGTTGGCATGTATGTAAACTTGGGGGGCAGCAATCACTGCTTGGGGATGTGCTGAGTGTTAGTCTGTGGGTGGTGAGGAATTGCATTGTGCATTGCTTGCTTTGCATATTCTACTATTATTATTATTGTTACTGTTATTTTCTATTCTTCTGTTGTCCTGTAAAACTGTCTTTATCAAAACCCATAGGTTGCTTTTTTTTTTTTCCCAATTGTCACCCCCATCCCACTGGGGGCAGGAGGGTGAGCGAGTGGCTGTGTGGTGCCTAGTTGCCAAGTGGGGTTAAATCACAACAACTGGCTATTTTGGTGATGAGAACTATTCAGTAAGCCCTTCATTTTCTAAAGGAACTGACATCTGCTGATGTACATAAATAGGCCAGCTGTTCCTTTTGGGGGGTTAAAATAAAATATACAGTTAAATCAACAGTTAAAATATACAGTTAAATCAAATTGTTATAAAAATCCCAAAAGCCCTTCACTAAGGAACCTGAACTATAAATTCCTAAATAATTAGAAAGAAAGTATTTTTCAGTATAAACTAATGCATTCAAATATTTAAGAATGCTGTTTCATGTTCCCAAATGGCAATAATTTAGGAAGTGAGAAATAAAGACATAAAGACAATCATTTTGGTATTTAATAGGAAATGTGATGGGTAATGAAGCAAGATTACAATTAAATTCTAGCATGCTGTGTCCTACAGGAAAAATCAGCTCTAATGTTTTTAACCTTTATCAACTGGCAACGCTACAGTTCTGATCTCATATGTAGTTATCTGTTCTGTCTGTACAGCACTGACCAGGATTAATACTGCAAAACACTAATGGAATGGATAATCTAGATGATCTTAAATGTGTAACATTGCATGGTGATTATAGAATTGCAGAAATACTCTATGGATTACAACTTCACATGGTCAGAAACATTTACAAGCAGTGTTTGCCAAATTGCGATGTCTAAAATTAGGAACCTGAAACCATATTCTGTCATCTCACTGTGCAGTCTAACTTTTTCATGAGTACTGAGCACTTCCACCCCTGTTAATGTTAATAAGACCTAAAAGCCCAGAAAACCTCTGAAAATCTGGCAACTGTCTTTTATATGGCTAACTTCAATAACCAAAATTAAAAATTATGACTGAGGGTTTTTTCAGGTTTCCATCGCATATGAACATTTGTGTCTTGAAAGAAAAGGGATTGTTATCCGCCCACTTAACCCATCCTGTTAAGCAAATAAATTTAGATTATATGCCAGTGAGCAGTGTGGTTCTGTTCCAGTGGCGACCACTCCCAATATCCCCTTGACAGTTTGCAGACAACTTTCTTCCTACTTGCTTTGTCTGCACCGTGGAAAAAGGAACAGTTTGAAAAGAAAGCTATGTAGAGTCATCCTGACAAAATGGTAAAACTGCCTAAGCGTCCTTAAAGTTGAGTCATCCCAAATTCATGGAGTGACTGTAACATGGATGGAAAGTGTGGAAATAGAGCAGATATTTAACCTCTTCATTAATTCCCAATACTTTTCTGAATGGGACTCTACTTACACATTATGTTAATGTAAATATGTCTTTGTGTCATTGGAGAGAAGGCTGAGTAAAACAGTCAGAAAGGCATACTGTTTAGAGACTGGGAGCTACACAAAGAAAATTTCTGTGAGTTTTTTGTACTTGACTCATGCAATAGAAGACTCATTTAAAATAAAAATAAAAACCCTGCTTACTGTCCAGAAGTTGTGACATTCTTCAAACATTTTAATGTATTCTTGTGTGTTGCAAAACTGTAATAACCTTTTAATTTCTTGATAATAATAACTAATATAAATTTCAATTCAATAATAATACTTTTGTTAAATATGAAATGGAACTTTAATCCAAATATTTGTAATCAATTGCTTCATGATATCATTCTGAATTATACTGTATGACTGATGTGGTTTAACTCCAGCCCGCAGCAAAACACCACACAGGCACTTGCTCACCACTCCTCGGCGGGGTGGGAGAGAGAATCAGAAGAGTAAAAGTGAAAAAACTCATGGGTTTAGATAAAGACAGATTGATAAGTAAAGCAAAAGCCACACACACACAAGCAAAGCAAAATAAGGGATTCATTCACCGCTTCCCATGGGCAGGCAGGTGTTCAGCCATCTCCAGGAGAGCAGGGCTCCATCACGCGTAACAGTTACGTGGGAAGACAAACACCATCACTCTGAATGTCTCCACCTTCTTATTTCTTCCCCCAGCTTTTTATTGCTGAGCATGTTGTCATATGGTGTGGAATATCCCTTTGGTCAGTTGGGGTCAGCTGTCCCAGCTGTGTCCCCTCCCAGCTTCTTGCGCACCCTCAGCCTACTTGCCGGTGGGGTGGTGTGAGAGGCAGAAAAGGCTATACACTTTGTAAGCACTGCTCAGCAGAAACAAAAACATCCCTGTATTATCAACACTGTTTCCAGCAAAAATCCAAACCATAGCCCCATGCTAGCCACTATGTAGAAAATTAACTTTATCCCAGCCAAAACCAGCACAATCATTATGTCTTTGTAAAATTGTTTATAGTCATTTTGTTGTACTAAGTATAACAAATGTACTAATGTACTATGTACATTGACATACATTTTGTTTGTAGTTCCTCTTCAATGAGCTTTAACCAGGTATCAACATTTTTTCAGTGATTTGATCTCAAGCCAGTGGTTAAACAATGCTTTTTACCTTTTAACCCCAGTATCATAAGACCAAAGTCACTCAGAAACAAAAAGAAAATTAGGAGGTCATTCAGTTTATGTTGTTACTAATGATGAGTTGCCCTTTATCATGCACTTTATGCTATTTTCCTCAGAATTTGTTCCTGGATATCATAGGTGAGGAGTTTTTAATCATTTTTAATCCAAATTAATTCCACAGCATAATATACCTGATTGCATTTTCTTTCTATAATCAGGCCTAATTATTTCCCTTTTAGTCCTATTCTCTTGTTTCAGCTGGACCCAATCATACAGTGAAACTCTAAATAATTTTCTAAGTGTTTTTTGTCTGCACCCCCAATACTTCTATATACTCCACTTGAATTTTAGGTCTGTGAGAGTACACAAATCCGACTACTAGGGGACAGTGTAGACCTCCACAATTTTCACCAGATATTCAAAGCACTGAAATATTTACATAACAGTATTTTTTCTGAAACTGGCTGAAATCTTACACTACCGATTCAGATATGACTTTTGGATAGTATGAAGGTCATTTATATCACATCTAGAAATATACGTGTTTCCTGTTGGTTAATCTCCTGAAAGGTCAAATGTGACTGAATGTCTCTTCTGTCAGATTTCCAAGTTGGTCAGTACTTCGAGGACAGTCTCCTTGCAACTCTTAAATGGTGAGCTTAAAAAAATATGAAAAGGCTTTTGTAAATTTAGAACTATACTTTCCAAAAACACAGATTTCATAGACTAAGGAAGAACTTGTAAGTGCTAGAATAAGTAATTTTTAAAAAGAAGAATGAGACAGAACAGAAAAATAGGAGGTTTGGGGACAAATGTGTACTCTGTCTACAGTGGCCTTGAAAATCAATTCCTTTCCTTAAGGTTTGCTCTCAGTACAGGAAAGCAATGTTTTCTGGGGCATCAAAAAATCTACCCAGTGCTCCCTGACCTGCCAGGGAAAGAATTGTCTGCCATTACATCTGAGACTCCTTGTTTTTTCTTACCTTCCCCTGCCTACTGTCTTTTGGTTTCATGGAAAATGTTCTTTCTCCTTCCAGAGTTTCTAATGCATTAGCCCTGATAACACCAGGAGACAGCCATTAAAAAAAAAAAAAAAAAAAGAAATTGTGAACTAGGCATGAAGACAGACATCACCTGTGAGAGCACCACATCTCTTCTTAATTTGTCTTCCCCTCATTTTTCTGAGTTCAGAAAATGTTATTGGTGGGAAATATAAAACAAAACAAAACAAAAATGTTTGCCTCATCTTAACAGGACACATAACCTCACAAACATTAATGAAGACATTAAATACCCAGCAGCATAAGTAATGGTTGCACAATTAATTTCTGAAGATGCATCTGCATGGCAATACACAGTCCCCTGCAGAATACATAGATGGTTCCAAACAATCTGGACTGTAAGAAATATTATTCTCTCAACATAGCAGCACGTCTGAAGAGCAGGTTAGGTATGAGCTTAAGCAGATCAGTGTTCTAAAAGCACGTTCATACTAGCCTAGCATGACCATACTACTTACTGATCTCCACTTCTACATCTGCATGATACCACTGAGACAAACCTGTTCAACAGGCAGTAGATGAATATGGTAACAAGGCATTTCACTGTTCCACACAGGCATTTTGCAAATGCACAGTCTAGTTCTTCATGCATTGATAATTTGTAGAGAATTCCAAAGCCTTGAAACAACAGTTTATCTTTGCTGGACTTTGATTATATACAAACACAGATGATTCAGGTTTACTTAATTGTAGTAGTAGCCTTAACCTCAAATAATCCAACTCTTTAAATTATTTTGATTTTATTCTTGCATTATATCTGCATTTTGTATTATGAGCTACAACACAATGGTGGTGTTTTACTCATTATCTGAGGAAGTACTTGGACCATTTAATGCAATTTCATATTTTATGTACATTTGAAATGTTATAAACTGCTAAAAGCTGAATAAACCAACCTATTATAGCACAAAACTATGGCATGGTCTAACAATTATAGAAAAACACTTTTGTTAACAGACTCTTTCCAACATTATGTATAAACAACAGTGCCAAATAACACTTATCTAATTAATACTTCACTACTAATCCATCAGCTTTAACTAAGTCTCAGATGACCTAAAACTCTCAAGATTTCAGCCAGTACGTTGCCTTAGCTTGCATGCTTCAACAATTTTAGTGTTAGCTTTCTTTCTACATACATACATAATGCACAGATAAACTGATCCACTGGGGTGCTGCCTTGTCTTCAATATTCAGTAGATTAAATGAAGTCCCAGTCTGAGTAAAATGAAAAAAGAAGTAGCAATGGTAAACACATATACAACATGAAGAATATAGTATTGTACATCACAAGGGAGAATCAAATGCAGTTTCAGTATTTGGTAATTTCCTCAAAGTTAAATTATATCCAAGAATTTATAAAAAGGAAGAATTTTACCAATAAAAAATTAAATTAATTTAAAAATTCCGGGAAAAGAGATTAGCAATCCAGCCTAAAGTCAATGTCATCAATGGAACAAAAGCAAACAGTGTTCACTGTTGTCTTGGTTTCATCTGGGATAGAGTTAATTTTCTTCCTGGTAGCTGGCATAGTACTGTGTTTTGGACTTCGGGTGAGATGAATGTTGATAACCACTGATGTTTTAGTTGTTGCTAAGTAGTGCTTACACTAGTCAAGGACTTTCTCAGCTTCCCATGCTCTGCCAGGTGCACAAGAAGCTGTGAGGGGGCACAGATGGGGCAGCTGACCCAAACTGGCCAAAAGGGTATTCCATACTATATGCTGTCATGCTCAGTATATAAACCAGGGGGAGTTGGCTGGGGGGCAGCAATCACTGTTTGGGGACTGACTGGGCATCCGTTGGTGGGTGGTGAGCGGTTGCATCACTTGTTTTTCCTGGGTTTTGTTCCTCTCTCTGTTTTCCTTATTATTACAATTTATTATTTTTATTGTTGTTCTTGTTTTATTTTATCTTGTTTTATTTCAATCATTAAACTGTTTTTATCTCTACCTACGAGTTTTCTTACTTTTGCCCTTCTGATTCTCTCCCACGTCACACTGTGGGGGGAAGGTGAACAAGCTGCTGTGTGGTGCTTGTTTGTCAACTGGGGTTAAACCACAACAACTGTTTACTTAGCTACAGGGAAATCTCATCTCAGATCTCACCATGTGTGATTGATCAACAAATCCCTACAACGGAAGAACACTTGGAGAACATGGGCACAGGCAATGTGCTCACGAAGCTCAGGAACAAAGATAAAAAGTAACCACAGTTGTTATAAAGAAAGCTAAACTCATGTTAATAAAAAGGAACCAGGGGGTGACTTTTGTTTTATATAAAGGGCTATATCAGTTGAGTGGATCAACTGTTTTTTCAAATAGACTTCCCTCAGTTAAACAAGTGAAAATATCTTCCCAAGGCAGTGAGGCCAGCATGGGGGAAGTGTATAAGTGGTTCAGCCCAATTTAGAATATAAAAACTGAGCAACCAACACAATAAACTTTGAAGGGAACAGTAGGCTTGAGCTTGCTTCAACTGTATACTCCTTACCAGTGACTGAGGATGTCCAGTGTCATGATGGTGAGCATAAAGAGGCTTCACCCTGAAGATACACTTACATCTTTTGATTGCCTATAGGGGTTTTTAAAATAAATATCATAAAATAAAGGCTCAACTTCAGACATCTAGAGTATTCAGTTGCTTAAACATAGGCATCTAGTGCTATCTGAGATGTCCTCCAGATAACAATCTAAGAAGGTGCAAATGCTCCCCCAATACTCCATGATGTAGAATAGAATAGGATTGGATTGGATTGGATTTCAGTTGGAAGGAGTTTATAACAATCATCCAACTGCCTCAACAATTCAGGGTTGACCAAAAGTTAAAGCATGTCATCAAGGACATTGTTGAAATGCCTCTCAAACACTGACAAGCATGGGGCTTTGACCACATGTCTAGGAAGCCTGATCCAGTGTTTGACCACCCTCTCAGTAGAGAAATGCTTCCTAATGTCCAGTCTAAACTTCCCCGATGCAACTTTGAACCATTCACACACATCCTATTACTAGATAACAGGGAGAAGAGATCAGCACCTCCCTCTCCAATTCCCCTCCTCATGAAGCTGTAGAAAGCAATGAGATTGCCCTTCATACTCCTTTAATCCAACCTAGACAAGCCCAAAGTCCTTAGCCGCTCTTCATGGGACATGCCTTCCAGGCCTTTCAGCAGCTTTGTTGCCCTCCTCTATACACGTATATGGACCTTCACATCCTTCTTAAATTGTGGGGCCCAGAACTAGCTTCAGTTTTGCAACCTAACACTGAATTAAGTAGTTTTGCACACTTAGATTCACATTCTACATTGTCTATAGTAACAAAAGCTCATTTTGTAGCTCCTAGGGAATACCTTTTAATGTTTGCAACACTAAATGCATAAACAGGAGCTGAATATATTGATTAATGTAAGAAAGTTAATCTATTAATTTCATTATTACAATCTAGAACTGAAATGTCAAGATCTTGCAGTCAAAACATTATGCAAGATACATGAAAATTTAACACCCCCCCTTTCACTTCTTTCTTGTAAAAAGATAATTAAAAAAAGTAATCAACCCCTATAATATTTATAATTACAAACTATGAAATGGAAAATGATAAAAGAAAAGGTTGCATTTCAGTTTACCTATAGCTGCTCCCCATCTTTATATTTTAAGATGGAAAAATGAGAAATGAAACTGCAGAAAGCTGTTGTACCTACAGTACCAGGACTGTGAAATCAATTTCTCCCTTTTTCATGCATAAGTATATATACAGAAATTTCTTTACATCTTCTCTATAGTATAACTCTATGGTTTGTATGTGTGGAGGAGTCTGTGAGAACATTTTGGTATACAAGATCTCAAACAACAGACTACATAAGAAGTACATGTGTAAAGTAATACACTAGCTAGTACAGCTCAGAATTGAGGGGGTAACCCTTAGTCGTTAATCTCTTTCTTCTCTGGGACAGAATTAATTGTGGCCCATATGTTTTTACAGTGATAGGTTTCCTATTGGAAATTATTTCCTATTTTTCTTAGTATGTATAGTTTGAAGTATCCTGCAGTTCCATAGGCATAAAGAAAACTGTAGTTCACAGCAAGATCACAAGGTAATACTCTATCTCAATAGATTGATTTTCTTGACATTTTGAGTTCTCTCATACAGTATATTTTAAACAAAAGATCTACTCTTTCAAGTGCCACAGTGCCTCAGAGATTATTTTCCTTTCTTTTGGAGCAATAGGGCCTGGTGTTTTATTTGAAGACAAAGTATATTTTGTCTTTTAGAGGAAAGCAACCTAGAAAGGTAAATATTTTAATCTGTTGGTTGGGTATTCTGTATGCTGTGAACAGAAGGGGTTTAGCTAGAGTCTTTAAAAAGCAAACAAAAATTATTCCTTTTTCTAGATGACCAACATACTCTGAAAATTCATATCCCCATCTCATGGTCCAAAGTTCCACCAACTGGTTACACATCCTATAAAACTGCATTTCTTTTTACTAGTTTTAAATTTAATTTGTCTCACTACAGCTTATATAAAGACAGATACATAGAACAGTAGCAGGTAGAAAGATGGAAAATGTATATTTATCTACCTCTACTCTGTTCATACTGGTTAAAGTGAACACTATCCTTTTATTATAATCCTACTCTCTATCCTGAAAAGTGTTCAATGGACAGATTTAGTCACCTAGAATCCCTCTGAATTACACACTACTCTGAGCTAAAGGAGACTAATTTTATGCCAAGACAGTAGCAGTAGCATCCCTGCTTGTATAAGATTTGGGGCTACTGAGACATTTATGCACACATGCACAGATTAACTAAAGGAGAAACAGAAACTTCAAGCACTTGAGACCATGTTGCTACTTCTACTGGTCTGTGCCAGGAGCAACACATTGCTCTCATAGATGGAGAAGACTAGTATGGCTGAAATTGCAAGTGACATTTGTGCTTTGGGCAGTGTACTTCCTGCTAACTCTAGCCTTTAGGAATATATCCTGCTGTATAACATGACCTTTGTCAGGTTCATCATAGATATGGCAATCCTTTTGCTAGTAATAATTCCTTCTCTCTTTTCAAGTCTAGCTTTGAGGTATTGCATTTCAGATTTGAAGAGGAATAAATTGTACTGTGCATTTCACAAGTTAACAGTTAACTTTAAAGTCAAAAGTTTCACAAAATTTTCATGCATGTTATGCATAAAAGTTCAAATTAATTTAGACTAACTTTTGGTATGTAAAAATTGGAATTATCATCTAAGTTAAGTGCTGTCCTTCCTTCTATTGCCAATGAAAATAATGAGCACCTTGAGAAAGTGATTCATTCCATCCATCCATGATGTCAGGTGAAAGTTTGTTTTGGAGGTGGTGTTTGTCAGCCATCAGTAATAATAATGAGAGCTCAAATTTTGAATGTAGATTATATGTTTTTATAAAATGTGCTTAAAATATTGTGAACTGAATCTTGGGTTGCACATTAAATATAAAACCAATAAAGATTTATTACTATAGTTATATTGGGAACTTTAACAAACCATCTTGCTTCTTATGAGTGGAGATTTTTGGTGTGTCTTAATTCCACTAAATCTGGTATTCTATCTTTAATGGTAGCCAGCAGCAAACATTTAAGGAAAAAGTATAATAACGGAAAGAAGTTGAAAATCTTTTCCCCAATATACTTTAATACATTCTTCTAATTTTTGGTAATGAGTAGTTCATAAACTTCCTGAGTTGGGCTTCTTCTGGATCTTTATTTACTCACAAGGAAACTATTTTTAAGTAATTTATCTTCTTTTCTTCTTTTTCTTCTTCTTTTTCTCTTTCTTCTTATTTTTTTTCTTCTTCTTCAAAGTTGGTTATGTTTATTATGATGTTATTACCCTGTGACTTCCTCTGTGTCTTGGCACAACGGTTATGTAATGTAGTTATGTATCATATGAAAAATATACTTTTTTATTAGAGTTGAAACTAACTGTCTGACAGCTTTAGCATGTGACTCCTACCTTTCTGTTCTGGTAACTTGTATTTGAGAGGTATTGGACTGAAGAAAGGGAGTCAGCAGTTGTGTGTTTACATGTGTTAAGGGAAGACATAGTTTTTAAAGAAATAAATGGATGAGTGGACTAGATGTTATCTTGTAGTTCCATTTGAGGCCTTGTCTGAGTTCTAATGATTAGCGTCTAAGAGTTGTGATGTCCTGCTGTTGGACCACACCATGAAAAGAAGTCTGAAGGCTGTCATGGGAAAGCCAGCTGTAGTGGTAGAGTTTGGGAGAATTACCCAACCTGCCAAAGGAAGACTGTTACTTAAAGAACAAGAGAATGTCTTCAGAAAGTAGGAAAAGTGGGAGGCTGCATAACATTTTTTAAATGTTAGTTTACACATCCATCTATACCTTAAAATTTCTGCTTTCTTCACTCCTCAGTGAAGGGGAGTCAGTAGATTAAAAATAAGATTATATGGTCTTTGCATGTAAGCTGGCCATAAAGTCATGTCTTGATCAAGACCTTGGTGACCTTATGCGAAAGAATGAGTTCTGAGAGTTAAAACATGATCTTTCTTCAGGAGGTGGCTTGGGAGAACACCAAGCAACTATATTTGTGATCACTTAGTAAAAGGTGCAAAATTGGTGAGGGAAGGGATCTGGACTGGAGAGAAAGGTCAGGCTGCAAAAGAGTTAATTATTCCCATTCTTTTACTCTCTGATAGCACAAGCACAAAATTGCAATCTGCTTTTCTTTGCTTCTGACCACACCATTAGTCCAGACTAGCTTGAGTTTTCTGATCACTCAATATATTATCCTTTACTTTGTCTATTTTGAGAAACAAAACAAACTCAAGGAATGTATTGATGACTGTCCCCCAAGCTCTTCCCCCTCCAGTGACCTCTTAAAGCTGTCAGAAATGTTCCTTACAGACACAGCCACCAAATGTTACTTAGAATTAACTAAGCAGAAGTAAGTCCAGTACTGTTTCTCTTTGGACAGTCAATATCACAGATTTGTAGTTTCTTATTTCTTAAAATACTAATTTATTTTATTCATTTTCCTATGCCAGCATGAAAATCTCAATGTTGTTCATGGTTACCATTCTTTGGGTAACTGATATACAGGAATGTCTGAATAGAAGGTGGAGTTCTCTAAGTTTGCTCTTATTGCCTTTCTTTTGAAAGACAGATGCTTTACAGTTCTGTGTATTATTCCTGAAAGAGTTTCATTATAAGAAATCTCTGTTCTTTCTCCTCCTATTTTTGTACTGTAGGTTTTATAGTTTGTCAAATACAAAGAAAGTCTAGTTTCCCACTAACATTTCCTTAACAAAAGATTTGCCTCCTGAGGCATCTCTAGCATTTACAGTACTCACATATACCTCTTCATCAACTTAGCAAAGCTATCAAGAGCATTTCAGGCACTGCTGGCAACCAGACTCATTACAAGCAAAAACACCTTGCTTGTAGGAAGTTATGTACATCATGTAAAATTTTCTGCTACCAGTTGACATTTTTACAGCTGAAACTGATTAAGATACATACATTGCTAAATCATATGAAATTATGATTGCATGACAGTGTAAGGGACTAGAAACTTGTCTCAACATTGGTGGCAGGCAAGCTTATCTATCGAAGCCTAATCACCACGGCAACTGAGCAGGGCAGTCTAATCACCAGTTTCAGCCCATTGAGTCCCACCCCACCAGAATGACCTAATCGCCACGGCAATTGTCAGCCCACCCCCCACAGGAACCTGTGTCCTGTTATCTTGGAGTACACATCCTCTGCGCATGCGCCCGGGCCCAGAGTTGACTGAAAATGGGGAGGGGGCTCGGACCCCCTAGAACCTTCGAGCATACTCTAGTGATGGTACTGGGCATGCGCCCCACTGCCGAGTGGGAGGTGTGGGTATGCAAAGCAGTCATCGACTATGCAAAAAGACAACCCTATGAAAGTGGGAACCACTGGAAACCAGGAGGAGCTTCCAGGAACATCTACCCTCCACCAGATTTGAAGATACATCAGGCGCATTGGACCGCTCGGGCCGCACCAGCCGCATGGACCGCGTGGATCGCTCAGGCCGCACGGACAGCACATAGACCCGTGGTGGTAGCTATCGCAACGCTCCTGTGCCGTTTGTTTCTCCCCCTCTCTTTCCCTTTCTCACTTTTCCTCTCTTTCTCTGCTTTCCTCTCGCGCATTTGTTGTTGGCCAAATAAAGTGACTTGGCACTTGATTCCGTTTTGAGTCTTAATTCTGTTCCCGAGAATGTAAAAGGAATCTAGTCACGATAAAACATTGGAGTTAATCAGAAGTTAAACCCAGCCACCCCCAACCTCCCAGAATTATCTGAGGTCGGTTGGAAAGCAAGGGGGTTTAACCTCTGCCAAACTGTTCAACCCAATAGTGGATCGTGACAGACAGCAAGCGGAATATGCCAGTCAGCATGCATGCAAAATGCCCTGTGTTGATTTCAGAATCCTGTAAATAAGCCAAAGGTAGAAGAATATGCTATGACAGTGTGACCAGTAAAATTAAAATATTGCAGATGTTGAAAGATTTGAACCACATTTGACTTTTGAAAGAGTATTTGTTCATTAATTTAACTGAGGTAATAAACAAAACACTTGAATTTCCAGGAAAACCAGCCTGAACACTATGAAAGAGATCATTTCAGTAGCAATCACCTTTAGATGTTCTATTTCTGTTGTGAAACCCGAGAACTGTTATTAAAATAAATATTTCTGGTTTACTTCAGCCACCTGTAATCCGTGTGTTGCAAAACATCTAAAAAATTTATAGTTTTGTTTTAAATTTTTCATGCAAGGTAGTTCCTTTCTGTATTTTCTCTGGAACATGCATTATATTTTAGCAGACCTGTCTTTTCATCTATTCCTATTATCAAACAAAATCTCTTACACAATTACTTCCTTCTGCCCTATTCACTTTACAGTGTGATTATGCCTAATCCCATTAGAGAAGGTATATTTATTCATGCAGTCATATGAATTAAAAAATAGTAAAATGCAGTATTATTGAAAGTCCATTATGGTATCTCTATTGGGAGACTATAAACCAACCCCAAATTTGCCTTTTATTTTTGTGGGTGAATGCAAAACAATTTTCTTTCTCTATATCCTTGTACCTGTAAACAATAGTTTTCTCTTCTTCCTTTTATGAGTTGGCCATGGCCCTCAAAGATCTGATTCCTTAAATTTTGATGCTCAAGTATAAAAGCCAGGTCCTTCATGTCCACACTTAGCAAAACTAGAGGCATCTTGTGCTCATTTGTGTGGGAAATGTACCCACATGGATGTACTTATTTGAACTAGAGAGTTCTAAAAATTATCTGCCTGATTTTTTCCATGAGAGAACATGCAAAACATGGAGTTTTTTTCAGTCATGAAACTGGTATATCTCCACCTGTATTCTTATTTCAAACAAAGCTGAAAATTTTATGAGGTGTAAAATTTAGTAATAAATTATTCAGGAATTTTGATAGACATCTATTTTTATAATCATAACTACTGTCAATAAACTATGTATATATTTCCTGTTCAAGATTATATTCACTGATCATGTTAGTTGCACTTCCTGTGATTCATCCTGCTTTTTCTCTGTAGCTAAATAACAATGGTTTTGAGTCCTACCAGAACAACTAGATAAGGAGTACTGTCAATGGCAGTCTTAGCAACTTTTCTAGGAAAGCTCTATGAAAATTCTGTTTGGGCAAAAGCCCTTTGCTGAAGAAATACTACACATGAGTTTCTGACCAACCCTACCCTGAGTATGATTTCACTTGCCATATGTTAGTGCAAGATTTGCTGTCACTAATTCTACTGCATTGCAAATAATTAGAAGTTTCTCAAATACTTTAACTATTTCACAGCCACCTGTAAATGTGCTGACCTATGAAATGACACATTCTGTTTTTCAAGCTTTGTAACTTAGTCCTTGCTTCTACAAGGGCATGCGAGGGAATGCTACCACAAGCTGTTTCAAGTCTTCATTCCAAAGTTCAAACACATTTCTATTTGCTTGCTGTTTCAATTTTTTCTAATTGGACATGAAATTTTAAATATGAAGACCATCACAGCTGATAAAGCCACAAAAGAATTTATTTTTCTCTGTATAGCTACCACTCTGTATATGGTAGTAAAATTACAAATTTATAAACCAAAGATTTTAACTTTGATGTCCGCATGAGCTGTTACCAAATTTTATTCTGAAAAAAACCCAGCAGAATAAAATGAAACTGGGAGTAACTGCATCCACTTCCTAAATTATGTCAAACAAAAATGTCACACGAAAATTACAATTCCCTGTTTACTGTATTGAAAGTAAAAAAATTTTCCAAGAACAACAAATCTTTGCTGAATCTGCATTTAAATCTTATCCTCTCAGATCTAGGCAACATAGAATACCTTGTGGAAAAATTTTTGAGATAATTGGCAGAAATGAGTATATTTTCTTATTTTTTCCAGATTAACCATAATAATAAAGCAATGATAGAACTATATAGGTCTATAATAATACCAAGAGAAAAATACATTATCATAGATGAGGCTAGGCAAACATCCAAGGACTACAATTTTTTCTGAAACTTTAATATAATAATCTTTTTAACATGTTAATAATGAATCAGAAAGAATGTGAATAAAATGAAAATGTCATACTTATCACCAGTCTAATATTTCTACTCGTCTTCTTTTTATGCTTGATGCATGCATATGTTTGAGAATATATAAGTTGATGTGTATTTACATCAGCAATATTCTAGGGATATATGTGCCTATAGCCTGTGGAGTGTATTCTTCCCATGGTTTAAAATTATAAGAATGTTTTCTTTCTAAATCTATTTAAAAGTCTCTTCAGAATGGATTATATTATTATATTTATTTTTCTGTAGTAGTAACTCACTTCCTAATCCACAGATTATATTGAAAACATAACCTTTTTAATTCCTTAACAATCTTTTTGAAATTGAGGTATTGTGAACATTATCGTGTTTGCTAGATATTATTAAAGTACCCTGTTGTTATTTCTACGTAATACAGTCTAATGAAGATCATGAAACAAAACACTTTCTCAGAGTTCTACAATGTTCTGTGTAGTGATGCTTAATCTGGAAGGAGCAAGAACTTCTAAGGTGGCCTAAACTTCTAAGAGGAAGGGTGGTATTTCCAGTTGCCATTGAGGTCTGCGGAAGCTTTGGTATGAAGTAGCAGCCTGGGATCCTGTTACTTCCAGGGGAGCACTGTAGCACCCAAATATAAAGATTTTGTGTTCTTATTCTTGTTCAAGGTTTATTTGATTGCTGTAAGCTTGTATGTACTTCTGGTCCTGTTTTGATAGCTTGGGTGAAGGTGATGTGGCTTTCTCCTGTAGAAATGCATTTTCACTTTGACTTATTTGACAGTGAAAAGCTTTCTCTAGCTTCCCCAATAACGTACATTAAAAAAAAAAAAAAAAAAATCAGTTGCTAAGCAAATTCCTTACCAGATTCACATTCAATATCTCCTTAACAATAAAAAGCAGTATTACCTCAGACTCAGTGAAATTTAGTCATAGGTTTTATGAAATGAATGACAGTGAAAGCATCACACAACAATATATCTGGAGAATTTTTATATGAAGGTCTCCATTTTAAAGTGTAAAACTAGACTTTGAAGGGTAATCCAGACTCTCTGTTTCAATTTATAGTTTTAAAAGCTGTCTGCCTGTTGTTCGAAGACTGAGAGTTACTTGGGCACAACTGTGAACAAAATTAGCTAAAAACTCAAAAGAAGCAGTGTAAAAGTGACATGAACTTTGTGAATTAAACTTAAGTATGTTTGCATTTATTATTTATGTTGTAGAAGACACTTATTTCCTCACAGGCTACCACAAGAATAGAGAAACACTTAGACTCTTTTGAGAAAGAGTGAATACTATGCAACTGAAAAGTTTCATGATGCAAAGACTTTTCATGGTGCAAAGAGAAGACAAGTAGTGTAGGAGTCCTTTCCTTTTAAAAAAACATTTTTTTTACATACAGTGAGGAATTTGGTATCCCACATTAGTTATTATTTCTCCACTTAATGAAGTGCCAGGCTGTGTGATATGGATCTTCTTGCAAAAATCCTTAGGTATTGAAGTAGCAAGGATATTAAGATCATCTCAAAGAGAAGTATTATAGACTTAAATTTGTAAATTATTCCATGAGCTACTCATCCCAAGAAAGTTTTGGTCCCTCTATTTTATGAAAAGGAAATTTAATGTATATTAATAATTATAAATTTGCTTCATGTGTTTTAGAAAAAAAATCACTTCATGCATTTTTCTACTTAATATGGACTAATGAGAATATTGGACTGTAATACTTTATCTGAAAAAAGACATGACTGAGCTTTTCTGACAAGAGATGAGAAAGCACTGTTCTCACACCCATTTAAATAGCTGACTGAAAAAATTTCTTGTAGTTTCTCTACAACATGTGTATGAACACTGGAAACTATTATATACCACAGGTGTAATTGCCTGTTATGATATTTTAGATAGAATATTTGAAATTTTGGGGGGTTTAGGAATTTTCAGACACATTTATTTATTGCATACTCCATATGTTGTATGATTCTTGCAAATAATTGTATTGCTGATTCACTAAAAAATAGAGCTGGCAGTGTTGATACAGCCTGTTCTGGCCACAGTTCAAGAAAATATAAGCAAAAAACATGTTTGTTGGTAGGTTAAAAATAACACAGTAATTTACAACAGACATTTACAATCAGAGCATAATTTGGAGTAAATCAGAATCACAGATGATGTGCATTCTCTTCGTTTCATAGGCGGTTGTGACAGTGTTTGTTAAAAATAGGAAAAAGCTATTTTATTGGGACCTTGGCAAAGGTACTGCTTGCATGAGGAATGAAGTCTCCAGAACATCATGGTTAGTTGCTCTTGGTGGTGACGGGAGTTCTGTATTTGAACACAGACATATTACAAGAGTCTTTGCAGTAGTATCTTCAGCTGGATTAGGAAAGTCTCCTTAGATCACTGTTTTGCATAGTTCTTGCAATTAGTCTGGTCCCAACACATGCATAATTCCTTGCTCTTTATATTTCTTAAGAATATACAAAACATCTCTGAAATAAATTAACTGCATACAAAAGACTAATCCACCTGACCATGTCTGCAGGAATAGTTTTTTATTGAATACTTATAGTCTACATATAATTTAATTACTTCTGTAGTGGAAATCACCCATGGGGTTTTTTGGGGCACACCACCTGGGGTGTTAATCAACATTTCTAAGCATAGAAATTGGACTAGACACAGCAGGAATTGCCTTGGGCTTTTTCTAGACCTATCCAAAATTCTTACCAGAAGCACTCCTCTAGTAATCAGACACTAACTTAATTCTAGAAGTTCAGTTAATGATCTAGTTTCAAGTCAGTCTGTTGTCTCAAACCAGTCCATTATCTCATCTATACAGATGACTAGCAAGGGAGTGCCTGGACCACCCAAGAATTAATGACTCAGGTGCAATTCCTGTGCAAACATGCACAGCCCCAGTATATTATGGAACAGCCCCAACTATACCACAGAACATACTTGATTCCATACTTATAGTTCAAGTCCCATAGCTCTTGCCACACTGTAGAACATTCTTTAACAAACAGCACTCTGTTTACGGTACTATGAGATGTATTCTGAATAGTATGCTGCCTTTTACTAACAGTGGTTCTGGGGTTTGATCCTGGTTTCTCTCAGTATTGTTGTTGCTTGCCTTCACATACCTTCCTCTCCCATCCTCCTTCAAGCTCATCAACATCTGGGGAGGTACAGCTACAAATCTGGGAGTGCTGGAGGAACGCAGAATTACTTGCAGGGCTCAGACTATGGATGAGGACTTTGAACCCTCCATCTCTTACCAAGACAGAAGTTCCCATTCCTAGAATTGATGAGGGAGGAGAGCAGAGAGGAGGAACAAGAAGAAATTTACACCTGAGATTAGTGCTAGAAACAATACTTGGTTAGGAAGCAGTCTGTAACTGATGAAACAAAACCTGTACTGTTTTTCAGTGAAGTAGAAGGTGGCAAGGACAGGAACAAGTAACAGATGAGAGAGAAAAACAACAAAGAGAATGAGGAGATATTTCCATAAAACCTGGGAGATTGCAGAAGATTTTTTTTTTTTTTTATCCCCAAAATAAATGCTTGATTCACAATTAAATTGTGAAGTTGTCATGATCCACTATTGGGTTGAACAATTTGGCAGAGGTTAAACCCCCTTGCCTTCCAACTGACCTCAGATAATTCTGGGAGGTTGGGGGTGGCTGGGTTTAACTTCTGATTAACTCCAATGTTTTATCGTGACTAGATTCCTTTTACATTCTCGGGAACAGAATTAAGACTCAAAACGGAATCAAGTGCCAAGTCACTTTATTTGGCCAACAACAAATGCGCGAGAGGAAAGCAGAGAAAGAGAGGAAAAGTGAGAAAGGGAAAGAGAGGGGGAGAAACAAACGGCACGGGAGTGTTGTAATATCTACCACCACGGGTCTATGTGCTGTCCGTGTGGCCTGAGCGATCCACACGGTCCGATGCACCTGATGTATCTTCGAATCTGGTGGAGGGTAGATGTTCCTGGATGCTCTCTCGTAGTCTCCGCTGGTTCCCCTTTCATAGGGTTGTCTTTTTGCATAGTCAATGACTGTTTTGCATACCCACACCTCCCACTCGGCAGTGGGGCGCATGCCCAGTACCGTCACTAAAGTATGCTCAAAAGTTCTAGGAGTTCTGAGCCCCCTCCCATTGTCAGTCCACTCTGGGCCCGGGCGCATGCGCAGAGGATGTGTACTCCAAGATAACAGGACACACATTCCGGTGGGGTGGGACTCAATGGGATGACACTGCCCCACTCAATTGCCATGGTGATTAGGCCATTCCAGTGGGGTGGGACTCAATGGGCTGAAACTGGTGATTAAACTGCCCCACTCAGTTGCTGTGGTGATTAAGCTTTGGTAGTTAAGCTTGCCTGCCACCAATGTTGAGACAAGTTTCTAGTCCCTTACAGAAGTGTTATTTAGATGAAATTTATTTCTAATCGACATTTTTGAAAAGTCAATACATATCTGAAAGACCACATAAGAGATAAGGGTCTTTGAATACATTATTTTTTAATTGTTTTATACTTCAGAATATAATGCAAGGTCGAAACATTGATTAATTATGGAAGTGGCAAAATTTCGTTATCCACAGCTGGGACTCTTTTGTGCTCCAATAACAATATTTTTTCAAAACTGACATTATCTAATAAACTCCTATAAACTGACCTTATGAAATGCTGTGTATTATGTGTTGCTTAATGAAGGACTGGGTCCATAACATTCTGTAAGGTGATTATATATATGAGTTTTATCTTAAAGCAAATTTGATCGCTTTCTCTGAATGTTTGTGCATACACACGTTAATTTACTGATGCAAAATTAATGCAGACTGTTATTTAGAAAATGAAAGATAAGAAAGGTATATATTTGTCTTGATATACTCTTTCGAAAGCTACCTTACTGTGTCAGAAACAAATTAATTATAAAATATTCTGACCTAGAATAATAATTTTTATTATAAAAAAGTATTTTATTTAAAAATTATTTGCAACACTTTTAAGAACAAGCTGTGATTTTAATGAAAGGTCCAAGTGCTGGGCTGGGAAGAAGTATCTCTGTCTGAGCCTGGAGAATACAAGCTCTTCTTTTTAATCTTTAACACTTTTGTTCATTTGAAAAATAAAACCCCCTGCAATATAGATTTTTCAGCCAGAAAGTTGTATTTTGTGAAATTATAATGGAATTTATCTTGTTCTCTAGAACACTATGTGCAGGCAGTAGATTTTTGACAAATAAAAACCTCAAGGAGTTTTTACTATTTATTTTGAAGTCCTATGGTAATTTTACTGAAACCTACCTCTGAAATCTTGTGAGCAGTATGAGATAATCCTTTTGGTCTCTACCAAATTTATTTCAGATAGAAAAACTCTTCCCTTACTCCAAAATAGATTGTTTTTCAAGCTTGTACAGTCCTAAAAATGTCTATACTATATTCTGCAAGGAAAGGAACAAGACAGTTAATGGGAGAAAAAAAGCTCTAAAAAAAAATCAGATTCAGCTTTTACATTACTAACAGTGAAATCTAGTGAGGGTCCAGTCAGCACCTATGTGTCTTTTGCTGGCCAGTAAGTCTCCTGGTAGCGATACACATTACTTCTTTTCCCAAACAGGTCTTCTAATTACCTTTCTGTGTCTTTTTGTCATGGGGTCAATTCCAAAAGGTCTGACAGGAGATAGTAGGCAGCATTGTTTGCTACCTGACTGTCAGAGTCTAAAATGTACCTATATCAGATCTACTTGACTGCCAGCTGAGGCCAACCCACCATACATGTTTTATGTAGGGAAATTTTATGTATTTGGTGCTTTAGAGGACAGAGTGCTTGGTTAGTTTGTAAACATAACTGGGAGTCCAAAAAGATTCTTTCTGTCGCAGAATCACAGAATGGCAAGGGTTGGAAGGGACCTCGGGAGATCATCTAGTCCAACTGTCTATAGAAGAATTTCAGAGAAGGGCCTAGCTGCTTCAGACTCACTGAGCTCAATCTAATAGTTCAGTCCTAGAGCTGTATCGTTTAAGTCTGATTATGGTTGTTTGTAATTGCGCCTCTATATAGGTCCACCTACATAAAGAAGAGGCGAGGGAGAGTTCTCTGAATGATGTAACTGTAATGTGAATTTATGCCTCTATACTGGTGGAATCAGACTACGTGAGTATGACTCTAGAGAAACTACAGAAGAATTACTACTGATGGTCTGGGGCATATTTATAGTGCTAAATAGATTCCGGGCTCTAATACCACCTTGTGACTGGCTGTGGGATCCACACACAGCCCAAGCAACCAGAAAGTGAGGAATCATTTCAATGATGAAATAGCATACTTGGCCTTACTCGCTGTAGTGTAGTCCAACATACATACTTTCAAATATTTTCCAATTTATTTTCCACTTTCAGGTGCCTGCATTTCTGAGACATTGCCAGAATTTCTGGAAGGTTTTAAAATATTTGCTACTAGTAAACCTCTCTCCCTTCCTCAACTCTCCAGGTTTCAGTCCAAATTTTTTTCTTTCAGAATTTTTTTATCTCCTTATTCCGTGTTACTACTTCCTTCCAAAAGATTAAATAAATACTCTGCCTTCTTTTATTGTTCCAATAGGAAGTGATTGTTGACTTTTTCTCCATAGCACGAAGTCTCTGCATGCCCAGATAGAATGATTCATGGGATCTTCTGTTAAATGTTCCCTTCTCTGAATTTCAATAGTACCAACACTATACAAAATAAAGGGTAAGAAATTGGTCTATAAACTTGTTTCACTCCTCATTAGTATAGAGAGTGGAGTGAAGTTGAGGAAGCGTCTCATGGTTCTTGATTACACTTAGAAGTTTTGAGGTGCACATATACAAGGTTTTAGGAAGGTACATTGGGACATCAACTCTGTGCACTGGTTTATACTGGCTTGTGTTTTAATAAAGCAACTGTCTGGCTCAAAATGATTAGATGGTGAAATTCAGTGCACATGTTCTTAGCTTCACGATTTTTATTTAGTTGGTCTTTGTTCTCATTTTCTAACATTTATCTTCTTCATGTTTCTTTATAAGAAAGATGGAGTTTATAGAGCCACTTTTCCCTTTCCTAGTTTGTTGCATAAAAAAGATGAATCATATCTGCCTGAAGTGGGTGTTTCTTTGAGATAAAGGTCACAATTTTCTCTATAGAAAAGGAGCTCTCTTTTCCCCTGAAATTCAGTTTCTTAAACTTGGTGACCATGAAAGACTGATTTATATTGCTATGGTAGAGCTGTTTAATGCTGTGCTTGGATTTGAACAAAAAAGAAGCGTGTTTGCAGTATGCAGCAGAACTAATTTAAAAAAAAAAAAAAAAGCTGCAAACCTTGAAGTTGGGATAGAAATAGTTAGTTCTGAAAAAGCCCGCGGTTTTAGCTAAAGAAATCCATCTGCAACTCACTGGAATACAATGCAATATAGCCTACTTTAAGTGACATCAGGCTAAGCTGTCTGTCAGGCTAAATGAAGATAAAACATTTTGTTAAATAAGACTAGTTTCTAAATTACTAATCTTCATGTTGCAGCCATTCACTTCTATTTTCATTGGCATTGGAAATGGGCTTTTCTTTTTACAAAAGAGAAAATAGGAACAAGAATTTTCTAAGTAAAAGAGGGATGATATATACATAAAGAGTAATTTGAACCATTTTGCAGTGCTTCATCCTAAGGACAATTTCTGTTTCTATCTTTAGAGGAGATGCCTCAGAACCTAGACATGGGAGTGTATAAGTGTAATAAGCACTATGGATTAGATCTTGTAAAAACAAGTACTTTGTAATGAAGTACTAAGCTTCTGTAATAAAATTTACCATATAGTGGACTTGTCAGGAAAATAACCTGGAAGAAGCCCATGTGAAACTTGAGCTCAGTCTAGGAAGATGCAGATCACTTCCTGGGAGGGGCTGAAAGATCCAGCCAGGATTTGAGGAGTCATAGGAGTTCAGATACAGACATCTACAATGTACACCTTTACTGTAGACATCTGTATTTGGTCATATAAATCCCAGCCAAAAAGAAAACAATATATGAACTCAAGGAACAATACTCTTTCCTTATGGAAAGAATGAAACAGGTTTTTAAAAGCGTCTTCAGAGGATTCTTTTTTTAAACTTTTTTCTGAAATTAAATTTCATTCTTATACCTTCCGAATAACTGTCTTTGTTATTTGTTGAAATTTTCTTGTATTATATACTATGACCATAAATTCAACTTAATAAAATACCAGGAACAAAAGTATAAAGTTAAAGATTAAAATGGTCTAATATTTTTGGCCAGCAGTTGACATGATAAAACTTGCCATGGATGAATAAAATGCTTGAAGTATCCAGTTTTGCCAAGGCATTGCTACTTTGGATGTGATGTGTTTTTTTCTGTTCAATTTGGGACCTATTTGAATATAGAATCATAGAATCATAGAATTGTTTAGGCTGGAAAAGACCTTTAAGATCATCCAGTCCAACCATTAACTTAACACTGTCATTCCACCACTAAACTATGTCACTAAGTGCCACGTTTAACCATCCTTTAAATACCTGCAGGGAAGGGGACTCAACCATTAATGCCTCTATGCAGATGCATGCAGCATGGGAAACAAACAGGAGGAGTTGGAAGCTATCCTGCTGCTAGAAAGCTAAGACCTGATTGCCATTATGGAAACTTGGCGGGATGAATCCCACGACTGGAATGTAGCTATTGATGGCTACAGGCTGTTCAGAAGGGACAGGCAAGGAAGGAGGGGCGGAGGCGTTGCCCTTTACATCAAGAAATCATTACAGTGTGAAGAGCTGTCCCTGAAGAATAGCCACAAGCAGGTCGAAAGTTTATGGGTAAGAATCAGAGAGAGAGGCAACAAAGGGAACCTGGTGGTTGGTGTCTACTACAGGCCGCCAGATCCAGAGGAGCCGAATGACGAAGCGTTCTTCCTCCAACTCCGGGAGGCTTCATGCTCACAGGTTCTCATCCTCCTGGGGGACTTCAACCACCTCGACATCTGCTGGAAAACCAACACGGCAAGCTGTAGGCAATCCAGCAGGTTTCTCGAATGCATTGAGGACAACTTCTTAAGCCAGGTAATAGACACCCCTACCCGAGGGGATGCGATACTGGACCTGGTGGTCACCAATGCAAGTGAGCTCGTCGGAAATGTCAAGATCAGAGGCAGCTTGGGTTGCAGTGATCATGCGCTGGTAGAGCTCACACTCCAGAGGGAAATGGGAAGAACAAAGAGTATAGTCAAGACCCTGAATTTTAGAAAAGCAAACTTCCAGCTCCTCAAGGAGATAGTCAGAAGGACTCCCTGGGAAACGGTCCTCAGGGACAGGGGGACAGAACAGAGCTGGCAGATCTTTAAGGATGTGATCCACAGAGCACAAGAGCTCTCGATCCCTAGGTGTAAGAAATCGGGCAAAGAAGGGAAGAGACCGGCATGGCTGAGACAAGAGATGCTGGTCAAACTAAGGAGGAAGAGGCAACTGCACAGGCAGTGGAAGCAGGGACAGGCATCCTGGGAAGAGTATAGGGACGCAGTCTGGTTGTGTAGGAATCGGGTCAGGAAGGCCAAGGCGCAGCTGGAGCTAAACTTGGCTAGGGATGCAAAGAATAATAAGAAGGGTTTCTACAGGTATATCAGCCGGAAAAGGATGGTTAAAGAAAGCGTACCCCCGCTGATGAGCGAGACCAGCAAGCTGGTGACAGCAGATGAGGAGAAGGCTGAGGTACTCAACAACTTCTTTTGCCTCAGTCTTCACTGGGAACCTCTCTCCTCTCCCCTCCCGAGTTGATGGATGGCATGAGTGGGACTGGGAGGGCAAAACCCCTCCCACTGTAGGAGAAGATCAGGTTCGTGACCACCTGAGGTACCTGAATGCACATAAGTCCATGGGACCTGACGAGATGCATCCCAGAGTCCTGAGGGAATTGGCCAATGTAGTCACCAAGCCACTCTCCATGATACTTGAAAAGTCATGGCAGTCAGGTGAAGTCCCTGGGTAGAAAGGAAGACCTGTCAGCCTCACCTCTGTGCCTGGGAAGATCATGGAACAGATCCTCCTAGAAGCTATGCTGAGGCACTTGGAGGCCAGGGAGGTAATTTGAGATAGCCAGCACGGCTTCACCAAGGGCAAGTCCTGCCCGACGAACCTAGTGGCTTTCTATGATGGCGTGACAGCA
Organism: Gorsachius magnificus; assembly: GCA_034008185.1. NCBI lineage: Eukaryota > Metazoa > Chordata > Aves > Pelecaniformes > Ardeidae > Gorsachius > Gorsachius magnificus. The sequence continues at coordinate 42,952,713 of CM067081.1, forward strand.
TCAGTGGACAAGGGAAAACCACTGGATGTCATCTATCTGGACTTCTGCAAAGCCTTTGACACAGTCCCCCACAACATCCTTCTGTCTAAATTGGAGAGCTAAGGATTTGATGGGTGGACTGTTCGGTGGATAAGGAACTGGCTGGATGGTCGCATCCAGAGGATAGTGGTCAATGGCTCGATGTCCGGATGGAGACCGGTGACGAGTGGTGTCCCTCAGGGGTCCGTACTGGGACCAGTTCTGTTTAGTATATTCGTCAATGACTTAGACAGCGAGATCGAGTGTACCCTCAGCAAGTTTGCGGATGATATCAAGCTGAGCGGTGTGGTTGATATGCCAGAAGGATGGGATGACATCCAGAGAGACCTGGACAAGCTGGAGAGGTGGGCCTGTGTGAACCTCATGAGGTTCAACAAGGCCAAGTGCAAGGTCCTGCACCTGGGTCGGGGTAACCCCCAGTATCAGTACAGGCTGGGGGAAGAAACGATAGAGAGCAGCCCTGCCGAGAGGGACTTGCGGGTGCTGATGGCTGAAAAGCTGGATATGAGCCGGCAATGTGTGCTGGCAGCCCAGAAGGCCAACCGTACTCTGAGCTGCATCAGGAGAAGCGTGGCCAGCAGGTCGAGGGAGGTGATTGTGCCCCTCTACTCTGCTCTGGGGAGACCTCACCTGGAGTACTGTGTCCAGCTCTGGAGCCCTCAGCACAAGAAGGACATGGAACTGTTGAAGTGGGTCCAGAGGAGGGCTGGAGCACCTCTCCTATGAGGACAGGCTGAGAGAGTTGGGCTTGCTCAGCCTGGAGAAGAGAAGGCTGCGGGGAGACCTGATTGTGACCTTTCAGTACTTAAAGGGGGCCTATAGGAAAGACGGGGACAATCTTTTTAGCAGAACCAGCTGTGACAAGACAAGGTATAATGGTTTTAAACTAAATCAGGGTAGGTTTAGACTGCATATAAGGAAGAAATTCTTTACAATGAGGGTGGTGAAACACTGGAACGGGTTGCCCAGAGAGGTAATGGAGGCCCCATCCCTGGAAACATTCAAGGCCATGTTGGATGGGTCTCTGAGCAACCTGAACTAGTTATCAGTGTCCCTGCTGACTGCAGGGGGTTTGGACTAGATGACCTCTAGGGGTCCCTTCCAGCCCAAAACATTCTATGATTCTATGATTCTATGAGATGTGGCCTCACTAGTGCAGAGTACAAAGGTACGATCACTTCCCTACTCCTGTTGGCCACACTATTCCTGATACAGGCCAGGATGCCATTGGCCTTCTTGGCCACCTGGGCACACTGCTGTCTCATATTCAGCCGGCTGTCAAGCAGTACCCCCCAGTCCTTTTCTGCAGGGCAGCTTTCCAGCCACTTTTCCCCAAGCTTGTAGCATTGCATGGGGCTGTTGTGACCCAAGTGCAGGACCTGGCACTTTGCCTTCTTAAACCTCATACAGTTGGCCTCGGCCCATCTATCCAGCCTGTCTAGATCCCTCTGCAGAGTCCTCCTCCTCTTGAGCAGATCAACATTCACGTCCAGTTTGGTGTCATCTTCAAACTTACTGAGGGTGCACTCAACCCCCTCGTCCAGATCACTGATAAAGATATTAAACAGAACTGGCCCCAAAACTGAGCCTGGGGGAACACCACTTGTCACCAGCTGCCAGCTGGATTTAGCTCCATTCACCACAACTCTCTGGGCTCAGCCATCCGTCCAGTTTTTTACCCAGTGAAGAGTACACTTGTCTAAGCCATAAGCCGCCAGCTTCTCTAGAAGAATGCTGTGGCAGAAAGTGTCAAAGGCTTTGCTAAAGTCCAGTTAGACAAAATCCACAGCGTTTCCCTCATCTGCTACCTGGGTCACCTGGTCATAGAAGGAGATCATGTTGGTCAGGCAGGAGCTGCCTTTCATGAACCCATGATAGCTGGGCCTGATCCCCTTATTGTCCTGCACATGCATGGTGAGTGCACTTGGGATGAATGGCTCCGTACCCTTCCCTTGTACCAAGGTCAGGCTGACAGGTCTGTAGTTCCCCAGATCCTCCTCCCAGCCCTTCTTGTAGACGGGCGTCTCATTGGCAAGTGTCCATTTATCTGGGACCTCCCCTGTTAACCAGGACTGCTGATAAATGATGTAGAGTGATGACCCACTTAAAACTCTGACTCAAACATTGTGTTAGTGATATCCATAGAAAGATGAATATAAAATTGGAAAAAGGTTAGAGAAAATTTAAATAAATGAATAAATAAATAAATACAAAATTTAAAAAATAATAATATTAAGATAGACCAGAGCAGGCAGAGTGAAAAACAACCATAGGGAGACTAAAAATAAAAATAAAGATATATGGTGGGTGTTCTAATGAAAAAAAGAATATTACATAAAAATCCTGAGTATACAAACATATTATTCTTTATATATTAAAATATAAAAAAATATTTATTATGTAATTATAATCGGTTTCATATATGAGAAGCAGATGATAGATGATAACTAGTCATATAAATGAGTAACATAGAGATTTCCTGGATTATGACTGATTCTTTGTGTATTAACCCTTAATAAATTATTCATTGTTGAAATTCCTTTTTCAGAAAACACTGCTGTAGTAAACTTCTCTGAGACTTGATCAAGGAGCAAAGACAGTGTAACCTAACTCACAGTAACTAGTACCTTGTTCTCATAGGTACAGACTTTTTGTAAAGAATCATAGAATCATAGAATCACCTCGTTTGGAAAAGACCTTTAAGATCATCGAGTCCAACCGTTAACCTAGCACTGCCATCCCACCACTAAACCATGTCCTTAAGCACCTCATCTATCCGTCTTTTAAATATCTCCAGGGATGAGGACTCCACCACCTCCCTGGGCAGCCCATTCCAGAGCCTGACAACCCTCTCGGTGAAGAAGTTTTTCCTAATGTCTAGCCTAAACCTGCCCTGGCGCAGCTTCAAGCCATTCCCCCTTGTCCTGTTGTCTGTTACCAGGGAGAAGAGGCCAACCCCCACCTCGCTACAGCCTCCTTTCAGGTAGTTGTAGAGGGTGATCAGGTCTCCCCTCAGCCTCCTCTTCTCCAGACTAAACAACCCCAGTTCCCTCAGCCGCTCCTCGTATGACTTGTGTTCCAGACCCCTCACCAGCTTGGTTGCTCTCCTCTGGACCTGTTCCAGCAAGGCAACATCTTTCTTGTAGTGAGGGGCCCAAAACTGAACACAGTATTCGAGGTGCAGCCTCACCACACCGAGTACAGGGGCACGATCACTTCCCTACTCCTGCTGGCCACACTATTCCTGATACAGGCCAGGATGCCATTGGCCTTCTTGGCCACCTGGGCACACTGCTGGCTCATATTCAGCCTGTTGTCAACCAGTACCCCCAGGTCTTTTTCCACCAGGCAGCTTTCCAGCCTCTCTTCCCCAAGCCTGTAGCGCTGCATGGGGAACTAGTTGGTAGAAGCACTAGTTGGTAGAAGCAAGATTAACCAAAATTGGCATTTAAGGTTTATAGATTCATTTCAGTTCAACAATGTAGCTCCCCCTCCTTTCTTTGCCAGCCCCTCCCACCCCAACATGTAGCAAAGGCAATCAAAGCTCATTGGTCTGGAACTAAAATTGGGAAATGTGGGATATTATGGTGATTTATGAGATTTCTATTATTTCCTAGTTTTATCTAGGAAAGAAATATGAACATGGTATTTTTGCTGTTCCATTTCCACTCATGTCTTGAACTAGGGTGTGCAAAGTCATAGAAATTCATTAACTGAACACGTTGAGCCTCAAAAATTTGTTCAGTTCACTGAAACCTGTGGGTATAAGTTTAAGCTACTTACTTTTTCAAAACTGTCTCATCCATTTGTAGGTGTGATACCATCATTCATCTGTTCGTAATGTAGCTGGAAAAGACTAGAAAAGATTTAACAGCTTCATTCCCACCTTCTGCAAACAAAAAATAAGAGATCTAGAGCAAACTATTATTTTTCTCAAACAAAAGGATGCCTCTTAAAAAAATACAAAACCATAAAATAGATTATACTTGGCTAAGATAGAGGTCTATTTAACCCAGCATTATCTCCCTGTCCTTGGCTAGATGTTTATGGAAGTTCAGAATAATATATCCGCCAGTGTACTAACAGTTCTTGACAAGCTCCTATGTAAGACTTTCCATAGTGAAGACTTTACTTTTGCATCACAGAGTTTAATAGACCTTGCTGGACATTTCTCCTATGAATTTGTCTAATCTACTTTTGATCCCATTTGTACTTTTGGCATCCAAAATATCCTGTGGCAAAGAGTGCCAGAATTTAATTATACATCCTGTGAAAAAATACTTCCCTCAATTTGTTTTAAACCAGCTGCCTTATAATCTTATTTGCTGCTCCTACTTTCTGTGTTATGAGAAATAGCAAATAATAGTTTCTTATTGATCTGTTCCATGCCATTCATTATTTTATATACTTTTCTCATATGCCACCACCTGTTCTCTGAAGCTGATGAGTCTTGTTCTATTTAGTTTCTCTTTCTACAAAAGCCATTTTATATCTTCGAGCATCCTTCTACATATCAGTTATATCTTTCTTGACAGCAAGTGACCGGAACCATGTGCAATATTCGAGACATAGGAATACCACAGAGGTATTAGTAACACAGTGATATTATCTGTTTTTTTCTTTATTCTTAATAACTCCTGATGTACAGTTTACCTTTTTGACCTCAGGTAAATAGTGAGCTGACTTTTACTAAGTTCAGATCCAGATCTCTCACCTGACTGATTAAAAGCAAAATTAAGCCCATCAAAATGCATGTACAGTTAGAACTGTAGTTCCCCATATGTATTTACAGTTTTCAACACTGAATATTTTCTAGCATTTTACTTGACTGAGTTCTTTTTCAACTTTTTCAGTCTGTTTTATTTCTGACTATTCTTAATAATTTAGTATCATCAACCATCTTTGTCATGCTGCTACTCATCCTTCAACCTGTTTCTAATAGTGAATCAATGGTATTGGACTACCTTCAAAATAAACACAAACAAAGCACCATTTATTTTGGCAGTATACTGAAACAGTAGGCAGAATCAAAAAAGAGAAAGACAAAGAAAAGAAAAGAAAAAAGAAAAGAAAAGAAAAGAAAAGAAAAGAAAAGAAAAGAAAAGAAAAGAAAAGAAAAGAAAAAGAAGACAACTTAAAAAAAACACTAAGAGATTCTATCATCACTTACTTAGCTAAACTTTTTTAGATTGCCAAGTGAAAAAATATGTAAGAGAAACAAAAAGCAAGACAAAGCGAAATAAAAAAAAAAATACTATCCAACATAGAAGATTAAGAATTCACATAATGATCAATTAGATTTTATCCAATAGTGAAATAAGTACTGTGAATACCAAGAAGATAATAAATGCTATATATGTATGAAGCAACTTTCATCTTGGAAACACTAACACCAGTGTCTTTTCTCTTATAAAAGAAGACAATTTTCATATCAAATATATTTTTTTTATTCCTTGAAAATGATTTTTCTGTAAGCTTGACCACTGAGGTGTGTTTCAGTTATTTTCTCAAAATGTTCTATCAGAATTAATTCACCCAGTATTGGCTTTCTGTGAAATGAAATGCATCTAAAAATCCCAGATATTCCTAACACAAATATTGTTCATACAGAATGCTACAGTATTTGGTAAGTCTTAACTTGTTTTGGAGCTTACTGTGAGATTTAAGAGCTTCAAAGACAATTCAGTTAGATCTTCTTTAAACAATAAACACAAAATAAATTTTCATTAATGGATACTAAGAATGCAAGTTGTGTGCGCTTCCTTGCTGCAGTGAATAAAAATGGGTACAGATCTAAGAGCCATGAATTATTAGGAACTATTTTTCCTAGAAATTAAATATAAATCTTTGTATTTTTTAGAAGTGAATTCTTACTACTTGTCATCTGGAACAATAGTTTCTTGCCACCAAAAAATGCCATTTATTTAAATCAATATCAGCTTATGGTGCTTATTTTTTTTCAACTGAAATTCAGAAATATTAATTTCACATTCTTTTTAACATCCTCAAGATCTTTGAATTTTACATATCTAATTGCTTATCAATGCGCTAGTGCATTTACATGGCTTTTGTTGTTGTTTTGGTTAAAAATGTTGCCTAGAAAAATTTTGGTTTTGCATTAGCCCAAGCTAAACTTTATCAGGCTCAATTATAACCTCTTGTTAGTGAGATTTGTAGCAAAAAAGTTCACAATCCTTTAACTATAGTAGATATATAATTCACTACCTTAATAATTGAACAATATCAATAATTTCAATGTAAAACCGACAAAGAAAGCAATTGGAGAATTTAACAATTATATCTCCCTAGGTTGTATTTGAGATCTAAAACTATTTTTTTTTTCTCTGACAGGTAAATAACCTGTTTCTCTTAGTTAGACTAGATTATGGGAAATCAAAGTGGTATTGAAAACAGCAATGGAGCAGGATATTGTCTTTTATCAAGAGCAGTATCTTGTAAATGTCTTAAGCTGTCTAGTTACTATGATAAATAGGTTGGGGTACATGCACACTTTAATTACTAACAGTGAAATCTGCTGAAATTGAAGTACTGCACTTGGTAAGAGCTATTAATGTTGAAATGACCCATTTAACAGTGGCCTGTGGTATCAAAGTATGGATTTAAATTGGTAATTAATAAAAGTCCATTTCTGAAAATGTTAACACAAGAGCTCAATAAAAATGCTAACTAGGTTTCAAATACCACAGACAGTTTATTGACATTTTAATACATATTACTTATGCTAAATACTTTTGTACACTCAGAACTAAGGATGAGAGGATAACAATAGATATATTTCCTAGCTAGCAGTTAGGAGATCAGTGGCACACTTAGTGGACTAGTTCACTTTTGTAGGTTTTAATCCTGCTTATAATGGAGGAACACGGCATGATTTCTGTTTGAAGCTGAATTTACAAAATTAATCATTTTATCTCAGACTGCAGAGAACAAGAATTCCAATTTAAAAAAAAAGAAGAAGAAAATCATGTACTTCTCATCAGGCTCTATTTTTTATGTCCAGGAGATGAGTAAAGTGAGCTCTCCATAATTTAATAGTGAAAGTGTTACTGCTGATATAAAGACAAAAGCTGACATATCCATCTGGTTTTGTCCACCTATACATGTAGCAACTGACATTTCAGAGGCTCGAAACACCTCATAAAATCCCGATTACGTATGTCAGGCAGTACTGAATTTTGTCCACTGTTCTGTAGGACAGAACAGATATTTCTTGAGAAAAATAGCAACTTCATTTTAAATCATAGCCTTTTCTTCTCAGGCAATCCAAGGATTAATTAGTCCAATTCAGCAAGATATTACAGTGCATATTTAAATCTATAGGATTAGTGTGCCTTTTTGAATGATGTCCTAAATTTATAGCTATTTTTATTGGTAGATAAAGTGCTTTTATGGCATGCTAGCATAAATCCTGAAAATGGAACATAGCTGCTGAGGTGTACTATATGTCTTTGGAAAGCAGCAATTATTTTTTTTTTTTTTTCTCAAACCTAAGTGTAACTTTTTCCTGTGTTAAACATCAGGCTTTGGATGGTGATTATATGTGTATCTCTCTGTCTCTCTCTTGTATACATATATATGGATATATATATATATGTTAAAAATGTCTTGTTATGAAGACTTCAATTTTTAATAGAAGAGAATTTTTTTTGAAGAGTGGCATTGATTCAAGCTCTCTATATTGTAAAATAACCACATTTTAAAATAATTATCTAAACTCTCTACTCTTAATTACAACCACTGAACAAAATTTCTGAGGAGTTCTCGGATTTAAGTACCAGTGAAAAAAACAGTCTTGTAATGGGAGACTAGCACAGGGCTGAGAGGTCTGGAAAAAACAGAACATTGGAAAAAACCATTGATTTTTAGTGGGTGGCAAGTTGTTTGTGACTTTGGGAGATAGAAGAAGAGTTTATGCAAGCACTGGACATTTGTATGTATTCTTTGGACTGCTGGGCATTACCCTTTCTAAGCCATACCTACTTTAGAGAGTGTTAGTTCCAAACACTGTGGAAATTAATCAGTTTGCACCCCTTGGACTTGGGCAAAGGACTGCAGGTCAGACATAGTCTGCTTGATTAAGTGTTGGTTTTGGCTATTAGTATGTATAGAACTGGACACCTTAAAATTAATCTTAGGCACTTGCCTATCCCCTTTTGGATCTAAATGGTCACTGCATTACAAATTTGAGCAAAAAAGCAACAGATTTGTTTTTCTTTAATGTGAGTGATAAAATGGGAAATTCTCAATTATTCAATATAAAATACCAAAGATGAGCTCTTACCACTCTAGTAATCTCAAATGTAACTATTTCAAGTCATATAGATCATACACATTGCCATCCAGTATGAACACGTGGGACAGATGTATTTATTTGACTGCTATGGTCACAAGGACAGTGGCCTTTTCCCAGATTAGGGACAAGAGCCCAGACTGTCGATCTAACCATTATGCTGTTAACTACCTTACATAAAATGTGGGGGAAATGACATTCCAAATTTCAAATCCAACTTCTGTGAAGAATATAGCTATGCTTTTAGTCACATTTGATTTTGTATTTTTTCACTTAAATTTTCCTGAGCATATCCAGAGAACACCATTAATAAGTTTTATACTTCAGAATACTCTGATTAGTCAAATACAATGTGACATGTAATTTAACATAAGTATTTAACTTTTCAGTCATTTGATTGCTTGTGTCACACATTGGTAGGCCTGAAGGTTCAAAACATGATTTTGACACATATAGCAAAATAAATCAGCCCCAAAATGATAAAGCTGTTTAGAATAATCTTCCTCGGTCTTCACCAGATAAGGTACCTGTTTTAGAGAAAATATCTCCCTTGCATGTTGCTAACAAAACAGTCTCAACTCAGGGAAATTTACATAGTTTAATTTATTGTCACTTAACACAAACTTCTAATCACTGATTTGGAAAATAAGAAGGGATGAAATCTAAACAGTTAAACGCGTAACTAAGTAAACAACATTTTTCTCCTTCCCCAAGCTCAACATAAGCCAAAAATCTCTCCTCCCCTCTTCCTATTTTTGCCATGGGTTATACTCATCCTTTGGCGAGGTGACAGCTGGTGAAGGGGGTTGGGGCTGGTTCTGTCACTTTTCCTCACTTGGTTTTCCTCAACTAGTTTTCCTCTGCCCCAGAACTAATTGTTCACAGGCTGCTGTCCCTCACTGGTGTCCCTGTTCTTGCATGGGTCCAGGATAGTATTATCTTAATTCTTCTATTTTCTGCATTGTTTCTTTGAAACCTTTTTATTTTTGTCTATATGCAAAATGGGGGAGGCAGGGAGGTGAGTTTGGTGACTCATCAGGTCAGTGAGACTTAAAACATCGCCATCTCAGGTTTAGTTACATGTTGTCTTTTTCCTCCGCTTTTTGACTACACTATTTACAGTGTGCACATTTGAGAGATGAAGATCTGAAATCCAGAAGCGTATGGAGTGCCAAGTGCATTACAGCTTTCTAAGTTTTTGAATTTAATTTGTTACCAATTTAAATAGATTTGGACAGTGAGAAACAAAGACAAAATTAAAACAACACCTTCCCACCACCACTTTCCTGGACTTCTCTTCATTGTCTAAAACCTGATCCAGCATGGACTCTCCACAGGCAGCAGTACCATCAGTGTGGGATCTTTCACAGGCTGCAGTGTAGATACCTGTTATGGCATAGATCTCTTTACAGGTTGCAGGTGAATCTCTGCTCTGGTACCTGGCTGATCCACTCCCACTCCTTCTTCACTGCCCGTACCATCAGTGTGGGATCTTTCACAGGCTGCAGTGTAGATACCTGTTATGGCATAGATCTCTTTACAGGTTGCAGGTGAATCTCTGCTCTGGTACCTGGAACACCTCCTCCCACTCCTTCTTCACTGCCCTCCGTGTTTGCAAGGCTGTTTCTCATACTCTTTTTTCCTCACTCCTCACTGCCATGCAGCCTTTTTTCCCTTTCTTAAGTATGCTTCTGTCTTGACTGAGGGGCTCAGGTGTGCCCTCTGGTGGATCCACTGGAGCTGGCTGGAATTGGCTGTATGCAGCACAGGGAAGCCACGGCCTCTACCCACAGAAGCCACACCTGCAGCTGCCTCCTGCTACCAAAATCTTGAATGTACACCCAATACATGTTAAAATAAAGAAAATAAACAACCTGTCTTTGATCCCTCTGTGTTAATATTTCCAGTCCTACTAAACATAATCATTACTTATGAAAGAAGGGGGTAAATGAAAAGTGTGAACGTTGCAAAACTTGACACTGAGAAATAACATGAGGGTTCATAATTCGGATTCTTTGTATTTAAAAATTAAAAAGAATCATGTACTATTTTTCGATGTTCACGTTCCATTTTTCCACCTAAGGATCACTTGGTATCCTAAATATACCACAAGATCACACTATTGCTACTCCAGTTACAATCCGGAATCCATAGTACACACTTTTAAGACCCACTTGTTCTAGTACTCAAATGCATATCACAAGCACAAAAAAGACCTAGTGTCTACTTTTTCACAAGCTTCAATTATTCTCTACATAACAAACTCAGGCACATATGATCCAACATGTTTATTATCTAAAGCACTGGTCTTGTATGAAACTTGTGCAACCTAAATTGTTCCTAGCAAAAGTGGACATGTTCAAAAGTTTTCAGCATTTGTCTCACTCTGCTTCTACCAGAACCTTTCTTCCATATATGGTGTGTGTAGGTTATATCCACATGGAACAAATGAGGTCCACATGTCTATACTCTAGTACTTCAGAATGAGCTATCTTAAATACCAGAAATAGCACAGGATTGGCAGGGGCTCCACTCACATATAGCCTCAATAGAGCATCATGTTTCATTCACATAGTATTGGTCCGTGGAGATGTAGCTACAGTTAAGCCTATGTGTAAATCCTTCCAAGACCAGAGTTTAAATTTCATGCAACTCCAACAAAGAAGCCTTGTGTGAGCCAAATAGTCAGCCCTATGTTCAGCCAAAGCTGATGTACATCCTTGAATAATATAATATTTTAGTGTGACAGAAAAAGATAATAAAAAAATTAAACCTTCCATGCTCTAAACCCATGATCATTTGATGTTTATTTTGTTGAGTGAAATTGTTTCATCTGTGTAGAAAGATCCTGTAAGTAAGCCAACTTTTGTTTGCTATAACAATGCTGTATCTTAGCTAGCTATTTATTGTCATCTAATGTCAGCAGAACAACCTTTAAGAAATGACTTAACTTTCTCAAAATGAAGTTAATGAAGCACCACAGCTTCAGTTGTTTAGGCTCTTGGAGTAGAATCTATTATTCTGAATTTGTTTCCTACTATTGTATAGCATGTCATGCATGAGACAGAAATCCACAGTGGAAAATGAATTATATGGAATAAGACTTTATCTGTGCTTAGAATTAAAATCCAAACCTCCATGAACTAACAGAAATATATTCAAAATTATTTAAATACACACCCCTACGTAACAATTTTTTTTTATTAAATTTCTGATTTGCTTTTTTTTACTCACTTTTAAATACATGGAATCATAGAATCACTGAATCGTTTCAGTTGGAAAAAAACCCTTTAAGACCATTGAGTCCAGCCACAAACCTAACACTGCCAAATCCCGCTAAACCATGACTTAAGTGCCACATCTACACGTCTTGTAAATACCTCTAGGGATGGGGACTCAACCATTTCCCTGGGAAGCCCGTTCCAATACTTCACAACCATTTTGGTGAAAAAAAATTTGCTGATGTCCAATCTAAACCTCCCATGGCACAATTTGAAGCCATTTTCTCTCATCCTATTGCTTGTAACTTGTCAGAAGAGATTGACACCCACCTCGCTACAATCTCATTTCAGGTAATTGTAGAGAGCAATAAGGTCTCCCCTCAGTCTTCTCTTCTCCAGACTAAACAACCCCAGTTCCCTCAGCTGCTCATCATAAGATTTGTTCTCCAGAGCCTTCACCAGCTTCGTTGCCCTTCTCTGCACATGCTTCAACAACGCCATGTCTTTACTGTAGTGAGGGGCCTAAAACTGAACACAGTGTTTAAGGTGCAGCCTCACCAGTGCCGAGTACAGGGGGTTGATCTCTTCCCTTATGACATCCTTGTAGTTTTCCTGAGTTGCCTGTCCCTTCTTCCAAAGGTCATAAATTCTTTTTTTCCAGCCAAAGCTCTCTGTTCAGCCAGGCCAGTCTTCTTCACCAATAGCTCATCTTTCAGCACATAGGTACAGCCTGCTCCTGTGCCTATAAGATTTCCTTCTTGAAGAATATTCAGCTTTCCTGGACTCCTTTGCCCTTCAGGACTGCTTCCCAAGGGACTCTGTCAACCAGTCTCCTAAAAAGGAGTCTGGCCTCCAGAAGTCCGAGGTGGCAGTTCTGCTGACCCCACTCCTTACTTCTCCAAGAATCGAAAATGCTATCAATACTTTTGTTATCACTGTGCCCAAGATGGCCTCCAACCATCACATCACCCACCAGTCCTTCTCTGTTTGCAAACAACAGGTCCAGTGGAGCACCTTCCCTATTTGGCTCATTCACCAGCTGTGTCTGGAGGTTATCTTCCTCACACTCCAGGAACCTCCTGGACTGTTTCCTCTCTGCTGTATTGCATTTCCAGTAGACATCTGGTAAGTTGAAGTCCTATATGTGAAACATAGTGCCACATATTTGACGAGCATAATAGATGAAGCTCCACTTGGACCCTGGTATCTTTGGCAAAGTTACCAAAGAAGGGTATGATTTATGTTGCAATCCAAAGTAAATATTCAGTCACTATGCTATGTCTGTACTACTAAATATAGTAACCTAGTGACCATTGTTTAGTCTTGAGGTTAAATAGCATACTATAGTTTTTCCACCAGTCTAAGCTTCTATCTCCCACAGGACAAGCCTGCCTATTGGAAATAGTATCAGGCTAATATTCTCACTCATGCCCAGGCATTTGATATAGGCCAAAACTATACCAGGATATATTACGTATGTAATATTTACATAGGTCATGGCTACATTGACCATGTCAGATGGATTTGCTACAGTTAATCATCTCTTGTCCCAAGGAAAAGTAGTAGAAAAAAAATTTGTATTCACACTGCCTAGGAATAGCCCTTTTTAAAACAGACCCTGTCTCTTCTGTGTGACCTAACTCACTTGAAATTTTCTGGGCCCTGTGTTATATCTGGTCCCTTATTATTCTTTGGTGCAAGCTTCTTTGATGTAGGTCAGTATTTGAAATTATGCTAGGGCTAAAACCGTAGTTGACAAAATATTATTTTTAGTAGTGTGAGATTGGGAGTGTGATGTGATGGATGGGCTGGAGGAATGTTTTGGAAGAATGTGTAGAAGTGGAGGAACCAGACCTTTTCAGATAGTGTGTCTTCATCCATCCTGCCTTACTGGAGAGGGTCTGAAGTAAACTATGTCCACAGCTACACATGGATTTCATTCCAGGGAATTTTGTCACTGCAAAGAAAAGTCAAGAAGTGAACATGTTTCTATATTGTTGGCAGTCCAGGGACTGAGAATTGGGACTGCACTGCTAAATTACTTGATAGTGTTGTCATAATGCCTCTGTGAGGCGACTGATACATTATATTTACTTATACTTCACTTATAAAGACAAAACTGCAAAAGAGGCTGGAGCACTTTTACACAAGAGAAGAAATACAGTTCAAAGGACATGAAAAGATGAAATAAATAAGTAGGGCACATCATGTGGTAGCTATGAAAGGTTTTTTGAAATGGGACTTAAATATACCTGAAGCCTTACTTTAGGTATCTAAATCCTTTACTGGTTCTTGATCACAGACCATTGACATTAAACAGTGGCAATAATATGACTTTAATCTGTGTAGTCCTACACAGGAATCCTGTACATTTAGGAAAGGGGAGGAAAGTGAACAACTGTACAATGTAAAATAGAAAAAAGTAGGAACATAAAAGTGTAAACTTCGACATACATTTTCTATGTATTTGATCTTTAGGGCTCTCCAAAGCACAATGAAACGTATCCTAAAATCAAGCCAATGAATTTCCAACTTATGCTATCAAAGAAATGCATTCTATAATAGACATAAAGTAGCCATTTTTAAGGAAAGAAACAAAATAATTTGGAGAGATATTTTGAAGTTTTCAAACTGATAATTTTCAGGGGTCACACAATTCAGACTGTTAATTTTTCAGTCCAGCAACTTTTTACTATCTTAAAAATGTTGACACAGAGATATAAATGTGTAGGACATAACTATGTTTTCTCTGCTTCATAACTTCACCAATGATGAAAGTACTGTTTTTTGTTTTTATTTATATTAGTTTAAATAAATATTAAATCTTGTAATTAAATTTGTCTAACCAGCTATTTTTCTTTGAACACAGTCTTTTGAGTCACACAGAGTTCTAATACCAACTGACAATTACACAGATGTGACATTATATGTAAAACCAAGAAATCTATGAGTAACAATATACCCCATTGTACAGTACACGAGTTTCCAGCATTCTTTAAAAACAATGTAAATTATTCTGCTTGGTTATCATTCAAGTGTAGATTTAAAATTTATAGTCAAAACATGATGTTGTGGAGGCTGTCTTCTCTCTTGAAAAGTAAAAGTTTGATGTGCAACAGTCCTGTTAAATGGATAATGCAAGTACAAGTTACAAATAGGTATAAATTTCCTGTTTATGTTGTTCTTTTCCCCTCCAAAATGAAATAAATACTAAAGGTAAAGCAAGTTAACAGGAAACTTACCATATATATGAAAAATTAAAAACTTACGGAAAAAAAAGATATGGCTGTTAATTCTTCTCTTCTTTATCAGTATAATTGTTGTAGCCCTCATTGGTTAATGCCAGTAATGCCTTTGTAGGTGTTAATATACTCAGTAGTATTATGAACTTTTCAAATCTGACCTTCTTGATTTACTTCTGCAGGCTACAAAGATACCACCTGCTTCTGTCTAAAATAGAAAATGATTGGAAAGCACTTTAGTGGAAATAGAGTTAACATTTTGCTCTTCAGAAGGTCTGCCTTGATCCACCTTGAGGAAAGATTCCTTAACTTTCTTCTGCTCTACAAATTAAATTAATATAAAAGATCCCTTTTTCCATAAAACTGATGAAGATTTAAATTGCAGTAGATTCCAAAATCACATCATCATATTTTCTTACACACAGTGAGAAAACTCTTTTCTTTCTGTACAAATAGGGAAGGTTTCAAAGATGAACATGAAATATAAGCTGAGTTAGGGAAAAAAAAAAGAAAAAAGCAGTTGCTAAAGATGAAATTTAAAAAAACCATTATGATAACCTAAAAAAAAAGTTACATAATTATCAGTTATCTAATTATCTTTGGAGGCAACAGAATTGGAGGCTAAACTAACTATTCTCCAAGCTGGTTTTATTACTTCTTTTTGTATCATACTCTTCCGAGTTGACATTATTGATGTGACTGTATTTATTCTGTTCCAGCCAAGCATGCTGAAAGTTAAGAGAACATATTGTAACATATCAAGACTTGTGAAAATCAGCCAAATGCATTCTGTAATGCCAAAGGAAAGCCAAAAGCATGAAAAAACATCACTTCATTCAAATTATGTAGCATTCATTACAATTATTGAATAGATCCTGAAGACTTGGATCAGATTATTAAACAAGTCAATTTAGCTAGTAAATAAAAAAAAAAAAATTAATATGTAGTATTACAAACTAGACCTGGTTGGTAACAGGGAGTTACATTCTAAAAAGTCAGGGTAATTTAATTTGATAGTTACAAACAGACCTGCAATTAGTATTTGATATTCTTACTTTTTTTGTGTCAGGAAACAGAGAGCTAGCTGGAGCAGGTACATATGATGTCTCACAATTTATTAATCTAGCTATAAATTCTATTAACATTGCACATGATTAGCACATTAACACTTTACTTCTAGTAGATTGATTTTAATGAGGTTGCTACCTGGTTAATCGGGGTAATAAGTCTTTTCAAAAGCTGTTTCTACATCTATAAGCACTTGCATTTCCCTATTTGTCCCACTCAAAAATGAAAACACATCAGTGTGTTTTATTGGTCACTAGCCATCATAACCATTTAAATAAGGTTTTGCTAGGGACTGACAGTATAAAAACCTTGTGATATGGGGAAACCTTCACAATCAATTATTTACTGCAGAGTTGTCCAGCGAGCAACCTATAAGTTTAATGTGAGGTTGGACAAGACAGTTGAGCTGGTCTAATTACATTGAAAAAAATATCCAATTCCCCCTCCTGCTCCTAGTTTCACAGTCCTGTACAGCTCTTCCATTTTTTCAGCCATGCTGCATGTTTAGTCCTTTGATAAGCTATGGGACTAAATGAAAATCAGCAACATTATGTTACTGATAAGCACCAGAGGTAACACAAGGGTGTTGAAAGTGGGAGGGAAAGGTGGGTTGGGACTGGAGGACTCCCCTACTGTGTGGTCATCATATGAAGCCACAATCTTAGTCACTATTCTCAAGATGTTAAAGATTCAAACAATAATATCAAGAACACAAACATTTGAAACTAACTTCCGAAAAAGGGCTTTGTGATGAAAAGAAAAATTAAACAAGCACTTCAGTCCATGCTCTCAGAGTTATTTGCCACTTTTTCCTGTGAAATTGAGAATAAGGAGAATATACCTGAACTTGAACGTAACCATTTGGAGAGACAATCCCTCACCCTTCCCTATATCCCTGGCTCAGATACCAATTAGTTCGAAATTATTTCACCACCTTTTTTTTTTTTTTTTCTGATTCAAATAAGTACATGTGTCTTTATTTTGAAAAAGACCAAGCAATAAAATCTGAGTTTCAAGATAATTTATTTTTCACCTAATTATGCCAAGAAAAAGCTGTCTAATTCATTATGTTCTTTTCTCAAGATTTAGCACACTAGCCACCAAGAGAACCCTAAAAAAACCCCACCAAAACTAAAACACTTTTCCAACAAAATTTAAAAATTTGCCCATCTTTTGACATCACCTGTTTTGGCTGTTTTCTTCATAATTTCAACAGATATATCAGTTTTGTCTTGTTGTCCAAGAGCACTCAAAGATAATTGCCTTAAGGTACATTCATTTAAGGAGGAGCTTTCCAAAACGACAGCAAATCCTTTCTGATTATGCTCAAAGGACTCCAATTCAGTACCCTAGCCATTTTTTTCTTTTGAAATAGTGATTTAAATGAGCACTCCACCCTCATCTATATGCAACTGTCTCAAAAATTATTGGTGTCATACATGACTTAAAAAACAACTGAGAATCTTAAAAAAAAAAACAAAACATACAGAAGGCTATGTTTTCTAAAGATTTTTCAAACTTGAAAAAAAATGGTTTTCAGAAGGATACTCTGCCTTATTTTTGTGATTTTTAATTTTTTTTTTAAAAGAAGTATAAGATTTGAACAGGAAAAAAAAATCCAGTTCTGCATTATTTTCCTTCCTATGAAACTTAGTGCCTGTCAGAATGTAGTTTCTGAACCACGTTGCCTTTTTCTCCAGTGCCAGGTGTTGATATGTTTTGAGGCTTTTGTATCTTCAAGAGTATTTACCAAAACAAGTATTTGCATTTTCTGGGGAAGATCTAGGTACAAACTTATATTGTATTGCTTCATGTAGCACGGGATCATAGTGTCTCAGAGGCAGCACTGGAAGCACTCTTGGGTGCCTGGCTGCATTTCAGGGAAGTCTTTTCTCAAATTAAAAAATAATCTGACAAAAACATTTCTCACAACACTCAGAAAAATGATGGTAGAATGTCCAAAACTCTTCTCTAGTCTGATGGTGTCCTTGTTTGCCTGATAACCAAAGAGGACTGGGAAGAGAAGGAGACTACAGCTTACCTAAGACAAAGAAAAAACATAAGCAACCCTTATATTAGCCATAGAAAAAGTGTACACCTAGCTATACAAAATGTTAGTTGTCCGTGGTAGGATGACTATGAAAAAAAGAAGGGGCTGAAAACTCATTGCATTTATTTGTCATGTTAGGAGAACCTTAGGTAAACCTGGTGCCCAATTTGAGTACGTTTGTATTGTGGTTTAGCCCCAGCTGTCAGCTCAGCCCCACATAGCTGCTCACTCACTCCCCTCAAGAGAGATGGGGAATAGGATTGGAAAGATATAACAGAAAACTCATGGGTTGAGGTAATAGGTAAAGCAAAAGCCACGTGTGCAAGCAAAGCAAAATAAGGAATTCATTCACTACTTCCCATCGGCAACTGGGTGTTCCGCTATCCCCAGGAAAGCAGGGCCCAATCACTCACAATGGTTACTTGGGAAGACAAAATGCCATAACTCCATATGTCCCCACCTTCTTCTTCTTCCCCCAGCTTTATATGCTGATCATGTTGTTGTATGGTGGAATATCCCTTTGGTCAGTTGGGGTCAGCTGTCCCAGCTGTGTCCCCTCCCAGCTTCTTGTGCACCCCCAGCCTACTCACCGGTGGGGTAGTGTGAGAAGCAGAAAATGCCTTGACTCTGTGTAAGCACTGCTCAGCAGAAATAAAAACATCCCTGTATTATCAACACTGTTTTCAGCACAAATCCAAAGCATAGCTCCATCCTAGCTACTATGTAGAAAATTAACTCTATCCCAGCCAAAACCAGCACGTATGGTATCATCAGCTGTATTAGGCAAATTACTGCCATTAGGTTGAGGGAGGTAATCCTTCCACTCAGCACTGGTGAGGCCACCACTGGAGCGCTGTGTCCAGTTCTGAGGTCTGCAGTACAAGAAAGACGTGGACATACTGGAGAGAGTCCTACAAAGGATCACAAAGATGATGAAGGGACTGGAGCGCCACTCATAGAAGGAAAGACTGAGAGAGTTTGGACTCTTCAGCTTGGAAAGGATGAGGCTCAAGGGATATCTCATCAATGTATATGGAAGGGAGTGTGTAAAGAGAATAGGTCCAGGCTCTTTTCAGTGGTACTCAGCATCCAGACAAGAGGCAATGGGCACAAACCAGAACACAGGAGATGCTGTCTAAACATCAGGAAACAATTCTTTACTGTGAGGGTGACCAAGCACTGGCACAGATTGACTTGGAGATATTCAAAAGCTGTCTGGACATAGTCCCAGGTGACTGACTCTAGCTGCCTCTGCTTGAACAAGGGGTTTGGACCAGATGACCTCCAGAGGTTCCTTCCAGCGTAGCCAGGACAGCTGATCCCAACTGACCAAAGGGATATCCCACACCATATGTTGTCATGTTCATGGTATAAAGCTGTGGAAAGAAGGAAGGGAGGGATGTTTGGAGTTATGGCATTTGTCTTCCCAATGAAACATTATGTGTGATGGAGCCCTGCTTTCCTGGAGATGGCTGAACACCTGCCTGCCAATTGGAAGCAGTGAATTAATTCCTTGTTTTACTCATTGGGATGGAGCTCTCTTGAGCTTGGAGGAGGTGATCCATGCATATTAACCAGATTTCTTGGGCTCCTCTTCTCTACAGGGTCTTATACCATGGGATGCTTCCAAGCAGATAATTGAAAAAGATGTTATCTGCTCTCCTGAAGTCCAAGGTTGTGAGCATGCTTTTAGTAATCCTCCCTGTCCTCAGGATCCTGAACTCCACCATCTCATGGTCACTGCAGCCAAGGCTGCCTTTGACCTTCACATTCCCAGCGAAGCCCTCCTTGTTTTTGAGTATGAGGTCCAGCAGAACAGGTCTCCTTGTTGGGTCCTCTACCACTTAGAAGAGGACATTATCATTAATGCACTCCAGGAACCTCCAGGATTGCTTATGTCCTGCTGTGTTGTATGCACCCCAAACACCATCCATTGGGGTGGTTGAAGTCCCTTTTGAAGACCAGGGCCTGCAAACCCGAGATTGCTCCTATCTGTCTGTAGAGGGTGGCCTATAGCAGATACCCACTATAACGTCACCTTTCCCTGGCCCATCTCTTATCCAAATTCGTAAGTTCCCACATTGCTCCTCATCCATCCCCAGGCAGAGCTCCATGCACTTCAGCTGTTCTCTCACATAAATGGGAACCCCCTCCCTCATCTTCCCTTCCTGTCTTTACTAAAGGGCCTGTATCTCTCCATTGCAATGGTAACAAACTAACGTAACCCAAGTCTTTTTTTCACACTGTTTAGCACACAGAGTGATATTCTCAGATTTTTCCCCATTTTATCTTGTCTCTGTCTATCTCTGGATCATTGCAACTAAGTTCCATGCCATATCCAAAATCTGCTACCCAGTTAGCAGTGCTTACAGTTTATGGTACAGGCAGCTTCAGTAATGCTGCTGGGCGTGGTGCTAAGAGGAAATATCATTCCCATCTGCTGTACAAGATATTAAATATCTACATGGGGATTTCAATAATTCTCATAATTCCCATAAGAAAAAAATTGATGGTCCATCTACAAAATAAATTAAACTAGGTATAAACCAGAATATGTTTGTTTCCATTTATTTTTGGTTTGTTGTTCTGATTTTTAAGGTGTGTGAAAAACTACCCAGTGTAAAAGGACTAGATGAGAAGACTAAGTTCATCAAAGTGGCATTCTTCCTGCTTTTCTTTTCTTTTCCTGGAATTCCAACTCATTACCCAGCCAGCATGTGACAGGACATTATGAAATATCCAGATACAGCACAGAAATTGGAATTCATAGGCAGTTGCTTAGAGTCTATGTGTAAATTGTATTGTTCTGGGATACTGGCTGGACTTAACTGAAGCAAACTTTCAACACTGCATCTTTTTGAAACAGTGTTTCTCATGATGAGTAGCTAAGAATTTTATACCTGTGTCTCAGAATGGGTCAGGAATTTTTTTGTGGTGTTGTTCTGTGTCTGGTCAGGAGATTTTCAGTGGACTTTTGCCTGTCAGAAAATGACAGTTTGTTGAAGTCATATTGTTTTCTGATTTCAGTGAATACTGTCTGATAATGAAAGCTAAACTTGTTTCCCTGACTTCTTGGCAACCTGCCTACCTGACCATGCTGGAGTCTGTCTAAGACAGAAGGACTTCCAAGCTTAGTGTCTAGCTGTTTCCCAGGAAGGATGGTGGAGGCAGGACTCCTGAAATTTCCAAATTCTTTGGATACTTTCCATTGTGAGCAGCCAATTCCATGGTGCAATGTACAATGTTGGATGTAAGATTCCTGTATGATTAGGTCTATTTAAAGGTCCCCTCTCCGCCCAGTTTGGAGTCTTACTCTCCTAAACATTTTGAAATACCTCATTCCCTGCCCCCACCCCCCAAAAAAAAGGTAATAATTAAACTGATTTTTCTACTGTCTTATTTTACTTATAGCTTAAACTGTTGCAAGATAGCTATTTTCTGTGTGAGCTTTCCCTCACATGCTGGCTTTTGTAAGCATATCCTTTTTATTTCTGAAGTTCTTAAAAAAGATACTGCCTTTTGCCCATATGCTGTGATGTTTTCTAAGAACAAAGGCCAGATATAAATTAGAAATACAGAAAATGTTTCCTATAATAAACTTTATACTTTTCCTATAATAATTTTTTTATTGTTTTTCATGCATACATCTCAAAAGTTATGTGTATAGGAGAATAATAATTGTTAATTTTCTTTCCAAATAAGGAAGTGGTGATATGGATAAATGACTTGACTAAGGTTGCAGAACAGATTAGTATAAAGTTGAACAGACAGAGACTAAATGTTATCTCTATGTAGGATACTACAGAAATGTAACCAGTGTAAAGCCACAAAAATAGTAGGCAGCTAAATTTCATACTCAACAGAAAAGTTAAGTACTACAGAAAAAAAAGATCAGATAAAATTGTTCACCTTTGAGTTTTGGTTTGGTTTCTTTTGCTTTGTTTTTTTCAGTAAAGCAAAATCAAAAGAAAGATGAAATTCCTGTGAGATCTGGAATCCCATCGCTGGAAGCTCAGCCAAAGTATACAATTCACCTTGAAAGAAACAGAATTTGACTTTTTTTTTCTGTGTAAGTCACTGCCCCTGATAATAATAATTTCTTAGCAGATAGCCAGTCAAAAGATTAATAGAATGAAAATCTTTGTAAAATCAGCCTGTTCTCACTGACAGCTAACTTCTTTTCTTTTTTTTTTTTTTTCCCCTTTCCTTTTGGAAGACAGTAAACAGAAACAAAGCCTGCAGCAATACAAAGAAAGCTAGCACATTAAAGAGGGATTAACTTCAGGAGGCTATGACAGATGTAAAGTGGTTTGCACACATTGCTATGTGATGTTCAACATATGTTGTCAATTAAAAATTGCTTAAGAAATATTTAACAAGGCAAAGCTAAATACCCCTAGTTTGTAAGAATATATTGAGCTTATGCATCACTACTTCTCATTTTATTTTTTCAGTTTTGCTGTAAGCTGAGGAGAACCTTATATAACATGACTCTCAACTAGTTTATCTTTTAAAGTAGTATTTTAATTTAATTTATTGGAAAACAGCATTAATTTCATCTTTTAGTAAGATGATGACTGGATAACTTAGCAGGCAGAGGACCTGCTAAACTAGTTAAAATTAGTTTTCTGCAGTAAAGAATCATTCATTACATTTGTAAAATTAGGCACCTACCTGAATTCAAGACATCAGAGGCTTTGGCATGTTCTTCACCTAGATTTTGCTAATGCCAATGGCTGGGAATCTTCTTAGTAAACAACAAGGCATATGGCACAAGTTCCTAGGTTAAATTGCTGGTTTATAGTCTTTCTTATCTACTACACTTAAGTCTTTCCCTGTGCAAGTCATCCACTATCCTTATTTTTTTATTTTTTCTTTAATGATGAAGTTTTGTGCTCTATTCAACCCCCAAATAACCACTAGACCACTTTTTGCTAAAATACAAGTGCTTTTCTACACAGCTGTACTACAAAGCCTCCATCCCATAAAATAGCAAAATTTTTGATGAACTCTGATGCCTCAAGATCTCTTCACAAAAAATGTCCTCCCAATGTTAAGAAATTCCTGAAAGCACCGTTGTTTTTCCTGTGACCAAAAATGAAGAGCCTTTTACCCCTGAGAGAACAGAGTTTGTAGTCATCTATGAAAAATACTGCTTATTGCTCGTGGAATGCATGTTAACTAGTGTGTGGAGGAAGAGGGACTGAATGTGTGGGAAAAGACAACAATAGGTACACAGAAGTTTTGCAATATCTGGCTATTCCTACTGACTCCTGAAGATATTCCCACAATGAATTAACCTTTCAGTTAAAGCCTGTAGTTCCCCTGGTAATAATGCTGTCTTGAATCCCCTCTTATGGAATTCTCTTTCCAATCAGAAAATATGACAGTGTTTAAAAATAAAAGTTACAGTGTTTATTCCAAGAAACTTTGTAGTTCTTAAACACATATTGCAGGCTGCTGCATACATCATCTGCTGATCAAAAGCCAGCTCACCTCCTACTTCCCTTTAAATAAGATATAAAAGTACTCGAGCTATTCAGAGAACTGTGAACTGTATATGCCCTTAAAATGTGTTGTTGATGTGGGAATTCACAGTAAATTGCCGTGGTGGTGGATGTTTGACCGTAAGTTGAACTATTAACTAAGAAAAATTGAAAGATATACTCAAATATTGCAACATGTTAATTTAAAGGAACAGTATAGAGCAGGTAGATTTCTGCCTCAGTGAGAGAGAAAAAGACATGGAAGAAGAAATAAGATTGGTTTTATACATATATAAAACTGGAACTACTGAGTAATTACTTTTGTTCTTGATCTTTATTTTTCTCCCTGCTTCTTTCTTGAATAAGTGGATTATAAACATAAATTTAAAAAGTTACACATGTATTGTATTTATCCTAATGAACTGGTAGATCATGTTGTACAATCCAGTTTAAAATCCAAGCTAAAAGAAAATATATGAAAGCATATTCTTTGTTTTGATAAAAATATTATAGAACATGTAACATTTCAGAAGTTTTTTTTGGGGGGTTTTTTGTTGTATATTCCTAGTACATAAATTCTAGTATTTAAAGACTGATATTGCAAATTGAAGCTCTGTTAGTTGCTTAGATACACCTTTCAGTATTGTTTGATTAAGTATAACCTATATGTTCACAAGGAGGATTGAAAACCATGTGGGCTTTGAAAGACTCAAGGCATGGTAGCTTATTAAGGGAAGAGATAAGAAAACTTAGGAAATTGTATTAAGTGTTTTAAACCTTTTTTCTTGTGCACACAGGCCTTGCCTAAGGCATCATTATTAGGAAAGGTAGGCTACTGTGAGATTTATCATCACAAGCTATGTGCAGATCTTGAATTGACATTCACACAAAGAAACTGAAAATGCATGAGCTGACCTAATTGTAGATAGTGAAGCTATGTCCTTGTCAAAATAATTTAAACTGATTTTCTGTATTGAAGCTTAATATGAAAGATAGTTATTTCTTTTATAAGGAGTAAAGGATCTTCAATATTCCTAAACAGTAGGAAAGGACAACACTAGCTAGGTTTTTGGATCTGATTATTATTTGGTATGGTACCTTTTAATTTTTCTTACTGCATTAAATTAAGTTTATCAATGGTCAGTTTCAAATTAACAAACTATTCTGTTTGTATGTAGGGAAGACTCTTACATGCATCAAGTCCATTCCACAATATTGCCATGCCATGTTTTCTGCCTTTTTTCAGGTACCAGTTACTTTATTTTCTACTTACCTGTTTGAAATTATTCTTATGGTCCAGTTTGGGGTTTTGTTACTTTTTTTTTTTTTTTTTTATTTTAAAGTAAAGTTGGTGTTGCCAAGTTTGTTACATATTGCTGCAAATACCTATGTAAATATTTGCTAAGAAGCACATTAGCATTTGTTTTTTTATTTAAAACAGTTTTGTGCCTGATTAAAATGTTGACTAGCTTCTGAAGGAAAGTGCATATATGTCTGTGAATTGATATTCAGCTTTGTAGGTGGCTTTGCAAATCTTGAGAGCTAACAGTAACTGGAGTAAGTCTGCTGACTTCACCACTGTCCTCACCTAAGCCAATGCCCATTAATGCTAGGTCTGAATTTGAATCATAGAATCATAGGTTGGAAGGGACCTCAGGGATCATCTGGTCCTAGGGAAAAGCACAGCCTAAACAAGATGGCCCAGCACCCTGTCCAGCTGCATCTTGAAAGTGTCCAAATATTAAATATTTGAAGAACCAAATATGCACATATTTCTGAAAGTTATTGCATCTTTTTGAGGTTTTTATTAATGTTAGCAAAATAGTCTACAGTAATCTGTTCAGTGATAACAAAATAAAAAATTAAATTATCATTATCACTAGAATAATTTTAGATGCATCAGAGATGCAAACACTTATAGTTCATAGGAGTTTTCTCCCTTGGATATCTATTTATATCCCCATTTATGGTGCCCGCATACCTATCATTTTGATGACTTAATCTTGCCTCTGTTAAAAGTGCTGACTGGAAAGGCATGGAAAGATACAGTCCTTTAATTGTTAATTAACTGATAAAGACAAATAATGTGCAAGCCCCCTTCCTCTTCTACCTATTGCATAGAGATCCACATGGTTTGTAAAAACAGTCAGAGAAGTTGTGTGCTGTGGTGGTGAACTGTCATGGATATCCATATTAATATTGCAATGTAGCGTTAGTACTAACACACTACAAGGGTACACATGCCCTTAACATATAAATACATGTCTCCATGGAGTTGATTTCCCTCATCAACAATGAGACTTGTTGAAAGTAGGACTTTCTCTTCAGCCTGCTAATTCAATTGGCAGCTTGTACCACCTGTAGAATGGTTAATTTTATTTGGTTTTGTCCTGATGGCCTACATATGTAAAAAATTTTTGGCTGCTGTTAGTATTTATGTGGACTACTTCTATGAAAATGGTCACATCCTCTCTATCCCATCAGGCTGGAATATACATATCAATCTCCTCAAGCTGTGCTTAGCAGAAAGCAATCTTGGAGGGCAGAGGTATGGAGGGAGTGGACAAATTAGAATTTATAAGAGATTTATCTTCCCCTTTTTCATTTTGTGTAAAACTTCCTGAGTGTAGCTCTCTCAGTAGAGGCTGTCATCTGAAACTAAGCTGGTTTTGCTGTGCTTTGAACTTTCTTTATTTTAGTGCAAAATCTGAATCAGAGGCTTTTTTTGTTTGCCAGCTTAGATATCTAACAAGTTTACAATGGCACAGAAGTGGCTGAAGGGTAGTGACAGTTGAATTATCACTGAAGAGTTTCCTTATGCAGGATTTTGAGCTGTCAGAGCTATATGCCTAAACCTGGGTGATGACAGCACATTTTTTAACCCTTTGGAGAATTTTAATCCAAGTCTTCAACTTGACTTTACTTAATCATATCTCATGTATCTTATGATGGTTGTAGAAAGGCATGAAAAATCCTAATGTGCAGTGGCTCAGAAGTGCAAAAATCAGACTCAAATAAAAATATGCATTCAATTTCTATACACACAAGAGTAAATTCCAGAATGTGAGCAACTGGAAAATACATAACATGAAAAAGTGTCTAAAAATGTAATGAGAAAATTAGGGATTTCTTCTTATTTTTTTGGTTTCTGTCATTTGGAACGTTTATTTTTCTTCTTTCACAGGTGGGATTTTTAAGATGTGTCTTGTTTGCTTTAAATTTTGCATAATTTTACTAATTATTACCTGTTCCAGTTTTTAAATTAGAAAATATATTGCTAATTAGTTTGACTAATTACTACCTATTCGAATGACTCATTTATTACATAGTTCCTGAAACAGAACATTCATTCAGTTTCTACTTCCAAAATATTTATTCCTTTGTACCTCTAAATTATTTACAATGCAGTCTGGATGAAATTGTATGTTGCTGGAGGAAACCACTGGAGGAAACCCTAGAGGAAATAATTTTAAAAATGGAGAAGTGTCTAGTATCTTTAGAACCTAAAGACAGGTAACATTGATATAGGTCTTGATTCTGTAATACACAGTTTTATAGGGAAACAATTTTCAAGGCACAGTAGCCCAGAGCTCCAGGGAAATCAATTAAATGTCTGCCCAGACATGGAAATTGCTGCTTAGAGTTGTGTAATGCAGAGACTTAATGGATGGTAGCTAATTTCACCTATGTCACTGTATATTTTGATGAGCCGTAGGTGAAATTAATCTCATTTATTCTAGCAGAGGAATGGAAATGGTGGGCTTATTTCATCAAATTTTTCATTAAAATTTTCCACAATTTGGCTTCTTTACCATGTACAGGAGATTTACTTTTCACTATTGTAATAGAATATGAAAAACTTTTTTATTTCCCCAGAATAGGGTTTAGGCTTTTTTGTTCAGTTGCTTTGGTTTGGTTTTGAGTCACAGTTTTTTGTTCCTAAGGCAAATTTAATTCAACATATGAAAACATTTGATATTTTCCTTTGCTCATTCAGAAAAATATT
Source organism: Gorsachius magnificus (assembly GCA_034008185.1). Lineage (NCBI taxonomy): Eukaryota > Metazoa > Chordata > Aves > Pelecaniformes > Ardeidae > Gorsachius > Gorsachius magnificus. The sequence goes on from CM067081.1 coordinate 42,980,136, forward strand.
CATTGTGTGAACTCTACAATTGAGGATAGAATATAAAACTTAGTTTTTAAAACCTTCATCCTATAAACCTGTTCATAACATTACTGGGTTTAGCAATACCACTGGAGCTGCTTTCTTTACCTGTACAGGAAAACCACAGATGTGGTCACTGTATCATGGCTGAAGGTCTTTATCTACCTCAAGGTAGATTCATCATGGAGAGAATCTCATAGATTTTATAGTTGAATCTGTGCCGGTAAATCAAACAATACCAAGGAATATGACTGTGCGTGGAGATGCTATCATTTGTATTGCTAAATTATCAAGTTCTGTAGAATACTTTTAGCTCATATAAACATTCCTGATTGTTTTCAGGCACCATTGAGGAATGAGTGTGACTAAGGAAACATTTTTAATAGGCAATTTGGATGTTGCCACTCTGTCTTCGAAGGTAAGGGAACATCATAATCTGGATATGACCCAATCCCTGTCACATAGTGTTAGTGAACAATCCCAGTATACTTAGTTTACTAGTAGAAAAGTACATGTGAGTTTTAAATTGTACTGATACATTCATCAGCCTTTGTTAATTCATTTAATTCGAAGGGAAAATTTGTCTATTTGTAGCTTTTCTTGCTTCCAGTCCCTACACTTTGTACTTATTTATTCCTTTCTTTCATTTTCTCTCCTCTCTAGGTCTTTCTTTTGCTCTCTTTTTCACCCTCTTTTAAAAATAATGATCTATCTATCTCCCATAGCAGGCGGGAGCAGTGCCCTCTTTATCTCTGTTCCATCACACTCCACCTACTGTTCTGTTCTCCTGCATCATCCCTGTTCTGTTATCTCTTTTTTACCCATGTTATTTCTTGTCATTTGCTCACTCCCAGTCACAATGAAGCTGTGGAATGTTCAGAAGTTTTCAGGTCAAACGCCATTATAAATTGGAAAATGCTGGGTTCCAGTTAAGCAGCTACAAATGTAGAGGTGAGTTGAGATGACTTTAGGAGAACATTAGACTTTCAAACATGTTTACAGATTTATATATTTTCAAAAAGAGATATTCATGTATTCCCCAAAAGAGAGAGAAAGAAAGAAATAGAAATTACTAATTTATATTGATTTTAAGATTATTAGCTTTTATTCTAATGATTAGAAGGAAAGAAGGAAAAATTAAATTCATTATATTCAATTGAATTTCTGCTAACAAGTCTTTATTTGAATAGGTCTGAGACTAATCATAATTAAATGCTTGATCAGCACATCAGAAAGCAAATCTAATTTAAAATAGAGCAATTTTTTTTTTTAAATTATGAAAAAGTTTACAGAGAAAATAAAAATATTTTAAAGTATAGTGGAATGCAAAATTCCTTTCTGGTACCCTGAGCCCAGCTGGAACAAGCATAGGGGAGACTCAGTTCCCCTCATTTATCACAACAACCCTCCAATAAGGTGAAGCTTCTTACCTTTCTCCCCTTTTGGATTAGACTTCCATTACAATTACCTCCGTACCGTTGAGATCCTAAATTGACATTCTGTGTTGTCTGCCACAGAGTTATGTTATATTTATTCTTTCTTTTGAAAATCAGTTTCTTGCACAGTTATCCATTAAAATTTGTTTCAAAACCTGTTTAGAGTTGCTCTTAATATATGCACAGTACCTTTATATTATTAAGCAGAATTTTGCTAAGTAAAAACTAATGTAGATTGCTCAAAAATGCCAAATTCAGAGGCAGCTGTTCTAAAATGAAGTAATACTGTTTATTTTTCTGGCACTGTATTGATTTATATCATCTGCATATTCAACTTCATATATCAAAAATGTTTAGTTATAAAAGACAAAAATAAGTTTAGTCTTCTAATAAACATTCCTAAGTAATCAACTGCATATTTTTAAACATAAACTCTCCTCTATTGCCAACATTTTGGTTGACTTCAAAGCTAGCAAATTACTTTCAAGAGATCACAGTCTTGAAAACACTGATAGCTCAGACTCGGACTTTTCTATTACCATATGAAGAAATCAGTTAAACATTATGGCCTGGTTTCCATCTAGTGCTTTTACAAAGAACAGGAAAGGTCATCTACAGTCTTTGCATAGCATATATAAGGGAAGGAGAAATGATAATAATTTTTCTCTGCTCTTTGAAATAAAAACTCTCTAGAAATGGGTGCAGACACATAGTATAATGCTAAGAGGTGGAGATGATGGTGGAGTCAATAGTGGCAGGGCATGTGGTTATACTGGTGGAACAAAACTGGCATGCAGGAGAAGGCTTGCTTTGCCTCATAATGCATTTGAAGCAAATATTTTAAAAGGTGCCTCTGTTTTCCTGACACTGGCTTGTCTTTCTAGCCAGAAACACTGACTTTTCAAATTTTTGGCCTGTGTCCTGATATTTCATACATATAGTTAGCTGTCAACTCAGATGTATGCTTTGTCTTCTTCTTAAAGTGCCTCGCTTATTTCCTTCTTTTAAGGTGAGGTGAATTATGTTCTGTTATTGTCTGTTGCCAAGAAAGGAAACCCATCCATATGCAAATGTTTATAAAGTTTACAGTCAGGTAAATTGAATTCCACCCTGAATGTCACTAAAATCTATAATTTTCTAGTTAATGCAAGCTCTGTAGTCCTTCATATCCAGTTTACATTTTATTCTAACAGATTCTTATTGTCTAACATATCCAAGGAGAATCCACATGGCAAAGTCTACTCCACCATCTTCTTTGATTATTCAAGTATCTTTTTCCTTGTCTTGGCAAACATATCTTGATTTACCCATGAAGAATGCTGTCACAAATATAATTTTCTTATCTTGACCTTTGACTGTTACACTCTTCTACATTCCTTCATTGGTGTCTTCTTCTGTATTAAGTCAAACATGAACCATATGTTTTCTTTTTGAAGGCCTTTCACAGATTCTTTTTTTCTTCTTTCATTCAGTATTGAGAGGCTGTCTCCTGACTCTGATCATAAGTCCAGTCCTACATTAGAAATTTAACAAGTGTATAAGTGATTCTTCATGATTACTCCCTTGCCACTCCTCTTCATCATTGCTGTTTCACAGAAGTGTGCACGAAACACTTACTTATTGTTCTTGATATCTCTCTTTTGCTGTGATGCTTAGGAAAAAGTAGCAATTAAGCAGACGATGTTTTGAGAGCATTGCTGATCTTTATGGCTAACATTGTCTCACTATTTCCTTGTAGTCTAACAGGTTTTTGCCTGTGTCTATTTGCTCTTATCTTAATGAAAGTTATAGAACATTGTCTGTCTAAAAATTAGGTAGACACCTATTATAAGCAAGTTATCTCTGCTCCCTTTCTAGTTAGAGTAGAGAGATGAGTAACTAAGATAGTAGTCTTGAACCATACTCCAGAGGTCATAGAGGGAACCTAGCTTGGCATACATAGCAAAGCTTGACCTAGAAGTCTAGTTTTAGACAGTTAAAGGTAAGTGAGATTAATCGTACTCTTAAATTGTAAGTCAGCTGAGATAGGGACATTTTTTCTTCTGCCCTCATGCAGAATTTAATGCAGTAGGATCTAGGTTCATGATTGCACCTAGACTAAATATCAACATTAAATGGTTAATAATGTAAAACCAGAAAAAATAGTTACTACATTAAAATTAAAAAGAAAAAAAAAAAAAAAACCAAAAGAAAACAGAAAAAAATGGTTTTAGGAATAATCTGTCTTGAAGAGAAAGAGTTATAGAACCATACAGTGCAACGTTTCCTGTAGTTTATTTTTCCTAGGCACTGATACTTTAATACCATTTCAACTGAAATTACAAAAAGCTCCCCTCACGCCACATTACTACAATAGTAGAAATAATGTTAAGGGGAAAAATTAGATCAGTGATTAATTAGTAACAAGGTTTCATTAGAAAAACTCTGTCTTTAATGTATAGTCACTATTCTTGCATTTTAGTTTAGAACATAATGACTGATTTCAGCTATTTTTCTGCTGAATATTTCATGTAGGCAGGTAATGAGAGAGAAAACATCTAATGTAGCTGATTACAGATGATGCAACATAATGTAATTTAACAGACAACACATGCCATTACAGATTAATAGGATTTTTAGACTAAGCCTAATCACTTTCTTTGTTATTGCAAGATTTAAGCAGAATTCTAGCATTTTAAGTAAAAGTTTTAACTCCATCTGTCGAAGAACAGCAATATACATATATTGGCATTAATGACTGTCTTAATGTTTTTGATATAATGACATCTGTCATTCAAATATAAAAAACTAGATTTTAATAATGTTTCAAGCCACACAATTTTAAAACTGTCTTAAAGAGTGGTGAAGTTAATATTCTGATAAAATGTACCCATTTTGTACTTGGCATTATGAACAGCACACAAATAGACAATTTAAGAAAATATTTTGATTTAAAATAAAAGATATCTATTTAAATTAAACTATAGAAGGACAATCTGTTTTATCACTGTTAAGAAATAACTTCTATTCTTTTATCTCTATATATTCTGTAAGCATAGACCTGCTGATACCCATCTTATGTTGTTGTTGGTTTTTTATTGTTGTTGTTTTCCCCATCTATAGGTGTGCGCTGTCACCCAGTGGCTTTCAAGTATTCTGGACAACCAATGACTAAAACAATGGCCAATGGTGGACCATAAAGACTCCAAGCAGGTAAATGAACAAACTACAGCTGTGCCACTCTGCTTAGTCAGAATATGAACTGTGGGAAAATGTGCTACATAAAGCTTCAATGCACAATGCAGTTACCACTTTCAGTCTGTTATGGATGATTTTTCAACAGCACATATATCAGCTTCCCAGTAAGAAAGTTAAGCTTAGCTGTCTTAGCAAAGCCTGAGGATCACAGAGCCTCTGATACTTCTCTCGAATGAGTTCTTGTTCTGCAGAAATGATCTGCAAATTGCAAATTATTTTTCCACTCTTATTTTGAAAATTATATCTATATTTTCTTGTTTATTAAAAAATAATCATTCCCTTTGCTTTATACAAACCCAGATATATGTGTTGTCTGTCAGCAACTGTTTACAAGGACAAACATTGATCCAAAGTTACATTAGATACTTTATTAATTGAAAAAGAAGGGCATTGTTTGTCTGGAGCTGCTTAGTCTAGTCAACTGATTTGAAGGTCACAATGGTGAATATATCCTGATACTTTTTTTTTCCTTATTTTTTTCACTTATTTCAAATAATTCCAGCATGTCCACTGATAGAAATTGGCTAACAGAGTTTCTTATTTTTCAGAGTTATATCTTTTTATTACCAATAGCATTGGCTATTAGAATTTTAAGTAATATTATATTCAATAATATATTTTGCCAGAGTTGTTGTAGCTTTTGTTGTTGTTGTTAATAGAGTGTTGGAGTGTTCTATTATTTTTTCTTTACCTTTTTTTTATATTTCTGGGGAGCCTTGCATTACTTCCCATTTTTGCAAGCTTCACAACAAATTCTAAAGTCACAACATTTTATTGAGATCAATGATTACTATATATTCTGAAATATTTTAATCAGAGCAGCACTGAATTAAACACAGTACAAGAAAACAAAAGCTACAGTTATATCACAGGTATTAGTCTAAGTCATCGATGAGATGTTGCATGTAATTGGAAAGCTGAAATTAGTATTATCTATATTATCCCTCATCAGCAGAAATCCAACACTTAAATTATTCTGCTCCTAATCTCAGGGATAGACTGGTCAAGAGGGAATTTACATCTCACATCAAATTTTTAGTTTATTGTAATGTGAGAACTCCCAATTTCTATGTTTGTCTATAAACTTTACTTTTCATGTCCACTATTTTTAAACGTCTGCTGGTGCTGAAGGTACTCTTGTTTTCTTCCCCTGGTAGATTTTTATTAATCTGAATACATATTTGAGTTTGAGTCCCACATGAAAAGTCTATGTAGTCCTTGATATGTAATAAATAACATGTAAAGTAAATAGTCCTCTAAAATCTTCACAAGTAGCTATGTACATCAGGGTTACCTGTAAATGCTGAAGGCTAGTTATAAGAAAGATGATCCCATTCAACAATATAGACCTACTTTAAATGAAAATTGCAGCTCATGGAACACGTCCTACCAGAGTCAGAACCGATGATTTCTGATTTCCAGTGTAGTGCTCCATTCCGAAGATCATGTACAGGTTACCAATGCTAATAAGAGCCTATGAGTATGAGAGTTAATTATTGGTCTAACAGTGCAGCTTTTTGTTTAACTATGCTACTATTTCTGCTTTTCCTGTTACAAGCTAATAATTTTCATCAACTGATTTCTTTTAGATGTCACAACAGAGAAGGGATTCTGAAAGAAGGAAATTCCAGAAGTCATATAGTCTGAAGAACTAGAGTACATGAAATGCCACATGGCAAGAACCATGGTAACTTTTGTGGGACAGATATACTGAGATTGATGAAACTTGTCTTCTGTGGCACAGCATTGGTGTGGTACAAGGCAAGACCTTGGAAAGCTAGGACAAGTGGAATTTTGAACAGTACTTAAGGTCTGAAGAAACCTGTTGAATATATGTCAGTGAACAGGAAATTCTCAGTGAAGAGACTCATCTTACATACAAGTGAGATTAAAAGAACAAACAGAGATATACTTTGAGCTACATTTTTAATATCTTGCAGGATTTGGAGCCATGGCTCTGGAGTCTAGAGAAGATACTGTAGGAGACAAAGTAGAAAACAAAGGGAATAGAGACAAAAATTATTGGCTAAAAAGAAGATTATGGAAAAAAGACTTTTGGTGTTCAGATGCTAATGGGATGTATGAGCTGGAAGGGAAAAAAAGTCAAGCATGCCCAATAAGAGTAAAAGGAAAAACATGGGGTTATGAAAAAGATCATCACAGGAGTAAAGGGAAGAATTCCAACATGAGGAAGTTGTGTGATGTTGTGAGTGTTGATGGTCCATAAGTGAGCACAACATGAGGTTCTGATTCAAGTTAAACAAGAGGAATAAATGTATCTGAGACAAACTGAGTCCACAATGTTAAATAGTAAGAGGCTGCTGTAGTATAGAAGTTCTGGAACTGCTGGAATTTTCCATGGGAAAGAAATTTGTGTTGGCAAGTCCATATATGTATCTAGCTACTGATATATTTCAGTTAGGTATATACTGTAGAGTTGGTCTATATATTCATCTAAGTGGAATGTTGCCATGAGATTTGAATTGCTAAGATGGCTATTTATACTCTGCTTTTATACCTTGCATTAGTATTTAAAAGATTTACTCAAAGACCAATATGGATGAAAACATGAATAAAGTCCATTAATCTTATTAATTAAACCATAACTAGCTATGTAGTAGTCAAAAATATTTCTGTGACACTATTATTTTTACACTTTTAACCTATTTCTGTCATCCAGAAATGGTAAAGAAACAGAGTCAAAATATTTTTATCTGGCACAGAACAAGAAATGTTAATAAGAGAAGAATATGGTCCCAAAATTATAGCTTTTCCAGATCTGTTCATTTTCTGGAAATTTCCTCAAGTTTCCGTAACTCTAGTGCCTTTAAAATGAAGAAACAAACAAGAAAACCCCCACAAAACCCCAAAAGAAGAGCACATCCTACTGACTTTTAAATAAATACGATAAAGCAAATATGATAAAGATAATTTAAGTGAAAGATATTAATCTTAATGGCAGTAGCGATATTAACAACACACTATTTTCCTTAGTGGAAATTTAAAATATCAAACTATTTGTATCAGCTGGACCTCTGTCTGGTATCCTTGCTTAATCTATACACAATATGCACTGGAAAATCTTATCAGTGGCCTTATGACATTAACCCATTTAGTTTTGTTTATGAATTATGGTAGCATCATTTTGGATTGACAATCTCCTTTCCCCTTTCCCATAAATGCAGCCATCTGGAAAGTTACCCAGAAAGTTATGGGGTTTTTTTTGTTCTTCTAGTGAAATATTTGTTCAAGGAAAAACACATCTTTTATTGTCACAAAATATTTATGATTATAAGGGAAATTCATGCAATGATTTTGATTGAAGGCAACCTAGAAACTTTAAATAAAATTTTCAGATCTTCTAGAAAAGGAATCATAGTCCTTTTTTCTTCTTCTTTACTTCCAGAATTAGTATGCTTACCCACTTCATAGGAGACACAGGTGTTTAAACCTACTCAATGCGACTTAAAAAAGAAAAGTAAAAAAAAAAAAAAAAAAAAAAGAAGTGCAGGCCATAATGCTAAGGGATTTCTGGAGTTTAGCAGGTCTACCAAGGAGGAGGGACATTTGAGGTTTGAACAGAGTACCCCAGACTTCCAAAGGACCTATTAATCAAATACCTGACCATTTCATAGTCACTTAACCCTTCTCTTCCTTTTTGTGTGAGTAAGAATAGGTCAAACACCCTTAATTCTACATTATCAGGAAGACCAAGAGACTGAATATTCTATTTTAAGGGATTTTATGTCCCCAAAGAAAATCTGCATTCAAAAGAGAATGTGACTTCACCTTGTGTAATATCCCATAACAGAGAACTGCTGCCATGTGGTTAAGACCAGCAATACAGTTGGAAAAGGTATGCAGCAGGAACACAAGTGGTGCATGTGAAATGGGAGGGTATAATTATGCAGTGAACTTTCAGTCTTAAATACATCATAGGGGATTTCCAACTTGCTCAGTGAAAAATGCTTTTTTCATTTTACACAAGTAAGCAACCATCACCTTTTTTAGAGAATGTTTATGCACTTTCTTTTGAGTGTATTGTTTCTACTATTGTGATACATTTTCATGCCTTAGAACATCAGTATTTATCAGTACAAGTGGAATCCCTCAGCTGTATATTTAAAACACATTTTTAAATAGTCTATTAATAGTTGATTTTCATTTCAAATAAGAGGATGTGAAACTGGACATTATTTTAACTTTGGAGTTAGTAATCAATAAAACAAAGTACATTTGTTTGTTTAATAAAAGCAAATCAGAGCACTTTGGATTGACAAGGATGATTCTATTATTTTGAGTGCACAGCACTTGCTTTTTAAACCGTTCTTGATTAACAGTGCATTTATTTTCTGTTTCCTTTGAACTAAGATCTTTTCTTCCTCCTTGCAGTTCACATAGATATCTCAAACACCAGCTTGTCAGCTGATGACTTTGAAGCTCTAGTAGCTATCAACATTAAACTGCACTGGCAGAAAAATAGCTGTGATGTCAAAAAAGGAACCGGGAGGTTATAGGCTCTCAAGAAAGATTAAGACAAAGCTTTCCAGTGACAAAGGGATTAAAAGAACATGACAAGGCAAAACCAAAAGTCTTCAGTAAGCATCATTCTGGCTTTGATTTACCTCTGTGATGTGGGAGAGCTAAGTATGTCACCTGTACAAAATGGTATGGAAGCCGCTGGATGTGAGACAGACTGGCTTTTAAACAATTAATGCCAAAACCGCATACTTTTAACCTGATTTTAATGGTGCCCACTTCCTTTCCTCAAGAAAGTTAATTTATTGTTCCTTTCAGTTTGAAGGCTCTTTGCTGAGAAAAAAATTTTAGTGCATTGCTTTATTTTAGATTTCTTCAACTGCCCCCAGAAGGGATGATGACTTGGACTACAGTTGTTTAAAGTGAAAAGCTCTGATGAACTTCATGGATGTTGTTGGTGAAATAGACAATGACTGGGAACAAGAGAAAAATACAGGAATCAAACTCTGCTTATTTTTTTCTGGCTTAGCTGAACTAACTGTATGCTGTAGGTATACTAAATTACTTCATCCACAACACATCAGGAAAGAAATTTCCACAGAAGAACTTAATCTGAAGAGGTATGTTTGCTACATAGTGTCATGGAGGCTAATGCCAATTACTGGCTATCTCTTTCTGAAGGCTATGCTTAATGTCATGATTTAACCCTAAGCTTGCATTTAGATTCAGATGATAACTTCCTAACCTTTTCTTTTTTCTCACGTCTCTCTCTCCCCATCTCTGCAGCCCTACCTAATGCACCAACTGCAGCATTAATTTAAATAATTTGCCATCTTTTGATAAGATCTCTCTAGGATATCAGGAAAATTAAAGCTGTCAAAACTATACATAATTAAAATTTTTAAAATTGGGCTGCAAAATAGTAAAGGGTTTACAGTAGGCTGTCCAGATGATCAGGTCAACAGGAGATACTATTAAAACGACCATGATGAATGATGACAGGTAAACACTTGAATGCTGAAAAGTGTATTTATTCGGAAAATAAGTGCTACCATAAAAGAGTTTAGTACATGAAACAGTCATACAGCTTCATTTTAAGACATTTTTACTGCTATCAGTATTGTGATGGTAAGGTCCACTACTTCTATGTAGTGACATGAAACGCTATTAAATGCTCATAATAGAAACATGGACTATGACTGGATACCAAGCCTACCAATAGCTATTCTGTTGTAGCATATAGTAAAAATGAAATCAGTCATTAATTTGAAGTTTTATGAAAGGAAAAAACATGACACCATTAGAAAAGGGCTAGAGAACCCCTGTTTCCTCTTAAATGATCTTCTATCATGCAATACAAGGATAAAAAACATTTTCCAATGAAGAAAAACTATGTGACAGCATCAGTCTCAGTGCCCCAAAAGAGGCAGGCATGGTAGTAAGCACGATATCACTACATCAGTACTTTTGATGTACTTGTTAAACAAGGAAAAGTCATTGACTTTAAGGAGGCGTAAGCCATATGCCTCTTCTGCGTAAAGGGATGACCTCTGGGGGCCTGTTAACCAGCACATACTGGTACAGTTTAAATGCAGATGTTAAACTCGCATCCAGTTATATCTTCTTTTTAAACTTGCACTAGACATTTGAGCAATATGAAAGAAAAACAATCTGCATATATCAAATTATAAATTTAAAATTAATTTACTCAGATTTTGTTTATCTTCTTTTTTTATTTTATTTTTCCAAGTCCTAGAGAAAAGAAGTTTACCATCTGGATTGTCTGCAGAAATACCAAGTTTCTGAATGTTAGCAAAAGCAAATTTAGATGCACTAAATGACAAAGAGTGCTACCACATGAAACCACCTTCTAAGAACATTGTTCAGCAAGAGAACAAGATTTTCTGACTTCTCTGATTTTTTTTAAACAAAATTAACTAATCCAACTCAGCAGTTTCACGTTGACTCCTTGCTAAAGCAATGTCTTAAACAATATTCACAACAAACTAATTAATTGCTGATGGAAATGGAACAGAGGCAATGTAACTTACATATTTATAAAATTACAGAAAGCCTTTTCAAGGGTTTGCTTCAATACTAGTTTCAGACTGTCTTCTCATTCCCTTTTCTGTTCCTCAGTTTCCTCATCTCACAAAGATGAAAAATGACATGTTCTTCTTTATATTCTTAACAGATATTACTGTGAAAGAGCTGGGATTTGTATTGTATTATGAGACAAACAGAGAATGGGCTATAAACATACAGAAAAAAAAAATATTTGAGCTAGTTCAGAGTTATCTTTGAAACAGAAACAGAAACTGGTGATATAATTTGCTAGCTGTTAGTCCATTATTAATTTATTTGTTTATTACTTGCTTTAGATTTCCAGTGAACATAATTTTCAAAATGCAAGCTGATCAATCAACTTAAAGCTTATCATACTGATGTGTCTATATTGTCACAAATCATTTCTGGGAAGGCATTTGTAGCTAGCTTTTGGGGCTTCAAAAAGCCCAAGAGCCTGGTCTTCCTGAATTTCCAGGATAAAACAGGAAGTTCACAGTGTTCATTTTTTTGGCCTTAATCCAAAGGAAGTCGTGAGACAGATAGCACAGATGTTTGGAGATTTGAAACTTTTATTTACAGTTTTTGAAATCCTATTTTGTCCTTTTTCCAACTGTAACCCTGAAGTAATCCCATTTAAATCCCTGAAAATTCAAATAGATAAGTTTTCATCAGTTATTTGTTAGATTTTCTCTATATGTGCAACAAAAATTTGACTTTCTTTCATAGTAAGCCCTAAATAAAACCATGCTTGAATTCAAGCATATGAACAACTGAGCGAAACTTCATCCATCAACATCAAAGCCTAACTTTGGTATTTAAGGCTGAAAAGATATCCACTGACGTCCATTTTCACAAAGGACTGCAATTTAAGATTTTTTTCTTGTAGGTGTTGTGTACCTTCAGTTTTTCTCAGATCTGGTAGACCATGAAACTTCAAATTCCATATAATTCTGAAGTTCTTTGACTCATTTTACAACTGCTTTTCCCTACCATGTGAAGGTTTTGACCTTTCCCTAGAGAACAAAAAACCTGCATTCTTAAGCACATTTTGTCCTGAAACATTTTGTGAAATGATATTCTAAAAATGAGCCAGATTGCTTCTTCCATGGTCTCTTGCACAGCATCCAGAAAATAAAATTTTGATCCCATGTAATCCTATACACACCCAATGGGATATGAAAGAATTCGGCAGTTCACATACCATGCAAGAATAAATTATGCATGGGACTACAGTATTGTAACTTCTTTTCTGTCAGCACCATCTGGAGTAGTATATGCTTCAAGTCACGTGATGTGGGAGATGCTGTGATGCCACACTCTCCCCCATTTTCAAATACTGTTACTTTTAGCCCAAGTATCCTCATCTATATCTATAGGATAAAAGCACTACAGCTGTGCTTCCATTTCCAAAACCAATAAGCTTCCACATTTGCATGCATTAATTTAGTTTTTGGGGTTTTTTTTCCATATTCAGGTATATAAATACACACTTGCTGATAGGGAATTGCTTTGCATCTTCAGAGTTCTGCATGTGAAGCTTTTAAATAATTTTACATTTTTTTTACACCACTTAAAAAATTGTAGGAGGCTTTTATTTGTTTATTTTAGATTTTCAAAGCAAAATATTTTGGATAAAAAGGCTTTATTATTTTATTTTATATCATCAGAGTTAGACTTGAAGATCCTTATGGACCCATTCCAACTTGGGATATTCTGTGATTCTATGATCACTACAGACTATATTTTTTCATAATATGAAACTGAATAGATGTGTGAAGTGAGAACATTAATGAGGTATCTATATGCATTTCATCATTCTACATACCCCTAAAAGCCACCCAACTCTGTTGCTGTTTCTCTCCTATTTTGAAAAAAATATTCCCTTTCATAGTCTACTCTGATCTGCACTTTTCCTTCTAACTCTTAAACCACCACCTGTGGTTAGATCAAAAATAATGACTACTATGTCCAGCAAAATATTTTTTAACTTTTGAGCACTTTTAATTGTACCAACTAGATAATCTTTTGAATAGCAGTGAAACACTCTTAAAAGAAGACTTTGCTTGGATCACAAGCAAATTTACATTGCTTAATGAGAGACGTGTGGTAGGGTGGTAGCTTCAAATACTAATAAAAATATTTAAATGAAAAATAAAGTGTATTACAAAACCTAAGTGAGTATTAATGATACTGTATTAGATTAAATGGAAATTAATACATGTATAAAATAAAACAAATATACAAATTGATAAGTTACACTCAATATTAACTTTGATTTAAATAAGACATTTATATAAGAAAAATAATAAATCCATATACATTCTGAGTAGGATTCTAAATACACTACTTAGTTTTGTTAATGCATCCTAACAAAAAAATTAAACCATAGTTCATGAACAATTTATTATTTTAAACATGAAAAGAGCTTAATACTGAAATATCTAAAGTTTAAACAATAACTTTGGAAGCAATTATAATAAGCCTTTTCTTATTTTCCCTCTCCCCCCAGACCCTTCATGCCCCCAAGGATACTGTAATGCAGAGGAGAATAAAATGCTCTTGTGAACTAAATTTTGACAGTTCATGTTTACCAGCACTTGTGGATGACAGTTTCAGGTTTCTCAGAATGCTTAATCATAAAAAGCTGGAATATATATCAAAAAACAAATTTACAAATTTTGCCTGTAGTGATTAACCAACAAATGTATTCCAGAGGCTGGGTAGTTCTAATTAGCAAATAAGTTGTTGGTGCCATCTACCTGATCAAAGACTAGTACCACATATCCCAAAATGTAAAGCCTTTGATATTTTTATGGTGGGTTGACTTAAGTAACAAAATTCTTAGGCACTGTCTTTGATTTCTAAGGTCTGAAAATTTTGTTGACTTTACTTGCTCAATGTCCTTGTTTCAGCTGGGATAGAGTTAATTTCCTTCTTAGTAGCTGGTATAGTGTTGTGGTTTGGATTCAGGATGGCAATGTTGATAGCACACTGATGGTTTAGTTGTTGCTAAATAGTGCTTACACCAGTCAAGGACTTTTCAGCTTCCCATGCTCTGTCAGGTGCACAAGGATCTGGGAGGGGGCACAGCCAGGACAGCTGACCCCAACTGGCCAAAGGGGTATTCCGGACCATATGATGTCATGCTCAGTGTATACACGGGGGGAGTTGGCTGGGGGGCACCGATCGCTACTTGGGGATGGGCTGAGCATCAGTTGGTGGGTGGTGAGCGGTTACATCACTGCCTTCTGACTCCCCAGTTTCTCTCTCTCTCCCCCATTTTAAAATAATAGTAATAACAATAACAATAATAATTGCAATTACTAAACTGCTCTTATCTCTGTCCACGAGTTTTCTTACTGTTGCTTTTCCAATTCTCTCCCCCATCCTACTGAGGGGGGAGGGTGAGCAAGCAGCTGTGTGATGCTTAGTTGCCAGCTGCAGCTAAACCACAATACACAACCTCCTTCCCACTTTCTAACTTCCAACCTGCTCCCACCCTGGTATTGAAACAAAATCCAAGGTAGGTCTTATCTGAGGACCATAGCATTTGATCCAGCCTGATTTAATCAAGGCAATTCTTCACTTTATGTGGATTAGCTTATATCTAAAGCTGTATTCAGTTCCTTCAAATTAAATATGTATTTAAAGTAATATTTACAGTTTATGTATGGAATGTAAGCCAGGATAGTTGTAATGTTATTGAAATTCTGTGTTCTAGCTAAGTACCACCACAATACTTCTGTGGTTGACGTACAAAGGGTTCCACAGATTTATATTGCTTCATACTTAACCATGACTGTATGCAGCTTCCCTACAAGGATTATCCCTTCTCCAGACAGGTCACCATTTCTGTAAGAAGGGATCAGAAAAACCAAGTACATTGGAATTTTTTTCCCCCAGTTATTTTCTGGAAATGAAAAGAGATGATGGGATGGAAGCTTTTCCTAACTTGTCGTGACTGGTAGGTTGTTTCATCTAATCTGCAATAAAGATGTTGTCACAGATTCTATAAACTAGAAATTGGTACAGAGACAATCAGTCTCAAACTGGCTTGTTTGATTTTAGAGAGAAGTGGAGGGAAACATCTATATCATATATTTATAAAAATATTGACCCTATGCAATTTTCAAATTATTTAGAAAATAGGAGAACATCCAAAAATTTATAAATCCTATATGATTGTCTTCAAATATTCAATGCCTAAAAGCAAAGAAACCTCTAACTAGTCAAATTTAATAACTTCATTAATGTCTTCTGTGGTAAATGTTTAGAAAATTTACTTAATTGTGAGCATAACATATTATTAACTGTAATGTTTTTGACCATGATTTCAATCATCAAAATTAAATAAATTGCAATACAACAGATGTTAAAAGGTTGTGAAATACATTGTTCACAGTAATTACTGAACATGCCTGAATTGTTTGGGTTTTTTTGTAAAAAGATACTTCATGTCATGAAAGAGAACATTATAATAATATAATTCTCTGTCAATAATAACATTAAAAGAAATGAACTGCAGACAGTCAATGCAAACTACCTATGTCAAACTTATCAAGTAGCCTTAATGGCCATATTTTAAAATAACACATTAAACTAGAAAACTTTACAACAGCTCTTGAATCACTTTTTTGGGGAGTACAAAATATTTATAACACCACTTTTATTAAGAAGCAAAGAGAAGCTTTTTGACAATTTTCTGGAGATCTCACTTGTTGGCCATTGGTATTCTACCATCACTGAGGATGGGCATAACATACAAACTTTCATAAAGAGATCATAGCCTTTTTGTGAAAAGAAGGTGGCATATTCACTTTGAGCAGAATTCCATGAAGGAGTCTGCGTTCATCAAAACGAGTCAGAAACTGGGTTATAGCTGAACTCATGACATCCAGCATGATGGCTCCCAAGCAAGTTAGCCATATAACCACACTCTTATGTTTTGTGTA
This sequence comes from Gorsachius magnificus, assembly GCA_034008185.1. NCBI lineage: Eukaryota > Metazoa > Chordata > Aves > Pelecaniformes > Ardeidae > Gorsachius > Gorsachius magnificus. The sequence goes on from CM067081.1 coordinate 42,996,319, forward strand.
TCTGCATTTCAGCTTTGACAGTCATTCACATGACTATCAGCTTCCCAGTGAAACACATTTTCCTCTTTTCAGAGCCCCGGTGAACTCTGGATATGTATCTGAATCAGAGTCAACATTATAATAAATGCGGTTTAAGAAGAACAGGAAGAAAACTGAATATTCATTTTCATTTAAATACTTATTTAGAAATCCCTTTCTTCTTTCCCTTCATCTGTTCATTGGTGTGACTGGAAACACCAGTATTTTAGCTGGTGACATACCTCTGATTTATATAATAGCATTACATGAATTGATGTATTAGTTTTCACCACCTGCTTGTATGCATCCTGTTTCAGGTAAGCATTTCATTTGCTTTATGACCTCCACTGCAGAAGTTTTTATTGATCTATCAGTGTTGGTGCCTTGTTTTTTCTCATTTGTGTTGCAGTTCATTTAGAACCCAGACATACACAAGTAGGTCATACTATTCTCTCCAATGTGCACAACTTTGCTTTCAATGAAAATTATTTCATCCAGAATTATGTTGCCTGTTCACCAAAGTCTTTTAAGTTCTTCACAATATCCTTGAGACCTGATTAACTCAAATATGCTTAGCTGTTGTTGTTGCTAATTAAACCACCTCATTCTTCACCTTTGCCAAGTTACTACGAAGGGTATTCAACAATGTAAACATCCTACATGTTAAGTTTGCAATTACCACATTTTTTTTACCTGAAAATAGTAGTTTATATTCACTTGGCTTGCCCTCTTATGCAAGACAAGGGATGTCTTCTCTGAATATATTTCATAGAATCATAGAATCACCTCGGTTGGAAAAGACCTTTAAGATCATCGAGTCCAACTGTTAAACTAGCACTGCCATCCCACCACTAAACCATGGCCCTAAGCACCTCATCTATCCTTCTTTCAAATACCTCCAGGGATGAGGACTCCACCACCTCCCTGGGCAGCCCATTCCAGAGCCTGACAACCCTCTCGGTGAAGAAGTTTTTCCTAATGTCTAGCCTAAACCTGCCCTGGCGCAGCTTCAAGCCATTCCCCCTCGTCCTATCACCCATTACCAGGGAGAAGAGGCCAAACCCCACCTCACTACAGCCTCCTTTCAGGTAGTTGTAGAGGGCCATCAGGTCTCCCCTCAGCCTCCTCCAGACTAAACAACCCCAGTTCCCTCAGCCGCTCCTCGTAAGACTTGTGTTCCAGACCCCTCACCACCTTGGTTGCTCTCCTCTGGACCTGTTCCAGCAAGGCAACATCTTTCTTGTAGTGAGGGGCCCAAAACTGAACACAGTATTCAAGGTGCAGGCTCACCAGCACCGAGTACAGGGGCACGATCACTTCCCTACTCCTGCTGGCCACACTATTCCTGATACAGGCCAGGATGCCATTGGCCTTCTTGGCCACCTGGGCACACTGCTGGCTCATATTCAGCCTGTTGTCAACCAGTACCCCCAGGTCTTTTTCCACCAGGCAGCTTTCCAGCCACTCTTCCCCAAGCCTGTAGCGCTGCATGGGGTTGTTGTGACCAAAGTGCAGGACCCAGCACTTGGCCTTGTTGGAGCTCATACAGTTGGCCTCGGCCCATTGATCCAGCCTGTCCAGGTCCCTCTGCAGAGCCCTCCTCCCCTCCAGCAGATCAACACTACCATCCAGTTTGGTGTCGTCTGCAAATTTACCGAGGGCACACTCAATCCCCTCATCCAGGTCATTGATAAAGATATTATTTCAGTGATATCAGAAGTTTATCTTTTATTTTCTTTCTGACTTCATACAGCTGAGAAATATAATATACTGTAGCCTTGGCAGAAATAAAGACTGATGTGAATAGGAGGATAGCTGATGCTTGATGAAAAAATATAACCTGGAAGATAAAATTTTCTTTTCTTTCCTATTTTTATAAGAAGAATTAAAAAAATGTAGACATCATCCTGATAACAGCGAACAGAAGAAACAGAAAACTTTAGAAGTGACATGCCTAGAGGAAAAAAAATCACCTGGATAAACAGGGTTGATACAAGGGATAGCTGCATTTTGACATTAGGAATGATAATTCTTGTGAACTAGTAAGTCAGTTGGTTGAAGACCAGTTCTCATAGTTGCCATGGTGGTCTTTATTTCTAAACTACCTTTTATCATGTCTAATATTTCTGCATCTTCAAAAAGAGAAGTTTTCAAAAAAAATACCACTTTTACTCAGTAGTGAAAACCATTCATCTTATCAGTATTGAAAAAGATGATGGATGACCAATATTTTGATCATTAATATGAGACAAGAAATGCAGAAAATATTGGACAATTATTTAGCCTTATAGTTAGATGTGGAATAATTAATAGCAATGGACAGAGTACTTGACACAAAATATATAAGTAAATCTTAATTTTTTGTCAGTGCTGCTGGATACCAGTCATTGCAAAGTCAATCATTGCTTGTTCTATGCAGTCTTTGGAAATTTCAGCCCAAATATTGCTTTTCTGTAGATGACTTCTTACATCATGAAAAGATAATAAACTTTTTCTTAGCACTACAGTGAGCATACAGGATCTTAGCAAGCAAGTTTTTGAAGGAATATTAAAAATCAAAACAATATTAGAAATGTTCTTTTTTTATGATACATCAATAAATGTATCATTTAAGTATAATATTAATGCAGTAAGAATTTTAGGTCTGATATACAATCATTGACTGAAGAGAAATGCTTAGTGATTTTTTTGTGTCTTTAAAATGACTCATATGTGCATACGAATAATTTTAAATTATAAATATAAACAAAAAACTGAATGGCCATAAATTCAAACTTAGCTTCTTGTGAGCTTCCATGTGTAACTGTGGGGTTAACTAGTTTTTTAAATAAACTAAAAAGATTGTAAGTCACCTTCCAGTTTATTTTTTGCTTTTGGCACGTCCCTGCTGTTGCATTCCTCTTTCCATTACCTTTTTCTGACAAACTGTAGGTCATATTCAACAATCTTTTGACCTTTAACTTATGGCAGTGTCCATTGGGTGGTACTAAAAATAATTAGGATTTTGCAATTTGAAGAGAGATATCCAATAAAAATGGAGTCAAAATGAACATGAAGATACATGCTCAACTGAAGAGATATACTCTGTAGAACATAACTTAAATAAAACAGTACAAACAAATGCTCTTCTCAAAATGTATGGTTTGGGGGTTTGTTTTTTGGTTGGTTGGTTGGTTAGTTGGGGTTTTTTTTTTGTGGGATTCACTTGACTTTGGGTAATACAAATTCCTTTCTGAGAAGTGTCTAAAACATCAAGATTATAAATGAGGATCACTGTGATTTGGTCAGATACAGATATCTAAATCACAGATGCCCACATTAGGACAGATGTAGCCCACATTTTTTTTTTTTTCCTTTGGTTTGATTAACTCACTATGTGCAGCTTCAGACTCCATGTCTCTTGACCTCATCTTATAAATTTATGTGTTCAGCTCTCTTCTCACACTCACCTCTGCTTGAGCATTATCCTTCCACTTTGACCTGATTCAATACACATTTAAATTCATACAAAGGATTCAGGATAATTTTATCAAGCTTTGGGGCTAGATGGTTAAACATAAAGCGTTTACTTTCTACCAGAGAAAAGCATGGTATTCCTACCTATAATTTCTCCTAAACTGGGCCAGTTGGAAAATTCACATCAAAACTTTGTTTTTTTTGAACATTCTGGTTTGTCAGCCTGCAAAGTATTGACCTGGAAATTATTTGCTTTGATGAGCTTTTACTGTATCTGAGATAAATTTCCATGGTAATCCATAGATTTCTTATTATTTCTATAGATTTACTGTAAGAATAGTTTGCATTCCTTAGGGCTAGCATGTCAAAGTTTACCGTGTTTGCAGTACTGGGACAGATCTGCTTAGAGGTTTGTCTTTAAAATGGGTATTTAACGTTTTCATGTCACACTGAATTAGGGTAGACACGGAGAGCTCCTAGTACACAGGAGATTTCTGACACTCATATGCTTAAAAGATTTAATTCCTACTTTACTGAAATTTGTTACACTGTACTTTGAACTGCTGAGCTTCAGGGTCATGGGTCAGCTGTATCCAGTCAGAAAACTGTCCCTGAAATGGAAGAATCCATATGAACTGTACTGTGGAAAAGCTACTGTCTTTTCCAAAGCATTTGCTATTTTTTCTATAAGGTTTAATACATTTGGGTATGAAAGTCCAAGTATCTAATTTTTAATGCTAAAAGCTGTGGTTGCCTGGCTAATTTCTGACAGTCAGCCCTACCTAGTTTCAAATCTTCAGTAGACATGATATATTTAATATGGCCTACCTGGTACAATTCACTAGTACTCCAAAGTTACCCAATGTGCTAGATCAGTTGTCCGAAGCTTTGTCAGTTCCACATTTGAGCTTCTTTAGAATACAACCATTCTAAGTTGTACTCAGGACATGTGTCCTGGTTTCAGCTGGGATAGAGTTAATTTTCTTCCTAGTAGCTGAGATAGTGCTGTGTTTTGGATTCAGTATGAGAAGAATGTTGATAACACACTGATGATTTAGTTGTTGCTAAGTAGTGCCCGCACCAGCCAAGGGCTTTTCAGCTTCCCATGTTCTGTCAGGTGCACAAGGATCTGGAGGGGGAACAGCCAGGACAGCTGACCGAAACTGACCAGAGGGCTATTCCATACCATATGATGTCATGCTTAGTGTAGAAGTGGGGGGAAAAAGAAGGAAGAGGGGGACGTTCGGAGTGATGGACTTTGTCTTCCCAGGTAACAGTTATGTGTGATGGATCCCTGCTTTCCTGGGGATGGCTGAACACCTGCCTGCTGATGGGAAGCAGTGAATGAATTCCTTGCTTTGCTTTGTTTTCACACATGGCTTTTGCTTTACATATTAAACTGTCTTTATCTCAACCCACAATTTTTCTCATTTTTGCTCTTCTGATTCTCTCCCCCATCCTATTGTGGGGGGAGTGAGTGAGTGCCTCCGTGGTGCTGAGTTGCCAGCCAGGGTTAAACCACGACAACGTGTTACTCTGGCACACTTCTTAATCACCTGCAACATGCTCTACCTATGCCTCATCCTTTTCATAACATGCCAAACCAGTTCTAAACCATTCAAAAAAAAAAAAAAAAAAAGGTTAGCCAAATGTTCAGTGACTCTATTATCTCCTTTCTCATTGTATTGAAAAGAATCTTTGTTGCGACAACCTCATCTGTTGGGTAGAGGTCATGAAAGAAGCTTTTAATACACAACTTCTAAAAATTTTGTTTCCATCTCTCTTTAGATGATACTGTAAAATCTTGTGCTTCTTTGAACGTTTTCTAATAGGGAAACAATTATTATCCATAACACAGTAGTAATATTATAATAGCCATTGTGACATAAGACCCTGTTTTACTGCAAGAAGTTAATGAGCCTTAACCGCTCCTATTATTTTATTCTGTGAGCAAGGCAGCATAAAGGTATCAAATGAAATAAGACAAGGAACCAGAAAATTCAGAAGTGAGATCACTGAATTCATACTAAATAGCAATGTCTCAGTCCAGTCAGCTGAGATTTGCTGATAATTGTACCAGGGATGGCAATCATATTAACGCTTCACTTAGAAAAGTGTAAATTAGGTAATTCATGTGTGTTCATACGGAGGTGGTCCTGATTTTAGGTCTCAAAATATTTAAAAGACTCAAATAAAAGTGACCTACTTGAGAGTGATGCTGTGATAGTCTAAAGATACAAATAAAAAACTGTAAGGACAGATATAATCTTACACTAATATAATTATTTTACACTTTTCTTCTATATCAGTTACTCCTAATTCTCACAACCCAAATTCAAAGAAGTTTTTATTTCTCTATTATTTCTTGAATCTTTATTTCATTAGTCATTACTGTAAGACCAAGTTCATTGTAATGTTTTCAAGAAAAGAATGTTGAAACATGGATCCTCAAGCTGGATAAATCCCAAATGCTCAGGCTTCTGGAGGCTGGGAGGCAATATCAAGAGAAATATTACTTATAGACAACCTGCTGCTTGTATACTTTTCCAAAAAATCTTTGACAGGTACTGGAAGAAAAAAACCTACAAGGTTAAATGGATTTATTTTCTGACACATTATGTTCTCATTTTGACAGTTTTTTAGTCTTCATAGGAAAGCTATAACTTCACTGAAACTATTGCTTCAGCATCATCCATCATCTGCACTAATTTAATATAGACAATTTTCACTTTACATACTGTATTGTGTAATTTAAAATTTAATTTACACACTATTATTTTTTACATACTATTGATCTACCTACTATTACATAGGTTAAATAAAAGTCTACATGAAAGAAATAAGCAATATCAAATGGAACTTTCATCTATTTTACTCAGTCAAAATGTTTGAGCTTATCTAAATGTTTGTACTGTTATAAATGTACACCTTTTTAGCACTCCTGTACCAAGAATTTTGTGATTTTTTTTTTTCTAATTCTAACCAGATTTATTATCAGTAAATCAGCTACTATGGAGGACTGTATTAGGCAGCAAACTGTAAACAACAATGGAAATGACTTCTTTATTCCTTCTTGCCATTTACCATCATATTCTGAAGGCAGTAGCAGAGACATCTTGGGCAGTCCAGAAGGAATAAGAAAGTGTACTTTGATAGTAATATAACATTTCAAAATCTGTATGCTGCTTTTTCCAATTTGACTACATTTGAATTAATTTGTAGACTATCTCCCCAATGAGTACCTTGGCCTTCACTCTGACTTTCCATGAAAACTCATTTTTCCAGTGATATTTTTATCTTCAATATTGTATTTGGTTCACTTCTCTTGCAATTTAATTCATCTGGTAGTGAAGAGACACTACAGATGTCAATGCAAATGAGAATCTGTTTCTTTTTTTTATCCTGCTATCTTATGAATAGAAGAATTTGATTCTGTTCCCTGACATGCAATTCAGATGCCTTAGGGTGCCTGAAATGGCATTTGACACCTATTCATGTAGGTAACTGAATTGCTCTCCTAACTCTTCAGATACATCTAGACACCCACCTTGTAAACATCTAAAGTCATGCTCACAGAATCACAGAACCACTTTGGTTGGAAAAGACCTTTAAGATCATCGAGTCCAACCGTTAAACTAACCCTGCCATCCCACCACTAAACCATGGCCCTAAGCACCTCATCTATCCTTCTTTCAAATACCTCCAGGGATGAGGACTCCACCACCTCCCTGGGCAGCCCATTCCAGAGCCTGACAACCCTCTCGGTGAAGAAGTTTTTCCTAATGTCTAGCCTAAACCTGCCCTGGCGCAGCTTCAAGCCATTCCCCCTCGTCCTATCACCCATTACCAGGGAGAAGAGGCCAAACCCCACCTCACTACAGACTCCTTTCAGGTAGTTGTAGAGGGCCATCAGGTCTCCCCTCAGCCTCCTCCAGACTAAACAACCCCAGTTCCCTCAGCCGCTCCTCGTAAGACTTGTGTTCCAGACCCCTCACCACCTTGGTTGCTCTCCTCTGGACCTGTTCCAGCAAGGCAACATCTTTCTTGTAGTGAGGGGCCCAAAACTGAACACAGTATTCAAGGTGCAGGCTCACCAGCACCGAGTACAGGGGCACGATCACTTCCCTACTCCTGCTGGCCACACTATTCCTGATACAGGCCAGGATGCCATTGGCCTTCTTGGCCACCTGGGCACACTGCTGGCTCATATTCAGCCTGTTGTCAACCAGTACCCCCAGGTCTTTTTCCACCAGGCAGCTTTCCAGCCACTCTTCCCCAAGCCTGTAGCGCTGCATGGGGTTGTTGTGACCAAAGTGCAGGACCCGGCACTTGGCCTTGTTGAACCTCATACAGGTCACCTCGGCCCATCGATCCAGCCTGTCCAGGTCCCTCTGCAGATCCCTCCTCCCCTCAAGCAGATCAACACTACCATCCAGTTTGGTGTCGTCTGCAAATTTACTGAGGGCACACTCAATCCCCTCATCCAGGTCATTGATAAAGATATTAAACAAGACCAGGCCTAGAACTGAGCCCTGGGGGACACCGCTTGTGACTGGCCACCAACTGGATTTAACTCCATTCACCACGACTCTCTGGGCTCGGCCACCCAGCCAGTTTTTAACCCACGAAAGTACACCCATCTAGGCCATGAACCGCCAGCTTCTCAGGAGAATGCTGTGGGAGATGTGTCAAAGGCTTTGCTGAAGTCCAGGTAGACAACATCCACAGCCTTTCCCTCATCTACCAGGCGGGTCACCTGGTCATAGAATGAAATCAGGTTGGTTAGGCAAGACCTGCCTTTTGTGAACCCATGCTGTCTGGGCCTGATCCCCTGATTGTCCTCCATGTGCCTGGTGAGCACACTCAAGATGAACCCTCCATAATCTTCCCCGGTGCTGAGGTTCAGGATGACAGGCCTGTAGTTCCCCGGATCCTCCTTCCAGCCCTTCTTGAAGAGAGGCGTCGCATTTACCAACCTCCAGTCTTCTGGGACCTCCCCTGTTAACCAGGACTGCTGATAAAAGATAGAGAGTGGCTTGGCAAGCTCCTCTGCCAGTTCCTTCAGCACTGTTGGGTGGATCCATCCGGCCCCATAGACTTGTGGATGTCCAGGTGGCATAGCAGGTCAAAGTCTGCCCTCCGGAAGTCCATGGTGGCGGTTTTGCTGACCCCCTTCCTTACCTCACCAAAAATCAGAAACTCTACCATTTCATGATCACTAAGGCCTAGATGACCTCCGACCATCACCTCTCCCACCAGTCCTTCTCTGTTAGTGAACAGGAGGTCAAGCAGGGAACCTTCCCTGGTAGGGTCACTTACCAGCTGTATCAGGAAGTTGTCTTCCACACACTGCAGGAACCTTCTGGACTGTTTCCTTCTGCTGTGTTGTATTTCCAGCAGATGTCTGGGAAGTTGAAGTCCCCCACGAGAACAAGAGCTCGCGACTGAGAGACTTCTGCCAGCCACTTGTAGAATACTTCGTCAACATCCTCATCCTGGTCGGGTGGTCTGTAACAGACTCCCAACAGGATATCTTTCTTGTTGGCCTTCCCCCTCATCCTTACCCATAAGCATTCGGCCTCACCACAAGCGTCAAGCTCTGTACAATCAAAACACTCCCTAACATACAGAGCCGCCCCGCCACCTCTTTTTCCTTGCCTGTCCCTTCTGAAGTGTTTGTAGCCATCCATCGCAGCACTCCAGTCATGGGAGGCATCCCACCACGTTTCTGTGATGGCGACTACATCATAGCCATCCTGCTGCACAATGGCTTCCAGCTCCTCCCGTTTGTTGCCCACGCTGCGTGCATTATTGTAGATGCACTTGAGCTAGGCTATCGGTTTCACCCCCAGCAATGGGGTGACCCCCCCAGGCTCCTCTCTAGTGAGCCTGGTTATATCCCCTCCCCCCTCCAGGCCTAGTTTAAATCCCTCTCAACAAGACCCGCCAGCTCTTGAGCGAGGACCCTTTTTCCCCTCTGAGAGAGCTGGGCACCATCTGTTGTCAACAGGCCTGGTGCCGTGTAAACCTCCCCATGGTCAAAGAACCCCAAGCCCCTGCGGTGGCACCAACCTTTGAGCCGCATGTTAACCACTCTAGTTTTCCTGTTCCTTTCCATGTTCCCTCCTGACACTAATGGGATCGAGGAGAACACTACCTGCTCTCCTGATCCTTCAACCAGTTTTCCTAGTGCCCTGAAGTCCCTTTTGATCAATTTGGGGCTTCTCTCTGGCATCTTATTGTTGCCTGCCTGTACAATCAATAGTGGATAGTAGTCAGAGGGCCGTACCAGAGCAGGGAGTCTCTTGGCAATGTCCCTGACCCGGGCCTCAGGGATGCAGCAGACTTTCCTATGGGATGGGTCCGGGCGGCATAGCAGCATATCCCTTCAGAAGGGAATCGCCCACAACAATTACCCTTCTTTTTTCCTTTGTACAGTTAGTCTTGATAGGTAGGGGTAACCTACTCTCCCTAGCCAACCCCCTGGATGGGCCTTCATCCCCATCCTCAGTTGCCTGGCCCTCAACTTCCAGAGCCCATATCTGTTATGTAAGGGCACCTGGGAAGGTGAGGGAGCCCAGGAGAGGATTCTCCTCCTGCCCTGAGCAGAGATCTTTTTCCATTCCCCACCATCTCTTGCGTCCCTCACTTCTGCCCGCTGGCAAGAGGGCAGGGGATCCTCTGCTTCCTGTGGAGCCTCCATCTGCTGCCTTGGCCTGAGGGATGGTAGGGTGCGGCTCCACCAGTCTACTCCATCTCGCATTCCCCAATGCTCCTTAATCTTTCCACCTCCTCTTTCAGCTCTGCCACCAGGCAGAGCAGATCATCCACCTGCTCACACCTGAGACAGCCCCTGTCCTTACCAATCTCTGGTACAGCAGACAGGCTGAGGCACTCCCTGCAGCCAGCGACCTGGACAGCTGCATGTTTCTGTTTAGGTGGGGACTCCGTCTGGGTTGCCATGTTCTTTCTGGCAACGGCTTTCAGATGAGTGGAAACCATTGCTTGCTCCTCTTTTGGGGTGTCTATGGGTGCTAATCGAGTGACCCTCCGAGCCAGGAGGGGAGCACGCGCCCTGTCCACGCGCACTGCCTGCACAAACTGCCGCGCCACGCCCTTCTGCCACGCCACGCCCTGTTTGTCCGGCCTGTTCGCCGTGCTCCGGGTCGCTCGCACTCCCTGGGGGCTGCTTTTGTACGCCAGGAGGGTCCTGCCGCCGTCACCCCTGACTCCGCCCCCACCGAGTCAGAGCTGCCCGCTCGTCAGGAGCCCGCTCTTTCCTGCCCTGGGAGGGGGGGTTGGGGTCCCCTCTCTCTCCCTGTGCTTTTTTGCCTTTTTGCCTCCGCGGTTTTTGCTGCGGTTTTGCCGCTTCAGAAAAGGTCCCTCGGTGCGATCCTCTGCTCCAGAACCCTTTGCCTCAGCGGCTTTGTTGAAATGGTGGGTACATGGGCTTTTAAACTGCCGCCATCACTCCTGACTCCGCCCCCGCTGAGTCAGAGCTGCCACTCATATGTGTATGTAGTGACAAAAAAACCCCACAAACCCTCTTAGTTTAACTCAGTGGGAAAATCAATTAACCAAGAGATATGACTTAAAAATATTTTCTTACTGATTTACTGAACAGTTTATTTTCTCCTGAATCTTTGTAACAAAACTTCTAGTGTATAGAGCATTTTAAGAGTATAGAATATTTTAAAAAATAACAACCAACCAAACAACAAATTCTGTCACCCTTTTCCACAATGGCTGAATTTACACTGTGGGTGGAATCTCTGCATAAGGTGCAATGAGAGCTGGACTCCAAGGGGAGTGTTCTGGGCATGTCCTACCCTCAGAGGAAGTGTGGTCCCTGGAGCTCCCCTCACTTCTCATCCTTTGGTCGTCTTCCTCAAAATATCAAAGTGTACTACCACTCCCTCTCAGTTCATACACTTTCATATCTTTTGGAAAGGTAGGTACTGGTTAGAAATGTTCTCAGTGGAAGTCATCATCTTCCATGGAATCAAGATATGGTCTCAAGGAATCAAGAACATAGATTATAACACAGATCAGTCCTGTCCCATAGTATAGAATCAGACAATAAGTAGTCATTTGAAAGTATATCCTATTCTTAAAAATGTACAGAGAACAAGGACTTTTTTTTTATGTAAGTCACAGAAAGAGTGCTACAGCTTGACCAAATATAAGCAAAGTTAATGGCTTGTCAAAAAGTGAGATTAAATATAAAGCAACAACAAAAATAAAGCAATAAATTTGTCTTAAACAAATCTAAAACTATTATCATCAGTTTTACCTATCTCCTTATAGGTGAGTATCAGTGATCCATGTTTCCCACTCCTTAAAATCAAAATGGTATACAATTAGAGACATGCCAAATAAATGTGTAGTAGGAAACACAGAATCAGACATGGAGATTCTCCAAAGTCCTGGCATTTGTTAGTTGGCCAATGGTTATAAAATAGACCATCTGATACATTCATTTTACAAGAATTCCATGTACAAATGGGATAATGATAAATTAGACAAAATAAGAAAATCTTGTTGTCCTGGTTTCAGCTGGGATAAAGTTAATTTTCTTCATAGTAGCTAGCATAGTGCTGTGGTTTGGATTTGGTACTACACACTGATGTTTTTAGTTGTTCCTAAGTAGTGCTCAGACTGCTCAAGGAGTTTTTGAGCTTCTCCTGCTCGACCAGGTGCATAACAAGCTGGGAGGGAGCACAGCTAGGACAGCTAACCCAAACTGTTCAAAGAGCTATTCCATACCATATAACGTTATGCCCGGGGGGGGGGGTGTTTAGTCGGTCGGTCGGGGGGGAGAGTGATGGTGGCTCAGGGAGAGTTGTTGCTGCTTGGGGGAGTGATCTCTTCTCGGGACGGGCTGGGCATTGGTCAGTGGGTGGTGAGCAATTGCATTGTGCATCACTTGTTTTGTATATTCTCTATATTCTCTTACCATTATTATTATTATTATTATTACTACTACTATTGTTATTCTTCTTTCTTATTAAACTGTCTCTATCTCAAACCACAAGTCTTACTTTTTTTTTCCAATTCTCTCCCCCATCCCACTGAGGGAGGGGGGGAGTGAGTGAGACGCTGCATGGTGCTTAGTTGCCAGCTGGGTTAAACCACGACACTTGTCTTTACAGTAGTTCCCTTTCTACCTCTCTTTGGGTTCTCCTGTTACTTCTCTGTTACTTCCACCTTTATTAAAAATTTTCCTGCTGTCACAGAACACTACCATCCTATGCAGAATCACACTGGAGAGGACCAAATATACCAGCTGTCTATTTCTTAGCTTCATATCTTTAATTTCTTATGCTACACCTGGTTAAGATAAGAGAGTGAAAGACAGACAGACATTTTTTAAAAAGAAAATCATAAAACTGGAGAAAGCTAAGAGAAAAGAAATGGGGCTTAGATGGGAACTACAAGGAAAAGAATATAGAAAAAAATTCAGGAAACAGAAGATTAATTAATTCACCAGTATATAGACAGAAAATAGAAAAAATACATGAATCATATTTAAATGAATATAATGTTATCAGTATATATCAATGACTAAAAAATCCTGTACCATCATACTAATTTACATTGTGCTAACTACTCTGTAACAAGTGCAGATAGCACTCTTTATACTATAGTGGCAAGGTAAGAGCTATTATTTGAAACATAAAAATTCAGTCTGCCAAGCATAAGTTATTCTGGAGTGAGGCAGTTGGAGGATTTTTACATTAAATGAGTCAGGCTGGTTTTGCTGGCCACCGTGAAACAAATGTATTCATTTCTTTGACGCCTTTTACCTCCCCACAAATTATCCACATCTTTGCAGTTTTCTATTCTTTGGGTCCATGGGTTGAATTCTGAGTGGAAACAGGTGATGTGTGATGTTAGTATTAGAAATTTCATGTCTTGGCATTACAAGAATATATGCTGTTTGATGTACCTGCAATATGACCCATGTCTAGTGACCCATGGTTCTGCAACTTTAATAGACTTGAATATGACTACATATCCCAGATGAGAAGCAGACTAGATTGACCCATGCAGAACTCCATGCCCTTTTCTTTAGGTTGCTTTTGACATTCTCTCTAGCTCATATAGATCTAGTTTATGAACTGTACAAAAAGCATGCTGCATAACATGGTAGTACTCATGTTAATGCATAGGTAAAAGACTGAGTGAAGAATAGGGTACCAATATAAGCAGACATACCTGGATTTGACACAGTCTCCCATAGCATTCTTGTGGAGAAGCTGGCAGTTCATGGCCTAGATGGATGTACTCTTCGCTGGGTTAAAAACTGGCTTGATGGCCGAGCCCAGAGAGTCGTGGTGAATGGAGCTAAATCCAGTTGGCGGCCGGTCACAAGCGGTGTCCCCCAGGGCTCAGTTCTAGGGCCAGTCTTGTTTAATATCTTTATCAATGACCTGGATGAGGGGATTGAGTGTGCCCTCAGTAAATTTGCAGACGACACCAAACTGGATGGTAGTGTTGATCTGCTCGAGGGGAGGAGGGCTCTGCAGAGGGACCTGGACAGGCTGGATCGATGGGCCGAGGTGACCTGTATGAGGTTCAACAAGGCCAAGTGCCGGGTCCTTTGTGACTTTGGTCACAACAACCCCATGCAGTGCTACAGGCTTGGGGAAGAGAGCTGGAAAGCTGCCTGGTGGAAAAAGACCTGGGGGTACTGGTTGACAACAGGCTGAATATGAGCCAGCAGTGTGCCCAGGTGGCCAAGAAGGCCAATGGCATCCTGGCCTGTATCAGGAATAGTGTGGCCAGCAGGAGTAGGGAAGTGATCGTGCCCCTGTACTTGGTGCTGGTGAGCCTGCACCTTGAATACTGTGTTCAGTTTTGGGCCCCTCACTACAAGAAAGATGTTGCCTTGCTGGAACAGGTCCAGAGGAGAGCAACCAAGCTGGTGAGGGGTCTGGAACACAAGTCATGCGAGGAGTGGCTGAGGGAACTGGGGTTGTTTAGTCTGGAGAAGAGGAGGCTGAGGGGAGACCTGATCACCCTCTACAACTACCTGAAAGGAGTCTGTAGTGAGGTGGGGGTCGGCCTCTTCTCCCTGGTAATGGGTATAGGACGATAGGGAATGGTTTGAAGCTGCGCCAGGGCAGGTTTAGGCTAGACATTAGGAAAATATTTTTCAATGAAAGGGTTGTTATGGATTGGAATGGGCTGCCCAGGGAGGTGGTGGAGTCCTCATCCCTGGAGGTCTTTAAAAGAAGGATAGATGAGGTGCTTAGGGCCATGGTTTAGTGGTGGGATGGCAGTGCTAGGTTAACGGTTGGACTCGATGATCTTAAAGGTCTTTTCCAACCGAGGTGATTCTATGATTTACCAGGGCAACTCAGGGTGCCTACAACCACATACCTTCCAACCCCTGCTCACAGGACTAGCAAGTCCACTGCAAATGCCTCGGCTACTTTCCAGCTCCTTAGCTGCACAAATCCAGTTCAGGAACAGTGGAAAGAAAAATAAAAGGCTGTGCTACGATGTAACAGCTGAAGAACATGCATCTCCCCAGCTGAAATCCTATTTCATTCCTTGCCCTGTTCTACATTTTTACACTGGAGTTCTGCCAACTGCAGTTTAATGCAGATAACTTGACCTCAAATAAAGGTAACTAAACTAGGTAAAGTCAATTGCCACAAGGTGTTCAGGGTGTTGGAAGTGAAGGGCATTTCCTCTTTAGAGACCGAAGATGCTAATCTCGTCAGTGAAAAAAACGATTAAAAGATGTTGCAGAGGTGTTTCCAAATGCATCTGGGGAACCAGTTGCTTAAGGAAAGCTATGTTAAATATTCAGCAAATGAAGAAGGAAAGAAGATCAACAGCAAAGAAAGTTATGTCAGTTCTGCCTTCCTGGTTACTGTTTTCATTAATATTACTGCATTTTTTTTGGTTTGGTTTCATTTGGGTTTTTCCCCCTTTGTTTAGTATTTCCTTTCTTAGTGTTCCTGTTCTTTCTGGGGATATAAGGTGAAAGTACACACATTGCACACATTGCAGAACAAGGACTTAAGGGAAGGAGAGTAAGAATGCATCATGAAATAAATTAGAGAGTAAAGACAATAACATGAAAAAAAAGAGGAGAATATAAAATAGAAAAAAGAGGGGGAATAAGGGAAGGAAAGGGAAGGGAAGGGAAGGGAAGGGAAGGGAAGGGGAAGGGGAAGGGGAAGGGGAAGAGAAAGGGGAAGGGGAAGGGGAAGGGAAACCAACCAACAAACTACCAAACCAAACTAAAACTGTAAAGAGCTTGTTTTATTCCTGTGAGCTGAGAGAGAGGAGAGGTGCTAACATAACAATCATTACATCATATGCATCAAGAATAGCATAACCATTCCAGAATCAGTTTCAAATTTTTAATTAATGGCCTTCATTCTACATGTCTGTTCAAGAAAATTCTTGGCCTCTCAAAACCAGATCTAGGGAATTAAATTATTGCTTATTCAGCATGGACTTCTCAACTCCTCTACAGAATCTAGAAAGTATTTTGTAAATATTAGACTGAAAAGTAAAAAATGAATCATGAGCTGCTTTTTTTGTATAACAAAATACTTAAGCATGCCAAAATATAACTTCAAATGTGCTTAAATGCCATAAAATGGTCCTACAAGAGAAAATAATAGGCTCATTCCTTCCTTATATTCTCCCTCCCTCCCTCCCTCCCTCCCTCCCTCCTTCTTTCCTTCCTTCCTTCCTTCACTTTCTTTCCCTTTTCCCCCTTCTCCCTCCCCTCCCCCCTTCCTTTCTCTCTTCCTCCCTTCCATCCGTTCTTTCCTTTTTTCCCCATAGAAAATTACAAAACTATTTCAAAACCCATGCTTCTTTAGAGGAACATAGAGCAATGTGATCCCATAAATTAATGATGTTCTATGTAAACAGGCACACAGATAAATGCATATGTGAGGACATATTCTCTGTCACAAAACATTTAAATTCAAAGTAAGACAAAGAAGATTATAGAAAACAGCAAGTCAAGTCAGAATATATGGGGGAAGGAAAAGATGAGTAAATACAACAGTAATTTTCCATAAGCTATTTATTTCCTTTATTGCTACTTTTTTCCTCCTAGAAAATACTTTTTCAAATTTAGACTTAAACATATAGCTGAAAGACTTAAAATTAATCCTTACTATATAATCAACATCCTAGAATCAGAAAGGATCTGAAGATGTCTTTAGGAACCCAGTTTCCATCAAATCAGTCCAAGTACAATAGATGGGAAAGAACATTTTAAAACACGTAACAAACAGAAGAATATGATGCAATATATCAAATTATACATGTCTACAGAGTAGGTCTGTTGGGCAGAAAGAACAAGCAGGACTTAGATATGGTTCAGGTACAGAAATTTAGAGAGAAGGCTGAACTGAAGATGTATATATACATGATATTTGAAAAATAATGGCAGTCAGATGAAGAGCCTAGGGTCTGGAAAAAAAGAAATATTACATCCATTTTTGAAAATGGTATAAAGGAGGACCCTGGGAACTACCGACCTGTCAGCTTCACCTCTGTGCCTGGGAAGATCATGAAACAGATTCTCCTAGAAGCTATGCTAAGTCACATGGAGGATGGGGAGGTGATTTGAGACAGCCAGCATGGCTTCACCAAGGGTAAGTCCTGCCTGACCAACATACTGGCCTTCTAGGATGGAGTGACTACATCAGTGGACAGGGGAAGAGCTATGGATGTTGTCTATCTGGACTTCTGTAAGGCCTTTAACACAGTCCCAATACATCCTTTTCTCTAAATTGGAGAGATACGAATTTGGTAGATGGACTGTTGGGTTGATGGGGAATTGTCTGGATGGTCTCATCCAGAGGGTAATGGTCAATGGCTCAATGTCCAAATGGAGATCAGTGATGACTGGTGTCCCTCAGGGGTCTGTACTAGGACCAGTAGTGTTTAATATCTTCATCAATGACATAGACAGTGGGACTGAGTGTACCCTCAGCAAGTTTGCAGATGACACCAAGCAACCCTGTTGAGAAAGACTTGGGGTACTGGTGAATGAAGAGCTGGACATGAGATGGCAATGTGCGCTGGCAGCCCAGAAGGCCAGCCATACTCTGGGCTGCATCAGGAGAAGCGTGGCCAGCAGGTCGAGGGAGGTGATTCTGCCCCTCTACTCTGCTCTGGGGAGACCTCACCTGGAGTACTGCATCCAGCTCTGGAGCCCTCAGCACAAAAAGGACACGGAACTGTTGGAGTGGGTCCAGAGGGAGGCCACTAAAATGGTCAGAGGGATAGAACACCTCTTATGAGGACAGGCTGAGAGAGTTGTGGTTGTTCAGCCTGGAGAAGAGAAGGCTGCAGGGAGACCTGATTGCGGCCTTTCAGTACTTAAAGAGGGCTTATAAGAAAGGACCTTTAGAGGTCCCTTCCAACCCAAACTATTTTATGATTCTCTGATTATATACCTCAGAAAAAGTCAGATAAAATTAATTTCATTTTAAACTAGATAAACAAATAACTATGGTTCCCTTCATTGTGAACAGTCAAAATTAATATTTTGAGTCTATTACCATTTCCTGAGATCTCATAAGATCCCTTTTTCTTTCTGTCAGCATACATCTAAAATCCTTTTAATGCATTGGCCAATTCCAAACATTTAAGGGAGAGGTAGAAATCTCAGTATTCCATTAAATTACATTTAGTGTAGTTCTCAGCTGGACTGGGAAAACCTGAATATGTTCCCACTGATAAAAATGCAGAACAGAGAATACAGTCATCTTCTCTGGCAGCTAAGTTCTTCCCGGTCTTTGCATCTGTGTTAATTTATATCAACCAGCATTAGGTCTGAACTATTTATATCAGTGACTGTATTTTGCACAGCCAACAGCAGTGATGATATTGCAATTATGATAGCTCAAAAAATATTTTATTAACACCAAGAATTTTAATGTTCTGAAACTTTTGTACCAGTACTAGTATTACTATTATGGAGATGCAGACAAATATAGAGCATAATGAGTTTCTCAAGCTATATCTATCCTACTAAACAGAAGAGGGTAAAAGTAAAAAGTACACAACACTCCCATCTTTCCCATTACTCAATTGTTAATTTGCTCCGTAGATCAATGTGTTGTGGTTTAGCCGCAGTAGGCAATCAAGCACCACACAGCCGCTCGCTCACCCTCCCCCCTCAGTAGGATGGGGGAGAGAATCAGAAGGGAAAAGTTAGGAAAACTCGTAGGTAGAGATAAAAACAATCTAATAATTGAAATATAAAAATAACAATAACAATAATGATAATACTAATTATTATTATTAATAATAATACCAACAGTAATAATTGTAATTCATTGTAATGAAGAAGAAAACAACAAGAAAGAGAAACAAAACCCAGAAAAAAAAAAAATAATCCAAGTGACACAGCTGCTCATCACCTGCCAACTGATGGCCAGCCAGTCCCCAAGCAGCAATAGCTGACCTCCAGCCAAGTCCCCCCAGCTTATATACTGAACATGACATCATATGGTATAGAATACCCCTTTGGCCAGTTTGGATCAGCTGTCTTGACTGTGCCCGCTCCCAGATCCTTGTGCACTTGGCAGAGCATGGGAAGCTGAGAAAGTCCTTGACTGGTGTAAGCACTACTTAGCAACAACTAAAACATCAGTGTGTTATCAACATTCTTCTCATCCTAAATACAAAACACAGCACTATTCCAGCTACTAGAAAGAAAATTAACTCTATCATAGCTGAAACTGGAACTTAACTACCTTTCTCCAAAACAATGTGTAGACTTCATTCAGCTGATACCTTGTTGCAGGGACCACTTCCAGAAGGCAGTATTGATAACACAACACTACTTTAAGCTTTGTTTAATATATGCTTTTCTCCATCAAAAAATCTCTCATATGATCTCATGTCACAGCAAGATGCAAGCAGTGCATACCTTCATGTTCATGTTAAAAAAAATAAAATAAAAACACATACTCTGGTGGGTTGCCACACCATGACAACATTACTCCTAATACTAAAGTAAGGAAAGTACGCAAAAACAATATCATATTATACAGCTACAGGGGCACTAAATAGACTGTAGTGGAGATCTAGAGCTAGGTTCTGTGTCATACAGATACAGTCATTCTTGTCAAAAAGGAGCTGAAACCTTCGTGGATGAATTTCAGTGATCATTGCTACTTGACCTTTTGGCCAAGGATTAGTTCCTTGAACCTGAAGTAGTATACATATAAATTTGTTCTGCTCTCTTGTTGAGGAGAATAGGGGGTATGCAAAGATGAAAGAAGACAAAAATCTGTTCCTGGGATCTTTATTCTATTGTAAAAGCTACTGAAAAATGTGGCAGGGAAAAGGACAATATCTGTTCCTTGTCTGCCATCTTTTAGTAAGTTATCCAGCAAACCTCTGATTTTATTCAGTAATTGTATCAATAATTATAGATCTTAGTCTCCTCTTATATATATAGAAACTTGGATTTGTTCCAGAAGTTTCTCAAGGACAGTGAGGAGCTCTGCCAACTGGGGAGCTGAGAGGAGACAGAAGGTGAAGTAAATCCTTGCTCCTGTTTTTTCATTCCCTGCTATTTGAAAGAGGATGATGGCCATGAGGCAGGGTCCTATGGTCCCTTCAAGAAGCCTGAGGTTTTTGGGGTTTGGTGAATATTGCATGTAAATCCACTGGGAACTTTAAATAGCTAAAGTTTTTATGAAAGAATTTGTTCTATGATTCTATAACTTTAAAAAAAGGATATATTTATTTCAAAGTTAACTATTTTTATTAGAGCTGGTTTTGACGCAATATCAAAGGGGCAGCAGGTCTTCTCCCTCTCCCTCTTCCATCTCCCCCATAAAGGAAATAATAGAAAGACTACTTAAAAAAAAATCAAAGCAAAAATATTTCTGAATTGTGGTTGAAGAAATGAAGCTAAGAAGACGGGGTGTGAAAAACAGAAAGGACAGAACAAGTTAGACCAGATAATTCCAGGACAATTATGTTAACTATAATATTACGCAGAAATGAAGGAGGATGGCAAAAAGCCATTCTTTCCAGAATAAAGTCCTGACTGAATAGCTGTGTTTGTTCATCCGCAAATGCAAACCTGCTCTACTGCTTGTATTATTTAGAATAATAAGTGTGATGGTAGCATGTGATATTATACCCTCTGCAAGTCTAAGAGCATTAGAACTTTTTTCTAGTTCAGCTACCAATAACAGAGACAGAGTAGGCACAAGAACTTCAGACCAGCTGAGCTTGTACTCATATTTCCTGTCAGTGGCTTGAGACTTAAGGTCCTTTGCCTTCTATTCATTAGGATTTGTATATCCAGGTGTTATTTTGTTTGGGTTTTGTTTGTTTGTTTCGCTTTCAGTTTTGGCTGTTTTGTTTGTTTCGGGGTCTTTTTTGTTTATGCGTTTGTTTACTTTTCCTACCTTGTATTTGTTATTTATCTTAACTAGCCATTAACCAGATATTCTAGAAAATCAAATATCTTTACATTCCAAGTGTCTACATACCCTTCACGTTCCACAAATGCTTACAGAAATTATTACTAAAGGTAACCAAACTGGCATTCACCTTCCATAACTTCAGGTGTCTTCAAAGTTGTCTACATTGGAGTTACTCAGCCTAGAATCCATTTATGGTTAATAGAGAATAATAAGTACCTCCTAAGAAAAATGTATTTTATTAATTTTAAAGATTTAGTTTAGTATGGGATTTTCATTAGCTATTCAGTCTAAATGTAACGTTGATCCTCTAGGTCATCTAGGGTAGGATTAAGCCAAGATGAATAGATATTTTCCCCTATTTCCCTGAAACTTGAGAGGAGCACCTATATTTATATTAGTTCTTCCAAAAAAAATGAAGAAATAATTGTAAATGAACCATAGTCAGCATTAAGACTGGTTTAGAGGTTCTTTTAGTAGGAGATCATTCTAATTTTGTTCCTGCTTTGGCTTTCTGTCTAGTATTAACACAGTCCATTACTGAATAAAAACATACTTAGTTAACTTAACTTAGGTTAAAGAAACATAAGCTTACATTGGTAATACTAATAATCATTTAACTGATTTTGTTGCTTATATCTCAAAGCTTATTTTATTTTTATATTTAGCATAAAAAGGAAAAAAAAAAAGCCCACAACCCTCCTTCAAACTTTTCTAAGCTCTAGACACCTTTGTCTTAGATTTAATGAAAAAAAGAGAGGAGGGGGGGAACCTCAAGACTGATCAGCAGTTTTGTTCCGGACAAAATAATTCAGTTAATAAAATAAAAAATTTCTCTATTTCTTAAATGTCCCTCCAAAGAATTCCCCCCACCAAATCTCTACTTCTGTCCTCTTAAAATACCATCATTCTGTGAATCTACATAAATTTTTCTGTTGGTTCAGATCTAAGTGTGAGAAACACTTTTTTCATCATTTAAAGATTGCTACTTGTTTCTTTTTTGACTTTGAATGCCGTGGTATGCAAGTAAGCTTATAGCAACTACTGCAATAACTTTTGACTTCATGGTTAAAACCACAACCACAGTGTTAAAAGGTACTCATTAGACTAAAATTTGAGTTAGGAATTACTCAGGTTTATGTATTTTAAATGCCCAGATCTTAATATTGAAGCAAAATTTAAGTAATTGGCAGTAGATAGAAGAGCAGTTTGCTAAATCAAACATTCTGCCATAGAAGAAAGGATTTTAAGATCCAACTAAAGTTATACTATAAAATCACACCTTCAAATACCACTGTAGTTCAAAAGATACAAATATCTTAAGTATCTTTAGTGTCTCAATAGTTGAGTATATTGAGAAGTTATGTAAATTTAAAAGCCTGATTATTTGGGAAAATAAAAAAGGAGAGAGAGAAATTGGTATACATGGTTCACATATATTTTTGACTACCCATTCTGAAAGCTGTTCATCTGCTGCTTAGTGAGATCCAGCTGAAATTAACAGGATTCAAACAGATGTACTAACCCGTGCCCCCATACCAACCACATTGCATTACCAGTCCTGCAGTCTGCAGAATTACTGCACTCATGTATGATCTATGCCTGCTTTTTGCACAAAAGCGTTGTTTTAGCCATACTGTGATCAGTTGTCTACATATGCCACTTAGCGTCCATTAGGATCTTCTTTCAATGCTTAATTTTCTTTTCAAAACATAAACTTTAAATATTTAAATCTCTGTATGAACAAATTTTTTGGTAGAGCCACACAATTTCAGGGAATATGGAACTGCTAACCTAGAAAAATGTGCCTGAATCTGTTACGCTATGTGCATGAGTTTTCTACTTAAAGTGACCAGCAGTGAAAAGTTTTAAGGACCCTTCTGATCTTAAATATGAACCAGTATAGAAATAGATATATATTTACTGAATTGAAAGAAGTAATTTGATTGGTTTACTATTTGCACTACTCCTATTTAGAGAATTTATTAAGGTTCTCAATGTAAAAGGGCTTTTTTGCTTTAATAAAGCCCCACAGTACTTAAGGGCTATTGCTATTTATATACTTCCATTAAGACGAAAATGAGTGGAAATGTTTTCAATTGAAATGCTAATAGGAAGAAAAAAACCACCTTAATTTTCCATGAAGGAAAAGTCATTTCTGCTTAAATTAAGTGTCTGTATGAAACATTATATTTCACTTCAAGTGGGGTTTTTTTATTATTTTAAATTTAATAAATCCGTATTTGCATCGCTTAATAATCAGTATGGCTTTCAGAGATAGTGTCAACTGTCATGAATACTTGTTACTTCTTTGCATCTCTTCAGGAAAATCTTGCATGTATGGTGTATGACATAATATTGATTGGAATTAACATTACTAAGAATAGTGAAAAAATACTTCCTTACAAATTGAAAAGTTGTCAGACAGTAGGATATAATGGTCAAAGATATATAGGCAATGCAATTTATGACCTGATTCAAAGCAAAAGCAATTTTGAACTATTTCCAGTCACTTCAAATGGTTTCAGAAGAAGCCTTTATTAAAAGTTGAAAAAATCTTTTTTAATCCAAACACAAATCTGTTTTCAAATATAAAGCAAGAAATTCATACTGTATGTACTTTACTGATACGTACATAAGATATATCTGTGTTTTAAGATAATTGAATTCTGAGTATTATTTTTATTCATGACAATGTGTCAAATCCCCCCATCAATTTTTTTTACCCAAATTCAGAAGATCCATGCCATTGTAATCCATTAGGATATTCAGATTATCTTCATGGTGTTGACAGTACAACACAGAACTGAGAAAGTCCGTGTTCACCTGGAACAGCATCTGGACGCCAGACGAAATACCTTAAATAGTATTATTTGTTAACTGTGTTTAGACAACTGAATAAGTCCCTATGTCTCACTTGTTCATATTAGTCAGTTTGGCAAGAAAAATAAAATTTAAAAAAACCCACAAAACCAAACAGAAGATTCACACTTTCCGTTTTAAATTCTCAGAAGATTATTTACTTACCTAAAACATAAGGGTTCAGGAGAAGATTGAAAGATTGTGGGCTCCTGTTCATGTAGAGAGCTTTCTGGATAGAAGTATCTTGAAGCATTTCCAGGCATCTGAAGAAAAAGACATGATTTCTATGCAGTCAGCAAAAGTCCGAAGTTTAAAAACTTGGCCTTGTCCTGGAATCTTGGAAAGTGTCAGGGCTGGAGGGGAAGAGGCTGGTGAGATTAAGTGACAGGAAGTAAACTCAAAGTGATAAGTGTTGTGAGAGAGAAGCGGTATCAGAACATAAAGTTGTTTGAGATATTTGGGAAGGGAGAAGGAACTTTGGGATAAGTGAGTAGGAAACTTGGAAAGCTCTCATATGGAATCTCTTTAAAAATGGTTTTCTGTTAAGGAAGTAATGTTTTTTTGAAAGAAAAAAGACGAGACAGTCTGAGGGGTTGAGTAAATCCTGAGGTTTGCAATGACTTTTCTGACACAGTTCTGATGGAAGTTCAAATAGCTGGGCATCAACCTATGTTGGAAAACTATCAAGAATTTCTCATTCTGGGGAAAAGAGTGAGAGTTCTTCGCTTTTCCAGCAGGTCATGATTCAGGATATATTTTGCATAACTGTTGCCTGAATTGGAAAAGTGAAAGTGGCTGAGTCATATAGAAGAAACAATAGACTGTTGGCTTTATTCTTTTCACTCTGGGTTTATTACACAGGAAAGATGTGAATGAACTCATTGAAATTCATAATATTAATCTGTTCATGCTTTTTGAGGACTTTAAATTTCTGGAAGTGTATGGTCCATTTTGTAATGTGGAAAGTCATATAAATGGTTATTTGCAAGAAAATATTTTTTAAAAAAATAGATTTCGTCCAAGTTTATATTTAGGATAAAGCTAGGGATAAAGACATCAGTAAAAGGATAAAAAAATAGATCTAAAAGGGTGGAAATTTATTTATTTTTTCCTACTTCAGGTAAAGTTTTCATATAAGGATCTGGGAGTCACAAGCCTCATCAATCATAGCTTCATGATTTTGCAAGCAGAACTCCCTGTGTTTACTCTTGTAGGTTGGTGAACTCAATAAATATTCAAATTCCAACTGAGAAAGACAGAAGTAGATGGCGGAATGCTGCATATTTGCATTTACATCTTGTGTAGGGTAACACCATGAAAACTATTTTATGACTCTGATTTCATATCTCCAGTTACCTGGCCCACTAAACATCAATATTTCTTTACCTAATGCAGATGCTTAGGATGTTTAATTTCACTTTTTGTAGTCTTTTGATTGTACCCTTTACTAGCCGAAGACTCAGACTGTAGACTGTCTCCGTTCTGATGAAAGCCACTGATAAAAATGGGATTTATGTTTAACAAGTTGCCTAAGGTTTCAAATCATAACATTTGCCTCAGAACAAATCACGTCAGACTGAAGAAAAATAGACAACAATAAGACTGAATGCCTGAGCAATTTTTGATGTGTTTGCTGACACCTGGACCTAAATTTCACTCTAAATATTTACACTTATATGGCTGTGCTGATGGCTGGAATTCCACTGAAGAGTAAAACAAAAATAGAAGACAAATTTTATTAACCTACTGAACAACTGTATTGATTTCACTAAGGGACATCTGAGCCCAACACCTTATTAGAACCTTCAGGTGTTACCCCTAGCCCTGCACTGCTCTCTGTCTTTCCCATCATGACTACAGCTACGTCCAGCTTAGATACATGTGCAAAATTAGACCCCAGGAAATAAGACCTAACAACCCGTGACCTGGCTACTTTTTTTTTGTGCTAGAAATAAATTTCTGCTGCTGGGGTCTCAGACCATGGCTGCTTGGAATGAGAGATTTGTAGGATTTAAAGTACGTTGAATTAAACTTCTGACCTGGATGTCTTGAGTTTCATTTGTGTATCATATAGACACACCATACTGTTCTCAGCATAATCCAAATGATAAATGACAAGGTGAAAATTGGACAAATCATGTTTCTTTCTCTGGTGTGGTTTTCAAATTCTAATAACTGAAAGCAGATTTCTAAAATCTCAGCCAACACAAGATGACTGTAGGTATTATCATGAATACAATTACACAGCATCTGACAGATTTCCTACAGAAGCAACTGCAAAGACATGGAAACTATTAAACATGAAAATATTCTTGATGTGAACTTCATGCAATATTCTGAATAATATGAATATACCCTACAAAGGCCAAGAGAAGTTTTGCTAGTGATTTAAAAGGGTCGGGGTTTCCGTCCTATAAACAAGCTTTTGTATTAGACTTTTTCTAAATTACACAGAATATAGTGAGCTTTGGACTTAAGTCAATAAGCTTTTAATTTATTATATAATGAGTTTCTTTTTAGTGTCTGATTTTTAAATAATGAGCACCTAATGAGTTTCTTAACTATAAAAAGAAAATTAAACAAAATTAATTCTAAAATAATTACATTTGTAACAATGAACTTGAAGCACATTTACATAAACATCTGTTAAATAGTTACTTACACAATCTGGAACTCAAATGTAATTCTGAGCATTAGTGGCATTCACTCTATGACTTCCATTATAATACCAAAAATTTCCAGAATAAAGCACCAGAAGCTAGTACACATAAAAGAAAATTACCTGGTATCTCAGCCTCGATTTCAACTGGAAAGCTAGGGCCAATTTCTTAATGATAATGCATTAATTATTTTAAGTTTTTGAATTATTTTTGAGTGAATTTTATTTTAAATTCTGTTTGTCTGCTACCATAATATGTGGATGACATTTCCTGTGGTTACATTCATAGAATCATACAATCGTCTAGGTTGGAAAAGACCCTTAAGATCATCAAGTCCAACCGTTAACCTAGCACTGCCATCCCACCACTAAACCATGGCCCTAAGCACCTCGTCTATCCTTATTTTAAATACCTCCAGGGATGGGGACTCTACCACCTCCCTGGGCAGCCCATTCCAGAGCCTGACAACCCTTTCGGTGAAGAAGTTTTTCCTAATGTCTAGCCTAAACCTGCCCTGGCGCAGCTTCAAACCATTCCCCATCCTCCTATCGTCCATTACCAGGGAGAAGAGGCCAACCCCCATCTCGCTACAGCTCCTTTCAGGTAGTTGTAGAGGGCGATAAGGTCTCCCCTCAGCCTCCTCTTCTCCAGACTAAACAACCCCAGTTCCCTCAGCCACTCCTCGCATGACTTGTGTTCCAGACCCCTCACCACCTTGGTTGCTCTCCTCTGGACCAGTTCCAGCAAGGCAACATATTTCTTGTAGTGAGGGGCCCAAAACTGAACACAGTATTCGAGGTGCGGCCTCACCAGCACCGAGTACAGGGGCACGATCACTTCTCTACTCCTGCTGGTCACACTATTCCTGATACAGGCCAGGATGCCATTGGCCTTCTTGGCCACCTGGGCACACTGCTGGCTCATATTCAGCCTGTTGTCAACCAGTACCCCCAGGTCTTTTTCCACCAGGCAGCTTTCCAGCTCTCTTCCCCAAGCCTGTAGCGCTGCATGGGGTTATTGTGACCAAAGTACAGGACCCGGCACTTGGCGTTATTGAACCTCATACAGTTGGCCTCAGCCCATCGATCCAGCCTGTCCAGGTCCCTCTGCAGAGCCCTCCTCCCCTCGAGCAGATCAACACTACCATCCAGTTTGGTGTCGTCTGCAAATTTACTGAGGGTACACTCAATCTCCTCATCCAGGTCATTGATAAAGATATTAAACAAGACCGGACCTAGAACTGAGCCCTGGGGGACACCGCTTGTGACCAGCCGCCAACTGGATTTAGCTCCATTCACCACGACTCTCTGGGCTCGGCCACCCAGCCAGTTTTTAACCCAGCGAAGAGTACATCCATCTAGGCCATGAACTGCCAGCTTCTCCAGAAGAATGCTGTGGGAGATTGTGTCAAAGGCTTTGCTGAAGTCCAGGTAGACAACATCCACAGCCTTTCCCTCATCTACCAGGCGGGTCACCTGGTCATAGAAGGAAATCAGGTTGGTTAGGCAAGACCTGCCTTTCGTGAACCCATGCTGTCTGGGCCTGATCCCCTGATTGTCCTCCGTGTGCCTGGTGAGCACACTCAAGATGAACCTCTCCATAATCTTCCCCGGTGCTGAGGTTCAGGATGACAGGCCTGTAGTTCCCCGGATCCTCCTTCCAGCCCTTCTTGAAAATAGGCGTTACATTTGCCAACCTCCAGTCATCTGGGACCTCCCCTGTTAACCAGGACTGAAGATAAATGATGCAGAGTGGCTTGGCAAGCTCCTCTGCCAGTTCCTTCAGCACTGTTGGGTGGATCCATCTGGCCCCATAGACTTGTGGATGTCCAGGTGGCATAGCAGGTCCAAAACTGCTTCCTCCTGGGGGAGGTATTATGGGGGATTTATTCCACTCCCTGTCCCCATCTTCCAGCTTGGGAGGCTGGGTACCCTGGGGATAACTCGTCAGGCCATTAAAGACCAAGGCAAAGAAGGCGTTAAGGTCATTTTTTCCTCGCTCCTTCCAGTGGTGGGCAGAGACACTGGGCAATACAGGCAGACTCAGTCTATTAACACGTGGCTTCGTGACTGGTGTCGCCGCCAAAACTTTGGGTTCTTTTATCATTGGATGGTCTACATGGCACCGGGCTTGCTGGCCTCAAATGGAAGGCAGCTTTCTCAAAGGGGGAATAGGGTCTTTGCCCAGGTGCTTGCAGAGCTCATTGACAGGGTTTTAAACTAGGTGTGAAGGGGGAAGAGGAACCTATCGCACTTGCCAGTGACAGGCTAGGGGATGATAC
This sequence comes from Gorsachius magnificus, assembly GCA_034008185.1. Classification (NCBI taxonomy): domain Eukaryota; kingdom Metazoa; phylum Chordata; class Aves; order Pelecaniformes; family Ardeidae; genus Gorsachius; species Gorsachius magnificus. The sequence goes on from CM067081.1 coordinate 43,025,034, forward strand.
TCAAAGGTTAAAGGGACTAGTATGAGCCCTCAACCTGTTGCCCAGCAGTGTGCCAGGGGTGCTGCAGCGAAGCTGAAGTCTGGCGGAGGTGAGCTGGAGGCTGCTGAGGTAGTATGAGCCAACAAGGAAAAGCCTGTGAAACACCTCTATGTGTTCTGCTATAAGGTGACGAGGCCAACAGCTCATATGAAATGCCTCTATACAAACGTACGCAGCATGGGAAACAAACAAGAGGAGTCAGAAGCTATCGTGCTGCTAGAAAGCTACGACCTGATCACCATTACGGAAACTTGGTGGGATGAATCCCACGACTGGAATGTAGCTATTGATGGCTACAGGCTGTTCAGAAAGGACAGGCGAGGAAGGAGGGGCGGAGGCGTTTCCCTTTACATCAAGAAATCATTACAGTGTGAAGAGCTGGCCCTGAAGAATAGCCACGAGCAGGTTGAAAGCTTATGGGTAAGAATCGGAGAGAGAGGCAACAAAGGGAACCTGGTGGTTGGTGTCTACTACAGGCCGCCAGATCCAGAGGAGCCAACTGACAAAGTGTTCTTCCTCCAACTCTGGAAGGCTTCGTGCTCGCAGGCTCTCGTCCTACTGGGGGACTTCAACCACCTCGACATCTGCTGGAAAACCAACACGGCAAGCTGTAGGCAATCCAGAAGGTTTCTCGAATGCATTGGGGACAACTTCTTAAGCCAGGTAAGAGACACCCCTACATGAGGGGATGCAATACTGGACTTGGTGGTCACCAATGCAAGCGAGCTCGTCGGAGATATCAAGATCGGAGGCAGCCTGGGCTGCAGTGATCATGCGCTGGTGGAGCTCACACTCCTGAGGGAAATGGGAAGAACAAAGAGTATAGTCAGGACCCTGAATTTTAGAAAAGCAAACTTCCAGCTCCTCAAGGAGATAGTCGGAAGGACTCCCTGGGAAACGGTCCTCAGGGACAGGGGAACAGAACAGAGCTGGCAGATCTTTAAGGATGTGATCTACAGAGCGCAAGAGCTCTCGATCCCCAGGTGTAAGAAATCGGGCAAAGAAGGGAAGAGACCGGCATGGCTGAGACAAGAGATGCTGGTCAAACTAAGGAGGAAGAGGCAACTGCACAGGCAGTGGAAGCAGGGACAGGCATCCTGGGAAGAGTATAGGGACGCGGTCTGGTTGTGTAGGAATCGGGTCAGGAAGGCCAAGGAGCTAAACTTGGCTAGGGATGCAAAGAATAATAAGAAGGGTTTCTACAGGTATATCAGCCGGAAAAGGATGGTTAAAGAAAGTGTACACCCACTGATGAGCAAGATTGGCAAGCTGGTGACAGCAGATGAGGAGAAGGCTGAGGTACTCAACAGCATTTTTGCCTCAGTCTTCACTGGGAACCTCTCTCCTCACCCCACCCGAGTTGATGGATGGCATGAGGGGGACCGGGAGGGCAAAACCCCTCCTGCTGTAAGAGAAGATCAGATTCGTGACCACCTGAGGAACCTGAACGCAGATAAGTCCATGGGACCTGATGAGATGCATCCCAGACTCCTGAGGGAATTGGCCAATGTAGTCGCCAAGCCACTCTCCATGATACTTGAAAAGTCATGGCAGTCAGGTGAAGTCCCTGGTGACTGGAAAAAGGGAAACATTGTACCCATTTTCAAAAAGGGTAGAAAGGAAGACCCTGGGAACTACTGACCTGTCAGCCTCACCTCTGTGCCTGGGAAGATCATGGAACAGATCCTCCTAGAAGCTATGCTAAGGCACTTGGAGGCCAGGGAGGTAATTTGAGATAGCCAACATGGCTTCACCAAGGGCAAGTCCTGCCTGATGAACCTAGTGACTTTCTATGCTGGTGTGACAGCATCAGTGGACAAGGTAAAACCAATGGACGTCATCTATCTGGACTTCTGCAAAGCTTTTGACGCGGTCCCCCACAACATCCTTCTCTCTAAATTGGAGATATACGAATTTGGTAGATGGACTGTTTGGTGGATAAGGAACTGGCTGGATGGTTGCATCCAGAGGGTAGTGGTCAATGGCTCGATGTCCGGATGGAGACCGGTGACGAGTGGTGTCCCTCAGGGGTCTGTACTGGGACCAGTGCTGTTTAACGTTTTCATCAATGACTTAGACAGCGAGATCAAGTGTACCCTCAGCAAGTTTGTCGATGACACCAGGCGAGTGGTGCGGTTGACACACCAGAAGGATGGGATGTCATCCAGAGAGACCTGGACAAGCTGGAGAGGTGGGCCTGTGTGAACCTCATGAGGTTCAACAAGGCCAAGTGCAAGGTCATGCACCTGGGCGGGGTAACCCCCAGTATCGATACAGGCTGGGGGAAGAAAGGATCAAGAGCAGCCCTGCCGAGAGGGACTTGGGGGTACTGGTGGATGAAAAGCTGGACATGAGCCGGCAATGTGCGCTGGCAGCCCAGAAGGCCAACTGTACTCTGGGCTGCATCAGGAGAAGCGTGGCCAGCAGGTCGAGGGAGGTGATTCTGCCCCTCTACTCCGCTCTGGTGAGACCTCACCTAGAGTACTGCGTCCAGCTCTGGAGCCCTCCACACAAGAAGGACGTGGAACTGTTGGAGCGGGTCCAGAGGAGGGCTACAAAAATTATCTGAGGGCTGGAGCACCTCTCCTTTGAGGACAGGCTGAGGGAGTTGGCCTTGTTCAGCCTGGAGAAGAGAAGGCTGTGGGGAGACCTGATTACGCCCTTTCAGTACTTAAAGGGGGCCTATAGGAAAGATGGGGAAAATCTTTTTAGTAGGGCCAGCTGTGACAGGACAAGGGGTAATGGTTTTAAACTGAAGCAGGGTAGGTTTAGACTGGATATAAGGAATAAATTCTTTACAACGAGGGTGGTAAAACACTGGAACGGGTTGCCCAGAGAGGTAGTGGATGCCCCATCCCTTGAAACGTTCAAGGCCAGGTTGGATGGGGCTCTGAGCAACCTGATCTAGTTAGCGGTGTCCCTGCTACTGCAGGGGGTTGGACTAGATGACCTCTAGGGGTCCCTTCCAGCCCCAAACATTCTATGATTCTGTGATTCTATCTCAGCCTTTTCCTCGTCTTTAGTAGCAATGTTCCCCTTTGCATCCACTAGAGGATGGAGATTCTCTCTGGGTCTGTTTTTGCTGTTAACGTATTTATAAAAATCTTTTCTTTTTATCCCTTACATTAGTGGCCAGGTTGAGTTCTAGTTGGGCTTTTGCCTTTCTAATTTCTCTCTGCATGACCTGACAAGACCCCTGTACTCTTCTTGGGTTTCCTGACCCTTCTTCCAGAGCTGGTAAGCTCTCCTTTTTTTCCTGAGTCTCAGTAAAAGACCTCTGTTCAGCCAGGCATTCATGGAAATTCATCTGAAATTCCATACTAGACTACTTTATGGAACTTCTGCTACGACATCATGGTACAAGATGGGTTAAATATTGGGCTAGAGAGAGGGATGAGTAAATATTCCATGAAAGGCTGTGATGTAGGCAGTTTGTTCGGATTCTGCAGACCCAGCTGTTACAGTTATACCCAATTCCTGAACAGTTTTCCAGTTTTACCTCTCTGCAAAAAAGTCTTGTACTCCATCACTCAGCTCAGTGAGAATGGTATTTTCTTCCTTAACCTGTTCATCATCATTGCCTGCTAAGGTCAGCAAAAGGCATAGGGACTTCCAGAAACTAGACATGAGAAACACAATGAAATGGAAGATGGTATTTAGGTCTTTGTCTATACTAGTAAAATAAATAGGAACAGAACATGGCATCAAGCAATAGCCTGTAATTATCCATGCTGGCTTCTTGGTACATGCCTTTGCATAGTTCCAATCCATATCAACAAACTCTATTTCAGGCAATGAGAAAGTGTGGATGGCAGCACAGGTAAGGAATTAGTCACAGTAAGCAATATAGATGTAGTAGTTTAGCCATATGGATGTGAGCCATAGAATGCCAGTATGGCTCAGAGTCAATGTACTTGCCCTGGTTAATTTTCATTAATACATAGGCTGGTGTTGATACCCCCATTTCTGTTCTGATTTCTTGAAACAGCTCCTCCACTTCCACCTGTTCCCTCGGCACACCTCTCCTCCCTAGTTGCTCACACCTACAAACTGGGGAAAGGAAGGAAATTTTCCATAAATAACCTCCCTTTCTTTGGTGATACCCTAAGCTAGTTTTTGTTACTTTATGAGACTCTTGGATCAGTGATCTTTTAAACCCACCAGTGCAATTTGTCATAGTGTATACAGCATGAATATATAAAAAGAAATTATTAGGAGAGGATTATTTAATCCACCATAATTATGGGGTGCTGTTGCAAGGGTGGCAACAGTGGGAAAGAACTGACAAGAGATACAGAATATGTCTTTGAGGTAGTATTTCTCTAAGTGCACAAGCTTTTCCCATTTATCGTGATTAGCTAAATTGAGAAGAAATTTAAGCAACTATCATCACTTTTAGACTTTGCTGATGGAAGGGAACAATACAATTTCATGTGTGATTAGAAAACTGTGCTTTTATCTTTATTGGTAAAACATCACTCAGGTCTAGAATGAACTAAAATATCAACTGAAATATTAAAATAGTAAAAGTGTACAAGTGTTCTTTAATTAAAGTATAAGAAATGTATTTGACGCTATGTAATGTTCTCTGTTTTCATAAAAAGCACTACAATACCTTATATTAGCATGTTCACAAATTGGTATAATGTAGTTTGATGCAATACTATCTCTGTTCATGGATAGTATGCAGAATATACCTTGAGCTTCTCTTCCCTACAGAGGGTTTTAAAGAGTTCTATCATAAAGGGTAAGTACACGCTTTGTTATTTCAAATATTTGAAAACCAAAGTTCAGATAGTTGAGATGATTTAATCAAGTTTAAATATTGAGTCAAAAGCCAATCTCAGAAGAGGAATAAAAGTTATGTCAGACTCATCTGGTATATAGTGTTATAATTACATTTATTTCATTAAACTTAAAATAACAGAAAGCACTTAAGAATAGCACCACCACCACCAATTCTGATTTTATGGCATCTGAGGCATTGTTGTCTCTCTAATCTCATAATTAATTAAAATCACAGCTCTTGCTGTGCAAAGTTTTGAAGTTTGTTGTTGGACTTACAAATACAGCCCATGGATGTTAACAAGAAAGCAGGGCTTTACAGAGATCTACTGCTGCAATATTTTTACTAGAAATGGAAAGATGCATCTTGACCAGATAACTTGTATTACAGCCATAATAATTAATTTGTATTTCATTATTTATACATTTTAAAAGTTTGGTTTCCTACTAAAATAAACAACATCAACATCAAATGTCAGGCTGTATTAATTCAGTGGGTTCTTTCTCATGCCAATATATATTTGCCACTAAATTACCCAATCTCATTCCTAAAAATGAATACTATATTATTATCCACTGTTAGCATTTCTAGAAATCCTAATATATAGAAATTAAATTCTCTGGACTGTTTAGAATAGAAGTATGTATTTCCAGTTATTGAATACTATATAATTTTATACTGGGAAAATAGGAAAACAAATTTAAAAGGATATTGGTACTCAAATCATAATGTTTTTTCTCCTGATGATAACATAGGGCTGTATCCTGTTGGGTTTTGAATATGTCCAAGGGTGGATACTCTTCAGCTTCTCTGGACAACCTACTCCAGTGTTTGACCAGCTGCAAAACAAACAAACAAAAAATCTCATGTTTAATGGAATTTCCTCTATTTCAGTTTGTGCCCATTGCCTCTTGTTCTGTCACTGGATACGACTGGATTGATCTTTAATTCCACCCATCAGGTATTTACAAACATTGATAGGATTTCCCTGAGCCTTCTCTTCTCCAGGCTTAACAGTCCCATCTCCCTCAGCCTTTCCTCATACAAAAGAATGCTCAAGTCACTTAAACAACTTCATGTCCCTTTGCTGGACTGGGCCCAGTGTGTCTGTTTTTACTGGAGAGCCCATAACTGGACACAGAGCTCTGCATGTGTCTTGCCAGGGCTAAGCAGAAAGGAAGGATTGCCTCCCTTGACCTGCTGGCAATGTTCTTCCTAATGCAGCCCAAGAAACTGTTGGCCTCTTTGCAGTGAGGGCACATTGCTGGTTTATGTTCAACTTGTCCACCAGGACCACCAGGGTCTCTTCTGTAAAGCTGCTTTCAAACCAGTTGGTCCACAGCCTATATTGGTGCATGGGCTTATTCTTCCCCAAGTACAGGACTTTGCATTTTCCTTTGATGAACTTTGTGAGATTCCTGTCAGCCCATTTCTACAGCCTCTTGAGGTCCTTCTGATGGAAATACAACCATATGGTGTATCACCTACATCTCACAGTTTTGTAGCATCTGCAAATTTGCTGAGGGTGCATCAAGGTGTTTAATGAAAACGCTTGGTTGGTCACATGTGATTTCCCTTTGATGAATCCACGCTGACTACTCCCAAACACTTTCTTGTCCTTCATGTGACTGGAAATGATTTCCAGGATTACTTGTGCCATTGCTTTCCCTTAGTTGAGGTGAAGCTGACAGTCCTGCAATTCCTTGGATCCTCCTCTTTGTCCTTCTTGAAGAGAGTTGTGTCATTTGCTTTCTTCCATTTTTCAGCAATCAATCCTGAACTCCATGATCTCTCAAGTACAGTCCAGAGTAGCCCCACAAAGACACTGAACAGCTTCTTCTGCACTTGTTGGTGTATCTTATGAAGATCTATGAACTTCCATACATCCAGTATGGGTAAATGTTACTAACCTGATATTCCTACACCTTAAAATAAGTCTTCCTTAATTTACATCAAGAAGTAAGTCTTCCCTGCTCCAGACTTGCCCATGGGTCTCAGAGACCTAGGATTTCTGAAGGAATGTTTATTAAGACTGATTTGAAAAGGACATTGAGCAATTCAGCCTTTTCTGTGGTCTTTGTTACCAGGTTGTCTGTGCAGTTCAGCAGCAGGCCAGCATTTTTCTTGGTTTTCCTTTTACTGCTGTTATACCTATAGAAACTCTTCTTATTGTCCTTCACATCCCTTAACAGGTGAAACTCCAGACAGGTTTTACAAACCACATCTCTGAACTTGGACACTGCCCAAGGATGAAAATATATGTACATATGTACATACGTTCACACACATATATATTTCCAAACTTTCCAAACTTTTACAGTGGTAAATTAAAACCCACAACGAAACAATTCTAGGAATGAGTCTTCCTTTTAACCAATCACCTCTCTCTTACTATATGTGTATTTGCACATAATATACATGTATTTTGCTGCCATGGTGTCCCAACTAATTCTGTATATAATTTTTCTCAATTAAAGACTGATGGTAGCTGAATTTATTAAGTATATTCAGGAAAGGTATTTACTCATAAATCTAAGTTAGGGTTCAATCTGGTAATGCTTCTAAATGTTAGAGGGCTCACTTCTATTTAACCTTGTGTCATATTGCAGTTACAATTACTTGGCAAGTGAATTATCTTTTTTAGAATTTACACACAGTATTTAATCTACTCGATAAATCGAGCTATTGTAAACATTTACATATGCTCTGTGCTTGAATCCAAGCCATAAAAACCAAAAGAGTTTATTAAACTGAAATGGAAAATGTCACCAATATTGCGTGAAATTGTGGATGTGATTCTTATACCCTTAGGGAACTACATTGTAAGAGAAGCAGGTTTGGTCAGAGTGATGTCCCTTTGTGCCTTTACAAAACAATCCTATAGGATTTTCTGATGGATTAAAGGGATTTCTAGATGACTGTGAGGTAATCCTATAAGACTCAATCACATGTAACATTGTCCTACAGGATTTGTGAAAGACTAAAATATTATACTATAAGACCTGTAATGCTTCCTTCAGAAGCTATACAGAAATGCAAGTCTGACTCAGTAGATACTGTGATGAGTACAAGTCGCAAGACACACCAGCGAATATATATGAATAACTGCCCTAATGCTTATAATACCTGCATTCTATTACTCACTCAAGAGTAATTAATTCTGAATTAAAAGCCAGTGTTATGCATTTAAACTTCCTTTTTTTATTGTTTTTACAATTAAAGTTAGGCAATTTTTATGGTTAATCCATGGAGCATCATTTTACTTTTTAACCAGCAGTTCATACAAGGAAGACACTGTTTTCCATCTTCCATTAAAACGTAAAGTTATCAAGAATTGCAGAATTATCTAACTTTACTACACATAAATATAATGAAATATATGTTTAGGTTTAGTTAGACACATATAGGTTTAATGTTATAGAAAGTGGTCAAGAATGTTAAGTTTTAAGCAAGGTCTACAGGATTTGAACATTAACTTAAATTGAGATACCACTGATATCCCAAACTACTTCATATATGTGTGTATATATATACGTATGTATGTGTATATGTATGTAACAATAGCACTACAATATAATACAAACCAGATATACTTAGGGCTGTTAATTCTTAAAGGACATAATAGTGGTGTTGACTTGAAATAATAAATATACTATTTATAGAAAAATCTCTACAGTCCCCTCAGTAAGGGAAATCCATTTACGATGAAATTTTATCCCATGTTCAGACACCTAAATATGCATGACTATGAGACCACTCTACCTTTGGGGTAGATGGAAAAATCACCATTACAATCAATAAAGATACAGTCAGCACATCCAATGGAATGTAGAGAGTTATTAATTTTATACTATATTTAGTGAGATGAGTAGCTCTCTAGACTGCAAAAAATTGTATTCACTGGATTTGTTGTTTAGACATAGGTAACTAAATTATCTGAAACATCCTAGAGAACCTAAGTCATACTCAGCAGGAAGATACAACACTAGACTCCTAGGACAATATTTGCCCTTGCAGAGTGAAAACCATAGGCCAGGTACTTCAGGGCACATCAAGTGGCACTTCAAGAATTTCTTTAGGCAACTAAATCTAGGCTTAAATCTCCTCTGAAAATTTAGAAACCTAGCTCATTTACATATTCCTACAGTGAATATTGATATCTGAAATACATGTAATACCTTGTAGATGTAGTGACTGAGGTTTCCACATGCAGCTGGAGATATGCATGGGAAACCAATGTCATTCTGGACTTGCAGCTGGAAGTCAAGGAATCTCAAATCCTCCTTCTAGTTCTTTCACAAGTTCCTCACTTTAACTGTCAGGTAACCCTTGAGGAGTGCATTTTAAAAGAGACACAAGTAAGGCTGGAGTTTAATTCTGGTCTGGAATGGCATGATTGCTGGATTGTGAGGATATGGGTAACTATCTTCTTTTTTTGAATATGAGAGACATTGTTACTTAATTTTTTTTAAGAAAATGTTTTGTTTATTTTGCTATGGCATATATTTATGTCTCAGGTGTACATTTCTGAAACCCTCTTGTACATAAAATATATTTAGGATTAAATATATTATATAAAATGGTGTATACAACCAATTCTACTACATTGTGGTACATCCTTCAAAAAGTAATTTAATACATGTCTTTGACATGCTACCCTTAATATCCCCTTATAATCTCAAAATGAATAACCAACTGCTTAAGAAAATACTATTTCAACTACATTCTTTATTGATTGACTTCTGAGTAGAGACGAAAATACTGATAAAGATGGCGTAAAGCTTCTGTTTGTGGAATTCCAGGCTCTGACATAAATGTCCAGCTTGCTACCATGTTTGAAAACCTACTATGACCACAACAATAACAGAACTTTTTCAATAAAAGGTTTGATGCTTATACGTGGTAAATATTTCATGTCTGTACCAATGAACCAATCTAGAAATTATCTACCTTGCATGCATTTTTTTAATCTTAATCTCAAGTAGAAGAAAATATGCATGTCAAAATAAAGCTATATTGGTAATTTTTATTTTAGATAGGCAATTCAGTGAGAAAATCTTCATTTCTATGATCCAGTGGAATTCAACACTTAGACTGAGATTTAATTCATAGTAATACTGTATGATATTACTCTGAAAAAGTTTAGCTAATTCTGCCTTCATTTTACTTGGGTAACTAATGAAGGAAATAAATATGATTACCCTAGACAGATCCATATTCTGAGAGACAGAGCTCACTTAAGAAATGGTCCTATGGGCAGTAGACCTCTGGCAAATCGTTTCAGAAGGCCCAAATACTCAGTGAATATTAGGTCCCACATGTTAGATTCACTGTAATTTTGTTTTTCTACATTGTATGTGACATACAGGCCTCTAAGTTGAAGCTGCACACGTGCAGAATTACACAGGACTCTCTGCAAAAAGGTTTACAAAACTGTAAAATGATCATAAATAGGCATGATATTTGCAGACAGGAAGGCTTATAGATGTTTAAACTTAGAGATATATTTTGATTTTTGATTCTGAGCTGGTTTGGTAGCAGCTTTTGCAGGGTTTGGGTCTAATGTGAGAACCTGGTCTGGTTTCCACATGAGTTACCTCAACCAGACCTGCAACAGGCAAATCTCCTCAGCTGCAAGTTTGTATTTTGGGATAAGACTGTAGCTACTTGCCCCTCTTTCAGACATATCTCCTCTGGTTCATCCAAATGAAAGAAAGGTAAAGGTACTTTGATAAAAAAGAGTAAAGAAGGTATACAATTTCTCCCATTTCTTTGGAAGAAATCACAGAACTAGGGCTACATCTATTCCTTTAAAAAAATACAGGCAAGAGATTCATCTCTGGCTCTAAGACAAACTGGCATGGGCCTGGCTCTTGTCCACATGCCTAAATTTTCTTCCCTAACAAAGCAGAGTGGCTTTGGGAAAAGATCCTGGAAACACTATAATTAACACTATTAGATATTTATGCAGACTAGCTGGTTTGGGCCAAAACCATGTGAGGAAGAGTGGGAACAATTAAACAGCATAGATAATTACACACAGATCATCAAACCTTTGTCTTGGATTAATTTTCTCTACTAGACTATATGTAGCTAGTATTGTAACAAGTTCTGAACAGAAATAAAAAGTAGAACATATTCACAGCATCTTTTTTAAATTGTATACTCATGTGGAAAAGCTACAAATTGATTGAAGGAGTTAAGCACATTCTGAAGAGACCACAGAAAGTAGAAGAGATCACTTGGCAGTATTGATATGGGGAAGAATCAGGCAAGAATTATCTGCCCATGTGTATTGGCTTTGGCTGGTATGGAGCTAATTTTCTTCATGGTAATTTACATGGTGCTGTTTTCGATTTGTGACAAACACCATGTTGTTAACACACCCATGCTTTAGTTATTGCTAATAATTGAACAGTGCTTTACATAGTGTCAAAACCTTTTCTGTTTCTCATGTTGTTCCACCAGCAAGTAGTCTGTGAGTGCACAAGAAGTTTGGAGAGGACACAGCTGGGACAGCTGAACCAACTGACCAAAGGGACATCCCACACCATGTGATATCAGGATCAGCAACAAAAGCTTGGTGAAAGGATGAGGAAGGTGGGAAAATTTAGAGTTATGAAATTTGTCTTCCCCAGTAACAATTATGCGTGATGAAGCCCTGCTTTCCTGGCAAATGGCTGAACATCTGCCTGCTGGTGGGAATCATAGAATGTTTTGGGTTGGAATGGTCACCTAGTCCAATCCCCCTGCAGTAAGCAGTGACACCTTTAACTAGATCAGGTTGCTCAGAGCCCCGTCCAATCTGGCCTTGAATGTTTCAGGGATGGGACCTCCACTACCTCCCTGGGCAACCCATTCCAGTGTTTTGACATGGGGAAGATTCAGGCAAGAATTACTTGCCTGTGTGTATTGGCTTTGGCTGGTATGGAGCTAATTTTCTTCACAGTAATATGCATGGTGCTGTGTTTTTGATTTGTGACAAAACCCATGTTAACACACCCATGTGTTTTGGTAAATGAATTCTTTATTTTGCTTTGCTTGCTCACACATCTTTTGCTTTACCTATTAAACTGTCTTTAACTCAATGCATGAGTTTTCTCACTGTACCCTTCCAATTCTCTTCCCTGTTCTGCTGCAAGGGAGTGAAAGTGGCTCTGTGGTGCTGAGCTGCCTGCCAGGATTAAACCACAACATTGTGATATGAGAAAACAATGTGAAATTAAATGAAAGGTTTTCAAGAAAGATAATCTGAACAGGAATCCCAGAGTTTAGAAAGACCTGAAATTATTATATCAACATAAGGTTACTTCTGGAAAGGTAATGAATGTTTGGATATTTCAGGCCAGTTCCTACTGTGGTGTAAATTAGAGCTGTTTAATTTACTTCAGTATAGAAATATCAATTTACATTAGATAAATTTGTTCCTTATGCTTTGATTTGAGACTATTATATAAAGGAGAAGTTATCTCATCAGTTTTATTTGCTGTGGAATGAACTGTACCACTTTTATAGTTTTATGTGTATAAATAAATGTATATATGTTTCTCTTTCTACTTACGTTTTATTTGGAGTAAAATATTCCCAGTCTGAAAATTGCTGACGAATGTGAACAGATTGTCTCTGACCTCCTCTAGTCATGCAGCACAATTAATTTTGGCAGGTTTTCCTATGTGATGGGCCGTTACACTCTGCTTATTTATACACAATAAAAATGTGCCTCATAACGTTGTTGACTTTGAGAAGATTTTTGACTTGTTTTTATGTTGAAACTTTAATAGTTTATCTTAGAATCATAGAATCATCTAGGTTGGAAAAGACCTTTAAGATCATCGAGTCCAACCTTTAAACTAACCCTGCCATCCCACCACTAAACCATCTCCCTAAGCACCTCATCTATCCTTCTTTCAAATACCTCCAGGGATGGGGACTCCACCACCTCCCTGGGCAGCCCATTCCAGAGCCTGACAACCCTCTCGGTGAAGAAGTTTTTCCTAATGTCTAGCCTAAACCTGCCCTAGCGCAGCTTCAAGTCATTCCCCCTCGTCCTGTCGTCCATGACCAGGGAGAAGAGGCCAAACCCCACCTCACTACAGCCTCCTTTCAGGTAGTTGTAGAGGGCCATCAGGTCTCCCCTCAGCCTCCTCTTCTCCAGACTAAACAACCCCAGTTCCCTCAGCCACTCCTCGCATGACTTGTGTTCCAGACCCCTCACCAGCTTGGTTGCTCTCCTCTGGACATGTTCCAGCAAGGCAACATCTTTCTTGGAGTGAGGGGCCCAAAACTGAACACAGTATTCGAGGTGCGGCCTCACCAGCACCGAGTACAGGGGCACGATCACTTCCCTACTCCTGCTGGCCACACTATTCCTGATACAAGCCAGGATGCCATTGGCCTTCTTGGCCACCTGGGCACACTGCTGGCTCATATTCAGCCTGTTGTCAACCAGTACCCCCAGGTCTTTTTCCACCAGGCAGCTTTCCAGCCACTCTTCCCCAAGCCTGTAGCCCTCGGCCCATCAATCCAGCCTGTCCAGGTCCCTCTGCAGAGCCCTCCTCCCCTCAAGCAGATCAACACTACCATCCAGTTTGGTGTCGTCTGCAAATTTACTGAGGGTACACTCAATCCCCTCATCCAGGTCATTGATAAAGATATTAAACAAAACCGGCCCTAGAACTGAGCCCTGGGGGACACCGCTTGTGACCAGCCACCAACTGGATTTAGCTCCATTCACCACGACTCCCTGGGCCAGTTTTTAACCCAGCGAAGAGTACATCCATCTAGGCCATGAACTGCCAGCTTCTCCAGGAGAATGCTGTGGGAGACTGTGTTGAAGGCTTTGCTGAAGTCCAGGTAGACAACATCCACAGCCTTTCTCTCATCTAGCAGGCGGGTCACCTGGTCGTAGAAGGAAATCAGGTTGGTTAGGCAAGACCTGCCTTTTGTGAACCCATGCTGACTGGGCCTGATCCCCTGATTGTCCTCCGTGTGCCTGGTGAGCACACTCAAGATTAACCACTCTTCCCCAGTACTGAGGTCAGTACTTCATTCTGAAGTACTGTTAAATAGTTCTGCAAAGCCTTTATTATCCAGATGAAAGGGTATTTTACCTTCTGTTTTATGGAATGGATTAAGTCTTATGGAATTCATTTTAAAAGATTGTCTGCAATCCCTTGTAATCTTAACAATGTTAGCAGCTAGGCCTGTTCTGTGGTTAAACCACTTAATTTTGACTTTATACTAATTTAGTGTTTCTAGGTTCCTCTCACTTATTTTTGGACATCTACGGTACAGGTTTCCACATCTGAGGTATGCATCCTTGACTCTCTTCAAGTCTAAGAAGGGAAAAATGTCACTTGTAGGGAGTGGCACATGAGATCTCTTTGGGTGTCTACAGAAATGTGAGAAGTTAATCCTGACAGATGCATCTTTCCTTCCTTCAACTGTAAAGGACATTTAGGTTGATGACATTCTAGATGTTTACATTTGGTTCAAAAAATCTGTTCTGCTTTTTTAATAGTGTCATATGTCTTGTATTCCCTCAAATTTCTTTTAAATCTCGAATTAAGTATTTCAAAGACATTCTCACTGTTATTACTTTATTTTTTTAATTTGTGGGCAGTTGCATAATAGTCCTGTTTTCTTGTTAGATCTAATCTTTTTCATCTTAGCAGTTTCAATTTTCCTCCAAGTTGAGGTTATGCTTCTTATGAATATGGCTCCTGTGAAATTTATAAGGTAATAGAAGGTTACAAAATACATGCTTCTCTTACCTGTGCTCTTATATCACTTAGGACGCATTAGAGATCACAATTATTCTTTTGCTGATGCTTGCTTCTTCATCACCACTTAGAGTGGTCTCTGAAAAAGATGATCAAGTACTTATGGATGTCTGTATAGTTATGATTTTTTTATTATTTTTTTTTTCATCTACATGTTCTTCCTTAGTCTTTGATTATGCTGCATCTTTGCTTGAAACCAGCTAGTTCTTCTGCTAAAATAAACTAATTTTGTGACCTAAGGCTACTTCAGTGGGAGCCCTTAACAGTTTACTTTGATAAAATACTAAGGAACTCATGTGGACATGTCATTCTGGCAGAGTGGGTTGGTATTGGAAGAGAATTATTTCTCTCGGGGTCAATATCGATTATGTTTATAGGCAGTCTTTCTGGTCGCAAGGTCATGTTATATATTAAGGTGTAAATCTGTTGGTGACAAAATATTACCTGTAGGACTCCACAATAATTATTAACTTCTTCCTCTGTAATAAATTTTCTTCTACTTTTTTTGCTTCTTGGACATTATTTACATCAGTACATCAGTGGGTATTTATTGTCCAGGTCTTCATAGTTATCTTACACTAGGAGAAAATTAGGAGACTTAACAAAGTCATATACAGTTGTACTTGTGCAGCTGTATGCTCCTTGTAATACAGATGCACCTGCACCTGCTCCCACAACTATTTGAAATTGATTTAGCTTCTACTTATAGCTATTTATTTTTGTCCTCACAGGTACTTCTTTTTCCTGTTGATTGTTCAGTTTCTGCATTATCCCTCACAATCCTTTTTAGGATTTTATTTTTTCATAAGTTTACTATCCAGTTTTATCTTGCCTTACCTATTTTTTGTAATAATCTGTTTGAACTTCTCTGCTTTTTCTTTCATGACATTGAAGTCCTGCTTTCTTCCTCTACTCAAATAGATCTACAATTTCTCAAACATTCCAAGGTTACTTTGCCTTTCTTTGTCATCTTACTAACTTTTATGCAAGATTCATTGTTCCAATGCTTCATGAATCAGTTGTTTCTAGGTTTTCTGCATTTAGTGATATCTCCTCCCCCCCCCCCCCTCCACCCCAAGGTGAGCTATAAAGAAATAGCAGTTTTCTGTGTATAAGAGGATAAAGACATACAGCAAATGCACCATAACAACATATAATAACAAGATTTTCATCATCCTTGACCATGATCCTCCTACTTGTACCTTGTATAAGTATTTACATATATGCAAAATGAAAAATGGACTGAGATCAACTTTTCTGTAGGCTGACAAACATGTATTTATGATACCCTTAATTCACTGCTGAAAGAAAACCTGAAACTCCAAAGAACTGAAATAATTATGTTCCACATTGTTTTAGAAGGGTTGGTGGGGAATGTCCTTTAAATTATGCATTTCCTCCCATATCCTTCCCAACTACACTACATTAATCATATTATTTACTTTGTTTTCTTTGAAAACACAAAGTAAGGACTCAGAGAGACAGTGATGGGGTAGCTATTTGCTTTAATAAAGAGGGAGACTCTGCTGACACACACATTTTTGAAAAACTGGTTGTTAATTAGTATGAAAGTAATGGCAGAAGAATAGAAAAGGAAAAAAAGTACTTATTTTTCTTTATTGCTCTACCTTAATGTATTTATATGCTGCACAGAGAATGATAACAGTTGGAAGATTATCCACACCAAAAGACACAATTCTTGTTTTACAGATCTTTCTTCTGTATTCCTGACATATTCAGAGGCAGTGAAAGCAAGAGAATGACACAATGCCACCAGATTGCAAACCTAAAGGAATATGATTTTCAGCAATTTAAATCCTTTACTTCTCCTGGAGCTTGTCTGAATTTTGGAAACATGAATGTCCCTTTGAAGCCTGCCAAAGGATACTGCTGTCTAGAATAAGTACTATCACTTTCATTTTTCAGAGTTGTCCTGGTAATTTAATCAATATAGAAACACACAAAACTGGTAGCTGGTAGGAAGACTTCCTGATTTTTTTCAGGTTCTATCAAGTTTTCTTGAGGGAATGAAATAAAGAAAAGGAACTGTAACACAGCACATCCTCTAACTGTGACTATAAAACCTTGAATAAACATCACATTTTCTGATCTAATAAATTTCCGCGTCAGTATAGACAGTTTATACAGTGTATATCTCCTCTTCTCTTGTCTGTCCTCTGTAGTTAAATAAATTTAACCCATCTGTTCTGAGATGTCTAAAAGTTGGACATCTAACTTTTCTAGCCTGGTTGCCTTTTGTCACAGTCAACAGAAACAATTCATCTCACTCTGAAACAAGCACCAAAACCAAATCCGTTGGAAGTGCTTGGCAGTACTATTTCTTCTACCATAACTATAAACTTGGCTTACTAGTTGTAGACATCCAGCTTCCAGACACCTGCAGTTATCTGAGATTAATTCCATTTGGAATACTATATTACTTGGAAAAACTATAATTTTTCACTGATGGAAGATAGAATTTATCTGCTTAGAACATCTGGTTTCTTCTTTGGTAAGTGAGTCTCAGTAACCTAAGGCACAATGGTAAATCTCTGCATAGTCTGAAGATGTTCTAAAACAAATGATTCATGAATAAATTTGGACCCTCCTGCTCACAATATTAATCTCAAGGAATTTTAACAGCAAAATCTTGTGAACATGGAATGAAGGAATGAATCTAGCAGAGAGAGATATTCTGAGTTATTTGTTTGCCTACTCTCTCTCTTGAAACACTTGTATTCTATTATTCTCAGAGTTCATATACAAAGATATTTATTTCCAGAGTACCTATGACATCTCAGTGCCTACAGTACTAAGACCTAGGATTTTTGCTCATGCCTCACTTAATGTTTTGACATATTCTTGATGTTTCTTTTTTTTTTTCCCTCTTCTATCACCTGTTCTAACCACCAAAATTTATGTCTGTCTTTTGCAAATTTCTACTCCTCTTCTGGGCTCCTGCTCCAGGGCCTCAGTAACTCTAGTGTTTTCATTTTTATTATTCTGTCTTTTCCAATGCATAATTAGATTGGAAATATAATTAGAGATATACATCTGCCCAGGTCCTTCTAATCACATTCTCACTTCCACTGTGCCTACATTTTTCACAAGTCCAGTATTTTGATATATGTCAGTTGTGGGCTGATGGGTACAAGAGGTACCTGAAGCTAGTTGAGCAAGTCCAGCAAAGGATCACTAAATTGATTAAGGAACTGGAGCACCTGTCATATGAAGAGAGGCTGAGAGATCTGGGACTGTTCATCCTGGAGAAGAAAAGGCTCAAGAGGATCTCATCAGCGTGCGCAAATACCTGATGGAGGGAAATCAGACTTTCCTCATTGATGACCACTGACAGGACAAGAATCGACAGGCACAAATTAAACCCCATGAAGTTCAATCTGAACACAAGAAAACACTTTTTTTCTGTGAGAGAGGCCAAACACTGGAGCAGATTGCCCAGAGTAGTTGTATCTGCCCTTGGAGATATTAAAAACTTGACTGGACATGGTTCTTGGCAGCCTGCTGCAGCTGTCCCTGCTCTGAGCTTGGGCTTTGGACTAGATGGTCTCCAGAGAAGGCTTCCAGCTTCAACTGCTCTGTGGTTCTGTAATTAGATTGGAAATACAGTTAGAGTCATACTTCTGTCCAGGTTCTTCTTGTAACATTCACTCTTTTACTTTTAGGCATGAATATACCTTCCCCAAGTCCTATACCTTCCTACAGAAGTCCAATAAGTCCATAAGTCCAATAAGTCCCTAAGTCCAATAGCTACCCCTATACAAAAGGGGCATGGAGTGTCCTTTTTACATACCTGGTCACTCATGCATGTAAATCTAGGGCTGCATTCATGCATTTTTTTGAAGAACAAACTCCTGAAATTTTGACATCCAGACTGTCAATTAATTTTAGTTTCATTGGAGTGGCAAACATTTAGCTTTGTCTTTACATATGCTGCATGTATTTGCCTCCTTCATAGACCATGTGATCCATATTCTCATTCCTGACTTCTGTAAATTATGCTTACTGATCTTACTCTGTCCCCACCATGGAAAAATATTAGAATGCGATTAACTGACAAAGTAAACCCAGAGCAAGAGTGTATCACTGGGATCACACCAGCAAATTCTCTGGACAGTACTGGTCACATATGATGAAACACTCATCTGATAAAACACATTTGCAGATTCAAGTACCCTTGCACCCAGGAATAGATAGCTCCATAGGATGCATCTATCATTGACTTACATTCTTCTTCACAGCATGTTTTTTACACATTATGAGCAGCTTGTAAAAAAAGTGGAAAGAGACTCACAGTTTGTCCTGCTGCAGCAAAAGTTTCAGCCACTACAAAGACAGAAATTCACAGTTCGTGCTGTACAAAAGATGATAGAGAAACTTTCATCTGCGATGTTAGCTTTCAGGTGGATAGAATCCTCTTTTTGACAGAAATAATTGTCTACCTCTCTTAAAGGAAATTTCGGTTTGTTGTTTGTATCATGAATCAATAATTGCTAGTCAATTGCTATCCAGATTTTTTCAAGTGCATGAAGTACTTATTTTGCTAAATCTTCTTTCACACTTAGTTCTTATACAAGTGAGAAATATACTGGTAGCCTTGTTATACAGAATTCAAAGTTGTGAAATATGAGGTTATATTAGAAATATGAAGCAAGTCTGTGAAATTACAGTGAGCTTTTTGCTCCCCTCTGAGTAGAAAGACTGATTACTTAGGAAGCAGCAGTAGATTTTTGATGTATGTAAATAGACAGGATTTCTAACTGGAAACTTCCAAGGCCTCCTTTCTCCTCTACCCATTGGCTGTACAGAGAACTGCCAATACTTGTGATAAGTATAGAAGGATATGTACTGTAAATAATAATTTTATTAATTTGTTCCTTTACAGCAGTAATGCTGGATCAGGAAATAAATACTTGTTTTTCTTTCATACTGGCTTTCCACTGCAGACATGAAAATGAGCCAATTCTCAGAATTTTCATAATAGAAGTCTATATTGTCTCTCTATATAACAAGATAACCAAATACTATATTCAGATGTGTTTTGCTGTCTCAGAATTTTATATTAATATTTTATTTTTTCTTTGATGTATATGTGCATATATACTTATAAATAACTCCAATAGAAGTTCTTAACAAGAAAGAAAGATTTTTTTTCTGCATGCTATAAAATTAAAAGTGTCCCTGTTTAAAATTTAAATTGTAAATTATTTAAGGCAGGAACAATTTTAATTTATTAAATCTTACAAGTTACAAAAAAATGCCATGGTTAGTGTAAAAATAAATTCATTACAAGAGATCAGATTACAGTAACAGGTTTGCTTTCAGTATTTTTCCCATACATTTGGAAAGAAACTTAGGAATTTAGCATTTTAAGATGATTTAGCAAAGTTCATAGCTTGTCTTAAACAGGTCTGCCCAAGAATGTAGTGCTCTTAATGGGAATGCATAAAAAAATCTTGAGGATAAAAGTGTTGAAAAACATTTCAACACAATGTGAAATTCTTTATTTTTTTCTAGTTGATCAGCTCCCCAGAATATTTAGGAACATCTGAAGCAAGCTGGGAAAAGAAGAAATAAGTTAGCACCCTTACCTATTTCCAGTTACCATTTTTCCTGCTATGATTTTTTTTTCCTATATACGTCTGCAGAGATAGATTAAAAAATTACAGCTGTAAGAAGGGGATAATACAGGCTGTAGTTGTAACATTTCCAGCTCTACCAAGAGCATTTTTTTACAGGGCTCTGTGTTTTTGAAGATTCTGAGTAATCTGAGTGACTTTTAACATCTTGTGGAAATTCTTCATGGTTCTCCAAACGTGTCAATAAGCAATCAATTTTATATCAGAAGTCACTATTAATTATTAATCCTAGGGATTATATTTCGAGTTTGTGCCTCAGCTAGGGGCAGAGGACAGGGCTGATGGCTGCTGTTATTATTGAACACTGAAACCATTTCACTTTTTGTTTGGTTTTGTTGGTTTTGTTGTTTTTTGTTTCATTCAGGGTTGTTTTTTCTTTTTTTTTTTTGACACAGTACAGTCCTGCTAACTTGTAGGTCTTGATCAGAGTCTGATTTTTGAACAAAGTTATTATTTGAAGGAATTTTGCTACATAGAGCTATCTTCGTTATTCCTTAGAGAGTGCTGGTGTTTATTAGAATAACATCTGTAGAATACAGCTGTTGTTCTTATTCCTATTTAGTACCTATCCTGGCATAGAGACTTTTAAGGTCTTTAAGAAAGCGTGATCTCATTACATCAGGTAATTCATAGATGTGATTAGTACATTTTCTGTACTGCTGTCAAACTCATTTAATATTTCAGGAGACTAAAAATACAGAAAATAAATTTTCAAGCTTTCCATTACAGAAGAAATTAGCCAACACTCATGCTCTATCCACCCCTATAGCCTTTACAATACTAGCTATCATGCCCAATCTCTGTTTCATGTACTTCCTCATGAGTATTTTCCACTTTCTTATCCCAGAGACTCAACGATTACTGTTTCTTCCTTGCAACTGCCTTTTTAGCTCTGCAGATAGCTAGCTCAAAGTAAAGGCTGGTAACTGATGTTCTAGAGTGATGTAAATCAGAATGGCCTTGGTGTCTGTTCTAGATCTCGAATTAGGGAATGTTTTTAAATTATAAACGTACCCAGAGACAAAGATATCAATGCATATTTTGATAAATGTAAAATAAAAAAAATATTTAAAAAAAATGATAAGAACATGATTGTGAAGTTTTAACCTTAGAAATAAAATGATCTATCCATCATATTTATGCTTTCACAATTCTGAAACGCACTCAATTCATTACCTTTCAAAGACTTGTTAGGCATTTTGTAGAGTTCAAAAAGAAACAGGAAACTGTACTGTAGATATTGTTCATTATCTGAATGTTTTATGGTTCCTTTTTAAAAAATCTGTATTGTCTTTCTTCATTAGTCTGTCTGTGTTTTCGCTGCACAGAAATCGTTCCCCTCCTGAGGATTTTATCAAAATGCAGATATAGGTCCACATCTGGCCTCAGACGCACATGAGCAGCTTTCTGTTACATCGACAGACAGCTTTGAACACAAGGAACCAGATCACACTCAGATCCAGGGTCCTTGACCCAAATATCTGACAATCTGAGTAAACAACTAGAAATGAAAGATGGGGCACAAGAATACGACAAAAAGCAATGAAGCTGAAAGCATGTGCTTGAGTCTGAATGGTTTAGTTTAAACTGTGTTTTTTCTTTCTAGATTTTCTTCTTCAAACTATTTAACGCTGTCATGGAGATTGACATTTTATCATGTTTCAGAAAAGTACAGTATAGTATAACTACTATTTAGGCATAATTTACCAGAAAGTTCTGGTTTTAAGTGTTGCATTGCTTATAATTACAGGGTAAGGTTCCTTAGGGATGCACAAGGAATAAAGACATTCAACAAATTTCTGGAGAAATCAGAGAAAAACACCACCGTAGTTACAAGTGACCTAAAAAAAAAAAAAAAAAAAAAAAGAAAAAAGAGTAAAACATAAAAAAAGAGGAAAGGATAAATACTATAAATACTGAACTTCTGATTTACCAGCTCTAGGAAAGCTTTAGTAGATGAACTAGTGTTTCTCCATCCTTCATAATATTTTCTTAAGAATAAATATTGTACTGTGATGCTTTATCACATTCATATAAGGTTGGACTCGATGATCTTAAAGGTCTTTTCCAACCAAAGTGATTCTATGATTCTATTTTTTCATAGATAGAAATCAATAATTATTCTTACTGAGTATGTACTAAATTTTTGAAGTGTTTTCTATGAAA
Organism: Gorsachius magnificus; assembly: GCA_034008185.1. NCBI lineage: Eukaryota > Metazoa > Chordata > Aves > Pelecaniformes > Ardeidae > Gorsachius > Gorsachius magnificus. Next base: position 43,047,464 of record CM067081.1, read on the forward strand.
GAATAAAAATCCTAGATGATGTCTTAGAAATTTATACTTAAAGATGGAAACTGTCAGGGCTTTCACAAACAAATTATGGTTTTGATGAGCCCATGTGGGAATATTTAACATTAAGTTTACCACAGCCCTACTGAAATTAATGAGAATTCTCCCAGTGACTATGCTATTCCATAAACGGTATTTATTTATACAGACTTATATCAGAAATATAGTGCCACTATAGGTAGTATTATTACTTTATTATTATATAATAATACTACTAATAGGTAGTATTATTACTTTATCAGCATGACTCCTGTGGTTCATAGGACACTTCTTTGTCCTATTACACTAAGCATGCATATGTTAAAGTGGAAGCAGGAAAGCACTTAGTTTAAGGAAACTTTGACATTGCCAGAATAAGTGTTTCTAGTAAATACTGATGTTACAGTTCAGAACGCAACTAGAAATCTCCCACCTAATCCATGTAGATCATGAACCTGAAGGTAATCCAGCCTGCGGTAGTGGAATCTTTGAGTAACTAGAAATCTCCCACCTAATCCATGTAGATCATGAACCTGAAGGTAATCCAGCCTGCGGTAGTGGAATCTTTGAGTTCTATAAGACAACAGCAGAACCAGGAGAAGTGTTACACTAAAATTGCTTTTATTTTTGCTCTTTCTAAGACTGAGTCTTTATTCTGGAAATAATGGCACAATTTCAGTGTTGCTTAGTAACTGAAAGACATACTCATATGTGTGTACACAGACATACACAAAATAAGATATATATATACACATATACATATGCAATGAGATAAGTAAAAGGGGTTTGTCTTTAAAAAAAGATTAATTGAAGTTTTAGATAACTGTATACTTTTGCTTACATTAGAAGTAATATCTTTCTTCTTCTAATGATCTACTGAAAAAAAAGACAGATTTCCCACATTTTTCAGTCTGCAGAGCCAAACTGCAGTGTATGAGACAACAGTCTTATTAAACCAGCAGGATATGTTAATAACATTGACGTGCATTTCACAATGCATACGTATAGCAACAGAGAGGCGCGGTTACGCTAACTGCCTTAATGTTGCCATTTCCTGACTTCTGAGTACTTAACTGTATAATCTTATTTTCTGTTGATGTATTTTTAGACTAGATTGCATTGCTTGGCTTCTTGAAAAGGGTTCCACTTGTTAATGATAAACATAAAGCCAGGGCATTCTGAAATGTGAATGCTTGACTTACACTGATAAACAGCATTTAAAAGCCATTATGGTATAGCACTGAATGTCAGGACTTACTTGAGTGCAGAACACATGGCTAAGGAAAAAATGGTGGTAGAAACTGTACTTCTATAGCAGTAAATCAATCTGCTGTGTTCATTATTTACAGACTTAATAGTTAAATGAATATATAACCCACTCGTTCCTGCCATGATGATCATACACACGATTGCTATGCTCAACAACTCTGATACAATTTCCACAACACCTGTGCTGGTTATCAGCAAGCAGCATGCAGTTTCTCTTTATAAGAAAGATAAAGCACTGTATTTCCAAAATAGTGTTGTCTATTTTGACTTTCTCAGTAATGGAACTCTTCTCTTACACCATCAAATCTCAGCACGAGAAATTTGCACACTCCACGATAAGCAGCAATTCTGGAAGGAATTCCTTCTACTCTTGAAAGTCTTTCTCCAAAACAAGCAAGCAAGCAAACAGTCCTTTTGAAAGGATCTGTAATCTTGGATGAAAAGTGATATTCTCACCCTACCAGGATGAATCATACAGATGGAAAATAAGGGCCAATTTGCAAACACTGTTTTCCTGATCAGTAATTGTTCACAGAGAAATCTAGTTAACTCCATTAGGACCATCAGTAGAAACCATTACTCACTAGCAGAAATTAGAGATTTGAATTCTGGTCTATGCTTGCATGTGCTGTCAATAACCTTTGAGACTATAAACTTAAGATATTCATCATTTTACACTTCTGTCAAATCCTACATTCCTTATAAATTCTGTAGCTAACTCCGCTTGACAAAGGCCTAATTCACAGTTTTCTTTTTTACCCTTAGGCATTTTTTCCCACTGTTGATGCAAAAAAGGACTTAGATAAACTGCCACAGTTGTTACTGTAAATTTCTCACACTCCTGCACCCATCAACACTGGCAAGTGCACAGTGAAGGAAACGCTTCAAAAAAGAAATGCAACTGTTTTGTCTCCACAAACATAAAAAAGCCCACAGAATTAGCTTATTTTTTAAAGTTTCTTTGACTTTTTTTCTATTAATGACTTCACAAATAAATATACAAACATTTGCTCCCTATGTGAACAAAGCATAAACACTTCAGCATGAGATTAACTTAATTACATTGAAAAGCCCTTACACTTCAGATGATCCATTCATGTATTTAACATGAAGGCAATGCTTCAGTTGCCTTCACAGAACAGGGGCTGAACAAAGGTCACTCAAGGTGCTCTCAGACTCTATAGCTGTGATGATTTAACAACATGCAGCCAACAAAAGGAGCATTCCCTTTACCTCTTCCTTTTTCTGTTCCTATCTGTACACTTTGTGCGGGCTGATGCCTCAGCTCATTAAACCTGCAAAAATATTCCTTTTTTAAGAAACATTTTTCTTACATTAATTTTCTGCCTGATGAATGAACTGAGTCATCTCACTATGAAGTTAGGCTAGCACAAAAGCCAACACAAATAAGAAGGAAAGCAGAAGAGAGTATGGGAGAAGGGAAAAAAAGTGACCTTCCCTTCTGACTCAATTGTGTTATGTACAGCCACCCACAGATAAGATAACATAAAACTAGTGGACATGAGAGGTAATAATGTAAAATCACTTACATTTAATTTTATTCCTAAGTAAGGGTTTAGTGAATCCAGAAATCTCTTTAAATGAAGTTAACATAGCCAAATTACCAATTTAAAAAAGGAGTTCCTGCCTCTTCTCTGGGACTAACAGCTATATTTTCACACAGTCTGGTCTTTTTTAACAGTAAGCTTATGCTTACTGTTTCATACAGTAAGGAAAAATAAGTATTGAATCACCCATTGCACAAATAAGCAAGATAAAATTCCAGTTTTGTTCTTGACATTCTATTTCCAAATCTAGTGAGGGACTTAATTATGTGCTTTTCTTTAAGGTAAATAAGTATCTTCTAGTCTAGAGGAATGACTGTGTCCTTTAAAGTATACCTGTGGCTAAGCAGTTTGCTAGACAAGAGACAAGTTTTTCATGTTTCATGTATCAGAATAAACAAATTCAGTGAATGAAAACTCACTCTTGACTTAATAAATTTTGCAAGTTCTCTTTGAATTTCAAAATCTATTTTGAAAGAAAGAGTATAAAATGCCTGACATCATATTATTACCCTTTTTTTCTACCTTTAATTAAATGTTTTCTTTCATGCTAAGCCTTGGGCAGTAATCTAGAAACAGAAATAATTTATGTTTTCTATGCTTTATTAGTTTTTATTTAACACTAGTCTTAATAGTATTCATTAGGCAATCTCTGAAAGACTTCACCTCTCAGAATGACTGGAGCAAAAAGCTGTGCAGCACTGTTCAGATGGCCACAACCACTTTAGAGAACTGGCTATACCAAAGCTAACAGGAATGGGCAACACTGTGTTTCTTGAAAAGTCAGACAATATATGACCATGGTATTCATTATAACACTGGATTATTAATTGGTAAGTCATGGGATGCTCTGATGACATTTCCCTCTCCTTTCCAGTAGTGATATCTAGTAAGAGCTCAGTAACTTAAACACCCCCTCACCCCCCCCCACTCGAAAAGTCTTAGTTATTTTTAATTCAGTGAAAAGTGGTTTAATAGCTTTTTAACATAATCTTCAGCTCTCTCTCCTCCTGGGGTACAAAGCAGATGACTATTATTACATCTAGAATTAGTGTCAAGGTTCTCTAATTTGTCATGACAAAAGGCCACCACTGTTACCATTTTCCTGCAGAAAGATTTCAATTTACTAAATGTTGTCCTTATTAACCTTAACTCTTCTCTGTCATTTCAGTTGGCTTATATGTCTGCTTTTTTGAAAGAAATCTGGTAAGATATAGTTTATCCTTAAAAAAATAAAGTAAAATAATAAAATAAATATTAAAAAAATTATTTTTAAAATATAAAGTAACTACTTATGCAATAAATCTGTGTTTCTTCAAATTCTGATATTTGACACAGGCCTGGTAAAACTCTTGTGTGTTTTCTGTCCCTAATAAGCCAAATTATTGTTCGTTATTTTCAGAAGGCATGATTTGTGTTTACTCCACAGGTCTTTTTATTCCTTTTGCATCTGGGTGAATGCCATCTGCGTACCTCCTTTTTCATTATTGTTCTTTCTGCTTTAGAAGGACAAGGAAAACAGTGGATCCATTTCTAAAGTGGTATTATCTGCCTTTATGCTCACTTCAGAAAGAAGGTGGCTTGACTGTTGTTTCCTCTACCTCTTTCCTTCAAATAACCTATAACATGTGATTGTGGTATCTTCTTGTGTGAGGATAATATGACACTAATTCCATTTGGACAATGGAAATAAATTAAACCTATTTTTTTCATGCCCAGAATGAGGGGCCTTAACTCTAGTATCACTACATTTTACAGCAAGGAGTCTAAAATATCATGTCTTTTATTCTGGCTGTCTTTTAAACTCCATTAGTTTCAAACGAAAAAATTCACTGACTAGCAGAAGGAAGACTATGCTAGAAGATTTTGCTTTAATTTCAATAAAGAAAAGATTGGAGCAAGAATCTGAGAAATCAGATAGCAGTTTTACTGATGGAAAAGTAGAGACTGGTTTCTTGCAGTTTAGAAGTGAATTATAGAAGTAACTTATTTCATATTTTATTGGGTTAAAAAAGTTCTTACAACTCAGTTATACTGTATTGGGTCAAGCTGCATAGTGCTGTGCTTTCTATTGGTATGTAGAAAGGGGTCGATAACACACGAATGTTTTGGCTACTGCTGAGCAGTTCTCAAACAGCATCAAGGCCGTCTCTCCAGTACTTCCCACACACACCAGTGGGCTGGAAGGGAGAAAGATCTTGGGAGGGAACGTAGCCAAGACACCTGACCCAAACCAACCAAAGGGATATTCCATACCATATGATGTCAGCTCAGATATAAAAACTAAGGGAAAAGGAAGAGGAAGGGGGGCCGCCTTCTTTTATGACATTTTGTCTTCCGGAGGAACAACTATACGTACTGAAGCCCTACTTCCTGGGAAGTGGCTGGACATCGCCTGCTAACGGGAAGTAGAAAATAAAATCTTGTTTTTCCTTTTGCTACCGCATGCGGCCTTTGCTTTTGCTTTTTTTTATTAAACTGCCTTTATCTTGACCCGCGAGTTTTCTTTCTTTTTTCCATCTCATTCTTTCCCCGCCTGTCCTGCTGGAGAGGGGAGTGATAGAGCGGCTTGGTGGCACCTGGCATCCAGCCAAGGTCAAACCACCATATATACTTATGAAAAAAAGCCAAATTTTCCAGAGTTTATTAAAAAATTTATGTTCTTTTAAAGGACTGATGTCTTTCTCAATTACAACAATTATATTGAGAACATCCCTACTCATATGACATGTGTAATAAGAATTTTAACAAGTAGGAAACATTCCTTTAAGTTAAATCCAAAGGTATAAAGAGTGGGATGGTAGTGTCAGGTTAACGGTTGGGCTTGATGATCTAAAACGTCTTTTCCAACCTAGACAATTCTGATTCTATGATTCTATGAGATGGGGTTTTAATGCTTAAGTTCTGTGTTTTAGTGCATTAACTGCAAAATAATTTTTGACACTACATCTTTATGGGAAAAAAAAAATAAGCAAACAGTGCAGAGTTATGTGGTATGGATCTGTTTATTAGAGGTAATGTTATACTAAGTATAACATGTTATACTATATCATCTTAGTATAACATAAGAATGTTAGATGATTACTTAGAAAAACCATATATATATATACATATATATACATATCTATATACATATAATGTCATCTAACATTCTTCTGTTTATTAGAGGTAATTAGAGTATGTTCTACTAACTTCTCTATCCAATAATTTTGCCTCCTACTTTATCTGTGTTGTATCTTGCATACTTCTGAAATAACAATGTTATTAATTTTAGTATTATTGTAATTTAGGAATAAGAATGTTAGATGATTACTTAGAAAAACCACCAAGTGCTATGTGTTTATGAAAACCTTTATTTAAAGAGAATAACATGCATTAAAGTGTCTTGTAAAAACGAACTTACATGAAAAGCTTCTAGGTACTAGAATGTTATTACAAAAACATTTCCTTAATCTACCTTTTGATCTATAACTGTACATCAGTGGCAAATTTAAGTCTAATTTATTCTCATTATCTAAGTTATTTTAATGCTACTATAAGCATTTTCTTTATAATCTAACATTATTAGGATTTTAATTTCAGTCATGACTTTTCCCCTATAAGATGGCTTTTATCCTAAAGGGGAATTATTTTTCAGTTAACAAAATTCCCTCTATGGTTTGTCTCACAAAATACTCATTCATGCCCATATATAATTAAAATGTAAGCCTCATTTTGTTCTTTGTTGAAAACAAGTTCATTTCATACATGATGGATAAACATACACATTGTGTGGTCCATTTTTCTGAATACTTTCTTCACTGAGAAATAAGAAGAACAGAATACTCTAATATATGTGTATGCAAATACATGGGCATGGATATGTATATACTAACAGACATCTTTGAAAATATGTGCTTTATGCCAGTCTACCTATTCCGACATTTTTCAAAACCTGAAACACTTAAAAATATTTATCAGAGATTAAAACAAATTTCCACTTTTCCCCTTCTATTTAAAGTACTGTGAATCGGCGTGTATTTATGTGTATACAGGTAACCTCAGCAAAAGTTATGTGAAAGGATTAAAAAGGCGCTGAAAAAAGTGAAAAGACCAGATGGAGGTATTTAAAAGCTGGGCAGATGAGGTGCTTAGAGACATGGTTTAGTGGTGGGATGGCAGGGTTAGGTTAGCAGTTGGACTTGATGATCTTAAAGGTCTTTTCCAACCTAGACGATTCTATGATTCTATGATCTACAAAAACATTTAATGTCAGGCATACAAAGGTGCTTCTGAGCCTATAATCTGAAATGCTATTTACAAATGTGAGCTGAGAGGTGAAGCACCTTATAACATGAAAGGAAATAGCACCTAACCATGTGTTCACAACAGCTGTCTTATGGTTGCCCTTTTCCTCTACTCATGTTCTACAATTTACCATGATGGAATCAGGATACTGGCTGAAGTGATCTTGTGCCCAAGGTAGTAAGAATGCTCTTTCACTGGATGAGTAACCAACAATATATAGCCTTTGACACACTGAGACATAGATAGGTACATAAGGTTGGCATTCTTCCCTAGACATTATGTGTTTAAAACTTGAAACAGTTTGGAATGAAAACTACAAAAGGCCATAGGATGGTTTACAAGTATTAAGTATTAACCTGATTACTCAAAACTTGCTTGTCACAAGTGTAAGATTAAAAAAAAAAAAAAAAAAAAGATCAGTCTACCTTAATAGGTATTGGAATGAAACTTTTCTATTTCTCTATCCTGATCATATGAGTCTCAGCAAGTTTGCGGATGACACCAAACTGAGTGGTGCGGTTGACACACCAGAAGGACGGGATGTCATCCAGAGAGACCTGGGCAAGCTGGAGAGGTGGGCCTGTGTGAACCTCATGAGGTTCAACAAGGCCAAGTGCAAGGCCCTGCACCTGGGTCGGGGTAACCCCCAGTATCAGTACAGGCTGGGGGAAGAAAGGATCGAGAGCAGCCCTGCCGAGAGGGACTTGCAGGTACTGGTGGATGAAAAGCTGGACATGAGCCGGCAATGTGCGCTGGCAGCCCAGAAGGCCAACTGTACTCTGGGCTGCATCAGGAGAAGCGTGGCCAGCAGGTCGAGGGAGGTGATTGTGCCCCTCTACTCTGCTCTGGTGAGACCTCACCTGGAGTACTGCGTCCAGCTCTGGAGCCCTCCGCACAAGAAGGACATGGAACTGTTGCAGCGGTTCCAGAGGAGGGCTACTAAAATGATCCAAGGGCTGGAGCACCTCTCCTATGAGGACAGACTGAGAGAGTTGTGGTTGTTCAGCCTGGAGAAGAGAAGGCTGCAGGGAGACCTGATTACGGCCTTTCAGTATCTAAAGAGGGCCTATAGGAAAGATGGGGAAGATCTTTTTAGTAGGGCCAGCTGTGACAGGACAAGGGGTAATGGTTTTAAACTGAAGCAGGGTAGGTTTAGACTGGATATAAGGAGGAAATTCTTTACAATGAGGGTGGTGAAACACTGGAACGGGTTGCCCAGAGAGGTAGTGGAGGCCCCATCCTTGGGAACATTCAAGGCCAGGTTGGATGGGTCTCTGAGCAACCTGATCTAGTTAGCAGTGTCACTGCTGACTGCAGGGGGGTTGGACTAGATGACCTCTAGGGGTCCCTTCCGACCCAAAACATTCTATGATTCTATGATTCTATGATTCTATGAGTTGCTAGTAATTAATTCAGGTGAAAGTTTTCTCTAGCTGCTGCCATTTTGTGGTGACCTTCAGAAGAGGTTTCCAAAGAGTCTAGTAATTGGATTTCCTACTTTTGATTCAGCCACAACATAAACTGTGATATCAGTAAAAGGAAGATTAATGAATTATCACAGAGGGCCTTAAATGACGGTTTTACGCAGCTTTGAATTGAAAGAGACACTTGCTGTTGTTTTGCCTTGACAGAGATGTTTGCTCACAAACATACAAAAGCTACTGCCTTGGAGGCCACACTCACTGGGCCTCACTCTGAAGTTTGCATAGGTCCCAAACTGAGCTTGAGAGGTCAAGACAAGCCCTCTGAGTTGTAGGTCTCATAGCTGGGTGTTTTAAAAACAGGACTGATGCCAAAAATTTCAGGCGATTTAAGTACAGTGTTTTACTATAGGACTGAAGGTGTGTTACAAGACAACAGGGTACCTCTTAACTCTGTTATGTTTGTAGATTTTTCTGTTCTCAGACCCTATTCCTAATAGGAACCTTCTTTCTTTAGTCATCCAATTGTCCCAAGATATTTCTACTTGAAAATCATTGTCTACATGGGATATGAAAACTACGGGCAGGTTATGGTGGGTTCAACATCCTCACATAAGTGCTTCTACAATACAGTAATTTTATAGCAGTATCAACCAGAGTATAGATTCAACAGATTCCTCAAGATGTCATTGAGATATCATTCAGTGAAGACCTTAGGCTTAGTATTTGTTGTTGTTGATGAGAGAAGGTCTTCTATATTCTAACTACATGACAAACTAAAGTACAAGTCTAGGAATAAAAAGGAAAAAAAAAAAATCACACATTCCCGCAAACACTAGATATCTGGAAGAATCTCAGATATTCAGCAGAAAATATAACTTTAAACAGGGTAGGATATAATAGCAAGAACTTACATCCTCTGTTGTTACAGAAAGGTGACAGAAAAAGTATTTGCACTTCTACTTCATCCCAGTTAAGTTAGCTTCCCTAGACAGTTTATAAAGTTTGAGACATCAAAACACTTAAATTCCTCAGAGAACCCATTGTGTTCTGCATGTCTGTAGTAATTATATGTCAGAGAATTAGAGGATATACAAACACTGAAGATCTTGGGCAGGAAGTCATATGAGAGAAACTAGAGAGGGGTGTCTCTGGTACAGTGCCATTCTAATGTGTCATTCCTTTATAAGACTGTCTCTTTCTTTGTAAGCTTGACTATGCTTTAAAATAAACAATCACAACCAGAAAGCAACAACTGCTTTTTGCTTTTGCAGTTAAAATATTCATCCAGAATGTATGAGAGTAGTTTTATCACTTCCCTTTGCTGAATCAAAATTTTCATTCTTGGGCAAACATGCACCAGGCAATAGGGTATTCTGTAGATCTTTTATTCTCCCGAAACAAGCATGATTCAGGCACTGCAGAGGCAACAGACTGTTCCCACTAGGCACCATGGAAGAGTTTAACCATAACGATGCAACTCTGACATGTCTCTAGGACTCTGGGCAATGGTGTTGTCCTTTCATTTTCTTCTCATTCTCTTCTCTTGTTTTCCAGAAGTGTAGAAGTGGTGTTCGATCTTGCAGGGATAGGGGTGGAAAAGCCAAGGTTGACCTGGAGCTGAATCTGGCAAAGGATCAGAATGGCAACAAGGAAGTGTTCTACAAGTACATCAACAGCAAAAGGAAGACTGGGGACAACAGGCTGAATGGGACAGGGGAACTGATGTGTCGTGGTTTAACCCAGCTGACAACTAAGCACCACAGAGCCGCTCGCTCACTCCCCCCCTCCCTCAGTGGGATGGGGGAGAGAATCAGGAAAGAAAATAAAAGGTTAGAGCCGAGGGCTGAGATAAAGACAGTTTAATAAGAGAAAATAATAATAATAGTAATAATGAGAATGATAACAGAATATACAGAATATACAAAACGAATGATGCACAATGCAATTGCTCACCACCCGCCAACCGATGCCCAGCCCGTCCTGAGCAGCAAGCAGTCCCCGAGCAGCGAGCAGTCCCCGAGCCGCGACCACTCTCCCCGTGACCGACCAACCGACTAACCCCCCCGAGCATGACGTTATATGGTATGGAATAGCTCTTTGGACGAGGAAAAGACTGAGATACTTAATGCCTTCTTTGCCTCAGTCTTTAATGGCCCGATGAGTTATCCCCAGGGTACCCAGCCTCTCGAGCTGGAAGATGGGGACAGGGAGTGGAATAAATCCCCCACAATCCAGGAGGAAGCAGTCTTTGACCTGCTATGACACCTGGACATCCACAAGTCTATGGGGCGGATGGGATCCACCCAAGAGTGCTGAAGGAGTCGGCAGAGGAGCTTGCCAAGCCACTCTCTATCATTTATCAGCAGTCCTGGAGAACAGGGGAGGTCCCAGATGACTGGAGGTTGGCAAATGTGATGCCGATCTTCAAGAAGGGCCAGAAGGAGGATCCGGGGACCTACAGACCAGTCAGCCTGACCTCAGTACCGGGGAAGATTATGGAGCGGTTTATCTTGAGTGTGCTCACCAGGCACATGGAGGACAATCAGGGGATCAGGCCCAGACAGCATGGGTTCATGAAAGGCAGGTCTTGCCTAACCAACCTGATTTCCTTCTACGACCAGGTGACCTGCCTGGTAGATGAGGGAAAGGCTGTGGATGTTGTCTACCTGGACTTCAGCAAAGCCTTCAACACAATCTCCCACAGCATTCTTCTGGAGAAGCTGGCAGTTCATGGCCTAGATGGATGTACTCTTCGCTGGGTTAAAAACTGGCTGGGTGGCCGAGCCCAGAGAGTCGTGGTGAATGGAGCTAAATCCAGTTGGCGGCTGGTCACAAGCAGTGTCCCCCAGGGCTCAGTTCTAGGGCCAGTCTTGTTTAATATCTTTATCAATGACCTGGATGAGGGGATTGAGTGTGACCCTCGTAAATTTGCAGACGACACCAAACTGGATGGTAGTGTTGATCTGCTTGAGGGGAGGAGGGCTCTGCAGAGGGACCTGGACAGGCTGGATCGATGGGCTGAGGCCAACTGTATGAGGTTCAATAACGCCAAGTGCCGGGTCCTGTACTTTGGTCACAATAACCCCATGCAGCGCTACAGGCTTGGGGAAGAGTGGCTGGAAAGCTGCCTGGTGGAAAAAGACCTGGGGGTACTGGTTGACAACAGGCTGAATATGAGCCAGCAGTGTGCCCAGGTGGCCAAGAAGGCCAATGGCATCCTGGCCTGTATCAGGCATAATGTGACCAGCAGGAGTAGGGAAGTGATCGTGCCCCTGTACTCGGTGCTGGTGAGGCCGCACCTCGAATACTGTGTTCAGTTTTGGGCCCCTCACTCCAAGAAAGATGTTGCATTGCTGGAACAGGTCCAGAGGAGAGCAACCAAGCTGGTGAGGGGTCTGGAACACAAGTCATACGTGGAATGGCTGAAGGAACTGGGGTTGTTTAGTCTGGAGAAGAGGAGGCTGAGGGGAGACCTGATGGCCCTCTACAACTACCTGAAAGGAGGCTGTAGTGAGGTGGGGGTCGGCCTCTTCTCCCTGGTAACAGACGATAGGACGATGCAGAATGGTTTGAAGCTACGCCAGGGCAGGTTTACGCTAGACATTAGGAAAAACTTCTTCAGTGAGAGGGTTGTCAGGCTCTGGAATGGGCTGCCCAGGGAGGTGGTAGAGTCCCCATCCCTGGAGGTATTTAAAAGAAGGATAGATGAGGTGCTTAGGGCCATGGTTTAGTGGTGGGATGGCAGTGCTAGTTTAACGGTTGGACTCGATGATCTTAAAGGTCTTTTCCAACCGAGGTGATTCTATGATTCTATGATTATCCACCCCTTATTCTATACCATTTACGTCATGCTTAGGTCCTAGTCTTACAATACATTCCAATTAATCACCACCACTTTCCCATTATTTGATACATATACATACAGATATCATTCCCTTAGTCTATGGGCCATCCCTCTGAAATGTCCATTGGGTTCATTTAGTCCATGGTTTTGGGTTCCATCCGTCGTAACAGTCTTTCAGGGCAGGAGAGTGGGGTCTGGTGTTGGGCTGTTACATGCTGAAGTCAGTTCTGGTTCCAGCCGCCACACTTCCTCAGTTTCTTCAACATTCATTCTTCTTAATCTGGGCAATTCTTACTGCTATAGCATTGATAGGACATACAGCAATAGTAAAAATGATGACATACTGTATTATACAAGCAATTAACGTTATACAATTTAGTTCATTGGCTATTTTCACCCAAAATCAAATCCTTTTGAGGTACACATTGGACTTCCCTGTCCTTCCGCATCACCCACCAAGTAGAGCCAGGTCCTTGAGCAAAAGCAATCCCACGGATGGGTTTGCCTTTACCTGAGGCAGGAGAAACCCAGACTGTCTTCCCCAGCATATTTTTTACATGCACTACAGGGACTTTATCCCCTTCTACAGTACGTAAGAGGTTTGATTGGGCAGGGCCAGCTCGGTTGGCAGATCCTCTAGTGTTGACTAACCAGGTAGCTTTTGCTAAATGTGTATCCCAATGTTTGAATGTTCCTCCACCCATTGCTTTCAGTGTAGTCTTTAACAGTCCATTGTATCGTTCAATTTTCCCAGAGGCTGGTGCATGCTAGGGGATGTGATAGACCCACTCAATGCCATGCTCTTTGGCCCATTTGCCTATGAGGCTGTTTCGGAAATGAGTTCCATTGTTTGACTCAATTCTTTCTGGGGTGCCATGCCGCCATAGGACTTGTTTTTCAAGGCCTAGGATAGTGTTCCGGGCAGTGGCATGGGGCACAGGGTATGTTTCCAACCATCCGGTGGTCGCTTCCACCATGGCGGGTTTGTGGGAGTGTGATATAATCAATCTGCTAAGCCTCTCCATATTTGTATTTCAGCCACTGTCCTCCATACCAGAGAGGCTTTAGCCACTTGGCTTGTTTGATCGCAGCACATGTTTCACATTCATGGATAACCTGTGCAATAGCGTCCATAGTTAAGTCCACCCCTCGAACACGAGCCCATCTGTATGTTGCATCTCTTCCTTGATAGCCTGAGGTGTCATGGGCCTACTGAGCTAGAAACAATTCACCCTTATGTTGCCAGTCCAGATCCACCTGAGCCACTTCAATCTTAGCAGCCTGATCTGCCTGCTGGTTGTTTTGATGTTCTTCAGAGGCCCGACTCTTGGGTACATTGGCATCTACATGACGTACCTTTACAATCAGGTTCTCTACCCGGGCAGCAATATCTTGCCACAATGCGGCTGCCCAGATGGGTTTGCCTCTGCGCTGCCAGTTGCTCTGTTTCTATTGCTGCAACCACCCCCACAGGGCATTTGCCACCATCCATGAGTCAGTATAGAGATAGAGCACTGGCCATTTTTCTCTTTCAGCTATATCCAAAGCCAGCTGGATGGCTTTCACCTCTGCAAACTGACTCGATTCACCTTCTCCTTCAGCAGTCTCTGCAACTTGTCTTGTAGGACTCCATACAGCAGCCCTCAACCTCCGATGCTTTCCCACAAGACGACAGGACCCATCAGTGAACAGGGCATATTGCTTCTCATTTTCTGGCAATTTATTGTACAGCGGGGCTTCTTCAGCACGCACCACCTCCTCCTCTGGTGATACTCCAAAATCTTTGCCTTCTGGCCAGTCCATGATCACTTCCAAGATTCCTGGGCAATTGAGGTTTCCTATTCAAGCCCATTGTGTGATCAGTGCGACCCACTTACTCCACGTAGCGTCAGTTGCATGATGTGTAGAGGGGACCTTCCCTTTGAACATCCAGCCCAGCACCGGCAGTCGGGGTGCCAGGAGGAGCTGTGCTTCAGTACCAATCACTTCTGAAGCAGCTCGAACCCCTTCATATGCTGCCAATATCTCTTTTTCAGTTGGAGTATAGTTGGCTTCAGATCCTCTGTATCCCCGACTCCAAAACCCTAGGGGTCGGCCTCGAGTCTCCCCCGGTGCTTTCTGCCAGAGGCTCCAGGTAGGGCCATTCTCTCCGGCTGCGGTGTAGAGCACATTTTTTACATCTTGCCCTGCCCGGACTGGTCCAAGGGCTACTGCATGCACTATCTCCCGTTTAATTTGTTCAAAGGCTTGGCGTTGTTCAGGGCCCCATTTGAAATAATTCTTCTTCCGGGTCACTTGGTAGAGAAGGCTTACAATCTGGCTGTAATTTGGAATATGCATTCTCCAAAAACCCACAATGCCCAAGAAAGCTTGTGTTTCCTTTTTGCTAGTTGGTGGAGACATAGCTGTTACTTTGTTGATCACATCCATTGGAATCTGACAACGTCCATCTTCCCATTTGATTCCTAAAAACTGGATCTCCTGTGCAGGTCCCTTGACCTTACTTTGTTTTATGGCGAAACCAGCCTTCAGAAGGATTTGGACTATTTTCTTCCCTTTCTCAAAAACTTCTTCTGCTGTATTGCCCCACACAATGATGTCATCAATATATTGCAGATGTTCTGGAGCCTTACCCTGTTCCAGTGCAGTCTGGATCAGTCCATGGCAAATGGTAGGGCTGTGTTTCCACCCCTGGGGCAGTTGATTCCAGGTGTACTGGATGCCCCTCCAAGTGAAAGCAAACTGTGGCCTGCACTCTGCTGCCAAAGGGATTGAAAAGAAAGCATTTGCAATATCAATTGTGGCATACCACTTGGCTGCCTTTGACTCCAGTTCGTATTGAAGCTCTAGCATGTCTGGCACGGCAGCACTCAGCGGTGTCGTGACTTCATTCAGGCCACAATAGTCTACTGTCAGTCTCCACTCTCCATCAGACTTTCTCACTGGCCATATGGGACTGTTAAAGGGTGATCGAGTCTTGCTGATCACTCCTTGGCTCTCCAGTCGATGAATCAGCTTATGGATGGGAATCAGGGAGTCTCGATTGGTGCGATATTGCCGCCTGTGCACTGTTGTGGTGGCAATCGGCACTTGTTGTTCTTCAACACTCAGCAACCCCACAACCGAAGGGTCCTTTGAGAGACCAGGCAAGGTAGACAGCTGCTTAATTTCTTCTGCCTCCAAGGCAGCTATATCAAAAGCCCACCGGTACCCTTTTGGGTCTTTGAAATACCCTCTCCTGAGGGTGCCAAGGATGCACGGAGCATCTGGCCCAGTCACAATGGGGTGCTTTTGCCACTCATTCCCGGTTAGGCTCACTTCGGCCTCCAATACAGTCAGCTCTTGAGATCCCCCTGTCACTCCAGAAATACAAATGGATTCTGCCCCCATAGGGCTTGATGGCATTAGAGTACACTGTGCACCGGTGTCTACTAGAGCTCTATACTTCTGTAGGTCTGACGTGCCAGGCCATCGAATCCACACAGTCCAGTAGACCCGGTTGTCCCTTTCCTCCACCTGGCTGGAGGCAGGGCCCCTCTAATCCTGGTCACTGTTGCTCATGGCTTGTGTTTATGAGTCAGAAGTTCCTTCATCACAATCAGAATTAAGATCAGCCCTTCTATTTTGTCTGAAAAAACTACAGTCTGCCCAGTCTCTGGAAATCGGAGCAACAAGTTTCTTGGAAGAGCCCCCTTTTGTGTTTGTTTTTCTTTGCAACTCACGTACTCGTGACTCTAGGGCCGAGGTAG
Organism: Gorsachius magnificus; assembly: GCA_034008185.1. Lineage (NCBI taxonomy): Eukaryota > Metazoa > Chordata > Aves > Pelecaniformes > Ardeidae > Gorsachius > Gorsachius magnificus. Next base: position 43,063,626 of record CM067081.1, read on the forward strand.
GTTTTCCATCCCATTTCCTCATGTCCTCTCCATGGTCATGCAGGTAAAACCATAGAGTGCCCCGTGGTGTGTACCCTCAATATTCTTTTCCTTGAGCAGAAGGGCGCTTACTTCTAATGGCTGAGATACTGGCCTGTACAGGAGGGGAGTAGGACATATGCTTTTCGAGTTGTTCAACCTTTTGGGACAGTTTATCCACAGCAGAGACGAAGGAAGAAGAGATACTTTCTTTGTATTCCCAGAGCTGGCTAGCCAATTCATCCACTGTTGGTCCCCGTTCAGCTTCCCAGCTCATCATTGCCCATGTGTTGGCATATGATGTTGGTGCGCTCCGTAACCACTTCCGCCACATGGGTCGTATGCACTAGACATTATCTGGATCTTTGGGCAACTGGTCATTGTCCAGGTCACTATAAATCACCTCCAGGACAGCTAATTCCCTCAGGTACTGGTCCTTTTGAATCTTCCTTGAAGGGATATCTTTCCTTCATGGCTGACAGTAGACGCCTCCAGAGGCTGAGGATTTGTGTCCCTTTTCCAATCACTTTGTCAATGCCCCCTTCCCTAGAAAGGGATCCTAGTTGCTTGGCTTCCTTACCCTCCAGTTCCAGGCTGTTGGCCCCATTATCCCAGCATCGGAGTAGCCAGGTGACAATGAGCTCACCTGGACGACGGCTGAAATCTTTTTGGATATCTCACAGCTCACTGAAGGGTAGGGATCAGGTGGTTTCTGTCTCGTTTATGAGCTCTTCCTCCTCCCCTTGTGATGGCCCCGCTTTTTCATCCTCCCTTTCTAAACGAGTTGACTTTCGCTTCCAAGATTTCTTCTTTTGTATAGGGGCGACTGATACTGGCATGGGTTGGTTCCCTGGTTTCCCTGGTTCTGCCGCAGTGCCTGCGGTCTGGGTTGGAATAGCCGCAGCGCATCTCACTGGGGTTGGAGTAGCTGCAGTGGCTGTGGGCTTATCATCAGATCCAGAGACTTTCTGTTCCCTTTGGATGTATTGAATCGTGTTGAACAGGGTTCGGTAAGCATGGGCCAGGCCCCAGCACATTGCAGTGATTTGTGTTTGCTTAGAATTGCCAGGGTGACAACACACCTTTTACAAATATTCTACCAGTTTTTCAGGATTCTGCACTTGTTCAGGAGTGAATTTCCAAAACATTGGAGGTGCCCATCGTTCTAGGCATTTACCCATACTACCCCAAACCCCAAATACCCTGCCACTCATAACTGTCCAGCCCTGGGGCAGACATCTGGATGGTATTATTAAGTTGCTTACTAACTTTGGAGAAAACTGAAACAATATTCCAAATAGATATCAATAGATATATCTTAACTATCCAAGGATGTTCAAGATACTGAAAAGTTATTGTAACGAAGGAGGAAACATCATCAAAGAAGGCAGGAAAAGTGCCATTCTGTATTTCCTCCAGAACAAACTTTTCAGAGTCCCATGTACAATTGCTAATATTCCCCGCAAGGTGGTAGCCAAAGTGCAGTACAGACTTCGACATGAAACCCAAATACCAGATAAAGCTCAAGGTCATTGTTTTAATAACAAGTTTCCCAAGCAAAACATGTCTGGTCACTGCAGAGCATAGCAAACTGCAAAAACCAACACCAACTTTTAAAAAGTACAGCAAAGGAGGGAGCATGGTGCAGATTGGATAAACTAAGATTGAGAGCAAATGAATCAAATCGCGACCCACAACTGTTTAACAGATATAAATTCCTTAATATTCTCTGGTTACTCTGTCGTTATCTCAAGCCCTTCGAGCCCCACGTTGGGTGCCAAAATAGGACTGTCGTGGTTTAACCCAGCTGGCAACTAAGCACCACGCAGCTGCTCGCTCACTCCCCCCCTCCCTCAGTGGGATGGGGGAGAGAATCGGGAAAGAAAATAAAAGGTTAGAGCCGAGGGCTGAGATAAAGACAGTTTAATAAGAGAAAATAATAATAATAGTAATAATGAGAATGGTAACAGAATATACAGAATATACAAAACGAACAATGCACAGTGCAATTGCTCACCACCTGCCAACCGATGCCCAGCCTGTCCTGAGCAGCAAGCAGTCCCCGAGCAGCGAGCAGTCCCCGAGCCGCGATCACTCTCCCCGCGAATGACCGACCGACTAAACCACCCCCCCCGAGCATGACGTTATATGGTATGGAATAGCTCTTTGGTCAGTTTGGGTTAGCTGTCCTAGCTGTGCTGTACTCCCAGCTTGTTATGCACCTGGCCGAGCAGGAGAAGCTCAAAGAGTCCTTGAGTAGTCTGAGCACTACTTGGCAACAACTAAAAACATCAGTGTGTTATCAACATTCTTCTGGTACTAAATCCAAACCACAGCACTATGCTAGCTTCTGTGAAGAAAATTAACTCTGTGCCAGCTGAAACCAGGACAGATGTCATGGAGGAGGCCCAAGGTACTCAGTGCCTTCTTTATTTGATCTTTACCAGCAACCTCAGTCGTTGGGAATCCCAGCTCCTTGAGACCAGATTGAGTCTTGGACAAGGAAGAGTTACCCTTGGTGGAGGACAACTGGGTTAGGGAGCACTTAAACAAAGTGAATGTATATAAATCCCTGGGGCCTGAGGTGTTGCACCCACAAGTGCTGAGGTATCTGGCTGTTGTCATTGAAAGGTCACTCTCAACTATCTTTGAACAGCCGTGGTGACTGGAAAAGGTACGCAAGGACTGAAAGAGATCACATATTACTCCTATTTTCTAGAAGGGCAAAAAAGAAGATCAGGGGATCTACATGAAGGTCAGCCTCACCTCAGCCCCTGGGAAGGCAATGGAAAAAATCCCTCTGGAACACATTTTCAAACACATGAAGGATAAAGATGAGTGGGAGTAGTCAGCATTGGTTTATGAATGTGAAGTCATGCTTGACCGATCTGATAGGTTTATACAACAAGGTGACAATCTTGTGGAAGAAGGGAAAACAGTGGACGTGTTTACCTCAAATTTAATAAAGATTTTGACACCATCTCCTAGAACATCCTCATAGACAAGCTGAAAGCCGTTCCATGTTAGGTAAGTGGACAGTTAGGTGACTGAAAACTGAATTAAGACCTTGCTTACAGGGTTGTCATCGTTGGCATAAAGTCCAGCTGGAGCGAAGTTACTAGTGGTGTACCCCAGGGCTTATTACTGGGTCAAATACTGTTCAACACCTTCATTGATGACCTGGACAATGGAAATGTGTGCACCCTCAGTAAGTTTGCAGCTGATAAAAAGCCAGAAGGAATGTCTGATACACCAGATGGCTGTGGTACCTGTGGTTCAGAGGGACCTCGACAGGATGGAGAAATGGTCTGACAGGAACCTTGTGCCATTCAATAAGGGAAAGTGAAAAGTCCTGCACCAAAGTACATACGAGGGGCCAAACAGCTGGAAAGCAGCTCTGCAGAGAAGGACATGGGGATTCCAGTGGGCAACAAGCTGACTATGAACCAGCAGTGCATTCCTGAGGCAAAGAAGGAGGGGGGCTTGGGCTAGATGATCTCAGATGTCCATTCCAACCTAGATGATTCTGTGATTCTTCAGTTACATGAAGAGAGACAGTTACTGTCATTATAGGTTTGTCCCACTATGGTCAGATTATTAAACAGACAGAATGGAAATGTCCCCAAAACTTAAGTGAAACACTAAAAGGCTCAGAAAACAGAGAAAAATTTCACTCTTCCCTACCTGGATACAGAGTAAAAATAATTTTGGATAATGTTCCAAAACACCTATGAAAAATACAAATCCTAGATTCTCTTGGTTGAAGAATTTCTGGTAAAGATAAGGAACTACTACTGTATAAGTATACTGTATAACTATTACTCTATACTAGTACTGTTTAATGTATAACATATATATGAATATTAAACTGTTTTGGGAAAAAAAACAAACAAGCAAGCAAGCAAACAAAACATTAGGATATGAATCCTAATAGATATGTTTTTGGAAAACTTAATCCTTTTGATGAATACACTGCTTCAATATTTGTAAAAGGTATTATATGCCTGCTGTTTCCCTTCCATTCCTTATTTGAAGCTAAAATTTTAGTGCTTTCTAATTTCACGGATCTCCATTCACCTGTTTTATCAGTTATTATGGATGGAAAAAGTCCATATGGAAGGCTTAGTTAGATGTAATATTGAAGTCTACTTTGCAGTAAGATAGTACATGAAAAGGCTTAGACACAAAATAATATTTTGTCTCAAAATATGTTAGAAATTTCTAAAAAATTAAAGTAAATAGAAAGAATTTTCAAATTCTTACTAGGATCTAAAAAATTTTAACCGAACCTGTTAATGGATTGTTACTTGTATTCTAATGAGGTGGCACAAATCTTAGAAAATAAATAAACGCAAATCAGTGGAAATAAAATTCAAATATTGCCTGCACGTATAAGAGGTGGGTTTCCCAACAGAACTTTAACAAGCTTTCTTTCTGTATATTAAAAGACAGCCATAATTACATGTAGCAAAAGATTTCACACATGGTATTTAACTTGAAAAGACACCACTAATTATAGTATAACAGGCTATCTCAGACCTCTGTTTTAAGTGAAAATATGAAAAAAAAAAAACAACAAACCACAACAAAACCCCCAAAACCAACCTGTATCTCTTAGAAGCTCACTTCTGGTTTTCATTATCTGAAACAGCTAAACTCTTCAACTCTCTTTTTTCACTGCTAAATATTTATTTCACATACTATGTTATTTAATATATAGTTAATTCTCTTTGTTTCTTTGCATTATTAGATGATATTTTTTCCCTGTGATTTTTGGGGTACAGTTTCTAAAGATTTCATTTTTTTTTTAAACTTTAACCCCATGATAATTTATATATATCAATTATGCTTGCTAATAAAATTAACAGAATGCAAAGGCATAAAGCAATAATAACAGTATTAACAATATTACTAATAACTGGCTATAAATTGAAATAGAATGTGATATATCTGAGTCATCCAGTGAACTGATTTTTTGGATTGAAATTTCTTATATTTTGTATAACATAATATTTCAGGCAGAGCTCCAGAACTGCATTTCAGGTATCTTTCCCGTAAAGTGTTCTTACCTCCTCAACGTGAAACAATCTCCAACAATCCTTCGAAGTAGAAGCTGGGCATTTTCGGTGGTATTGAATTTGATCAAAGCTATATGTTATACTTCCTGTTATGCCTGTCAGTTCTGAAGTGACAGATAGTTTTTTAGGCTATGTTATACAAAGCAGCAAACCTCAGCTTCCTACTGTCCAAGCCAAAGGCTCTCCTCATCCCTAACTACATACAGTTTGTCTCCTTGTCACTTTGATACTTTGATAACTTCTTCTAAAGGAGAAATGAGATTCTATGTTCACCAAACCTGTTAAAAGGTTTTTGTGTTGCTTCTTTGAAGAAATAAAGCTTTAAAGTATGAAATGATACTGTCAGCTTTGGATTAGCCTCAGTTAAGACAATAGTTAAAAGTAATTAATTCTGATAATCTTTCAAACAACCCTTCAGAACAATGGACACTATACTTAAGAGACTAAAGAAGGAAGAAAAAACAATGTAGAATTCAGTAAAAGGTATGCTGATATATTTAAAGTAGCCTCTTCTCAAGGAGGTAACTCACTCCTTGTCACAGGCAGTGAAGAAGAATGAACCAGAAAAAGAGACGATTCTGATTAGTACGGTATGTTGGTATGGTATTAGAAAAGTAGTGAAATTGATTAAGGGGAGGTCATAATTATACATATCTGTGGTACACATTCTTTTTGTGGGTTTTTTTAATCACCAACGGTTGATCACTGGTGAACTGGGGCTCAGGCATCACCTTGGTCTCAGGGTGCACATGCAGGCACTACACAGAGTAGGTGTTATTCTGAACAAATAAAAATCAGACCAATTACTCTGACTAGAGTGTAGCTTGTTGTTTTGACAATGTTCACACTATCATTCAACAACCATATAGAGCCAGCATAAGCTGTCGGTGTCACCAGAAGAGGCTATCCTATTGAACCCCAACCCCATATCATTTCCCAGGTTGCTTTCTCTTTGTGCCTGAACTCATGGCCCTGGGTTTAAAAAAAGAAAAAAAAAGTATGTTTTTTTTGGGAAATATGAAAAATCTTTATGGCATCATGCAGTAACCTGATTACTTCTGCAAAGTCTTTGATGGTCATGTAATTGTAAAAAAGTAAAGGGAGTAAGTGCATGGAAAAAATCAGGGAATAATTAAAGAAAAAACACCCAAACCCACAACAAAAGCAATATCAGGAAATTTAAGCAACTCTGCAGTTTAGTGATGAATTATCAGGGGTTTACACATTTGCAACTTTGGATTTATGAAATTTTGCGTTTGCATCATTGTAGAGTACAGTATGGTGGGTTTTTTTCTTTTTTGGATCTCACCACAGATAAATGAAGGATAAGAAATTAATTTTCTAATTTGTTTTCCAAATAGATATAACTGTTAGAGAATGCATACAAGCAACGCTGGAGGATAGGGCTCTGGGATGGAAGTTTGTGGCACAATGTTCCAGGGTTTGAAGCAAATAGACTATAGAGTCCCATATAACTCATACAAAGAAAGAGTCATATAAAGGCAGATGCAGATGTCTGCATCTGGGAGAATGACTGCAGAAACCTAAGACTTGTCCAACATTGCAGAGTAGTCAGAGCAGAGAGATGTCAGAAGACAGACTGGGACAGATTCTGAAATAAAAACTTGAGACAGTGTTTAATTTCTAATAAACTGCCTAAAAAGGCATTTTTTTTTGTAAACTCTTATAAAATTTCATCCTTTTTTTTTCCTAGTTAATTAATTGTGAAAAAACCCTCTAGATTGTAACTGAGTATAATTGCCATCAGAAGTTTCTCTTCCTTTGTGATATTCAGACTGTACTGAAGTATACAATGTCAGGTCAATATGTTTACTTCTTCCAATTGTAGTATGATATTTGAAAAACTGTTTGAAAAAATATGATAGCTTGTGTGTGTATACATACACATATATATACAGACAGAGGGAGAGAGAAAAAATAAATACCCTTCAAAGCATTGTTCTTTACAGGGACATAAGGACAGAATTGTTTTTAAATGACAATGTGAGCTCAGGGGCCTAACCTGCATAAATGTAGTTAATAAATCAATCTGTCTTATTTTAGCCTTTGACTATTAAATTAATATTTTTGCTGATTATCTCCTGCTATGAATTCTATTGTCTTCCTTTGATTAAGTTTTATTAGGGAGGTCACAGCAGCAAATAATTTATTATAATTGATTAAGTGTCCATCTGACAATTAGTTTTCTCTTCTCTTGTAGGCTGAACTGACTCCTGAACAGGTGAGCCACACTTTTGTTTCTGTGTACTTTTTAATCAACTACCAATTAGTAACAGAACTATACCTTCTTCTCCAACATTTCTTTTTCTATTCACTTCCAAATTCCCGTTGCAGCCATATAAACAAAACATAGGCTCTTTGATAAATGGGAATTGTCATTGCAAACACTTGAGTATCTTCTTAATAGAAAATACAGGTGAACGTAATATACAATTTTATTTTAGATGTGTTGTAAAGCAAAGAACAGAGAGGTCATCATGTCTCAGTGTAAAGAGGTTTCATTTATGTATTTTAAACATCCTATTGTTCAGAAAAGAAAGTCTTTATGGTCATTTTCTTTGGTATTGAGCCCCAGGATTAAAATCTATGTATCCTGAAATATTAACCCAAATCATGCTGCTTAGTCATGAATCCATGTTAAAGGCAAAGTACAGTCAGGCTTTTAAGGATCACAAAAAAGTCTTTGGAAAGACTCTGTCTGTAGTTTCAATAGCTGATAGTGAATCAGAGCGTAGATCTCAAACCCAGGAACAGATGGAGGGTTTGGATACATGTGCTGCAGAGTGTTAAAGCTTTATCAATGCAGAAATGCAGAATTCCTGAGGAAGAAATTCCACAGAGAATTTTAGGTGACAATGAACTGGAGAATTCCTTTTTGCCCTCCAACTTCACCCTGTCACTTCATTATCAAAGGAAGGAAAAATTTCACTTGTTTCCATATTTACTCTTCCGTATCACACTTTATCTCCATCTGAAAGTCTGAACAGACTTACAAACAGACTTTGATAAAAAAACACAAGGCATTTGTATGAAAGTATAACAGCTCATTATCTGTGCCTTCATGAGGTATCTTGCTGCTGGCCCAGATGGAGCTGATGGCTAAATATAAACAACCTCAGAGTATTAATTAATAAAGTACAAAGCAAGCCTTTTAAAAGGGCACGTCATGTACATCAGATCCAGCTTTCTTTACAATTTAAAATGTTGTCTGATTGAGTATATGTAATGCAATACAATGTCATCTGACATAGATCTGACCACAACTATTCAAAACTCAGTTAATTGCATACATAATGTCGGTTTCTTTAATAACAATTAAGAGGAGAAACTGATATTGCCCAATAACAGGAAAGTTTTCATTTTACTTTCTTCCTCTCCCCTCCGTCTGGGAAAATTACCTTTTCTCCACCTTCATCTAGACAATTTTCTTCCCATACTGTCCGCTTTTGAGCTCTGGCCAGTCCAGCACTGACTGGTATAAGTAGTGAGGAGGGATGCTTATAGGTATAGCAGAACAAGGTCTTACAGAGATGGGGCCCATAACAATCTCTTACACAGATTCTCAAGCAAAATTACTGACTCGGCTCAACTGATGAAGACACAACTATATCTTCTGCTGTAACTCTTAACCATGACCATGATTATTTGAATCACAGAATCACATAATGGCAAGGGTTGGAAGGGGCCTTGGGAGATCATCTAGTCCAACCCTCCCACTGAAGCAGGTTTGAAACAGAAAAAAAAAAAAAAAAAAATCACTCTAACTTTTGGAAAAGCCACTTGAGTATAACTTGAGTATTTTATTTTTAAAAATAAAAAATTAAGACCCATTCACTGTCTACATAAGACATTTAGCTTTTTTTAAAATTTATTTTGATTTTTTTTTTTTTTTAATTCCTTTTAAAATTCTATTTCAGCTTTTCTATAGTGTAAACTTTCATAGTCTGGCTTCCCCAGAAGTAGTTTGGTACAGATGTTATCTTATATACAAAATGCCTAGAACTACTTTGCCATCTTGACCAGATCAGAACGTTGGATAATTTTAACAAGACTGTTCTGACTTTTTGGCATATGCAGACCTCCATTACACATTGTCTTGTTTTCGGCTGTGATAGAGTTAATTTTCTTCCTAGTAGCTACCATAGTGCTGTGTTTTGGATTTAGTACTACAAGAATGTTGATAACACACTGATGGTTTTAGTTGTTGCTAAGTAGTGCTCAGACTACTCAAGGACTTTTTGAGCTTCCCCTGCTCGACCAGGTGCATAACAAGCTGGGAGGGAGCACAGCTAGGACAGCTAACCAAAACTGATCAAAGAGCTATTCCATACCATATAACATCATGTTCAGGGGGGGTTAGTTGGTCGGTCACGGGGAGAGTGATCACAGCTCAGAGAGAATGATTTGGGCTCGGGGAGTGATAGTGGCTTGGGACGGGCTGGGCATCGGTCAGTGGGTGGTGAGAAATTGCATTGTGCATCACTTGTTTTATATATTCTGTATATTCTCTTACCATTATTATTATTACTATTGTTATTCTTTTATCTTATTAAACTGTCTCTATCTCAACCCATGGGTCTTTTGTCTTTTTTTTTTTTTCCCAATTCTTTCCGCCATCCCACTGAGGGAGGGGGGAAGAGAGCAAGCAGCTGCGTGGTGCTTAGTTGCCAGCCAGGTTAAACCAGAACACATATATAGGTATAGAGAGATTTTCAGAAGAAAATCTGAAACACTATTAAGATTTTTCAATAAATGTATTTTTATTGCAGTACCAGAACAAAATCAATTCACTTTAAGAGTATCCTGCTGCTTTCTGGGAAGAAGTAATCCAGCAGGGAAAGACTTTCAAATGCACATCTGACAAAAATAGTACAGTCCCTTTTTCCCATATATAACCACTATAATCTTTTACAAAAACAAGCACTAAATTACCACTAATATAATCAGATTTCTGTGTTAACTAATTTGGTACATGTGTATGACTTACACAAATAAAAAGGAAAAATCTTTATATCTATAAAGATTCATTCTTAGGTCTGCTGTGGTCAGCATGTTGTTTTAACCACATTAAAAAAAACCCAAATACAAAACACATGTACTTTCTTCCTATTTATATCTTATTTCTATGAATATATTAGAGAAATAGTCAGTGTAATAGAGGAGTGGCTCCTATCATGGGTTCTTGTATGCATATAGCTTTACTCATGTTTCTGACATGCAAAAACATGTATCATTGTTGATCCCAGGCAAAGGTTATTGTCAATCTCTGGTATGGTCAGACATCAATCTCTATCTAAAATACATTAAAAGAAATCTATCTTTTCATCTGACATACATGGTAAATCACATATATATTAGAAAATTCATCCTGCTATATGATAAAATAATAAGTCTATGGAAAATATTGACATAGCCAGGCCTCTATGCTGGCTTTGAAAAAGCCAGGTGTCCATTCCTAGCTATCTTTAACATAGCCAAATATCAAAGGCAAACACTGTTATACTCAGAGTACCGTCCTCATTTCTGACACAGCCAGAGCTCTAGCTTCATCTCTGATAGAGTCAGTGTTCCATAGCAACCATTTGACACAGCCAAAGCTCTGTCCCCATCTTTGACATTACCAGGGCTTCATCAACGTCTCTTATATTTCTGGATTCCATGGCAACTACTGCAGCAGACAGAGCTCTGGCCTCTTCTCCAATGCTCTGTCCCACTGTCCTTCATAAAAAGGCTGTGTTCATATCAATGATAAAGCCAGAACTTCATATTTTTCTTTGACATTGCCAGCATTCTGTCCATATAGATGATATGGTCAATGTTTCTTTCTCAAGCTTGGTATCACCAGGGTTATATGGCAACAGATGATACTAACAGATGCATGTGCACGAAAGTGTTCTTGATCCTGAAACATCTTCATATTCTGTTTCTCTAATAGTAAATGCAGATATAACCAGAGAGCTGTCCACTCGAATGGCATTCCCATTATGCCATTTCTATCTGTGAAGAACAAGACATCATGACAAAATCTCTTACCCATTGAGGGGTCCATTGTGTTTCTTCTACATCCAAATTTCCACAAAAAGTACTAATCATAGGGGCAAATTACTCAGATCTTAAATTTCCCCAGTGAAACCCAATTTCCAGTTATTCACAATTTGGGAAAAAAGAAGATATTTGTGCTCACAAGCTGTTTTTCAAGTTTGGCTTATATGGTTTTTGAAGAGTCAGAGCTAAAATAGTTGTAGTTTATTTAAAAAATATCAGAGGACACATTCTTTTTACGCTCGTATTTTTTGATACAAGATTCACAGATTGAAGGATTTTGACATCATACATAAAAAACATCTTTTTAATATAATGTCTTTGGGACCTTTGATTTAAAAACAATGAAATGAAATTAGACTGGGAGTTTCTGGTCCATTGTTTAGGAGAATAAAAGATGCACTTGGATTTCACTGTCAAGTGTCTATTGAAATCTGGTGTCAGAATTTTTACTTTTTGCTTAGGATGAAAATTTAGACTCTTGCAGCATCAAATGACTTCTGTTGTTGAGGTTTGAATTGACAGAATGAACATCACAAGACTGTGATGAAGTACCCTTTCCTTATGTCTGTGATGAAGAAAGGCTCTTACAAAGTTCCCAGGTAGGAAGAGAGTATAATATTTATCTGTAAATGTAAAATGTAACTTCCAGAAATATTCATTTGGACATTGGATTCTGCTAAGTTGCACAGCTCCTGGCTGGAGTTCGTTCTGATGTGCTTGATCCTCCATGATTACACGCACCAGATCCAGTTAATCAGCCACGTGAAGCTGCATGACAATATGGGCTGAGCAGCTGAGTTTCTGAAAATGGGGGATATATATAGTTAGCACAGTGGAGGAACTTGAACTTCATCTCTCATTACATCATTTAACTCTCCTGATAGCCAGTGAGAGTTAACAAGGTTTTTTTTTAGTATGAGGTTATCTTATACCAATTTTATGAATTGTTTTCCTGATCTGGACAACTGCTCAGTATGTATATAAGATCAGCAGATCCTTAAATGCTTTTCCTGAAATTTTCTGAAGGTTCTGCTGGAAAGTGACCCTAGAGGCTTGCCTTGCAATTTGCAGCTTCTGGAAACTGGTTTGTTGCTGAAAACTGGAAATATGAATACCAAGCATCTCTGTGAGCTCTTTATTTTTCATTGATAACTTGAAGACAACAAGTGTTATATGTGCAAGAATAATGAATGACTGCCAGGCTAGTGCATTACTCATGCTTCTTTCCTTCACTCTGTATATTTTCCTTTCTGTAAAGTTTTTCCTGAAAGGAAAATATGTTACTTAATATTTAACCATAGTGTCAACTTTTTACTGAAGCAATATAGTAGATATGCAGTAAGACTTGACTAGAAAAAGGTAAAAATGGAAGAAGGTGAATAAAAAACCTTCAGGGAAAGAACAGAGTACCATAAATAAGCAGAATATAGGATGAATGATGCAAAGGTAGGAGCAAAATAGAAAGGAAGAAAGGCAGGGTGAGAACAGAACTGGAAAAAATACAAATGATGGTTAGAGTGCCTAGATAAGGTAATGTACACGTTGAAAGTAAAAGGACAGGGCAGGCTGATGCAGAAAAACTCCTACCTATTCTACTTGGACCTGAAGCCAAGAGTCCTAACTTAATCTTAGATACCCAGCAAACAGTTATAGAACTCACTTGCAAAACTCTTTAGGCAGCACAATGTGTATTAAGACCCAGAAACCAGAAAGAATTTCTAGGTTTAATATATAGTTTATACAAAATATTTTGTTCCTCTTTTTCCAGTGGTAGAAATCTGTGCCATGGAGTTAGAGATACCACTCCTTTCCAGTGATCAAACTCGTTCTACCCAGCTTCCCCCTCCTCCCCTCCTTGCATTCAAAATAACATGTTTAAAACATGTAATAACATGCTATATTCACAAATCAAGAACTAAAAAGAATAGGGAATTACTAACAACTGTAATTTAGGCAGCATTCAGGTATCCCTAACTTCAAGTTTTTACAATGGAAGTGTGTACATGTAAGCTAAATAGACCTACTATGTCCAGTGGAGGTCTAATCAATACAATTGATGGAGTCTAGAGATATAGAGTCTAGACATCACATGGGGGAGTGTACTTTAGGGTAAACTGAACAGTCCTCCAGACTCCAGTGAACGTATTGACTAGTTCTCCAGTGACAAAAGTGGTTGTGTTGGTATACAGGTCACATAGATACCTAAATATAGGCCAGCTAAATCCCACACCACATAGTAGATTGCATGCTATTTTTGGTAGGATATCACTTAATAGACAGAACAATCCTCCTAAGGGCATTTATCAGTGATGCATACTGAAGAAGACTTCTTAGTAGGGCAGAAACTATTTTAAAACTTGGAACAAAGAATTACTTTTGAAAATCAGATATAGAGATATTGAGAAACAAATTTTTGTCTGTGGTCCCTAGCTTCAATGCTTTAATAATCTACTATAGTTTATTTAGCATGGTAGGCTAGACTTTCACCTGCAACTGAAATCTACCAACCCAGTCATATGAAGGGTTCAGAGAAACCAGCAAATTCAGAATTGGTTGCTGCAAACCTTAGGCTTCGAAAAATACATGGCACTTACTATCAAGGTTGAGACTAAGGCAAAGTTTCCATGACACCTCCACTGGTTGTTATCACAGTTCTAAATCATGTATTTGTTGAGGCCTGACTCATGAGCAGTAAACATTTGACACTGAGAATATTTCCTTTCAAAATAACAATTTTGACACAGATGATGAAAAACAGGTTTCAAAAAAATAAAATCTGTGATAATTAAAACTTATTTTAAGTTGAACGTTTTGTGGAGTTTCTAAAATCTGCTTTTTTTGAAAAAAAATCATTAGAAAAAACATCAAAACATAGTTTTATACATAAGTATTCCTAAGGCTGACTAAGCAATAGTGCTGAAGATACTAATGAGAAAAGTCTACTGTTTTATTTGCCAGAAAACCAAAAGATCTTGAGATGTTTGTGTAAGGTTTACTGCTCAAATAAGTAGAATGATATAACAAATGAAGGTTTTTATATTTATGTTCATTTTGTTTTGTTTTGTTTTTCTTTTACCAGCTCTGGATTTGAGTTTTTGGGGGTTTTTTTGTTGCTGGTTACTTTGCTGTTGTGCTATTGTAACCAGCCCAATAAAATGTTACTAGGTGGCATGAAAGATGTTAAATTTATATTTTGCACTCAATTATTTTCAAAGTATTTTATAGTATTTCACTACAGCTTTTACTAGGGATACCTTTAATTACCATGTATGTAGGGTGGTGGTTAAATTCCAGAAAATTTTATTTAATAATGTATCTGGAACAATAAATAAATATTTTTTTTCACTTTAGAGTGAAGAAGTTAGCGTTTTGGTTTGCACAGGGGCACTGAATGCTCCAGAATTCAAGGTCTGGGCTTTTTTTTTTTTTTTTTTTTTTGGTTGTCTGGAATTTTTACTGTGATACACCTACCTTCACCCTGTTTTTTTCCTTCACCTATACCTTCAGAAAATGTCTTTTGAGATGTCTATAGAATGCAGGAGGCCTCTATAAGGGTACTGGAGACATGCATGGGGGGAACTTAATGTTCTCAGCTGTGCTGGGTTGACCCCAGCCAGCAGCTAAACACTGTTATTTGCTCACTCAGACAGATTGGGGGGGGAGAACTGGGAGAGCAAAAGATGAAAACTGGTGAGTCAAAATAAAGACAATTTAATAGGTGAAACAAAGACATACGCACAAGCAAGGTAAACCAAGGAATTTATGCACTACTTCCCATTTGTAGGCAGATGTTTAGCCACTTTAGCCTTGAAAGCACGTGTCATGGTTATTTGGAAAGACAAAAGCCATAACCACAAATGTCCTTGCTGCTTCTTTCTTTCCTTGAGCTTTTACTGCTGAGCATGGTGTCCTATGATATAGATTATCCCTTTGGCCAGTTTGGATCGGCTGTTCCAGCTGTATCTCCTCCCAGTTTCCTGTGCAACCCCAGGCTACTTGTTGCAGGGACAGAGTGGTAAGAAGAAACCCTCAATGCTGCACAAGCACTGCTCAGCAACAGACAAAACACTGCTGTTATCAACACCAGCTTAGTCACAAATCCAAAACATAGCAACATACAGACTGCTATGAAGAAAATCAACTCCATTCCAGCCAGACCCAGCACATCAACTCTGCTCTCATACCACTACAGTCCAAAGACAATGAGTAAGAATATATTATAACAGCTCAATGCTCCTCACTTCTACCATAAGTTATGTGATTACTGTTATTTCCCACTCTCATCACCATACATACACATGAAAGAACATAGCCGTAGAAAATATGGCTTTTCAGGTAAAACCAGTAAATTTTGAAACATATAATTAGGATATTTTATACTCTCCATCAACACTATAATGCTTTGTGGGCTAAAGATTTGCATCTTTTAAAAATATAAGGCCAGAAAAGAGTACAAAGAGAAAATGATTCAGAAAGTCTAGGAACACACTATAATAGCATTTATTTATTCAAGGTAAAATTGAAAAGTAAGTCAAAATTGAAAGGTAAGTCAAAGAACCAACTGTGAAAAATAAGTTTAAAACTGCACTTGTTCCAAAAAGTTGTATAAGAAATGTAAAAGTTGTTGGGAGAACAGACAGAAGGAGAAAAATAAAACAAGAGTGCTTAGATCCAGAAAGGCTACCACCTTTGAAGTTATTTGTATTTGCAATACAGACCATTTTTGCTGGTAGAATGTTCAAGAAAATGTTATCTTTGAATCAACAGACTCTCTTAGCACATCTCACTTAGGGCCCCTCACTACAAGAAAGATGTTGCATTACTGGAACAGGTCCAGAGGAGAGCAACCAAGCTGGTGAGGGGTCTGGAACACAAGTCATATGAGGAACGGCTGAGGGAACTGGGGTTGTTTAGTCTGGAGAAGAGGAGGCTGAGGGGAGACCTGATGGCCCTCTACAACTACCTGAAAGGAGGCTGTAGTGAGGTGGGGGTCGGCCTCTTCTCCCTGGTAACAGACGATAGGACGATGCAGAATGGTTTGAAGCTACGCCAGGGCAGGTTTACGCTAGACATTAGGAAAAACTTCTTCACCGAAAGGGTTGTCAGGCTCTGGAATGGGCTGCCCAGGGAGGTGGTAGAGTCCTCATCCCTGGAGGTATTTAAAAGAAGGATAGATGAGGTGCTTAGGGCCATGGTTTAGTGGTGGGATGGCAGTGCTAGGTTAACAGTTGGACTCGATGATCTTAAAGGTCTTTTCCAACCAAAGCGATTCTATGATTCTATGATCTGAAAATGTTCCCTTCTGTTTATCAAACTCTCATGAGAGTCTTTCTCTGGAGAGACTCCTGCACAGGGACCCCAAGATGATGAAGGGATTGGAGCACCACTACATAAAGAAAGGTTGGGAGAGTTGGAACTGTTCAGCCTGGAGATGAGGCTCACGGGATATCTCATTAATGCATATGAAAGTAGTGTGTAAAGAGGATGGAGCCAGGTTCTTTTCAGTGGTGCCCAGAGACCGGGACAGGTAATAATGGGCACAAACTGAAACACAGGAGGTTCTTTCTGAACATCAGTAAACACCTTTTTACTGAGAGCATGACTGAGCACTGGAATATGTTGCCCACAAAGGTTGTGGAGTCTCCCTCACTGGAGATATTCAAAGCCATCTGGACACAGTCCTGGGCAACTGGCCTAAATGTGCCTGCAGGGGGGTTGGACCAGATGACCTCCAGAGGTCCCTTCCAACCTCAACCTTTCTGCGATTCAGATGGATGTATATGGCTCAAGAATAGAAACCCACATTAGAGTTCATAACTCTCTTAAAGTCAGTGGAGAGATGCAAGCTCACCTAGAATGCAGTTTAGTTTGCCCAAAAATAAGGGTAAAAATTACCCTAACACACCTATTCCTTTGCATCAAATAGAAAGATAACTTAATATGACTATTTTTCATGGCAACTTCTCCACTGTAGAAAACCACAGGTAATAAGAGACACCTAACCCTATATCTTGGTTTTTTTTTTCTTTCTCTTTATAATCTGCTGAATATAATACAGTGCAGATGTGGGAGAACTATATATTCACATATTCCTCGTAGGCTGATTGAGAAGGTGGAATTAAAAGTTTCTTTTGCAGCAGCACTGTGGTGCGAATGAAAATGACAACAGGGTATCACAGCACCTATTAATAAAACTGCTCCAATTAAAAAAATATTGCATTTAGATGAGTTCTGAAAGAATATTTCATCTAGCTTGACATTATTATTCTCAGCATTGGCTATTGTGCTCAGTGTCACAGATTTCCTATTTGCTGACTTGAAACACAAGCCAGTGAATTCTTTATCAAACAGCCTAAATTTCTTGGCTTATGTACATGAAAAGTATGTCTGAATTTTAGGGTATATTTCAATAGTTGATTGACGAGAATATTTGCTTGTTTTTTCCTACTTTTCAGATGTATTTGAGGTACCAAGTCCATTACCAAAAGCAAATATAGGTGACATTTGCATAAAAGTTAGTGTTTGAACATGTGGCTCCATACAGAGTCAATAAAAAGCGAAAGGGAATTTTACAGTATGATTTGCTTTCATTGAAGACTTCCACTTCAGAATAATTTGAATTGTTCTCTAGAAGTGTCTTCCTTAACTGTAAAAGGAGCATACAACTATTAGATCAGTCTTAGTCACCTAATTTTTATACATCTAATTTACAGTAGATTTATACACTCTTCATTTTATCTTGACTGAAAGCTGAGACTACCACACATTTTCTTTTATTAACACACTTGTTCTCTACCATTCATCTAAAGCAAATGGTGTAAACTATTTCCTTCAACAGTAACTTTCCTGTAAACTATAAACCTGCACCCATTAAATTAAATGTCATGTTAATCCTACCTTCAAAGTTCTTATCCTCCATCCACTGCTAAACACAAAGTCCTTTACACATACCTTGTTACATAATGTAGTTGGAAGTGAAATAATTGATAGTCAGATTATGAATAATGTGGACAGGCAGATGACTTACCAGTGTATTTCAGCTGTTATTAAACACACTGGGTACAATAGACTTGCAGAATCTGCAATCTCTTAGCGGTTTTGAGATTGTCCACTCCAAAGCTCAATTTTTAACATTGTATTATGTTAAGAAAGTTTTGGCTTTTGATTTTAAGTTCAAAAGGATGTTGAGCACTTATAGTAACACATGTATTTAATTATTAAATTTTCTTTACCTGATTTTTTTTTTTTTTTTATTCCTTAACACATTGCTTATTCCATTGACTTCAAGAGGACAATGTGGGTGAAACAGAAATATGAAGTAATGGTTTACTGCCTTGTCATATATGTTTTCAGTAAAAAAACAAGCATAAACAAATTAGACTAACAAGACTAATGGTACCAAGATAAATGTTCTGTGTTGTATTCACACAGCAAATAATTTGAGCAACTGCAAGGAAAAATAAGATTCTGGGTTTTTTAAAATTAATTTTATTTTTTTTATAACTAAGAGCAGGCATATTTTTATAACATGTAGTGTATCCACTTTAATTAATATTAATTTTCTCAGCTGACACTTTTCCTTCTACTACCTACATAAGAATATACCTTACAATGTCAGAAACTGTTAGTTGCGGTTCTTTAAATTAGAAGTTATTAAATACAAATACCAAAGATTTTTAGTAGTAAAGGTAGTCATATATTTCCTTCACTAACTGGTTGTCATTTAGAAAAAAATCTGGCAGTTGGCTTTTTCTATCTCAGAAGTGAATTTAAAAACATGTCAGAGGAAACAAGCTTTTAATTGTTTTCATGCTACTGCAATGGTCACATGCAGAGTTCAGCACATTATGCCACTGCTTGTTATTAGCTGCCAACCTGCAGCAGGGTTTTAAAATAGCAGCTGGTGCCTCTCAGAAAACTTTGGAATTAACATTTTGTATTTTTAAGTGGTAATAAATCACTTACTGAAGATCCATAACTAATATATATTCCTCCACCTTCTTAGTCTTTAGACACATATAAGCATCCATAAAATGTTCTTGAATTTTCTGAGAACAGCAGACAATTCCCTTGATCACAAGGACTTTTATTTTGCTAGCCTATTTTTTCAGTGCATTAGTAGTAAGTGGACAGAACCTGCTACCAAATTAGCTAAATAAAAATGTGTAACAGCTTTTAACCATTGCAAATAACTGTTCAATGAGCAGAATAAAAAAAGTTCATTATCCATAGGGTTCAGAAGAACTGAAGAAAAAATTAAATATGTATAAATAAATTAAAAAATAGAGCACCTTCAGCTTACTCTTTGGTGGTTAGCATTTTTTTTTTCAAATGAAATTTCTGCTATATTTCAATGCTTTTTAAAAATTTTTAGAGAAGAAAGTAGTCAGTGAAGAGTTACATCAGGTAGAGGAGCTACTATGGATTAGGTCTGTCAGGGCTGCCTTCATACTCACATTTTTAAGTCAGTCAGTGGATTCCTTATGATATTTCTCCAGAACATTTTTGCTTTCTGTTTGCTTTTTAAGGTGGTGACCCAGCATTATATCCTGGTCACCTTCAATGTTCCAATCCATTCTTTACTTTTGGTTGCAATAAAAATCCTTTCAACTCATACCAGAGGGCAGCAGAAACAACAAAAAATCATTTAAATTGTACTGAAGAGCAGGAGAGACAACACCTGGTGTGACCAGGTGAATGAACTGCTCAGCCTGGTGGCAGAATGGAAAGAGGAAGTTGAAAGGTTAAGGAGTATCAGGGAGTGAGGGAGATAGACTGGTGGAGCAACACCCTACCATCCATGAGGCTGAGGCAGCAGATGGAGGCTCCACAAGAAGCAGAGGATCCCCTACCCTCTTGCCACTGAGCAGGAGGAGGGGACCTAAGAGACAGGGGGAGAATGGAAACAGGTGCCTGCTTGGGGCATCAGGCAAATCCCCTCCCAGCCTCCTTCACCTTCCCAGTTGCCCTTACACAACAGATATGGGGATCTTGAACTTGAGGGCCAGGCAAATGGAGATGTAGGTGAAGAGCCTAGAAGGAGTCACTCACCCCCACGCATTAGGACTGCCTCTGTTACAAAAAAAAAAAAAAAAGGAGGGTGATTGTTGTAGGCGATTCCCTTCTGAAGGGAACAGAAGGCCCGATATGCCAACCAGACCCATCCCACAGGGAAGTCTGCTACCTCCCTGGGGCCCAGGTTAGGGATATTACTAAGAAACTCCTTGGTCTGGTACGGCCCTCTGATTATTATCCACTATTGATTGTATAGGCTGGCAGATGAGGTTGCAGAGAGAAGTTCAAAATCAATCAAAAGGGATGTCAGGGAGATTGGTTGAAGGATCAAGAGCACAGGTAGTGTTTTCCTCAATCCCATCAGTGACAGGGAGGAACACTGAAAAGAGCAGGAAAACTCAGCTGATTAACACGTGTCTCAAATGCTGGTGTCATCAGAGGAATTTTGGAGTTTTTAATCATAGGGAGGTTTACATGGCACTGGGCCTGTTGATGACAAGTGGAACTCAGCTTTCTGAGGAAAGGGGGAAAAGGATCCTCTCTCAAGAGTTGGCAGGGCACATTGAGAGGGCTTTAAACTAGGTTTGAAGGGGGAAGGGGATATAACCAGGTTCACTAGAGAGGGGCCTAGGGGTGACACCCCAATGCTGAAGGTGAAACCAATAGCCCAGCTCAAGTGCATCTACACCAATTCACGCAGCACGGGCAACAAACAGGAGGAAGTGGAAGCCATTGTGCAGCAGGATAGCTACAACTTAGTCACCATTACAGAAACGTGGTGGGATGCCTCTCATGACTGGAGTGCTGCAATGGATGGCTATAAGCTCTTCAGAAGGGATAGGTGAGGAAGCAGGTGTGGCTCTGTATGTTAGACATTGTTTTGATTGTACAGAGCTCAACCATTCTGATTATGAGGTTGAGTGCTTGTGGGTAAGGATGAAGGTAAAGGCCAACAAGGCAGATATCATGGTGGGAGTCTGTTATAGACCACCAAACCAAGATGAAGAGGCAGATGAAATATGATGAAATAATCTACAATAATAAACCCCCCATAATCCAGGAGGAAACAATTAAAAACCTGCTGCACCACCTGGACACACACAAGTCTATGGGGCTGGATGGGATCCACCTGAGAGTACTGAAGGACCTGGCAGAGAATCTTGTCAAGCCACTCTTCATCTTTTATCAGCAGTCCTGGTTAACACGGGGGGGGGGGGCACCCAGATGATTGGAGACTTGTTAATGTGACATCCATCTACAAGAAGGGCCAGAAGGAGGATCTGGGGAAATACAGGCCTGTCAGCCTGACCTTGGTACTGGGGATTTATGGAGCAGCTCATTTGGTGCCTCACCAGGCATGTGCAGGACAATCAGGGGATTAGGCCCAGCCAGCATGGGTTCATGAAAGGCGGGTCCTGCCTGACCAGCCTGATCTCCTTCTATGACCAGGTGACCTGCCTGGTGAATGAGGGAAAGGCTATCAATATTATCTACCTGGACTTTAGTAAAAGCTTTGACACTTTCTGCCACAGCATTCTCCTAGAGAAGCTGTCATCTCATGGCTTAGACAGGTACACTCTTTTCTGGGTAAAAAACTGGCTGGGTGGCCAAACCCAGAGAGTTGTAGTGAACAGAGTTAAATCCAGTTGGCATCTGGTCACAAGCAGTGTTCCCCAGTGCACCCTCAGTAAGTTTTCAGATGACACCAAATTGGGCTGCTTGAGGGGAGAAGGGCCCTGAAGAGAGATCTGGACAGGCTGGAGTGATGGGCCAAGGTCAATTCTATGAGGTTTAACAAGGCCAAGTGCCAGGTCCTGCACTTCAGTCACAACCCCATGCAACACTACAGGCTTGGTGAAGAGTGGCTGGAAAGCTGCCTGGTGGAAAAAGACCTGGGGGTACGGGTTGGCAGCTGGCTGAATATGAGCCAGCAGTGTGCCCAGGTGGCCAAGAAGGCCAACAGCATCCTGGTTTATATCAGGAATAGTGTGGCCATCAGGAGTAGGGAAGTGATCGTCTCCCTGTACTCCATACTGGTGAGGCTGCACCTCTTAATAGTGTGTACAGTTTTGGGCCCCTCACTACAAGAAAGACATCACCTTGCTGGAACATGTCCAGAGGAGAGCAGCAAAGCTGGTGAGGGGTCTGCAGCACAAGTCTTCTGAGGAGTGGCTGAGGGAACTGGAGTTGTTTAGTCTGGAAAAGAGGAGGCTGAGGGGAGACCTTATCGCCCGCTACAACTACCTGAAAGGAGGCTGTAGCGAGGTGGTGTTAGGATCCAATTGTGTTGGTTGAGAGGAAGGCCCCCTTGTTTTCTAGTTGACTTCAGACAAGTTTGGGAGGCTAGGGGAGGCCAGATCAGCCTGAGTGTCTGATGAGTGATAGAATTGTCTGCAGCTACAGCAAGTCTGAAACGCCACTTTGTCTGATCTTCTCAGATAAGTACACAAAGGAGCAAGCTTTGAGACAATTACCTGGCTATTCAGTCTCACAGATGGGTGTCAGTCTCTTCTCCCAAGTAATGAGCAATAGGACAAGAAGGAATGGCCTCAAGTTGCACCAGAGAAAGTTTACGTTAGATATTAGCAAAAATTTCTTCACTGAAAGAGTGGTCAAACATTGGAACAGGCTGCCCAGAAAGGCGGTGGAGTCACCATCCCTGAAGGTGTTCAAAAAACATGTAGACATGGCATTCAGGACATGGTTTAGTAGGCGTGGTGGTGTTTGGTTGATGGTTGGACTTGATGATCTTGGAGGTCTTTTTCAACCTTAATTATTCTAAGATTCTATCTCTTGTGAAGGAAAAATAAAAGAGTATTTAACAATCTTCTAAATGCAGGGCTAGTATAAAGAATTACATTTACTCTGAAGATTGAAATTGTCCACTGGCTGACACATGAACAGAAACAGCACAGACAGTCCTATACCTAACCTCCTGAAATATCAAACTCTGTTCCTCATTTAATTTTTTTTTTTCTTATGCTTGGCTTTGTGGCTGTTCATATATTCAGCGTAGATGACTTCTTTATCTCATAAAATCACAATTTTCAGACTAAAATGTGCAGATGCTTTTTTTGACTTCTCTTCCTCCCCCTTCATACTTGGGTTTTTTGGTTTGGTTTTTGTTGTTGTTGTTGTTGTGTTTGGGGGGGTTTTGAGCCATAATCCCCATACAAAGTTTCCACTGATATTACATTTTTACAATAGTATCATTGTTATACACATGTTTCTGTGATAATACAGCATTTTTAGAATTCAGCATTTAAAGCTCCCCTTAACCTACTTAATTTTAACTGCTTTGTGTTTTCCACAGCTCATGAAATAAAAAGTAAAAATTAATATTTATGTAGGTTCTTTTTTGCTCACACTTCAGTGCACTCACACTTCGATGAATTTGTATCAATTTCTGTTGTTCTCAAGCAGTTTATGAAAGTCAAAACTGGTCCCAAAGAGATCCTACATAATCACATATAAACAGTTTTTAAATCCTGGTAAAATTTATCAATTGTTTGTTCTTTTTAATCAAACAAAATAAAAGTTATTCAAAGATTTCAATAGAAATTTTAAGAGCAAGCTGGGAAAATTCTTTTCTGATGTTTCCTTTCTTTTAAAATACGAAGTGTATCATTCTAAGATCAATTCAATTATTCATACCTTTGGGTGTCTAATAGACCTGCTTATCGCTGTGCAAAGAAACATACAGTTGGTCTGTCCTTGACCCAGCTCTGCTTTCACTGTCTAAGGAGATTTGAAGCTATTTCCCTTCTTTCCCAGGTGGGTGCTAAGAACATTAAGATAGAGAAAGTATTTTGGTGGTGGCTGGTAGGTGATCTCATTTTCTTCTGTTGAAGCTGTTCCACTTTCATAACATGTTAAACATTCACTGGGCTACAGTAAGAATGAGAAAGAAATGGACCATAATTACTCAACCTGGTGGTTAGGGTACTCACCTACATGCTCTAGTAAACACATCAGATGAAAAACACCAAGAATACTCAATGCAGAGGCATTAAATGCCAGCTTTACCAATTTATAGTTGAGCACCTAAACCTTTTGGATATCCAGTTATGTTCCTAGTGACTCAGTGAGAACTTGATTATTTAATGGAAAATACCTGAACAATTCTTGTAGAAAATTCTGAGAATTCTTCTACCTCACATTACTGAATAATCTGTAGCTAGGGCATCTTTCCAAATACACGAAAGTGGCTTTTTGATTCATTGGCTACTTACACCCTAGCTAGGAATCTCCTTTCCTAATGGGAAGAAAGCTTGTCCTTCCAGCAGAGAAGAAAGCAGGAAAATCTGTGAGAATGAAGAATAAAGATCTATACTCCTTAATACTCACATTAACAACATTAGGCAGCATTTTA
The DNA here is from genome assembly GCA_034008185.1 of Gorsachius magnificus. Taxonomy (NCBI): domain Eukaryota; kingdom Metazoa; phylum Chordata; class Aves; order Pelecaniformes; family Ardeidae; genus Gorsachius; species Gorsachius magnificus. Next base: position 43,088,175 of record CM067081.1, read on the forward strand.
CACATCCAGTTAATACTTTGTAGCACATAGGTATAGGTACCTAGTTTTCTTCAAGCAGTTTCACTATCTTCTTCTAATATCATGACTTTCAGTAGGTAGGTAGACAATAAAAAGCAAAATTCCTTTCTGTGGATCTAGTAATTTCTTCAGTTTCAGACACATATTTTACAAGTGCAATTTTTATTTTTCTAAACAATTTCTGCTTTTCAATTATTAAAAGTGGAAGTGATAGTCACAATCCAACATTGACATAACTGTAAAAATGCATTTTTGGCTGTGGAAACAAATGGGTTTATATTTATGACATTGTGTACAACACATTTCTGCTCTTTGAAAAACAATAAGATTTATTAGATCATTTTTTCTCTGCTGACAATGCCTTATATGCGTTTAAAATACAGATAGTAGAAACTGCATACCAATACATAGTAAAATCTGATAAATAAAACAAAAGCTCCACCAAGAGTATGATTGCAGCACTATAAAAATTCAAAAGAGTCTCATAACAACATGAAATTGATAAACGTTCATCAATGGTTTTTCCTACCATACTAAGTCATAGACCAACCGACAAGCATATAGGTAAAGAGCAGACAGCTATGAGTTGCGAGAAACATTGTAGTTCAGTATGAAATATTTTTTTGAAATAAATGAGGTAGCAGATAGCATGTTGAATAATGAATATGAAACAACACTAAAGAAAAATTCAGAAGAAAGGTGCAACCATAAAATGGCCTGAAAAACTTCCTATTATGTAGACCATATTTATAAATCCAATACAGTCATACAGGACCAAAATACCATAGATTGTAATTTACTTGCAGAAAGAGATCCACACGGAAGATGGAACATGATTTGTCACACTAGAAGAAATTACCTCTGTGATGAATGCAAAGGTAAACTGTAAGTATTATCTCATCTGGATTCATCACTGTTGTTAATACATGAAATGCAAAATATGTCTCAAAATGGCAGGAGAAGAAATGGAATGCATGATGAAAAACATTTGGATTACCTTTTTAGACCTCTTTTACAACTCATTGGCACAACAGGTTTTTTAACTATTCCAACCAAGGGAATAAATATGTACTCTGTGGTCTTATTGCTCGACCCAGAAAACAGAAGGGATCATATTTTATCTCAAATTAATTTATCACAGGCGAAGAAATCCCCTTAAAAATATGGGATATTTTTAGTCTCTGGCAGACTATTTGAAAATTATACGAATAATTTTACAAATAATAAGTAGGTTAATGCACTAGATTCTATTTTTCACCTACAGAGTCTGTAAATGGAACTTCTAGTGGGAGGAGAAAAAACATAGTAGGATATATGACAGGAAGTGGAACAATATTGTCCATGGAGATATAAATGTAATCAGCAGTACTGTTTCCTTCACAGTTAGCAAGGATCAGCCAAAACACATATATAGCCTGCAAAAGATATTCTAGTATACAAAGTGTGACAAAGAACTTGGAGGCAGGTATTGCAATCTGTTCCAACAGAGATGTGTAAGACAGTATGTTCCAAGGATCATAAAGAAATATTAACTGTCAGGTAATAATGGAAGATTCTAGGAAGAAAAAAATAAGAAATACCCAAAGGAAAAAATATTACTGGAGTGAAGCCTCTACATTAGAAGAATGTCTTTCTGACAGCCCAGAAATACAATACAAACAAGGAAGCAGTACAACAAAACAAACTAAACTGGTCTCCTGTAGTCACAATATGTAAAACAACAGGCATTCCTTACAGAAACACTGTGGTAGCTTTATTGGTCTCCTCAGACTTTTTGAAGAACTCTAGCCAAACTTAACATTAGGTAATAATATCTGCACTCAGAGATATGAGATGTAAGCCCTCTATTAGGTGCTCTTACTCCCATAATGTATTTGTGAAAATGCAAGCAAACTTACACACTCTCTGATAGAAAAAAAATATTCATAGTGTCATGATTCTTCTTTAGGATTTACTTAACTTTAAACTGTCCTACAGTGGTGAAAAAAAAATACATTGTATATCAATTTTTCAGACATGTCTTCTTTTACTGAAGGTATGACTTTCGACTGCAATCTCAAGGAAATATAAAGCAATACCACAGAAAGCAAGATTGTCACTTAAAGTGGTGCATGAACTACCTGCTTATCTGTATCAGCTGTGACCTACCAGTGACAGAAGTTACAGCTGAGTACAAGCTGACACACTAGCTGGAAAAGGAACCAAGCTGTACATGTTAACTGCTTAGTACAGAGTAAAGGATAAACTTCAGAGACTGAAACAGACTCTGAGGAGTAGTTAGTCTAACATGAGGACATGCATACTAGGAATCATCGAAACTACAGCCTTCCAAGGTACATGGCAAATATACAAACCACACATGTGACATCATTATTGGAGCTGATAAAATTAATCAATTAATAAATGTGATAATGTGTCAGGTGGAAGGGCAGAATCCGGAGAAAGCTGACAGTCATGGCATCTGTTTTCATTTTCACCTAATCTCGTTATTTTCCCTGATGAGAAAAAGGTGCTTTGGCTTAGAATGAGCAGCTATGTCTTGTAAATATCTCCTGTCAAGATGTGAGGCAGCATGTGAAAAAGGAGTCTTATCAGTATTTGTCCTTGATTTGAGGAGGAAAGAGGCATTTGTTCTTCCCTACTGTTTTATCAGGCATCTAGTAGGAATGTCCTATACCAGACAGGCTGGGTGGGATTTACTTCAAACAAACATCTGAACTATTCACCTCAGGCCCCATGAAAATAAAACAGGAATTGTATAAAATAGATATAATACATCTGATCTGTTTTAGCCAGCTACTTTATGAGAACTGTGTCCTAGAGCAGCCTATTTCTCTGCATTGAGACAAGAGACTGACTCACATGCAGACTTCTATAACTTAGATCTTTCATTAGGCATTAGGGGTAGCTCAAGTCCCCATTTCTTTCACTTTCTGTAATCAGATCCTTTGGGAACAAATCTTATGTCACTCAGGTTAAAGGAATAGAGATCTACAGTCCTAACTATTCTGAAATACCCTACAACTACTGCAAGCAGAAAATGACACTGTTTACATTCTATAGTCAGAAGTTGTGTACACTGAAGAAAAGCTGAGGTTCTGAAAATGTATTTCCCTACAGACCTGCTGAAAAAATGTAGCTCCTGATAAAACAGCAAAGGATTAGTCTGTTGTCTGTAACACACATGCTATGTCACAGAAATTGGAAGTAACAAGTGCTGCAAATTCACTGTACATAAATCATTTGCAAACACCAGTTTGCAGTGATTGTGAAACTTTGTAGTCAAAGCTGGCTCTGGGCAACCTGCTGCTTTAGGCAATCTAGCATCCCACATTTTTAGCTGTCTCATTTAATTTTATATTTTTACTTTATTTCTGATGTGTTTTTTTCCAATCAATTAAAGCTAGTGTGTGCTCTTTGGTTTTTTTTTTCCCCTTTTTTTGTCTTTTGCCTGGTTTTCTGACAATAGGGTCTTCTATTAAATCTTTTCTTAATTCTTCTAAGTTTTCCATGTAAGTTGGTTTTGAAGAGTGCAATTTTTCATCACCTTTATCTTTGTCCCACTATTTCTGTTTAGCAACACCTCTTTGTCATTTAGCATCTTGGTATCCAAAAATTTCTTTGCTTCGATGGTTTAGCATTATGTGATGTGCTTCTCCCATCTCAGCACTCCCTTTCAGTTGTTCTTTTGCTTCTTGCTTTTCTATTGGTCCTTCCACTTCCATTTGCACCTCTCCAAAATGTCCTATCCCCTTAACACAGTGTTTGCGTACACTGATACTATCAAACTTCCCATTCTTTAATCCATAGACTCTAAGCTCCTCCCCTGCTTCTGCTTGAACATATACACACCTTGAACACTCACACAGATAAAGATTTCCTATGTAGGCACACAATGCAAACTGAATTAAATTCAGTAAAAGGTATTTTGTTGGTGGTGTTCGTTTGTTTGTTTCTAACATGACAAAACAGGCAGGAGTTGTTTCTTGCTTAAAGAACAAGAGCCTGAGTTTTTTTCAGAGATGCTTAAAACACTTTAGGCATTTCCTCAGAATAGTTTTTGGCAAAGACTTTAGATATTTTATTCTGCATAAATAAATATTACCTTGAATTCCGCTACTGTGTCCTATTGGTTTCATAGTATACTGTCCTCACTTTGCATTTCTCACATATTCACATCTCAGAAATTTTTTCTTATGTACATTGATTCATTCACCTGCTTATGAAAAAAAGAGGGCGATTTCATCAACAAACACTAGGACCTATGATGTCAGAACATCAGTGGGGATATGGCTTAAACTTTTTTGTATTTTCTTGCTTTTTCGTGTGTGTTCCTTCTATCACACCTTTGTCTTAAAGCTTTAGCTATCAACAGCTTGCATGCCACTTATCTGTGTTCTCAGCTACAGTTTCAGGATTCTTCAAGTCTCTGTTTAGTTGTGTCATACTGTCATTTTTTTCATCCTATTTCTCTTCTTAGGGTCCATGTTCCTCAAATTCATGAAGTCCCACAGACATCATAGCTTAAGTAGCACAGAAGTCCCACTTACCATAACCAGCTTCCTTATGTGATTCTTCAGGTGGAACTCCATGGCAGGGACATCTTCCTGCCTTATCTTATTGTTATGCCAGCCCCCTGCTATCTACCTTCTAGTCCTGTTTTTCCCTTAATAGTCTTAATACTCCCTCTCTTTTGGATTCTTCATAGCTGATGTTTTCATAATCTCGCCTCCATACCATTCTATCTTTTCGGCTTCCTGGCTGCTTGCCAGACCTATCCTTCTTTTTACTTCTTCTAGAAGCTGATCACATACATAGTGATGATAATCAGGGTGAAACATCTCATTTGCAGAATGTAAAGTTTTCCCTAAAATTATCATCCTCCATCTCAAAAGACAGTGTTCTCATTCTGATTATATTCTTTTATCCATCAACTTCCTGCCATTTCATTAACTTGAAAGTTCACTTACAGACAGCCTCTTGCTTACTAGTGGAAATTAGAGCTGCTTTGTCCAAGCTGCAGTACACAAATATTGAAATTCTCCAGTCTCTACTTAGGTTTACCATGCGGTAATCTGGAGCTAAATTCTGAGTCAGATGCTTGAGATTCTGCAGCACTCCAAAATGCATGCAGAATATGCTTGGGTATTTTGAACAATAGTTCAAAACAGAGTTTCTCACTGAATGAACAACAGAAATTAGTACAACCTGACTACCACTGTTTTATTTATTTATGTATTAATTCTTTTTATTTTCTGCCTCTCGTTTTCAATTTTCTATGTTTCTTTAATGTTCTTAATGAAAACATTTGATTAATTACTGAACATGTTAAAGGATAAAATTGGAAAAATTTATAGAAAGAGTTGCTTTTCTGTCACACAAGAATAGAACAAACAACACCAACCCCCCACCCCCCACCCCACCCCACCCCCATCCCAAATACTTTTTTTTCTTTTCTGCAATGTTCTATTTTACTTTTAATTTTGGGGCATAAGTCAATATTCTTTAGTTATGTTGCTTAGGTTTATAGGTCCAAAGCAACTAAGAAATCTCTTTTTTTGTAATAAACAACAACAACTGAGAACTAGTGGGACCTTCAATCTAATCAATCTCAGTTTTGACGTTAGATATAAAAAAAGTTGGCAATATTATACCCTTGGTTCTGGAAAACAGTCTCAATTGTGTAATATAGCTCAGGTTTTCTGGCATCAAAGGTATGATGTAGGCTTCTCTTTCTACTTAGCAGTTTAAAGGACAATAAAGTGAAGTTTTAAGTTTATTGATTTCTTTTTTGTTTTGTTTATGTCATGGTTGTAATTTGGAAGAGGTTTTTATTGATTTTTAAAATATAATTACGTGTCTATCAACTAAATTTCCTCTACTTTGCACCATTTACTGCCAATTATCCCTGTGTTACGTGGTTATAAAATGATTCCAATTTTTGTTGGTAGGTTATACTCATATTACAGGTGTAAATGATTACCAAGTAGTGCAAAACTGTTGAGAATCTGACCTTTAATATTCAGAATATGTTTAATAATTGTTATGGCCATTCATATATGGTCAAATGGTCAATAAGCTTGAAAATATATAATGAAAAAAAGTAACAAAGAAAGATTCTATTCCGTGGGACTTACAGTCTACAAAATAAGAAAGATGTTGCAGAAGCACTCTGGAGATCAATATGTTAAAAAGTTGGATTTTATAATATCTCCGGAAAATAAAATACCATGCATGGAAGAATTTGGGAAAGATTCTTTAGTCAGGAGGTAATTAATGGGCAGAATGGACTGCAAACACTGACTTAGAACTTTCAACTCTGAGCACATACAAGTATTAGCAAGAGGAAGAAATTACAGAGTGCAAATGTTCAACAGACTTAGATGAGCCACAAGATATTATTTCATGCAGCAGTATTATTTTAGCAATGGGAAATATTTTTCCACTCACTCAAGCTAAATTAACCCATGATTACACAATTTTTTTCCAAGAAATATTTTAAAGGTTCATGGCTTCTTTGATATGGTTAATAAAATGCCAAATTATCTTTATTTTTTTATACCATCAGGAGCACATCCATTACTTATAACCCCACTCAAAACTCTGACAATCAATCTGACAATACAGTCAAAGAAATTCCATCCTACATCCATTTCCTAGGTAACCATCCACAGAAATAAACTCCACACAGTGGGAGAAGAAATGAAAACATCCGCACTCTTTAAGGTTTTCTGATCCAAATTTTTCCACTGCTGCTGATTTTGAATTTAATTTTTACTGGTGTCATTTATAGGTGTAATGTGGCTTTTAGTCTACAAAGATGTAGGAAAAAGGCATCATGTTTTTATTAGCAAAGTGTGTAGGACAATGGGATTATGCTCAGATATGGAATTTTTAGTATGCTAAAATAGAAATGGCAATCATAACTTTTTGTAGCTGACAAATACAAAGAGCATAAAAATCCCAAGCTAAACCCATAGATAATTCATGGTCATGACATGTATTTTTTAAGTTTAATCTTAAAAGGGGGGAATATTTTGTACTTGCCACTGGGAGAGTGATAATATGCAAGGTCTAATAATATGTAAATATTCCACATAACTTTTACCTCATTAATTGCAAAACACTCTCCATTCTGCTGACAGCAGGACTGCTCAAAAGATTTTCATATAGCTCTAACATATAGCTCTAGGCTGAATCTACACATTTATCCTAAACCTCTACACTACATGTTCATCACCAGCGCTTGCTCCTCCTTCATCAGACCTAATTCTAGGTTTAACAGTTCTGCTCTGCATAGGGTTTTTCTTTATCTTCCTCTAAAATTTTATTCTTTGTGGCCCATTTCTTTGTGTCTGGAACCTCTAGAATCTAGGGAAAAAAAAAAGAAAAAGAAGAAAAAAACCTCTCTCAAACCCCAACCCACAGTCCTTCCATCTTTTCAAGACCTCCAAACACAAGAAGGCCTTGAGTACACTATTTTCTCACACATGGGGCAACAAAAACAAAACCAAACCCAAGAATCTTTCTTCCATTCATGTTGCTAATTAAATTTTAGGTTGAAAAAGCAGTGGTAGTATCCTAAAGGTAACAACTGAAATATCATTCAAGGAACGTGTCACCAGAAGAAACAACCAAGGGGTAACAAGAACAGTTAATAAATACTCTAGCTGAGGCTTGTGTAGCAGTTATTTTCTGGGTAGTGTCTACTTTTAGAAATAAGTATAAGTGAATTGACTTATTTGCTTTGGAAATAAATGGGAATATGAGGGAGGGAGAAGGGATATTGAGAAGGGAGTCATAATACATGATAAATATATCTGACTCAATCCAGGAGCAAAATAACTCATTGGTTATGCAAGCAGCTACCTATTTCACTTTTTGTTGAGAAGATTGGGACTGCTTAAACTGAACCCTTTTTCCTTCACCTTCTATTTGCACAGCCCATTGCTCTTTCTTCCGAGGAAGGAGGAAAGAATCTTGTGTTTGTGCATGTACTCCATTTCTCCTTCCCCACTTCACCCTCACTGCTGTGGAAAGCAAACCAGAAAACCCTGAAGTCTCTCAGCACCTCTCCCCTGGTTTCCTTTTCCTTCTTGTGCAGTAGGACTAGAAGCAGCCCCTAATCCCTTCTCCATGATACTCACAAAAATATTTGGGGGCTGTTTCTGCCATTGAAAAAAATCTTCTTTAAGGAGTATAGAGAGTAAGAAATCTCTGCAGAAGGACTTGCAAGGATGTTTGGAAAAGAAATTATCATAATCATGGATAACCTTCACCCTCATGTGTATCCAAAACCATCCAAAACAATGACATAGAGCCCTGTCATATTGGAATAATCTTGAAATTCCATTATTCTTACAAAGACTTTTTTCCTACTCGAAGCCTGATCGTCACTTTTCCCTCATCATTCCCATTTATCAGTTCCATCTGTAAAATCCAACCTTGAAATACTGAGAAGCACTGAACAACTCAGCAAGTAGTATAATGGGTAGAAAAGATCTTCTACATATGAGCAATACTTGTGACTAGGCCCACGAAACAAAAAAAAATTTAGAGCAGAGATTTTGGGTAACAAGTCAACTACGCATTTTTGTCTAATGTACGGCATGCACAAATACCTATCTATTATACATTCACCACTTACTTAGTCACTCTTTGTAGTTTTTAAGAAATTAGAATAAAAGCAGGCATCTTCTGCTCTGTTGGAAACCTGCTATGAGGGCTTTAGAATATACTTGTTTGTCTTATTTAACTAGATTTGGACTCACATCCTTTTGAAATACTAATGATAGTTTCTTATTATTTTCTTAGTGGTTTTGTTTCTCCTCCTTGAAGTTCTACAAGTGTGCATGACTACTTCAGCTGCGTTCAAAACATGCTAATTATCCACATAAATTCAGGTTTGTTTGTTTGGTAATTGAATCACTCAATAACAATAACACTGGGAATGTCACAAGAAAAGACTGAAGTGTGCTGGCAGAAAGCATTTACAAATCAAACATTAATTTCCTGGGTGTTTGGCTTAATATTCTTCTGTTATTTTTAATCTAATTAATCTTACTGCTTTTGATTCAGCAGAATCAATTGTTCCAGGTTGTTTAGAAAGCTAATGGGAAAGTTCACCTATGATCTGAAGCTTCCATGTCTTTTTCATCTTAGTGTCCATTTTAGTTACAGGTTTTGATGTAGTAATTTGCATGTGTTTTTCTGCACTTGATATTTCTAAAATATAAACAGTAAAGAGTGGGTTACAATTATAAAATATTCTCTAACTCTGATTTCTTTTAGCATTTTAATGTTGGAATTTTTATATTGTACTAACTTGCAAATGCTCACTCACTAACTCTCAATTGCATTACGGTGGTAAGCAACCATCTGCTTAGACCTTACTTTCTCCTAATCAGACCATTTGAAATTAAAATAATGATAAAAGTAAGGAAGTTAAGATGAGAACTGTCAGGAAGATGAAGCTATAATTCTACTTGCTGTTGTATGGGTTGCTGCTGTGTTTGTTCTTGCTGCAAGAAGACATTATACCACAATGCAGAACTAACGTTAAGTATGTGCATTTATTCCTATATGAACAGGGGTATATCTAGTTATCATTGGTATTTTCCTTATAACAACTTATATATACATATATATATATGCAGACATATACACACAAAATATATATAATTTTTTTAAAACTTCAAAATATTAGTTATTTTGTTCCAATATGAATAAGTTGTTCAAGTTCTTCCAATATGAACACTTTCAAATTTACATGTTATACATTCATATATTTTTCACCCTGTAAACTATTCACTCAAATCTTGTTTGATCTTATGAGGATTTTCACTGTATATCTTTCAGCTATTTATCTCCTCTAATCTTTCAAAATTTTAACATTTTCTGGATACTTTTCCATAATAGCACATGCTGGTAGTAGTAATATTATGGATGAGAGTAAATATATCTAGAAATTAGATTGTTTCAGCTTTTTAGAGGGTAAGAATTCTGCACAACTTGTGAACCATGTCTGTCCAGTGTATTCTCATTAATGCAATTCCCTGAACTTTATCCAGTTGCAGGTGACTGCTCTGCATAACCACTGTATATTTAATTCACCATGGGAGTCCATGACATGTGATCAAAGTCCAGTGTTACAGGGACAATAGGAAAAACTAACACTTATAAACACATAAAAAAACACACAAAAGTTGTGTAAGCAAGCACAATGCAATGCAGAAGTGATTCTCTTTAAAAGTTTCTGCCATTTAGAAAGATTCTGCTGGTTGTCGAAGACGAGTTGCCATGAATTCTGCCTGACGAACCTAGTGTCTTTCTATGATGGTGTGACAGCATCAGTGGACAAGGGAAAACCAATGGATGTCATCTATCTGGACTTCTGCAAAGCCTTTGACACGGTCCCCCACAACATCCTTCTCTCTAAATTGGAGAGCTATGGATTTGATGGGTGGACTGTTCGGTGGATAAGGAACTGGCTGGATGGCTGCATCTAGAGGGTAGTGGTCAATGGCTCGATGTCCAGATGGAGACTGGTGATGAGTGGTGTCCCTCAGGGGTCCGTACTGGGACAGGTGCTGTTTAATATATTCATCAATGACTTAGCGAGATCGAGTGTACCCTCAGCAAGTTTGCGGATGACACCAGGCTGAGTGGTGCAGTTGACACACCAGAAGGATGGGATGTCATCCAGAGACCTGGACAGGCTGGAGAGGTGGGCCTGTGTGAACCTCATGAGGTTCAACAAGGCCAAGTGCAAGGTCCTGCACCTGGGTCGGGGTAACCCCCAGTATCAGTACAGGCTGGGGGAAGAAAGGATCGAGAGCAGCCCTGCCGAGAGGGACTTGGGGGTACTGGTGGATGAAAAGCTGGACATGAGCTGGCAATGTGCGCTGGCAGCCCAGAAGGCCAACCGTACCCTGGGCTGCATGGGGAGAAGCGTGGCCAGCAGGTCGAGGGAGGTGATTCTGCCCCTCTACTCTGCTCTGGTGAGACCTCACCTGGAGTACTGCGTCCAGCTCTGGAGCCCTCAGCACAAGAAGGACATGGAACTGTTGGAGCGGGTCCAGAGGAGGGCTATAAAAATTATCTGAGGGCTGGAGCACCTCTCTTATGAGGACAGGCTGAGAGAGTTGAGCTTGTTCAGCCTGGAGAAGAGAAGGCTGTAGGGAGACCTGATTGCAGCCTTTCAGTACTTAAAGGGGGCCTATAGGAAAGATGGGGACAACCTTTTTCACAGGGCCGTTTGTAACAAGACAAGGGGTAATGGTTTTAAACTAAAACGGGGTAGGTTTAGACTGGATATAAGGAGGAAATTCTTTACAACGAGGGTGGTGAACCACTGGAACGGGTTGCCCAGTGAGGTAGTGGAGGCCCCATCCCTGGAAACATTCAAGACCAGGTTGGATGGGTCTCTGAGCAACCTGATCTAGTTAGCGGTGTCCCTGCTCACTGCAGGGGGTTGGACTAGATGACCTCTAGGGGTCCCTTCCAACCCAAAACATTCTATGAGTCTATGATTCCATGAATGAAAAGCAGAGTATCAGTGACGTGGGCTCGCCGTTCCATTAGCACAAATTTCAGATGAATTCAGTGCATGAAGAAAAAAGCATTTCTGATAATTCTTTAGTTGTTCCATCTGTCTGGCTGCCCTCTGCAAAATGACAGCTTTGATGTGTTTTATCTTGTTCCTTTCATTCTCAAGCCAGTGATTATCTCATCTAATGATTTTCAGCACGAGTCTTTACAAGAAAGAGATTCTTTGTCAGGTTCTCAGTGAAATAACTTCACATGTTAACCCACCTTTACATATCTACATCAATGGTTTGTTCTTGCCTGTTGTCACTTAATGAAACTGTCTAGTGTTCAATAACTGTGTAGACAAAAGTGTTAATAAGTAAAGCCAGCAGCTACATTTTTTACTGTGAACAGACAAGACTACTAACATGTGAGTACAGGAGCTACTGTGCTAAAAACATGTACTGTGATATAGGAGAAATGTCTGAGTAAGGTTAGGCTCAGTAAAATACAGCTTCATGGTACAAGATGGCTACAGACTGCATTTGAGCTGAAAACACAGCAAGGAGGTTGGACCAACCAGCACAGCACTGGCACTGCTGGTGTCCATTTACCTTGTATTCAGACCTAGATTCAGCTGCAGTTCCCAAGAGCTTGTAGGTAACCATGACAGGCTTCCATACCCCAAGGCTGCTCTGCAGGGAGCTCCCATTCTCCAAACCACCACTGTCACATTGCTGTTCCCTTTCTCTTTGAGAAGCATGATGCTATGTGGCATCTGGATCAGGACCTTCCTGAATGTGTTCAATCATTGTGCCACTTAGGCTTTGCTGGTTTTGTTTGTGCACAGTCTGAAAGCAAGATCTTTCCTTAGACTTTTTTCCTGTGCAGTATTGCTTTTTGTTTTGCGTTGGTCTCTTTCTGAAGTTCAAAAATTCAAAGCCAAATCTACAGTCTTATTTCCTGTATTTCCATTTCCCTGCAACAAGGATAGAAATTAATTAACTTAATAAGTAGGTAAAAAAAAAAATTAAGCAAAAAAATGTGGATGCTGGTGGAGTACGCCATATTCCAGCTTGTATAAAATATACTTAATAAAACATAGTTTATCCCTCACTGAAATATAGACTGGAATATGATACTATGTCATAAGTAAATTGTGTCAGAAAACGTAACTAGCTTCCCAGATAATCAAACCTGGCCACCCATAGCTATTAAATTATAAGAAGGTTATAAAGTCTGTTTAATTTACTGGTTTAGGTATACACCAAATCTATTCCAGCAGGTTGCCACTAGGTTATGGAGTCCTTCTCTTCTCTTGTTTGTGTGCGTTTCAATATTTTATACAACTTGGAAGAAGTTGAACAAGAAAGTTTGAGAAAGACCTGATTCTTAATCTTTCAACCCAGAGAGCATCAGGGGCATGTAAGAGCTGGTAGCTAGCCAGGCAAAAAGAGGAGGAGGTCAAATCAATCTTTCTTACCTCAGAACATCATCTGACCCTTTCTTTCTTTTCTATCTGACAGGTACTATGGATATAACAAGTGGAATATTTCTGATCAAATATGGTTGTCTTTATCTGAGATGACATACTTACACTCTCTTTACAGTACTGGAAGAGAATGGATGCCTCTAGAACACAGTGCAGTCTTTGGCTATTCTTGCTGGTAGCCTTTTTCCCTTCTCACTACCCCCTAAGTCTTGCTATTCTAATGGATACTGTGTCAGAATTGCTACTCCACAGAATACTTGTTTTCTTGGTTTGCTCTCTCTGTTTGCTGTTTCCCTGGATAACTTAAGGGTAAAGGCAAGCAGGAGCTGATTTTACCTTTTGTGCTCAAAGATGAGCCTTATAGCCAGATCAGAAGTTTCAGTTCCAGAAGGAGGGCATTCAACTTCACATATCAAAATGTTTACAGTGTGTCTACATGAGACTGAAGTACTTGACCTCTTACTCCAGCTGATGGATATCCTGTGGCTGTTTCAGTTGCCTAAACACAGGTCTCTAGGGTTATTTGAGACATCTCAAGGCTAACACTTTAAACTAAGGATGGAAGACACGCAGGACCAAGGGAAGACCTGCTCAGGGCATCTCAAATGGCAAAAGATGATTATATTCAGGAACTGGCTTGCCCTTGACTGTCAATAAAATCTAGATTGCTATACACCTGAGTAGATATTTACTTTAAGAGGTGAGAAATTGCCTGCAAGACACTGATACCTATATTGGCTAGATCTCCATTACATATACAAATTTATATATTTAACTCATCCCTTAACTTATAGAATGAGCTTTCTTCATCAATTTGCTCATTTCCATGGAATCTTTTCTTAGGTAACTAACTTTATGCACTGGAGAGTCATGGTGAAGATTAAATAATCAAAAGACAAGAAAGAGAGTATGCATCCTGCAAAACTAGTGGTTCTAGTGTTTCATGCATTCATCCCAGCCATTCCCAGTTCTGATTATGATAAATTAATATGCACTATCCTCCAATTTTCATTTTAGTTTCCTCAGAAGAAAGGCAGCTGCCATCTGGAAGTGATTCATACATTTCTCCCTGTTTCCAGCACAGGTATTAGTAGGAAATACATCATGAGCACCTGTGCTATAAACCAGACAGATTCATGTCCTTTAGGAGGATTTCTTGTAAGTCTCATTTAGGTCTCCCAGACGTGAGAGAAGCTAGCCATAATGTTACCATCATTATGTTATGAATTCAATCAAGATTGGGACTTAGTAAAATCCTTTGTAGACACCCAAGCAACTAATCTTGATTACATGTAATTATTACATGTAATTATTTCTAGTACTAAAAGTCTAGCACAGAAGAAATATTGACTGTATTGCTGAATTGCAAGTGATTTAAATGTAAATAAAAAAGGAAAATTTTCTTGAGATGCTGTTTCTTTTTCTTTGCCAAATTTTACTACCACAGAGCAAGAAAACTAAAGTAGAGCAGTAAGACTGTGGAAATCTACTTCAGTGTGAAGAGTTAAAAGCCAGGTTTTTCAGACTGACCAGAAAACCACAAAAATTTATTATGGGTCAGTGGAAGATAATGAAGTGGTTACACTAAATGACACAACAACCAGACATTTTCAAACAATCTTTGTAGTAGACTCAAAGGTAAATGTAGAATCATTTCCAATTCATAACCAATTGAAATTAAATGGTCTGACTGCTGATTTGCAGCCCTTCAGAGTATGTTAATCTGTGTTATTATTCCATGGAAAAGCAGCTGTGATTGCAACTTTCTGCATTCTGATAATGGACCCTCCCAGAGCCATGTAAAAAAACTCACAGAAAGCAACAACAGCCAGGTATGCATATTTTGTACTTTGCTGTGATATTTTGTGCATCACGCTGTTCCATTCTGCAACTCAGCAAGAAAATACATCCCTTTCTTGGAGGGAAAAATAAAAATCTATAAAGCAGTGTTCAAGCACCATAGACACAAAAGAGAACTTTGCTTTAATCAGTATGTTACTCTGAAGAGCAAGGCCAAAAAAAGAGAAAGATAAAAGGAGCTAACTCTCTGTTCCAATTAGGTGTCAAGGCCCTGTGAGCACCAACGGGCAGACTGGACTTCCTGGCTTCACCTCAGACCTGAGTTGCCATCTCACATTTGATGATCACCAGACTGTCAATGAAACCCCAGCCTGCTTGCCTTGTTCAGCTGTCATGGGACAGCACCCCTGCAGCTAAGGGCACTACCCCTACCTGTGCTGCCCTTGGCTGCCAGCTCACCTTTTCTTGCATTAGCTATGTCCTTCTTGAGCCCTGAGTAAAAATCTTGGTCTTACACAGTGCTGGCCCCAGCCCCTCTGAGCTGAATGCCATGGACTGGTCCCTACAAATTCAAATCCTGTAGGATGCTGTAGGCCACCTTCAGAGGCCTCTTGCAACCCCAGGGGATCTGTTGCACACCCTACACGCACAGTGATCATTTCTATCACAATCAAGTGAGGTTATAGCAGTTTCTATGTCAGATGTGATTAATCTTTGCCACCTACCCAAGGGCTGACCCAGCAGACACTGACTCTTCAGGACTAGTAATCTCATGGCTTTAATTTGGGTAATCCATGGCAATGTGTTACCCAAAACTGCAAACTGTGGTAACCAGTGACTGTGCTGTAGATCCCTGATTGCTTCTAGAGTAACATTATTATAAGGCAGCACATATGTGTGCTTCCTTGCAAGTGGGGCAAGAAATATCTGAATGTTTAGTCAAACGTAATTAAAAATTTCACTCACAATCTTCTAATCTTAAAATTTCTGTCTTAAAAAGATGGTATTTAAGAGGAATACTGTGGGGGTATTAGGGCAATTTTGTTTTATAAATCTGGTCTCAGGTGTGTAGTCCTAAATATTACCATTTTAAAACAGCTTTATTTAAAAGAAGACTTTGATATGGAAAAAATAAGTTATTAGCTACAGTAACTGTATCACTACTGACAGTATTTTGTCTGTATTGGGTAATAACAGGCTTTTGACGCTTCTTTAAAGACACAGATTTCACATAAATGACAGCTAAACAGACTACTAGAGCTCTTAGACTAATTATGTATTGAAGCTATTTGATTAGTCCCCAGAATGCCAAACACACAGAAAACAAAAGAAGTTGGAGTGTCACCAAACCTTGTAGACCTGCACTGACAGAACTGATTAGAAGACATATGTTATATAATGTATGTAAACCAAGCATACATTTACTATTTTATATGTGAAATGTAGCCACAAGCCATGGAGAAATGTCTTGCAGAAACTTCACTGACCTTACTGAGGAAATGACTCCTTCCTGATGCTGTATTTTGCAATCCTCAAACACTGTGAGAAAGCTGTCAGGCAGAAGGGCACCACTGACTCATCCTGAATCATCTGCAGCTGTGGCCATTTGTCCTTTCAGAGAAAGGTAAAAACAAATCACACCCCCACTCCCACTCAAAATCTTTAGTTAAATAGCCAGAAAGAGTATTTCCTGGTTATGTCAGGTTAATAGCGCAAATCATTAACAGGGAATTTTATTAAAGAGAAAATTTTCTACATTTTGGAAGGTAATTTTGTCAAAAATGCAACATGGAGTACCTAAGAGTCCACAGATTGTACTGTAAGGAAGTACTATTTCTGTAAATACAGAAAAACAAGTTAAAAATCTGGTGCAAATGAGAGCATGGAGCATGTTGTTAAGTATGTTGCCCAATTTGACTTGAAATAACTATAAAGAGCAAGTCAATCACATCCCCTAGGTGACCACTCCAGAATGTAATCACCTTCAGTCACAAACCCATCATCTTGGTTCTCTAATTACAGCTTCTTGGTCCTAAAGGTCAAAAACCTTCTGGTATTAATTATTTTTCACAGTTTAGGTATTTATGCCTCCTCACCATTTCTTTGATAAACCTAATACGGGTTTTTTTGCTTAAACTGGTACAACAGATGTATTTTTAGTATGTTATTTCTCCTTGAAATATCAACATGAAAACAGGATACAATTTCTGTCTTTACTTATTTCCCTCAAATATCACATTACCCAGGCTGTTCTTGAGTGGATTGGTGTGGGACATCCTGCAACTGTGCATTGTCTGTCCAATAGCTTCAGCTTCCTGAAAGTGACTTGATATTGTTTATTCACAAAACTGTTTTCCTTCTACCAGACCCCAAAATGAAACTTATGCTGTAGGGAGAAGGCTATCTATGGGGTTCTCAAAGTTCTGTTTTGTTGCTAGCAACACACAGAAATTAATAAGTTATACCAGTTTATTTCAATTTGTTGATTTCAAGAAAGCCATTTCTCTTGTGAGTCACCAGGATCAGCTTTAAACAGGTAATTAAAGGCATGCAAGTTTTGGAGCACATACAGCTGTTATGAAGCACATTCCCTTGTCTCCAGAAATTCAGGTTTTCTACCTTTTCCATTGTGTAATTTAGACATTCATGTTGTTATTTTATTTCTTTATTATCACATTATTTGTGGTTTGACAAGATTTTTCAGTTTTTGGTTTGGTTTAGGTTGGGGTTTTTTGCTATTTATTGCTATGTTATTTGACTAAAGATTAAGCAAACTAATCACAAAATATCCACCAGGAGAATCAGAGGAAAAATGCCAGCTGGAGGAATCCTAGTAACCTAGTCTGTGAAAACTGAGCGCACCTTCGTTTATCACAGGAGAACCCATTGAGAAGATTCAGAGAAAGAAACTCTCACCAGAATGCCATACAAACTAAAGGGATACAGGTCTAACTATGGGATGGAGGAAGAAGGGAATCTGGGAACAGAGCAGAGAGCATTCTGGGACTTTGTAAAATTTACAGGGTTTTTTAGGGGAAGAACCAAAGCAAGGGAAAGGAAGTTGTCAAAGTGAATTAAAATTAAGAAGTGCAGGAAAGTAGAAGGTAAAAGGCTGTGCTGGTTTTGACTGGGATAGAGTTAGTTTTCCTTGTAGTAGCTAGTAGGGGGCTATGTTACGCATTTGTTCTGAAAACAGCATTGATGATACAGGGATGTTTTCATTACCGCTGAGCAGTGCTTATACAGAGTCAAGGCCTTCTCACACCACCATGTCAACAAGTAGGCTGGGGGTACACAAGCCGTTGGGAGGGGACACAGCTGGGACAGCTGATCCCAACTGACCAAAGGGATATTCCATACCATATGATGTCATGCTCAGCAATAAAAATCTGGGGGAAGAAGGAAGGGGAGATGTTGGGAGTGATGGTGTTTTTCTTTCCAATGTAACCATTATGTGTCATGGAGCCCTGCTTTCCTGGATATGGCTGAACACCTGCCTGCCCATGGGAAGTAGTGAATTAATTCCTTGTTTTGCTTTGCTTGTATGCACGGCTTTTGCTTCACTTGTTAAACTGTCTTTATCTCAACCCAGAAGTTTTCTCCCTTTTACACTTCTGATTCTTTCCCCCATCCCACCAAGGGAGAGTGAGTGAGCGGCTGTGTGGTGCTGAGCTTAAATCACAACAAAAACAGACAAAAGTATTGGTCATGGTTGAGTAAGTGCTAGCTGATATGCTTTCCTGACTGAGCCCTGTGCTTGCCCATTGCAGTTTATCCTACATCCTTATTAATTTCTATCTTCTCTGTGTGTATACTCTAGATCATAAGCCCATGCACGTGAGTTAGTCCATGTTAGGCCAGCTTACGAGCATGATAAGAGTTCTGAGTGCCATCCACTTGAGTGAGAGACCATAGGTCTGAGGGACCCATGAGTCTGGGTGCCATAATCTGAAGGAGATCAGGGTCTGGGTCCAAATGTTGGTTAAAATGAGGGCTTGAAATCAGTTACTGGAGAGACCTATATTGTTTCCAGGGAGGTGTATATACTCCACTATCAAACTCCTATCCTGATCAGGCAGTGAGTGTGAGAAGAGAACTGGGCTGCACTGTTCATGTTCTTGTGGGTGCCAAGATAATGCACCGTTGTCTGTTCTGGTGTATTTGTCTGGCCTTGTTTGTACTGTGTGTGTGCCTGTGGGAAAACATGTTCAAGCTGGATACTGGCTAGACCTGGGGACAAGGAATGACAGCAACCTCCCTTCAACCTGGCTGGAGTGGGCGGGCTCCCCTGGTGCTGAGATTCCACATGGACTCTGCTGTAGTGGGCCAGGAAGGAAATCCCCCTGGGTCCCAACATCACTCCTTGTCTCCCAACTCTAACACTTACAAAATCCTTAAGGCACATTATTTTATAATATTGACATTAAAATGGTATACACACAGCCTTGAATATCCAAGAAGTCAAAATATACAATGACAACACAGTTGTCTTGATCAGTCAGAAGTTTCCCAAACAGAAAAAAAGGCAAGATTGTTAGGGTTTTGGCAAACAATATTGTTCTTGACTCCATGTAAAGTGACATTCATTATAGCTTTATCCTCTTAATTATTTGTTGATGTAATCCTCACCTAATTATTTCCCAAACAGTGATATAAATCAGTAGTTCCTGGTGTATTTAAAATATTAGAGATTTTTTTTTCCTGTTTTTCTGTTTTTCCAAAGCTTGGTATATATTAAAGAAGGAATTGTAGAACAACACCTTTATGGGTTTAATTTTAGCAGACAATTCCTTGCTTACCACTGTTACAGATGTTAAACTTTCTGTTCTAACATATGTTTATGGGAAAAATGCAACCTCTTATTTGTTTAAAAATAAAAAAAGCTAAAAAGAAATGTAGATAATTTCAATGTAATTAACATAATTTTGTGTAAGTTTATTAATAGCATCTAGGAATGGACTCAGAACTTTTCAGAATCCTATATATGCTTTTTAAAGACTCCCTCTTATTTTGGGGCATTATACTTTTACTGATAACTTTGGCTTTCTTTAGCAATAGCTTTACCAATTTTGTATGGATTTTATATAGTAATTTTTTTTTCTAATTTCTTCCTTATTTTTTTATTCTGTGTAGTTCAAAAATCATAGAATTAACAGGAATGTAACAGAAGCCATAGATTCACGGAGCTCATCTTCATTCTGCAGAGCAGGATCACATACAAGGACTTAAAAAATAAGGTTCTATACAGAAGAATCAGTATCTTGACTTTGACAAGGTGGTACTTACAGAAAACATAAGAAACAAAATACAATTTAATAATATTTTGAGGAAATAGTCCTATATTGAAGAATAGAGCTCATATTCAATTAGTTTGTAGCTTAGAAATTTCTTGGACTGCAGATACATTCAGACCATCTTACCTAATAGCTTCTGAAAAGTGCTTTTCCCTGCTAATTCGTCCAATCTATTTATAACACAGCTATACTTTCGGCATCTAAAATATCCCAAACCAACAGGTGCCACAATTTAATTGTGCTTTAAGTGAAAAAGTATTTATTTTTTTAAAAAAATCCCTGTGTGGTAACCCAGTTTTTCCTAGTCTTCTCTTACGAGAAACTGAAATATTATTTTTTATTAACCTTCTCTGTGCCATTTATCATTTTATAGAAATCAATAATATCACATTTCCATCTAGTCATCAGTTTCCTAAGTTCTGCCCTGTATAATTCTTGCTTTTTATATAAGTTCTTTCATTCTCTGATCATTTCCCATGATCTCTGATCAGTTACTCAGCTTTGCACCTTTTCTAAATACTGAACACTTTTTAGAGATGGGCTGATCTGAGTTGAGAATATAAAAAATATTTAAGATATTTATATGCAATGGATTAGTACAGGGGCATAATTTAAAGCCCAGATAGATGTTCTTTTTACTTGCATGTTTCAGTACTAGAATTTGTAATTTTTATCTTCTGGTCATTCACTCTCATGAGACTTTTATGAAGGTAACCAGGACATCTTGACAGACTGGTTAATTTTTTACTGACTTTGGTGTTGGTCAGCATTTTTTCTTCTCTATTCAGTCTATGTTCTCGATAAATTGCAAATATATTGACAAGCTCAGGACCCTGCACACAGTCTTGTGAGAATCTAAGAACGTTTCCTGGGAGGGGGATTCAATACTGGTGTGCTCAATTTTTAACTGATATCATGTTTCAAGATAAGGGTTTGGATTTGTGCTACAGCAGTTAATACCCTCCTAGACTGTCCCTCAGCCAAGTCTAAGAGAAAGCAAGGTCTAAGGTCTGTGGACAGTAGGCAGTGTGGAGGGAGACCACCTTATTTTTTAGAGGGAGACGACCCTTTAATATGTATGGAAACATTTTTCTTCAAGCTTACAGAATGAACTTTAGTTTATTTCATGTACTAGTACAGATGTAACCACAACAACCACATGCCAGTATCTATTTTTTCTGTTTCAATATTACAGTCATAATAGGCATTCTATTTAGTTTCAATAAAACCAGTGAAAACTCATTCCTGAGTAGCTTGTACTTCTTTTGTTTTCAGTCTCAGCTGCTGTCAACAATTTGTAGTCAAAAACAATGTTTTCTTTCTGTTGTTTGCCAGTATTAGCAAACATCTACACAGAGTTCTCATGGTCATGCAACAATACAGAAAGCAGCATCATGCTTCTAGTTCTATAAGGACCCGCTTCTACTTCCCCTGAACTCATTGGTAAAATACAATTTCTCTGTGGTACAAGAATAATCAAGTCTTAATTTCAGAGCATGTTAAAGAATATAAGATGAGGCGTGACACAGTCTTACTGGTTAGTGGCAGCCAAAACTGACTCAGTATTTTAAAGCTATTTTTTGATCAAATGGACATCAAGATCTAGAATATTTCAGCTGAAATGTATTTCATTCTCACACAATTAGTAGGGAAAACTACATTTTGGCTATCTTTTCAGGAGTCAGAAGGGTTTTATGCCATTTTTACTAATACTTTTAGTATAAAATATTTTATTCTGTGTGTGCATGTATCTATAAAATCAAGTTTTCTGATGTTCTTTTAAACAAAAGACATTTACCTGTGGTATGACTTGGGCTCTGTATCTAAAATGGAGCCATATTCCTTCCTTAGTATCCAAGTGATGATTGTTTTGATGTGGAAGTATATCAATAAAAAGCATACTGATTGAGTCAGTTAATAGAGAGAAATATTTTCTTAGCAGAAATAAATGACATTAAAATTTAGAATAGCATTGAATTATTTGTTCTGCCCATCTACTCTTTCATTCCTCCATGTATACAGCCTCTTTGCATACAGCCACAGGAAAAAGATACTTAGTCCCACATTAAGCAACTTATAGTATAAATAATGAAACTAATAATGAAAAATAATGAGATGTAAAAGATATTCCTAAGTGGTGGAACTCCTTTCTTGTCCCAAAGCAGCTGACCCAGCCAAGGTATATATTTATCATGCAATTAAAAATCTGAAATATTTTGTATTTTATTAAATCAGAACAAAGTTCATGTCTTGCAAATTTGTTACACATCACTTTGTTGACTGAAGTGCTGGAATTCAAAACTGGAAATCTGAGACCCGCAAATATGTGATGTAAGGGAAAATGGCCATTGGCATGTTGCTCTAGAACTACCACAAGTTTACTGCTGCTTATAACGAGAATTAAGTTTCACTGTGTTGTTGCAGGATTTGGAAAGTCCTGGTATTTGAGGAATATTTCAAAGATTATTTTTGAAGATACTGGATTTCAGAAGTGTTTGGTATACAGGTTCTTTGCATAACCTCAGCCTTGCTCCAGACCAGTTAGAGTATTGAATGAACAATGTAAGACATTAAAATGAAGTACAACTTATATGCAACAGAAGTCCATAGATGTAAATTTAAACTTAAAGATTATTCAAGTATTTTAAATAATAAATTTGTAAATCTTATCGTGTCGTGGTGGACAATATCATCCTGTTGAATTGGAATAATTTTTCTGAATACATTTTATGCTATTAATTGTGCACCTCCTCAACTGAACTGCAGCTGTTAGCAGGAATAAATAAAAAAAAAGCATTATTCTAGTCTATGGAAAAGGTTAAATTTGGTAGCTAAATTTATCTCTTGTGCATTTAAACAGGAAAATTCTTTAGGCAATCAAGATAATTTTCTAAACATTTTGAGAATCAGTCCTGTATGTCTCTTAGCTTTTCACCAATGCAAGAATAACACACAGAAATAGACTTGCTCTAACCAATCAGAACACAGACTAACTAAACAGCTATTGATGCATACCTGTATAGATTTTTCCTTAGCTATGCATTTCTCTGCACACTGGTTGGTTGAGTTTATCTGATTTGCATAATCACCATACAGTTATTTCTCAATAGTTCAGGCTGTTCAAGCTGTTTACCAGCAACAAAGATGCAGTCTCAGCTTCTCTTTCTCTCCAACTGATGTAGAAAAGCTCTAAAATTTGTAAGAAAGCATAGAATAAAATATTCCAAAAATCAAAGAAAATGGAGCTGTCAAGGAGTTGAAAGGAAAACTGTATTAAAAAAGTTGAATCACTGGATTATTCCTATTTCCATAAACATACCCCTCTCCATCCTAATCTTTATCTTGTGCAAACAGTTCAACAAGGTTCTTGTCCTCACATTGTAAAATTTCTATTTACTTCTCCCTAGCCTCATTGGGAGAATCCCACTCTGTCCCTTCTCTTTAGTAACATATGTAGTTATTTCTGAGGAAAGAAGATCTTGGCAAATGAATGGAAAGTGGAAAAAAAAAAGGGGGGGGGGGTAATAAGAAATAAAAATAGGAATGTGGGGAGACTTTAGTAAAATGAAAGCTTGGACAAACATAGCAGAAGGTGTACAGTAAGGGTCAGAAAGTTGCCTCTCTATTTTTAAATACAGTTTAGAGTTAGTCCATTTCCACCATTTATCTTTGAATACACCTTTGTCCATATTTCACACAGTACCTTTTGACTGTCACCAGCTTCACAACCATATTTAAGAATTTATGTGTTATTTTTCTTGTTGAAATTTATATGGAGATTAATCTGTGCTAATTTCATGAAGTTTACATCTAGAATGGATCACTGGTTTGTTAGTATAGTTTTTCTTCTATTAAATGACTATTCATTTCATCAAGGAAAAATGCATTTTCAAAAGCTTTTGGCTATTAGTAAAGACTTTTAGTCTTTAAAAGGCTGAACTATGACTCTCATTTGTTATTTTTTTTTTTTTTTTGACTCCTAAAATTGCCTTTAAGAGCAAATATTTCTGGGTCTTGCAGAGTGCAAAGAATAAGGGGAGAAGCAAAAGGTGGGGAAAGTTGGTAATTTCCTTATTGCAAACACATAGAGGAACTGCCTAAAATTACAATTTCAGTGTTCCTTGATCCAAAGCAACTGGCATATAAGAAGTCACTTCAGGGTGAAAAATGAAATCAGAGTGTGAGGTTGGGCTGAGATTTATTTGTATCACTTATCACAAATGCTTGCAATTCACCACAGAAGAGAATGCAAATAAGTTCTTCCTGATTTAGCTTCTCACTGGCATTACAGAAAACTCAAATTAAATTGCTTCATCACTGCTGCTCTAAGCCTTCTACTCTGAGGACTTATATTTAGCTCCTAAATTCAATGGGGTTTAGACATTGATTATCTGGGCTTCTGGTCTATAGTTCCTCATTTCTTCTTACAATATTTATGGCACTGAAGCCTAAATAAACATTTAATGGTAAGTGAATATACTACTTCCACTACACTTTTTGTAACTTGTTATTATCTCTTGCAATTCACTCATATATTTTGGTGATGGTTGCTGTTATGAGAATTTAGAAAGGATAGCTAGCTTACAAATACGCCTCAGATTTCCCCAGTTAGACTTTCATTTTTTCTTGATTCTTTATCATTCTTCACAAAAATTGAAGTACATTTCTTCAGAGAATACTTCCCTAGAACATTCAGACATATGATTTAATCCATAAAGATGTTTGTCCATCTTGTCCAGAAGTAGCATTTCATTTTTGAAAATGCTGGTCTTGCTTTTTTCCTTATAAGAAAAGTTGCTGGGTCTTTTACTTAGGAAAAAAAAAGTACAATCAAATTTTTAAGACTAGGGTCCTGCTACATACTTACACAGGTCAAAAACCATCAAGTCAGAGTCCAATGTTATGTATTTTCTTCCTTTCCCAATGCCACAGGCATTTAGTATCTTGCTGATCTCCTGACAGAAATGGATTTCCCACTTATTTGCTCTTCATTCTTTCCACAGTACATCCTGACTATTGTATCTCTGAATTAATGTATTCTTTTGATCTCTACAATAATGGTTTGTGGACTAGTTTGGAGGAAAATTTCAACAATATTTTCAGATGCAATAGGGAATTTCTTTTCTCTCATTATTCTTAGCTTTCTCAGTTACTTAACATTTTTGTCCCTAAATACTGTCTTAATCCCCTTCATCTTCTGCTTGTTCAAGAAACTAAGCACAATGCATGTCATACCTGAAATTTCAGTGAATTACTCCATTACTCAGAAAATCTTGCATAAAAAATTATTTGCAGTTAGTTTGAATGGTAGCCCGCACTGCATATTATGGTTCAAAATCAGCCACATGCATATACCCTGCACAATCTGTATTTAATGTTATGAGGTAACAACAGGCATAAGTAAGATAATAATAAAAAAATCTAGTTTATGTGCAGGAAGTACTGAGCTACCCAAGATGATAGCTACATTTCCTTATTCCTATTTTTATTCTTGGATTTTCTGCTTTACTTCACTTTAAGCTACCTCTCTAACATCTTATGTTCCATGTATTATTGTTAAATATTTCCACTTCAACAACTAATAAAACGGTTATTCAGTGTTAGCTTATATTGCTCACTGTAACCCAAATTAATTTCTCTTAATGTCTCATGTGAGGCTTGGTTCAGTTTCCAAAACATAAGAGACTAGCTGCATTTACAATTCTCTAGCTGTTAATGCTGATAAAAAACCCTCTCCCTTGGCTCTATCAGATGCTTTGGAAGTGGTCCCAGCTCTAGTCGATATCATGGTGATAGGGATAAGTTTATACTGATGCAGAAACTTACATCTGGTTCGTTGTCAATCTCTTCAGTTTCCACTGATTTTACTGACTCATGGCCCAATTAATTTGCTGACACAAGGATGTCTAGTGGCTTTGAGATGTCCTAGACTCTCTTGCATAGTTTTAACCACTCTTACAGAAGGACATTACTACTGCTCCTGTGCAATATATACCAACCCTGCACAGATGTCTTCAGTAGGTCTTCTTTGACACGTCAAATTCCATTAGCAATTATATTTGGACAAATTAATACCTAGATGTCCACTAACCAGCATATTAATTTAGATTAATTTAGTTATTTTTATGTATATATATTCAATTAAGGGCCTCAATTAAGTTGAGTACAGATGGTGTCTAGTGGCGTTTGAAATTTCTTAGTAGATTTCACCTGGCTTCCAGCTGCTATTTCATAAGGGCAGAGATGTTCCCTAGACCCTATCATATTTTCCAATACTATGAAGAAACATTAGAAGACCAAGGGTAGACATTTATATTTGGGCAAACAAATCCCACAATAAGTGCCTAAAACCTGGAGCTAAATTCCACCCTCATATTTTTTTCTGACAGAGAAATAGTAATTTTTCACTTTGATATTATCAAGATCAGAATATTTCAAAACACATTTGAATTGGAAAATCTGTTGGACCTGTCACAAAATAAACCATTTTTTGATACTGGAGTCTCGTGAAAGAATTAATAACAAACTATTTGTTCTGCTCATGAACTATTTTGTTTAATCCTCTATAAGTCTTATATTGCCTCTTTTAACATAATTTTAAATTATTTTATCTCTCATTGTCTTTTTCTGCTCTATTATTTTTCTATTCCAAATAATATTAATCTATTTTAATTTCCCACAGTCGTTTGGAATAGTCACTCCATGAAACACAGGCTTGTTCATAAATATGTTTTGGCATCTTCTAGGAAGCTTTTATGAATTTTAAACTTGCACTTTTCAGATATGTTGTTTAGGAAGAATTCATTTTTACACAGTTTCAGAAGGTTCTCTATTTATTACTCTATTCTGTAATTAACTAACTCTCCCATATAAAGTTTGTTCTCTTTTGTTTCTTGATTATAAAGACATTGAGTTGTATCCTTTTTATTTTGCTGGGTTTTTTTTGTGGGGTTTGTGGTTTGGTTTTTTTTTAACCCATTATGGATTTTTATCAAAAGTGTTTTTTTCTTCATCAGGTAAGAGTTTAGGTGAGGAACAATACTAAGGATTTTGGGTTTGTTTTTTTTTTTTTACAAAATCATTGGGGTAAATCAAGTGATTGTTTTTATCTACTTCATTTCTTCACACAAGATTTCTTGTCAGGCTTTGTTGTAATGGGAAATGGTTGCATCTAAATTGTAGGACAGACATTCTCTGGCAAGTAGAGTATGTTCATTGATATTATTCAAAGAAGCTAGACTTTTGGCACAGGTTGCTGCATACTCCCATCCTTAGAGCAGATGAACAATCTCTTCCTCCCTTCATGCAATGGCATCCATGAGGCAGGTCAAGGAAGAAAGTGCATACCTGCTCTCATGCTGCTGTGCAGTCAGTGCACAGTCACAAGAGGCACCCAGGTCAAGAAAATGGAAAGTGTTCCCTAGATCCTTACCCTTCAGACACTGCAATTAACTTTTCTTCCATTGTCTTTAGAAGAAACACCCACCTACCTACTTCCTATCTTCTATTTGAATTTCCTTCATTATGTAAGAGATAAGAACAGCTACAACACTAACATCTATTTAGAGGCCAATAGAGGTACTAACGAATCATGGTTTTTA